>JAJJWX010004377.1:0-1325248 GCA_023529315.1 Papaver bracteatum
TGAAGAAATAGAGAAAGAGATGGATGAAATTGATGTTATTCTTCTCCAAAATGGGAGGTATTTATAGTCATCAAACAATTAAATTATATACACTAATTGAGTGTAGCACTTAATCTAGTGGAGCACTAACCTAGTGGAATAGGAATAGTGGATGACATATGCATGACTCATTCATGACTCATTCCAACACTCCCCCTCAAGCAGGTGCGTAGATATCATGCATTCCTAGCTTTGTTTAGGAAAGAGTTGAATGGTCGACTAGGAACTCCTTTAGTCAAGATATCTCAAACTGTCTCCTGTTCTTACAAAAGGAGCTGATGACCCTTTCATCTAATTCTCTTTGATGAAATGTCTGTCCACTTCCACATGCTTGGTTCTCATGTTGGATCGGATTGTGAGCAATGCGATGGCGGCCTTGTTATCGCAATGCAACTTCATGGACCTTTAGGCTTGAAACCGATTTCTCGCCAATAGTATTCTTAACCATAGTAACTCACATATTCCATGAGCCATAGCCCTAAACTCGTCGCACGGATCTAGCTACAATCGATTGCTTCTTGTCACGCAAGTTACTAGGGTTTCCTCCCACAAATGAACAATATCCAGAGGTGGACCTACGATCAATTACGGAGCGCCTCAATCGCATCTGTGTATGCTTCAACCTCTGTGTGGTTATTCGAGAGAATAAAAGTCCTTTTCTTTGGTGCCGACTTTAGGTAGTGAAGTATTGAGACATTTGCATCCATATGTGCCTCCTTGGAGCATGCATGAACCGACTTACTACACTTACTTGAATATGCAATATCAGGACGAGTGTGAGAGAGATAAATCAATCTTCCTACTAACCTTTGATATCTTTCTTTGTCCATTGGAATACCATCAATATCTTCTCCCGTTTCGATTCGGTTCAATTGGTGTGTCAACTGATGGCTTGCATCCCAACATTCCTGTCTCAGCCTAGAAGATCTAGGACATATTTCCTTTGAGAGATGTAAATGCCCCTTTTTGATCTTGCCACTTCAATTCTAGGAAGTAGCACAATTCTCCTAGGTCCTTTATCTCAAATTCTTGGCCAAGTAAGATTTTACCTTCCCATTTCTTCCACATCATCACCGTCATTATAATGTCATCAACATAGACAATAAGTCACTTTCCATTCCTTGAACGTTTGAGGAATAAGGTATGATCTGCATGACTTTGCCAAAATCCATATCTCCTGATACTTTGGGTGAATCGTCCAAACCATGCTCTTGGAACGCTTTCAAACCATATAAGGATTTCTTCAATTTGCATACTTTCCCTTTATTAGTGGTGTTGAAATCCAGGAGGGATGTCCATGTATACTTCTTCTTCCAACTCACCATTAAGAAAGGCGTTCTTCACATCGAATCGATGTAGTGGCCAATCCTTGTTTTTGTCGCCAAAGATAACAAGACACGGATAGTGTTCATCTTAGCAACGGGAGCAAAGGTTTCTTGATAGTCAATTCCATAAGTTTGAGTATAACCTTTAGCTACCAATCTTGCCTTGTGTCTTTCAACTGTTCCATCGGACTTGAATTTCACGGTAAATACCCATTTACAACCAACCTGTCTTCTTCCCTTTTGGCGGCTTGACTACATCCCATGTGCCATTCTTGTCTAGAGCTTCCATTTCTTCAAATGTAGTCGCCTTCCACTTCGGATCAGCAAGAGCATCTTCGATCCTTGTAGGTATGCTCACGAGATGATAAGTTGTTTGCAAAAGCAACATAAGTAGGTGATAGCCGATGAGAAGACACAAAATTGGAAATAGGGTGGTCACAAGAAAAAACCATATCGAGTTGGAGGATTACGTATACGACTAGGATATCTACCTTCCTCAACATTTATGGGATCATCGGGCGTGTCGACATCTCTCGACATTTGTGGGCTCATCACCTGCGTCGACATCTCGACATTTGTTGACTCATCGGTTGAGACATCATCTTCATTAACTCTAAAATCGGTCTCAACAGGAACCGTAGGAGATTACGATTCCGCCACCCGAGGAGCCTCGGTCTCAAAGCAGAACCGTAGGAGATTCGATTCCGCCACCCGAGGAGCCTTGTCTCTTCGTTTGTAAACCTGAACTGGTGGCAAAGCAACCTTGGGTTGAGGAGGTTGAGGAATAACAACCTTAGGTATCGAACTAGGAAGATCAAACCAAGGCTGATCTTCACGGATGTTATATGCTCCCCCGAAGAGAAGTCCCCGAATACTCGAGAAGTACGCTTGATCTTCACAAAAGGTTACATCCATGGATACATAGATTTTTCCGTGGGAGGGTGACAACACTTGTAGCCTTTTTGTGTAGCGAATAACCCAACAAGACACATTTGAGGGCTCTTGGATCCAATTTACTCCTATCTTGTTTATGGACATGCATATAGCACACACACCCAAAAACTTTTATGGGAGCAAAATTATGTGGTTGTCGTGGAAGTGATTGAAGAAAGGACATCACATGGTGTTTGAAAATTCGGAACCCGAGAAGGCATTTTGTTAATCGGTCGTCTTTGCGGTCATGACAAAGATCACCCCAAAATCTTTTGGCACATTCATTTGGAACAACAAGCACCTAGTGACTTCTAATAGGTGACGATTTTTCCGCTCAACAACTCCATTTTGCTGTGGGGTATCGCACACGAAGTTTGGTGGACAATGCCATGTTCCAAGAAGTAAGAGGAGAGACCTTGATTTAGATACTCGCCACCTCTATCGATCTTAACACCTGAATTTTTTCATCAACCTGGTTAGAACAAACTTATGAAAGCTTTTAAAGACGGTATGAACATCGCTCTTATCTTTCAATAAGTGAACCCAAGAGACCCGAGAATAATCATCAATGAAGGTAACGAACCAACGAAAACCGAGAATTAGTAGTGACACGTGAAGGACCCCAAACATCACTATGTACGATAGCAAAGGGAGAAGAACTTCTATTCATGCTTAACGGATAAGGAACACGATGATGTTTAGCTAACTCACAAACTTCACAATGAAATTTGGATATATCAAGTTAAAAACGACTTAGGAAATAACCTTTTAAATACCCGAAGGAAGGATGGCCTAATCGTTTATGCCATAGCCAAACTTGTTCTTCAGGACCCGACATACTTGTTGAATTATAAGCTCTTAAACTGTCACCTTGTTTCGTCTCCTGTGATTCCAAGTAGTATAGACCCTCTCTCTTTGCCTAAGCCAAGTGTTTCTCCAAGGAGAATATCTTTGAAAAACACAATGAGTCTCATAAAAGGTTACCTTGCATTTCAAAGCTTTGGTTATCGAATTGATTGAGAGAAGGTTGGAAGAAAGATTCGGAACATGCTTGTAGAAAGAGACATGGAACTAGTTATCGGAACACGTCCTTCACTGTGAGACACTAATTGGAGATCCATGGCCGTTTGAATGCATGGTTTACTAGGATTAGGATTATAGGTGGAGAAGCAGTTGGACTCGGTAGACATGTGATCAGTTGCTCCACCGTCAATAACCCAAGAACCCTTAGATTTATCACACCCGGATTTAACAACACTACCAATGTTACCTGATTGAGTCAAGTAGACCCACTCCAATTTTCCTTGGATGATTGCATTCTAGCATAGTCCTTTATAAACTGTTTCCGGCTGAACTTGAGATGGGTGAGAGGAAACACTAGGTAGTGATGATGATGAAGGCTGAAACTCCTCTTCACCAGTTGTGTGATACGATCTTGAACTACCATTGTAAACTTCTCTTCTTCCCCCAAACGGATTACCCACTCTTCTATTACCATTATCGTTACAACAATCACAAGCGGATGAAGTAACATTTGCTATGAGAAAAGTCTAGTTGATTTGAACTCCTAGAATGAGATAAACTACTATTCTCGAAGTACTAGCCATAGAACTACTTTTAACTCAACAAACAAAGACAAATTTCGGGAAAAACAACTTACAAATAGCCACGGGTTCTTCAAGAACAGCAGTTTTGCAGCCCTTATTTGGAACAACTTGAAGCTTCTTTGAAACAGCTTTAGGATCTAACTTCAAGATCTTTAATCACAGATCGAAGCAACAAAGAGATCAAGCTTAAGAAGGAACTAGGAAGGTTTTCTCTTCTCTATCTCCTTTGCTCTGATACCATGAAGAAATAGAGAAAGAGATGGATGAAATTGATGTTATTCTTCTCCAAAATGGGAGGTATTTATAGTCATCAAACAATTAAATTATATACACTAATTGAGTGTAGCACTTAATCTAGTGGAGCACTAACCTAGTGGAATAGGAATAGTGGATGACATATGCATGACTCATTCATGACTCATTCCAACAAGACGTTCATGACATGGTTCTTAGAAGTCTAGTATGTTGAGTCATTTGGTCAAGTTGTTTCCCTTGCATGAAAACTAGAATGTTGCAGCGTAGTTTGTAACTTGTCAGTTATATTTGCGACTGTGACTGACAAATTTTTACATTTTTCATACCATTATTAACACATCCAGAAAGGACTGTCCAGACGGGGAAAGATGTTTAAATTTAGCTGCTTTTAATGTTACTTGACAAGTAAATGTCTGCATATAGGGTAACTGTTTATCCAAACATTTAGTGTGCGTATTTTTCCATGGATTTATCATAGTGCTTGGACTTTGGAAGATACTTATGGCTGATGTGTCAGGAAGAATCTGTATTGCAGATAGGATCCAAAGATAATCTTCCTGACATATTGGCAGCAGAATTTTTCCATATGCCAGGTAGTATGGTTTTTCCTAGGAGAAATCCAGATAGCCGTGATAGAAAAAGTAGAGGGTCTTAATATTGTCACACCACCATCAGTTCTCTAAAAAAGATGTTTTAAAAGTTAAAAAAAAAAGTTAAAAAAACTCTACTGGAAAAAGAGTAAGTGGTCGCTTTTCCATAGCAGAAACTCATACCGTCGTGTTTGCTACATGAAGTGATAGTATGTGTATTTATTCATCTGATCAAAATTGGTTTTCTTGCAAGGAAACTTACTATATAATCTGCAGCGTAGTTCGTTACTGCTGCAATTTCGTAGCAAAAGTCAAACTGGAGACTGTACTCAGCAAAGAACAGGTAATTATTTTCCTAAATAAAAAAAGAATCGGTTAAGAAGAACTAAAGTCATTCAAGTAAAAGTTTCTTCAATGATTATAGATGAGATTTCTATTGGTAGTTTATGAGTCCATCACTAGTTAGTAATTTTTCGCTTTGGTATCTTCTAGGTTGAGGAAGTAATTGTCTAGATAATCACGAAAGTAAGAACTGGGGAGATTGGTGACGGCTAGATTTTTTATAAGACTTTATGTTCTTTACCTGTGAATTAATTTTCCTTATGTGGTAGTTCTATAATGGCTAATGAGGTTTTTTTACTGCACTATGCATATGCAATATCATTGTTTTATTATGTACAAAATAAATGAATGTGATTTCTTAGCAAAAAGATGTAGTATGTTTAAAAAACCCTGAAGAGTCACCTGATCATCATTTCAGTTTAGAGACGGCCTTTAGAGATTGCTAAAGTAGGAAGTGCAACTGTGACAATAAAATGAGACGATGTGGCATACCTAGCACAATAGCGAATACATAAAACCTGACCTCTAGTCTTATTTTAGGTCAAATATATCCGAAGACTCGACGAAGTTAAAACATGAGAAACACATGCAAACTACGTGTCTTTGATCTCTAACCGCTGCATCTCCTCATATTTTGTACGATAGTACTATGCCAGTGAACAAAGCTCAGCGGAATCAAAATCCAACTAGCCAATTCTATATTCCCAATAAACTTTGCATGGTTTGAGCTCAAGTGTACTGAAGCTTACCAAGTTGAGAAATTCATTTTGATATGACTTTATTGTGTGTGCAGTGACTCCTGTTTTGGATGTAATAAGAGTTTGTACAGGTATGCTTTTTCATCCTTCTCTATCTATCAGTTATATCAGTTAACTGGTCATCTCCATTTCAAGCTAATGCTTAAACACTTACTTACTTTCTGCTTGTAACATTGTTGAACTCACACTTATGAACTGAATCAATATTTCACCATTTTTGGGCAATGTGGGTGTTACTTGTTTTGAATCAGACATGCTTTAGTTCATAGAGCAGATATAGTAAATCAGTATACACTGTATACAGGAAGAAAATAGAAATGAAAAATCTTGGTTTTAAAAAACATTCTGGAATTGTGTTGTTCTTAAGGCCTGCGGGTAAACTACACTTGTGTGTCCTTGAAATATAGAAGAAAATGATCCATGGTATTCATGTCTATCTAATGGATCTTTTGTAGTTGCTTATGCTGTACAACTTTTGTCACTTTTTTTATTTAAGTTAGTCAAGATTAGAATCATTCACTCTTTATTCAACTACCTGATCATAACTAGGATATGCAATTGTCACTACAACTACAAAAAAATATCCTAACTCACAACTACAACCACCTTCTCTCACTCACTACCACCACTCCGTTCTTTTCCAATGAGGTATGAGTCCTTTTACACGTGCAAGAATCAAGAACGTGATATGTTGTTATTTTTGTCATGTTTTGGCATTTCCTTCTACCCTTAAAGCTAACTTATTTACGCGTTTTTAATGTTACTTTGTGGACATTTTACGGGTTATATAAGGTTGCTTTTTCCTCCCAAGGCTTGATCAGTAAGTTCGTACTTGGGTATGTTAGATGCGATTAAGGCTAGCTGTCATGTTTAGTAATAAGCTAAGCTAATATTTGTTTATAATTGAACCAAGGAAAGATAATTAGTGCTGGTAGATAATATTGTAACTCTGGTTTGTTAAAAGCATTGATTACCCTTAGATTTCAAGTAAACTATTATGGTACCAATATACCTCGTAATTAAAGTAATGTTGTATCTATGGTAATTACAATTCATGAGTATCTAGTTTTAAGTACTAATTATGGTGTAATACTCTATGCTGGAGTGCTCATAGCACTTAAATTAACCTTGAACATAAACCTTAGTGTCAACATAACTATGCATGTAACCCCGAATGACAAATACTTGTTTTTCAAAGAGTTAAGGAGAAGCTTGTGGGAGGATGGACAGCAATGATTTCTGGCATGGCAATGCATGGTTTTGGAGATAGATCAGTTAAATTGATCGAAAGCATGGTGGAATTGGGTGTTAATCTGGTTGCTCTCATGCAGGATTCTCAAGGAAGGATTAATGTATTTCAAGAGAATGAAATCCGAGTTTGGGATCAAATGCACAGTTGAACACTTCAGTTGTGTGGTTGATTTTCTGAGCCGGGCAGGATTGATCGCACAGGCGGTTAAGTTCATGAACATTATGCCATCGAAAGCTAATGCTATTATATGGGGTGCATATTGAAACGCCTGTGCAGTTCATATGAATGTTGAAGTGGGAGAGTCACTGGAAGATGGTGTTATTGAGAGAATAACCATGGAATGCAACAATTTATATGACTTTGTTGAGTTTGTATAAAGAAGCTAAGAGGCGGGTTGATGCTATGGTATAGAGAGAAATGAAGGAAATCATACCCACCTGCATTGAAAATTACTTCATAAATTATCGGTGGGATTGAGGTTTCCAGTACATTTTACAATCTCAGGATCAGATTCGTGAAGCGAAAATGGTACTTAGACTCCAATTTGTGCCACCAAGAAACCCTTCCACAGAGGTTCAGATTTTTGAGTTTTGGGCAGACATGCTTCAGGTAGCATATTTAGGATCCCATTCACTTGTTTGTCTGGCAGTGTGTTGGACAGTTATATTTGGGATCCAAAAATCTAGACAGTTTTTGTGGAGACAGATGCGTGGGTGATCACTTTCTGCCGACGCAACATCTCAATCTTATGTTCGCAAATAATAAGGCAACAAATTCATTTGGTCGAACTAATACTGCATTTGATTGATTGTGAAGCCTGCTCCGATGAGATTGCACATCAAACATTGCAGACGCCCTTTGGTCTCGCAGTCCAGACAGGGGACAAAATATTTGATGAAATTGAATACTTCCTGAACAGTTCTGCATCAATGATTCAGAAGGCCAGAATGTAGCTCCTAATTTTTTTAACGAGATTTAACCAGCTGATACCCTGTAAGGTTCAGTGTATTTCTTAAACAGCGCCCAGTTCGTATAGTTTTGAGACTTTTGACAGAGAATTATCATCAACAGATTTTTTTTTTCCCTCTTGCATATTTTCTTTCATTTATTAACTGCCATTTTCTAGGCTTGCTTCCCAGTTGTATAGATAAAGCCTTTGTTCTCTACATGCATGTAAAAGTTAAACTGATAGATGCAATCATCCAACAAGCTGCTGAAACAAGAAAATGCAAGGAAACAGGGACCAGGGAGTGAGCAATAAATAAAGAACTCCACAAACATATGGACATGCTGCTGAAACAAGAAAATGCAAGGAAACAGGGACCAGGGAGTGAGCAATAAATAAAGAACTCCACAAACATATGGACATGGATAATAAACACTTGATTTCATTACGAGAACAAATATATCATTTAAGACAAATTCCCGTTCTATCAAATGCCCTCTAAATTTTGTGAATCAACTCCCAAGCCAAAAACCATTTCTCCGACCCGTTATGGCTCAAATCGGTAGTCAATCCAGTATTTGACAATCAAATCCCGAGGCTGCGAGGCATTAGTACGAGTTCGTACAGGAATCAACGTACATGGTAACCTCCTTCTGTGACAAAACAATTAATGATGGGCACATCCTATGTAGTGCATATGTCACTGTAGTTCAATAGTAAACCTGAGTTCGCGTCCCATTTCCTCCGAAAACAGTATTCCTCCGCTCGTATTAAGAAATGTGATACTTTCAAAGTGAAAATAATTTATATCCCACGGTTGAATCTCACAGGTTGTACCGAGTGAGAAAGTGAGGCGGTCTCCTCTTAACCCAGCAGTTTAGCAGGGATGAGTTTAGTATGGATTCCCCACTCTCTCACTCGGTATAACCCGTGAATTCAATCCGCGGAACGTGTAATACTTTCACGCCCAAAATACTACCTCCGTTTCAGGAAAAGTGTTACTTTCACTTTTTTATTTTAGCCTAAAAATAGGCCAAATTGAAAAAATGAAAGTAATACTTTTATTTTTACCGAAACGTAGGGAGTATCATTTTTCCCCGAACATATGAATAAAGTAATTTGCTTCTAAGTTTCCTCGTTCGTTGTTCCCTTTTAGTATATTATTATAATTTATAAGATAAGATAAGATTACTATCACTGTGTATGTATATATCTCTGCAACGGCTTCAGAGTTGATGATCTAGCTATTCGGATTCTTTCTACTTGAGGAGTAACAGGAAGAAGGTAAAAATGCAATCTATATGATTCTTTATATCCACTTTTGTGTTTCCTTTATTGATTTATTGATTGATGGATTGATTTTGTCTTTTGAAATTTCCTTGTTAGATAAAAACTATGAGCCTCAGTTTCTGGGGAAACCTACTTTATAGATAGATAGGTTTGGTAATAGGGTATCGATTGTGGAGTTTCTTAGTCTAGTCGTTAATTGTCAGGTGATCATCAACTTATAGACGACCGTAATTCATTGTTCCTTGAATGTCGAAAAGCAAGTTCTTGGTACTAGGAATTTCAATTTTTAACTAAAATAACACAATTGGTTGAAATAGTTAGTTCCAACGGATAAATAAGTTTGATCGGAGGTCAATGTTCTTTGCCGCTATTCTGGTAAGGGTCTGAAATTCCGCTCTTCGTTTGAAATTTACTATTTTGGCATAAGTATTTACTTCGCTTACTAGTTGAGGAACACTATCGAAGTCTCAGTTTTTGGGAAACCAACTTTGATGGATAGATAAGGATCGTCATGGTACCGGGTCTTGTTAAGTGGAGTTTGTTAAAGATATTTATTAATTTGTGATATGTTAATCTAGATCACTCAAGTTGGCAGAAATTGGTTTTTGTTGCATTAACAGTCTACTCAGGCTGAAATTGAATGTCATCCGGATAGGCCATGGTGTCAGTAATGATTTATCTCTTTATCTTTAAATACAGATCTTATTAATCCTATAGGTTAAAAGATTTATCCCTTTATCTTTAAATACAGATCTTATGAACAATTGGGCGATATGATCATCATAAGCGATTCCACTGCCTCACAACTTCCTTCTCTATCGCAAGCTCATCTAACTTCATGGTTTTTATGAATTTAGCTATAGAATTTGACACCCATATATTGGCATACTGGTTATTGGAGGTTACTTTAAATCTCAGTGGTAATTATCTTGCCTGAATGAGATGCAACCAATGTTTTTACTTCGTACAATGTCACAGATGATAATCGAGACTATCCAATCCTTTATTACCATTTAAAACAGTAACTGTCGTCACTGCACCACTCATTTAATAAAAGTTAATGTTTGCAGATGGATGCTGCTCCTAACATATGTGGAACCACTCTCCTTGTCAGAAATTCCAGGCAGGGATTTACAATATTTTAAGCATACATTCGATGATGAGTGGGTAAGAACTACTGATTTCTCTGAATCATTTTCTATTAGGCAGGCCTCCGCAATGTGTTCGGAAATTCCATATGGCTGTAAGCTTCCAAACTTCCGCGAAAATTTCCATTATTATACGGAAGATGAGGGTTGGTTCACAACGTAGCCCGGTTCTACAGTTTCTCGAAGCTTGGATCTAGTTCCTGTTGTTGCTCCTCCTGACGGACATAAGCTGCGATATGATGATATTCTGTTTAAGGTTAATTTCTTGGTTCAGAATGGCTACCTTTCTGCCCAAACGCTCGACACAAACTTTTTCCGGATGGTTGACCCCCTCTGTCTCCCTCCGTCAACCATATAATATGTTCCCTGGAGAACCTGTTTCACTTACAAAATTGTTGCTATGAACCTGTCAAGTGGCTTACTGAGCAGTACTTGGAGTACAGTTTATCAGCAAACCCTCCTAGATCAACTTCGATTTCCTTGTCTGACGGGCTGGTATATGTTCGCAGGGTGCTAATAACACCCTTGTAAGTATACTTTCTGGGTCCAGAGATAAATGTTTCCAATATAGAGTTTTACGCTATTACCGTGAACATATCAACAATTTTATCCGTATTTCTTTTGTTGATGAGGACTCAGAAAAAGTCCGTTCAACTGATATCTACACGGTCAACAGTGAATGAGGAGAAAAAGAAAACTTTGCTTTACGAAAGGATACTATCTACTTTGCATAACGGCGTAGTTATTGGTGATAAGAAGTTTGAATTTCTTGCCTTCTCAGCACATGCAGAATTATCACGTAGCTGACTTGCTGAGATGGCAAGAAATTCAAACTTCTTTTGCTTCAAAAGGTTCGCTAACAGCAGCTAGTATCTGGGACTGGATGGCTGATTTTAGAAATGTGGCGAAATATGCAGCAAGACTAGGACAGTTTTGGTTCCTCCACAGAAGATTGTATACACATTTTCTCATGGGATTGGAAAAGTTTCTTCCGAATTTGCACATAAAGTGGCGAGTAAGTGTGGTTTGAAATGTATGCCGTCTGCCTTGGTATGGTGGATACAAAGGTGTCGTCACTGTAGATCCAAGATCTGTAAAAAAGTTATATCTGAGACCAATGTAAGTTTAAGTCAAAGGTAACCAAACTAGATGTTTTGTCATGGAGCAAGTTTCAACCGTGTTTTCTCAATCGTCAAGTAATCAGCCTTTGGTTTACTCTTGGCGTCAGTGATTATGTATTTGAATAAAAACAAAACAAAAAGAAGCAGTCGATCAACTGGATTCAATTTTAACCGACCCATTAAAGGCATACGAAGCACTTGAAATTATGTCCCCAGCAGAAACCACAAATATTCTCAAGGAATTGCTTTTGTGTGGTTACAAGCCTGATCAAGAGCCATTCCTTTCAATGATGCTTCAAACATTTCGTGCAGCAAAGCTGTTAAGAGTTGCGGACTAGGACAAGGATATTTGTTCCAAAGGGAAGATCAATAATGGGATGCCTGGATGAAACAGCGACCCTGGAGTATGGACAGGTATTTGTCCAGGTTTCTCGCCTTAGTCGCAATAAACTTTGTGGGAATTCCTTCTCTATGCTTAATGGGAATGGACCAGCAGACACTGTTGGAAAGGTAGTCGTTCCTAAAAATCCATGCCTGCACCCTGGTGATATGCGTGTCTTGCAAGCTGTCAATGTGCCAGCATTGCACCATATGGTGGATTGTGTTGTATTTCCTCAAAAAGAACAAAGGTGAGAGCATTTTTTTGTGTGTGACCAAGAACTAGTACGACGTTTGATAAACTGTATATGCCAGTAATTAACCTAGTTGATAGTTTCCTTCCTGAAATTTGAATACAAAGTAGATTTATTACCATTTAGTGTCCATTTATTAGCATCGCCATCCCAAGTCAGCTGGTTTTCATTCCTTAGAACCGACAACCTGTATCTCTTCTGGTGAGCCATGGGATTTAATTGCTCTCTCTATTTATCAAATGGCATCGGATGGTTGATTAATTCTTCTGTCTTAAGTTTGGAGAATCACGTTTCGAGGATCACATTGGAATTAAAATTAATTTTTATACCTATGCACCAATTTCACATTTGTGAAATCTTTTCAAAGTTCCCTTTTAAAGGTTTGCTGATATTAGCTGACACTTTGATGCAGACCCCATCCGAATGAGTGTTCTGGGAGTGATTTGGATGGTGACGTATACTTTGTCTGCTGGGACCAAGAACTTATTCCACCTCGTCAAGTTGAGCCCATGGACTATGATGCATCACCTGCTATCGAATTAAATCACGATGTTCAGATTGAGGTATGGGTTATTCATTTTGTGATTTTTGTAAACATTTAGATTTTAGTCATTCTTGTTTTCAAATGGCAAAAAATGTATTTTGTCCGACTAAACAAACAAAAGTTGCTTCTCTTTTCACCTCTATAGCATGTAGAAGTCGGCGCTTCGTTTTTGCGTAGTTCAGTCACCCTATATCTGCATGAATTGCCAGATGTATGTATAGTTCAGTTTCGGAAACAAGATATCCTTGCCTTGCTCTACACTTCATGTTGGTTTATGCATGGCTGTTGATATGTTGTTACAGGAAGTTGAGGAGTACTTTGTAAATTACATGATAAATGACAGCTTAGGAGTTATCGCGAATACCCACACCGCCTTTGCTGATAAGGAGCAGCTGAAGGCAGAGAGTGAGGAATGCATAGAACTCGCAAAGCTATTTTCAATTGCTGTCGATTTCCCTATGACAGGTGTGCCCGCACCAGACTTCAAAGAATACCCAGACTTCATGGAAAAGCTTGATAGACCGACTTATGAGTCAAAGCGAGTGATAGGCAAACTCTTTAGGCAGGTCAAAGATATTGCTTCCCACACCAGCCATATAAAATCCTTCACTCTTGAGGTTGCAAAGATATTATATGATACACATGGAAGTTGATGGGTCGGAGAAGTACTTAAAAGATGCTTGCTTCCACAAAGGAGATTTTGATTACAAGTTGTCTGACCTGAGATCTAACAAACATCATGGTGTAACTTCATAGAACCCCCCCACTCATCAAATATCTATTCCAAAATTCTCTTTTTTTTTTTTTTTTTTTAACTTTATATTTTATTTCCTTTCTCACAGTATTCTTCTAATTTTTTCTAATTTTTATGAGATACAAGTCCATATATTCCCCATGCAAACGTCTCCTATAAATATAAATATAAGTCATTATAAGGAACATACAACTCATCACAAACAACCCTAACTTTCTAGCTAGTATTTCTCTCTACAAAACTCTCTCAATCATTGCACCACATTCCCATCATTTAAAAAAAATAAAAAATAAATCGGTTTTAATAACTACCGGTGTTTCGTTTATCATATATATTCTGCATTCTAACTTATTTGTTAAGTCGAAATTTTCTCTAAGTTGATCAAATTGTAAGAGCTAGCAGCAATGGAGATGGTGAGGACTTTGTCATCACAACACGCAGTTGTAATCTTCAGCAAGACAACATGTTGCATGTGTCATCCTATCAAGATTACAACTGCGTGTTGTGATGACAAAGTCCTCAGCAAAGGAGATTTTCATTATACTATCAAGATTACAACGCAGTTGTAATCTTCAGTCGTAAGTTACACCAAGATGAAGTTACACCATGATGGTGAGGACTTTGTCATCACAACATGGGGGGACTCTATGAAGTTACACCATGATATGATCAAAACGGAGGCTGAGATCCTTGGTGGGAGTATAATGAAATTGTCCAAATCATTTAATATGAGGAGGGATGCAGATTCAATCATTTAGTCTGGCAGTTAGAGCTTTAAAAAAGGAAGCAAGGACGTGGTTCGATAAAAAGAGGACTAACTCAGGCACTCGGGAAGATGATGATATCTATGCGAAGGCTTCAGCATGGTATCACGTGACATACCATCCAAATTACTTTTGATGCTATCAAGAGAAGAGTCGGGAACATTTCCTTGGTTTCCCTTGGTGTGTTTATGACAAACTGATTCACATCAAGAAGAACAATAGCATGAGAAGGAAACACAACCGGTCACTGGAAGACCAGTTCACGAGCAGTCTAAGACTAAGCTAAGTGACCAAGTAAGTTGTCCTCCAATCATCCCCTGTTTTAGGATTCTTCAATGCAGATTTCTTTATGGTTCTTATTGTACTAAATCTTAGATGAACTAGAATAAAAAAATTGTAAAATCACTTTTTGGGAAAATTAGGGGGAGACCCAAAAATAATAATATTTTCATTGCCAAGCCCACAATTAATTTTTGGTATGGTGACACCCATAATTATATGAAATTATTATGAATCAATACATAACTCGTTATGCATACTATTTTTTCAGACATAACTCGTTATGCAGCCTAATTTTTAGTGGGTATAATTGGAAGCGCAACTTGGACATAACATATCTAAAAATCCGCGCCTTAGAATTTTACAAATTTTATATCGTTGGAAATCTTTTTAAGAGAGCTACGCAACGAGTATAAACAACAATATCAAATTTTTGTTTTTCACGAAAAAATCGGAGGTGATCATCACTTTAGGCAAATTTTTTGAAAACTTTATACATAACCATTATCGACCAAAAAACGATGCATAACACATTCTGCAGACGATAACAAATTATGCAACCATTTTCTCCATCGCATAACAAATTATGCATTTGGATAACAAATTATGCATTTGGATAACAAAGTTATGCATCTATAACAAGTGATATTACCATTTTTTGGTTGATTTTAGCGCATACATATAAAAAATTGATGAATAATGCATTATGCAATCATATTTTCGGACGCATAACAAAGTTATGCATCAATTTTGTCGATGCATAAAAGATTATGCATCAATTTTCTCAATGCATAACGCATTATGCAGTCATATTTTCGGATGCATAACAGGTTATGCAACAAATTTTATAGATGCATAATAGGTTATACATCAATTTTCACGACTGCATAACATGTTAGGCAGTAATTATTCTAGGTGTATGAAAACAAATTAATTGCACTGGAAGTATCGCTTTTTCGCTTTGATCCATACAATGTTGGTACATAAACATCGGTTATGCATATCTCAAACCTACCAACCATTAATACATTTCATACCCGTCTTCATTGCCTACTTATAGCAGTACCACAACAAGATACACGTGACACTCGATTAGATGATGTGGGTGTACAGACTCACATCAACCATAACACTAAATGTAGATACAGATCCATTATTATTCATTCATGGCATTAACCCTTTCCTACAAATTCCCCATCCACCGCTCACACAAAACAAAACCCATCCCGAGTTGCGAAGGAACAAATGTTATTCAATATGATGATGTAGTTGGATGAAGTTGTACCACTACTCAGTGGTCAATCATCAATGAAATTGATAGCGTGCCACTTTCTTTTGCTATTCATTCCCGTCCAAAATCAAACCACTTCTCAGTCCCTACACCAACTCCAATCACCGATGCCAGGACCCTACTTTGTTTACTGCCGAATAATTCTCAATTGAGATAAAGAGTTGACGGAACAAACCCCAAGCTAGCAGATCCGTCGTTCATGTCTCCCCTCCACTAATAACACAACAACTCTAATATTCTATCCGTCCCGGCCAAGCACCAACTGCAATCGATTAAATCCAAACTAAGTCAGCTAATACCTGAACCATTCTCCATCCTTGAATCCTTCCATTCATCACTCATAATCTGTCTATCAAACACATCTCCTTGAGACCATTAATCACAATTCATCCCATTCATACACAACAATCCCCAATTTCAGTTCATAACAAGAAGCGAACTATAAATCCTTCTCGGTTGCTATTGTAGAACGCAAATTCAACACCACCAGCTCCTAAATTCGATCATTTCCAACTCATTTCAGGGAAACTCGGTTGACCCCAGCAACTTTGCTACTATACAACACCCATATGAACCATTTTATAGCTTGATTTCATCTCACCCAAATTTCCATTGCGGCAATGTATCAAACACAACATACCCACTTGACTTGAACAAACAATCCATACTGATTCAATTTTTTTGAACCCGCTGGTCATATAGACATAACCATGGAAGCACAAACACATCTTCATTCGAACCAATCAACAAACTCCCACTGAATCACCATCGAGATTTCATTGTATAGCTTATGAACCATATATCTGGTTGTTTCATTTTGAACTATATATCCTAGTTGATTCATTTTATTTTCCGACAACAATCACAAAGCAATCACGGAGAATTACAAACAACCACCGTCCCGATTTGAGTAAAGGGAAGAAGGTCGTCATGTTTGTTGTACCAGGTGCGTTGAATCGAAAATAAATCTATATCGCTCCGCATTAGTAGTTTCCGCCTATAGATGTAGGGTTTTGACATTGTTGAGACAGAGAATAAGTTTTATGAAGAGAAAACAATATAATAAATCTCCCAAAAGAGGGTTCTCAGACTAAGAAGAAAGACATTTTTTTAAAATTATGGGTTCGTGAGAAATTTTCTTGTGGAAATTGGGTGCGCGCATGAAGTTTTACACCCGTGGGTTTCACGGTGGAAAAAAACTGAGAAATGGGTTTCCCTGTAGTTTTCACTTTTGATACTCTACATAATAATAACCTCGGGATATTAATACTCCTAACTTGAACCCGTTGTAAATTGTAACTAGATTTGTGCCCGTGCTACGCACCGGGCATTTTTTTTTCTTTTAACCATATTTTCGATTTGGTATGCACGGGATGGTGACGGTGCGTTTTTGAACTGGTGTGCGCGGTGTTTCGTCCTGCATTGTGGCGATGCGTTTTTTATTCCGTGTGCACGGGACTTCTCCCCGCCCCGTCTCAATGCATGGTATTATGCTTCTTGAATGGATGATTATGCATGAAATGCTGCTTATGCGTTAACAAACCATTGAGTTCCTTAGTGGAGAAAAAGAACCAAAACTCCGAGGATGGCACCAACCTTCGTCTTTATGCTCTATGGTCTGACCATCTCAATATACCTGCTTAATAAGAATATCTAATGTTAGTCCATCCCCTACATGACTATCATTTTCTAAGTAAAATAATCTTCGACAACTATAATTTTCACCACCCAGCCAGATCCTTGTAATTCCATTGTCCTTCTTTGACTCCAACACCACATAGTGCAGAGAATTTATCATCCTATACCATCCCTATAAATACAATATTCTTCCACTGGTAACAAACCCAATTCAGAAAACCTGACACAATAGGTCATCATTAGTGTTGAATTGAATTAAAAACCTACAAATGCATACATAAGACACCAGGAGTATATGATGGGAAATGCCAACCCCAAACCCAATGCTTCTTAAGAATCCAATCCAGGGTAATAACTGAACTTCGGTCATCTAACTCCTACATTGCACAATCAAATCAACCCCAAATTACAAATCAATTATCACAAGAAGAAAAAAAAAATTAATAAAAAAAAACTAAAATTTTTAATACCAAAGAATAATTGTTCACTAAACTCTCGGCATAAAATACCCACCACAGACCGATTTAATCAATTCCGCCACTGAATCACAATCAATCACCATCGAAAGTATCCTTCTCCATCATACCAACGGTCACCAATCAATAATAACCACAATCACAATTAACACTCTTCTTTGTTGAATTCTAACCCCCTTTACCTACCACTTTACCTACCACTTCACCTACCCCTTCACCTACCACTTCACCTACCCCTTTACCTACCACTTTAACTACCACTTCACCTACCCCTTTACCTACCACTTCACCTACCACTTCACCTACTCCCTTTGTACTCTATATATATTAACTTCTCTTTGTAAAAGAAATCATCAAAACATCAAAAAAACATTGTATTCTTGTTATCTAAACACTCAATCAATGAATCTCTCTATTTTGGTTCAATCTTAATATGGTATCAGAGCAAGGAGAAGGATCCTTGTATCTAGTTTTGAAACTTCTGCAATGGAAACCCGTCGTCAATACAACATTAAAGATAAGTCTGCCACATGCACTCATTGTAATAAACGTGGTCATAACAAAGACAACTTCTTTGAGATTGTCGGGTATCCAGATTGGTGGGATAATAATCTCGATCCCAAGAAAAAGAATTCCGCTGCAGCAGCACATGTGGTTAGAAATCTAACCTCCGCTATGGAAACAACCAATGGTAAGGTTTTTAATGTTTCACAAGTTGTTCCTAATAACTCATGGATAATTGATTCGGGTTGCACATAACATATGAATTTTGATTCCACACAGGTTTCTCCTCTTAAAACATCCATACACAACTCCGTTTGCACAGCAGATGGATCTTTGGCTCCAGTAATTGGAGAACAATCATTAAATCTTACTGATACATTGAGTCTAGATTCGGTTTTAGTCGTTCCCTCTCTAAGTTATAATCTATTATCAGTTTCCCAAATTACTAAAGTCTTACATTGTGTTGTTATCTTTTGGCCTAATTCTTGTGTGTTTAAGGACATCCGAACACGGCGGACGATTGGATCTGGGGTTAGAAGAGGAAATCTCTACTATCTAGATTTGGCGTCAAAAATTTCAGAAAGATTATCTAATGCTTTAGTTGTGAATGGTACTCAGGGGGAGAAGGAGAAATCACAAATTTGGTTATGGCATAGACTGTTAGGGCATGCTTCTTTTGGCTACTTAAAAAGGCTATTTCATAGTCTATTTTCAAAGGTTGATGTTTCTAGTTTTCAATGTGAAGAATGTGAACTAGCTAAAATCCATCGTACTCTGTTTCCATCAAGTTTAAACAAAAGTACTATTCCATTCATGATTATTCATTCTGATGTTTGGGGGCCGTCTAAAGTTAACACTCTTGGAAGCGCACGATGGTTCGTCACCTTTATTGATGATTGCACTAGGATGACATGGGTTTGCTTGATGAAATCAAAAGATGAAGTGAATAATTTATTTCAGAGGTTTCACAAATTGGTCAACACACAATACAATACAAAGATTCAAGTTCTTCGAAGTGACAACGGAGGCGAATATTTAAGTACTGATTTTCAACATTATTTAAGAGAATGTGGTATTGTTCATCAGACAACTTGTCCTAATACTCCTCAACAGAATGGGGTAGCTGAAAGAAAAAAACGTCACTTGCTTGAAGTTGTGCGTGCTTCATTAATATCAGCTCATATGCCGTTAACTTATTGGGGTGAAGCTCTTACCTCTGCATCATATGTGATCAACCGCACACCTTCCAGCACTATCATTTTTCAGACACCATTTCAAGCTCTCACTGAGGCAACAGTTTCACCAATAGTTCCAAACTTGCCTCCACGCATATTTGGTTGTGTATCATTTGTGCACTTACACAAGAACCAACGGAGCAAGTTATCTCCCCGAGATTTAAAATATGTCTTCGTGGGATATGCTGCAAGTCATAAAGGATATAGGTGCTACCATCCTCCAACTAAACGAATGTACATCACATTGGATGTTAAGTTTCACGAACACATGATGTATTACTTGAAGTCTGAACTTCAGGGGGAGTATGAAAAAGAAATTCAGACTCTTGACTATGAAGAAGACATAATCGAAGAAGATGTTGTTCTTGAAATTCCAAAAGAACAGAAAGTTAGTGGGGAAGAAATTAACACAGATGGTGAAATTGAAGCTATAAATGAAGTTGAAGAAGATAATGCAGATGGATCAGAAGATAATGTAGATGAAGTTGAAGAAGATAATGATAGATCATCAACCCCAATCCAACCGTTCGCTGAAGATGTTCTTGAACCTGCAAAGAAACAATTGCCAGAACGTCGGAATAGAGGTATCCCTAAAACTATGTATGAACCTGATATTTCATCAAAAGCTAAATATCCCATGAGTAATTATGTCTCTAATCACCGTCTGACCGAATCAAATAAGTCATTTGTGAATCAATTATCTACTGTAGTTATTCCTAACAGCGTGCATGAAGCATTATCTGATCCGAAATGGAGGGAAGCTATAATCGATGAGATGAAATCCTTATAAGAAAATAATACTTGGAATATGGTTGAATGTCCAGAAGGAAAGAAAGTCGTGGGATGTCATTTGGGTTTTTACAGTCAAATACAAGGCAAATGGTGAAATTGAACGCTTTAAGGCAAGATTGATTGCTAAAGGGTATAGCCAGACTTATGGTGTAGATTATAATGAGACATTCGCACCTGTAGCTAAAATGAATACAGTGCGAGTCTTGTTGTCTCTTGCTGCAAATTTGGGTTGGCCATTGCAACAGTTTGATGTCAAGAACGCCTTTTTACATGGAGATTTGTCCGAAGAAGTGTATATGCAGCTTCCACCAGGAATGATGGAGTCAGAGTTGCATAACGTAAAAGTTTGCAGGTTAAACAAGTCATTGTATGGTCTGAAACAATCTCCGAGAGCGTGGTTTGGAAGATTTACCAAGTCTATGAGAGCATTTGGTTATCGCCAGGCAAATTCAGATCATACTTTATTCTTAAAGAGAAATCGAGGTAAGATTACAGCTTTAATCATATATGTAGATGACATGATAGTTACAGGAGATGATCCAGAAGAAAGAAAGGCTCTCCAAAATTATCTATCAAGTGAATTTCGGATGAAGGATCTTGCTTCTTTAAAATACTTCCATGGAATTGAAGTATCTCGATCAACAGAAGGAATCTTCTTTGTCACAAAGGAAATATTCCCTTGATTTGTTGGAGGAAATGGGTATGACAGCATGTCAACCTATAGATACACCAGTAGAGCCAGGTCTGAAATTATGTTCGGATGTAAACCAAGTACCTGTTGATAAAGGAAGATACCAAAGGCTCGTGGGTAGACTAATGTACTTGGCACATACAAGACCTGATCTTGCATATGCTTTGAGTATTGTTAGTCAATTCATGCATAATCCTGGAAAAACACATATGAATGCGGTAATGCGAATCCTAAGATACCTGAAGTCTGCTCCGGGAAAAGGGATCTTGTTTAAAAGAGGTCAAGACTTCAAAAGTATGGACGCATATACTGATTCTGACTATGGTGGGTCATACGATGATATGAGGTCTACTTCAGGATATTTTACCTTCGTTGGGGGTAATCTTGTTACATGGAGAAGCAAAAAACAAGGAGTTGTTTCACGATCAAGTGCATAGGATGAATGGCGAGGTATGGCGCTGGGTATCTGCGAAGTGATGTGGTTAAAACGTCTGCTAACTGAATTGGGGTATCCTCCTAGGAAAATAATTCGTGTGTACTGTGATAATAAAGCGGCATGTGATATTGCACGCAATCCAGTTCATCATGATCGCACAAAACATGTGGATATAGATTGGTTTTTCATTAAAGATAAGTTGGATAATGAGATCGTGGAGTTACCTAGAATTAGATCGGAAGATCAGGTAGCTGATATTTTAACTAAAGCAGTTCCAAGTAAGGTATTTATGAAGTTTGTTGGCAAGCTAGGCATGAGCGACATATATGCACCAGCTTGAGGGGGAGTGTTGAATTCTAACCCCCTTTACCTACCACTTTACCTACCACTTCACCTACCCCTTCACCTACCACTTCACCTACCCCTTTACCTACCACTTCACCTACCACTTCACCTACCCCTTTACATACCACTTCACCTACCACTTCACCTGCCCCCTTTGTACTCTATATATATTCACTTCTCTTTGTAAAAGAAATCATCAAAACATCAAAAAAACATTGTATTCTTGTTATCTAAACACCCAATCAATGAATCTCTCTATTTTGGTTCAATCTTAATATTCTATCACCCCCATTGTCATCAATATGACAACAGTCAATAATTCGAGTCTCAACCAATTTCCTAGCCAACCTTCGTCACCAGTAATCAACATTATAATTAAATACGGAATCCACATAACGTTCATAGATAAGAAATGCCACAACGGTGAAGACTATATACCTTTCTTGACCTTTTTATGCATTTCTCCAACTCTGCACTCACCACCAAACACTTCGTTTCTCAGAAAATAAAGTGAGAACATGAAACATCAATGACTAAATATGGGAGACACTCAACATTCATAGATAAAAATGCTATTACGGTGATGGACTGTATACCTTATATAGAAAGTACATGATGCTCTTTGCTCTAGTGTGGAGTATATTAGTTTGCTCTAATGGAAGGCTTACAACTTGGTGAATGAGTGCCTTCTTCATATCCAGTGCCTACTACTAATCGAGAGATGGAACAAATCAACCAATAAGGGAGAACCACTGTGGACACCTCGAGAAATCATGTTCTCATCGTAATTAGAGAGTAAAATGTAGGTAAGAAAAGTTTGTTCATTTGGATGGCTAGGGTCCTGATTTCCCATCTGACCACAGTCATTGGCGTGTTTGGAAGGTGCACTCCATTGGATGGATTCTCTTGTAAACTTGGTGGCATCCAAAACGCAGGTATACATGACCGTACCGGCTTAGACACTATGGTCTGGAGTTAAGTGCATACCATCTCCACCTTAAAAAAGAATACAATCAGAAGAAAGCAAGCCGAACCAAACCCAATTAAAATTCACAAAATACCTAAATAGACAACACAATTTGTGTAGACTAAATAATATATAGAGTATGGACAATGTAAGTCAATTATGAATTTGTGAATACGTTAACACATGAGAATGCTATTCACATGAGAAATCTGATGTTGGTGGGAGAAAGCAGTGGTAATCTACCGGTAAGTATTTTTGACACCGATTGATTTGTTTCTGACTGGTTTCCATGCTTGAATTATTTACTATAGTTTCTGATCGTAGAGTTTTGATATGTAATACTTGATGGAGTTGTATTAGAGACTTTATATAGATTATTAGGTTTCCCTTTTCAGCTAGATTTAGTTTCCTAACATCAACACGTTTTTGACTTCCAAATTTAGATGGGACTGAGTTGACACGTTACGTAGGAATTCCAAAATTTCACCGGGTTCATTCCAAATAGAATTTGTTTTCCTTTTCTTTCTCTTTTTCCTATTTTTTTAAACCAATCTTATATTGCCAAGTGGCCTCACCAGAATGCTCAATTCACAAAACTCAAAAAAGGCCTATTTTGACCAATAGGAAGCGAGGGTTTCCTCACCATTCAACGTGAGAGCTTTATTTGTCTAGGCCTTTAAGTCTTTAGATAACCTATTTCAGGCATTTCTCCCGACTTTTGTGAGATTTTTGTATCACTCACACTGCCAATTGTTGGCATAGTTGAGTTCACAAGGACATGTTAGTCAAATTGGGTGTTACGTCGGCGATGCCTGAATCAGGTGGTGATGTTGGTGGCAAGTATTAGATAGGGTGTACAGCTCCACCAAAAATTACAGCTTGCTCCGCCCGGTTGTTTGCATTTAATCAAGGTGTAGATAGTGTCTACTTGATGTTTTTGGTTTCTAACTTTGTTCATCTCTCCGTAGGTTCTTGAATTTTATAGGATCTTCTTAGAAGCTTCTGTCCAACCGATAATTTTTTTTTTATTTTCTATACATTCTGTCCATCACGATTTTTTTTCCTTCTTAAACAAAGGCATTCGACAAGGCTAATGATCCCCTCAACAATTGGCAAGAGCCAAATTGGAGCACAGACTAGTACATAGTAGACTTATGTTTTTTTTTTTTTGCCCATTGAGGCAGCTCATGAGCAACCGAATTATATAACCTAGGTTGAAATGAAAAAAAAAACAAGCTTCTAACTTTGAAGAAAATAACTGAATGTCCTTAAAAATAGCATATGTCCTAGTATCAGCATCAAACTTCCCAGAGGAGAAAAGCTTGATGTGGTATTGAACATCACTTTCAATAATGATGTGAGTGAGTTTCTGCTCTACTGCTTTCTTTAACACCGCCCAAATAGCTCTATCTTCTGCTTCAACAGCATACTGGACTTCAAAAACCATAAAATCACAAAAAGAAGCTTTCCTTGTAAAGTCTCTCATCACATAGCATGCTTCATTGTTCAAAGAAGATTCATCAAAATCTCCATCAGTATTGCATTGAATCCTACCAAGAGGAGGAGGCATCCATTTACCCAACCAACCAATAGGAACATAAGTTTTAATGTTGATTATTGGTTTTCTAGTCAGTAGCATGGCCTTGGATCTATTCATAACAACTAAGTGGGATTCCTTAGTGTTTTGAAAGATTAAGTTGTTTCTGCTACTCCATAGAGACCATATGATAGTAACAAACAAACATTGGGAATCATCAAGTAACTTAGAACTAGGATCAATTAACCAGAACATCAACCAGTCAATAAAAGTCTTGTTACTAAAAGCATGGGTATTAACACATAGAGAGAAGAGAGAAACCGAACATGACTAGCAAAGGGACATAAAACCAAAACATGCATAACAGATTCATTAGGGTTACAACATCTAGTACAATCAACAACATACATATGCATTCTAGTATTAAGAATGGTCCTAGTTGGAATAGCGTTCTTAGCATCTTTCCAAACAAAAATATGAATTTTATGAGGAACTCTAAGTTTCTAAATGTGCTTCCAAAGATTTTTACAAATGGAGGACCTAAACTCTAATTCCCAAGTAGGCATATTTAGAAGAAAATTTCCCATTCTTTGAAAGATCCCAAGCGCTCCTGTCAGGAGTGGAAAGATGGTTTAAGGGAATAGTGGTAATCTTCTCATCAGAAGCATCATCAAAATGGGTATTGAGACTACTAACATCCCAAGACCTAGAGGTAGGACTAATAAAATAAGAAACTTTAATGCTAGGGTAAGGAGGTACAAGAGGGTTAGGTGTGGCATATCCTAAAGTTGGAGTTAGAACTATTTAGGGTTTTGGTTAACTTAAGAAGAAGTAAACAGAGATAGAGAAGAAGTAGATAGAGACGGGTTTAACAGAAGACAACTTGTTTTATTATATTCGTACACATAGCTAGTCAATAGAGATACAAAAGTATATATATATATATATAATCTTCCTTGAACTACAAGGTAAGAATGTTTCCTAACTAATCCTAATTTCCTAAAATACAATTTTCTTGACCAGCAGGGTATTGTGTGTTATGTTACACACGTACTAAATGACGAGTTAACACCCTCCCACAAGCGTAACGGGTTATCCTGAACCGTTAGCTTGAACCGTAAAAGAGAAAACTGATCTTTAGAGAGGGGTTTTGTGAAAATATCCGCAATTTGATCTTTAGAGGATATAAAGCAAACATCAAGAAGTTTGAAAGAAACCTAATCACGAACAAAATGATAGTCGATTTCTATATGCTTTGTTCGTGCATGAAAAATAGGATTAACTGCGAGATTAGTTGCACCAAGATTGTCACACCATAATAAAGGAGGAGAACGTGTAGATATACGAAGCTCCGAAATGAGTGACTTAATCCACATAATTTCAGCAGTAGCAATAGCAAGTCCCCGATATTCAGCTTCAATACTAGAACGAGATACTTTTTTCTGTTTACGAGTACTCTAGGAGATAATATTTCCAACTAAATAAACACAATATCCACTAGTAGAACGACGATATATCATCAAGAGAACCCGCCCAATCAGAATAAATATATGCATTGAAAGATAATTATAAAGAAGGTGATGGCCGAAGAAGTATAACAAAGGTACTTGTACTCTTGAGATAACGAAGAATACGCTTAACTAAACTTCAATGAAACTCGGTAGGAGCATGCATAAATTGACAAACTTTATTGACAACATATGCAAGATCTGGACGAGTAAATGTTAAATATTGCAATGCTCCAACAATACTACGGTATTCAGTAGCATCAATCAATAAAGAGATACGATCAGAAGAAATATCACCATAAGTACTCATTGGAGTGGTAATTGGTTTGACTTCATCCATTTTTGCTTGAATAAGAAGATCTTGAGAATAACGTTGTTGAGAAAGAAATAAACCCGAAGAAGTATGAGTTGCCTCAATGCCAAGAAAATAAGACAAGGGACCAAGATCTTTAATTAATGGAAAATTCTTGTTGTAAACAAGTGAGAATAGAGACGATACCTGTGGTACTAGAGCCAGTAATAATAATGTCATCCATGTAGACCAAAAAATAAATAGCACCATAAGGTCCATTGTAAATAAACAATGACGAGTCACATTTTGAAAAGGCGAGAGTATCCCAAATATACCTCAAGCAATAACTTTTCCTTCCTATAAGTCCTTTCCCCAAAAGTGATCGTCTATGGACTGAGTCGAGACAATACAACAAATCGGTTCACACTTTGTGTGATCGTCTATGGATACGAGATCGAGACAATACAACAACAAAGTGTGTTTACTTGATACAAAGGTTAGGACTTAACCAAACTCAATAGGATTCACGTATCAAGTAAATAGGAATTAACGTTTGTGCAATTTACTTTAATTATAATAAAACAATTATAATACGGAAATATAAAGTAAACGACACAGCAAGATTTTGTTAACGAGGAAATCGCAAATGCAGAAAAACCCCGGGACCTAGTCCATAATTGAATACTTGATACGAGATCGAGACAATACAACAACAAAGTGTGTTTACTTGATACAAAGGTTCGGACTTAACCAAACTCAATAGGATTCACGTATCAAGTAAATAGGAATTAACGTTTGTGCAATTTACTTTAATTATAATAAAAAAATTATAATACGGAAATATAAAGTAAACGACACATCAAGATTTTGTTAACGAGGAAACCGCAAATGCAGAAAAACCCCGGGACCTAGTCCATAATTGAATACTCTCAGGATTAATCCGCTATACAAAATAAGACAACTTCGTATAGTTGAGACCAAGCAACTAAACCTATAGTTTACCTAGTTTCGTCTGTATTCCCACGCCTCCAACCTGTAAACAAGTCACGTACTTGGACCAATTCCTTTGGTTCATATTCCAAATAGTAAAGGAACAACAAATCTGTTTGGTATCAACTCTCTTCAACCAAGTGATATGAGTTGCGCAAAGGTTCCCTTGTTTATCTTAACATAAACTCCTTTGCCAGGTTCTAAGATCTATCTTACGTTTAATCACCCAAAGGTAATCACTAGGATTAAGCCAACAACACTTTTCAATCAAGTGATATGTGTTGATTCCGATCTTCCTCAATTAATCAATCCAATCTACCACAAGGATAAACCGATCATTAATTGGATCATCTTTTTCCCAAACAAGTATTGTGCACACCAAAGATTATAAAAACATCAAGTAAGAAATCTTCAATATCTTCTTTGTCTTCAAATCTTCTTAGATCTTCAATAAACACCTGCACACAATCACTTGAATCTCTTGTGATCAATCACACACATAACGAAGTCTGTTAACAATGGATTTGTTTGTACCATAAGTAAAAATACCACTTAATGGGCCAAATTGATACTTGAATCATCTTTTGGTCCTCATCCAAGCCCGCCAACCAGTCAACCGAGGCATCCCACCAGTCTACCCAGTATTACATAAATTCAATGACCGGTCTATGGTCGAATTCGGTCAACTGTCAAAGTCAACATCCGGTCAAGGTCAATGGTCAAAGTCAACGGCCAGTCAATAGTCAAAGTCAACCGTCGGTCAACTATCGAAGCGCGTCGCACCTCCAACTAGTATTCAGTCTTGTTTCCAGCAGTGTAGCTGGCCAAATCCCAGTCAAGTACTATTCCGCACTGCCAGCCAACCTTCATCAAGGCTGCCAGCCATTATGCATGTCTGCCAGTCAATCCAGTGTGTAGCCATGTCTACCAGTCTGCCAGCCTGCCAGTCAATCCAGTCCTCCTGCCGTTCCATCCAAAACAGTTTCATGCAAATCAATTCACCATGCAAAAACTGTTTCATGCAGAATTAAACATGGAGCCATAAAACAACAGTTTCATGCGAATTTATCATAGAGGCATGCAAGGGGCAGTTTCATGCGAATTTATCATAGAGGCATTAAGGGGGCAGTTTTATGCGAATTTATGATAAAAGCATAAATGGGAAGTTTAATGCCATTTAAGTTAATATTGAAAATTGGATGTTAAACTGTATAAATATGGAGGAGCAGAAATCAAATGAGAGGGAGCTAATAGGAGAGAAAGAATACAGAAAAATACAATGTAATTTTACTATGAATATAAGATCATTCCCCAAGGGGATTCACCTGTGGACGTAGGCAAACAATGCCGAACCACGTTAAAACTGCGTCTTTCCATTTTTTCTTCAATTCATCTCCAAGCCTCAAAAACACACCAAAATCAACTATTCATTGTGTTTCGTTCCCAAAAGTAATTTTGGGTACAAACATTAGCGCCGACTAAGGGGAATTACAAGAAAAGGAATCGTACTCTCCCATTTAGAAAAGTTGTAGAATATGCTTCAAATTATATCCGTCAAAAAGCAGTTTGAATGACTTGAAAATCACGGTTGCAGTCCAGTTGAACGTAATTGATGCAGTCCGGTCTGGTCGCAATTAGTGCAGTCCAGCTGATCGCAGCTGCTGCTGACCATGTGATCGCAGATACTGCAGTCAAGTTGATCGCAACTGCTGCTATCCATATTCGAGGTTCGAGGTTTGCTGAAACTGTTACCTTCTGAAACCACTGAAATTACATCACTACGAAGTCTGATGAAAATGTTTCCAAAATATTCGGTCCGTTGTAAAAAGTTGGAGTGGAATACCATCAAAAATGTTGGCAGTATGATCGATCTGTTGCATGTTACATGGCGAAAAATAACCATTGAGACTGGTGAAACCACCGCAAGAGCGTTCGATCCACGGTGAAAGATGTCGCAAAAACTTCATCAAAATTGTTGTTGGATGTTCGATATGCAACATGGCTTGGCCCAGTTTTGTTCTCAATCACTGCAGTCCAGCTTATCGCATCTGCTGCAGATCGATAAGAAATTACGATTCTTTGCAGTCGATTGATTGCAAGCCGCAGATCCAACATCGCTTGATCGGGAGCCACCACAGTTGACTCACTGCAAAAATCATCAAGATTGTTGTCAGGATGTTCGATCCGCAGCGTGTTCAAGTCCAAAGTTCGAAAAAATTGCTTCTCAAATAACGCATTATCCACCTGTTCAAGTTTTGATGTATGACAAAATCGCTACTGTCAAGATCGCAGAGGTGACAAATTGCCTACATCTCTATGCGCTTGAACACCCAAAAAAAATAAAAAATAAAGGCGCCAACTAAGGGGAAAAGGCCGCAAAAGTATAGCAAAACGGTGGTGGGAAGTCCATGAGAAACGACAACAGTCCCCAGAAAAGATCACATTTCAGCAAAAACCGTTATAGAAAACCGTTGCATGAAGTGTTACAAGCAAAGACAACAGTATCGCTAAACTGTCACCAAATGTTCGGAGGAAACATCACAGTTCGTAGAAAAGTGTTGCGAAACGTTTCAAAAAAAAAAACAGGCGGCCAGACCCGGTGGCTCGACCTGGAGGCCATACCCGGCGGCCAGACCAAGCGGCAATCGGCGTTTATTTTCGGCAATCGCCGATTAATTGGGTCTATCGAAGATTATCAAGGAAGTCTCCGATTAATTTGCGATTAATTGACGATTAAAAGTATATGGAGATTCGGTGTGGCGCGACGCAGTTTAATTCCATGGCCCTTGGATGATTCCTCCCCATTTCTCTTGCCTTGCGGATATGTACACCTCACTTGGACTTGGTCTAAATTTGTTTTTTGTTGATATCTTCCTCATCTTACGTCCGAATTGAATGATTCTTGGCTCGTTGCGATCGCATGTCAATATCCTACGACATGAAGATAAAATTTTACAATTGGAGAATAATATTTTTTGAGTGAAATCATGACATCAACATATTTGGAGCAAGGCGCTAATCAACCAATTTTTCAATAACTTCTTCTTCGTGCATCCAAACTGAGTGATTTTCGTCCCGTTGAGATCATATGTCAATTCCCAACATCGTGAAGGCGAAATTTCAATTTTCGGAGAAAATTAAATTTTTTAAATGACGGCACCAGAAACAGTCACATTCAATCACCACCGAAAATATTGCAGTCCAGTTGATCGAACTGCTGCAGTCCTTTTCCACATAACTATTACAGTCAGCTGATCGAACTACTGCAACCCAGTTTCACGGCAACAGCTGCTGGCCAGTTGATCGAACTACTGCAATCCTTTTGATTTCCTACAGTCCAGTTGGTCGAATCGTCTGCTTGATCGATTTTATGTATAATCATTATAAGACATCCGATCACAATTTGAAATGAAATACAGTTCCATGGCAACTATCTTCAATCCAGTTTGGACTTAACTGGTGCATCCCAGTCCCGTAGACAAATCAATTTACAAAGTCGAGACGAGACGCTAAGGCAACTATACTAGTTATCGTCGCTGGAAAACACCAACATAGCCAGTGGGCATCCTAATCACTTCATAAACAAAGTCGCAAAAAACATTTTCAATATGGTAAGTATACAATTTACATATTTTTGCATCTTTTCATATATTCATGCATACTTTTGTTCAATGAGACACCTTTAATGTGGCGAGCATTTTATCACGAGGAGATGCACACATTTCAATTGTGCACGCATCTGGAATAGTGGGATTGGCCCCCTGCGCGAATTTCAGATAGCAGACATTTTCAAAATCTCATGCGCGAGCAAAACGCAGCAAGGCAGTGCACCCTTGTGCGATCATTTAGCAGCATGACAATCGCTATCTCATGGGGGCGAGTTGCATATCACTTCAACGCGACTGACGATCGCTTGGGGGAGAAATATGTAACACCTCATGGTCTGAAATAATTCTTTTGGGGCGAGCTGCGTAACACTCCATATGCTTGGGGGCGAGTTACACAACACCTAATTGCAATACGGAATTCATCTTCTGAAAATCGAAACTTCAGGTAACCCAAACTTCTTAATCCTTCAACGAGTTATAGGATTAAGAGGGGGCGAGTATACACCATAATATTTTGACGCAATTATTACAATCAGTAATGCTTAACTGCTACAGTTAAATTGATCAAATTATTGTACTCCAGTTCAAAATCAATCGCTGATTTCGGTTGACGAATCGATGCAAGATGCTCGATTTACTTAATTATGTACTCGATTGGACGAATCGATGCAGTATGGTTGCACTCATTTGGGCGAAAATGATGTTGTCTAGTTTTATTGGTAACTATTACACCTATATTTATCGAACTGTTTAAGTCCAGTCCTTCAGCAACTGCTGCAGTCCAGTTGATCGCAGTTGCTATAGTACAGATCTGTTCACAACTCATGTATTTCAGCTGACTGCCGCTGCTGTAGTGCAGTTTTTCTCATCGCTGCTGCAAACCAGCTGATCGTAGCTGCTACAATCCAGCTCCGTTCTTCATTCATGCAGTCCAGCTGACCGCAGTTACTGCAGTGCAGCTCTGTTCGTCGTTGTTGCATTCCAGCTGATCGCAGCTGATGCAATCCATCTATGCTCGCAGTTCCTGCAGTCCATCTGAACGCAGCTGCTGCAATAAGGCTCGTCTTTTCTACAGTCCAGCTGCTCGCAGATTCAGCAGTGTAGCCTTGTTCGTTGCTGTTGCATTCCATATAATCGCAGCTGATGCAGTCCAACTATGCTCGCAGTTCCTGCAGTCTATCTGACTGCAGCTGCTGCAATAAGGCTCGTCTTTTCTGTAGTCCAGCTGATCGCAGCTGCTGCAGTGTAGCTTTGTTCATTGATGTTGCATTTCAGCTGATCGCAGCTGGTGCAGTCCAGCTATGCTCGTAGTTCCTGTAGTCCAGCTGACCGCAGCTGCTGCAGTAAGGCTCGTCTTTCCTGCAGTCCAGCTGATCGTAGCTGCTGCAGTATAATCCTTCTCGTTGTTGCTGCATTCCAGCTGATCGCAGCTGATGCAGTCCAGCTATGCTCGCAGTTCCTGCAGTCCAGCTGATCGCAGATATTGTAGTCCAGCTATGTTCGCAATAACTACGGTCCAGCTCCACTCAATGATATTACCGCTCATTTCCAACATCACTCCGCTGGAGCGTCACGCTTTCGTTGAAGTCTAGTTCAGCATTCAGTCCAGTTTTTACGTACAACATCGGTTCATACCCAATTGTTTCCCGCCGATCTCCCAGTCACAATAACCTCACTTGGGGGCGTCTTGATTATGATTTCCGCAAACAACAAGGGAAGTTCTCCAATCACCTCAACATCAATAATCCACACTTGGGGGCGAGTTTTATCATTGACTAAGGAAAACGGAATTTTCTTAACCCCCAATATGTTGAAGTTTAAGAGGGGGCGATGTTTGTACCATAAGTAAAAATACCACTTAATGGGCCAAATTGATACTCGAATCATCTTTTGGTCCTCATCCAAGCCCGCCAACCAGTCAACCGAGGCAGCCCACCAGTCTACCCAGTATTACATAAATTTAATGACCGGTCAATGGTCAAAGTCGGTCAACTGTCAAAGTCAACGTCCGGTCAAGGTCAATGGTCAAAGTCAACGGCCGATCGATAGTCAAAGTCAACCATCGGTCAACTATCGAAGCGCGTCGCACCTCCAACTAGTATTTGGTCTTGTTTCTAGCAGTGTTGCTGGCCAAATCGATCAAGTACTATTTCAGACCGCACAGCAGCCTTCATCATGGTCGCCACCATTATGCATGTCTCCAAGATCAAGATCATACCATGTAGTCAATCCATCCATTCGCATAGTTCAACCAAAACATTTTCATGCAAATCAATTCACCATGCAAAAACAGTTTCATGCAGAATTAAACATGGATCCATAAAACAGTAGTTTCATGCGAATTTATCATAGAGGCATAAAGGGGGCAGTTTCATGCGAATTTATCATAGAGGCATTAAGGGGGCAGTTTCATGCGAATTTATGATAAAAGCATAAATGGGCAGTTTAATGCCATTTAAGTTAATATTGAAAATTAGATGTTAAACTGTATAAATAGGGAGGAGAAGAAATCAAATGAGAGGGAGCCAATAGGGGAGAACGAATACATAAAAATACAATGTAATTTTACTATGAATACAAGATCTTTCCCCAAGGGGTCTCACCCGTGGACGTAGACAAACAATGTCGAACCACGTTAAAACTGCGTATTTCCATTTGTTCTTCAATTCATCTCCAAGCCTCAAAAACACACCAAAATCACATATTCATTGTGTTTCGTGCCCAAAAGTAATTTTGTGTACAAACAGGATTATCACAAGATCGTCTTTAGATCTAACAACAGCCTAAAGATCCCTGTCGAAACCTTGAACTAGTTTGAGTTAATCTTATATCAGAAGAGAATATTCTGAAGCATAAACAAACTAGGTGCAATCAAGATTCAACCACCGTTAGTCAATCAAATCAATACGAAAACTAAAGATAAATCGCAATATCTAGGTTCCCACCAACGAGTCACGCTAGAGCTTCTCGATTCCAAAGAAGACTTTAAATTGAGCGGCCATAAGAGATTTCACCTAATTAGATTACTCTCTTCTTCGATATGCGACTTCACCAGTAACAAAGACAAAAGAGTAAGTCTAGGTTACGCATGATTAGTTTGCTAGAAATGCAAAATCAAAGTATTTATAGACAAGGAAGTTTGGACACCAAGGTGTAGGATCAGAATATTATTACAACAATATTCTTGTGAAATAAACAACAGATCCGCGACACATCAATAATAAACAACAATTCTGCGAGACATCCAAAGATGACTTAAACAATGACGTAATGATTGAAAACGACGGAAACACGAAGAAAGTGTGACATGTCTGCGACATATCAATAAAACCTGCGAAAGATAAAGGCGGTGCTAACTGCGATTTATCGCAGTTACTCAGATCCGAAATTGAAGGGGATCTTAGCTGTAAATGAGCTGTAATCCACTATGTAAATACCTATATAAAGGAGATGAATAGTTCCATAGTGGGAGATGAACTTTTGAGTGCTAGGAAAGTTTTTAAGAGAGAGAAAATCTTTTATCAAGTGTTCTGTGTTCTTGATTTCTGTAAGTCCTTAAGATCAAATTAATAAAAAGTGTCTTTAATCTTCAAATTATGTCATAAATATTGATAAATTCTTGAATAGGGTGTAGTGTGGGAATTCCTGCAACTACATTTTGGCGCCCAGAAACAGGGAGGAATCAATTTGAGAAATTTCAAATTATAGCTTGAAGATTTGAAGAAATTATTAGAATTGAAGAAATGGCTAGAAGGAGAAGAAATACATCAGAACCACCAACAACTGTGAGAAGAAGTAAAATAATTGTAGGGGAAGGAACAGGTGAATTGGAAGGATCTTTAAGGATCAGATCAGGAAGAAGTAGGGTGAGAAATGGAGCAGAAAAATCAACCCAATCACCGAATCAACAAACATGAGCACAAGATAGAAATGTGGATTATGATAGAGTAAGTGTGCATACTTGGAGGTCGAATTCGATAGAAGAAACGGAAAATCAAGAAGAGGAAAGAAATCAAGAAATGGATGGAAGAATAATTCATGAGGAGCATGAAGTAGTAGAGGATTTGAGACAAAGGATACAGGAAGAAAGAAGATTAGAGGCAGAAGAACGTGCCAATCTTACAAGGAAAAATCATGAATTAAGAATGGAAAATTTGAGGTTGCAAAATAGAAGATCGAGAAGCAGCATGAGATCAAATTCGAGATCATATAGAGAAGAAACAAGACAAAATCTCCCTATACAAAATATTGGCGAGAATGTGATAAATGATCGTTACATTCCACGCGGTGAAACTTTAGACATTAGACATAATCAGGATGAGGGAGAAAATCAAGAAGAAAGAAGGAGAATGTTACGTGATGAAGAGATTCGAAGAAATCGCAGAATAATCGAAGATGATATTGAGAGGCATTATATTGAACAAGTACATTTAGCAGGAGAAAGAGAGAGATTGCGAGCAGAAGTAGAAGAACAAGAAATTCAAATAGAGTTGCGTCAGAATAATCATGATAATCGAGAACGACGACGTGCGCAAAATCGTAATAATGATAATCTCAATGAGGAATATGAGAGAATTCGCAGAGACATAGAAAGTCAACGAAGAGAAACAATAAGGGATGAGGAAATTCGCGGAGAAGAGAATGAAAGACAAATTAACTTGCAAGAAGAAGAAAATCGCAGAAGAAGGCAAAATCAAGATGTTGGATAAGAAGCGTGAAACATCGCAAGACAAGAAAGACATGAACGCAGGCGAAGAGAGGTTGCGTTGAAAAGGACAATAGATCAAAATTCGGATAGAAATGAACAAATCTTGCGAGAATTAGCATAAATGAGAGGAATGATAAATAACAGAAGAGAAGGAGGAAGAAGACAACTTGATGAGGCAATCGAGGAAGCTGCGAAAACTCCATTTACTCAAGAGGTACAATTAGGAGGGATACCTCCAAAATGTAATTTACCGGTATTGACCAGTATATTTGATGGGACTACATGTGCTATCCAACATATCAAAGCTTATATTCGATGTATGCTACAATGGGAGAACCATGACGTCGTTTTGTGCAAATATTTTTCGTCAAGTTTGACTGGCGAAGCATTGAAGTGGTTCGAAAGTCTTCCAAAGAATACAATAACTTCGTTCATGCATTTGCAAACTACTTTCTTAGGAGCATACATCAGCAATAACTTTACGCGACCTGGGATTGAAGATGTGTTTGAATTGAAACAGAGAGTTGGTGAGAGTTTAAAGCACTTAATGATAAGATGGAGGACAATGTGTAGTGAAATTGCAGGAAGAGTGGATGAAAGACATCTCATCTTATCCTTCATAAATGCTATGTTTGCAACGAATCTATTATATATCCAGGTCTTCAGAGTTAAAAACACAATTACCATGACAGAACTGCGAGAATTGCAGGAAGAATACATTGCTTTGGAGGAAAAACAAAATGATATGGAGTCTTATCCAATTCACACAGGCGCAAATTTAGCCGCAGAAAATGGAAGTTTGTTACCAAGGATGATTAATACAGTAGCAAGTACTTCTCAAAACCCACGAGAGAAAATGGAGACTGATAATCAACATAAGATAGTAGCAATGGGGAGTAGAGATCAGGAGGAATTGGAAAAGGAGAGAAATTTTTATAATCGCAATAACAATAATAAGGTCCCAAGGTTTGATCAACCGCAGGAGACTTATGGTGGACAGAGGCAGAATTATTCAAGAGATCAAAGAGGTCAGAAGAATATGTGGGAAGACATCAAATTGCCACCTTTAAACACCGGAATAGACAATATTTGGGAAGTGATTATTCTGATGGAGAACATACCCTCACCCTGGAACATGGGGAAAGAACCACATCCTAACAACCAAAATCAAGAGTTCTGTCCTTATCATCATTTTCATGGCCACTTTGTGCATAATTGTAGAAATGTAAAAAGAATTATTTTGCGAATGATTGAACAGGGGAAATTAAATCATTTTCTAGCAAGATATTTACAACCGCAGCAATTTCCGCAAGCACCAGAAATTCGCAGAGTTAATGTTGCAAAAGAAGCTGAAACATTTGTCATTGAAGTAGGAGCTACAACAAAAAATCTATTTTTCAATTCAATTGTACATTCGCAGAAAAAGATAGAATATTTCCATGACAATGTGCTAAGCAGAGTATTTGCAAGGGATATAGAGGGAAGAGAGGTGATGAATATTGCAAAGATTTCTCCGTTAGAAGAATGGAAGAAACAAGTTATTTCTTTTACTGCGGAAGAAATACCAGAACCTTGGAAGATGCATGACAACCCATTGGTGGTGAAGCTAGAGATAAATCCAAAATACAGAGAATAAGGAGAAGAAGATGATGATGACGCAACAAATGATTCTTGGGCAATAGATAAAGTTTTAATTGATACTGGTAGCTCAGTAGACATTTTATTTTATCATACATATCGCACAATGGGTGGAAGAGATGATGAGTTAATCCCTTCAACTTACAAGATCTATGGTTTTAATGGCACTGCAAACAAGCCAAAAGGAGAAATTACTATGGAAATTCCATTGAACAAGATATCTTCAAAAATCAAGTTTTGTGTAGTGGATATAGAATCTCCTTACAATGCCTTAATTGGAAGACCATGGCTCCATGGGATTTTGGGTATAGCATCAACATATCATCAATGCATAAAGTTTCCACATCCTCATGGTATTGGGATAATTAAAGGAGATTGGTTTGAAGGCAAAAAGTGTTATGAAGTTGACATTAATACTTGCGAAGAAAGGAATGCCCGAAATCGTAATTGGAAACATAACATGAGGCAAAATCAGAGAGCTGAGAAATTGATGGTGGACAATATAGAGTTTCGGGGAAAGGATATACTTCAAGAATAGTTTTGTCCCAAAAGATTCAATGGCGATTAATCATACGAAGATGGGGAAAAGTAGAAACCTTCATTCTTCGCAGGAGAACAAACAAGTATAAGATAAATATGTAAAAAGAAATTGCGAATAATCATTCGACACAGAAGAAAAGAAGTGCAACAATATCGTGTTGCGAACAAATGAAAAACTCTGTTGTGAAAATTAAAAGAAAAACTCGGCTCAAAAATGAGAATCTTTCTATTAAAAAGAAAAAGATGATGATTTCTAATCATATAAGAATTTATAAATGCAAATGCATAAGAAGGGCGCAAATCGCCTAAATATATATAAGAATGGGACGAACTTTTATGGCGTACACCTTAGTTCGCGGATTCTATTCCGTAAGAGGCAATGTCCTTAAAGTGCGTCATAAGGGGGGGGGGGTATCTATTTGCAGGGCTATGGGAAAGGATATACCGCTGCTGGAACCTAGTCATGGAGATTTGGGATTATAGAAAATCCATCCGGGAGAGATAACTTGGATTCCCAATTATATAAGGTTATACCCTGGTTGGGCGCCCGAGAGTTTCTCCTAAGGAATGCAACGTATGATCAAGGCGCCGAGGTACACGGTTGAGTTGTGGGTTCCCGGGATGGATGAACCTACCCTGGCCATCCATGGCAAGTCTTGGCTTACGATGTGTTCGGCCCGAAGAAAACCCCACTTAGGGTGTAGTCATGTAACTATAAGCCATATAAGGCATAAAGGACAAGGCTGCGAAAACAACTGGTTGTTGGTAGAACCGGATGGGAAAGTGCTAGTCTTGTATGGCCGATGCATAATCCTTGAAGGGGAAACCTGGGGGAGAGATAAGGGCGGTACCCTCCATTAGGGAGATGTGTATCAAAAAAGACGGTAATGTCATGGGGCTTTATATTTGCAAGAATATTTAGGCCCGTCATATTGTCGCGTGACAGAGACAGCAATGTCATGGGACTTTATATTCGCAAGAATATTTAGGCCCGTCATATTGCCGCGTGACTGGCCAAAAATCCTAAAGAGAAACGTTAAGATGAGATCAATGGGTTTTTGCGATAAGATCAAAAGATGAGATAAATGGAATCAATAATAAGAGGAAATAAATCGCAAAGACGTCCTGCGATTTTATCACAAAAACGAAAATATCATAAGTCTTAAAAAGCAAAGAGAGATTAATCTCACAAGATGGCTTAGATTTATCATATTGTCGCAGAGATAAAAATAATGATAAGACAAAGTCAATGGATTATTACATGTAAAGTAAGAATGTCTTGCGATCTTGTCGCATAAAAGTGGCATAATAAGACCTTTAACTAGGAAGGCGAAATAAGACCACAAGAGAAGTTATATCTGCGAATCATATAACAGATGGTTCGCAGAAATATTTGCGATAATTCATTTATCATATTGCAGATTAATAACAAGAGGCAAGTATGAGAACGATATATAACATAGTAAATATTGTTATTCATCATTATATGATAAATTCATATAAATAACAGATAGACAGAAGCAAAAAAGAGAATTTATATATTGAAAGACATCAGGAGTTACAAATATCTTGTAGAAAGAATGATACAATTTGTCGCAGATAATTATCGCAAGAAAGAAAGAAATACAAGAGAAGGTTAAAAAGAAAAAACAAAACTATTGAGATTTATTTTCATCATTATCTTCATCTTTGTCTTCATTATCTTCATCATCAGTTTCTTCTTCATCTTCTCTTTCATTCTCATCTATATCAACCTCACTGTCAGAAATAACTGGTACTTCAGTACTGGTTGGGATGTTATCCAAGAGACAAGGATATAGACTAAGAGGAAGATCATTATCTTTACAAACTTTCTCAATATCATTATTGCGAACGGTGAGAAGATTGCTACGCAAATTGGAATTGGATATCTTTATTTTCTCTCAGAGTCTAGTGATTTTATCATTACGGGAAGCAAGATTTTTCGTAAGATTACTTTTTTCTTCTTCAAGTTCTGCTATCCTTGCGGAATGTTTTTCTTCAGATTCTGCGATGGAACAATAACAAATTAGAAATTCGTTGAAAATCTACAAAAAAGTATAAAGATGTTAGAGGAGCAATAAATAACCTTCTCTCTCATGAATCATTTCTTGTATCAAGGTTGCTTGCTCGGTATGAAAACTGACATCTATTGCTAAGTTTTTCCTAGCATTATCATTTTGAATGAGAAGATGGGAACGAATTTGTTTTTCTCTTTTAATAAGTTTAAAATTTTCATCCTTAAGTCTATCTCTCTCAAGTTCAGTATCAATAAGGGTATTGCGAAATTTTGATAGAGCTTCAGTGCCTTGAAGAGTAATGCGTTCTTTATACTTTGATTTTATCTCTAAATTCATCTCTGCAAGTCTTTAAACTATTGGACATACTCAAGGTAGATCTATAGTCCATTCTCATAAGGGAAACCTGATATTTAAGCTCATCAAGGGACATAGTATTAATTTTTTTCGTCTGAATAATTATTTAAAGCGTCATTAAGACGCTGAAGAAGAGTGGTTTCATCTATGGGTTCATCAAAAGAATTGAGAATAAGAGCTTCATCAGTAAGATTATAGGCATCTGCAAAATGGTTGCTCAAATAAGCTATAAAATAGCAAGAATGAAGAAAAGTAAAAAAAAAAAATATTAAAGAGAGAAAAGATTTATACCAATAATTTGTTTGTAGAACTTCTCCTTGTCAACTAATTTATGTTGAAGAACTTCAACTTCTACTTCCAGCGATTTGTTTTTAGTAAGGAGTTCAGTATTTCCAGATACTTCCAATTGCTTGCATTTTTCACGGAGAAGGGATATTTCAGCTTCATATTGTTTATTTATTTCATGAAGTTTCGCAGATTCAGATTGCGAATTAGTAAGCCTTTTCTGCGATGTTGATAATCTATTTTCTAATTCTGAAGCAACAGAAAAGGAAGATCTAGCAGTATGGGAAAGAAAAGAGAAAATGAGTAAGGATAAGTAAAAGATCTTCGATACACATGATAAATATAAAATTTACTACAAGAAAAATAAAGGAAAGGGGCATACCAGCGAAGTTAGCGCGTGAAGAAAACTTGAGTCGATAAATCTGGAAACTCCTTTGAGATATTTATTATTAGTCAAGATCGAAGCATCGCAGATTTTCGAGAGATAATCGCAAGTATGAGTGATATCATCCTCACCAACACCTTGCATTGGATTCCTAAAAATATTTGATAATTGATCCATTGGAGTCTTAGGTTGAGAGATAACCATCGCAGATCTAATTCTTGTAGAATAAAAATGTGTTGAAGTGCCCACAATGACGTCATGGTTTACCCCATCATTTTCTTCAAATTCTTTATCTTTTTCAGCGATAATAGGAGTCTCTCTAAGTGGAAGAAGTGGTTGAGTTTTTCTTCTCTTCTCTGGAGGACCGTCTGTGGTTTGATTTTTATTGCGGCGGGGGGAAGTACCAGAACTTTCATTTGGGGTTAATACTCTTTTGCCTTTATCTTTGGCTTCAACCACCGTGACAAATGGAATTTCCTTGAAAACAATCACACATAAAGATAAGAAACAGGGGCAACAATATATTGTTAAATATTATAGAAGATTGTTTCTTACTTCATCTGTGAAGGTTTTCAAAATTTGTAAGAGATTGGGATTCCCAGTACTGGCGTAACTAGCCTTCATTTTTTCAATCTGATAAAAGATGTTTCAATAATTAGTAAGAATAATATATTTAACTAAGTTTGCGAATAATGATAAAACTTTGCGGGATATACCTCAGAATTCTTTTCAGGCCAATTAAAAACCCAAGGATGATACAATGCAAGATGTGAAGATCCGCAGGAATATCAAGAGTGCCAAAAATATATGGACCTTCAAGGAGGAGAGGAAATTTGCACCACTTGTCATCTTTTGAGAAGTGAGGACCTTGGTTTTTACTTGAATGATAATCTATATCTTGCATAAGAATCTTATCTTTCGCAAATTTTTTATCCTTATTTAAACGAACAGCCCAACATGTGCTCTCTTTCTTCATGGGAATTACATGATAATTCGCAAAGAAATTCTCCACGGTATATTTCGCAGGAATAATTGGGATATCTTTAAAATCAGGATGTCTCGCAGAATCAGGATAACGAGATCCTTTACCATCTCCATGAGAGGCATATTCAAGAATGAGATGAATACAATCTCCACTTAATTGGTAGATTGCTCGTGAAAGTTTGGCATGAGATATAATTTTATAAAAAAGAGGGAGTTTTGGGTCATAAAGAGGGATAGGAATGCCAGCTTCTTATTTACCTAGAGAAATAAGGATCTTTTCATTAGAAGAAGGAAATCTTGAAGCTAGATCAATGGAGAGGTCAGAGTCTGAAGATTGACCAGGAATCTCAGAAAGTGCAAAACCTAAAGTTTCAAGTTTCTGCTGGTGTTTTATTAAAGTGGGTTGACCTAATTTTTTAGCAGGGGCCATTTTTTAGTATGGGAACGACGATTTAGATGAAGAAGAATAAGGAAATAAAATTGAAACATTAATAGATCCGGAATTTGCGGAAGAAGATGAAGAACAGTAGAGTTGCAGAGAAGAAGTAAAGAAGAAAGGAAAAAAGAGAGAGTAAAAAGAAGAGGGGAGATTAGCGAAGAAGATATTTATAAAGAAAGAAGATTCTCGAGAACATCAATGCACTTAATGAAGAAAAGACATGAATGGTCAGAATTCAACGGTTGAAAAAAGACGTGTCAAGGGATAAATGAGAGAAAAAACACGCGTAGAATATTTGGCGATGGATGCAGAGACGTGTCAGAATGAAGGGAATGTGAAAAGACAAGGAGTTGCGGAAAATCAAAAAACTTAAGTTCTCATGATATTTATCTTCTTCGCAGAAAAGATATGAGAAGAGGCAAGATGTAGGATCAGAATATTGTTACAACAATATTCTTGTGAAATAAACAACATATCCGCGACACATCAATAATAAACAACAATTCTGCGAGACATCCAAAGATGACTTAAACAATGACGTAATGATTGAAAACGACGGAAACACGAAGAAAGTGTGACATGTCTGTGACATATCAATAAAACCTGCGAAAGATAAAGGCGGTGCTAACTGCGATTTATCGCAGTTACTCAGATCCAAAATTGAAGGGGATCTTAGCTGTAAATGAGCTGTAATCCACTATGTAAATACCTATATAAAGGAGATGAATAGTTCCATATTGGGAGATGAACTTTTGAGTGCTAGGAAAGTTTTTAAGAGAGAGAAAATCTTTTATCAAGTGTTATGTGTTCTTGATTTCTGTAAGTACTTAAGATCAAATTAATAAAAAGTGTCTTTAATCTTCAAATTATGTCATAAATATTGATAAATTCTTGAATAGGGTGTAATGTGGGAATTCCTGCAACTACACAAGGAATTTCCAAAACCAAAAATATTCTCATGATATTTTCCATATTTACCCAAATTCGGTTTTCATAATTCCTGTGAATGCACTGGCCAAAAATGTGATCGAAATCTCCTTGTAAAATCTTTAATTAGAAAATGCATATTACTAATTCTTATTTTCCATATATAATTAAAAACCCTTAATTAAAAAGATTCTTAACTTATTTAATTCAATTTTGGGATTTACTTCCTTCTTAGCCGTTAAGGAATATCTTTGAACAAAATAGAATAAGCATTAAAGCACCGTGTTCAAAGAGTGTCGACATCTTACTCTTGTAAGTCTTTACCATGCTTGCTCACTTGAAACCGATTTACCACACTTACAAACAAGTGTAGAATTGGTTCATCTGACTTTCAAGAACTATGTGATTGATCAAGTTCCACTCAATCAAAACTCATGAGTTTACGGTTCTACCAAAAAAAGTTTCGGTTCTACCTCCATGTGAGTACTGTGCATTGTTACACTAGCTTACCAAAGATACGGCTGACTAGGTACTAGGATCGGTTTCCCACATATATTTGGTATCTAAATTGTATGCACTAAACATGTCTATAGGATCGGTTCCACCTTCCCAAAAACTTGTTGCACATGTTCATAGGATCAGTTCCCCTTTCCTCCATAAACCTTGTTGTACCTCATACAAAGATTGGTTCCCCTTGTGATGCACTGCACCTCTTACTAGGATCGGTTCCCCTCTTGCCAGTAATAATTTCAGACTTACACAACCCGATCATACCCCAGGTGATTACTTAAGATCGATTTCACTAATAAAAGTTATACAAATACATAAGTCATGCCTCATGTGAATAGTTCTACCAAGAACACCAACAAGTCGTGAGCGGTTATACTAATTCACACATATTGGTCGTTCATAAGATATGCAATGAAGAACAGCCCCAATAATGCCTAGCGATTTCCTTTTCGGTTCACAACACATATCATGAACTTACTTCCTTAGAACACATGTGAACATTGTTCCCTAGGATGAAATCCTCACCTCATACCCATACATAATCACAATAACATTCATACGATTATGTCTATATCTTATATACAAAGTTTAATGGTTAAGCAAGAAACTTCATATTGTATTCCTTAATACTATGTCTATATAGAGTGTTCATGCTTCACAGTTTTATGTTTTCAATATGTATGACTTGAAAGATACGTTAGGGAATGAAACAGTTCAAGTCAAATATCACTAACCTCAAGTGGAAGGATTATGTTGTCGTTGTAGCTCCGTTCTTCTTCACTTCTTCAAGTCTTCACAATACTTGTAATGTCTCACCCTAATAATTTCAAGATAACCTATACGAAGTTGACCCTAGTACATTCAAATCAAGCGACTCTTAAATGAGTTTTGCTTCACTAAAATATGACAAACAAACTTGATATATCAACGCTTGGTGGGTTCAACCAAGCAATGCTCTAACAATCTCCCCATTTGTCAATTTCAGTGACAAAACTCTTACAATCATATGGATAATCAAATTACAATAATTCATTATACATACGCTTGATTCCCGAATCCACAACACATAACCTGCATTCATTCAATCCTCAAAAATGCAATAGATGCACTATAATAACAAAGCTTGTACTCCCCCTAAAGGTGAGATAGGTAGATATTCAATCCGCAAATCTTTTTTATCCCATTCATATGATATTTTACTCCCCCTTACTCTATGCTTTTCCTCATTCGTTAGATAAACATTCAAGCACCATTGTCCTTTTCCCTAGTGACACCAATCAACCATAAATTGATACCAGCATCACTTGTTTACTCCATATATATATTTCTCCCCCTTTTTGTCACAAAAATGACAAAGCAAAGAACAAATAATGGACAACACGAAAAGGATCTTACAAATCTCAAAAATAGACTTGCAACATGTTGAGTCAAACACGAGGGTTTTACACACCAATTTTGATAACCAATATCAAAACTGAAACTACAAGTAATTAAGTTTTGATATGTTATCATGGAAATAATTTCCCGAAGCAATTTTCCCAACTAGTTTAGCAAACCAAAAATCAACTAAGAAACTTAGTTCCTTTGTTAAACCGATTGTATAAATACAACCGCTTCATTCGATAAGACGGAAACAAAGATAAACTTCATTTTTCTCATCAGGTTCTAATTATCCATATAACTTAGACCTTTAGATTTTAAATAAGCCAAATACTAGGTTAGTTAACTAGCATTTCCTTGTTTAGGATTTCGGCTAGACTTGAATAATTGAAACCTCCACTTTGATAAGTCTAACTAATATCAAAATTAACTTAGCTTAGCTTATCAGGAATCGAATTGGACTAAACAACTCGTCTCGTCAATATATTCATTCGTTAAGCCATAAATAATTCATACAAACCAATAAATCAACTTGCATAATTATTCACCTCAACCGGATACAATAGAAACAACATATATAAACCACAGTTTCACTATTGCACCGAAATTTTGTAAGCTTAAACAATTCATACTACACAATGAAGCAAAGTAACAATTGTTTTACTTAACTGGAAGCAATTGAATTAACATAGACATTAAAGCACCGTAATTGCACCAAATTTTGTAAGTCTAAACTATTGATATTACACAGACAAAACAAGATAACAAAAGTTTTACTTAACCGGAAACAATTGAATAACACACACATTCATACATTCATAATGGAATAAACACATCAATTGTACCAACAATTTCTTTTAAGCAAAAGCAAAAGCAATATATATATATATATCAAATAAAAATAGGCTTTTCTTAAAACAGGAAAATAATTAACTAACAAGATTGTTACCTCAATTTCGCATCCAACTTCTCCAAATATGATTCCATCGCTTTCTTCTTCCGGGAGAATTGATATTGAAATACCATCATGTTGTCATTCTCATGCCAAAAACAAAAGAATAACAACAACCAACCTTTACCAGAGAAAGGTTGAAAATCGGTTTTAACAATTGCAAGCAAAAGTTGAAAACCGTCGAAACACTTATGCTTTTATGCTAAACCAAAACCAATTCAACATATTGTGAATTTTTCACATATTGTTTCTACAGGATTCCCTCATGATCCTTTGATGAAGCCTATCAACTTGGGATAGAACTTAATCCTACTAAATCAAAAAGTCACCCAAACCATAAGGGTTCACAACATATTATGAGATCAAATATCAAGGTATAAAACTGAAATCAAACATCTCATAAACATACATAGCATATAAAATAAATCATTAAAGTACCGGCTATGTAAATCAAAAACTATCACAAGAAAAATTATAAATCAAATAATTTTATTCATAATAGTTTTATTCAATAGACTCATACAATCAATGAAAGCAATCAAAAATTGATGTCTAATGTTCTAATACAACTCAATCCTTCATATCAATGCCACATGAAGGTAGGTTTCTATTTTCGTTCTTCATCTTGTGAATTTCTTCAAGTAGAAAACCTTGTTGCTTAACCAGAACCTCTTGCAGGTGAGAAATTTTCGAGAAGGACTCTGCAAGAGCATGTAGTTCTATCTTAGATTGAACACAAAAGAGTGTCAATGCCTCAATACACTGATCTTTCTTCAGCGTATTATCTCTTTCCTTCTTTCTAATCCAATCCCCCTTTTGATTTTACCCCTAATCTCAAGAGAACCTCTTGAATTATTCTTAAGATGATCATTCTGATCTATCATCTTTTCATGCAAAGATGTTTGATCCAGACTCATGGTTCGGACAAGGAAAGATATTAAAACGAAAAGGATCTCTTTATATTTCTCATATTTCCGTAAATATAATATATTTACATATATGAATATATCAAATACTTTCAATTACTAGATTTTATTTCCATAATCTACACATAAAGTTCCTTGATTTCTTCTTCCTCACTTGAATATGACACACATGGTGAGGAAAGAATTCTAATACTGATTAAGTGGTATTAGTATGAGATTTTGTCTCATTATGGAACTTTGAACAACCAGAGTGTTCTTGATCTAGAATCATATGAGAAACTCTCCTTTTGTTACCTCAAACTAGCGAAGTATCTTGACTTTGGTTTTCAATGCAACTCTTAGCAGTTTTGTTCTTAAGACAGTTTATGTATCTTATCTTATCTTTCCCTTTACCATTAGATGATTTAATAACATCGGAATACATGTCCATTCTTAAAATGGGTAAATCACTAATGGAGGAGGAAGAAATAAGATTGACAACTAATGCAAAATTAGATTTTTCCTTTTCTTCAGAATCATATGAATCAGAGGTCTCATCATGAGTCACAACCAATGCCTTACTTCCAATGTACTTCTTACGATTGGGACAATCTTTAGCAATATGACCAAATCATTTACACTTGAAGCATTGTGGCTGATATTCATCATCTTCTTCACGTTTTTTTTTTTGACATGATCTCGATCATGTGGTCGAAAATATTGGTGAGTATCCTTTATGAATCTCTTATTTCTTGACCTTAAGAGATCTCGAAACTGTCTAGTAATCAAATATAATGATTCTTCGATTTCATCATCAGAGTTTCCTGCAATATGTTCATCTGAATCATCCAACTGTCTATTCCTTTCCATTGGAACTTTAGGATTTTTTTCATCTTTAAAAGCAATTCCTTTATTTTGAATAAACTGTGATTCATAATCAAAGATATTTAACTTTCCAACGAGTGTACTTCGTAAGAGAGTTGAGAGATCATTTGCCTCTATGATTGCATGCTTCTTAAAATCGTATCTTGGTGGAAACGATCTGAGAATTTTGCACACTATATATTTTTCAGAAATAGTCTTTCCTAGCGAGAAAGAGGCATTAATTATCTCAGAGAGTTGAAGATGAAACTCTTCAAAAGTGTCGTTGTCATCCATTTGAAGGTCTTCCCAATCAGAAGTAATAGTTTGAAGTCTAGCTTCCTTTTCTGATGTGTTCCCTTCAAACACGATTTGGATATTATCCTAAGCCTCTTTCGAAGTTTGACATGTTGAAACATGATGTTGTAAATCAAGGCTCACAGCATGTATTATAGCATTCAAACCATCTGAATTCTGCTTATCTAGTGCCTTTTTATCGTTCGAAAAATCTATTAGGCGTTTAAGCTCCGTATCCGAATTTTCTATCTTTGGAAGAATATAACCATCGACGACTAATTTCCAAGTATTAAAGTCTCGTGATTGAAGAAAAGATCGCATAGCAAATTTCCACCATAAATAGTGTGTTCCGTCAAATCTTGGCAGTACATTAATTGAAGTCGATTCGTGAGAACTCGAGTTCATTCTTATTGGATGGATCGCACCAAACACATATTGTTAGATCTTTTCGTGTTTGCCTGCTCTGATACCAATTGAAAAGGCGAGGGTACCCCAAATATATCTAAATCTATAACTTTTCCTTCCTATAAGTCCTTTCCCCGAAAGTGATTGTCTATAGACTAAGTCAAGACAATACAACAAATCGGTTCACACTTTGTGTGATCGTCTATGAATACGAGATCGAGATAATACAATAACAAAGTGTGTTTACTTGATACAAAGGTTCGGACTTAACGAAACTCAATAGGATTTACGTATCAAGTAAATATGAATTAATGTTTGTGCAATTTACTTTAATTATAATAAAACAATTATAATGCGGAAATATAAATTAAACGACACAGCAAGATTTTGTTAACGAGGAAACCACAAATGCATAAAAACCCCGGGACCTAGTCCAGAATTGAATACTCTTAGGATTAAGCCTCTATACAAAATAAGACAACTTCGTATAGTTGAGACCAAGCAACTAAACCTATAGTTCACCTAGTTACGTCTGTATTCCCATGCCTCCAACTTGTAAACAAGTCACGTACTTGGACCAATTCCTTTGGTTCGTATTCCAAACAGTAAATGAACAACAAATCTGTGTGGTATCAACTCTCTTCTACCAAGTGATATGAGTTGCGCAAAGTTTCCCTTGTTTATCTTAACATAAACTCATTTGCTAGGTTTAAAGATCTATCTTACGTTTAATCACCCAAAGGTAATCACTAAGATTAAGCCAACAACACTCTTCAATCAAGTGATATGTGTTGATGCCGATCTTCCTCAATTAATCAATCCAATCTACCACAAGGATAAACCGATTATTAATTGGATCCTCTTTTTCCCAAACAAGTATTGTGCACACCAAAGATTATAAAAACACCAAGTAAGAAATCTTCAATATCTTCTTGGTCTTCAAATCTTCTTAGATCTTCAATAAACACCTGCACATAATCACTTGAATCTCTTGTGATCAATCACACACAGAACGGAGTCTGTTAACAATGGATTATCACAAGATCGTCTTTAGATCTAACAACAGTCTAAAGATCCCTGTCGAAAGCTTGAACTAGTTTGAGTGAATCTTATATCAGAAGAGAAGATTATCAAGCATAAATAAACTAGGTGCAATCAATATTCAACCACCGTTAGTCAATCAAATCAATACGAAAACTAAAGATAAACCGTAATATCTAGTTTCCCACCAACGGGTCACGCTAGAGCTTCTCGATTCCAAAGAAGACTTTAAATTGAGCGGCCGTAAGAGATTTCACCTAATTAGATTAATGTCCTCTCCGATAGGAGGCTTCACCAGTAACAAAGACAAAAAAATAAGTCTAGGTTACGCAGGATTAGTTTGCTAGAAATGAAAACTCAAAGTATTTATAGACAAGGAAGTTTGGACACCAAGGAATTTCCAAAACCGAAAATATTCTCAAGATATTTTCCATATTTACCAAAATTCGGTTTTCATAATTCCCGTGAATGCACTGTCCAGAAATGTGATCGAAATCTCCTTGGAAAATCTTTAATTAGCAAATGCACATTACTAATTCTTATTTTCCATATATAATTAAAAACCCTTAATTAAAAAGATTCTTAACTTATTTAATTCGATCTTGGGATTTACTTCCTTCTTAGCCGTTAAGGAATATCTTTTAACAAAATAGAATAAACATTAATGCACCATGTTCAAAGAGTGTCGACATCTTACTCTTGCAAGTCTTTACCATGCTTTCTCACTTGAAACCGATTTACCACACTTACAAACAAGTATAGAATTGGTTCATCTGACTTTCAAGAACTATGTGATTGATCAAGTTCCACTCAATCACAACTCATGGGTTTACGGTTCTACCAAAACAAGTTTCGGTTCTACCTCCATGTGAGTATTGTACATAGGTGCACTAGCTTACCAAAGATATGGCTGACTAGGTACTAGGATCGGTTCCCACATATATTTGGTATCTAACTTGTATGCACTGCACATGTCCATATGATCGGTTCCCCATTCCCAAAAACTTGTGGCACATGTTCATATGATCGGTTCCCCTTTCTTCCATAAACCTTGTTGCACCTCATACAAGGATAGGTTCCCCTTGTGATGCACTGCACCTCTTACTAGGATAGGTTCCCCTCTTCCCAGTAATAATTAAGTTCATACATACACAACCCGATCATACCCAAGGTGATTACTTAAGATCAGTTTCACTAATAAAAGTCATACCAATACATAAATCAGGCCTCATGTGAATAGTTATACCAAGAACACAAACAAGTCGTGTGCGGTTATACTAATTCACACATATTGGTCGTTCATAAGATATGCAATGAAGAACAGCCCCAATAACGCCTGACGATTTGCTTTTCGGTTCACAACATATATCATGAACTTACTTCCTTAGAACACATGTAAACATTGTTCCCTAAGATGAAATCCTCACCTCATACCCATACATAATCACAATAGCATTCATACGATTATTTCTATGTCTTATATACAAAGTTTAATGCTTAAGAAAGAAACTTCATATTATATTCCTTAATACTATGTCTATCTAGAGTGTTCATGCTTGATAGTTTTATGTTTTCAATATGCAAGACTTGAAAGATACGTTAGGGAATGAATCATTTCAAGTCAAATATCACTAACCTCAAGTGGAAGGATTATGTTGTCGTTGTATCTCCGTTCTTCTTCATTTCATCAAGTTTTCACAATACTTGTAATGTCTCACCCTAATACTTTCAAACTAACCTATATGAAGTTGACTCTAGTACATTTAAATCAAGCGACTCTTAAATGAGTTTTGTTTCACTAAAATATGCCAACCAAACTTGACATACCAACGCTTGGTGGGTTCAACAGAGTAATGCTCTAACACATTTCGAAGTAATAAACCCAATTTGTAGTAAAAAAGGTACTAAGTCTGTGATACCATGCACGAGGAGCCTATTTAAGTCCGTAAAGAGAACGATGTAATTTGCAAACATGTATAGGAAAACGAGAATCCACATATCCCGGAGGATGTTTCATGTACACCTTTTCTTGAATTTCTCCATGTAAGAAAGCATTATGCACACCAAGTTGATGAATAGTCCAATTGGAAGATAAAGCTAATGTAAGAATAATACGTATAGTACATGGTTTAACAACTGGACTAAACATTTCAGAGTAATCAATCCCTTCTTGTTGATTGTATCTTTTTGCCACCAAGCGAGATTTACGACGTGCAATTGTACCATCAGGATTTCGTTTGATCCGAAATACCCATTTACATCCAATAACGTTTATAGAGGAATCATACAATACTAGTGACCATGTACCATTTCGAATCAATGCATTGATCTCGTCATCGGATGATACACGCCAGTCTGGATCTTTATGAGCCTGTGAAAAACAAGTAGGTTCATAAAGTTAATCACATACTAGTGCGTATTTGGAGTTGGGTTTAAAAATTCCATCCTTAGATCTTGTCACCATTGGATGTGTCATAAAAGTAGGTAGTACAACGGAAGCTTGGTCACTGGATTCATCTTCCATATGTGTAGAAGACGTAGGAGCTGATACCGAAGAGTGATCATTGGGTAAAAACAAATCCACATGAGAAGCAGGTGGAGACAAGATATGATCTAAGGTAGTAGCAACTGGTTCAACTTGAACTGGGCGTGGGCTTGATGGAGACCGATGAGCTACAGATGACGTGAATTGTTGAGTAGGTGGATACTTCCGTGTTGGGGACTGAGGAGACATCAGTTGTTATATTGCTGGAGATCAAAGAGACAGTAGATGAGAAGATGAAAAATGCCATGTTAGAGACTGAGAAGAATTTAGTTGCTGGATAGGTGGAGGCCGACAAATGACAGATGAAGTTGTAGACTACCTAATAGAAGTTGTGCAATCTGACAGCACCGGAGGGACATCATAACAAGTAGAAGAAGCAAGAGGTAAGGAAATAGATAAGGGACAAGATGGAGTTACCTATGAAGTAGTCGATGTCGGGGAAGGTGATGATGTGGACCCAAAGGTAAAGGTAGTCTTATCAAAAACAACATGACGACTGACGTATATTCGACCCGTAGGAATATAAAGACACTTATAACCTTTGTGAGATGGACTATAGCCAATAAAAACACAAGGAGCAGAAAGAGGTTCCATTTTGTGAGACCTATATGGACGCAAGTGAGTATAACACAAATAAACAAAAACACGAAAAGAAGTGTAATCAGGCGGGAAACCAAAAAGAGCTTCATACGGAGAGGAATTATTAATGGAAGTCGAAGGGACACGATTCATTAAATAACAAGCAGTATAAAATGAATCATACCAATAAGAAGATGGCACAAAATCCATATTTATAATTGTAAGACCAGTTTCACAATTATGACGATGACGACGTTCAACCAAACCATTTTGCTCAGAAATATGTGGGCATGAGAAACGATGAAAAATTCCAAGTTTCTGGAGATGCGGAGTAAGTTTGCGATACTCAACAGCATTGTCAAACTGAAATATTGTTATCTTTAGATTAAAAATATTTTGAACATGCTTTTAGAACAAAAAGAATATAGAAAAGACATCAGATTTCTGAGACATAGGAAACATCCAAGTAAAACGGCTATACACATCAATAAATATGACATAATATTTGTAACCTTCATTAGATAAAATATGAGAGGGTCCCCATACATCCGAGATAATTAAATCTAATGGATTCAAATAAATAGTTATATTGGATTTAAATGGTAACTTATAACTCCTATGCTCATGACAAGATGAACAAAAACTAATAGTTTGGTTTGAAACTGGAAGAGAAAATTGAGAAATAACTTTGCGAACTGTGCGCATCATTGGATGTCCCATTCTAACGTGTCATGCTTGTAAATTAGCACATTATCCTATGAAAGATTTAGGAGATTGAGACAAGTCATCAAGTTGATAAAGACCACCCTTCCTACTGCCGCTAAGAAGAACCTTCCCGGTACATCGATCCTTTACAAGACAAAAATTTGGATGAAATTCAAATAAGACATTATTATCAGAAGTAAGACGAGAAACAGATAATAGATTGTGAGAGATTTGTGGTGCAAAAAGGACATTACAAAGATGCAACTTACGATTGGGAGTTCCTAAAATAGAGGAACCAACATTAGAAATTGGTATAGAAGAACCATTACCCAGCTGTATTTGATCAGGACCAGTATACTCAGTTGGAAATTGAATACGAGAAAAATCATTGGTGATATGATCTGTAGCACCACTGTCGGGAGTCCATGAGGGTGATGGTAGTAATCCAGGTCCATGAGAAGCATATGCGTGCGGTGCAGATGATGGTGGTTTACGCCTAGGTGACGAAATTTTCTGTCAAAACGGTTCCAACAATCCTGGGCTTCATGATTTTTACGCCCACAAAGCTGACAAGGTATTTCCAAATGAGGAGATGTAGGACCACGTTGAGACTGTGGTCTGTTATTTCCAGAGAAGCGAGATGGAGCAAAGGTCGAAGCAGGTGGACTTGGAGAGATAGTTGGTGTAGAAAAACGTGATGGAGGCTGTCGAGATTGTGCAGTGATATTAGACACAAGTTGAGCATTCAACGTTTTGGTTTGATGTTTAATTCGGGAACTCAAATGTAAGCAAAAACGTAAGAAAATCCTCGAATGTAAGAGAACTCATAGTAGTAGTGAGGGATGTAACACTAGGTTCATAAGAACTATTTAAACCAGCAAGAAGAAAGTGACGAAACTCTTTATCTGTAAATATAGTGTTGGAAGAAGCAAGACTATCGATTAAATCTTGAGAAAGATCAATATATGCTCGCATGGTTTGAGATCCTTTCTTAAGCGCACGTAACTCGCAGTGAAGATGATGAATTTGAGTATCAGATTTAGAGGCATATTGAGCTTCAAGAGAGTCCCAAATTTCCTTGGAAGTGGTAAGACGATGAACATGACGAAAAACAATAGGTGTAAGAGACGAAAACAACCAACTTACTAGGATTTTATCCATGAAGAAAACGCCGGATTGGGAACGTCATCAGCAAGAGCAGTTGTAGGACATGGTTTGGCACCGGTGACATGGCCATCTAAATCATAGCCTTGGAGATAGGGTAGAAACTGAGTACGCCATATGGAGTAGTTGTGTTCATCGAGTTTAACCATGATGATATGGTGAGGCTGAGAAAACTGAACTGAGGCCATAGTTGAAGTTTGTGAGGGTACAAATGAGGAGACAACTTCATAGATTATAGAGGATTCGGTAGACATGTTTTTGGGGATCTAAAACCTAGATGATACCAAGCTAGAACTATTTAGGGTTTTAGTTAACTTAAGAAGAAGTAAATAGAGACAGAGAAGAAGTAGATAGAGACGGGTTTAACAGAATACAACTTGTTTTATTATATTCGTACACACAACTAGTCAATAGAGATACAAAAGTATGTATACATAAGCTTCCTTAAACTACAAGGTAAGAGTGTTTCCTAACTAATCATGATTTCCTAAAATACAATTTACTTAACCTACAGGGTATTGTGTGTTATGTTACACACGTACTAGATGATGAGTTAATAGTTGGGATCCATTTGCCACACCAAGGGTCTATAAATTTACCATCTCCAACAATCCAGGAAATAAAAGGTTTAATAATTTCTTTAATAGCATGTAAACATTTCCAGGTCTAAGAATAGTTATTAGGACACTTAGCATTCATAAAATCAGTATTAGGGAAATCCTTAGCTTTGAGAATATGAGCTAAGAGGCAATCAGGATTTTCAACAATTTTCCAGGCATTTATGGCAAGCATATCTAAGTTATTCAACTCAACATTCTTAAATAAGCTTTCCTCAGACTTAGGGGAGCAGAGTATATCCCAACCTAGCAGGTGCAATTTTCTATCCTTAGGGTCTAGAGTTTTCCACCATAAAAACTTACAATGGTAGGAATCAATTTTCCTACAAAGATATTTGGGAATAAGAAAAGCTCACATCTGATAAAGAGGAATATCTTGACCAACATGCTTAATCAAAGTGGTTCTAACATCCTGGGATAAAAGTTTATGAAACCATATAGAAATTCTAGCATCAACATCCTGTAATATACTCATATGAGTTTGGATTTTAAAAGATTGAAAAACAGCAGGAGTACCTAAGTACTTTTCACCTAAATTTCTATTATGTATGTCAAGAATGTTATCCAAACGACATTTTAAAGATTTCAGAATTTTTTTTACTAAACAAAATACTAGATTTATCAAAGTTAATCTCCTGACTAGAGCCTAAGCAATATTTTTGCAAATAGTCCTTAATAGTTAAGGGGGGAGAGGGTCTCCTTGTCTCAAACCTCTTTCAGGCTTAATGAGACCAGTAGGGCTACCATTCAACAGAACATAATAAAAAGCAGAAGACAAGCATTGATTAATAAGCTTAACCTAATGATCAGAGAGACATGTCAAGATAGCTACAATACCATCAATATTTTTATGATGATTTACATCATAAATACCCTCATTAGCAAGAAGAATGTTGTCAGAGTTGCTTCTCTTAGGAACAAAAGCAGTCTGATTTTGAGAAATAAGATTGTTCATAAAAGGTTTGAGTCTATTGGTTAAGGTTTTAGATAAGATTTTGTAGATGAAATTACAGAGGCCAGTAGGTTTATACTGAGAAACAAGCTCAGCAAGATGAACCTTAGGTATGAGAGATATGTTGGTATGATTGAAGACTTTGGAAATATGCCCAGTACGAAAACAAGTTTGTGTTATATCAACTGCAGCCTCGCCGATAATATCCCAATGCTTTTGGTAAAAGATACCTGTAAAACCATCAGATCCAGGGGATTTTTTTAACTCCCATTTGAAAAACAACATTTTTATCTCCTCAGCAGTAAGGGGGGAATTTAGATGGGAGTTATCCTCATCAGAAAATTTTACAGGAAGATTTTGAAGGATTTCATCTTGAAATTGCTGAGGATGGGAGGAATATAAAGTTTTAATATGGAGGCAAGTGTGTCGGGTCCTAAAGAACAGGTTTGGCTATGGCATAAATGATTAGGGCATCCTTCTTTCGGGTATTTAAAAAGGTTGTTCCCTAAGTTGTTTTCAGAACTTGATATATCCAAATTTCATTGTGAAGTTTGTGAGTTAGCTAAACATCACCGTGTTCCTTATCCGTTAAGTATGAATAGAAGTTCGTCTCCCTTTGCTATCGTACATAGTGATGTTTGGGGTCTTTCACGTGTCACTACTAATTCTGGTTTTCGTTGGTTTGTTACCTTCATTGATGATTATTCTCGGGTCTCTTGGGTTCACTTATTGAAAGATAAGAGCGATGTTCATACCGTCTTCAAAAGTTTTCATAAGTTCGTTCTAACCCAGTTTGACAAGAAAATTCAGGTGTTAAGATATGATAGAGGTGGTGAGTATCTAAATCAAGGTCTCTCCTCTTACTTCTTGGAACATGGCATTGTCCACCAAACTTCGTGTACTGATACCCCACAGCAAAATGGAGTTGCTGAGCGGAAAAATCGTCACCTATTAGAAGTCACTAGGTGCTTGTTGTTCCAAATGAATGTGCCAAAAAGATTTTGGGGTGATGCTGTCATGACCGCAGCACGGCTGATTAACAAAATGCCTTCTCGGGTTCTGAATTTTCAAACACCATGTGATGTCCTTTCTTCAAGAACTTCACGACAACCACATAATTTTGCTCCTATAAAAGTTTTTGGGTGTGTTTGATGTATGCATGTCCATAAACAAGATAGGAGTAAATTGGATCCAAGAGCCCTCAAATGTGTCATGTTGGGTTATTCAGCTACACAGAAAGGCTACAAGTGTTGTCACCATCCCACGGAAAAAATCTATGTATCCATGGATGTAACCTTTTGTGAAGATCAAGCCTACTTCTCAGAGTATTCAGCGACTTCTCTTCAGGGGGAGCATATAACATACTGTGAAGATCAGCCTTGGTTTGATCTTCCTAGTTCAGTACCAAAGGTTGTTATTCCTAAACCTCCTCAACCCAAGGTTGATTTGCCACCAGTCCAGGTTTACAGACGAAGATACAAGGCTCCTCAGGTGGCGGAATCAGAATCTCCTACAGTTCCTGCTGAGACTGAGGCTCCTCAGGTGGCGGAATCAGAATCTCCTACAGTTCCTGATGAGACTGATTTTAGAGTTAATGAAGATGATGTTTCAACTGATGAGTCAACAAATGTCAGATATGTCGACGCAGCTGATGATCCCACAAATGTCAGAGATGTTGACACAACTGATGATCCCATAAACGTTGAGGAAGGTAGATATCCTAGTCGTATACATAATCCTCCAACTCGATATGGTTTTTTTACTGACCACCCTATTTCCAATTTTGTGTCTTCTCATCGGCTATCACCTACTTATGTTGCTTTTTCAAACAACTTATCATCTGTGAGCATACCTACAAGGATTTAAGATGCTCTTGTTGATCCAAAGTGGAAGGAAGCTCTGGTAGAAGAAAAGAAAGCTCTAAAAAAGAACTTCACATGGGTTGAGGTCGAATTACCAAGAGGAAAGAAGACAGTCGGTTGCAAGTGGGTATTCACTGTGAAGTATAAGTCTGATGGAACTATTGAAAGATATAAAGCAAGATTAGTAGCCAAGGGCTATACTCAGACTTATGGAATAGACTATCAAGAAACCTTTGCTCATGTTGCTAAGATGAACACCATTCGTGTCTTGTTATCTTTGGCAGCAAACAAGTATTGGCCACTCCAACAGTTCGATGTGAAGAATCCTTTTCTTAATGGTGATTTGGAAGAGGAAGTATACATGGACATTCCTCATGGATTTCAAACAGTCGCTAATAAAGGAAAAGTATGCAAGTTGAAGAAATCATTGTATGGTTTGAAACAGTATCCTAGGGCATGGTTTGGAAGGTTTACCCAAAGTATGCGGAGATATGGATTTCGTCAAAGTCAGGCATATCATACCTTATTCCTCAAACGTTCAAAAGCTGGAAAACTCACCATGCTTATTGTGTATGTGGATGACATCATAATGACAGGTGATGATGTGGAAGAAATGGGGAAGGTAAAATCTTACTTAGCCAAAGAATTTGAGATAAAGGACCTAGGAGAAGTGTGCTACTTCCTAGGAATTGAAGTGGCAAGATCAAAAAAGGGTATCTACATCTCTCAAAGGAAATATGTCCTAGATCTTCTATCCGAGACATGAATGTTGGGATGCAAGCCTATTGACACACCAGTCGAACCGAATTAGAAACTGGGAGAAGACACTGATGGTATTCCGGTGGACAAAGAAAGATATCAAAGGTTAGTGGGAAGATTGATTTATCTCTCTCACACTCGTCCTGATATTTCATACTCAGTAAGTGTAGTAAGTCAGTTCATGCATGCTCCAAGGGATACACATATGGATGCAGCGTACCGAATACTTCGCTACCTAAAGTCCGCACCAGCAAAAGGGCTACTATTTTCTCGGAATAACCACACATAGGTTGAAGCATACACATATGCAGATTGGGCAGGCTCAGTGATTGATCGTAGGTCTACCTCAGGATATTGCTCATTTGTGGGAGGAAACCTAGTAACTTGGCGCAACAAAAACAATCGATCGTAGCCAGATCTAGTGCAGAAGCAAAGTTTAGGGCTATGGCTCATGGAATATGTGAGTTATTATGGTTAAGAATACTATTGTCAGAAATCGGTCTCAAGCCTAAAGGTCCGATGAAGTTGCATTGCGATAACAATGTTGCCATCAGCATTGCTCACAATCCAGTCCAACATGACAGAACCAAGCATGTGGAAGTGGACAAACATTTCATCAAAGAGAAATTAGATGAAGGGGTCATCAGCACTCCTTTTGTAAGAACAGGAGACCAGATTGCAGATATGCTGACTAAAGGAGTTCCTAGTCGACCATTCAACTCTTTCCTAGACAAGCTAGGAATGCATGATATCTACGCACCTGCTTGAGGGGGAGTGTTGGAATGAGTCATGAATGAGTCATGCATATGTCATAATGTTTAGTGTTAGAGATATTTTAGGAAACCTAAGTGTAGAGTTTTCCTATGTTGGAGATATTTTAGGAAACCTAAGTGTATAAAAGAGGAGGCTCTCCTATGAAAATAATAAGAATTTAATCTATCTCTTTCTCTATTTCTACAAATTTATCCCTAGGAGCACACTCTAGATGCGTCATTTTACGAACCAGCATGCTAGCATTATCGCTATCACCATTTATACCAAACAGAAACACATATAAATACTCAAATAACACTTCAAAATAGTACCCGACTCCCAGAATTAGATCATACACATAAATGTATTTACCACGATCAAACAACCTTCGACCGCTGCTGTAACTGGTGATACCACCCCTCAGTGACATTCTCACTAACAGTTTATTACAATAACAACTACCACCGTCTGTAACAATCAAAAAGGCATGCGAACTGTTAATAACTTGAAACTGCTTCCCTTGATCAAATAACCTTCTCATAACTTCGCAGTCAAGCATTTTACCAAACATATACCAAGCAGTAATAATAAAACCATCATTCACTAGCATACAAGTAATTGAATCACCATAAAACCCATTTGATTGATAACCACTTTGATAAACAATCTTCTGAACAAATTCCCTATATAATCTATACAAAATTTGAAAACCCATGCAATAAGGCGACCTCAATTTAGAATCAAACTTCAGTTTGTATTTTCCACGATCGAATAAGCAACGAGAAGAATTCTTAATACTCGAAGAACCGTTACCCATTAATAGTCTGTGAGTTAGGGTTAATGATACCTGTTTGAGACTCTCCTCGCTCAATTTGACGAAATTCTTCTTAACAAAATCATTAACTATAGCTTTGGAAATATCATGAAATCGAAAACTCAAATCAGTATCTGAATCATATTTTTCTTCAAAGAAATAAGAAGGAATTAACCCAAAATCGGAAGATTCTTCTTTCTCTTCTTCACCAATTTCATCCACTGTTGGTTCTACAGATGATTGCTTAGGAATTGTTGTAGTACCCTTAATGTAAATGATCAATATCAACCTCTTCCTTGCATTGTCCACGAGCTGAGAAAACTTCTTAAGATTGCACTCTCTAGTTGGAGATTGATTCTCTTCATAATGAAACCGATACAGACAACAAAAATTTTCTAATTGTGCTCTTGTTTTACCTTCTTTCTTCAAGGCTTCGAGCTGCAGCGGTGTAGCTTCTTCAAGCTCCGCCATGGAAAATTTCCAAGGACCGGAACTGCTTTGATGCCAATTGTAATGATCTACACTACAAATGGATAATCATAATCAGATCCACAGGATCTACACTGTGAAAATGAAGGATAAACCTCAAAGAGGGATGAACAACAAAATAATAATTCTATTCAATAATCTCAAAGGGAAATTACAGGCACTAAATAGGGCACAACTCCAAGACATGTGTGACACACATACACCGTCACTAACTAATATTAAGGCACCCTCTAACAAGATAGTAGCCACTAACAGGGACATGACAAGATATCATAATGCCTAAAATAACTCAAAACAAGATAAGTTCCTTTTACAATACAAAACCACATATCCAAAACTTAAACAACTGCCACAACTCAGACACAATGTGCTCTGCCGAACCACGTTACAGGACTACCTTTCATTCCCCAAATGATCAAAACCCATAAACTATATAAAGTAAGATAACCCGATGTACCGAAGTAATTCAAAAACGTACCAGGATAGAAGTTTATATCCAGGAATATATCAGTAAAGCATGAACAACCACACTAAAATATTTTCTCAAAATCCAGGGGCGCTTTATCTATTGACTGCACCTAGAGCATGACAAAATTTACAAACCAACACTAACATGGACAAGAAAAGGGTTGTTGGTATTCTATATGCTTCACATGGACAAGAGCATGATAAAATTCTTGTCCCGACCTACTAAACCTAACTCTCTCCGAAAAACCTACTCACAAGAAAAGGGTTGTTGGTATTCTATATGCTTCACAAATCCACATTACCTAGTGTCATGGCCACTATGAGAATACTCTAATTTTATAGAATTTCATCAAATTAGCAAACAAATACACACCAAAAATTTTGCCAATTTTTCAAAACCTAAGTTTTCTTCTTTCCAAAAAGAAAACCCTAAGTTTTCTACAATTAGGTACCCAAGAACTATTTACAATAAAAGTTAATGAATACCCAAGAATCCAAATACAAAATCAAAGACGAACTGTGAAAATGACGATAGAGATGATCACAAATAATCATAGATTCACAATCAGAAACTCCCAATTGAACCCAATTTTAAAAATCCCTCATTGTTTAAATCGTACAACTGAAGAACTGTAATAAGTAATCGAATAAGCAAAAGAAAAAAAGAAATCATACCAGCAATGTAAGGAACAAATTTCACCAGAAATCAATCACCTTCATCGTTATTATTTCTCTTCAAATCATTGAGGTGAAGAAAATAAAGAGAAATCATAAGAACAACCATGGGTTTTTCACTGATTGGAGTTTGATTCGAACTTGATTGATTCTTATCTTTTGATTCTGAGGAAGAAGCCAGATATAGAAAATTTTCCCAAGTCTTTTGATTGCGTTTTCATTGGTTGGGGTTTGTTGTGTTTCTTTTGTTTATAAATTCGAATTTGTTTTGGTTGTGTCACCGACTCAACAGTGGGGATATGGAAGTTTGGAACTCAAATTTTGGTTCCCACAGGCAACAGAGTGAATTAGTTCCGGGTTTAGGTTATTCCAGGGTTTTAGCCCCATTTGTTGGTTCCAAACAAAAAAGCTTATAATATCTTAAAATTATATTTTGCATTTTCTAAATTTCAAAATAAATCATTGTGTTAGCTATGCAAAAGTGTGTTACTAATAAAGAGTTATAAAGATGGGGTTTGATTTTGGTAGACATCTAATTTTGGGTAGGAATAGTTATAATAATGATTTAGTAGAAAATGTGTGAGGGACTCACACTTTGAATAGTTATTTAGTTTTTATGAATTAATTCCTAATTATGGTAACTATTACCTAATTTGCTAACCCTTTACAAGAGTTATTAGATTTATAATGAATGATTTGAGTTACCAAAATAAAATTAGTTAGGAATCCTATTGTTAGGAAAACCTAGATTTGGTGTAGTGTGAGACCTATTCATTTAGGTTTGATTAAATGTACCTAAACATGTACATTTAGTTGGTTCACAAATAGTTAACCAATGGTTAGCCATATGAGCACTTTCATATCAACCATATTCATCTTCTTCATAACTAGTTCAAATGACTCATAAGAACTAGTTCAAGAGTTATTCAATTGCTTAGATCTTTATATATAAACACAATTGAAAAAAAATCGGTTTGATTTACTAGAATCAATTCATGAACAATATAGCCACGGTTTGCAAAGATTGCATTCTTTATTGATTTATTATTTTAAGTTCATGAGTTAACCGATTTGAGAAATATAACCAGCTTGGGTATGCGTACATTAGCAACCGGATTTGAGTTCACAAACTCAACAGAAATTTTCGGTTGAAAACTTCCGTGGGTACACGTACGGGTACGAATACCTAAGGTGACTGATTTACTAGTTTTAAAACTACAAACTCAGCTGAAATTCTCGGTTCAAGAACTTCCGCCAGTACGCATACGGGTACGCGTACCCAACTTGTCTCCTTCACCAATACCGCAAGCACACATATGCACGCACTTGGTTTCCGGTACATGGACTTATACACTAATGTGTGAACACATTATATATGCTTATATACATAGTTGGTTAAGTAATCTCAACTCTACATTTCAATCATTGAAATATTTTTCTATAATTTTATAATAGTCGTTAGACATGAGAATCGACTGTCGTCATCAAAGCTATTTCAAGATTAAAACGTCATCATGATTTTCGTCACGGGTAAAGATGAAATCTTACAACACATATTTCGAGAAAAAGATAGGCAAGTAAACTCGGCTCGAAATAGCAAATATGTATGTATGAAAACTATCATACTTATACGACTGTTGTCTCAAGAGTATGAGATAGATAGACTTTTGAGTGCTAGATAAGTTCAAGTCTCCACATACCTTTTTGGTCGGATGAAGTTCCACTAGTTCCTTGAGTAGTTCTTTATCTTCGTAAGATAATTACCATGGAATCTGGAGCTCAACTATACTTAACTATCCTAGACTGAGACTTAGTCATAAGTAAACTAGAAATCAACACGTATAGTTTTGACCACTAATATTGACAAACATGCTTGAGATAGCAACACATGCGAGTTCGACCTAGCAATTCTCTAACAATTAGAAATAAATTCTACACCACCCCTTATCCAACTATTATATAACTACCTATTTTATCCCTGATTAATTAACATTAATTAATCATATTAAGTGTTAATTATGTTTTAGATGTGAGATCAACTAATGTTATATCGATCTTCAAAACATCAAACAACTTAATTTACTTATTTTTCGTAAGCAGTACCCATAATCGGTTTACGTTCATGCACTCGTAAACTGATTCTGGGTTGGTGCTTTAGAAATTAACAGAGGACTTCCAGAATCGGTTTATTTAACCATAGATAAAATATGAATTCTACTATCGGAGTTTTTTTGCCTTTTCATGAGAATTTTTTTTCATTCATTTCATTATCGTGGGAATCACGGATGCATTTAGCACATGCATCAAGTCTTTAAACCCCTAGGCGACCCTAGTGTACGATTTATAGTCTCGTGAGGGTTTACATAGAGATCTGCCCACAAAACCTGAAAAAGTGGGGGTACAACTACCTAACCCAATATTTCACTTATCCATCTGTATGTACTAACTCTAATATACTTTTAAGATAATCAACTAAACAGCCAGACTCAATCTTAATAAAAAGTATATCAAGGAGTTATATCTCAATTTCCTGATTCAATCCCAACTCAAACAAATAGAAATCTACGAGTCTAATTGAATACAAGAGAAATAAACTTGAAAAGGCGAGGGTACCCCAAATATACCTCAATCTATTACTTTTCCTTCCTATAAGTCCTTTCCCCGAAAGTGATTGTCTATAGACTGAGTCGAGACAATACAACAAATCGTTTCACACTTTGTGTTATCTTCTATGGATACGAGATCGAGACAATACAACAACAAAGTGTGTTTACTTGATACAAAGGTTCGGACTTAACCAAACTCAATAGGATTCACGTATCAAGTAAATAAGAATTAACGTTTGTGCAATTTACTTTAATTATAATAAAACAATTATAATACAAAAATATAAAGTAAATGACACAAGCAATATTTTGTTAACGAGGAAACCGTAAATGCAGAAAAACCCCGGTACCTAGTCCAGAATTGAATACTCTCAGGATTAAGCCGCTATACAAAATAAACCAACTTCGTATAGTTGATACCAAGCAACTAAACCTATAGTTCACCTAGTTCCGTCTGTATTCCCAGGCCTCCAACCTGTAAACAATTCACGTACTTGGACCATTTCCTTTGGTTCGTATTCCAAACAGTAAAGGAACAACAAATCTGTTTGGTATCAACTCTCTTCAACCAAATGATATGAGTTTCCCAAAGGTTCCATTGTTCATCTTAACATAAACTCCTTTTCCAAGTTCCAAGATCTATCTTATATTCAATCACCCAAAGGTAATCGTTAAGATTAAGCCAATCAATACCTTTAATCACAAGGAAACCTATTGATACCGATATTCCTCAACTATTCTATTAAAATACCCAAAAGGATAAATCAATTATAGTCGGATCCTCTTTTTCCCAAACAAGTATTGTGCACACCAAAGATTATAAAAACCAAGTCAGAAATCTTCAATATCTTCTTTGTCTTAAAATCTTCTTAGATCTTCAAGAAACACCTGCACACAACTACTTGAATCTCTTGTGATCAATCACACACAGAATGGAGTCTGTTAACAATGGATTATCACAAGATCATCTTTAGATCTAACAACAGTCTAAAGATCCCTGTCGAAACCTTGAACTAGTTTGAGTGAATCTTATATCATAAGAGAAGATTCTCAAGCATAAACAAACTAGGTGCAATCAAAGTTCAACCTCCGTTAGTCAATCAAATCAATACGAAAACTAAAGATAAACCGCAATATCTAGTGGCTAGTCACTTTTTTTGAGCAGTACATGCTTGCCTTGCTTTTATTATATTATATTGATAAAGTATGGTTGAATGAGTTTGTGCTGCTTACATTTGTTGATGAAGATCTAGTTATTTTTGTGTTGGTATGTTTAGCATTTGGTATTTTGCAAGACTTTGCATATTTCAAAAATTTGTTTTAGGTCTTATATTTTTTTCCAAATCATCAAATTGAAGTTCCATACCATATTTTCTACAAATATGACTTTAAGCCATGTTTATTACACCAGGTAAATTATGATACTTTGGCAAATGCTGAGCATATAAAATATATAACCTGAAATAAATAGTGCATGAATATTCTTAAAGAATCATCTGTTATTGTTAACATTGGCATGAAATCACTGTTAGTTTAATTTTGCTTCGTCTAATGATGTTTTGTTCACAACGTTTCTACAGGAGAGGATAATACAAAGGTACATATTACTCTAGTTCTGCTGTCAAGAACAACCAAATTTTCTGTGTATAGATGTTATATATAAACAGTCTATTATTTGAGTATATTTGGTTGAGAATATATATTGAAAAGGCAAGGGTACCCAAATATACCTCAAGCTATTACTTTTCCTTCCTATAAGTCCTTTCTCTGAAAGTGATTGTCTATGGACTGAGTCGAGACAATACAACTAATCGGTTCACACTTCGTGTGATCGTATATGGATACGTGATTAAGACAATACAACAACGAAGTATGTTTACTTGATAAAAAGGTTCGGACTTAACCAAACTCAATAGGGTTCACGTATCAAGTAAATAGGAATTAAAGTTTATGCAATTTACTTTAATTATAATAAAAACAATTATAATGCGGAAATATAAAGTATATGACACAACAAGATTTTGTTAACGAGGAAACCGCAAATGCAGAAAAACCTCGGGACCTTGTCCATAATTGAATACTCTCAGGATTAAGCTACTATACAAAATAAACCAACTTCGTATAGTTGAGACCAAGCAACTAAAGCTATAGTTCACCTAGTTCTGTCTGTATTCCCACGCCTCCAACCTGTAAACAAGTCACGTACTTGGACCAATTCCTTTGGTTCCTATTCCAAACAGTAAAGGAACATCAAATCTATTTGGTATCAACTCTCTTCAACCAAGTGATATGAGTTGCGCAAAGGTTTCCTTGTTTATCTTAACATAAACTCCTTCGCCAGGTTCCAAGATCTATCTTATGTTCAATCACTCAAAGGGCAATCAGTAAGATTAAGCTAATAACACTCTTAATCCAAAGAATTATGTTGATGCCGATCTTCTCAACTATTCTATCAAAATACCTAAAGTATAAATCAATTATAGTTGGATCCTCTTTTACCAAAACAAGTATTGTGCACACCAAAGATTATAAAACCAAGTCAGAAATCTTCTATCTTTTCCTTGTCTTCAAATCTTCTTATATATTCAATAAACACCTGCACACAACTACTTGAATCTCTTGTGATCAATCACACACAGAACATAGTCTGTTAACAATGGATTATCACAAGATCGTCTTTAGATATAACAACAGTCTAAAGATCCCCGTCGAAACCTTGAACTAGTTTGAGTGAATCTTATATCATAAGAGAAGATTCTCAAGCATAAACAAACTCAGTGCAATCAAAGTTCAACCACCGTTAGTCAATCAAATCAATACGAAAATTAAAGATAAACGCAATATCTAGTTTCCCACCAACAGGTCGCGCTAGAGCTTCTCAATCCCAAAGAAGACTTTAAATTGAGCGGACGTGAGAGATTTCACCTAATTATATTACTCTCCTCTCCGATAGGTTGCTTCACCAGTAACAAAGACAAAAGAGTAAGTCTATGTCACGCAGGATTAGTTTGCTAGAAATGCAAACTTAAAGTATTTATAGACAAGGAAGTTTGGACACCAAGGAATTTCCAAAACCGAAAATATTCTCAAGATATTTTTCCATATTTACCCAAATTCGGTTTTCATAATTCCTGTGAATGCACTGTCCAAAAATAATGATCGAAATCTCCTTAGAAAATCTTTAATTAGAAAATGCACATTACTAATTCTTATTTTCCATATATAATTAAAAACCCTTAATTAAAAAGATTCTTAATTTATTTAAATTCGATCTTGGGATTTACTTCCTTTTTAGACGTTAAGGAATATCTTTGAACAATATAAAATAAGCATTAATGCACCGTGTTCAAAGTGTGTCAAAATATTACTCTTGCAATCCCTTTTTCATACTTGCTCACTTGAAACCGATTTACCACGCTTCCAAAAAAGTTTTGAATTGGTTCATCTGACTTTCAAGAACTACGTGATTGATCAAGTAACACTCACTCACAACTCATGGGTTTACGGTTCTACCAAAACAAGTTTCGGTTCTACCTCCATGTGAGTACTGTGCATAGTTACACTAGCTTACCAAAGATACGAATGACTAGGTTTTAGGATCGGTTCCCCTTTCCAAAAAACTTGTTGCACATGTTCATAGGATCGGTTCCCCTTTCTTCCATAAACCTTGCTGCACCTCATACAAGGATCGGTTCCCCTTGTGATGCACTGCACCTCTTACTAGGATCGGTTCCCCTTATCCCAGTAATAAGTTCAGACACTCACAACCTGATCATACCCCAGGTGATTACTTAATATCGGTTTCACTAATAAAAGTCATACCAATACATAAGTCAGGCCTCATGTGAATAGTTTTACCAAGAACACAAACAAGTCATGAGCGGTTATACTAATCACACATATTGGTCGTTCATAAGATATGCAATGAAGAACAGCCCTAATAATGCCTGGCGATTTGCTTTTCGGTTCACAAAACATATCATGAAATTACTTCCTTAGAACACATGTAAACATTGCTCCCTAGGATGAAATCCTCACCTCATACCCATACATAATCACAATATCATTCATATGATTATGTCTATGTCTTATATACAAAGTTTAATGGTTAAGCAAGAAACTTCATATTGTATTCCTTAATACTATGTCTATCTAGAGTGTTCATGCTTGATAGTTTTATGTTTTCAATATGCACGACTTGAAAGATACGTTATGGAATGAAACAGTTCACGTCAAATATCACTAACCTCAAGTGGAAGGATGATGTTGTGGTTGTATCTCCGTTATTCGTCACTTCTTCAAGTCTTCGCAATACTTGTAATGTCTCACCCTAATACTTTCAAGATAACACTACACCAAATCCCGGATTTTGTCACATGGTATATCCGTTACTAAAAAAATTTGTAACACATATACGCCGTTACAGAAACGCTGTGATATTTTTAGTTTTTTTTTTTGCAAGAGTTTTAACTGTGACAAACTTCGGTTACAGTCACAGTTATAAACTGTTACATTATTTAATAGTAACAGTTAACCTAATTTTAAAATAACGACACGTTGCACATTTGTCACAGTAATTATAACAGGTTTAATTGTTATTCTCACTTTGCAAAAATTCGGTATTGACACGTGTCATACGCCGCCACGTAGGCAATAATTTCTTTTTGCCACGTGTCACATTTTATTACGATTATAATAACACATATAAGTGTTGCATAATTTTTGCAACAAATTCACTATGGACACCTGTCATCTTTTTGTCACTATTACTGTAACGTTTAAACTGTTACTCTCATTTGTAACAGTATTAAGATGATGACATGTGTTTTTCTTCGCATTTTTCGTCACAGTTATATCTGTGAGAATTCTTTCAATTACAATTTAAAAAAATGGGTAGTCCAGGTCATTCTCATGGACCTGGCCTTCCAGCTTACAGGCCTGCACAATTAAACATGAAATACACACATGCCTGCACAATTAAACATGAAACACAGGCCTGCAAATTCTTCTTTTCCAATCTGCAATTCACCCTATTTTACCATTCATGCATACATTACAGAAACACAAACTCTTCACATTTTACCATAACTTTTCAATAAAATTCTGCAGTCAGATATGAAACTGTATATTCTCATTCACAAATGAAAGTTATTCATTGCTTTAAACCATTACAACAAATAAGATTCACAAAATATGATTTGTATAACTAACTTGCAGACTTCCACATGAAGAAAACTTAACACCTGAAGCTTGAGTCACTAGTCCAGATCCTTCCACAAGCATAGCAACATTTCCAGTGAGACATAGTGCATGTCCATTTACAACATAAGTTGGCATTTTCTTATAATTTGAAGCTCCAGATCTAAAGCAAATGATGGAGAGTACGAGTTCAAAAAAAAAATATAAACATTTAAAGGGTAGTACCTTTCAAAGAGGATTCAACTTAAGAAACACTAGAGCTTTGTTGAAAACCCCTATTTCAAAATCCTTGACAAGATCAACTTTGATTCCAGAGTACTCTCCAACAATAAGTGCCTGGCATTTTTGTTTGTACTTCTAGCATGCAAGACCTACAGAGTAGACACAACAACAAATAAACATAAAAGTTAAGAAAAAGATCGTTCACATCAAACCAGCCAATCAAGTTGACAGGATATAATTTCAGTTCTTTTCTACTTGGAAGTCAAAGGGAGTATTTCATAGACTTACTTGTTATGATTCCTGCCTTCAAAGAGGTTCATACAAATAAGAATATCCATTGCTCCCTGCAAACGAAAATTAATGTAATTAGTTTCTGAGATAACATATACAAGAGTAATGAATATAGAGCGATGTCTATCTAACCCAGCAGAAATCGATACAAGTTTATCAAGGTCTTTTCGAAACGGTAATTCTATCATTTTAAGCAACCAACTACGCAATCCATGAAATGTTTACCTTCTCAACGGAAGGAGGATCCAAGTAACTAGGGCCTCATATACATCTTACTCAAGATCTCACAATATTATTATGATTGGAAGATCTCACATCGGGGTGCCGCAACAATTCCTTCGCAACCAATGCCTTGATTGAGGGAGACAAAGCATTATGCATCGATTCAGATGGTGATTGCTCCACTTTGAACAGATGAATTTCCACTTTCTAAAAATAAAAAAGTAGACGGAACAAATAAGAGAAATGTATAAGCCATTATTGTAACAACCAACAACAATAGAAGTTCTGAAACATAAGAAAAATCAGGCCAAAACTGTACTCCAAAAACCATAATTCTATGACAGATTTGTCGAGCATTGTGATCAACAGTGAACTTCACAGGGGAGATTAACAAAATAAGGATTCCTCAAGAGAAAAGGGGGGATTAAAAGTTCCAATTACCTATGATTTATCTGGTTAGAAGGAAAACTAGCATTAAATCCTAGAAAACCTCTATATTTTATGCCAAGTACACATCTTTGATTGACTAATAATTTCTATCAGTTAAAAACCTAAGCATCCTAACACTACAGCTATAAATCGGACATACAAGGGTCACAAATCACATCCCTCTTAGATGTTATAAACCTTATTAATTGAAAACAAAGAGAAACATTATGGGAGAAAACATATCTAAAACCGATCTACTCTTAAAATAACCAAATCTCATCTGTTTCTGAAGGTACAATTTGTTATTTCCAGAAATGAAATAACATAATTTTTCATAAGGATAAGCACAACACTAAGAAGTAGACCATTAAAACAGAAACTTAAAAAAGGCTTGAAATCAACAAAAAATAACATAAAAAACTGCACAAGTAGTAAGGGTAAAACTCTCCTTAAGAGGGAATACTAACATCCAAAATATGCAAAAGTTGATCGACCGATGAAGGTGGTTTGAGAAGATCTTTTTTACATATTCCATAAGATGAATCTCTAGTAGTTTATCATCATCATCCTAAGTACTACTCAAATGCAGTCGTACATGTGCTTCCTCATAAGAAGCATAAGTGCAGAAGTGGGAAAATTTTGAATCTTCATTGTAGAGATAGATAGTGTCCAGAATGAGGAGGCGGTTATTTATCCATTCATATAATTTAGTCGGATACAATACTTTCATCATCACAACACTTCAATCTCAATTCATAAGAAGATTATTTGAAATAAATCAAAAAAGGGAAAGAAAAAAACAGTAAAAACTAAATTGATTAATAAAAAATAATACCCAGAACGAAATGATTCTTAGGCCAAATTATGAGGTCAACACCCACATAAGTTCGAAAGATTAGAATCTTCCATACAGAGAAATACAGTACCAAAGAAATCCAAGTTTCCAACTAACAAAATATATCAATGGGATAGCACAAAACAAGTCTTGGTATTACTACTAAAATGCAAGAAAACTATCAATGATTCTTATGAAGCAGAGGAAATCCTTCATACTACGAATTGTTTTCAGCAACACAACATAAAAATTCATAGAGTAATATACTAGCTGAGTAACCTTTAAGTCTCCAACAACCCACAATCTGAACAAACAATACCTCTAAGTGATAAAACTACTGAATATAAAGCAAATAAAAATCAATTGATAGTAAATATGAAAACATGAGCCAACTTACTTCCTTCAAATCATCTTATCTTGATTATATTTCCTAGCCAAAGCTATCAAAGAAGGCTCAATAATACCTCCACGAAGCCTTGAAACCAAATGAAGTGTAGATTCTCAACGGAAGGTGCCTGTAAGATACCTGCAATAGGCAGAATAAATACTTATCAGGTCTCACAATCTTGTACAATCATAATATCTGAAAGCAACAATATAGGACACCTACTTATCATATTAACTTTATCCATTTATTTTCTCTGAACAAAAGGTGACTACTCTTCCATACGGCAAGTTATATAAGACAGCAGTAGCATCATTCACTAGGACCGTTAGCCATCAACTTCACCACCATTACTAAACTACACCAAGTATCACTGTGAAAAACATAAGAACATATTTAGTGTCTCCAGTGAACAATGTATCTAGCCCTCAAGCATGTTTCCTGACTGACTGATCCAATACCTCAAAAAATAAAGGATTTAGAATGGAAAATTACTTCATTAAAAGAAAACTACAGATCAGAAGCAAGAATGATGGATAACTGCAGACTCATGTTAAGATCTACTCCTCTTACATACCCTATTAAAAACACTCAGAACATCACTGCTATTGCAAGAGTCCCCTATTTGATCAATACAACAGAAATTTCGCAAAAAATGGTTGGCTGATGTATTCGTCCTTGTAAAATCATTGTAAAAGTAGCTCCCTGAAGTCAAATAACGCGAAGAAAATCGATTTTATAGAATGAAGTAACAGAAAAAGTATCAAACTACAGAGTTCAAATCGATAACAACAAGTTAACTTCTACATAAAACAACAAATAATCTTACAATCTTGACCAAAATAAGACTTGAAAGAAAAAACTTCAACTCAAGAACCAAGGTTGCAGTTGAAAGCTTACATCAATGTGAACTTGTAAATATATGCAGTACTTTCCTCTACTATTAACATGGGTTACAGAGATTAAGACTAAATCATTTAACCAAAAAAGTACTAATTTTTCATACATCTTCTGGTACCTGACTTCAAGTATTGATCTCACCTTAAAAAACTTGGCTTCTATTTCATTCAGACAGAAATCTCAAAGGCACTACGTAATTGTGAAGAAAAAAGGAAAGAAAAGAGCCATATCAACTTACATCTCTAGCAGCTTCCTCATGGGTGGAGAATGCAACAAAACCAGAGCCCTTACTCACTCCTCCATGATCAAGCATCTCCATTACCAACCCCGATACTACTACAAATCACCACCACCACCATCTTTAGTATCATACAACAACGAATCACAAGCACCACCATCTCCATTACCAATGAAAATCAAAAGCACCACCATCTCCATAACCTGGAAAGAGTAATAAAATTAAAACTAAAAGAAGCCTTTGACGATCAAATATAACTTGATTTATAAATTATGAACAAATGAAAGTAATGAACAACAGAACATATGCAGAGATATTCTAAATTATATACAAGATTTCTACCGATCTTAAAAAAATTATAAACCCAACATCCCATAAAATTATGTTGAACAAAAAATCTTTCAAACCAATCAGCATACATAATCTAAGCAAAAATCCTGCAACTTAATAAAAAAAATCTGGATCTAATTACTTCATTAACACAAGAGTAAAACCAAATGACTTCTAATAACTTCATCAACAAATGAAAAAAAATAGGAGAAGTTATACCTGAGGATCTTCAACAAATGCAAGTGAGGATGTTGAATGTTCTTCTACTGATTGCTAGAACAAAAAAACAAATGATACTTAAAACCATATCCAAAAAATCAAACCCTAACTTAAAAATTGAAAAATAGAGAAAATAAATTGCAAATTTACCTGATAAGGTTTGTAGAAAATCAAACCAAACGTAAATAATTTTCTATGAAATCAAAAGAAACCCTAACAAACACCCCAAATTAAAACTCTAATTTCAATCAAAAATCTTAAGAGAACTTGAGATCTACTGGGTTCTGATAAAAATAGGGTATACATTTCCAATGAAATTAAAATTTATTTACGTGATATATGGATTACGGTTTCGTTTCTCTGATTTGGAGGAGGGAGATGAAGAAGATGGAGAAAAGAGCAGCGGTAAGGTTGGAGCATATGGGGGTTACGGCTTTCACATAGGTTTGTTGATTCTGAAAACTCGACTTTGTTGATTCTGAAAACTCGACGTTTGGTTATGAAGTAGATCGAGAGTAATAACTCTACTTCGAGAATGTTAGGGTTTCAGTCGAGAAAGAGAATAAGATGGGTGAGGGAGGGAGGCGGAGAAGAATTTAGATTTAGGTTTCTCATTTTCATTTTCTCTATCTTCAAACCATATATAGAAAACCCTTATTACTGTGCAGAAGAGCTGGACGACTAGTTTCTCGTTCGGATGAACTGAAGACGAAATATATCATAATTGAACATCCTAGTTTCAAAGATTACTAGAGTTAGACCTGAGTTTCTCATTTGGATGAACTGGAGACGACATATATTCAAAATTGAACATCCCAGGTTCGAAGATTACTAGAGTTGGACCTGAGTTTCTCATTTGGATGAACTGGTGATGAAATATATCAGAATTGAACATTCCAGGTTCGAAGATTACTAGAGTTAGACATGAGTTTCTCATTTGGATGAACTGGAGATGAAATATATCAGAATTGAACATCCCAGGTTCTAATATTACTAGAGTTAGACCTGAGTTTCTCATTTGGATGAACTGGAGACGAAATATATTCGAATTGAACATCCTGTGTTCGAAGATTACTAGAGTTAGACATGATTTTCTCATTTGGATGAACTTGAGACAAAATATATCAGAATTGAACATCCCAGGTTCCAATATTACTAGAGTCAGACATGAGTTTCTCATTTGGATGAACTAGAGACCAAATATATCAGAATTGAACATCCCAGGTTCGAAGATTACTAGAGTTAGACCTGAGTTTCTCACTTGGATGAACTGGAGACAAAATATATCAGAATTGAACATTCCAGGTTCAAGATTACTAGAGTTAGACTCGAGTTTCTCATTTGGATGAACTGGTGACGAAATATATCGAATTGAACATTCCAGTTCAAGATTACTAGAGTTGGACCTGAGTTTCTCATTTGGATGAACTGGTGACAAAATATATCAGAATTGAACATTCCAAGTTCGAAGATTACTAGAGTTAGACCTGAGTTTCTCTTTTGGATGAACTGGAGACGAAATATATCAGAATTGATCATCCCAGGTTCGAAGATTACTAGAGTTGGACCTGAGTTTCTCGTTTGGATGAACTTGAAACGAAATATATCAGAATTGAACATCCTGTGCTCAAAGATTACTAGAGTTAGACATGAGTTTCTCTTCCTAATGAACTGAAGACGAAATATATCAGAATTGAACATCATAGGTTCAAAGATTACTGAGTTACTCTTTCGGATGAACGAGACTTAAATATATCAAGATTGAACATCATGGGTTCAAATATCACTAGAGTTAGACCTCGAGTTTCTCTTTCGGATGAACTGGAGACTTAAATATAATATATAATTGAACATCAATTGCTCAAGATTACTAGAGTTAGACCCGAGTTTCTGTTTCGGATGAACTGGAGACGAAATATATCATAATGGAACATCACAGGTTCAAATATTACTATAGTTAGACATGAGTTTCTCTTTCGGATGAACTGGAGATGAAATATATCAGAATTGAACATCACAGGTTCAAGGATTACTGAGTTACTCTTTAGGATGAACTGAGGACGAAATATATCAGCATTGAACATCACGGGTTCAAATATTACTAGAGTTAGACTTGAGTTTCTCTTTCGGATGAACTGGAGACGAAATATATCATAATTGAACATCACAGGTTCAAAGATTACTATAGTTAGACCCGAGTTTCTATTTCGGATGAACTTGAGACGAAATATATCAGAATTGAACATTCCAGGTCCGAAGATTACTAGAGTTGGACCTGAGTTTCTCATTTGGATAAACTGGTGACGAAATATATCAGAATTGAACATCACAGTTCAAATATTACCAGAGTTAGACCTGAGTTTCTGATTAGGATGAACTGGAGACGAAATATATCAGAATTGAACATCACAGGTACAAAGATTACCCGAGTTAGACCTGAGTTTCTGATTAAGATGAACTGGAGATGAAATATATCATAATTGAACATCACAGGTACAAAGATTACCAGATAAGTTAGACCTGGGTTTCTGATTCGGATGAACTAGAGACGAAATATATCAGAATTGAACATCACATGTTCAAAGATTACTAGAGTTCGACCTGAGTTTCTGATTCGGATGAACTTGAGACGAAATATATCAGAATTGAACATCACAGATTCAAGGATTACCCTAGTTAGACCTGAGTTTCTGATTCAGATGAACTTGAGACGAAATATATCAAAATTGAACATCATGGGTTCAAAGATTACGAGAGTGAGACATAAGTTTCTGATTCGGATGAACTGGAGACGAAATATATCAAAATTGAACATCACGAGTTCAAAGATTACGAGAGTTAGATCTGAGTTTCTGATTCGGATGAACTGGAGACGAAATATATCAGAAATACTACCCTTATCAGAAATAAGTAAAGTAAATGTTACCGATTGTGAAAATGACCATACTACCCTGATCGGAAATGAGTAAAGTAAATGTCACCGATTGTGAAAATGACCAAACTACCCTTATTGGAAAAAGTGCAATAAATATTACAGACTTTGAAAATGACCATATTACCCTTATTGGAAAAAAGTCGAATAAATATTATGGAGACTGTGAAAATGATCATACTACCCTTATCGAAAATAAGTACAGTAATTCTTACAGACTGTGAAAATGACCATATTACCCTTATTGAAAATAAGTGGAATAAATATTATGGAGACAGTTAAAATGACCATACTACCCTTATTGGAAAAAGTGCAATAAATATTACAGACTGTGAAAATGACCATATTACCCTTATTGGAAAAAAGTGGAAAAAATATTATGGAGACAGTTAAAATGACCATACTAACCTTATCGAAAATAAGTAAATTAATTCTTACAGCTTGTGAAAATGACCATATTACCCTTAATGGAAATAAGTGGAATTAATATTATGGAGACAGTGAAAATGACCATACTACCCTTATCGTAAATAAGTAAAGTAAATGTTACCGATTCTGAAAATGACCATATTACCCTTATTGGAAAAAGGTGCAATACATATTATGGAGACTGTGAAAATCACCATACTACCCTTATCGGAAATAAGTAAAGTAAATCTTACCGACTGTGAAAATGACCATATTACCCTTATTGGAAATAAGTGGAATAAATATTATGGAGACAGTGAAAATGACCAAACTACCCTTATTGGAAAAAGTGAAATAAATATTAAAGACTTTGAAAATGACCATATTACCCTTATTGGAAAAAAGTGGAAAAAATATTATGGAGAGTTAAAATGACCATACTAACCTTATCGAAAAGAAGTAAATTAATTCTTACAGACTATGAAAAAGACCAGACTACCCTTATCGGAAATATGTAAAGTAAATGTTACCGATTGTGAAAATGTCCATATTACCCTTATTGGAAAAACTGAAATAAATATTATGGAGACTGTAAAAATGACCATATTACCCTTATTTGTAAAAGTGCAATAAATATCATGGAGACTGTGAAAATCACCATACTACCCTTATCGGAAATAAGTAAAGTAAATTTTACCGACTGTGAAAATGACCATATTACACTTATTCTAAAAAAAATGCAACAAATATTATGGAGACTGTGAAAATAACCATACTACCCTTATCGGAAATAAGTAAAGTAATTCTTACAGACTGTGAAAATGACCATATTACCCTTATTGGAAAAAAGTGCAATACATATTATGAAGACTGTGAAAAAGACCAGACTACCCTTATCGGAAATATGTAAAGTAAATGTTACCGATTGTGAAAATGACCATATTACCTTATTGGAAAAAACTGAAATAAATATTATGGAGACTGTAAAAATGACCATATTACCCTTATTGAAAGAAGTGCAATAAATGTCATGGAGACTGTGAAAATGACCATACTACCCTTATCGGAAATAAGTAAAGTAATTCTTACGGACTGTGAAAATGACCATATTACCCTTATTGAAAAAAAGTCCAATAAATATTATGGAGACGATGAAAATGACTATACTACCCTTATCAAAAATAAGTAAAGGAAATGTTACAGACTGTGAAAATGACCATATTACCCTTATTGGGAAAAAAAGTGCAATAAATATTATGGAGAATATGAAAATGACCATACTACCCTTATCGAAAATAAGTAAAGGAAATGTTACAGACTGTGAAAATGACCATATTACCCTTATTGGAAAAAAGTGCAATAAATATTATGGAGACAATGGAAATGACCATACTACCCTTATCAAAAAAAAGTAATGTTACAAACTGTGAAAATGACCATATTACCCTTATTGGAAAAAATGCGGTAAATATTATGGAGACTGTGAAAATGGCCATACTACCCTTATTAGAAATAAGTAAAGTAAACGTTACAGACAGTGAAAATGACCATATTACCCTTATTGGAAAAAGTGCAATAAATATTATGGAGACTGTGAAAATGACCATACTACCCTTATCGGAAATAAGTAAAGTAATTCTTATAGACTGTGAAAATGACCATGTTACCCTTTGGAAAAAAGTGCAATAAGGATTATGGAGACTGTAAAAATAACCATACTACCCTTATTAGAAATAAGTAAAGTAATTCTTACATACTCTAAAATGACCATATTATCCTTATTGGAAAAAGCATAATAAATATTATGGAGACTGTGAAAATGACCATAATACCCTTATCGGAAATAAATAAAGTAATTCTTACTGACTATGAAAATGAACATGTTACCCTTATTGGAAAAAGGTGCAATAAGTATTATGGAGACTGTGAAAATGACCAGTCAGGGTAATATGGTCATTTTTACAGTCTATAATATTTACTTTACTTATGTCCGATAAGGGTACTATGGTCATTTTCACAGTCTCAGTAATATTTATTGCATTTTTTTCAATAAGGGTAATATGGTCATTTTCAAAGTATTTACTTTACGTATTTTCGATACGGGTAGTTTGGTCATTTTCATAGTCTCCATAATATATATGGCACTTTTTTCTAATAAGGGTAATATGATCATTTTTACAGTCTGTAAGAATTACTTTACATATTTCTGATAAGGGTAGTATGGTTATGTTTACAGTCTCCATAATCCTTATTGCATTTTTTTCCAAAGGGTAACATGGTCATTTTCATAGTCTATAAGAATTACTTTATTAATTCCGATAAGGGTAGTATGGTCATTTTCACAGTCTCCATAATATTTATTGCACTTTTTTCAATAAAGGTAATATGGTCATTTTCACAGTCTCCATAACATTTATTGCACTTTTTTCCAATAATGGTAATATAGTCATTTTCACAGTCTGTAACATTTCATTTACCTATTTTCAATAAGGGTAGTATGGTCATTTTTGTAGTCTCCATAATATTTATTGCACTTTTTTCTTCCAACAAGGGTAATATGGTCATTTTCAAAGTATTTACTTTACTTATTTTCGATAAGGGTAGTATGATCATTTTCATAGTCTCCATAATATTTATTGCACTTTTTTTTTCAAATAAGGGTAATATGGTAATTTTTACGGTCTGTAAGAACTACTTTACTTATTTTCGATAAGGGTAGTATGGTCATTTTTATAGTCTTCATAATATTTATTGCACTTTTTTCCAATAAGGGCAATATGGTCATTTTCACAGTCTATAACATTTACTTTACTTATTTTCGATAAGGGTAGTATGGTCATTTTCACAGTCTCCATAATATTTATTGCACTTTTTTCCAATAAGGGTAATATGGTCATTTTCACAGTCTGTAACATTTACTTTACTTATTTTCGATAAGGGTAGTATGGTCATTTTCACAGTCTCCATAATATTTATTGCACTTTTTTTCAATAAGGGTAATATGGTCATTTTCTAAGTATTTACTTTACTTATTTTCGATAAGGGTAGTTTGGTCATTTTCACAGTCTCCATAATATTTATTGCACTTTTTTCTAATAAGGGTAATATGGTCATTTTTACAATCTGTAAGAATTACTTTACATATTTCTGATAAGGGTAGTATGGTCATTTTTACAGTATCCATAATACTTATTGCACTTTTTTTCCAAAGGGTAACATGGTCATTTTCACAGTCTGTAAGAGTTACTTTACTTAATTCCGATAAGGGTAGTATGGTCATTTTCACAGTCTCCATAATATTTATTGCACTTTTTTCAATAAGGGTAATATAGTCATTTTCACAATCTGTAAGAATTACTCTACTTATTTCCGGTAAGGGTCGTATGGTCATTTTCACAGTCTCCATAACATTTATTTCACTTTTTTCCAATAAGGGTAATATGGTCATTTTCTGATCTGTAACATTTCCTTTACTTATTTTCGATAAGGGTAGTATGGTCATTTTCATAGTCTCCATAATATTTATTGCACTTTTTTTCCAATAAGGGTAATATGGTCATTTTCAAAGTATTTACTTTACTTATTTTCGATAAGGGTAGTATGGTCATTTTCATAGTCTCCATAATATTTATTGCACTTTTTTTTCCAATAAGGGTAATATGGTCATTTTCAAAGTCTATAATATTTACTTAATTATTTTCGATAACTGTAGTATGATCATTTTCACAGTCTCTATAATATTTATTGCACTTTTTTCCAATAAGGGTAATATGGTCATTTTCACAGTCTGTAAGAATTACTTTACTTATTTCCAATAAGGGTAGTATGGTCATTTTCGAGTCTCCATAATATTTATTGCACTTTTTTTCAATAAGGGTAATATGGTCATTTTCAAAGTATTTACTTTTACTTATTTTCGATAAGGGTAGTTTGGTCATTTTCACAGTCTCCATAATATTTATTGCACTTTTTTCAATAAGGGTAATATGGTCATTTTTACAGTCTGTAAGAATTACTTTACATATTTCTGATAAGGGTAGTATGGTCATTTTTACAGTATCCATAATACTTATTGCACTTTTTTCCAAAGGGTAACATGGTCATTTTCACAGTCTGTAAGAGTTACTTTACTTAATTCCGATAAGGGTAGTATGGTCATTTTCAAAGTCTCCATAATATTTATTGCACTTTTTTCAATAAGGGTAATATAGTCATTTTCACAATCTGTAAGAATTACTCTACTTATTTCCGGTAAGGGTCGTATGGTCATTTTCACAGTCTCCATAACATTTATTTCACTTTTTTCCAATAAGGGTAATATGGTCATTTTCACAGTCTGTAACATTTCCTTTACTTATTTTCGATAAGGGTAGTATGGTCATTTTCATAGTCTCCATAATATTTATTGCACTTTTTTTCCAATAAGGGTAATATGGTCATTTTCAAAGTATTTACTTTACTTATTTTCGATAAGGGTAGTATGGTCATTTTCATAGTCTCCATAATATTTATTGCACTTTTTTTCCAATAAGGGCAATATGGTCATTTTCAAAGTCTATAATATTTACTTAATTATTTTCGATAACTGTAGTATGATCATTTTCACAGTCTCTATAATATTTATTGCACTTTTTTTCCAATAAGGGTAATATGGTCATTTTCACAGTCTGTAAGAATTACTTTACTTATTTCCAATAAGGGTAGTATGGTCATTTTCACAGTCTCCATAATATTTATTGTACTTTTTTTTCAATAAGGGTAATATGGTCATTTTCAAAGTATTTACTTTTACTTATTTTCGATAAGGGTAGTTTGGTCATTTTCACAGTCTCCATAATATTTATTGCACTTTTTTCCAATAAGGGTAATATGGTCATTTTCACAGTCCGTAATATTTACTTTACTGATTTTCAATAAGGGTATTCATGTTATTTTCACAGTCTCCATAATATTTATTGCACTTATGTCCAATAAGGGTAATATAGTCATTTTCACAGTCTTCGAAATTTTTATTACACTTATTCCGATAGGGGTAGTTAGGTCATTTTCAAAGTCTTCGGAAGAAGCAGATATTTTTGTTGTGGTTTTGTTGAGAAAATCGAGAGAAAATGTTGGTATTTGTCCAAGTCAAATGTCCTACAAAGTCATGGTTTGTTGACTTGGTCTTGATCCTTTTTTCTAATATTAAGAAAATTAAAAAATAAAATAAAAATAAATTTTGATATTTGGAAACAAAACTAGTGACAAAACCCCTAGGTGAATAAACTACTAATAAGAAAAAACCGGTCATATTATATTTAACAAATAAAAACCGTTTCAAATAAAATTGGCACAAAAACCCCACTTCAAACAAAATTTTTAAAATTTAGTTTTTATTTTATTTCTAAATTCCAAAATTAACCTTCCCTATATAAAACCACTTTCAAAGGAAAGTAGTTTGGCGGAAACAGGAAACTAAAAACAAATTCGGAGCAATTTTGATTCTTCATTCGTAGTTTTTCTTCGTTTTTTTCCAGATCTCGTTTCAAAGATTCGTCATCGTATTCTCGTTTCGATTCAAAGATTGAGAGAGTAATTTTAGGTTTGATTGAAGAACCAGAAGAGAAGCTTACAAGTTTTGAGATCCGTAGAAGAATCCAATTCCGTTGTTCGAAGAAGAGAAGATAATCGTAGCTGTTTGAAGAAGAGAAGAATCCAATAAAAACCCCGAGATCTGGTGGCATTTTTTTAATGAAATCATATTTCCGCTTTTCAAGTTGAAATTGAATCTCGAATTGAAGAATCCAATTTGGACAATCAATCAATTTCTTGTCTTGCTCATCTTCGTCTTCATATTAATCATGTAGTATTCGGATTATTCATCAAGGAATCAATCAATTTTTCGTATTCAATTCTCTTTTTGTGTTGATTTTTGATTTGTTTTCGTTAATTTTTCTAGTTACTCTAGACGAATAAACTGAATTTCTCGTTAGCATATGATTTGTTTTATGTTTGTGTTGATGTTCTTATGAACGATTTCATCCTTTTTGGAATGACTCGGTTTTCAATTTTTGTTGTTGTTGATATTCACATCTGGGTGAAACTGTTTTTGGTTGCATCATTTTGTTCCGTAGAGATTATGGATTCTGTTCTCGCAGTTGTTTGTCACAAAGGTGATTGTTTAAATTTTCGTATTGGCCTCCAAGAGTCTTTTGGTAATTTCAAGACTAGTATATGCTCAAGTTGGGATGATTTCTCTCCTCCTTCTATGGAAAATTTTCATATGGTTGAAGATCAGCAAAAGGTCATTGATTCTGATTTTGATCTTCGAGCATTGGATTTATTTAGTCTGCATAATAAAGAAGGAATTATGGAGTTACACGTACGTCATAAAGCTGAGAGTTTCTGGTTCAGTAAGTTCAGGAATTATAGCTTTTGATGACCAGCCACGGAGTTCTGGAATTATACCTTTTGAGAAGCCACGAATTGATTATGATGTTCCAGATAAAATTAAGGAACCGTTGAAGTCTACTCACTGGTTACATCTTTTTCAAGGAGTTGAACAATTGTTTCCGGGAGGCGTCCAACAAGTTCGTTGTGATTTACAGAAGTATCATGCAGCAGTTGGTTATGCATTCAAGATATACAGGAATGAGAAGTTGAGGATTGGTGCATGTTATGCTAATAAGAAAGAGGAGAAATGTGATTGGCATTTATATGTTGTGTCTGTTGATGGTGTTGTAGGAAGTTCTTTTATTATCAAGGAACTAAATAATGAGCATACTTGTGTTGGTGGATATGTTAACACACCACAGATATCGAAGAAACTAGTTAGTAGCTTGATTATTGATGAAATTAAACAGGATCCTAATAAGAAAACTAAGCATATTATGGAACAGTTTACGAGAGAATACGGCTTTGACATTAGTCGTTATTATTCATACTCAGGGAAGAAGCATGCGCTGAATACTACATGGGGGGAGAACGAGAAATATTTTATGTTCTTGAACTGGTATAAAAACAAGTTGATTGAAACCAATCCTGGATCTCACGTGGTTTTGGAAGTCGAAGAAGGGACTCAAAAATTTCAGAGGATGTTTATTTGTTTTGAAGCTTGTAGTCATGGATTCAACTTCTGTCGTCCTGTATTATTTGTTGATGCGGCACACTTGAAAAGCAAGTACCTTGGTCATATGATGGCAGCAACGGGTCTAACTGGAAATGATGGTAAGGTTTTCATAATTTTTTTATGTTGGTTTTATCATTTTTTTCATGTTGGTTTCATCATTTTTTCATGTTGGTTTCATCATTTTTTATGTTGGTTTCATCATTTTCTATTTGTAGTTTTCATCGCATCTTATGCTTGTGTTATGTTTTTTTGTTCATGTTACAGAAATATACCCTCTTGCTTATGCTGTGGTATCATCGGAGAATGAAGCGAACTGGAAATGGTTTTTGGAAAATTTGAAGCAAGTCCTTTCTCCTTTGCGACCAAAGCTTACTTTTGTGAGTGATCGAGGTATTGGATTGGTAACTCAAATTCATGTTGTATTTCCTGAGGCTTTTCATGGTTGGTGCTACTGACATATGGAATGCAATATCAACACATGCTTACCAAAGAATTGCAAGGTTTATAACAAATATGTATTGGGACTGTTTAAGAAATGTGCATATGCTTCTACTCATAAAGATTTTACAGAGAGTTGGGATAAGTTGAGGAAGGTTGAAAATCAGAAATTGCAAGACTATCTAAGTAGAGCTCCTGTTGATAAATGGGCAAGTTTTTTCTTCAAGGGTCGACGATATGGTAGGTTGTGTTCAAATATTTCTGAGAGTTTCAATGGTTCGGTCGTTGAAGAGAGAGAGAAGCCTATAGCCGTCATGGTTGATGCGATCATGGTGAAGCTTATGGACCAAATGTATACACGTCGCGATGATTGTGCTAACTTAATGAATTGGCGTCAAACTCTATGTCCAGATTATGAAGTTCTGCTCCACGACAACAAGATTCATGGTTGTAACTACCCAGTCACCAAGTCGTTGAAATATGTGTTTGAAGTTCATGCTTCATTAACACAGACAGTCGATTTGAAAAGAAAAACATGTTCTTGCAATCGATGGCGTATTGACGGTTTCCCTTGTGCCCATGCTGTCCGTTGTATCATGGTGAAGGGAGAAGACCCTTACAAGTATGTTGAACACTACTTTACAGTAAAGTTCTATCGAGAATCATATAAACATGCAATCAATCATGTTCCCACAGTTGAAAAGCATGTGACAGTGTCGCCGAAATCAATGGTTTTTGGTCCGAATAATGGACCACAACCAGGACGTCCACCGAAGAAGAAGAGGATTCCTAATACAGGTTCAGTTCCCAATAAGAAGATGAGAACATGTGGTTCCTGCAATGTTTTGGCCACCCATAATAGGAGGACATGCCCTTCTCATCAGATTTCATAAGAACTTGTAGTCATTTACTATTTCGTGCGACTACAAGTCATTGAATTTCGTTTTTAGACTACAATATGTGTTTCATTTACTATTTCAGATTTCTGTTTTAGAAGTTAATGTGCTGCAGGTGTTTTTATTTTATAATTTGTCTATGAATAAGTAATTTTGATCAAGTTTTTCAGACTTTTTGTTTGATTAAGTTTGACAGAATTTCTGTATGCCTTTAGAGGTTGGTGTAACCGAATTAGGTTTCATCATTTTTTTGATGGAACCAGAATAGGTTTCATCATATTTTGGTGGAACCCTTTTTGGTTTCACCATTTTTTTACTGTCACTTTTTCTTCTATATTGTTTGACAACAGAGTAGATGATGTTTTGTGTACTGTTTATTGGTTCCCCAAATATATGATACATCATTTATGGATACTGTTTTATAAAAATGAGACATCATATTTATGTAGACAAGATTTTAAAGGAACACAACTGAAACCGCACGAAATCGTTTTTTATATAAACTGTGACCATTTCACAAATACTTTAAACTTCAACTAAAATTTGAATCTGCAAGAAGAACTATAGTATCATCATTACAAACTACATTTCAAAAGTAATTTAAACTTCAACTAAAACTGAACGTTCAGGAGGACGGGCACAACATGAGTATTATTCTATATTGTCAAGTAGTATCTTCAACGCCAACTTTGGTCTCATATTATGCACCTTTTCTCGTATATCATCTTCACGAGACATGTTCCCTTTCAAGAGGCTCTTCATGTAATAGCAAACATGCAGGCCACAATCGTTCCTGAAAAACCAAAACAATGTTTCAACTGTTATAAAGTGACTAGCTGAGAATATTATGATATTAGTAGCTATATGTAAAGCATTCGGTTTTTAACTATTTACAAGTGTTGTAATGATTTCAAGCATATTCATTTATGAACTAATAAACTTCTAAACATAGCTTACCCAATTTGTTGACAACATGAAGGGGTGTGCAGAGTGTACGGTGTTGGTTGACTAGTCTGCTCGTCACGCGGGAGCTTTGCGTCGTGCTGTGAAAATGCTGCTATTATTCGTTGTCTCATGCTTTCAGCACTTTTTCCGCATTCTTCTTCGGTGGAAGCCAAGGATTTGTAGTGATAAAATTCTCCAGTTTCAAAATCAAAAGCAAGCAGCGTCCAATGGTTTACATCTCCAATTGATGTCAGCAACGGAACGAACAAAAAACGCACGCTATAATCCATGTTGTCGATGAAACCTTCTATTACAGCACCACATTTTTTTCCTAATGAGTGACATGTCTGAAACAAAATACCAGATAACATCTCCTTAATGAGTTACAAACATGCAAGTTTGATGAAACCAAACTTGGTTCCATCAAAATTAACCATATAAACAACATCATTTTTTGCTTTCCACAACTATTTTTTCTGCCAAAAAAATTACATTAAAGAATTTTAGAGTAAACTTACATATGAAAATGTGCTTAGAAACATATCTCTCTGGTACTTTGGAGAACCATCTTGTTTCAACTCATTTTTTTTTATGTTGTTTTGCAGCTTTAGAATATAGAACTCAATTATGTCTCCTGCGATGTCACCTTTTCTTATTAAACTATCCATATTATTCCCCGATATATGAAAATGAAGATTTAAATGCTCCCACGCCGTTGAGATGTTAATTTTGTTTTGAAAAATCTAGTCAATGATGGATCAAAAAAGGAGAAACAATGCATAACTTGGAACAAAATTTTGATGAAACCAGTCTTGGTTTCATCAGTTATTTCCCACTTACCTTTCACTGTTCTTTCTGAAAAAAGTGGTCACGAGGGGTTTCTCATTTCTGTCGAGTACCCTCAAGATCTTCAAGTTATCAACTGGTTTCAACTTCACCCCATGTACTTCCTGAACCTCCTTTTTATCCTTGCACTTACTAGCTACAACCTTTCTTATTTATTTTGCACTGGTTTTGTAATCTTGCATCTTGATAGGTGGTCCCAAATTCCTTCTGTCTTCCCTCATTCTTGTAACCATGTTACTCATCCTCTGTTCAGCACTGAGTTCTCCCTATCCTTGCTCTTGATTGTCATGCTGCGACAGACCTAAATCAAATCCAGGTTGTTCATTTTCTAACTCGAGTAAATCATTCGCCATTTTTACGGCTGAGTAGTAGTATATGCTTCCAACATTTGGCATTGATGACGAACAACTTTTCTTATTGTATTCGTCTTCCATTTTCCGAATTTCTTCTTCATCAATTACAAATTGAGTTTCATTGTCTTCTTGCTCAATATTTATCTTCAACGAAGTTGCTTTCTCAATTTCAGATTCGACACGTTCTGCCACCTTGATATCCTCGATAGTGTTCGGAGTCAACTCAGTACCATCTCCTTATTGTTCTTTCTCGGTTACTATCTTTGTCGAGGTAGCTTTATCCATTTCAGATTCCACCCGCTCTGCCTCCTTGATATCCTCGATAGTATTCAGAGTCAACTCAGTACCATCTCCTTCTTGTTCTTGCTCGGTGACTGGCTTCGTCGAGGGAGATATGACCTGCTCTTTTGATGCTACTCCTATTTGGTTTAACAATTTCGAAAGGTCCACAGTTGAAAAGACACTATCTAGTGTAACGGGATCTTCACCTTTTGAAGATTCTTGTTGATGTTCCACATCTTGTGGTGTTTCTCCTTGGGTTGAATCCTTTTCAGGTTGCATCAGAAAATCTTCAAGAGTTTGAGCAGAATCTTCCCATGTTTTGAAACTTGAAACCTTTTCTCCAGGAAGCAAACCCCCACCTTGTTCCATCACAGCATTGTCATCATGTGGTAGCCTTTCTTCAGACAGTGAAACTGTTTCTTGTTCTATCATGTTAACATCCCTTTTTATCACCTGCAATATTAAGATATCTAAGTCATTTTTTTCTTCATCTTCTTATGTTTGAAAACCCAATGCTGTAAAATCTAAATTTCTGAAAGAAAAGAAAGAACTGGCCAATTCGTCATTAACTTGAAATGATGGAACCAACATCAAAAAAATGATGGGTTTCATCAAAAAAATGATGGAACCAACTTTGGTTTCATCAAAAAAATGATAAAACCAATTCTGGTTTCATCAAAAAAATGAATTAAAACAAACATTAACTTGAACTGATGAAACCAACTCTGGCGACAACAAACCAAATATGACATAAATGGTACATAATACCACACAAGTTTATGAAACACTACCAATAAACTGAAATTTAAGAAAGAAGTTAGAAATTTAAACTTTCTCCTCAATTAAACTCATACAAGTTTCTTAAATCTTAGAGTCTACAATGTTATTCATAGGCAATGAAACCATTTATGTTTCCATCAAAAAAGAAATTTCATAGCAAACAATGCACAAAGCAAACTAATAAAACTAGATCTAACATATTACCTCAACATCTTCTTCACGGTTCGAAACCGGTTCAGGTACTATTGGAACATCCGTTTGTTTTCTTTTACGTCTCAAATAAGTGCTCTGTACCGGTTGTTGTTCCCTGTCCTCGGCATCATATTTCTCCAGCAGTGATTCTTCTTCTTCGGAAAGAACATTTTTAGCATTGGTCCTAAACTTTTCAATCAAGGCTCGTGCAAATTGGTATTTGGCTTTGTAGGAGTTAGCTTCACTGCTAGAACCAATATTTCCTTCAACTGGAACTTCATTTTCTTCAACTGGCACTTGATTTTCATTATCACCAATCGGCACTTCATGTTGAACATCATCTTCAGCAATAATTTCCACCAAGCGCATTTCTATTTCGTCATATGGAAGCAAGAATGATCCCTTTCGGTGACCAATATTCTCCTATAGTACACAAGAAAATTTTCATCAAAAAAAATGATGAATCCAAAACTGGTTTCATCAAAAAAGTAAATCAAAAACTGGTGGAACATGGCATGATATACAATTGAGACATGGCATGATATCTAAAACACGGCATGATATACAATTTAGGAATGGATGACATCTAAAACATAGAAGATTTCGAATATTGTCTAACAAACATAAAAGATTTCGAACATGGCATGATATACTAACCAAATTAAACATATAAGAACCTTGAAGTTATCTAAGAAACAAAAATTCAGCTATAATTTATGATGAAACCAAAATTGGTTTCATCAGGAAAGTAACTATTTACCTCAGACCAAAGTTCTTTTTTATCGACAAGATTATCAAAGTTAGACAATACTTGGTGACAGATGTCGCTAAGGTTCCATCTAGAAAACCTCGGATACTTTTCGAGCCCATCCTTTCTTTGTGCAATCTTTGTCATCTCTGCCAACCAATACTGGAAAAATAAAAATAAAAATAAATATTCAAATGAATCATCAAAAAAAAGTCGCTTATTAATCAACAAACCAATACGGAAAAAAAAAGTTAACCTATGAAGAAAAAAAAAGAACAACTCTTAACCTACCATAGGATATATGACGCAACCAACTGCGTTTTCTACTTCTTTTCTGTTTTTCATTATCGAATCAAGTAGATAGTCATGGAAGACAACCGGCCAACACACCCTGTTCATATCAAACACCATGTACAAGTACTTTGCTGCCAGAGTTTGCCCACTTTTTTTGGGGACAAATACTGAAACCAAAAGAAACATCACGAAAAACTTGACAAAGTCATACGCTCTGGCTTCATCAGCTGCGGCTTCCATCATACAATCTTCAATAATTTTTTTACTCGTCTTTTTATTTCATTGAAAATACGTACCCACGAAGACGTTCACCTGTTTGAGAAGCTCTTCGTCAATGTTATCTGCTTCTACATAATCCACCATTTGGAGACCAAAAGTCACAGCAAAATGTTCGGGAATGGTCCGCAGAGTCATTTCCCTTGATCTTGTTACTTTGAAACAATACGGGCGCTTACCATCATGTCTATTTTCTATTGAACTTAAAAACATAATTACCGCTTTCGTATTTTTTATGAGCTCTTCTTCGTTCATTACGCCATCATAGAATGGCTCAAATAAATGCCAGAATGGACATGATTGAAGCGCTTTCAAATGCAGTTGCTTGTTTTCTATCAACGCCTTAATTTTCTCTGCTAGATTGCACAAATGATGCAATGAACACCTGTATGGTTCTGTTTGTCTTTTTTTACCTATTGTGAAACCAGAAGTAAACCATAAGAGAATAATAAACAAATAATAATGATGAAACCACAAGATACACACTTGAAAAATGACGAAACCATTATCACGAACAAAGTGATGAAACTGTGCATAATTGAAAAGTGGTGAAACCACAAGATACACACGTGAAAAATGACGAAACCATAAGAACGAACAAAGTGATGAAACTGTGCAAAATTGAAAAGCGGTGAAACCACACGATATACACTTGAAAAATGATGAAACCATAAGCATAATTAGGTCCACAAACAATAACTTTAGATGTAAACCAACAACTAAAAAATGATGAAACCAATTTTGGTTTCATCAACAAACAGAATCCATAATCTACAGAACAAAATGATGCAACCAAAAACAGGTAAAAACAACAACAAAAAATGAAAATGAAATGTGGTTTCATCATTTATCTGTTTATTCCAACAACAATAGAAAATTGTTTTTCACCATTAATTGAACATGATGTAACTCGATTTTGGTTTCATCAAACATAATACACAAGAAAAAAACACCCAAAATTGAAATTAGTTTTCAACTGAAACCTAAAGCTAACAAATGAAATCTATAACTAATAGATGAAACCTAAAATTAAACTACAAAACCCAGAAAAATGACGAAACCTAAAATCAAACTGAAAACCCAAAAAAAAAAAAAAAACCTAAACCAAAAAAATCTGGTTACATCAAAAAATTGAAGAATAATGATGAGATTTCTTACCTTTTGTTGCTGGTTTTGCAGTTTTCCTAAGCTTATCATCTTTATTTTTCTCCTGTTGATTTTTTTTCTTCGCCATTGTTGCTGTTCTTAGACAATTTAGGACAAATTTTGATGAAACCGTTGAAATACGAAAGCATCGACGAAGATAACAAGTTGAAATCGAATATCAGTTGACTAATTTCACTACGGGATGATGATTTTGTTTCAGATCTGAGAATTTTGTGGGTAGTTTTGAAGGAGATGCGGAAGAGAGGGGAAGTTTTTGTTTATTTTGTTTCTTATGAAACGTTATAAAGAAATAAATACAGGCGGTTGTTTGGTCGTTTTTTTTTTTTGGTGGGGTAGTTTAGACAGTTTAGGATATTTGGGGTTTTTGTGTCATATTTGTTTGGACGGGTTTTTTGTAGATGGGTTATAACCCCTTTGGGGTTATAACCCGCGCGCCGATTTGGAAATTAAATAAAATTGTTATTTTGTATAACTGTTGCGAAAGTAGTGACAACCAAAATTGTAAGAGTGATTAATTTGGGGTTGTTTTATATGTGGTGGAATTTTTGGGTGGAAACATCATTTCATATTATAATTGTGATTGTCTAGATATTTGTCAACAAATATAAAGACTAGTAAAAAAGTTAAATATTCAGATTCATTATCACGATTACAAAATTTAGCAACAATTATAATTGTTGCAGGACTTATCACAGGTATATCAGTGACTGAAAAATAAAATGTGACAGGTTACACTGTGAGAAAATCCTGGTTTTGGTGTAGTGTAACCTATACGAAGTTGACTCTAGTACATTTAAATCAAGCGACTCTTAAATGAGTTTTGGCTCACTAAAATATGACAACCAAACTTGACATACCAACGCTTGGTGGGTTCAACCGAGCAATGCTCTAACAAAACTTGAATGGTACCAAAGACCAATATTCAAGGATCAATCAATTTCAATCAACAACCAAAGGTTGTATTTACCAATTGATCGATACAAGCGCAAAACATGTGATATTTCAATTATATAAATATAATGCGGAAAAGAAATAACACAAACACCAGATTGAACACCACACTGTATTAAGCTACAAACACTAGCCTACTACAAACTAACTTCTGTCTAGACTTTAGTTGAACCCCAATTAATCTCACACTGATTCAAGGTACAGTTGCGCTCCTTACGTCTCTGATACCAGTAGGATAATACACACTTGATTCATTTAACAGATATCACCCACAACTAAGAGTTGATACGACCCAAAGTCGAAGACTTTAATAAACAAATATGTATCACACAGAAAAGTCTACAAGAATAGATAAATCTGTCTTCCACATAAATACCTACGAGTTTTGTGCTTTCTTTTGATAAATCAAGGTGAACAGGAACCAATCGATAACCCGGACTTATATTCCCGAAGAATATCCTAGAATTATCAATCACCTCACAATAATCTTAATCGACTAGCAAAACAAGATATTGTGGAATCACAAATGATGAGAGGAAGATGTTTGTGACTACTTTTTTATCTTGCATATCAGAGAAATTAATCTCAATCCAGTCTTACGATTTCACTCAATCACGACAGAAATACAAAGATCAGATCACGCAACTACATAGAAAATTGTTGGGTCTGGCTTCACAATCCCAATGAAGTCTTTAAGTCGTTAACCAGGGTCTCGGTAGAAACCTAAGGTTAAAGGAGAATGAACTCTAGATTATATAACTAGTATCACACATGATGTGTTGGGATTAGGTTTCCTTGTTGTTAGAGTTCTCCTTTATATAGTCTCCAAATCAGGGTTTGCAATCTAAGTTACCTTGGTAACAAAGCATTCAATATTCACCGTTAGAAGAAAACCTGATTAGATTCAAGCTAATATCTTTCAACCGATAGATCGAACTTAGCTTGTTATACACAAATGAAAAATACGTCATTTAGGTTTGAGTAACCGTACCTAAACGTGTACACCTAGTTGGTTCAACAGTAGTTAACCAAATGGTTATCCATATGAGCACTTTCATATCAACCTTATTCATCTTCACCATAACTAGTCCAAATGACTCAAATGAACTAGTTTAAGAGTTGTTCAATTTCTTAGATCTTATAGAAGTATACAAGACACAATCGAAGCAAAATTGGTTTTGATTTACTTGAATCGATTCATGAACATTATAGCCACAGTTTGAAATTTCATTTCTTAATATATAAATGTTTTAGTTCATGAACAAAGCAATTTAAGAAAGTAACACACTTAAGTATGTGTACGGGTCTGCATACTTAAGTAACAAGATTTGAGTTTGTTTTGGTTTCCAAACTCAACAGAAATTCATGAAAGTGAACTTTTCGCCAGTAATCGTACGGGTATGCATACTTAGGTAACTGAATTGAGTTGGGTTTGATTTCCAAACTCAGTAGAAATTCACGGACGTGAACTTCCGCTAGTATGCGTACAGGTACACATACTTACCCAGTCTCCATCAACCATTTAGTACACACACACGTATGCATACATTTGGTTCCCGGTTTTGGACTTATACACTAATGCGCGAACACATTATTTGCTTATATCAAAAGATGGTTAAATGTTCTAAATTCTTTATTTCAATCATTGAAACATTCTTAAAGGATGTTAAATAGAGGTTATTAATTCACACACTATTTTTCATCAAAGCAATTTTCAAGATATTGAAATAATCAACATGACTTTCGTCACTTGTAAAGATGAACTTGGCCAAAGCGAAAGCTTACCAACACATATTTTGAGAAATAGATAAGCGAGATAAACTCGGCTCGAAATAGCAAATGTGTATAATCGAATTCTATATAACAATACGACTTTTGTCTCAAGATAGGAAATATAGTAGATAGACTTTTGAGTGATAGATAAGTTCAAGTCTCCACATACCTTTTTATCGATGAAGATCCACCATTACCTTGAGTAGTTTTTCTTCTTTGCATGATGAACGCCGTGGATTTTAGAGATCAAGTACACTTTCTATCCTAGTCTGAGACTTATCTATAAGTAGACTAGAAATCAAGAATTATAGTTTTGGAAACTAAACTTGATAACAAGCTTGAGATAGCAATGATTGCGAGTTCGACTGAGCAATGATCTAACAAAACCTACACAAAAACTTCTAAAACCATCAATTTTCGTTGGAAGAATCCGAGTCTGATTCACCCACCATTATCTCTGGGGCATAACTCCGGAATTTTGGAAACCATGAATTGATAGCTTGCATCAAATGCGAATGATTCCCCATTTTTCTCCAAGTAGCGCGCTTTCACCACTTCATGCTACAAAAACAAAACACAAACTTACTTTGTTAGTGGTGTTTAATAGGAAGATCAAACAACATGGATTACATAAAATAAACCACACAAATACTTACAAATTGTTCAATGGAAAAGTTAAAGTGGGTAACGTCCAAAATCCTATGTTGAATAGCTAAATAAGCGAGTATCACATTTTCTATGACTTGGTGACTATCATATATTTTTTGAACACTTCTTCCATCAGGATTCCCAAAATCATGCCTATATTTGTTGTATACCTTTTCCCAAAAGGTTACGGCATCCACCTTACGGAGGACTGATTTCTAACTCGGGTTTCCGCGTACCATATCTGTATCTTTGGTGATTTCCAAATCGTCGGCGGAGTCAAACGATGTCATTTCTTGTATGTGGAGGTATGAAATGAGTAGTTGTTGAGTATATGAAGTGATATGGAGTAAAATGAGCAATTTTTGGGAAAATGGGGTCCATGGATGAGGTCTATATATATAGATAAAGACCCCAATGACTAGTTTTTTTTTCGAAAAAAGAGAAATAATTTGGCATAACCGGTTTTCTCGAAGGTCCATAAAATCCGACTATGTTTTCATGTCACAAAGAATTGGTATTTATCGTATCCAACATAAATCGATTAATGACAAGTAATTTATAAAACAATTTGAATTTTCACCGACACGATATAAATGCACATGTGATTCGATTATATCTGAAAAAAGATACAGAAATAACAGCAAGAAGAATCGGATTATAATGATCCCACACATAAACCGGTTTTAAATGGAAAAAGATACAAAAAAAAACATTTCTAAGGCATGAAGAATCATATTATATTGATCCCAAACCGATTCCGTAATGGACCCTAGACAATCGGTTTATGTTGACATACCGAGTAGACCGTTTGTTTGGAAAACAAAATTATTGAGCATGCATAAACTTGTTACGATACACATAATTATAGTTAAAACTTTAAGTGCATTAAGTTAAACACCGTGATCATCCAAAATATAACCCTTAACCATTCGAAGTCTAAAGTTTTAAAAACCAAAAATTTAAACAACTAAGTCTTATAAACTTAAACTTAAAAACTTACAAATCATGGAGCACCAGCATCAGGAACAACAACACCAGGAGCATTTGCAGCAGCCTCATCTTCTGCTTCAACAATGGCTTGAGCTTCATCCATTTCTTAAAACATTTCTTCCAAATGTCTGTGGCGATCCCTCTCATCCAAAATCAAATCCCTTCTTCTCCTCGCGAATCTGATGACCTGATAGAGTTTTTCCAGTGCAAGCTTGTCTACCAATGCGAGTTCTTTCTCCAGACGGGTCTCACGCCCAAATGAAAACTTGTAAAGGCTTATTTCTGGCATGAGTTGTGGGCCCTATGAATATCCTCATGGGTGATATATCGAGTGTAAAATGATAGGTGGAGGAAGTCCATATCTACAAAAAAAAAAGTCAAGTTAACAATCGGTACATAACTAAACATATGTAATCCGATTATAAACAACAAAACACACAGGAATGTCAAACATAAACAATCAATTTATGTGATACATATATAAAACCCGATTATAAAATGGAATATGAAGAGACAATTGCACAATCGGTATATTACCAAGCAAATAAAACCCGATTATGGGATAGCAGAGTTTAAAAAAAATTAGTACCCAGAATAGGATTATGCCAATGCACTTATAAACTGATTCTGGTGATTGATCGAATTTTGAATAGTGGTAAGAAAGGTTGTCTTACACTTGGACTTGATGAGATTGATTTCAGATTTAAATAACGAAAATACTAGAAATAAATAAAATATATACAAAATATGTCACGAGATGAAGAGTTTACTAGGACTCAAGATTTTACTAACTTTCATATTCAAGTGGTTCAAAAATTAATCCTAGGCAATTATTGCTCAAAATAAAAGAAACACTAACTATATTCTTTGCGAAAGTAGATTTCATAACATATTTGTTGTATATTGTAAGCATGAAGCATCAAAATTACTTAGAACTAAGCATGCGTCATCAAAAAAAGTCACAAATAATTAACAGAAATCATAAATCATTAAAAATCGGTGCAAAAAGTAATTAAGGAATTAATTTAACTTACCACATGATGAAATTCATCTTCGTCCTCCGCCCCAGAAATGGGGTCTAACTCCTCATGTTGGAAATACACTCAAAAGTTGATTTCATTGCTCAAAAAGGTGTTTTGCAAGAGGAAAGAGTCTAAATTAGTGTGTTTGTAACAGATATATATATAACTGTTACAGAACCCACTGTTACAGAGAAACACTAACAGACTATTGCGAACTCGAAATAATCGTTACAGGAATAGTTACAAAGTTATTGGATTTGAATGTATAGGCAACGGTTTCTGCGAATGTCTAAATATGCTGTTTTGTGTTCTTCCTCTTCTTTTTCCCCTGAAAGTGCAGAAGTCGTCTGCATCTTCTTCTACGAACCAGAACTTCACCCCTAAATCTCCATTCCCCATTAATCACCTCCAGCATGCTTTATATACCCATCAGTATGAAAATCTCACGATAATAACTCCAAATATATCTTCTCGCAGTAATGATGTAATGTCGGTAATATTTTCCGTGTATTTTCAGCTATAAATTCCGGGATTTTATTCCTTCTCATGTAACTTCCTTCTATCTAGCACACTCCAGTACGTTGTTTACAAGTTTTAGAACTAGTCAACTTCTTCACAGCACACGCCAGTCTTCCAAAAATAACAGAAAATAATCAAAAATAACTCTAGCCCTCTCTTGAATAAAAACTCCACGTACCATTCCTTGTTTATCGATTCCACACACCTTACCAACCTCTGTTGACTGTGACAACTCGTTCTCAAACAAATACGGCAAGAAAATCTCACCAACTTTGCTCGAGTTTAATGGAGAATATCTTCTCATCACATACTCCCCTGTTTTCTCCCATGCGTGATTGTAGCCCAAGTTAGACGAATATGACAACATTACCAACCATGTTTATCCCATAGAGTTAAACCCAATTAATTCCATCCCTTTAATCTCACAGAAACAAGTTCAAATTGCAAGCCCTAATTATGTTCTTTCGCTATCATGATATCCCGCCAAAAATAGAATTTGAAATGAAGAAGAAGGTCAGCCCTTATCCAACGCCCCTTAGTAATTGAGCTTCCCCTTATCCAAAGTGGGGGGTCCATTTAGAAAATTCCTCCGGGGTGCCTTTAACACTTTTTGGAGCCAATTTTTCCGAAAATGTTTATCGCCCAAAAACACCTACAAGCAAGTTTATTAGTGATAAAATGAGTCCCAGATAATGTATTTATGGGTGAAAATGCGTCACACTTGCGTGCTCATCAGTGATGTCTTTTCATATTTCGTTTCTAAACCTTGAATCGGTCTATGTTAATCATCATATAAACCGATTACTCTGCATGCTATTCATGTCTGAAAAACAAAACTCAGAATCGGTTTATTCGATATGTCAACATAAACCGGTTCTGGGTAAGATCAGAGATTTTGGTTTTCAACAATCGAAGATTTAAACATGTAAATCAATGAAGAAATGAGAAAACTAGAATGGGTTGATGGAGATTTACACTTTTCTTGGTTGGATTGAAGATCATTGGAGAAGAGGATCAAAAAAATAAAATTGATTAGGGTTTTGAGAATTTGGAAAGATTATGATGAAAATAGAATTTTTTTTAGTATGTTTTTGGATTTGCTTGGAAATAGAAAAAATAGTATTTATATGAGATAGTTTTAGGAATTAATTTAGGGGTAAATTAGTATTTTTGAAAAGTTTGATATGCCATATCCATTTGATGGAGTGGGAAGAGAAATTGGATATGCCCCAAATAATTGACCTAAGCCCCAATTTAGCATCTTAGGATTATACATAAAAAAAATCATACGTTGAGTCTCTTCCTCTTCCCATTCTCAAAAAAAAAAAAAAAAAACCCTGGAGTCATCTTGCTCGTATTTGGTCCTATCTGAGAAAGAATTCGTTTTCTTTTAAAGTTTTTTGGTAGTAGGTAATTGAATAAGATGTTTTTATATCGTTTTTGGTGTCTTTTGACATATTTCTTCATCATTTTGGGACGATTTTTCTTCGTCGTTGTGGGGTGAGTTCTTCAAATTTTAATGGATGGTTCCTGGCTTGCTACTATTGATTCAAAAACATCAACGATTCATCACGACATCGCTTTGTATCGGCATCCGTGTTCGTGTGGATCGAAACATTTATGGGCAAAGTACTCCTTTGTATTAGGAGCATCTCTTAATTGAAGAAAAAGAATATAATCAAATTAAATAGTCGGATTTTAATTCCGGATTCACCATCATCTCTCTCTTATACATAAAATTCTTTTGGATATCTTTGTTGTTTATCGCTCTTTCTCTTCGCGATCTACTTGTAATTGATGTCCTTATTTGTATTAGGGTTTTGATTATTTTGTATTTTGATGTTTTTGTTATTCTTATAAGCGAACATGTAATCACGATTTTGATTTGAATGAATTGAAATATATTGATTGTCAAAAAAAGGAAAAAAAAAGGATTATACATGTTTTGAAAAGAAAAAAAGAAAAAGAAAAAGGAACTCCAATTTTCTTGAATAGTTGACCGACATATTTGGCCAACATTTGATTGGGACGAATTATGGTAACATTTACCTGGTATTTGTTTGGCATTTGGACTAAGTAGAATACTAGTATTTGATTTTTTGCTGGTAATTACACGAGTAATAGCTTTTTTTTTTTTTTTTTTTTTGGTAATTCAATTTTCATTAATGGAAATCAAGATTACATAGATCTCAAGTACATCAAATTGAAAAAGAAAAAAAGAAACAACAACCTTGTAACGATACATGATTGAAAATTCCGACAAGGAAAAGAGAAGGAATTCCAAATACTGACCTAATACAAGAATGTAAGAACCGATAGAATCAGAGAGAAGATGGTCTTCATAATATTCATTGACCATTTGATAAATCTTCTTCCTGATGAAGTAATGCTCCAATGTTATATGAGTAATCTGCGAATTTGTTGACCGGAGAATAAAAAGTAATATGGATCCGGTGTGTACTTGAACAAACATATAATCAAGATCAAGTAACCATTAAAATAAAAGAGAATCACCATTAAGGTGAAGACAAGAAACACCATGAAGGAGAAGATAAAAATCACCATGAAGGTGAAGAAAATAAGCCTAATAGGAAATAATCCTTTTATTCTAAAACTAAAAGCACAAAAAAACTAAGATCCTTGCTTAGATCTAGCCCCAAAATAATAGCTTTTATTTCTATTTCATCAGGTTCTATTCATCAAATAAATAAAATGTAAATAACGGTCAAGGATCATCAATAATAAATAATAATTGAAATTATAATTTGACTTTTTGACCATGATCAGCAATAATTGATTTTAGTTAACAGTGATATTGATTTATTATTTTTTTAGTATACACACCAGTGGTATTGGTTTGATCGTTAAATTCGTGATGACGAACTTTCATGCATAATTTAGATAATAGTACAACGTTAATTTAAACACAAAATGAAAGCTCCTGTTTCGTTTGTAATACAGTGAAAAAGATGCGTGGAAAAATAGACTGATCAACGTACTACACAAGGAGAGGACTTCTATATATGAGTTAAGTTGTTTGATTTCCTTGATTCACACTAGACTGATCAACGTACTACACAAGGAGAGGACTTCTATATATGAGATGCGTGGAAAAATAGTATGGAAATTTAATTTTTCTATATTTCCTTTTGACGAAGGAAAGATGGGCTTCTGGAAGTAGTATTATTTTTTCTTTTTTTTTCTGGATATGATTTTTCTATTTCCGAAGTTTCGCGGGCTCACAAGATAGCAATATCGGGTTATCAAATAGTAATCTCTAAAACCTTTTTATCCTACTAATTTTGCTAATGTGAAATTTTCTGAGAAACTCAAGTTTTGATTCCTCGTTTTTCCATAAACTCACAATTAAGATAGTATATATCTGTTGCCCAAAATATATGATCCAACTGTTATAAATAATAGTTTAGATTAGATTTATATTTATATTTTCATTTTTATAAATAGACTAATTTAACCTTAATTGGTTATAGTATCAAGTAATTTATTAACAATGGACCAAAAATCACCGTTTATCACGGTCTAATAATTCGACGCCATTATTTGGCTCCCTTATTTGTAGCAAGAAAAGAAAAAATGTTTCCATAATTCCATTATGACTCTCTCTCTCTAACTATTTTCTATAACAACTTCCGTGAATAACTAAGGTAGATCAACCACTTCTGTCTCTACCAACTCCATTTCAACTCTTCCCTGATTCTCCAATATTAATTCACCATGAGGTGCTTGACATCAGTAGTTTTTTCTTATCTTTTTCTTTGTTCTTATTCCAGGGTTTTAAAGTTTTGATTATTTATGGTGTGAATACATAACTCTTTTTTTTTGTTCTTATTCTAGACTAGAATATGACTCGTGCCGTAACGGTCCGAGATTTAGTTGGGTGTTATTGTAAAATGGGATATCATTAACTCATATGACTGTAAATTTATTTTCCTTTTTTCTTTATTTGCAGTACTAGCCCTTAACCCGTGCCGTAACGGCACGGGCCATGATGTTGGTTCATTTTTAATATATCGTATAATTTGTGTCCCGAATACATATCAACTCCTTATGATTTAATATGTGTTTGTCATAAAAATATTTGGGATTTTCCTCTCTTTTTTCTTTGTTTTTTCCTTTAATATTTTACCGCCGGAGATTTGCTCAAACGAAAGAAATATAATATTAACTTCCAGACTCTTTTTTATTTAGGTTCATTGCTAATAATGAGATAATGCTCTACATGAACATAGTAGTTTAAATACTTTTTGGAAATATGTCGTCAGCAGTGCTCATCTCAGTGAAATCAACAAATCAATATCGTCCATAAAGTCTCCACATGCTCCTATTTCGCTCCAGCTGACTCATCTATCATGGTCATGTTGTCGATACTCCAAATAGGCAGAGAATAGTATTTTTTTGCATCGAACGAACGATACAAACTATCTAATGTGACATGATTCTTCTGTAATTTTTCAACACCCATTAGATGACAATGTTTAAAATGTGTACCCATTACCTTTTCGAAGGGATTGTATATATGCGAACCTCTGTCATTAAATCTTCAACAAAGTATTGTGCCCAGCAATTCTTCTTAACGAAGGCTTTGGTAACTTCAAAAGTCTTTGACATTTTGTAACTTCCGTATGTTCCTACCTTCACTTGGAATACAATCTGGCGACACATTACCTCATAAAGAACCTTGAGCACATATTTTACTCCCTGATCCTATTTCAAATTAATGGGTTGTCAATAGATCCTTTACCAAAAGTTGACATATTCTACGTTGAATATTTATAAAAATTTTTTTTATGGTATTGTGGATCGTTGCTTTCTAAGATTATAGTTTTAAAAATTGGCCTCTTCAAGTCCCACGGCTTTCTAAGTTTATATATCTTGTTTGTTTTTAATATTTTAGTTAGCCATATTATGTTTGTTACTAACTTTAAACTTGATGTCATCTTCTACTGTGAACTTTATGTGATTTCAGAATCGAAATAGTTATACCTCTTTCATTCGTATCAAGTAATCTGTTGTATATCCCAACAATTCATCTACAACAATTCCTTTCCTTTGCCGTTTCCGGACCATCAGTAGCCATTATTGTCAAACGCAATCTGTCTAATTTTTGTTGATGTTATGTATTTGCAATGTTCATTTTTCTTAAATAAATAGATTTTGGAAAAACTAAAAAAAAACATAAGTATTACATCGAGTCTAAGTTACTATATCCAAAATACTCCGGACACTGCTTCTGGTGCCTTGTTTCCTCAAATTCCTCTTTGCATTCTAAATAGTACATGCAATACCAATCATTTGCGAAGTGAGCTATTTACGCAAGTGTGGTAAATGTATCCCTTGCCTGTAATAATAATAACAACACATCAATTTTTTTTCAAGGCATCCAGTTGTAAATGGTATGAATCTAATAGATTTGAATTATACCTCAATCTTAGATATCACCTTCTTCTCACATAACATAGCAATTGAGGAAGGACAAATCTCGACCACTCTTTACATAAGCAGAGTTATCCAAACTATATTTTGCAATTGTCTTACGTGAAAACTATTATCAATCCATATTTTAGTCAGCTCCTATCGAACCCGATCTAATTAGTCCTATAGAAAGTTAATCTTAAAATTTTGACCTTATCTCTTGACCAAATTATTAAAGTATTCTCAGTCATGTTCTGCTTTGTGTGATATACCCATCTATGTCTACTCTACCTTCTAACCCAGTGAATGAAACCTATACATATTGATCCGTAATTTGATATTGTTGATTTGTCATCAAGAGGTCGGATGATTTGAGAATGTAAAATATAAAAAAATATTCTATAAACATCGGAGGAGAAATTTAGATTCATGATTTAAAGTTTTTTATGATGATTTTGATGAACAAACATAATTTTCAAACAAATATTTTAGAATGCAAATACATTTTCCCGGTCAATAAGGTTTTATATCGGGAATTGAGTGAAAGTTGTTGTCTTTGTAGGTAGTTGTCGCAAAGCAACTCGACATTGATGGTCTTTTAGGAAAAATAATGTAATAATACTTGAGAGGTTGATAATGTTCTCTTACGCTGGTACACCAATTTCCTTTATATAATACGGGTAATCGAACAGTCATGATCATACTGTCTTATACGTTCGGTATCATCCTCGAAATATTTGGTTTTTGTCCTTATCAATCGTGCTAAAAACAACCAATTACATCTTTCACAATACAATGTTGCATGTTTTGTGAAAATTATTTTTTTATTTGGTCAATAAAACTCACTAAAAAGCAAAAACTATTATTATACACTACTATTACCAACACCCACCATCATAAAAACCATCCACCGCCACTATTTCTTCCACCAATAGTAATGTTACCGCCTCCACCATTCACAAACACCCGCCACCGCTTATACTAACCATACTTCCACTACCACCATTAGAATTAATATAGTTTTTAGTAAAATTATTTATAAATAAAATTATGTATTTATGTTAGATTATTAAAGGGACATTTATCATAGAAATTTAATTAATCATTATGAACAATCAATGATACACTAATTAATAAAAAGTTTAAAAACGGTTAAGTTGAACAAACCCCAGCGGTAAATTTATCAACGGTTAAGTTAAACGATTTTTATCATAAACAAATCGATAATAAATAATTGCATATGTTCTGATCTTGATTTGAACAAATAAATAAATAATAATAAATAATTTCGTTTAGTTATTACATAACATGGAAATTGATTGCACCAATTTTTTTAAAATGGAACTGTTTTTTCGAGATTATTTTAAAATCAACCACGTTTCATATTTTATAATATAATGTTACACATTTCGTGGCGTTACGAAATTAGCATAATATGTTTTTGTTCACCAATACCCGCCACCACCATAAAACCATATAAATCCACTTTTTTTATCCACCACCACCTAGTGGCGGAGCCAAGGGTTGACTAACCTGGCTCTAACCCCTTAAATTTTTAATAACTACATAATTTTTTTTAGTTTATTTTATAAATAGTACTTTTTCCATATATACTATTTATGGTTTATTCCACCAAAGTTTACATGTTTCTTTTTTTTTTAATTTAAAATAGGCCTCCTCAGTGTCAATTTTTGACTCCATCACTGCGCCAACCCATGTAGGTTGTGGGACGCAATTCTAATTTTCAATCACAAATGCCATGTATGAGGTTTAGATTGAACAAAATTTCGTCAATTGATTAGTTTCATATTTTTTTCCCGTGTATATATTCTTTTTTATATTGCAATCAATTTTATTTTAACATTAAAAAATTATGATTTATACGATATAATACCAAAGATAACATGGGTACCATTTGGGTGATCCAACTACGATCATGAAAATATTTTCTTGTATGATATCATCCCTGAAATTTATGGTACCTTCCTTTATCAAAATTGTTAAAAACAACCAACCACATCTTCCACACTACGATGTTATCGATGTTGTGACGACAACATAAAATTAATATTTTCCATCACTACTCACCAACATTCACCGTCACTACTTCTTCTCCCAAAAACCAGGGTCGGAGCCAGGATTTTGAGGAGAGAGGGAGAAAAAATTCTTGGAAAGTTGGATACATGTGAAAAATGGACTTTTTATCCCATTTTACGATAAAAGAACAAAAGTAAATATAATTGTGCTTGGCTCCGCCCTTAACCACCACTAATCTTTCGGCCTCCACCTCTTCTACTACTCATTGTCGCTAAAAATGTATATTAATATTATTTATCAAAATTACTTATTAATAGAAATAAATATTATAATTAATTAAGAAAATATTTATAATTAAAAAATGATTAGTCATTTATTATGAGCAATTAGTGAAACGCTAATTAATAAAGCAATTATGGTATTTAAGTTGAACAAACCACCACTATTGATTTATATTTTCTATCAATTCCAACCAAGGTGGAACACTGGTTAAAGGTCATTCTTATGACACAATAGGTCATGAGTTCGAACCTCCACGTTATAATTTTTGAAATTCCATATCTTGACTTGAGTATTCATTTTTCATTCATATTCATAATATTTGACATTGTAAGGAACGCCACACGTGCGAGTTGTAAGGGGTGGTGTGAGGAACCACATCCCTTGATTTATCTTTCCCACGGACAAATCCTGACCACCACTAACAAAGGCAAACTTATCCTAGCTTTGTTTTGTATTCTTGACTACTACGTGGTTGATTATTTCCCTATAAACAAATACGCTATTTCCATCTGTATGTATGGTATCCGAACTCACTCCATATATATACAACAACGTGGATTTTCGAGTTTATCAAATGTGTGAAGCCAACCTCGCAAATTAACACCTTAGAAAGATGCATATAAAGAAGAGGCATTGTAGATTTCCATTTCTATTTCATTAAATAAAGAAGAGGCATTGTTGATTTCCAACAATGAGATTAGCATACAAAGTCTAGATGCATATAAAAAACAATGATGAGAGTAACAAACCACCAAACTCTTATATTCACAACTGAGAGGATTTCAATGTAAGACAGATTTTCATTATGGTTGTATACGACTGTCTATTATATGGACATGTTGGCTTCTTGCCAGGTTGATTTTCTTACTCGAAAAATATTTCAGATGCTTAGGATTACAAAAACGAAGACGTAAAATTGAGTTTCACTCTTCAGTTAGTTGCAATAATAGCAGAAGACATATAGTGACAAAAGAAAAAAAAAATTAATAAAAACTAAAATTTCAACAGGTAACCAAAAATAGTACATCATTCTAAGAAGCAATATCTATATAAAATTACCAATTTCTTTAGATTGTTCCTTTGGATCAGCTATCGATACTTCTTGAAAGAAGCCAAGGGGAAGTTATTCCCCCATTTTTCACAAAGTAAAACACTTGTACCGCAATATCCAAACGGGTCTCTTAATTAATGAGAGCCAAGGGAAAGAACAAACGAATAACATCAAAAATGTAAAATCCTTTGGTAGGTAATCAATATGCTCAAGATCAAGGTTATTCCGATGTTTCCTTACCTTCCAATTCATTCAACAACACTTGGATTTTTTTTTTTTTTTTTTGATGAGATTGTCTAATATCACTACAAAGTCAATAAATCCTATTAAATCAAAAATGGTAAACAATTTTTGATGAGATTATCTAAACCCAAAAAAAAAATTGAACACAGTCATAAACACAATTAGATTACCCAAGATATTTAGAACTCTGGCGATTTTATGATTACAACAATCGAAACATACAATAGAACAATAAAATTATTAGGTATTCAATTTTGTAACAATCAGTCATGTGCAAATTATTAGGTATTCAAGGGGAAAATCACTCATACTCTTTCAATTGAATTACCTTTGATGTTTAGTATTCTGATGATTTTCTAAATGCAACAATTGAAACCTACAATAGAGCAATAAAATTATTAGGAACCCAAATTCAAAAATCAAACTATCACTGAAGAATGAAGGAATTAAATAAAAAATTAACTGACCATTACCTGATATTGTTGAGAGAGTATGAGACTGAAACATGGTAAGAAGATGACCTCTTCTAGGGTTTATATAGTGCATCAATCGAAAGGATGTTGTTGCATGTAACATTTGATGAACTTATTACTCTGTCTTAATAGAAAATCGCTTATATTTTCTTAAACAGATCAGAGGAGGGATGTAAGAAGAGAAGATTCGTGGGATAAATTGTAACGGAAGAAGATAATAATAATCGGAGAATATTAGGGTAATTTGTTGATGATATAATTGGGATTCCAATGATTTTATAACGGGGAGATGAATGGATAGGAGAATCAGAGCGGTCGGATGCGGGCGTTAAACCTGGGGTGATTCTCAACCACGATTTGTCTTTCAACTTTTTCAACTTTGAGAGCAAATGCTGACCGTGGATCCTAATAAAAAACTCATCGACAGCCGTTGGATTAGACAAAAACCGTTTGTTTTTGTAAGATAGATGATTATTTGTCGTTTGAATACATAATTAAAAGATTCCACCACAATCTATTAACTGGCTTGAACTAATTTGACAACACTTGAATATTATAAGTTTTCACATAAAAACAGACATATTTTTTGTGAAAAATTATATTTTCACCTTATTTTTAGCCTTTTTTTTATCATCTGTAATTATCTTTAATTAGTGAAAACCAAAATTTTCACATTCAAACTGGCATGGTAAACAAAGGTTTTTCCTATTTCCCACCCCCACTTCTCTTATTTCCCATCCACCTCACAATTTGTGAAATCAATCTATTTTTCAATTTTGATTTTTCCTATTTACAACCTTCAAAAGTCAAGTTAAATTTGACTATGATTATTCATTAACTTTCCCTTTGATTAATAAATAATCAAATTATAAACCCTAGATTTGATTTCGGTAATTATAGTACTCTAAATCGTAGTATTATTTGGTTTTTCATTGCCAAAATCTGCAGTTAGTTATTTGGTTTTTCATTGTCCTTATTCAAATGAATAGTCCTTAGGTTGGTTTTTGTCTGATGATCACTTTGCAAATATGGTCGTCGAGCTGTTAGCGATTCCCATCCATCTTGTATTGATTTAACCATTTAAATCTACACACCAATTTGAAGACGGCCAAGACATCACATACCATACATGTAACAACTTGATTAAATTTCATATCTCCACTAGCTATACATTCACCCTTACTGTACTCATTCTTAAAATAATTATTGTATCTGAGCCATGGCCATGTCCATGCAACTTGATCACTAATTGTCCATTAATTTACAGAATACTGCTACTCATTAGCACTAGCCATAAAAATATATTATAAGATGGTGCAGGCATGCAGTAACAAGGTGAGAAGAAAAGATGGAGGTCGAGGGTGTATTTGAGACGGAGAAGAATAAGAAGTGGTTTGAGATCTTTGGTGTATATAAAAAAAGTCAATGGATAGGATTTAGGATATATGAAATTTAATTTGATTGGTACTTAGGATAATTGGGGATACGAATTAAGGAGGATGGGAAATAGGAAATATAGGGGTAGGAAATAGGAAAAACCTAAACAAAAGAAGTAAATGTGATAATTTTTGTTATCAATAGATTGTGAAAATCTGGATTTTCACATTCAAACTGGCATGGTAAACAAAAGTAGTAAATGTGATAATTTTTGTTATCAATATATTATGAAAATTAGGATTTTCACATTCAAACTGTAATTATCTTTAATTCGTAAAAATCAAAATTTTCACATTCAAACAGGCATGGTAAACAAAAGAATTAAAAAGAAAATTTTACGTAGAATTTAAGGAGCTAACTTAAACCCTAGTTATTGTTAAATTTAATTTGAACACTAATTAAGCTATTTATGTATTAATATTAGTTGGTGATCAGAAATTTGGGGAATTAATTAACGAGTTGTTTTAGTAAAAAGTCAAACATGTACTAAATAAGAAGGCGTGATAAATGGATCAATTTAAGAACAATCAAAGATTACGTTTGGTTGTTTGTTATAATAGCATAAAAGGTTAATATAGTAAACTAGTAGTGATTTGGGTTTCTCATATTATGAATCTTAACGGTGGGTTACTCATAAACAAAATAAAGAAAACGGGTTAGAAATAAGTTCCCCCTCTTGCTAATGGCTAAAATACCATCAATTAATTTTTTTGACACTAAATACCATCAATTAATTAGTGCTAATGATTGATTAATTAAACTAAGATTAGTGATTAGATTAGACTAATAATTTGATCTATAATTAGTGTTAGAAAATCAAAGATAAAAATAGATTGATTTTTTTTTAAAAATTAAACTCCAAAATAGATAAATCGAAAAGATTAATACAATGGATCCTCATCAGACAAGAAACTAGTTGGAAGCCGAGCAACAAGCTGGGGTCCAACCCCTTTTTGTACTACCACACTTAGCCTATGAAAAAGAACTCGCACATTAACATCATGGCTGGCCATGTAGTTACGTAGACATTTAATGAACTCATTCGTTTCATCCCCAAACTCACCAAGAGTAGTAAAAGCCAAAGCACCAAACCCATAGCCTTGCAAAGTAAACTTTTCCAAATACTTGGTATTCTTACGAATTACGGCCTCCTTAATAGCTTGACCCAACTCAAAAGTACGACTACCATTCCCAACAAAGGGCGAAACAATCGTCACATCCAAACAAACATCCCGCCCATTATTCCAATTGTGCACAAGAATGTCAGTTGGCCTCAAAGAAGTACCATTGTTCGCAAGAAGCCCCAAATCCACCTATTTTCGTGTTGGCACACCAGCCTTATAACACATATCCGCAATCGTATCATGTGCCAAGTCATGCCAAAACTTCAGTCCTACCTCATTTGTACAATGCACATCATGGTCACCAAACACATCCATCTCTCTCTTGCAGAATGAGCACTTACTATCCTACTCAAACAAAGGAATGCCAAGCCTATAGTATAATACCGCACTGAACTTCCTTGCACCAATTTGTTGATTTAAACCAACAATAAGAATAGCCAACATGAAATCTAGAGCATACTTCATTTGGTTACTCCTTCATAGCATTAATTCGCGTTCATACAACTTGAAATTGGAAGTCATGCCCTTCTTTATTGTATCAAAATAAACAACTGCCAAGGTTTTCATTGAATGGGTGGCAGTGCTATCGACACATATAGGAGAAGCATGACTACACAGAGAGATGGGGTAAATTGAACCCACAGTTAGGTTTTCCAACCGTAAATAAAATATACGGCTGGGGTTTGTATTTTTTCAACCGTTTAGGAAATTCCATGGTAGTTTATGGATATACAAAAATAAATTTATAGTTTAAAAATACGGGTGGGTTTCCTAACCATAAACCATAAATACGATTGGAACTTCGTGTTTTCCCAACCATATACAAATCCAGGGAGACATTTTAAATAAAAAATAAAAAATTGAAAACACGGTTGGGATACATTGCGAACCATAAATACAGTTGGGATTTCATCTTTTCTCAACTGATTTTTTTTTACGGTTGGGAAATCAACCTTAAACCATATTCCAAACCGTAAAATTGGTTTATGGTTGGTAAATATTGGTTTCCCAACCGTATTGAGTTTCAAAACTAATCTCTAAATACCTAGTTCAATCATATCTAACATTTCATGCAATCAAAATAAACAAAATGGTGGGATTTTCAATTCTTATCCAATTAAAATTATTATTGGCTAAGACAATCATCGTTGAAGAAGAGAATACTTAAGAAAAGGAAGAAAAGGAGATGGAGGAAAAGAAAAGAGGAAGAGGAGTAAGAGAGATGTTCTTTTTGTTTAAGTTTAGTTTTTGGTTTATTTAGATTTAGGTTTAGTTTAGGTAACTAGGTTAGTTGTCAAAGGGTATTGTTATATCTTTTTTATAGATTAGGTCCCCCCATCCACATTTAAAACATTTGAATCCATATGATCCTCCAAAACCAATTTTTCGGAGCCCTTAATAAGTTTCTTTTTTTAAGCATATATTCATATACATGTTCGTAATTGAACAACCTAGGTAATAAAATAACATGTAATTCCAATACGATTAGTTCAACTGTTTTTTATTTTTTATTTATTTATTGAATTATGATGTGTATGCGATTAGTTCAGTTAACCATCCCAAAATTAGAGGTATTGGTTGGAGTCTTTTATTTTTGTTGGATTTATGTTTTCCGACATAAAATAATTTTTTTGGGGGAATTTACCTTATCCACATTTATTACCCATAATATACACCTCACGACCTCGCCCCCTAGAATTACTATGCAACTCAATATTTATTTCATGTTTACTCATGATTTAAATTTTCCGTAGGTATGATATATTTTCTAAAAGAATAAAGAAGCGAGACATACACACACTTGAATAAATCAATCTTTTTTCTACAATAATAAAGACATTGTGGAAAAACATTGTGGAAAAATAGAGACAATAATATAATATTTTCTTAACGACAAAATAATATCAACCAGTAGTTGAAAATCATGAGATCTAGTCCAGTATGAACATTCTTGATTACTTTATGTACCTAATGCAACCCATAACGGATCTCAGTTCGGTAACCCCGTTTTAGTTGTATCTTGATGCATATCTTATTGGAAGGCCACAAACAAAGATCACCTTATACTCGTCTGTTAGCATATGTTGCTCCTTCTACAAGAAAACCTTACATAAATGAGAAAAATCACGCGACACCATGCAAAAATTATAACGTGGACCCTTAAGAAACAAAAGTCTCTAGCGTGCATCAAATTTAGTTCCCAGACCTTTCGCTCATTAATTCTTCGCAACTCGTTGATATTTTAACCGCTTAATTTTTTTTTTCTAACAAAATAAAATTGATATATTTGTGAAAATTTGTGTGTTTTAACCCACATTTCTTTGGAAACTATAAAAGTAGAATGGTAATCACAAACCACACTCATGTAGTAATCGTAAATCATTAGTATTATCTTCAGTTTAGAACCGAATAGATTCTCAAACAAACTTGAGATGCCTTATATATTAGAAGAGAATGACCTAAAATAATCAAGTTTGATAGATCAAGGATAACTACACCCAGGACAAATCAATATAATTTAGTTTTTCACCAACTGTATTAATAAAAGTTTCTTGATCCCAAAAAAAGACTTTAAACGAAGGCCACACAAGAGATTTCACCTAATTAGATTACTCTCATTTATCGACGAGTAAGATTTCCACACAAAAGGTTAAGAAGTGTGTAACAGGATGAGTTTGTAAGAATACAAGAGCAAGAATTGTTCGGACAACAAGGAACTCCCAAATCTGAAAATCCTCAAGATATGCAATAAATGTATATTTTATGTTTTGACACATTCCAAATGTAATCCAACTCATATACCGAAATCACTCTTAGTTGATAACTAATATTAACTAGCATATGTTGTCACTCATATACTTTTCTTATATATTAACTAAAGATATGCAAACCTATGGATATGGAAAGCATATAAATACTATAGTACCTAAAAGATATTAGAATATTTTGGTTTTGGGACGTCTCCTTGAGTATCCAAGAAAATTATTGAATATTACGTAATAAGAGTTTAATACATGTTCAAATACTATGTTGTAATGTTTTAAACCTTTAATTTCTAACAAAACAACATTTCAATATCGACATAAACCTTATGATAATAGACAAATGGAAAATTCACTTTTGGTTATATGAGGATCGATCCTACTAGAGATCCTTAGGATCAGTCTTAGTAGAGATATGACTTCTTATGATCGGTTCTAGTAGAGATCCTTTAGGGATCAATCCTACTAGATATCTTTAGGAGCGGTCCTAATAAGATCCTTTAAATGACTGTATATCCTTTGAATCACCTATTTAGCTACGAAACAAATTTCATTAGTGTACTCCCTTAAACTATGTAATTGATTACAATCCTAAAGTGTTGATTCAATTGAAAGTTCAACATACTAAATAATTACTAATTATTAATACGTCGATTTTACGAAGTTCATAGTTAAACAACACTTCGTAAATTTATATACCAAAGTTGTATAAAATAACTAGTATATATTTCCTTGGCACTTTGATCATAGTATATTGACCAAATGACAAATACTAGAGACGTATGTATTCAAAAAATACTGACTTGAGAATGCAAATAAAAAATAAACAAGTCAAGTCAGTGTTACAAACCTCGAATTGAAGGATGAAATGTTTGTTAATGCCAATACGTCTTCATATTATTTGTGGGTAACAAGAGAGAGTCTCATTATTTCTATGTTCATACTTTAGTCTAATTAAGTTGACTCTAGTAATCAAATCAATTAGGTTCGAGTTTTGAAACTAAAATATTGATAACCAAACTTTATAACTGAGCAATTCTTTAACATCGTGTTCATCATGTGTTTATCTTAGTTAGTACTTACGTATATATTTTATAGATATTTAGAAACTCTATATTTGTATGTGTTCTCCAATGAATGTATGTGAAGATAAATGTATAAATAGGAAGATGTAGTAGGGTAATAACTGATTCTGTAGAAAATGGTAAAATGAGGTATGTTGATGAGAAACAAGTCTAAACCCTAAACTAGTGTACTACACAAGAGTACTTTATATTCGAGACAACTCTGGCCTAAACCAAGAAACATTTGTTCCAGTCTTGCTTCAGTCACAAAGGAAAGAGTAGGGTTGGTATCGGGGAGGGAAGAAGATGAAGCATTGATATCAGAGTGGTAGACTCTATAAGCGGTGAAGGTGTATGAGCGTGTATCAGATGGTAAAAATTTATTGAAGATCATAAGCAGTGTGTTATGTGTATTCTGGATACTTTCACTCATTTCCCATTCAGAAATAAATCAGAAAATTTATTTATGTGTAATCATGCATCCACACCTTGATCTTTTAGGAAGTAGAAGTTGTGGAGAAGTGAGAAGGTGTAGATCGTGTGAAAGTGATGAAACCATGTCCCTGTTACGGAGGGAATACTGGATGGTTTCATGCCCACTACTCATTCACTTGTTAACTTTCCGCATTTCCTAACACTTTTTCATAATAGGTGCATTGCACACCGTATATCCTTAGACCTCCATATCAATACCATGATGAAAATCCCCCATTTGTGACATTGTTGATATCTCAAGTATATTGGTAGAAAATAATACTTGGTTGTAAATGTTACTTTCATGACTAGGTTTACCTGCATGACCAATGCTTACCAGCGTGACTAGGCTTACTTACATGACCAAGAATTACATGCATGAATGACCAAGGCTTACCTGCATGACCAGGCTTACATGCACGTCCAAGGGTTACTTGTATGGCTAGGGTTTACCTGCATGACCTCCTCTTACATGACTGATGAATTCAATAGGTTGTGAGAGTAAGTCGTGTTACAATTTGAATGAACCAGTGATGTGGAATGTGGTAGTTGCTTAGTGGGTCCAACACCATGACACGTGATAAGTGGTCATGAAGAGTGGAGAGGATATGTGATTATCTCAGCAACTAACATGTGTTTTTGGTCGTGCATGTAAGACCTACATGTAAAGAAATATATCGGCCAATCACACGCAAGCTAGGTTACAGGTGGGTCATTAGTGTCAACTCAAGTTTCATAAAAAATATCACTAGTTGTGTGAAGAGGCTTTAGTAAGTAGAATTGAATAAGTCGTGTGAAATGAACTGTTGAAGTCAATCGCATGATGAATTCGATACTTACGTACATAAACGTTTTGTGCGCAGTGGACGATTGAGATGGGTCACATGTATTTTTATAATGATCGCGACCATTGAAAGGCGTAATTTAACTCTCATCTTAAATTTCGCAACAAATTTGCAACGCTTATAGGTGTGATAGTTTTTATAAGCCAATTGCAACACTAGTTGCAACTCATAGGTGTTTCATTGATGAAACCTTGAACATTGCAACATTGTTTGCAACTTTCATAAACGTTAAAATTTTCAATATATGGGTTTGGTACATGTGACTTACATGGAAATTCCTCTGTGTGATTCACACGAACTTGGGAAGTTCGACCAGCCTACTTTGGCCGACTATTGGGAGATCGTCAAGTCGGCTCAGAGAATTCTGATTAGCTAGAATTGTAGAGAGGTGGTTGGTACTCTCCATGGAACATGATTTTTCGATCATGGTAGGAGCTAGACTATTTAGATTTACCATCCAAGTTGAGTGGTCGAGGTTATTCCGCGATTGACCTGGGCATCCATGACCTAACTTAAATATAATTATAAGCAGCTCGACAATCCTATTCTGGTCGGTTACTGGGAGCATAATATGTAGGTTATAAGGACCTGATTGGATGGAAAGATAGAACGATGATATGTAGTCACCATGGAACCTGATTGGTAGAGCATGGTAGGAGCTAGGCTAGTTATATATATGATGATCAATTTGAGTGGTCGTGGTTATTTCGTGACATACCTGGGCAGTCACGATCTCACCTAAACAGGTTTTTAGGAAGCTCGGATGGCTTACTTTAGTCGGCCACTGAGATAGAGGAAAAGGTAGGATATAACCGACCTGATTGGTCGGTTAAGAAAATGGGTGACATGTAATTATTGTGAGACTTGATTGGTCGATCACATCATGAATGCTCATCAATTTGATTGTCCAAGTAGTACGGTCGGACCCATTCCGTAACTGACTAGTTTAACCCTAATTCTTTATTCGTTAATTCCAACCCCAATTAGTGGTTTGTACTAACCTGTCAAGGGATGTCTTAATTCCTTGCTTGGGTAGGCTTATTCTCGACCAATAGGAATTGACATATCATGCATGTACCAATTTTAATAAGTCAAATAAATAAATTTTGTGTATTTATACAAAATTGAATAAATTAAGAAATTTTTGTGCTTTAATACAAAATCGTTAAATTTGCTACTCTTGCAAGTAGCACGGAGACTACATGGTCCTTGTTCGTACCCAAAATAAATTCTAGGCACTAAACACGATGATTTGATGATGATTAGGGTTAAAAGACGATCAAAAATAAATAAGGAGACAAAAATTTACGTGGTTCGGCAAGTGTTTCCTACATCCACGGAGGAACAGAGATATGCTTTATTGATTATAATGTTACAAAAAATTTTCTCCGGGTTAGCTAACCTAAAATTCCATGTAGGAATAGAAATCCCCTCTTCTTGATTTGGATTTTTAGCCTCTATTTATAGGCAAAAAACCCTAATCTAGTTCCATAATTACCCTAGATTTGTAGTTATCCAAAATAACCACATGGATTTATACTTATCCTTTAATATTTGTGTCTATCCTTGAAGATGCAAGTTTATCTTCACAGATCCTTGTATATCTTCATAAGATTTGTATCTATCTTGGAAGATTCTTATCAATCTCCCAAGATTTGTAGCTATCTTGGATGACCCCTGTTTATCTTCCAAGATTTGTGTCTATCCCGAAATAACTTCTATAATAAGTATTTGGGATTCCATAATAAGTTAGATTGAGCTTCAATAATAAGCCCTCTGGGTTTCCTCAATAAACCCAAGTGTTGGTTTCCTCAATAAACCTCCGGACTTCCTCAATAAGTTCGGTATGGGATTTTGGAATCTTCTTTAACGAGATTTTTTGGGCTTGATTCTCGGGCTTCTAGTGTATTTTATACACGGTACAAACATCACCCCCTCTTAACCTCCAACTTGTTGGGGGTTAAGAAATTTGTTTTTCCTTCTGCATCGACCGTTGATGATGAAACTCACCCCCAAGCATTTGTAGATACATTTCCCCCCTTGTGACACAATCTCTCCCTCTCCCGCTTCGGCTCCCCTTGGCAAGGTTACCCATGAGGCTCAGCTGGTCATCCCGTTCCCCGAAGTTTCATGCGTTCCAGGAGGTCCTAGGTTCGAGCCTCCAATGACGTAATATTGCAGAAATTAACATGGAAGGTAGAGTTGGCTTTCCCCCCTTGTGACACAATCTCGCCCCCCCCATCCGCTTCGGATCCCCTTTGCAAGGTTTCCCATGAGGCTCGCTGGTAGGCTAGCACAGCAACCTGTTCAATTAATGTAGTAGTATGTCATTGGAGCCTAGCTTGTTAGGCTTCCAACTAGTTTCATGTAATAATATTTAATAATATGAAGTTAATATTTTCTTATAATAATAATAATAATAATAATAATAATAATAATAATAATAATAATAATACTCACGTAATATTGATTTTGATTCATAATAGTAACATTAATTTTATAGTAAATATTTATAATAGAAATTTATATTAATAATAATAATGCTCACGTGCTAGGTGAGACTTTTTGCCACGTGGTGGGACTTGTGATGCTCGATAGCTAGTCGAGTCTTGTGTAGAATGTAGTGTGTGTGCTTGCGGATGGGGCAAGGCTTTTTGCTCGCAACATAACAAGGATGAAGCGCTCGCTGCTCGGGAAGGATGGATGTTGCTTGTGTTGAGTATGAGTCTTTGTACCAATATCGGGCATTGGGCTCGTGGTCAAGACGAGACTTTATGCTTGCGAAGGTGCAAGTATTTGTACTCGCGTGCAAGGTGATATTTTATGCTTGAGAAGGTGCAAGTCTTTGTACTCGCGTGCAAGGCGAGATTTTATGCCTGCGATAAGAACAAGACTTATGTGCTCACGTGCAAGGTGAGATTTTATGCTTGCGATAAGAACAAGACTTATGTGCTCACGTGGAAGGTGAGTCTTTAGGTACTTGCGATGTGATGCAAGTCTAAATATTGGTGGGTCTAAGCAATCCTCATTTCGAACTCTCGATCATGTGGCTATCCACGAACCTCGAACCCGATCATTTTGTTATCCACGAACCTCGAACCCGTTCACCGATCATGTCGTTTCTTCAAGTGCACCTCCAAGTTTCTAGAACACTGGATTTTTTTTCTTCCATGTTGTAGGGAATTGAAAGACGATTCTAATGAGCCAAAAATCACTCAATTAGGACTTAAAACTAAGAAGTTATTGACGAAGCAAGATTTGAACGAATCACGCGTGACAGACAGACTAAGATTACTGAGTCATGCTTTGTTGCACAAATGATGGTTGGAACAGTTGGTGAAGATTGCAGAACACGGGATGGAGGTCAGGCGTTCGAATCCCAACTCCAACGCGCCCATATTTTTCTTCTTTTTCTTGAAAGGCAGCGTGGCTGCTGACATTACATCATTGATGACTTGGAATCTGGTGATTGGGCAAGGTTTGATGACGTGGCAGTCTTCAAGTGGTTCGAACCAAATGCTAGACACATGCTGACGTGTTATCGAAGCTGACTAGATCGTTCTTGATGATGTGGCGGTCACCAGTTGGTCCTAGTTGCAGAGGTGGTGTATGACGTGTTCCGCTGATGTGGCAACGAGCTGACTGGATCCAACATGATGATGTGGGAACTTTGACGCTGAGGTGTCAACCGCTGATTGGATATTTATAGATGATGTGGAACTGGTCAGACCCGAACGGTTTTGACCGAGTTGGAGCAGCATCTGGATCGGTAGGATCTGACGGTCTGGATCCTCTGGATAAAGAGTCGTATACGAGGATGGATCTCTGTGGATATACATGATAGATGTTGCTGTAACGGTTTTGGCAACAGTAATATTTGTGACTGGTTTGTAACACTTGCTGCTTTTGTTTACAACAACTTCTGTAACTGTTTCACAATAGTTTTCTGATGAACCCTAACTTTTGTTTTTCTTTTCTTCTTTGTTGATTTTTGCATGGAAATCCGTGCACGAATTTTGAGGTTTTTCCCGCACCTTTCTCGATGGAAAAACACGATCTTTTTACACGAATCCCCTTAGTCGGCGCCAATGTTCGTACCCAAAATAAATTCTAGGAACTAAACACGATGATTTGATGATGATTAGGGTTAAAAGATGATAAAAAATAAATAAGGAGACAATAATTTACGTGGTTTGGCAAGTGTTGCCTACATCCACGGAGGAACGGAGATATGCTTTATTGTTTATGATGTTACAAAGAATTTTCTCCGGGTTAGCTAACCTAAAATTCCATGTAGGAATAGAAATCCCATCTTCTTGAGTTGGATTTTTAGCTTCTATTTATAGGCAAAAAACCCTAATCTAGTTCCATAATAACCCTAGATTTGTAGTTTCCAAAATAACCACATGGATTTATACTTATCCTTTAATATTTGTGTCTATCCTTGAAGATGCATGTCTATCTTGAGAGATTCTTGTATATCTTCACATGATTTGGGTTTATCTTAACAGATCCTTGTATATCTTCATAAGATTTGTATCTATCTTGGAAGATTCTTATCAATCTCCAAAGATTTGTAGCTATCTTGGATGACCCCTGTTTATCTTCCAAGATTTGTGTCTATCCCAAAATGACTTCTATAATAAGTTATTTGGGATTCCATAATAAGCTAGACTGAGCTTCCATAATAAGCCCTCTGGGTTTCCTCAATAAACCCAAGTGTTGGTTTCCTCAATAAACCTCTGGACTTCCTCAATAAGTTCGGTCTGGGATTTTGGAATCTTCTTTAACGAGATTTTTTGGGCTTGATTCATGGGCTTCTAGTGTGTTTTATACACGGTACAAACAGTCATGTTGGCACAACTATGATCCACTTGACCATGTACCTTTTTACATTACTTAATTAAACACTTCAGTGAAGTCGTGTTACTAAGCTGAGAATGAACATGGATGTCAAGTCAGTCTTAAGAGTTCAGCTGAGGAACACAACATTAAATAAATACTCATTAGGCTTGTAATAACCCGTCCCTTCACCGATACTGTACCAACTTAGCCAATGCGATTATTCAACAGTGTGGGATTTTCAACGGGCATCGCTGCGGTAATCCGGAAGCAACTTCCCGAGAGGTCACCCATCCTTGGAGTACTCCCGCCCGAGCACGCTTAATTGCAGATTTTTCTGCCAACTCTGGAGCCAATTATGCTAAAAAGGCCTCTGTGTTAGGAAAGGAAAAATTATTACTTACATTCCATTCGGCCAACCCCTACCGAACATTGAGGTATTACAAGGTTTTATACCAATGAGAAATTCATCTAGGAGCTTGAATTCTAATGTGATAAAATTATAGAACACCTTAGAGTATTGCAACATGCACCAATATTATTATGATAATTTTACATATATGTAAATACTGAGTAGTATAGTAAATACAATTCGTATATGAATAAATATATTTTCTGAATTCAGCCGGGTGAAGCTCATAAATATAGCTATACACATATAGAAAGAGAGGCATATGCGCTTATTAGGTTTAGATTCTTTGCAGAATAAAAGCATATCAAAAATCAGTAATTCAGATGCCGGGTCAAAGGTACATGCTTTTATAATTTTCGCCCTAGGTTAAGAAACCAACATCAAAATTAAGTCACATGCTTAGCACGAAACAACAACTTTGTTGCATGGTAAGCATTAGATGGTGCCATTTTTTTTTTTTTAAGTATTGAGTTTTGAGACAAAGTGTTGTTACTTAGCTTTATCACAGTGTTGTCTCTGCAAAACATGTTCGTTGGGGTATACCTAGTGGAGAATTTTTTTTTTTGTACGATTTAATGAGTGGTGTTGAACCATGGTGATAGTAATAATCAGCAGTGGAGATGACAACATTGAGTTGTAATCGTTGGAAACCCAATTGGAAGTTGGGACAGTATGGTCACAACAGTGGGGAGATAGTGACATAAGGCCGATGACATCTTCACATATGGTGATACTAGGGAATGACCCCTGTCGATTACAGATTTTACCGAAATCTTGCTCGATATAGTGAAAGATGAGCTAATAAAGAAAATCAAATAAACATGTCTAGTTTGGGCCCTATGCGGTTTATTCAGTGCTTGTTATTAAAGGAAAAAAACATACATTAAGAAGTAAAAGGGAAAACTCCTTACCCAATTATTTTACATAATGGCTAATTTATCCTTAATTAACTAGTGTTAATAGGATGATTAATTGATGTTTAATTAAATTAAAATGGAAATCAACTAATCTTAAATTATTAAAACATGAAAAAATCATATTTCTTTTTGAAAAACTCAACCAGTAACTGGTTGATGTCCGTTCCCTCATAGAACGATTTTGAGTTGAGTTTTCTTCGGTTCACGAGAAAAATACGAAATCGGTTTTTATTAATCTACACATAAACCAATTTTTATAAACGGATTTTACAGATGTACACATAGACCTATTCTTCCATACTCTCGTAAACAAAGATTATACAATCGCTTTATCTGGACTTTCACGTAATTCGATTTTAGCAACAAAAAAAAACATGCATAAAACTTGGAATTTCTTACATACCAGGATCAGAGGATATGGGCATGAACACCAACCGATTCTGGTTAAATGTTCTTCAACCAGATAACATATATATATACAGAATAATCGGTTGACGTGGTCATGAACATTGATCGATTATCATAGGAATCAGTCCATATGGACATGGACATCAATCGATTATGGTCAAACACATAAACCCTAGATTGTTTGTATTTTTCAATTTTGATTAGATAAGACGATCACAAATATGATTAAGAGTATGGGTTGCAATCAACGATGTTTAGATTGTTTTTTTTAAAGTGATGATGAATTTTCCTTTAAATCGATCGATGTCGTTATAATTGATAAAGTTAGATTTTAATTTTAGTTTGTAAGGAAAATGATTTGAGTAGGTTTTACTTTTGAAAGAATTTGAAAAAAAAATTGGATTTTAGAAGGATACACTTAGGAATGAATTTCAATATTGAGGGTAACTTAGTAAATTTATATAGTTTAGACACCCCTCATCTCCTTAACCTAGGTGGGTGAGGAAATCTATAGGCACCAAATAATTCACATAAGCCCAAACCTAGCAGGAAAAATTCTTTACCTAGGCCCCAAACTTGTCTTCTTGTTTTTTTATATCTTGGGTTCGAACCCCAACCTCCGCAGGTTCTCGGCCCCAAACTTCTCAGGAAAAATAAATCGGATCCCATGGAAAAATAAATCGGATCACTTTTTTTTCCTAAGGCTGGCTACACATTAATATAAAATTATTAGGCACAACATAAAATAACGGACATTAAGGGAAAATATTTAGCACAACATAAAATAGCCAGAATGAAGATCAAAGACAACTAATTTTTCATAACGTGACATGCTAGCTCCTTAATGTTCCAGTGCTACTTTACCTCTAGATTTCATTTAATATAGAGTCGCAAGGCTAAGGGAATAACTACTTGTACATATATAATAGAAGATCAAATGTTATATAGTCACAATTCCTCATTTGGTCAACCAATAATAAAAATGTTGAAAGCATCCTTGGATGCCACGGTCCAAGTGATGCTTTTTCCTGAAAATTACTCCGCCAAATCCCTTTCAACAATCCATGTTTCTTAGAGCTAGCTCTATGGTGCTAGCTATCCCTTCCATATCCCTCAAATAAAGGGAAGGGATGGCACACGAAATGCAATCCTGCTATGGTGTGTTGCTATCCCTTCCCTACACTCTACGCGTACTCAGTCCGCGTATGCATAGTGCGAAACGGGTACTCAGTACGCGTATTTGTCAACTCGTTGACTTGACTAAATATGCGTACTGAGTACCCGTTTGATAGGTTTAAGTTCATAGAACTCGGTTCTTCCTCCCATTTCCTCTTCTTCACGAAAACTTTTCTTCCCTTTTGCAGCTCCCCCCATTCGATTTTTGTGTTTATTCCGGTCGATTCAGTTGGTAAGATCAAAAGGGTTTGTTAATTGGTAACACGAAGGGGAAGGTAATCCCTCAATCAATTTTGAAATACGTCCACAAAAACATCAAAGGTTAGTGATTAGAATGTTAGGGTTTTAAATTTTATTTGAGTTTGATTTAGATGAAATTTGAGATGTTTGGTTGATTAAAATGTTGTTTGAGTTTGTTTGATTGTTGTTTGATATTGTGTGACGTTTTTGATTGAGTTATTGATTTTTTGTTGATTTTTTGAAATAGGGTGTTGTGTATGAATGAATTTTGATATGTAAAAGATAGTGTATTTGATGATTTGGGATTGTAGAATGATTAAGAGCATATGTATTATGTATATGACACATTGGTGGCAAATTGATAAATGTTTTGGTATTGAAGAATGATTAAATGTATATACATATGTTATTATGTTTGATGTTTTTTGATTTTTGATTTTGGTAGACAATGTGGCTAATATATAGACAATGTGGCTAATATGTAAAATACATGATTTATGATCGTTGTTTGAATATGTAAAATACATGATTTATGATTGTTTTGTGATGATTTTTGTGTACATGTGTTCCCTAGATGAACAATGATGATTTTCGACGATTTATGGAAGAGAGATTGCCCATTTCTTCAACGGAACATAATGATCATAAATTGAAAATTCTTGATACGTCTAATGTTAGGATGACTTAGTTGAGACATCGCAGTACCATAACTACAATTCATGAAGTGTATACCTCAATTTCTAAGTTTCCTAATGCTAAAGTGATTGTAGATAACTGTGGGTTCGGTTCAGTTTTTCAAGGACAATATCCAAAACTACCAGACAACTCTGCCTTACTACCGGAATATTTGAAAGGTGGTGGCATACAACCAATACATTTCACTTCCCTAGTTTTGAAATAGGGTTTACCCCATTGGACTTCACTCAAATTACCGGAATTCCCATCGGTCGAGGAGATCCCATATCATTGGAGTCAATTAGTATGGAGCAAATACATGAAATTGCTCCCCAGACCATAGACTGTTTGCTCCCATATGTTGAGGCGAGACCTACTAGAAGAAAAAAAGGCGCGAACCACGTTATCGTTACTGGAGTAAAAGAAGTAATTAGAGATGAAGAAATATTCCCCTTGAGATGGCAACTTGTGGATAGATGCAACGGGATCAAGAATATTATAATTAAATTGTTTCTTGAAAATAGATTTGGGCTGGAGAACGATGTAATAATGCAGGAGCATATGACAAGATGGTTTTTGATTTGGGTTATTGTGAATGTATTTTTCCCAAACAAAAACAGTGTTGTTGAGGTTAAATGGCTTCGTATAATAAGGGATTAAAGTGTGTTGAGGCATTATGATTGGGGTTCGGCGGTGTATGCATATATGTTAAGGGGCCTGAGTACCGGAGTCACGAGAAACGCTCCTGAGTTGCAGTTCTTCTCGTTTCCTTTGATGGTAAAAATATCTACCCTCTCGTAATCTTACTTCCTTTTTATTTAATTTTGTAACCACTATATTTTTATAGTTGTTAATAACAACGTTTAATTTTGCAGCCATGGTTTTGAGCTTATTTCCGATGTCTATTTTCCTATACAAAGACTGAAAGTGAAAATATGGATCTGTGGCCAGTTGGTAGGTTATATGATGGATCCCAACGAGAGACGAAAAAAGGCGGTCAGAGAGATTCAGGTACCCATTCTATGACTATTGTTCGTAACCAAATTGATAAATTTGCATTCGATTCCGTATACTGGTCGCCATGGGAGGAGAGTCAATGGAGAAGTAAACCCGAGGTGGAAGAGGCTAAACGAATCTTAGTAACACGTAGAGTTTTTACGATCCATTTTGTCACATCGTCCTATACCTGGGCGAACGATGTCTCAAACAAGTTCTTGGATTGATTGTAATACAGTGCAACCCTCCTGATTTGTACATGGACCAGAATCTTAATAGCCTGCATTTTGATGAAGTATCTGATCGACAGTATAAGTTATGGTGGAAAAAGAGGTCAATAGGGAAGTATATGGGTGTAATTGTACATGAAGCAAACCAGGATTTGTATGGCACCAAAGATAACGATGCGTATGTACGCCGACCAGCCCCGCAACGCCAAAGCACACACACACAAGAGTTGGTGCCCGTCGACCGTCATATTTTCCCATATCCACCAAGCCAAATGACGAATAAGATATGTGGCCCCAACTTTCAGGTGTCTGATGTACCGGTTGGAATGGAGTATTTGGGAATGTTTCGTAAATCCAACTATGATTTTAGCTTGGGTACACCTGTGAGTATAATATAACCTTTAATTCCAATTTATTTGACTTGTGAAAAATAATTATACTCACTTCCTTCCTTGTTGTTTACAGGAAATGTGGCGCGATGCTTATGTGGATATGGAACAAAGATAAAAGCCTACACAACAACAATCCTAAGACTACATAGCGGAGCTGCAACACCTAATAAAATACGGTGAAGCACCCCGTGTGAGATTTGTGAAACCGTATGAAGCCCCATATACATGTGAGTCATCTATCCAAGGCCAGTCTTTGGAATCGGGCCCGTCGACCAGTTCTTTTGTTCCAAATAGTCAAGAAGAACCTAAATTAGGTCAAAATCCGTCTGAGCCATTCAACCAAAGTACAACCACGTACCAACATCAGGGTAGTGGAAATTTTCCATGGTTTGATGTGTAAAAAGGGCTAGTATTTAAATTTCTTAACATAACTGTTTTATTTTACAATATAATGGCTAATTAAGACCTTCCTCTCATTATATCTCTATAAATATAAAATCACTTTCCAATTTAAAACCTATCCCAACAGACAATCATACCTCTGCTCTATAAAAATGGTAAGATTCAGCACAGAAAAATATGTTGCTCTTACGCAAGCATGGATTCAAGCAAAAAACAATAATCTTAATGAAGTTCAGGCTTTAGGCAACAAATTCTGGAAGAATTTTTTTGAATTGTTTGATAACATTTCTGGAAATCCGAACGCCAGAGACAAGAGAGGTCTTAGAGCTAGGTAGAGCAAGATGAATAAGGAGATCATAACTTTTGTCACTATTTAGGCCGATTTTAACATACACAATCCTGGAATGGCATATGAACAAAGGGTAAGAATGTTTTACATATTTCTTTCACTTTTAAGTAAATAAATATACTTAAGCTAAATTTGATTTATAAATTTCAGATAACTGCTGCTCGTTTAGGCTATCTTAACCAGACGGGCGACAACTTTCCTCATGATGAATGTTATCAGCTGTTAAAAGCGGTTTACGATACCTACAATCCTGACGAAATGTAGCTATATTGCAAGATGGTTTTAGCATCAGATGTTAATCAAGTCTTCGTCTAACAATCCCGATTAATTGAGTCAATGCTCGGATTAGCGACTGTAGCTCTTGCAACACAACCGGAAAAGTTATCCACTTCACTCTTGATTTTGCTAAACCGATTACGAACGCTTTTCAAAGTACGACCGTATCGATTTCCACCACAAGCTTCGACAAATTTATTAAAAAGCACCTCCCAAAACAGTTCCTTGTCTTCATAACTACTATAACCAACAACAAGGTACTGAGTAATAAGGTGATGATTTTCCAAAACACTAAATCTCGTTCTTTGTTTCCTTTTTTGGCTTTGAGTCTCATCCATTGATAAGAATTTTTTTCCTATAAATATTACTTAAACAAATATAAAATTGTAATGATTTTAGTGAAGAAATCAATTGATGTAGGAAGAAGAAATTGATTTGGCGTGGTTTGAGTAGAGAATTAGATTGGTATTTATAGGGGATCTTGAAAAAATGACCGTTGGGATCCGACGGCGTACAAAATAGAGCCGTTATTAGTGATGGATAATGGTTAGGATCGGGTGTGAGAGAGGTGTCAACGAAAAAGGTCAAACAAATATTATTTGCCGAAACGGGAACTGAGTACGCGTACAAAAAACTACGCGCATTTAGTACTCGACAACGGCTTTAGCACCAGTAAAGTGAAAAAAGCATACGGCACCGAGTACCGTGTGATTTCCCTTCCCTACAAGGCTGAACAGATCTGTTCACCCATATAGGGATGGTTGTGTGTATCCCTACTCGTGTAGGGATATGGGAGACCATAGTGGTTGCATTTTTGGGATTTTGAGGGAAATGGAGGGATATGGAAGGGAAATCCCTCCCATAGGGCTAGCTCTTACATAGTAACCTGATCAAAGTTTTAGCATGAAGTAAGGTACCAAAAGAACCAACCTAAAACATTTTACGGACAAAAAATTAGTTCGTAAACATAGTCTGCAGGCCACAACAGCATTAAGTGCGTCCTTATATAACTTTCCCAACGTCGCACATTCAGCATGTGTTTAAACACTAAATTGGGGGATATCTGTCGGTATGGCTTTTTGATGCTGCTGGCATAATCGATGGATTGCCAGCATTGAAAAATCATGCCGGAAATACCCCCAATTATTCCATGTCTCTTCAATTAATTAATCTTAAAGATCTGATCCTATGCGTCCCACACACTCAAGTCAACCTTAACTTGATTCCAGATAAAAACAAGTTGCAGGATATTACGATAATAACCACAAGATAAACCTTCTTTGGGACTGATGGATCAACTTAGAAAACAAAGACAAACCCTGTTGAAAACCCTATCCGACACTCTCTTCACTCCAGATTCACAAATTCAGAATTTAAGCATACGAATACATACTACTAACAAATTTGATGATGAAATAGTATATACCTGAAGTCATTAATTCACATCAATGGGAAAGGAAAAGAGGGCACTAACAGTTTAGATCCATCCAAAATGAGGTAACTTGGTACCTCTTTCTCTTGTTTGATTATTGATTTGTATTAACTGGTACTCATTCAAAGAATGGAATGAGGAGAACACAAAACAAAACAAAGAGAGATTCTACGGAGAGAGAACTTTATACTTGGAATACAAAATGTTTATAGTATAAAAAATATACAGTATATGAGAATCATTATTTTATACGGAAAATGAGTCATTTGTCCAAATATTTTTAAAACATGGTTTTAATGGACGAGTAAAAAAAATTATAGATGAAATGTACACAGAAACAATAGCAAGGATGAAACTGGATTCATCCTGGCTTAAACTTAAAAAATAGCGAGGATGAAACTGGATGCATCTTGTTGTAAATTAAAAATAAGAAAAAATATTTGAAAATGAGTTGGATGAAACTGGTTACATCCTGACTATTTTTATATTTTTGTCCATTTAAACACTATCAAAATCTAGATGTCTTTTTCACCCAGAAATTGTTGATTTTGATCTTTTTAACCAATTTTATATATTTTAAATACCACTAAAATAAAAAATAAAATCACTTATCTCTATGATTTTATAGGTTACTCCAATTCTCACGCACTAAGAAGAAAAACGAATCCAACTGCATGCATACGTTAACTTCGTTGCCTTTGACCAAAGAATGGGAATAGAAAATATGTTACTAGAAGTTAATATCATCACCATGAAGACTTTCGTGGCATTGACTGATTATCTTTTATGTCATCTTATTTGTATATTTAAAGGGGTTCGAAGTTCACTAGAACTGCACAGCAAATAATAAATCACTTAAGAGTGTAAAAGAAAAAGAAAAAAAATGAATATGCTTCTTCAAGTCCTAACTAACACCACGCTATCGCACAACATTTTGATCCTCCTACTTGTTTTCATCTTCTCACTATTGTTGGGTTTGCTTGCCCAAAACCTGAGAGGAAACAACAAAGATGGAAAGACAGAGAAGTACCCACCAGGTCCAACTAGGTTTCCTCTGATAGGAAACCTACATCAGATTACTGAACTACCACATATATCATTTAAGAAACTTTCTGATAAGTATGGACCTATAATGTTTCTTAAATTAGGCTCAATCCCAACTTTGGTTGTCTCTTCTGCAAATATTGTGAAAGAAATATTTACTGCACACGATCTCGTGTTCTCCAACAGACCCATGTTATATGCAGCAAAGAAATTTTCTTACGAGTTTGTGGATATAACTTTCGCTCCGTATGGTGAGTACTGGAGAGAGGTTAGGAAGATAACAATGGCGGAACTGTTGAGTGTGAAGAGGGTTCAATCGTTTCGTGCTGTCAGGGCAGAAGAGGTGGCTACGCTGATTGAACTCATTCATCGATCTTCTTCTTCTTCTTCTTCTTTGACCCCGATAAATCTAAGCGAGATGGTACTTTGTTTTGTTAACAACGTCATATGTCGAGTTGCTTTTGGAAGGAAATATGAAGAAGAAATTGATACCAACGGCAAGAGCAAGTTCCACAGACTTATTAAAGAAACTCACGACTTATTGGCTGGATTCTGCGTGGCAGACTTCTTCCCAAGGTTGGCTTGGATACACAAGATTGATGGAACAGAAGCAAAGCTAGAGAAGACATTCAGGCAAATGGATGATTTCTATGAGAAAGTAATAGATGAGCACCTTAATCCACAGAGGCTCACACCTGCAGTGGAAGACCTTGTTGATGTGCTGCTTCGGGTTCAGAAGAATCCGGGTCAGGGCATCACTCTAAGTAGAGAACAAATTAAGGGGGTTATCACTGTAAAGTCTTTTATCTTTTCTCCATCTCTTTCTGCTCTTATTAAAACTCGTTTTCTGTTTCCTCCAAATTCTGTTTGTTCTTTAATTGCTTAATTTACACAGGACATATTCGGAGCTGGAAGTGATACTTCTTCTGCAGCAATCGTTTGGGCTATGACAGAACTGATAAGGAACCCTGAAGTCATGAAGAAAGCACAGGAGGATGTGCGAAGAATCGTCGGAGATAAAGAGGTGGTAGAAGAAAGTGATCTTCCTAAACTGAAGTACTTGAAACTAGTAACTAAGGAGGCAATGAGACACCACCCTCCAGCCCCATTACTAGTTCCACGAGAAACTACCCAAAACTGCACAATCAAGGGATACCACGTTCCAGCAAAAACAAGGGTGTTTGTTGCTGCAAAAGCAATTGGAATGGACCCAAAAATTTGGGAAAACCCATCTGAGTTCCGACCAGAAAGATTCTTAAATAATGACATAGATGTCAAAGGCCAGGACTTCGAGTTGATACCCTTTGGGATTGGGCGGAGGGGTTGCCCTGGTGTTAACTTCTCGGTAGTGCTAGTCGAGCTCACCCTGGCAAATTTGCTTCATTGTGTTGACTGGAAATTGCCCTCTGGGATGAAACCAGAAGAAGTAGATATAGAAGAAGCCGATGGTCTCACAATGCACAAGAAGATTCCTCTTTGTCTCCTAGCTCAAACTGCAACCACATGCAAGTTTGTCTCCTAGCTGAAACTGCAACCACATGCAAGTTTGCATAGGAAACCATGTTCTGTCTCTTCTTTCTTTTTCTGTTATTGTTACTTTTTTTTTTTTGGTATATGAATAAACCCTGAGGAATTGAAGATTTAAATAATAAGACAACCACTGGTTATCTATATTTTCATGTACAAAAATTAGTATCTACTTATATAAGGGGTTCCCCGAGCTCTATCTGGTTGCGGCTCAGGCTGTCGGTATCGATCCTACATAGTTCAGCCCCAACCATTGCCAGGGCCAGCATGCATATCTCTGTTGGCTAGAGCAGGGGACGGGCTTAGCAAGGGGCTAACCCGGGATATAGCCCGTCCCTTGATCTGGCCAATTTTTTTTTTGTAGTATGGATATTTAGTCTTAACCCAGCATCCAAATGAGTTAGCCCAATACCAAGCCCAAGTATTGTGCCGCTAACTAAATGGGAGTTTTATTTGGAACCATCTTTTGGGCACTACCCAAAAAAAGTGGGGGACTACCCATTACTTCAAATATCCACCAAACATTATAAGGGGTGTCTCATAAAGTGGAAATGACTAACCTACCCTTAACCTATATATATATATTACCACCTCCTCTCCTCACCACCTATATTTATAACCACCTCCTCCCATCACCCCCGCCGCTCACCACCACCGACCACCACCACCACCACCACCACCACCACCACCGACCACCTTGAACCACCACCACAACCGCCTCTATATATACATCTTAATTTAAATCATTAACAAAACAAAATCAAAATCAAAATTATAACAAACCCATTATTTGTCATTCGTTTTTGGTTGCAAAAATGAGAAGTAATCATTAAAATGAGTTGAAAATGTAAGTTGCAGAGAGAAGTTCGGTTAGGAATTATGCGAAAAACTTTGTCGAACTAGCCGAACTCAACATTTAATGGAGGTTTTTCTTTCAGAGAAAAGTTCGGTTACGTCACAATTTTTTTTCCATAACCGAACTTTAGTTCGGTTGCGTCGCAAGTTTTTCTTTCCTAACCGAACTACCTTTGAGCAACAAAATATGAGGGAAAATGTCATTGTAAGTTGAGTATCGTCGTACCATATGATAGAGAGGCAACTAAGAAAACTGGACCATGTGAAAAATTCTCAACTTGCCAAGGTCTACAAGGTTTGATCAAACATTTTTCCATGTGTGAGAAGAGAAGAGAACAGTTCGGTTAAATAGAAAATTGTTTTTTCCTAACCGAACTTACGTTCGGTTACGTCGCAACTTTTTTTTTTCTTCCAGCCGAACGTTTAGTTCGGTTACGTCGTAAATTGTTCTTCCGAACCGAACTGTTCTCTGAAAAGACTTTGTCATTTAACATAGTTTCAAACGGGCAGTGAACTGGATGACGAACCAGTATGAAGTCTTATATGAAGTCTATTTGACAAATGTTCATATCGTTTGTTTTTCAATCCTGCAGGGAATGTACCTATATGAAATATTAAGAACGCTCAAGTTATCTGAGTTATAGTGCTCCACATTTCTCTTGTTCTCTATGCGTTCTATATGAGCATAAAAGGGAAACTTAAGGGCATAATCCACCTGAAACATTACAAACATTAGTTATAGTGCTCCACATTTCTCTTGTTCTCTATGCGTTCTCTCAGAACCTATATATTGAGTTCGGTAATGTCGTAAAAAATTTTTTTTCTACCGAACTTTTCTCCGAAATAAAAACAAGAAACACTTACAAGTTCGGCAATGTAAAAAATTTCGTCGACCCTACCGAACATAAAGTTCGGTTATGTAATTTTAATAAAACAATTGCGAGATTACCGAAGTCGATATTTACATTTTATATGCAAAGGTTCGGTAATGAGAATCAAAAATTAGACCAAAGCGAACATACTAGTTCGGTTAGCAACTCGGTATACATGTAGTTTGCGAAATTGCCGAACTTAAAGTTCGGTTACCAAGTTATAAAACTCGACTAAACCGAACTCTTCCCTGGAAAGTCTAGAATAAAAGTTCGGTTATGTCTTCTGGAATTTCCTAACCGAACTATAACAAACCACCATTAACATGTAGTTGATTTACTGCGTCTACAAGGTCTCGGTAACCGAACTACACTTTTAAATGTTCGGTTACCTATGTTTTAAATCTGGTAACCGAACTACCATTACCTAACCGAACTTTTACCCAAATTTTTTGAGTTTGTCCAATTTTTCCCACAATTCAACCTACATTAAATAAAACTGAGTACCCATATGTTCATCTTCAGGTTGTGGCTGATAAAATCCATCATTTGGTGGGTTCTCTTCACTTTGGGGAATTTTTTTTTTCTTCTTCTAACAAATAACTCATATTTGGATCATTTGAAGTATTGACATATAAACAAGGAGGTGAAGGGGGTTCTGATTCGTAGGTTTGATCACATGATCACTCATATCATAATTTCTAAAAAAAAATAAAAATTCATCACATGAATCATGAAGTTTTTAGTTAAGGGTAAAGTGAGTATTAATTATTTTTTTTAAGGGGTGACTAAATATTACTTCTAATACCCGCTACAGTTAAAGTTGGGTAATCCCCCACTTTTTTTGGATAGTGCCGAAAAGATGGTTCTTTATTTGCTTTCCATCATCATTTGTTGCCTTGTTAGAAGTTTTTTGGGTATTTCAAGTTACTATGAGTTGCATATTCAAACGAAGAAAATCTATCTTTGTTTAGGTTTTAATTGATATCGTGTTGAAGTTTGTGAACAAAATCTAGAGCAATCAGGTGCTCAACTTAGAAATTAAAGTAAGTAATGATTTGTATTCTTTATTTTGGCTTTTTCTTTTGGTGTTTGTTTCATTTCAGTTTTTTGACTTTTTGTTCCCTTGATGTTTCTTGATTCTAATTGCACGCGAAGGATTATATGTTGTGATAATATTTTCATCGTTTATTGAAATATAAATTGAGTTGATGAAAGATATGAAAGCCTGGATTTGGATTTGGTTTGTTATTAATTAATATAGTGGAATGAATGTTTTTGAGGGGTAGATTGTCTGTCATGATGTGTTTATGTTATTTACCGGGAGAAAACTAAAAAACAATTAGATTTCACTTTTATATTTCTTGTTATCATCATCGTCATCAAAGATTAGTTGAGGGGATGCTATCAACTATATACTTTTTGATAACCAAGAGTTAGAAGTAGATTGGGAAACCAATTACTTATTTGTAAAGGAATCTAACAGATTTTCCTTAATAACAGGATACCTAAACCGGTTAGCAAGATAAGTTCACGAACAACTCAAGGGAAGGGATTATGAAAAAGGCTTTTAAATACAAGACCGATGATAATAATTGTATATATTCGTACCAATGCATAAATATTCCTTCATATATAAATTTAAATACAAGAAATTATGATTAGACATGGATACAAGAGCATAACCTGCACATTAGCTTGTCAATAGAGTTCTTGTGAATCCTGTGGTCGTCTCTTGCTTAGGAGTTAGATAGACAGGGGGGAATCTATTAGGACATAATATGATTTGATACCCACATTGAGTCATTACATTTTGGACTCATTATTTACACCAGGTTAAGAGATCTTAATTAACCCGATTATGGTGTAGATAAAGACGTCAATTGAACGTGATTCAGCATGTTGGAGCAAAGCTCAACAAACATGATCACTTTCATAGTATTTATTTAGAAAGAAAATTTGGGACAAGGGTCTTTTTATGACACGTGGTAAGAGATAATTTAATCATAAAGATAATATAACTTGAGCAACCTCGATATCAAAAGAGTTATAAACAAGAACAATTAATTGGGGATATGAATTTTAATTGGGGGATATCACTAGAGGACAAAATAGGGATCCGAATATCCTAGCTGGGTTACCCCTTATGTAATTAAATTATTAATTCCTAATCTAACCCTCACTAATTAGGATTAGTTACTAATTAAGATTAGTAAAATCTTAATGATTTGGGGATATATTTAGTGTTTTTGAGTTTATTTGAATTTTTTGTGGGTAGAAGGAGGGGAAAAAATTTAGAGTATTTTTTTTTTTTTTTTGAAAATGGAAGATGAATTTGAAGAGAGACTTGCAGCTGCTGAATCCTTGGCTCAACTACAACAACAATCATATCTTCAATCTTCAGTTAATGATAACACCTCCCAATTGGAGTTATATGATGAACCAACACCCTTGGATCACGATTTTCGTGACCATGAGGAGTTATGTGAAGAACCAACTCAAGAAAGTAAACATGTTCAACATACAAGCATCCCCAACACACAGGTAATGCTTCAAAGAGGTCGAAAATTTGTTTTTTTTTTCGAAACCGCCATTTCTGTCCGAAAAAGCAGAAAACCGGCATGCTCGTTATATGAATACCATGCCGGAACCTCTATAACCGGCATTGTATTCATACAAATTTGAATGCCGGTTTAAAATATCCCCAAGTTCAAGAACATACCGGCGTACCATTCAAACCAAGATTGTATGCGGTTTGAATTTTTACTTTTTACCAACCACCGAATATTGTATGGAATACTCAAACCGCACTGACCGTACATGACACACCATGCCGGTTTGTGATACTAAGCATAGATCCTTGCATGTCGGTGGTGCTTAGGTTTAATAGGAAAAACATACATAAACAAATTATATTTTGAACTTAAAACCGGCATTCCTTTTTTTGATATATGTATGCCGGTACGATATCCCGGCATAGTAACTGAATTTGTAAAAATGCCGGTTTTAATACTGGCATAGAATGACAATTACCTTGTATGCCGTTTTTGAAAACCGGCACTTTAATTTACGTATCGACACTGCCGGTTTTGACTAATCCAATTTTATTTTCATTTAGATAATTCTGTATAACGATCAACCAAACTCCAAACCGCTCCATCGGGATACGTCGGAACACTATAAAATACCTCGGGTATGTTACCAAACAAGTCTTCCACCTAGTTTTTACAATTTAATGTTGGGATTTGCTTGTAATCTCTCATTATTATGTAGGAAATAAAAGATGAAAAGGAAGTAATTGCTTGGGCAAAAGAGACGGCTCTTAAGAACATGTGTGTCTTAGTGAGGAATAGTCAACATTCAGATGTTCGTTTTGAGATGGTTTGTGAGAGAAGCGGAAAATACAAGGAGAATAGCCATAAGAGAAAGGGTTATGTATATGAAAAGAAGACTAAGAGGGTATACAAAACGATTATGAGAAAGGATGAGTGCCCCTTTAAGCTTGTATTCTATCTAAGAGGAGAAAGTAAAGAAGAAAAAGAATGGGAATGTAAGGTGTGGTTTGGCCGTCACAACCACCCCGATCCGAAAGATTTTGAAGGTCACTCCCTAGTTGCGAAGCTAAAACCTGATCAATTCGAGGATGTCAAGATGATGACAAAAGCATGTATCAAACCAAGAGTGATTCTCCGAACCTTCAAGGCAAAGGATAAGATGAACGTTTCTTCACTAAGTACAATTTATAGCGCACAAGCAACTATTAAAAGGTTGGAATGGGAAGGGAGGAATGTTATGCAAGAATTTGAGAAGATAGTTTGGGATCACAACTACACGCGTATCATTAAAAGAGGTACGGACGAGAAGCCGCTTCAAATATTCATTTCGCATCCTTTGCTTTCACAATTGGCTCATACGTGTTGTGATGTTCTTATGATGGACTGCACGTACAAGACAAACAAATACAACATGCCGTTGTTCAACATCGTGGGGCAGACATCGGACAAGGTAACATTCACATTGGCTTGGTGTTTAATGGAAAACGAGAGGGATTACAATTATCATTGGGCATTGCGACAATTGAAATTATTGTTCCCGGAAAATCGTGGTCCGAAGGTCATCATAACCGATCAATTTGACGCACTAATGAATTCCATATCCGACGTATTTCCGGATGCACAAAATTTCATATGTACATTTCATATAGGTGAAAATGTGAAAAAACATTGTCATGCTTTGTTTGAACCCTCTAAGGCTGATATTAAAAAAAGAATGGTTGGTCAACTTGATGAAGATGTTCGTAATGAGAAACTATCACCCGAAGAAGAAGAAAATGAAAGAGGAAAGATTAAAGAGCGAGTCGACAAAGAACACGATGAAAACCATAAAAGGTGGTTGGAATTTCTAAAGGATTGGGAGAAAGTTTATTGGTCTCTTACCGAGGACATGTATGAAAAGAGATTGAAAATGTTTATTGCCATCTATAACGAAGTGTATCCAAGTGCCGTTTCATATTGTCGGGATAAATTGTTGGATAAGTTCAAGGAAAAATTTGTGCGTGCGTGGACAAATCGTTGTAGACATTACTGGAATGAAGCAACTAGTATAGCGGAGTCCTCACATGGGAGATTTAAAGATCTCATCCAGTCCGGCTTGGGAAACGTGGTTACGGTCGCCGAGGAAATGGAACAAAACTTTAAGGCCGATATTGATAGGATCAAGAATGGTTTTGAGAAAAGCTCCATGGATAGGATGACTCCATTTCTTAAACATACTAAGTTGATCCAAGGAATAGAGTTTAACGTCTCTCGGTGGGCAATAAAACATATGATGAGACAAATGCAATATGAAAAAAATTATGGAAAACCGGGTAATGTGTGTATTTGTCCCGACATGTCTTCTTTGGGGCTTCCGTGTCGACATATGCTTGTGAAGTATGAAGAAGTGATACCTATTGGTGTTATTGATCCTTTTTGGAAGCAATTATCTTTCGACCTTCCCCCTACCGAAGTTCCCGGACAAACACCATCGGATACAAAGGAGGCCCAAGAATTTTTTGGAGCTTACTCACGTGGCAACTCGGCTACCCGACAAGTATTGTTGAGTCAACTAAGACTAATTACACGGCCATGGATAGCACAGAGTGAAGAGCCAACAAAGGGAGATCCGCCGGGTAGACCACAAACTAAAATTCCAAGGAAAAAACAAAGAAAAGAATTCAAAGAAATGACTCGCCGTGAAGAGGAACTCGCGGCAACAAAAAAACGAGATCTATGTGCAAGTGAGATTTCAGAAGCAAGATTCGCGGAAACTCCCGGTCCAAATAAAATGGATAGGCCGAGGAAGGAACCGATATCAAGTCAACAACAATCGACGAGTTCTGAGGCTACACCAATAGTCGATGTATCCGAGGTTCAAAGGAAGAGGGGAAGGCCGCCGAAGGTTCCCACATTAAGCTACGAAGGACAACAAGGTCAACATTCCGAACCTACACCAATATTCGATGTATCCGAGGTTCAAAGGAAACGGGGAAGCCCGCCGAAGGTACCAACATTAATCTACGAAGGACAACAAGGTCAACATTCCGAACCTACACCAATAGTCGATGTATCCGAGGTTCAAAGGAAGAGGGGAAGGCCGCCGAAGGTACCAACATTAAGCTACGAAGGACAACAAGGTCAACATTCCGAACCTACACCAATAGTCGATGTATCCGAGGTTCAAAGGAAGAGGGGAAGGCCTCCGAAGGTACCAACATTAAGCTACGAAGGACAACAAGGTCAACATTCCGAACCTACACTAATAGTCGATGTGTCCGAGGTTCAAAGGAAGAGGGGAAGGCCGCCGAAGGTACCAACATTAAGCAACCAAGGGCATGTATTTGAGCAATCTGAACCTACACCAATAGTCGATGTAGCCGAGGTTCAAAGGAAAAGGGGTAGAGGAAGGCCAGTGAGGAATATTCTCCCGTCTAATACCATAGACATTTGGAGTGTAGGGATTGCAGATGATAATTTGGATATAATTAAGCTAAAAGATGGTAATATGAAGATGTATAAGGATCCCATAACAGGTAGGACCATTAGAAGTTATCATACGAAGATAGAGTCTTACATAGGCCAACTTCCTGAGGTTATTCGCGAGTTTATTGCGTACACGGATGATGTCGATGGAGATGGAAATTGTGGATATCATGCCGTGACCGAACAATTAGGAATCTTCGAGACGGCTGTTAGTAAAGGAATGACACCATGCCGCTATGCTAGAATGAGAATGGCCGATCAACTTGTGAAGAAGAGGAAATTTTATGAGCAATTGCTTGGTCACGATGAGGTGTTTGATGATATGTGTGCTCAAGTGTTAGGACCCGAGAAGGAAATGACATTTCTTCCTTCTCAATATTGGATGAGTATGCCGCTTTGTGGGCATCTAGTAGCGGATACATTTAATTGTGTTGTTCATTATTTTTCCCCCACCATAGTCTCCACATTTACACCAAAATGGCAAAAATGCGATGGATCCCTTAAGATGAGAAGAGTTGTTTTGGCGTACGTGAACGGCAATCATTTCGTTATTCTAAAACTCAAGGACAATTTTCCATTGCCACCTGTTTGTGGGATGGTTAAAAACAAGGAACTTGATCCAAATATATGGAAGGGATGGATGGCATTGAATGAGGAGAATCACCAATTATGGGATGCTTTGGCATTATCAAAGAAACCTCTTGAAGAGGATGACTTGCAACTTCATACGTGTGGAAGTGATGATGAGTAATTTGGATATATGTGGTTTACTTATACGCCCCCTTTTTGTTGTTTTGGAAGTTTGAATTGTAATCATTAAACCATATGTGCCAATGTGATTTGATTCAAACTTTACTATGCCAGTACTTGTACCGGCGTTTCAATATATGTTCTCTTTTGTGCCGAAATAACACCATAAGTTCACAGATTTTTTTTTTGTGCCGTCATTGGAAAAAAATGCATAACACCACCGGTAGAACACATAGAAAGTTTATTCACATAGGAATTTTATAGTACCGACATAGTACACAAGATAATTCTACTATGCCGGAACTCTATTTTTTCAATATGGAACTAAAAATAAAACCGGCATGGTTCACAGGATAAATACTATGCCGGTTTTAAAAAAATAAACTTAGAAATTGGATATTGCAAGACACATAAAATAACATAAGCAAAGATCTAATCCCATAAAATGACATAAGCAAAGTTTAGACAAACCAAATGTAAAGTTATGATGTTCCAAACCGAAAACAAATGAAGCAAAGATGTTCACAGATTACCAATCCACACAAACAAACATAAACAACAACAAGTCTTATCAAGGCCACACGATCACTCGGTTCTTGGCCTCTTGTATACCCTCTTTTTCTTTTCTCCCCACAAGTCTTTTGCCTCAGTATCTTCTATTTGGTCTAACTTTTGGACGACGTTCTCCATTTCTTTAAATTCGGGTCAACAACTCTCCTTTCTTGGTCTTCTTCTTAAAGAACCTTGACAAGTTTCCAATCACTGACATTTGTTAATGGATATTTTTCAAAATGTATTTAGTATGTACAGTTTTATAATTTGATAGATTTAGATTAAGAGAATAGTAATGAACGCACCAACAATGTAACGAGCTGTATAAATGCGGGTACAGTATCTGGAGTTGTGGATGTACGTGGTGGTGGTGGCGGGACCGCTACCGTATCCCGGCGTATAACATAAGGATGTGAGTACTGTAGATTCCCGCTTAGGAATGTGGGTTCACTATCAACACCGTTCTCAGCCAATTCCCAATCATCCCTATCCAGCACAAGTTCTTCTTCTTCCCTTTCGATCCAATGTGCAAGAATTGGTTCAGGGTCGTAGCATACTAGAGTATGGCTCTCATATGATTGGCATTTAGTAAAGTCATGAGAATATTTATGATATGATGTATCTGTGAGATCTTTATGCTTGTAACCGAGTTGGCGTATCACGCGGAGAGGGTTATGCATAACATATCCTTTTGGATGAAATAACGGCCCGTTGTAAAATGAAACATTATCATGTCTCATAAGGTGAACTCCTCTGACATTCCTATAAGGGTCAAACACAACATCTTCCACAGAAAACGAGTCCAAAGATTCTCTCATTTGTAAAAATCGTTTCTTGTTAGGAGTAGGGGTATTGCCGAAGAAGTATTTCTGAGCTAGAGCCATATTCGGTTCATAGTCATGCCAAATTTTCAATCCTCTATACCCAATGAACAAATCTCGGAAGTGTTCGTAAGCCCACACCTATGCCCATAAAATGTATAAGATAATTAATATTTGGAAACTAACAAATGTAATGATAACAATAAAAAAATAAGTAATTCACCATACCTGAATCACAGTGAAATTCCCATTAAATTGACGGCCTTTCGCCTTAGAAGCTCGACGCATTTCTGCCAAAAAATGTGCCAAGAAAGCGGTGCCCCATGAATACTTATGAACGTCTTCCAACGGATCCAAAAACTGTAGGTTGTTCAAATGCACCATGTTACCATTAGAGTCAGGGAATATAGCGGTTCCCAAAATGAACAACATATATGCTGCGGCAGTTTGTTGAGCTTGTGCGGGAGTCAATTCCTTGTTCTTTGTATTCCCAAACAATTGAGTGAGTTGGACAAATGTTATAGTCTTTGTCTGAGAAGTTTGTTTCTTGTACAAATTTGCCATCGTGGTTTCCTTGTTCCATCCAAATAACTTTTCAGTTAGCTCATAGATCTTTTCCCACCCTAGGTCCTTCGACTTGTCTTCTACCTTAACCGGTTTCCCAAGAACCTCTAGTCATATTATCCTTTGGACATCTTCAGGGATAATGGTCATCTCGCCAAAATGAAAATGCATGGTGTCAGTTTCACCATAAAACCTCTCCAAAAAGCAGTTTGCCGTGACGGTATCAGTGGCCACATAATTTTCTATCGCAGGATACAACCCAGATGCTTTGACTATATCTTGAACAGCCGGACACTCATCCTCCAAAAGCCAGACATCCGATTGTTGATGGCGGCTAACACGCCAGGCTTTCCTGTGGTCCTATAAAATCATCACGAACTTTATTAAATTGATCACGTGTAAATAATAGAATAACAAGATACAAACGTCTTACATAAGTTTGATAGATCCATCGAGCCCAAGAGTCTTTATACGAAAATAAAAGTTGCGGGTTTATAGGTTGACCCCAATATTTTCCATCATTTCTGTGAGGAATTAAGTCTAACGTATCAGGGAAGTGAGGTGGGGGCGCCTTTTCATCATTAGTTTGTCCTAAGCCACCTGCTTGTGAAGATGAGCCACCTGGTTGTTCGGGTTCTTGTGGAGTTTGATTCTCATAATCATCATCATCAGTGTGAGTTGAGACACCTGTAGTAGCCGCTATTCCTTTTCCTTTGTCCTTTTTTGGTGCGTGAGACCTATGTTCCAACACGTTAAACGGATTTATATAGTGCATGCCGGCATACAAAATGAACACACACAAAACCGGCATTCACGGCTTAATACTATTCTATGCCGGTTTAATTCCGGCATTATATCAAATAATACGAAGATGCCGGTTTTTGTTGAATTGTATCCAGGAATTTACAAAATTTAGGGAACAAAAACCAGCATTGCATGTTACCATACCATGAACGCCGGAACAATTACCGGCATACCAATGATAATTTTTGGAATGCCGGTTTTCTGTAATTTTTTACCCAAAACTTGAAATTTTTTTTTGTTTTTCAAATTGAACTCAATTGACTAGAATGCAATTTCAAAACCCTAAAAAGATATTTTAATCCATCATGAACTCCTATCAAGTTTCACTTTGTGTTGTATATTATTGGATAAACCCTAAAACTACTTCAATTCAACGGGAGACTTTGTGTTATACATGACTTACCGAATCAAATCTGTTACTTCCGCCTCACCAGGAGACTCTTCATGAGTTTGTTGCGCATCAACAGGTATTTCTGCATTGGGGTTATCACGAGATTTGCGACGAACCATTGTTTTGGTATAATAGATGAAAAAAATAGGGAAAGATTGAATACAACGAATAGTTTTCTTTCCAAAACCGTCACTTATATAGCTTTGGAAGTTTGAAACCGTCATTAAAGGAACCCACGATTTTGTAACCTTCCAATGACTCATTAAATATTTGGAAACCGTCATATTTGGAAACCGTCAAACAAATTGAATGAAATTGTAACAAGTAAAAAAAGTTGAATGAAATTCTAATCGTCAACCAAGTTGAATGAAATTTTAAACGCTTTAATATAAAAGCATTGACAATTACATACCGGTGATGCCGGCATTACAAGTTCATTATTTTTTTAACTTCTTAGTGTGGTAAACCGGCATCTTTCGTAAACATATACATGATGCCGGTTTTAAGATTTCATAACTTCTTATTTTTTAACTCATAGCTATTGCTGGTATTTGAACGAAATTTCACGAAATAAACATCATTAACCACAAACATAAGATCTCAAGCATTTTCCAACTAACATCATTTAAGGGAATAACGTTACACATAGAATTAAAGATATCAATAGTAATACAATTTAAAATAATTTATTGGAATTAGATTGAACAAGCAAAGCAGCTTCGAAATGCCTAAAAGGCTCTTGTCTCCACTTCGTATATGCATCCTGAGCTTTATACCTATCACCACCGTATCTTGATAGGAATTCGTTGTATTTGAGACATGATTTGATGACTGCAGTTGTTCGAATGCGTACTATTTGGTCAGCGTATTCAGTTTTGCGTTTCTTACCGTTAACCGTGTAATGCTTGTAAGAACCATTCATTACAAGGCCCCAAAACACTTCTGACGGGCGTTCATCCTCCGCCAAATCCAATACTAAGTAGTAATTCCTAATCCATTCTGTTTCCTCCTCAACATCTTCTTCTATCTTAGCTTCTTTTTGATGTTTAACCTCTCCCAGAGCTTCCGCTCTGATGTTATCTATTTTTTGACGATAACGTTCAATCTTTGCTTCCTCTTTTTATTCTCTCTTCCTTTTACTTATCTCTTCCTCCATTGCGACAATTGAGTTGGTGGTTTCTTCCTTCTTTCTTAGTTTTTCTAGTATTGTGGCAATGGAGTTGGTCGTGGTTGATGATTGAATTCCTGTCGGAGTGGACAATATGCTCCTCAAACATTTTTCTTTTTCGAGGGAATTGATGAACTTGGCAGGCGGTGAGTAATAATCCATTGGAGATATATCTGTGAGGTATCAAGTGCAATGGGTGTATCCATTCCTTTAAATAGATTTAGTCATAACGGCTCTTTTCCACTTTAGTAACGGCACAATAAGAAACTCAGATCCCACGCCGGAACTAATGTTTTCTAGAGTATGGTTTAAAAAACTAGCTGTTAGTTATTCAATGCCTGAAACCGGCAGAAAATGGATGAAGTAAAACTACGCCGGTACTATGTTCCGGCACTCAACGTAATACAACAATGATGCCGGTTTGGAGGAAATTCTATTCAGGTTGAGGAACCAAATATAACTACTATACCGGCATACAATGTTTAATAAATTCAATGCCGGTTTTGGGAACAGTTCCATTAGGAGATAATTAAAGAGTTTTTGAATACCGGCATTCTTAAAATGAATATTCATATGCCGGTTTTCTGTCACTTATTTAATAGTTTTTGGAGATTTTGAATACCGGCATAGACCTTAGCAAACACAATAATGCCGGTACATGTCTGATTTTGAATTTTACTATGCCGGTTTGTGAAACCTGATGAATTCAGAAATGCCGGTATGTGTAACGGTATTTCAAACAATGAGCTGTCCTATGCCGGAAAATTTTAACTTTCAAACCAAAACTCTAATCATGTTCAACATAAACCAAAGTAAATAAAGAGTTAACCCACAGTACAAACCAAAACAAGTTTGAAATTGTTTTTTACGTAACCATAAAACTAAAGAGTTAACCATCACTAATTAGTCTTTTGTTTCTTTTGGGTTGGCGCCTTCCTTGTTTCCCCATATATAGCTTTGACAGTAGGGTCGGTTTCTTCAATTCTATGAAGCTTTTCCTCGAGTTCCTTGATTTCTTGAAGAGATAGCACAACTCCATCCTTATGCTTGCAACCTAACATCTTCGTAACCTTGCCAAGTCGACGTCGCTAGTTTAATACATCAAATACATAATCAGGATATATATTAATATATGATTATGTTTACATTTAATAACTATAACCAATTAAGAAAACTTACCACCATTCCGAGAGTCTTGAGAAGTTGGGCCATCGTAGGTGGTGGAGGTGGAGGAATTTCAACAGGAGGGTTTTCTTGGTGTGGAGCTTCCACGGAGGGAGGGCGCACGACATAAGGATGTGACCATTCCAGGTAATCCCTCATATAGCTGTCATCAACTTCATAACCATTTTACGCAAGCTCCCACTTACTAATATCTACCAAACGACGTGGGTCTCTTTCCCTCCAATGTGTTGGTTCCGGTTCTGGATCATACACTACATGCAACTTGTTGGGAGTTGAATTGCACCGAGAAAAGTAAAGAAGATAATTATCATCAGAGGTCGACCAAAAACGGGATAATTGTTTAAATCCATGTTGGCGCATCACACGACATGGGTCGGCCATGATGTATCCTCTTGGGTGGTACAAAGGCCCATGGTACAATGCAACATCTCTTGGGATTTGACGGTATCCTCTAATCTCCTTATAAGTGTCGAACACAACGTCTTCCTTCCTCATAGCATCTAGAGCCAATCTCATATCGATGACTCGACCTTTGTTACCGGGCTTCGGATTACTGTGAAACTCGAACCTCTGAGCTCTAGGGATATCGGGTTCAGGAAGGTCTTTGATCTTCAAGAATGGGCAGTCCTTGAACAAGGTTGGGAAGTGTTCATAACACCACACCTAATCCAATGTGAACAATATACATGTGAACAAAAGTTAAATAAATACATGTGAACATAGATTAAAAAAAATTGTACCTGGAGTATAGTGAAATTCTGAGACAAATTGGTTTGTTTTAGCCAATGAAGCCCTTCTCATCTCCGCCATCAAATGTGCCATGACCGCGGTGCCCCAAGAATATCCACACACACCTTCCAACGGGTCAAGGTACTGGAGAAAGTTTGCACTTACCCGGTTGCCATTACTGTCAGGGAATGCCCTAGTGCCCAAGAGGTATAACAGGTACGCGGCGGCGGTATAGAGAATCTGTGCAGGGTCCCATCCAGCCTCCAAGCTTCTAGCCTTTGTATTTTCAAACATCTTCTTAAGCATCGTCAGCTTAAATGTCTTCGTCTTACTTCCATTCGATGCTACATAAAAGCTATCCGAAGAAGTTTTGAAGTCCCAACCAAACAACTTTTCAGTCAAATTGTGCAACTTCAGCCAATCTAGGTCCCGAGACTCAACTCCTTCTGAAATTGATTTTCCGATAACATTCAAGCCTAGAATGGCATAAGCATCTTCAGGAATCAAGGTCATCTCCCCAAACGGGAAGTGCATTGTATCGGTTTCACCATGATACCTTTCGACAAAGCAATTGACGGTGACAGTATCTGGATTCAAGTAATTTTCAACCAAAGAATACAAACCCGAGTTCCTTACTAATGTTTGGACATCTTCATGTTCCAACGACAATTTCCACTCAGCCGCGGCTTGGTTTCGGCAAACACGCACAGCCTTAGTATGATCCTACAAATAAGACATAATACGATTAAGAGATAATGTAAAAAATAAAACAATGCACATGCACAAAATAAAAAATACTTACATAAGTTTGAAAGATTGTACGAGCCCAAGAGTTCTTGTATCCAAAGAGTACTTTCGGTTCCGGAGCTTGACCCCAAATTTTACCATCATCGCGGTCGGGTATCATGTCATCAATGTGAGGAAGGTGACAACCTTTAACTTTGTGTTTGCCCTTGCCCTTGCCTTGTGTTGGTTGTTGACTAGTCTCACCAACTTCGGTTTGGATTGCTAATTGACTTGGGGGAACCTCATCATCTTTATCCTCACTGTCACCTTCATCATTCTCATCGTTCACAAATGTACCTTCACGGATTCTAACTGCATTACGTTCACCACCACTCTCCCAATCTAACCCTCTTGTTTGAAACCCCAAACGCTTCTTGCGACCCGCATCTATCCCCGGGGAGGCAGGGACTGGGGAGTATCAAGACCGTCCTTTCTCCTTTTTTAGTGAGAATAGGACCTTTATTTTTCCTCGATACTTTGGCTTTTGACCTATAACATAAACAAACGAAACAAACATAAGAAAAGTCATCACAGTTTGTAAACCGGCATTGAAATTCTTAAAACAACTAATGCCGGTAACATTTACAAGCATATTTGTACAAATATCGAGCATGCCGGTTTTTGATTTTTTCTTACTGAATGTTTCAAGTGTCAAACCGGCATACACGAATTGAACTACCTGATGCCGGTATTTCAAAACCGACAATGACGAAACCTAGAAATAATGCCGGTAAAAAAAAAAAAATTCCTGTGTGTTTTAAGTTGACTACCGGAATAGCCTTCAACCCAATTCAAATGCCGGTCCTAAAATCTAATTTTCAGGAACTCAAGCCGGTTTGGTGTTCAACTACTATCGTATGCCGGTATTGATATTTCAGGTTCAGGAAGTTAAACCGGCATGGTGTTCAAACTAAGATTGAATGCCGGTTTTCTCTGCAACTCCACAGTTTCACCAATTTTGGCGATTCTAACCTAAACCCATGGCTAAAAATCGATTAAAACAATCATAAATGAGCTAAAAAAACACTTACCTTCTCAGAGAAGCCATGATTGGTTGATCATCCAAGTTGGATGCTTCTTCCTCTTCTAGTTCTTGAGCAATGTTCTCGATTCGTTGCTCATGTGTTTGTTGATCAATCGATTTAGTGTTCCGTTTTGCTTTTGATTTCTTTCGTGGAGGCATTGTTATGGTAGGTTAGTCAACGAAGAAATTTTTGATTCAACGATTAATCGTCGATGAAGAATGAACGATGAGGAAGACGATGAAGAAATTTTTTTTTTTCTAAACCTAACCCTATGCCGGTACAAAATCAATTGGGGGATATATGAATTTGGTATTTAGATTTTATTGTTTTAGGGAAAGGGCATTACAGTAATTTCATAATGTTTTTAAATTAATGAAGGGATATTCTGGTATTTTCGCACCCAAAAGACACCCCTTATCAGCCACAAATGGCCCTTATCAGCCACAAATGGTTGGGGGAAGTAATTCATATCCCCCAATTAAAATCCATATCCCCCAATTAATAGTTCATAAACAACTCTAATATTTGTGCCTTCCTCACAACTCTCAAGTCAGTGTTGAGGATGAGACTCATCATTTGTATCCAAAGTGGATATTCGTATCTAATATTTCTTTCCTTTAATACACTCTTTAAAAATATTATAGAAAGATTAGACTATAGAAAGATTCATTAAGTTTATTTGGACTTTCATTGCACTAGAAGAATTAAAAATTGTTGAGATTGAGCCAAAAATGATGATTTTTAAGTTTTGCAATTAGGATTTTGTAAACAAGGTCATCGAACACAGGCCATCGAGTGTTAACAAGAAGTTGTTGGTGGTTAAAGATGATATCCTAGACATGGTTTACATTGATAAACATTGGGGCTTTCAGCAATTCTGGATTCAGTTGAAATACCTACTTCCTAAACATGTGAATGTTGCTTCTGTCACTAAGATGGGTGAAGTTACAGGGATAGATCCAAAAGATGAAATATCAATAGGTAGTGACCTAGTTAAAGTGTGTGCCAATATTGATGTTTCCATGCCATTAAGGAGAGGAGTCAAGTGCATCACTAACGCATGAGTTTCAAAGTGGCGGATTTTTTTTATGAGAAACAACCTAGTAGTATATGCACTGAATGCTATGTGATTAATCATTGTAAAGGATCTTGTAAGGATGTAGATAATTATCTAGCTAAAGCTCATGAGAAGCCATACTTCTTTGGAAAAACTAGTAATCTCAGGAAAAATAATTCAAAAACTGCTTCCAAAAAGAGTCAAAAAAAGTATGTTAAGACTGTTGTATTTTTACCACAAAAAGATGGAGAAGTCATCGATATGGAGTTTCTACTCAAGAAAAACTCAGCTGAAGATTGAGACTTGGGAAGGGACATAAAAGTTCGAAGATACTGGATATAATTGTAGCGCCCCACAAGCTAGCAGCTGACTAGTCTAAGAGATTAACTACATAATAAGGCGCTAAGGATCTAAAACATCTAATAAAACACTAAGAAATAAGTTCTAAACAAAGATTAACCTAAATCTAAACCCTGCCTGAAATAAATGAAAGAATTCCTCTCTTATGATATATATATAATAATCATTTGGTTTGCAAACAGAATATACAACAAAATAAACATAGCGAAAGCTAACCATCTAACGTACTCAACTCCTCAAAGTTTCCACGACTTGAACGACCATCGTCACGTGCACATCTTAATCTGTCTCTGAAAATGAAAGAGGGAATTGAGTGAGCACATCATCCCAAAAAGGGGTGCCTAGTAGAAACAACAACTAACTTTCAAGTAATAACTAGAATGATTTAAAGACGATTCGGGTTTTGTTGAAAACCGTTAAAAAACAGAAAACAAAATAAAACATATATATTAAGATAGTAAATTGTACTGAAAGTATAAAGTTCTACCAACCAATCATCCAACAAACATTCACAACATAAATAATAGTTGAGAGGCATCTTCCTTCGGAGTAACAAGGAATGATTGCCCGAAATGTTCAATGATCATTAAAGTACCGTGGGGTTTTCCGGCCTCGAAGTCATAAACGATGTGTACCTTACCAGTAGATCTACATATCAAGTATATAAAGAAATAAAATAGTGACAATATTACATCCGATAGAAGAACTTAATCAAGGAGAACTATATACCTCTCGGAAGACAAGTCCAACAATCATATATAATATTCTCAACATCATTCGCTCCAAATACCAAAACATATTAAAATAGCTTTTGAAAGTAATTTAGAAGAACAATACACATACATGTACGAGACATGCGTTGCCCGTACAAAAATAGGGAAAGTATAATGGCCAAATTAAAACCAGGCCTATATAATATTCAATCCAACGAGGCCTAGTATATTTGCGTAAAATAGTTATAACATTTGGGGCACATATCTCAAACCAATCAAAGGAAACCTTCTCCCTTTCATGCTAACAATGAATAAATATTGTAACCACTTTCAAGTTAATGGAAAGAATCACTTTTGAAAATAAGTAAATACTCCTAAAACACAGATATTAGTTGTTTCTAAAGATCCAATCTCATCCAAAAATGTAAAAGAAAACTAGTTTGTATTACACGCATATAATACATGAATACACGCATCATATATAGTTTCACAAAAGATAGATTTTTAAAACAATAATGAATACAAGAGAGTTCGTTATTGATTCCCACCTCTTTTGATGACATCCCACGCGTACCTCGAGATCTACTGGTTCATCCTTTGAATCGATCATTTTTAATAACGACTAATTGTTAATCACACGAGCACTCTAAGTATTTATCCAATAAACTCATACAAGGTTCATAACATAATATCATACAAGTTTCTAGTTATAGGCTAAGTCAAATAACCAACGGTTCTAGTTTTATTAATGGTTTTACGATTTAGTAATAAGTAATTTTGGGATAAAACAATATCTACTTATCCAAATATAGTCAAATTTGATATCATCGAAAATCCCTCGAACATCTCTACAACTTTGTATAGGGAACCAAAAGATAATTCGGACCAGATAAGATATTTGTCCCTAAACTCAAAATAAGATATTTGTCCCTAAACCCAAGCCCATTGGCCTGAACCATCGGGTTAACCCACAACCAGATCCATAAACCCGATCCACTACCTACTTGGTCTGACTTTTCTTAGTCATACATCTAACTCATCTTACTTACTGACTCACCGAGTCGAGTCAATTTCATAAACACATGACAGGCATCTAACATACTTGTACACAGCACAAGCACCGATCTTTCTGGGTCTATCAATTTCTCAATAATTATCCAAACAAAGTTCCTAATGGCTCGTTAGAAATATGACAATCTCCTCAACAACTTTTTAGCTATGAATGGAAACCAAATCCGAAGCTAAGTTACACATAAGCATCCATTAACATGTTGACACACAACTGTTTCCAAATTTTCTAAATCATTACTTACCCAAATCAAGCAAACTCAGTGTCTATAGAAAGATGAGAGACTCATCTACAAGTCCCAAATAACACCAAAGACTAAATCACAACATAAGGTAGGGAAGTAAAAAGTAAAAACATCAATTTCACATAAAATCATGAATTTTCATTAACAAGAACTTAATTGATTCTGAGTTATTTTTGATATCTAACAATCATCCATATCACTAAAAACACATTAGAATCGTTTGGAAATGTTACCTTGTTTGATTTATCAAACCTCCATCATCTTCATCAACTCCATAACCCTGAACTATGATAATAACCAATTCCATAAAGCTTCTTCTCTAGTTACTACTATTTACTCTCAAAAATATCTGCCTCTCTTATCTTCTCTTATTGCTTTTCTCATCTCACAAACTTTATCCTGAAAATCATTATCATAAACTCTCATCATCATCATCTTATTCTTCTTCTATTTTTCCTTCTAGCTTGATACCGATCATCTTTTTCTAGTCAATTTTATCAAAAAAATCTCATTTTCTATTCTTATCTAAACAACCAGCACCTACTTAACCAAACTTCATCCAAATGCTTCCCCATAAACCACCTCCAGCTTAGTTCACGAGGAGAAGACGAGTCTCATATAACTTTTCTATTTCCAAACCTTTAATTAGGGTTTTACTGTTACTAACCTTATAATAATTCTATGGGATAGCTTAATGACTAACCAGAGGTCCAGTTCAAAAGAAAAGGTCCGGTCATCATAGTTTAACGGCCAAATCTCAGGGTCAAGGTCAAACGGACGATGGTCCAGTCAACAACGATTGACTTTAGTCAAACTCCGACGATTAAACTTCCGAGTACGATATCTTCATTGTCTGATATACGATTAGCGCGTTCTTGTAGTCCATTGAGTGTAACTTTTAGATATCTATCTAACGGTACTCGTTTTGTATCTAGATCATTGTTAGATTAATTTTTATTAATTAAGTTTTATCTCTTATTAATCGAGTTATTAGCGGTTGAGTCGTCTTTTGATCGTCGCTAGACCAGGAAAATAGCGTTAACGAGATTGAGGGTCCTTACAATCTATCCACCTTATATATTTTCGTCTTCGAAAATCGAGCCATCCTACTAAACGTCCAAAACTCCCCACCTTATAGCGAATTAGTATCTCTCAACTAAACGTAAGTACTGCTCATACTTACAACCGCGCGAAAAGAAAACAACTCATTTTAAATGAGTCAAAACAACAAGAAAAGAAAACACAAGCCTATTTGGTTTTCTACAACTGAAATCTATAATTTGTAGCTTTATGTTCCATAGACTAATTTTCTATTTCATAACATGATTGTCTCTAAGATCACTATGGTTAACTTGATTCTAACAGATAAGTATGTCTAAGTTCTCCGCGCTAAAAATACGGTCTAGTATTTAATAATTTATTAATTTTGTGTATTGTATCCATATAATTAATCTTACATTTTTATTTATTTAACAATTTTTTAATCATTTTATCAAAATTAAATCATTCTACGTTATTATACAATTTTACCTATTTATTTAATCATTTTATATTAAAATATTACACTGACACTTTCTCATAAAAATATATTTTACACAGTATTAATGCTTTCACATACTCTATTTAATTTTATATTATTTATTTAACTATATACATAAACTTAATTTCTTAATTAAATTATCAATATCAAGTTTCATATATAATTCATTTTATCCATATAACTAATTCAAATTTGATTCCACTTGAATCTATAATATCTGTTATTTTAATTTTAATGTTATACAATATGAAAAAAAAAACTTTTTCTCTCTCCTGCTTCCATGCCGGCGACTCAATTCAGTGATTGGAAAATCATTCCAACCTTGGATTCAACATGAGTTCGTCCAGTTTTGTTTTCCAATCGATTTCTTTCCCACGTTTTTCCAATTTTCGATTTGTTTTCGATTGTTTTCGTTGTTGTTTTTGGTTATCCTTTAGGGTTCTCTACGGGTTTTGTTCTAGGGTTTTCTTTCCGTTTTCCCTTTTGCAGTTCCCATGCCTAGTGTTTATGGTGGATTTCTATTTAAAGGCTAAAATTGTAAAAAGCCAATTTTTGTAAGCTGACGTCCTGCAAAGGAAAAAGCCTTCATGAGATGAATACTTCTCGCCATATTAATTCATTGGAGCATGTGCAACCATCCCTGAGAATCAAAACATACCCAGAACGGAGCATGTGGCAACCATCCCGACGGAGCATGTAGCAACCATCCCGGTTTTCTGTAGGTATACAACATTACTATTAATGCTTTAATTAAAGCCTTGTGCTCGACGTGCAAACACCCGTAGGCTACCTGACGGCAGGTTATACTAGCCCCGTTGAACGCATGCAAGACTACCCGTGTTAGTCTTGCTTGCTGAAAACAAACCCAAAAATATATATCATCCGTCCAACTTCGCAAGCATAGATGGAGGGTGTAGATATAGATTCAGGGGGTCCTGAGCATGCTAACATGATCACCTCGGACCCACCTTCATACATGACCGAACGGTCAAGACCAACTACGGTTGGTCCTTCCAAAACGTGCGCTCAAAGTGAGCATGACGCACGGCTAGGGTTCCTTTTAATCGTGAACGTCCAACTTCGCAGGCATAGTTGGACGGCTTAGATTATACCCTAAAACAAGTAGTGAAGTGATGGTACACCATTGGCAGGCCCACTTTCTACCTACATGACCGACTCCCTCATAGGAAAGCCGTGGTGCAAGAAACGATTGCCCAAACAAGGCTAGATTAACGCCTTATGTAGGCTGAGAAGATCCAAAATGATCACGACCATCCGACTTCGCAGGCATAGTTGGATGGCTTAGATTGCGCCCAGGGTCATAGAGCAAGCATGTACATGCTCACTGTCGACCCAAGATGTTGCATACATGGTCGGTCTCCCAAAAGGGGGCGCACGCAACCCAAAACCGATCGCCCAAAGTGGCCGGTCCAAAACCCTAATTAGGGTTTGCGGTGTAGAAACATCTTGAGCGTCCATCTTCACAGGCTTGGATGGAAGGCCAAGATGGAGACTTAGAGCGAACCGAGCATGCTAGCATGACCACCGTGGGCCCGGCTTCATGCCTAGCCGGTCGTCCAAGGTCAGTGATAGAAGAGCACCTCGGTACGCGCGCCCAAAGGTAACATGTCACTGCCCCTCCATAAGTTCTAATCTCGACCACCCGTCTTTTCCGCCTGAGTCGAGTGGCTTAGATCAAATCTTTGCGAGTCAAGTAGGCATGGGTGTGAGCACCATTGTAACGCCTCCATGAAGGCTGATCGGTTCCTCCATTGGAACTCTCTAAGCATGCAAACGTTTGGGCCGAAAGAGGCAGCATGCGCGTCTCCCATCCAACGGTCACAAGCAAGGCTACGAGCCATCTCGTCCGTCCAACTTTGCAAGCTTGGACGAATGACTTAGGGTGCGAATCAACCAGAAAACAAGGTATCACCATGACCACCATCCGTCACTCTTCTTCACAGGGTAACCGACCAAGGCATGGCTTGTCTATACAACCTCCAAACGGTCACCTGAAGATGGTTGCATGCGATGTTATACCAAGTTCACGGTTCACCCTGCACTATTTTCTGTGGGTCCCGCGATCCACACACTCGAGACATTAATCACGTCACAACTGGGGGATACAAAATGGGGTATTGGTCTGGAGGTTTATAGCGTGCAGCGTGCAACACGCCATCACAAGATCGTGTCAGGGAAACATGGGCGGTTAGCGATGATAGGAGAAGTGGGCAAGCAACCGTGTGGCACTAACACACAACTCCACTTCATCCATCACTCCACTTCCTCCACTTTCCCACGAGAGACGTAATGAAGGCTTATCGACTTGTATAAATAGGTTCTCCTCCCTATTTCCAAAGACAGAGGTCTGAACAACACAGAAAACTGAGTGTTAATACCATCGTATTCAACACCCCGAGCCTGCCTGCAACATATGCTAGCCTGCTCAACCTTCTGTTAACAAGTCATCAAATATCCTTCATCTTCATACTCTCAACACCTTCTTCGCTTCCCTCCCTAAGATCAACCTCACATCCTTCACTTGTGACCGAAACAAATCTGGAACGGCCGTGTCTTGGTTTAGGCCGAATTGTACCTGATTATCTCTCGAATCAAAAGTTCTCATCGTGCAGCACATTTGTTGAAGGTTTAAATTCACTTCTCATCCATACACACCCAAAATTACCTAAACCAGCAGAAGTATTTTTCTCCCACAAACAATTGGCGACCACAGTGGGAGGTTAATCTCTCGGTTGCAGAACTCGAATCTTTAAAAGCTACCAGTTTTTATTCGAATTTGGAGAGGCATATCTTAGATTTGATTTGATTATCAATTCACTCTTCACCAAATCCCAGAAGTTCATCCCGAGATGTACTCCCGTTCGTTGAATCCTTCAGAAGCCATGGATAATTCAAGTGTCATCGAAAATGTGACCAGGATGCTGGAAGACGTCCTGGAAAATCAAGCAGGTATTGCCAGAAGGCAGAGTGAAACCTTCCCTATCTTGAATGACATATCGGCTCAATTACATGAGGGCTCTGAAAGCAGCTACCCGGGAAGTATCACTAATGACGCAAGAAATTCTGGAGGTCAGGTTTTCAGAAGAACTGGAGGAACACATGGCCCCAGAGAGCCTAGAGACGAACAAAACCTTTCACCTGGCAACGGGGGCTCGAGACGGATCGACCATCATGAAGAATTACGACGCTTGCCGGATGAAAACAGATAATCAACTGCATACGAAGCCTTGTTAGAAGATTTATACCTCAAGGCTCTTGCCAAAACTCAGAATAATACCCAACTCGTGCTGACTCTTCATCCAGGGGAAGAAACGCTAGAGGAAGGAGAAATAAATCAGAGAGCATATGAACGTAGGAGCTTGCAGCCTTCAAATAACCAGCTCAACGACAATGCCATCGCCATCACAACATCCTCCATGTCTCAGCAGAATCTCCCGACCAAGAGGGCCGCGGATGCAGTGACACGTGACAACGCCTCAATTCCTTGTCCAAAGCGTGCTTCACACCGAAACCTAAGGGAAGAGCCACGACACACGCCGACGCATGAAAGTTTAGACTCAAAAGATCCACGATTCCCGTTTCATATAAGGAAGATTGTGGAGTTGTTGGAGATATGGGTACGTGATGGAGAAGTACAACTGCCGTCGGTGCGACGTCCGCCCACTGATCAAGAGACAGCCAACCCGAGGTATTGTCATTACCATCGATTTCTCCATCACCCCACCAGTGAGTGCCATGCATTGAAACGCATTGTCCACGATAAGATAAATTCAGAGAAGCAATATTTCCCCTCAAAAAATTAGCACGCGCTCTTTGGGGAGAGGGTATTCGGGAGTGCTCATTCTCATACACGGATTTTGAAAGACAAGTAAGTCCCATCAAACATTACTGTAAGATAATTATATATCATACTGGGGACTTGGCGTCCTACATATATGAACAGGATACTCAATGAGCAAGCGCTATACATGCTCACCACCCATCACCTTTCCCTTTTACACTGCGTTTTCAATTTCACATGACATGTATGATCACTCATAATATAAGATTCAGATTCTATTTTAGAATAATCTTTTCCAAAAATAAAACATTCATAAAAGCATGTCGTAAATAAACCAGTCCAAGATTCAATCACCTATCAATTCAAAACCTAAAACCAAACTGTGTGAAAGGAAATCCTCACAATCACTCGAAAAGCATCTAAAGAGAAAACACAAGTATACGGCATGAATACTTCAGGGAAAATCTTTCAGCAACACCTCATCCTTCTGAGCAAGAGAGGCTTCCATCTTCCGGAGAACGTCTTGCTGAGATTTCAACTCCTCGGCCAACCTACCAACCTTTTGTTTCTGACGAATGACATATTCAGTGGAAAGCACCGTACCTTGCTTCTTCTGAATCTCCTGAATTGCATGAAACCCTTTGAAGAACCAAGGATCATTGAAGTCATACTATGCACACACATCCAAGTGGCACTTCCAGTCTTCCATCACATCTTCAGAAACATCATGACCAATTGAGACACTCATCTCCCGAATAGAGGGTAAGGCCTCCTGAACGCGATTTACCAAAGCAAGATGACTCTTCAGCTTCGTGGTGGTAGCAATGTGGCCATATTTCTTCCATATTGTGGTGTATAACTCCTCAAACTGGGCCAGCACACTGAACCCTCCAACCAACACATGATCAGGACGTGGATTATCAAATGGAAGGTCGAACATACCACCAGGAACGACTGCTGGCGACAACATCTCTTTAGAAGGAACCATCTCAGTAGATTTCCCTTCCAAACTCCTCCAAGTGATGGTCTGGATTGCTGACACGGCCTCATCTACAAGCTTATTAATATTACCGCTCTGAAAGGCATTCTCTTCAATCGAGCTTGCACCATCTTCATCGTTGTATATGATAGGATCAGTGTTACCAGACTCATCTACATAAAGATCGATGTTGCCAGACTTCTCCGCATGAAGATCAGTGTCTCCAGACTGTTCTACATGAAGATCGATGTTTCCAGACTTATCCGCATGAAGATCAGTGTCTCCAGACTGTTCTACATGAAGGTCATTATTACCAGGTTTCTCAGCATGAAGATTTCCAGACTTCCCGCTGCCTCCACGCTCCTCATTGTAAACTCGGGCCAGTACAGCAAAGGCATTTTCTTCAGGAATCCTCTGATCATCAACAAGGATTAGTAAAATCTTCTCATGGAAGTCGAAACTGAAAATTAAGCATAAAGAATTCAGAATACCTGCATATTGGAAGAGTTGAGAATTACTGGACTACATGCTTGCTTCTTTTTCTTGGACTTAAGATTGCAGTCGGTGGCGTTAACCCTGCCTCATTTCCCTAGAAGGGGTCTCAATCGCCTATGACCATCCAAGACGTCATAAAGAGGTTTATCACGAAGGTCAGTTACCGTTTCGCTAGCAAATGATTTAAAGAGCAGTAATTGCCCCCTCCAAAAATCTTTGTAACCAGAAGTAGCTACTGGCTTTATCTCCGGGGAAGGAAAAGGAAGTTTCAGCTCCGGCGAGAAAACATCAACATCAAGGCATGATGACTTAAGTTCTTCTGAAGGCGTTGCGGGACGACGAAATGGGACACCTTGATCAAAACCCATTTGGCGAGCGGCTCTATCAATATTATATGGAATAATGCTTAGCCTGTCATCACAAAAATAAGGAACATATCCTGGTATACAGCTCCGCAGGAAAACAACTTCTTCATGGCTCATATATCTCCCCCAGGCGGCATCTCAATGACAGGGACGATGGCGGAAGGATGAACCGGCCCCCAAAGACGAAAGTCTATGGAACTCACACTATCGAGCAAATCTACAAGCCTCACCCCTGCTTTTGGACGTCTATTCTGCCAACGGAGTATTCTTGAATCACCATACAAGATGGGGACTGAGGTTGTAGGAGTGGGAGCGTAATCCTTAAAGTGTTCCCACAGAAACGCCTGAAGAAAGGCGACGTGCACTTATGTATCCACCTTCATGTACCCGTTGGAAATATACATCTCCTCCACTAAAGAATTCAGGTGACCATACAGCGAGCCTAGGAATAACGAATCCAAAGGGAGAGTTATACCTTTGCCTAGCTTAATGGCGAATACGATGATTTTCTTTCTAATAGTTTTCGTGCCGGAGCCGTCATCAAGAATATCTCTGGACAACCACAAGGACAAGAATGAAGTTGTGCTAAGATCATCATTACCTTGCGTGGAATACCATTCACCTACCCACCAAGTCTAGAAACATTTCGGCTTCTTCTCCAACTAATCGTATTCGTTCACCTTCTGAATTATAGCCTGATAGATGATGTCTTCGCCTTCAGACAGTTTGCAATTAAGACTGCCAGCGACAGGAAGGCTCATTAATACAGACACGCTCTCAAGATTGATGGTCATTTCACCCCACGTGCATAAAGATGTGTTCGTAGAAGGACGCCATCGAGCAGCAAAAGCGACCAAACCTGGGATATCCTTCTTGACATGAAGAATTGTAGACGCCTTAATAGTATCAAGAATTCTCGCCATGGTTAAGTTGTCTCTAATCCCTTCATTACCCAACATGCGCCACATTCATCCTTCGTATGAGTCAAGTGGATTCTGACAAATTATGAAGTCAATTGGGGAAGGTGGATATTATTTCTTCTGGAGACAAAGCCTCATCACGCCTGCTAAAGACGATGGTAGACCCTCTTTATTTTCTGAACCGGTAATAAGGATTATATTATGTCTGGGGTGCCTCCTGACATTTGGAAAATACTTGGTAAGCATTCCATCATTTATATTTGGCACATCTCTGAAAGAGTCGACACCTCCCTTCACAACATTATCCTCCGCGTTCATCATTGAGCAACTGCAATAAGATTGGAAGTGTTAGCATGTTTCCAAGGGGTCGTACAGCAATAAAAGATTCTCGTGATTCCCAACTTCGTTGTTAGGCACCTAATACGGATATTACATGAGATTTGGATGGTTCAAGCGTCCTCCAAACAAACTCAGTTGAGGGAAATTTACACTACCATGTGTTCGATTATGAACTGGGAGCAACGGGTACGGAATCTAGTGTTATGTTATGTTCCATTCTCTTCATATGGAAGTTACCTACAACATATCAAAATTTCACGACAATCGGATGAAAGAGAAAGAAGGAGTGTCCAAAACATCAGAAGACACGCAACCTGAAAAAATTCTGAAAACCTCCTGGAAGTTTACTATTTCGTGATTTTTATCCCCTAAACATGTTCAAAATTCAAAAAGCTTCTTTGCTAAAGTTTGGAAATTTTCTGGGCTTAAGGATACATATGCGGACCGTCAAAATCCGAGTTTGTATGAGGAATCTACAGCAATTTCGATAAACGCAAGCGCAAGAGTACCTCAAAAATCACGCAGGCGGGCACTAAAGTTTGCGGAAACAAATCCGGCAGCAACGGCGATGGCGGCAGCACGAGCAGAGAGCTGGACGTTCACAAAAAAAAAAAAAAAAAAAATCGTGAAGGGAAAACAAAAAAGGGTTCTCCCTTTTATAGGCAAAAATTTGAAGAATTCTAGTTAGAGAAGGATTCCTTTTTGCTTCCAAAAAACTAAGAAGGGAAACCGGCCCACCCAAGGTTTCATGCCTGCGACGATGCGTTCACATGGACAATCACTAGCGGCTGCCTTCCAAGGTTAGTTACCTTTATTTCTTTTACGTATATTTGTCACCATCTCATGCCTACCCTACAATAGTGTAACCATTGCATGCTAGTCAGGGGACTTAATGTTGATGGTGGATTTCTATTAAAAGGCTAAAATTGTAAAAAGCCAATTTTTGTAAGCTGACGTCCTGCAAAAGATAAAGTCTTCAGGCGATGAATACTTCTCGCCATATTAATTCATTGGAGCATGTGCAACCATCCCTGAGAATTAAAACATACCCAGAACGGAGCATGTGGCAACCATCCTGACGGAGCATGTAGCAACCATCCCGGTTTTCTGTAGGTATACAACATTACTATTAATGCTTTAATTAAAGCCTTGTGTTCGACGTGCAAACACCCGTAGGCTACCTGACGGCAGTTATACTAGCCCGTTGAACGCATGCAAGACTACCCGTGTTAGTCTCGCTTGCTGAAAACAAACCCAAAAATATATCTCATCCGTCCAACTTCGCAAGCATAGATGGAGGGTGTAGATATAGATTCGGGGGTCCTGAGCATGCTACCATGATCACCTCGGACCCACATTCATACATGACCGAACGATCAAGACCAACTACGGTTGGTCCTTCCAAAACGTGCGCTCAAAGTGAGCATGACGCACGGCTAGGGTTCCTTTTAATCGTGAACGTCCAACTTCGCAGGCATAGTTGGACGGCTTAGATTATACCCTAAAACAAGTAGTGAAGTGATGGTACACCATTGGCGGGCCCACTTTCTACCTACATGACCGACTCCCTCATAGGCAAGTCGTGGTGCAAGAAACGATTGCCCAAACAAGGCTAGATTAACGCCTTATGCAGGCTGAGAAGATCCAAAACGATCACGGCCATCCGACTTCGCAGGCATAGTTGGATGGCTTAGATTGCGCCTAGGGTCATAGAGCAAGCATGTACATGCTCACTGTCGACCCAAGATGTTGCATACATGGTCGGTCTCCCCAAAGGGGGCGCACGCAACCCAAAACCGATTGCCCAAAGTGGCCGGTCCAAAACCCTAATTAGGGTTTGCGGTGTAGAAACATCTCGAGCGTCCATCTTCGCAGGCTTGGATGGAAGGCCAAGATGGAGACTTAGAGCGAACCGAGTATGCTAGCATAACCACCGTGGGCCCGGATTCATGCCTAGCTGGTCGTCCAAGGTCAGTGATAGACGAGCACCTCGGTACGCGCGCCTAAAGGTAACATTCACGGCCCCTCCATAAGTTCTAATCTCGACCACTCATCTTTGACGCCTGAGTCGAGTGGCTTAGATCAAATCTTTGCGAGTCAAGCAGGCATGGGTGTGAGAACCATTGTACCGCCTCCATGAAGGCTGATCGGTTCCTCCATTGGAACTCTCTAAGCATGAAAACGTTTGGGCCGAAAGAGGCAGCATGCGCGCCTCCCATCCAACGGTCGCAAGAAAGGCTACGAGCCATCTCGTCCGTCCAAATTTGCAAGCTTGGACGAATGACTTAGGGTGCGAATCAACCAGCAAATAAGGTATCACCATGACCACCATCCGTCACTCTTCTTCACAGGGTAACCGACCAAGGCATGGCTTGTCTATACAGCCTCCAAACGGTCACCTGAAGATGGTTGCATGCGATGTTATACCAAGTTCATGGTTCACCCTGCACTATTTTCTGTGGATCCCGCTATCCACACACTTGAGACATTAATCACGTCACAACTGGGGGATACAAACTGGGGTATTGGTCTGGCGGTTTACAGCGTGCAGCGTGCAACACGCCATCACAAGATCGTGTCAGGGAAACATGGGCGGTTAGCGATGATAGGAGAAGTGGGCAAGCAACCGTGTGGCACTAACACACAACTCCACTTCCTCCATCACTCCACTTCCTCCACTTTCCCACTAGAGACGTAATTAAGGCTTATCGACTTGTATAAATAGGTTCTCCTCCCTATTTCCAAAGACAGAGGTCTGAAAAACACAGAAAACCAAGTTTTAATACCATCATATTCAACACCCAGAGCCTGCCTGGAACATCTGCTAGCCTGCTCAACCTTCTGTTAACAAGTCATAAAATAGCCTTCATCTTCATACTCTCAACACCTTCTTCGCTTACCTCCCTAAGATCAACCTCACATCCTTCACCTATGACCTAAATAAATATGGAACGGTTGTGTCTTCGGTTTAGGCCAGAATTGCACAGATTATCTCTCGAATCAAAAGTGCTGATCGTGCAGCACATTTGTTGAAGGTTTAAATTCACTTCTCATCCACACACACCCAAAATTACCTAAACCAGCAGAAGTAGTTTTCTCCCACAAACACCTAGGGTTACTCAGTTTTCTTCGCAGGCGACACTGTTAACACCTTCCTCCCAGTTGTCTTCTTCATCAACAGCAGTGGTTGCCTCCGACAATGTCTGTCATTGCCCATTCAAGAGCATCAATGGTTGCGGCGACGGAGTTCATGGTAGAGGCTATGCCAAAGGGTTGTTCTTGAAGCATCTTCATGACAAACACCTTGTATCAGAAGCCGGCAAGGACACACTTCGAAACCTGCTTGCGAATAATGTAACTGTATACCGAGGAATATAGAAAGATCTCAGCAGCTTGCGTATGTGGCTGTGCAGCAAGTGTTTATACTTGCATGCTTGTTCGAAATCCTGTAAAGGACGTGATGGAGCTTGGCATGACTTCATCCCCGGGCCTCTCAATGGGGAGGGAGTTGATTTCTTGATTCATGGTTTGATCAAGCCGGACGAGGTGCAGACTGAAGCTTTCGAAGATGTCATTCCTGAGGGAGATACAACTCCAAGGAGTGATGGAAGTGACGATATAGATACTCTTTCTACTGAAATGCTCAACACCGTACTTCAACGTAACTTTCCCACAGTTAACTGCATTCCCCACAATTGCAGGCTTGCATTTTCAATGGCTCTCAAAGCTTGTCTCGACTGTGATCTAGTTGTTTCCTCCAATTTATCAGGTTGAATTCGACTCCTGCTTCTCTCTATCTACACTCTGTCGATGTACCAACCTAAAAGTTCTACAGAGCAAAAGTCCAGCAGTTGTAAGAGATTGCAGGTGGCTGCAATTCTCCAGGCTCTCAACGATTGGAAGGAGCCTAATGGTTGTTCCATTTTAGTGAAGCAATTGCTCCATCAGACGCTTCGTTGGGGCTCTACGAAGGACGACGAGAAGAAGGCAGAAGAGAATCAGCAAGCAGTAACCATCAGTTATTTCCAAAAGAAGATTAACTTTGGTCACTTCGCTGCTGTGATTAGGGTTTTGTCATCATCTGGGGTGGCCCCTTTTGAAGAGCAGACTTATGTCGACTTGATGGAAAAAAATCCGACAGCCTTACCTCCTGAGGTTCCCACAGACGATATCACCATTGACCCCATTTGTGTGGGTTCAAAGGCTATTTTGGGAGTAATTAAAAGCTTCCCTAAGGTTACGTCATGTGGTCGTGATGGTCTACGCACGCATCACTTAGTTGATGTTCTTAGTGGAGCAGCGGCGGCAGTGGCAGATGATTTGGTTTTATCTATTTCTTGGGTTATCAACCTTTGGTTGGATGAAAATTTCCCTAGTGAACTAGGCGAGTATATTTCTAGCGCACCTTTGACACCATTACTGAAGCCGGGGGGAAGTCTTAGGACCATTGCGGTAGGTAAAGTTTGGCGTAGATTGGTTTCCAAGGTGGATGCTTTTGTTGTTGGAAAGGATATGACTTCTTATTTAGGTGACTACCAATTCGGGGTTGGTGTTCTGGTAGGAGGGGAAGGTATTTTTCATGTTGTAAACCGCCTTTTAGAGATGAAGGGCCATTCGGAAAATATGTCATTGTTGCTAATTGACTTTTCAAATGCTTTCAACATGGTGAGAAGGTCTCAGCTCATCAAGTAAGTGAGCATTCATTGTCCAGCTATTTCTCGCTGGGTATAATTTTGCTACTTATTTCCGGCTAAGCTTTATTATTCCCAATATATCTTGTCCTCAGCACTTGGTGTGCAACAAGGGGATCCCCTCGGTACCTTGTTATTCGCATTGACTCTTCACCCCTTAGTGAAGAATATTACCTCTCGGTGCAAACTCGATTTGCACGCCTGGTACCTTGATGATAGAACAATTGTTGGTGATACCTTGGAGGTAGCTAAGGATTTGCGTATAATTGAATCTGAAGGTCCGAGAAGGGGGTTACACCTTAATATAAAGAAAACAGATGTCTTTTGGCCTTACCCTGATCCTAGGAGTGCAACAGAGGGTATTTCCCCCCTGGATATTGGTAGACCTTCTAAAGGAGTCAAACTTTTGGGCGGTCCAGTGAGTTTATACATGGACTTCATTAGCAATATGTTGTTGAATAGGGTGCAAAAAACTTTTCAACTAATGGATACGATCAAAAAACTCAGGGATGCTCAAAGTGAGATGCTTTTACTTCGCAATTGTACAGGATTGTCCAGACTTTACTTTGCAATGCGGACTACCAATCTTGCCGCTCTTCAACCTGCCACCGATCTCTTCGATGATCAGTTATTTCAGTATCTGAGATTTTTAATTACTGGAGATGGAGCGGGTTTCGGTCCTTTACAGAAGCGATTAGCTACCTTACCAATTAAAGATAGTGGACTTGGAATTTATACCATGTCTGACACTCGGGATTATTGTTATCTTGCTTCTCAGAGCCAGACTACTTCAGTACAGAAAGTGATCCTTGGTAATTTATTCTCAACAGACAAAGGTTCATCTTATCAGTTGGCTCTTCAGACCTTTACCAAGGTATGTGTATTACCGTCTACTTATTGTGTCGATGATTCTTCCCCCCCTTCTATGCATTCTTTGGCAGTAGTTTATTTTGATGCAGTTAAGAAGCAAATCCCAGACCAATTTCTTATGTCTAAAAGAGATTCCATCTTACGGCAATGCAACCGTGTCAAGCACGCACACGACTAGACAAATTTCTTATGTCTAAAAGAGATTCCATCTGGCGGTGCCTATTAGTGGGCTTAATCAATGCCTCGGACCTAGACAATTTAGAGTTGTGCTCTGTTATCGCCTCGGTATTCCTATGTTTGTTGAGAATAGTTCATGTCCAAGTTGTAGCAAACCTATGGACATCTTTGGTGATCATGCTCTTCATTGTTCTAAGGATATTAGGTATAAGTTTCTCCATGATGTTGTTCGTGATGTTTTCATCGACATTTGTTACAAATCCAATGTACCTGCGCGCAAGGAGGTTTCTCTAGGTCTTTATTCGGATGATGGTAGAGATCTAAAGCCAGTTGATATTCTTGTTCATAACTGGGAAAATGGTCAAGATGTTTGTATGGATGTCACAGGTGTCTCTCCATTCACTGGTGAGGGTGTCTGCTCCTTTTCCCCTGGAAAGGCTATTTCTGGTGTCGTTTCTCGTAAACGCGCCAAGTATTTGGACAAGTGTGCTGCACATGGTTTTTCTGGACTTCTCTACTTTAGGGGAGCTTGGATAAAATACTCTTGTTTTTTTTCAAGCGTCTACAGAATTGTTTGGTGAGAAATGACGCCAGTAGCGGCTTAGGTAGTTTTATTTTTTTATAGATTAGGCGTTGCAATTCAAAGAGGAGTTGGACCCCAGCTTGTTGCTAGGTTACCAACCAGAAGCTCTGTATGAGTTTTTGTTAGTTAATTTCAAATAGGTAAAAGGGAATCAATTTTAACATTATCCAAATAAAATAAAATAATATATATATATATATAAGTCATCCAAATATTATCTACTTTAAATTTTCTAATAACTTAATTATTGAAATATTAATATCAGTTGTGTAATTATTCTCAGTATCTTTATTATTATCGTTATCGGTTTGTTGATATTCCAGTTGGTACACTAAGTCTTAATTCTCTAAATATGATTTCACATTCACGTAAAAATTACTATAATTGATTTTATTTATACATATTGAGTCTGTATACCACATATATCTTGTTAAATATTAGCGTTAGTAACTTAATATTATTTGAATTTGAGTATGAATAAAATTTCAGTGTGTCCTATTCTTTAGATTAATTTATTAATGTAAAGTATCCTATTAATATTCAAATTTATTTTCTTTCCAGTCTATTTGTGTACTAAGCATATAAATACTATTATTACTTCTTCATGTGTATTTGTTTAATTTTAATGAATTATTAAATCAATTATTGAACTAAAGATAATTTGGCATAAGATTACTAAGAAACTTAGTCATTTTATTTTATGCAATATACCCGAAAGTTTCTAAGTGTTAACCTAGTAAGTCTTATATTAACTATCTGGTAGTTATTTCAAATGCAAAAGAGCATATTTATAACTTTATTTAATTTACAAAATCTGACCGTAAATAATTATTAATAATTTTGAGTAGCTACTTGATCCTAATTATTACTTTAATCATTAAATATTTACTAATGAGATTTTACTTAGATAAAGTTTATTAAAATACTATTTGATAAGTGTTAATATTACTTTTGTTTTGATGATTATTAATGATCCTATTATCATTTATTATTATTAACACTAATGGTCGAGATTGTAGTTGTCCTGTCCAGGTTAGCAGGACCCGACAATGGTTTCCTTCGAACAAAGACAACACAAGCACGGCAGAATTTCAAACCTCACTATTCCCTAGTGCTGGATTGTTTAGGTGTTCAATAACTGAGACTAACTAATCTCTGGTTCTATATTAAAAAAATTTAAAAAGTTGGTTTCAACCTACAATTTTTACTTCATAATTATCTATGCACACAAAACAAGGAATAAGCAGTCAACATGTTATGCGAATCAATCAAATCAATACATGAATCTTTTAGTTATTGATTGTTTTTAGTGAGTTAATATTTATCTCACAAACCCAACCCAGTTCTAAACTAATCAAACAATCTATCTGGAACTGGCTATTCCTATTATTTCCCATGTAAGATCTAATAATGAGCTCTGATACCAACATTGTAGTGCCCCATAAGCTAGCAGCCAACTAGTCCAAGAGATTAACTACATAAAACGTCACTAAAGATCTAAAACATATAATAAAACACTAATAAATAAGTTTTAAATAAATATTAACCCAAATCTAAACCCTCTCTGAAATAAATACAAGAATTTCTCTCTGATGATACATATATAATAATCATTTGGTTTGCAAACAGAATATACAACAAAATAAACATAGTGAAAGCTAAAAATATTACGTACTCAACTCCTCAAACTTTTCACGACTTGAAAGACCATCGTCATGTGCACATATTATATAGTCTCTGAAACTGAAAGTGGGAATTGAGTGAGCACATCATCCCTAAAAGGGGTGCCCAGTAGAAACATCAACTAACTTTCAAGTAATCACTGGAATGATTTAAAGACAATGCGGGTTTTACTGAAAACCGTTAAAAAGACGGAAAACAAAATAAAACATGTTAAGATAGTAAATTGTACTGAAAATATAAAGTCTACCAACCAATCATTCAGCAAACATTCACAACAGAAATAATAGTTTAGCAACGTCTTCCTTCGAAGTAGCAAGGCATGACTGTTGCAGAATCTTCAATGATCATTAAAGTACCGTGAGGTTTTCCAGCCATGAAGTCATAAACGATGTGTACCTTACCAGTACCTCATTCTACGCGCACTCTACATATCAAGTATCAAAAGAGATCTAATAGTGATAATATTATATCCGATAGAAGAACTTAATCAAGGAGAACCATATACTTATCGCAATACAAGTCCAACAATATTATATATAATATTCTCAACATCATTCACTCCAAATACCAAAACATATTATAATACTTATTGCAAGTAATTTAGAAGAACAGTAAACATCCATGTATGAGACATGCGTTGCGCGTACAGAAATAGAGAAGGTATAATGGCCAAATTAAAACTAGGCCTATATAATATTCAACCCAACGAGGCCGAGTAGATTTGCGTAAATTAGTTATAACATATGGGGCCCACATCTCACACCAATCAAAAGGAAACCTTCTCCCTCTCGTGCTAATAATAAATAAAGATTGTAACCAAGAATCACTTTTGAAAATAAGTAAATACTCCAAAAACACAGATATTAGTTGATTCTAAAGACCCAATCCCATCCAAAAATGTAAAAGAAAACTAGTTTGTATTATACACATATAATACATGCATACACGCATCATATATAGTAATAAAGATATGCATGGATTTCACAAAAGATAGATTTTTATAACAATAATGAATACAAGAGAGTTCGTTATCGATTCCCATATCTTTTGATGGCATCCCACGCCTACCTTGAGATTCATCGGTTCATCCTTTGAATCGATCGTTTTTAATAAAGACTAATTGTTAATCACACAAACACTCTGAGTATTTAACCAATAAACTCATACAAGGTTCATAACATAATATCATACAAGTTTCTAGTTATAGGTTAAGTCAAGTAACTAACGGTTCTACTTTTATTAATGATTTTATAATTTAGTAATAATTAATTTTGGGATAAAACAATATCTACTTATCCAAATAGGGTCAAATTGGATATCATCGAAAAGCCCTCGAAAACCTCTACAACTTTGAAAAAAGAACCAAAAGTTAAGTCAGACCAGAAGTGGTCCAAAAACTCAAAATAAGATATTTGTCCCTAAGCCCAATCCCATTGGCCTGGCCCATCGGGTTAACCCACAGCCAGATCCATAACCCGGTCCACTACCCACTTGGTCTGACTTGCCTGAGCCATAAATCTGATTCATCTTACTTACTGACTCACCGAGTTGAGTCAATTTCACAAACACATGACATGCATCTAACATACTTGTACACAGCACAAGCACAGGTCTTTCGTGGTCTATCAATTTCTCAACATTTATCCAAACAAAGCTATTAATGACTCGTTAGAAAGATGACATTATCCTCACCAACTTTGTAGCTATGACTGAAAACCAAATCCGACTCTAACATACACATAAACATCCATTAACATGTCTACTCATAGCATTTTCCATATTTTCTAAACCATTACTTACCCAAATCAAGCAAACTCAGTGTCTATAGAAAGATGAGAGACGCATTTACAAGTCCCAAATAATACCAAAGCCTAAATCACAACATAAGGTACCTAATTCAGTCTTTATAAACAGGGAAGTAAAAACATCAATTTCATATAAAATCATGAATTTTCATTAACAAGAACTTAATTGATTTTGAGTATTTTTTGATAACTAACAATACCATATCACTAAAAACACACTAGAATCGTTTGGAAATGTTACCTTGTTTGATTTATCAAACCTCCATCATCTTCATCAACTCCATAACCATGAACCATGATAATAACCAACTCCATAAAGATTCTTCTCCAGTTACTACTATTTACTCTCAAAAACCTCTGCCTCTCTTAACTTCTCTCATTTCTTTTCTCATCTCACAAACTGTCTCCTAATAATCACTATCATAAACTCTCATCATCATCACCTTATTCTTCTTCTTCTATTTTTCCTTCTATCTTGATAACGCTCCTCTTTTTCTTGTCAATTCTGTCAAAAACTCTTTCTTTTCTATTCTTATTTAAACAACCAGCACCTACTTAACCAAAATTCATCCAAATCCTTCCCCATACATCACCTCCAGCTTAGTTCACGAGGAGGAGATGTGTCTCCTGTAACTATTCTATTTTCAAACCTTCAATTAGGTTTTTACTATTACTAACCTTATAATAATTCTAAGGGATGGCCTAATGACTAACCAGAGGTCTAGTTCAAAAGAAAATATTCGGTCAGCATAGGTCAACGACCAAATTTCCGGGTCAAGGTCAAATGTCTGATGGTCCAGTTAAAGCCAGTTGACTTTAGTCAAACTCTAACGATTAAACTTCCAATTAAGATATCTTCTTTGTCCGATATTCGATTTGCGCGTTCTTATAGTCCATTGCGTGTAAGTTTTCAATATCTATCTAACAGTACTAGTTTTGTAACTAGACCGATGTTAGATTAATTTCTATTAATTAAGATTTATCTCTTATTAATTGAGTTATTAGAGGTTGAGTCGTCTCTTGATTGTTGCTAGACCAGTCAAATAGCGTTGACAAGCTTGAGGGTCCTTACAATAACCTTTCTGATACCGAGTCTTCTTATCACCACAAGATCTTAGATAACAATACAAATATCTAGATTACTCACATGGTCACAATAGGGGGGAAATAAACTAAAAACACATGAAAGGAGAATCAGGTAATTATTATTGCTCATTACATAAAAACATAACTGCAAATTTTAATTATTGATGCTAATATTAGTTCAAAATTTTTACAGCATTTAAAACTAGTTAATCTTATTGTTTGTTTATGTAGCATTCTTCATATTTTAGCTTTTTGCATCCCTCCACCGATATTGTCCACAGTAAGCCATTGCGGCCATCCGGCAGTGTGGGGTTTTTAACGAGCATCGCTGCAGTCATCCAACAACAACTTCCCAGGATATCACCCATCCTTGGATTACTCCTTCCCGAGCACGCTTAACTGTAGAGTTTTCTGACAACTCTGAAGCCAATTTTCCTGAAAAGGCCTCGGTTTTAGGAAAGGACAAATTATTACTTATTTTTCATTCGGCCATCCACTGCCGAATATCGGGGTATTACAAAACCGACACCTTAAATTGGAGCCGTCCTTGGATCCACAATATATTTTGAATCCCAGATCTCCGACGTTCCCTACCCCTATAAGACAAGCACCTGGACCAACCCCATATAGCGTATCTTCCCACCCTCGGCAGGTAAACCTTCGTCGGATATGATACCATTTATAATGACTCATCCCTCCACCGATATTGTCATCACTTAGCCATTACGGTTATCCGACAATATGGGGTTTTTAACAGGTGTCGTTGCGGTCATCTAGAAATAACTTCCCAGGAGGTCACATATCCCGAGATTACTCCCGCCTGAGCATGCTTAACTGCAGAGTTTTCTTCCAACCTTGGAGACAATTGCTAAGTGGAGGTAATATTGGTGGAGGGACGGACCCCTCCACCACCACCAAGAAAATAAGAAGTTGGTTCTTATTTTCTTGTTATAAACTAGTTATCACAACACTACAAAGGTAGCAAAAAAGTTGTCTCTTATTTTCTTGTTATATACCTTAGTTATCACAACACTATGAAGGTACTTTATTGGAATGTCCAAGGATTTAAAACATAAATACTAGAGACCATTTGAGAGATATAATTATGACTCAAAATCCAGATATGATTTTTTTTGGGTGATCTAAATACACATCTGATTACTTCTAATTCTTCTTCTTCTTTTTCAAGTGATGGATGTGTAAATTATATTCTTCAATCATTTGGCATAGAAGATATTGGTTTTATTGGTAAGGAGCATGCATGGACAAGGACGGGCAAAAAGAAATCAAAAATTGATATGGCTTTAATTAGGTAATGCAAACTGGAATACTAATTTCCATGATTCTAAATTATTGCATCTTGTTTAGAAAGGTAGTGATCATTGTCCAATAATGATGGTTACAGAATACAATCAACTAAAGTTACGGAAACCTTTCAAAAAAATTCAAACATGGTTGCATGAAAAATCTTGTGATTTTGAGATAGCTAAGGCTTGGGAAAAAGAAGTACATGGGTATGCAGGGTTTAAGCTCATCAATAATTTACAATTCACTATAATTGTTCTCTAGATGGAACATGACATATTTTGGTGACATTCATCAAAAAGTTGATATGCTTCAAAATTAACTGTCTGAAATTGACGACTACCTCTCTCAGCATACAATACTTCCAAAGCTTTTGAAATAAATGAAGATCTTAAAATATGGCACCTGATACAACATGATTTTCATAATCAAAAATCCAAAGATAATTTTTTTAAATACATGGATAATAATACCAAATACTTCCATACTTTAACAAAGAGAAAAAGGGAAAGAAACAACATTAACTCATTAAAAGATTCTTACGAAAATTGGTTATACTCAAGAGAAGATTAATTTAATCTGTTAATAATTAATTATTTTAAAGATATAAGTACTTCTATGTCTCATGTTATTCAAGAACATCATTTCAATCTTCTTCCAATTTTAATTACTGAAGAGGATACCAGACTCCTACTTGCTTCTCCAACTGATGATGAGATTTTAACTACTCTAAAGAGTATGGAAAGTTGGTCAACACATGGACTATAAGGTTTTCAAGCAGGCTTTTATAAGACTCAATGGAACACAGTTAGTCCTGAGGTATGTGATATGGTTAGGAAATTCTTCTCTTCTGTATTTACGCGTATAGGCTAGACTTCGGGTTGCATAAGTCCGGATTTTGAGGTTAGTTAGACTTTGTATGTTGCTATTGATTTCCAAACCACCTTGATCAAAATACGTTTTGATCGTAAAGGAAATCACTTATATAGGATTAATCTTTGGGAGGCAGATTGGTTTAAAGTCTTTAATTGAGTTTAAGAAACTCTTAGTTGGTGTGATGTCATCTAAGGGAATAATTTGCGCGGAGTCCTGCTGGAATTCAAGAGGCGTAAGGAACGCGATTGTAGTTATATTGGTGTGAGACTGAGTTCGGGCTCAACTACATTCCAAACTGAATTTAATTGGTAGTAGGCTAGTGTATGTAGTGTCTTAATACAGTTTGGTGTTCAATGTGGACTAGGTCCCGAGGTTTCTATTTTTTCGGTTTCCTCGTTAACGAAACTTCTGGTGTCTGTGTTATTTATTTTTCCACATTATATTGTTTATCTTAATAACTGAAATATCACATGTTGTGCATTAATCAATCGTAGTAGATACGTCCGACATAGTTTGTTGGATACGACTTGATTTATTCTTGGACATTGGTCTTTGGTACCATCCATGTAATCTTTTCGTGATTAGGTTCACAGATTGGATTCTGTAAACAATTTAATCGCAAGAGATAGAGATATAACTCTAGACACTATTCCTTGGTTGAGTTTAGCTCTCGGAGTTGTGTTGAGTTTTTCCATACAGATTGTCTACGAAAAAGTTGGTGGTGTATTTTGGTACCCCCAGTATTTTCAACTAGTCGTTGGGTTTTTCTCTATATATAGAGACCTCATCCTTGGACCTAATTTTCCTCAAAAATGCTCATTTTATTCCCTCTCACTCCATATACTCCATAAATACTCATTTCATACCTCCACATACAAGAAATGGCATTATTTGACTCCGCGAAATATTTGAAAATCACCAAAGCATGGTACGCCGAAAATCGATTAGATCACTCCTCGTCCGAGACCTTTTGGGCGAAGATATATAACAAATTTAGGCAAGATTATGGGAACCCGGAGAGAAGAAGTCTTCAACAAATCCATGATAGGCACCAAGTCATCCTAGATGCGATAGTTGGTTTTATAGCTATCCAACAACGGATTTTGAAAGCTAGCCACTTTAGCATGTCCCTTCAACAATTTGTAAGTATTTTTATGGTTTATTCTACACAATCTACTTTCTTCAATTTGTAACTAACAAAGTAAGTTTGTGTCGTGTTTTTGTAGCATAAATCTGTGAAAGTGCGCTACTTGGAGGAAAAGGAGAAATCATTCAGATTTGATGAAAGCTATCACTTCATGATATCCGAAATTTCACCATACGACCCAGTCTTTATGGTGGGTGAGTCCAACGAAGATTGATAGTTTTAGGAATTTTGGTGTACACTTTGTGGGTAGATCTCTATGTAAACCCACAAGGGACTATAACTCTTCCACTAGGAGTAGATTTGAAATGAATGGAATATTTTCTTCTTACGAAAATGAAACAATCGTTTTATATATGTTGGTAAAAAAATACGATTATGAGAGTCGTATTTTATCTATGCATACTTTAATCGATTCTTGATGTCCTTCTTGAATACAAAAAGACTAATCCAGAATCGGTTACTAGTGCGTGAACATAACCTATTCTGGTTAGTGTTTTCGAGAAAAAATCAAAATCTTTCAGTTATTTGATGTATTGAAGATCGATTAACATTAGTTGATCTCTAAACATGGTTAATTAAAACCAAAAATGACTAATTAACACTAATTAATTAGGGATAAAATGGGTAGAAATAAAATGATTTGATAAGGGGGTTGTGTGAAATTAAAATTATAATATCGTCTTTTAGTACTAGGCCCTAAACTAGGCAGGTTATGAAAATGCTCCTTTTAAAATGACTTTGTGCCGCCAATTTAACTTTCTTTGCTCTAAAGTTTTGGACACCAGGTGGTACTCTAAAGTTTTGGACACCAGGTGGTACTGGTAGGTGGGTCTCTTTGTTGCCTTTTAAATTTTTGCAGTGAATAAATATCAGCTTAAACTTGATCCCACAAACCATTTGTTGGAACGCGCAATTGGGGGATACTTATATTAATTGGGGATATAAATTACTATATCCATCTAATAGTGTCTGTTAAGGGGAATTTTTTGGATGCAGAAATACTAAAATATCCTTTAGGTTAATACCCTTCCATCTATATTAAAATTTAAAACTAAAACTAATTCGGTTTTTGAGTGCATACATGGAAGGGCAGTATGGAGAAGCATCAATGTAGACATAGATGCAATGAATTCTAATTCGGTTTCAGTGGCTCAATGGTGCACAAGTTGGTTCTTAAGAAATCTTAATCCAAGAGATGAGCAATGGCTACCGGATTTTATCACAGGGTATTTCCGTTACTAAAAAAGTTTGTAACACATATACGCCATTACAGAAACACTGTGATATTTATTGTTATTCTTTTTTGCAACAGTTTTAACTGTGAAAAACTTTGGTTACAGTCACAGTTATTAACTGTTACATTATTTAATAGTAACAGTTAATCTAATTTTAAAAAAGCGACGCATGGCACATTTGTCATAGTAATTATAACAGGTTTAATTGTTATTCTCATTTTGCAACAATTCGTAATGACACGTGTTTTTCGCCGCCACGTAGGCAACAATTTCTTTTTGCCGCGTGTCACATTTTCTTACGATTATAATAACACATATAAGTGTTGCATAATTTTTGCAACAAATTCACTATGGACACCTGTCATATTTTTGTCACTTATACTGTAACGTTTAAACTGTTACTCTCATTTGTAACAGCATTATGATGATGACACGTGTTTTTTCTTCGCATTTTTCGTCACAGTTATATCTGTGACAATTCTTTCAATTAAAATTTAAAAAAAAAATGGATAGTCCAGGTCATTCTCATGGACCTGGCCTTCCAGTTTACAGGCCTGCACAATTAAACCTGAAACACAGGCCTGCAAATTATTCTTTTCCAATCTGTAATTCACCCTATTTTACCATTCATGCATACATTACAGAAACACAAACTCTCCACATTTTCTCATAACTTTTCAATAAAATTCTGCAGTCAGATATGAAACTGTATATTCTCATTAACAAATGAAAGATATTCATTGCTCTAAACCAATACAACCAATAAGATTCAAAAAATATGATTTGTATGACTAACTTACAGACTTCCACATGAAGAAAACTTAACACCTGAAGCTTGAGTCACTAGTCCAGATCCTTCCACAAGCATAGCAGCATTTCATTGAGACATAGTGCATGTCCATTTACAACATAAGTTAGCATTTTCTTCTAATTTGAAGCTCCAGATCTAAAGCAAATGATGGAGAGTACGAGTTAAAAAAAATACAAACATTTAAAGGGTAGTACCTTTCAAAGAGGATTCAACATCAAAGAAGCCATGTAGCTTTGTTGAAAACCCCCTTGAAGGCAAATTTGTTTGTACTTCTAGCATGCAAGACCTACAGAGTAGACACAACAACAAATAAACATAGAAGTTAAGCAATAGATCGTTCACATCAAACCATCCAATCAAGTTCACAGGATATAATTTAAGTTTTTTCCTACTTGGAAATCTAAGAAGCATTTCCCGTTTTCCTAGTTCTTCAAAATTAATCTTCTTAAGTAAAAAGCAAACCAAGGATACATTCATTGGCCAATGTTAACACAGATCCATACAAATTTCGCGGTACTTCTTGCCAAGAATATTAGCATGAAGCAAGTCTTCCTTAACAAATTTATATCACCTTGTTCCACTTAGAGGCAGAGTTAGTTATAATCCTCAAAGGCATACCAGGTTTATTGGTAAGGAGCACCCATAATCTTGGGAAGGCCTTGCAAATCATGAACCTCACCCACCCAAACAGATTGCACTTAGAAAAAATAGCCTTCAAACTCTAATAATGGTCATTTGATAATCTATAATCTAGCACTACCTTATCGGTGCTCCTCAATAGTGCTGCAGTCCACAAGTAATAAATTCCAAATGAAAAAATAAATTAACATGGATAGGAATTAAATCACTACTTAAATACAAGACCGTCATCCAGTATGAATAAAACTTATCAATTTTCATCAACCTGTTATGGAACCTGTAAGTGAAAACTACTCAAATACAAGCTAACACGTGATAAAATTCTTGCATATGGTAAAATAGGTTTCATGAGCAAAACATTAGATCCTCCTCTAAATGCACGATAAAATTAGGTTCAAATAAAAGGTAGGCGAACATTCTCAAGCAAGCCCCGCTACTCAAATATATACTTAAACACACCCACCTTTCAATTTCAAGAAGAAAAACCGGTGAGTAGCATGAATAAATAACTGAGTCCTGGAGTAAGTACCTGATTCAAAGTCAGGACAAAGAAGATTTGTAGCATTTGTGCTCCCGGGACCACCTAAGTCACTGAGCACACAAAGTCAGAAGCAAATACTCAAAGCGAATGGCTAATATTGTATAGTTTTAGAAGGTAACCGACATTTCAATTTATATATATTCAATCTTATTTCTATAAATGCATTTTTAGATCATCCTAGATGTTCTGGAGAACATGAAAGCTGGTTTAAAAAGATTAGTCAAGCACGGAATGCCAACTTATATTGATTTTTAGCCTCATAAGTTCAATGATGTTAAAACGAAATCAAACGAAGGAAGCAATATTTCAAGCCATTTCATAGATAATAGTAAAATGTAGTTGAAACTACAGCATTTTGATACATCAATAAACTACTCATAGAAAATTCAGAGATGTAAGATGACATTCTATCTATTTGAATTGCAGAATATCAAAGTAACATCTAACTACTTATAATTAATCATTCATTCATTTCACAAGTGTATTTTCCAGATCTCAGTCTAGGTTAATCCATACAAAAAGAAGAAGATGTAATTACTAAAAGAATAGGTGATATATTGCAACACAGGTTATGGTATAATGCAGAAGATAAGTCTGATTATTTATGTTCACACAACATTGGATGACCAACTAATTCTCATACATTCAGTGAATTATACAAGAAACCACGGGAAATACAGAACAACTGCCCAGTAGAATGCATTCTAGTCAAAGTGAGTATTTCATAGACTTACTTGTCATGATTCCTGCCTTCAAAGAGGTTCATACAAATAAGAATATCCACTGCTCCCTGCAAATGGCAAACCATGTAATTAATTTCTGAGATAACATATACAAGAGTAATGAATCTAGAGAGATGTGTAGCTAACCCAGCAGAAATAGTTACAAGTTTATCCAGATCTTTCCGAAACGGTAATTCTATCATTTTAAGCAACCAAGTGCGCAATCCATGAAATATTTACCTTATCAACGGAAGGAGGATCCAAGTAATATTTCTCAGGTCTTGAAGGTGCCTGTAAGATACCTGCAATAGGCAGAATAAATACTTCTCAGGTCTCACAATCTTGTACAATCATAATATTTGAAAGCAACAATCTAGGATACCTATTTATCATATTAACTTTATCCATCTATTTTCTCTGAACGAAAGGTGACTAGTCTACCATACGGAAGGTTATATAAGACAGCAGTAGCATCATTCACTAGAGTCGTTAGCCATCAACTTAACTACCATTACTAAACTACACCAAGTATCAGTGTGAAAAACATAAGAAACATATTTAGTGTCTCCATTGAACAATGTATCTATCCCTCAAGCATGTTCCTGACTGGCAGATCCAACACCTCAAAAAATGAAGGATTTAGAATGGAAAATTACTTAATTAAAAGAAAACTACAGATCAGAAGCAAGAACGATGGCTAACTGCAGACTCATGTTAAGCTCTACTCCTCTTATATACCCTATTAAAAACACTCAGAACCTCACTTCCATTGTAAGAGGACCCTATTTGATCAATACAGCAGAACTTTCGCAAAAAAAAGGTTGGCTAATGTATTCGTCCTTGTAAAATCCTTGTAAAAGTAGCTCCCTGAAGTCAAATAACGCGAAGAAAATCGATTTTATAGAATGAAGTAACAGGAAAAGTATCAAACTACGAAGTTCAAATCGATAACAACAAGTTAACTTCTACATAAAACAACAAATAATCTTACAGTCTTGACCAAAATAAGACTTGAAAGAAAAAACTTGAACTCAAGAACCAATGTCACAGTTGAAAGCTTACATGAATGTGAACTTTTACATATATGCAATACTTTCCTCTACTAGTACATGGGTTACAGAGATTAAGACTAAATTATTTAACCAAAAAAGTACTAATTTTTCATACATCTTCTAGTACCTGACTTCAAGTATTGATCTGACCTTAAAAAACTTGGCTTCTATTTCATTCAGACAGAAATCTCAAAGGCACTACGTATTTGTGAAGAAAAAAGGAAACAAAAGATCCATATCAACTTACAGCTCTAGCAGCTTCCTCATGGGTGGAGAATGCAACAAAACCAGAGGCATTACTCACTCCTCCATGATCAAGCATCTCCATTACCAACCCCAATACTACTACAAATCACCATCACCACCATCTTTAGTATCATACAACAACGAATCACAAGCATCACCATTTCCATTACCCATAAATGACAATCAAAAGCACTCCCATCTCCATAACCTGGAAAGAATAATCAAATTAAAACTAAAAGAATCCTTTGACGATCAAATATAACTTAATATATAAATTATGAACAAATGAAAGTAATGAACAACAGAACATATGCAGAGATCTTCTAAGTAATGAAAGTAATGAACCACTAGAAAGACAATAATGTTAACACAACGAGTAGGGCAGAAGTCTATCCCATCATTCCATTAGTTCTCGAATGCTTCTTTGTACTTTTCATAAAGCTGCTGAGAATAGTCATGAGGAGGTTTCTATGTACACATGTTGTAACATGTTTTGTACTCAAAAGTTAAGAAAACACAATGCATGCATAAGATCTTAATAACATCATTACAATCACATAAACTATAACAACAAGAAAACCATAGAAAATCTCTTCAAGGATACATATACAACATCATGTAACTATGTGAGTTGAATTGCGGTTCCGGAAGACCCAACTATTGAATTAACCATGTGCCTGCAAAAAATAGCACACCTTTTTCTCTCTTCCTTTATCCGGGATTGGGACCGGCATTGCAATTGCAATGGCGGAGTTAAAAAGGGTGTGATTAAAAAATACAATAACAATAAAGAAACTACATTCCTTAATTAAAATAAGAGCACAAACACTGTCTTTCAGAAAGAAAAAAGCCGCACAGAACAACTATGCCAAAAGGCATCTGCTTCACAAAAACACATTCACTGTCTCACATGTAGCAAAAGCCGCACGATGTTCTCAAAACAAACAAGAACTGAACCATAAGAGATTTAATTCACAAACACAGTTAAGCATGTAACTTAAGGATCACAGAAAGATGAAATCAGACACAACACATTCATTGAGGTGATGGATGGTGCCACGCCATTTCTTGTGTTACCCTAGGTTCAACATTTAACCTGTTGAACCTTGGCCAAAGGGGAAAATATGTCAACACTTTTGAAGGTTCACTCGAGGATGACTTCATCCCAGCTTGAGGATCAGCAGCATGCATTGGTAGAAGACCAGCTGCTTTGGTAGAGTTTTCACCTATACTCATCTACAACAAATGAGTTAAACTTCCATGAACAAGGTATTTCATAATATAAAGCAGCTACGATATTAAAAATGCTTCTAAGGACAATAGTTGTTACAACATTATTTCACCCACAAGACCTACATCAGTATACTCCGAATCTTCTCCAAGAGAGGCCTCCAAACTGGCTTGGTGATTGGCATCACGTGGTTTTGCCATGTACTCCATGGCATACCCGACTGCTTCATTGACGAGGTCGTCCTCCTGGATAGACCCTTCAATGTACCTTTCCATGTATCAGTTTGTATAGTAACATATCATTAGAATATAGATGTTTTATAAAAAATAGAAAACATCACATAAGCAAGGCCAAATTCATTCTAAGAACTCATGTATTTCACTTCCAATTGTTAACTCTACTTCATTATTACATGATCAAAACTCTGAATAACCGAATATCAACATATGCAAAGTTTTTTTCTCTCCTAATGATATAAGAAACAAACTAAAAAATTTTAATAACCGTATATCAACAAACTAATTCTCAAACCCCTAATTGAAATTGCATAACAAACCTAATTAAAAGCTTTGAACGAAAATTAAGAAACCTAATTTTTAGACTACAGATCGAACGTAACAAGAATATAATCACAAATACTAAAGAACCAACCAATAAAAACACTAAACATGAACCAAACTATATAGATCTGTAAGAAATAACTTACATTTTTGGACAAATCGGAGTTAGGGTTCAGAGAAATTATGTCTGTGAATAACGGAGAAGTTAGATTAGAGACGAAGTTAGGGTTTTTTTTATAAAGGATTTGAGAAAGATCACAGGTTCTTAGTTTGAGGATTTGATAAAGACGAGAGGGTTTCTTTTTTTTTGGTTTCTTCGTTACAGGATTTGAGAGAGACGATATAATTTGGATATGAGAAAGAAAGAGAAAGGAGTTGAGAAGGCGATAAGTGAAAAAGAGAAAGAGAAGAGGATAAGCATAACGAAGTTCAAGTAAGTAAAACTGTAAAAGGAATGGTTTAACAGTTGCGATTTGTCCATCAAAAAACATGGACGATTGACATTACGTTTGATGGTCACATACAGATTAAGGGGAATGTGTGAAAAGCATGTGTGTTCTTTCGAGAATTACTTGTATTTTGTTAAAATCCCAAACCGTCAAACCGAGAAAATGGAATATCGTTAATGACAACCGAGTATCGATTTTGTTGGGTTAATGTATTTTTCTTTGAAAATAGATTTTTTCGTTTGGATGAATTGAAGAGGAAATATGTCAGATTTAAACATCACAGTTTCAAAAATTACTAGAGTTAGACCTTAGTTTCACGTCTGGATGAACTGAAGATGAAATATATCATAATTGAACTTCACGGGTTCAAATATTACTAGAGTTTGACCTTTGTTTCTCGTCCGGATGAACTGGAGACTAAATATATCAGAATTGAACATCACGGGTTCAAAGATTACTAGAGTTCGACCTTTGTTTCTCGTCCGGATGAACTGGAGATGAAATATATCAGAATTGACCAACACAGGTTCAAAGATTACTAGAGTTCGACCTTTGTTTCTCGTCCGGATGAACTAGAGACTAAATATATCAGAATTGAACATCACGGGTTCAAAGATTACTAGAGTTCGACCTTTGTTTCTCGTCCTGATGAACTGGAGACTAAATATATCAGAATTGAACATCACGGGTTCAAAGATTACTAGAGTTGGACCTTTGTTTCTCGTCCGGATGAACTAGAGACTAAATATATCAGAATTGAACATCACCGGTTCAAAGATTACTAGTGTTCGACCTTTGTTTCTCGTCCGTATGAACTGGAGACTAAATATATCAGAATTGAACATCACAGGTTCAAAGATTACTAGAGTTGGACCTTTTTTTCTCGTCCGGATGAACTAGAGATAAAATATATCATAATTGAACATCACGGGTTCAAAGATTACTAGAGTTGGACCTTTATTTCTCGTCCGGATGAACTGGAGACTAAATATATCAGAATTGAACATCACAGGTTCAAAGATTACTAGAGTTGGACCTTTGTTTCTCGCCCAGATGAACTGGAGACTTGAAATATATCAGAATTGAACATCACGGGTTCAAAGATTACTAGAGTTCGACCTTTGTTTCTCGTCCGGATGAACTGGAGACTTGGAATATATCATAATTGAACATCACAAGTTCAAAGATTACTAGAGTTGGACCGTTGTTTCTCGTCCGGATGAACTGGAGACTAAATATATCATAATTGAACATCACGGGTTCAAAGATTACTAGAGTTGGACCTTTGTTTCTCATCCGGATGAACTAGAGACTAAATATATAAGAATTGAACATCACCGGTTAAAAGATTACTAGAGTTCGACCTTTGTTTCTCGTCCGGATGAACTGGAGACTAAATATATCAGAATTGAACATCACCGGTTCAAAGATTACTAGTGTTTGACCTTTTTTTCTCGTCCGGATGAACTGTAGACTTAATATATCAGAATTGAACATCACGAGTTCAAAGATTACTAGAGTTGGACCTTTGTTTCTCGTACGGATGAACTAGAGACTAAATATATCATAATTGAACATCACCGGTTCAAAGATTACTAGAGTTCGACCTTTGTTTCTCGTCCGGATGAACTGGAGACTAAATATATCAGAATTGAACATCACAGGTTCAAAGATTACTAGAGTGGGACCTTTGTTTCTCGTCTGGATGAACTAGAGACTAAATATATCAGAATTTAACATCACCGGTTCAAAGATTACTAGTGTTCTACCTTTGTTTCTCGTCCGGATGAACTGGAGACAAAATATATCAGAATTGAACATCACAGGTTCAAAGATTACTAGAGTTAGACCTTTGTTTCTCGTCCGGATGAACTAGAGACTAAATATATCAGAATTGAACATCACAGGTTCAAAGATTACTAGTGTTCGACCTTTGTTTCTCGTCCGGATGAACTGGAGACTAAATATATCAGAATTGAACATCACAGGTTCAAAGATTACTATATTTGGACCTTTGTTTCTTGTCCGGATGAACTGGAGACTTGCAATATATCATAATTGAACAACACGGGTTCAAAGATTACTAGAGTTCGACCTTTGTTTCTCGTCCGGATGACCAGGACACTAAATATAACAGAATTGAACATCACGGGTTCAAAGATTACTAGTGTTCGACCTTTGTTTCTCGTACAGATGAACTTGAGACTTGAAATAAATCAGAATTGAACATCACGGATTCAAAGATTTCTAGAGTTGGACCTTTGTTTCTCGTCCGGATGAACTGGAGACTAAATATATCAGAATTGAACATCACAGGTTCAAAGATTACTAGAGTTGGAACTTTGTTTCTCGTCCGGATGAACTGAAGACTTGCAATATATCAGAATTGAACATCACCGGTTCAAAGATTACTAGAGTTTGACCTTTGTTTTATCGTGGATGAACTGGAGACTAAATATATCGAGAATTGAACATCACATAGGTTCAAAGATTACTAGTGTTCGACCTTTGTTTCTCGTCCGGATGAACTGGAGAATAAATATATACCAGAATTGAACATCACAGGTTCAAAGATTACTAGAGTTGGACCTTTGTTTCTTGTCCGGATGAACTAGAGACTAAATATATCAGAATTGAACATCACAGGTTCAAAGATTACTAGAGTTCGACTTTTGTTTCTCATCCGGATGAACTGGAGACTAAATATATCAGAATTGAACATCACAGGTTCAAAGATTACTAGAGTTGGACCTTTGTTTCTCGTCCGGATGAACTAGAGACTAAATATATCAGAATTGAACATCACCGGTTCAAAGATTACTAGTGTTCGACCTTTGTTTCTCGTCCGTATGAACTGGAGACTAAATATATCAGAATTGAACATCACAGGTTCAAAGATTACTAGAGTTGGACCTTTTTTTCTCGTCCGGATGAACTAGAGATAAAATATATCATAATTGAACATCACGGGTTCAAAGATTACTAGAGTTGGACCTTTATTTCTGGTCCGGATGAACTGGAGACTAAATATATCAGAATTGAACATCACGGGTTCAAAGATTACTAGAGTTGGACCTTTGTTTCTCGCCCGGATGAACTGGAGACTTGCAATATATCAGAATTGAACATCACGGGTTCAAAGATTACTAGAGTTCGACCTTTGTTTCTCTTTCGGATGAAACGAAGACTTGGAATATATCATAATTGAACATCACAAGTTCAAAGATTACTAGAGTTGGACCGTTGTTTCTCTTCCGGATGAACTGGAGACTAAATATATCATAATTGAACATCACGGGTTCAAAGATTACTAGAGTTGGACCTTTGTTTCTCATCCGGATGAACTAGAGACTAAATATATCAGAATTGAACATCACCGGTTAAAAGATTACTAGAGTTCGACCTTTGTTTCTCGTCCGGATGAACTGGAGACTAAATATATCAGAATTGAACATCACCGGTTCAAAGATTACTAGTGTTTGACCTTTTTTTCTCGTCCGGATGAACTGTAGACTTAATATATCAGAATTGAACATCACAGGTTCAAAGATTACTAGAGTTGGACCTTTGTTTCTCGTACGGATGAACTAGAGACTAAATATATCATAATTGAACATCACCGGTTCAAAGATTACTAGAGTTCGACCTTTGTTTCTCGTCCGGATGAACTGGAGACTAAATATATCAGAATTGAACATCACGGGTTCAAAGATTACTAGAGTGGGACCTTTGTTTCTCGTCGGATGAACTAGAGACTAAATATATCGAATTTAACATCATAGGTTCAAAGATTACTAGAGTTGGACCTTTGTTTCTCGTCCGGATGAACTGGAGACAAAATATATCAGAATTGAACATCACAGGTTCAAAGATTACTAGAGTTAGACCTTTGTTTCTCGTCCGGATGAACTAGAGACTAAATATATCAGAATTGAACATCACAGGTTCAAAGATTACTAGTGTTCGACCTTTGTTTCTCGTCCGGATGAACTGGAGACTAAATATATCAGAATTGAACATCACAGGTTCAAAGATTACTATAGTTGGACCTTTGTTTCTTGTCCGGATGAACTGGAGACTTGCAATATATCATAATTGAACAACACGGGTTCAAAGATTACTAGAGTTCGACCTTTGTTTCTCGTCCGGATGACCAGGACACTAAATATAACAGAATTGAACATCGCGGGTTCAAAGATTACTAGTGTTCGACCTTTGTTTCTCGTACAGATGAACTTGAGACTTGAAATAAATCAGAATTGAACATCACGGATTCAAATATTTCTAGAGTTGGACCTTTGTTTCTCGTCCGGATGAACTGGAGACTAAATATATCAGAATTGAACATCACAGGTTCAAAGATTACTAGAGTTGGAACTTTGTTTCTCGTCCGGATGAACTGAAGACTTGCAATATATCAGAATTGAACATCACCGGTTCAAAGATTACTAGAGTTTGACCTTTGTTTATCGTCTGGATGAACTGGAGACTAAATATATCAGAATTGAACATCACCGGTTCAAAGATTACTAGTGTTCGACCTTTGTTTCTCGTCCGGATGAACTGGAGAATAAATATATACCAGAATTGAACATCACAGGTTCAAGGATTACTAGAGTTGGACCTTTGTTTCTTGTCCGGATGAACTAGAGACTAAATATATCAGAATTAAACATCACCGGTTCAAAGATTACTAGAGTTCGACTTTTGTTTCTCATCCGGATGAACTGGAGACTAAATATATCAGAATTGAACATCACAGGTTCAAAGATTACTAGAGTTGGACCTTTGTTTATCGTCTGGATGAACTAGAGACTAAATATATCTGAATTGAACATCACCGGTTCAAATATTACTAGTGTTCGACTTTTGTTTCTCGTCCGGTTGAACTGGAGACTAAATATATCAGAATTGAACATCACAGGTTCAAAGATTACTAGAGTTGGACCTTTGTTTCTCGTCCGGATGAACTAGAGACTAAATATATCAGAATTAAACATCACAGGTTCAAAGATTACTAGTGTTCGACCTTTGTTTCTCGTCCGGATGAACTGGAGACTAAATATATCAGAATTGAACATCACTGGTTCAAAGATTACTAGAGTTGGACCTTTGTTTCTCGTCCGGATGAACTGGAGACTTGCAATATATCAGAATTGAACATCACGGGTTCAAATATTTCTAGAGTTCGACCTTTGTTTCTTGTCCGGATGAACTGGAGACTTGTAATATATCAGAATTGAACATCACAGGTTCAAAGATTACTAGAGTTGGACCGTTGTTTCTCTTCCGGATGAACTGGAGACTAAATATATCATAATTGAACATCACGGGTTCAAAGATTACTAGAGTTGGACCTTTGTTTCTCATCCGGATGAACTAGAGACTAAATATATCAGAATTGAACATCACAGGTTCAAAGATTACTAGAGTTCGACCTTTGTTTCTCGTCCGGATGAACTGGAGACTAAATATATCAGAATTGAACATCACCGGTTCAAAGATTACTAGTGTTTGACCTTTTTTTCTCGTCCGGATGAACTGGAGACTAAATATATCAGAATTGAACATCACAGGTTCAAAGATTACTAGAGTTGGACCTTTGTTTCTCGTCCGGATGAACTGGAGACTAAATATATCAGATTTGAACATCACGGGTTCAAAGATTACTAGAGTTAGACCTTTGTTTCTCGTCCGGATGAACTGGAGACTTGCAATATATCAGAGTTGAACATCACCGGTTCAAAGATTACTAGAGTTTGACCTTTGTTTATCGTCTGGATGAACTGGAGACTAAATATATCAGAATTGAACATCACAGGTTCAAAGATTACTAGTGTTCGACCTTTGTTTCTCGTCCGGATGAACTGGAGAATAAATATATACCAGAATTGAACATCACAGGTTCAAGGATTACTAGAGTTGGACCTTTGTTTCTTGTCCGGATGAACTATAGACTAAATATATCAGAATTGAACATCACCGGTTCAAAGATTACTAGAGTTCGACTTTTGTTTCTCATCCGGATGAACTGGAGACTAAATATATCAGAATTGAACATCACAGGTTCAAAGATTACTAGAGTTGGACCTTTGTTTCTCGTCTGGATGAACTAGAGACTAAATATATCTGAATTGAACATCACCGGTTCAAATATTACTAGTGTTCGACTTTTGTTTCTCGTCCGGTTGAACTGGAGACTAAATATATCAGAATTGAACATCACAGGTTCAAAGATTACTAGAGTTGGACCTTTGTTTCTCGTCCGGATGAACTAGAGACTAAATATATCAGAATTGAACATCACCGGTTCAAAGATTACTAGTGTTCGACCTTTGTTTCTCGTCTGGATGAACTGGAGACTAAATATATCAGAATTGAACATCACTGGTTCAAATATTACTATAGTTAGACCTTTGTTTCTCGTCCGGATGAACTGGAGACTTGTAATTTATCAGAATTGAACATCACGGGTTCAAAGATTACTAGAGTTCGACATTTGTTTCTCGTCTGGATGACCTGGAGACTAAATATATCAGAATTGAACATCACGGGTTCAAATATTACTAGAGTTCGACCTTTGTTTCTCGTCCGAATGAACTTGAGACTTGCAATATATCAGAATTGAACATCACAGGTTCAAAGATTACTAGAGTTGGACCTTTGTTTCTCGTCCGGATGAACTAGAGACTAAATATATCATAATTGAACATCACAGGTTCAAAGATTACTAGAGTTGGACCTTTGTTTCTCGTCCGGATGAACTGGAGACTTGCAATATATCAGAATTGAACATCACGGGTTCAAATATTTCTAGAGTTCAACCTTTGTTTCTCGTCCGGATGAACTGGAGACTTGTAATATATCAGAATTGAACATCACAGGTTCAAAGATTACTAGAGTTGGACCGTTGTTTCTCTTCCGGATGAACTGGAGACTAAATATATCAGAATTGAACATCACGGGTTCAAAGATTACTAGAGTTGGACCTTTGTTTCTCGTCCGGATGAACTGGAGACTAAATATATCAGAATTGAACATCACCGGTTCAAAGATTACTAGAGTTGGACCTTTGTTTCTCGTTCGGATGAACTGGAGACTAAATATATCAGAATTGAACATCACGGGTTCAAAGATTACTAGAGTTGGACCTTTGTTTCTCGTTCGGATGAACTGGAGACTAAATATATCAGAATTGAACATCACGGGTTCAAAAATTACTAGAGTTTGACCTTTGTTTCTCGTCCGGATGAACTGGAGACTAAATACGTCAGATTTGAACATCACGGGTTCAAAGATTACTAGAGTTCGACCATTGTTTCTCGTCCGGATGAAATGGAGATGAAATATATCCCAATTATGGAAACTGAAAAAAAAAATTTATTTTCCAAAAAAAATAAAAAATTATCCGGATTGAAAAATTATAAAAAAATATTTTAGGGACAATTTTTTTTTTTTTTAAGCATGGAAATAAATATTGGAAAATTTTATAAAATTGTTAAAATAAATACAATGACTGGAGTCATTTGTAGCCACAAGATTTTATTGAGTTTTGAGAAACCCATGGATATGCAAACGTGTCACAAGATTAAAAAGACCGTGGAAACCTAAATCTAAAAGAAAAACTCGGTTTCACAAGTCACAGCCTTCTTCTTTCCTTAGAACATTTCCCCTTCCTTGGAACTTCCCCCCTCCCTGATTCAATTTCTCGCTGCTTTCCCCCTCCCAAATCTGTCAAATCACCAGAAACAGATTCAAAATCATTCAAATCTATTGTAAGTCGGTTCCCCCCCAAAAGTTCCCCCCAATTTCCCATCTAATTCTCTATTTAAGAGAGTGTGATACTCCTGCTCAACCATACCATCCTCAGATCTCTGTTGTTGCTCTAGAACTTAGTTGTAAATCATCCATTCTAGTTTTTCTTCCACTTTCAAAAGGTGTTATTCAATTATATTGGGTTTCTTTTCTTCTCAGGTTTTTCTATTAAAATTTTAGGGTTTATGAGTATTGACCTAACTGATAAACCAATTTATATTTCAAAAAAGCTAAATTTTGTAAACTAGAATCTATTTTTACATTCTGCCTTCATTATTTTATTTCAATTTACCAATAAAATGGCTAGTGATTTGCATAATAGGTACATAGTAGCTTCATATTATTTTTGCATTCAATTTTGTTTAAAATTTTTGGTTAACCTGTTGTTTTTGCATACAGACTACTGGGTTTAAATCTGCCTTAAATTTTTGCTTATAGAATGGTAATGTTCCAATTGAGAAGTATGTGTAAAGTTTTTATTGGTTAACCTATTGTTTACACATACATACTACTGTGATTAAAACCCACCACTGGGTGTTTTAGCATGTTTGTTAGTAACCTCTACAACATACCAATGTTGCTTAAATGTTGATAATCCTAGTAATGTTTCAATGATTAAACAACACAAGACATACTGAAAATAATAGAATTGATATCTTTGTTATTGAATCTGTTTTTGGATCTCAATCTTTTCTCATTGTTTGTTGCAGATGAAAAATGATGCTGGTCCTGTACCTAATCCTGCTGTTGATCCTCAAGATGGTCATGAAGATGATCAAAATGTTGTTGCTGTAGTTGGGAACAAATTACTAGTGACTATAGATGAAGCAGGTACACCGTATGTTGACAACTACGCAAAGCTTGCAACTCTTGTTGGGAAGCTTGTAAGAGCACAGATCCCTCTTAAGTTCATAGATTGGAGAATCGTTCCCCAGGTTTTCAAAGATTCAATTTGGGATGGATTGATGGTAAATTTGCATGGGCACCGATCTATTTGATTTATAGTGTTTTACATTAATCATGTTTGTGACATCTCTCTCTTGTTTATTTCAGACTAAGTTTACATTCGATGTTCCATCAAATCTTGTCCGCCCCATAGTTGAAGGTGGTTATTCACAAAAATTTAGGACATACAAGTACAAGTTAAGAAAGACTCTCAAAGGAAAAGTTATTGCTAAAGATATATTGAGTGCAAAACCTCGAGGGTGTCACCTTCCTTTTTGGGAAGCTTTTGTTGAAAACGAAAGCAAACCTGAATCTTCTACAAAATGTGCCAAGTATAAGGAAAATTGCGAGAAGAATACCCTCAGACACACTCTTGGTAGACTATCATATGCTCAAAAAAGTCATAACCTTGTAAGTATTGTATTCAATAACTCTTCTTGATAAATTGAATTAAGATGGTGTTGTCTTCATGGAAACTTATAATCTTTTGTTGTTTTCCCATATATATGACTACAGCAATTGAAAGATAGAGACTTTGTTGCTGGACGTCCTGAAAGTTGGATGGAGGGGCACAAAGGAAAAAATGGAGTCATACATCCTAGTGCTCTAGAAAAATTTGTGAGCATATTGTGTGTCAAGTGGTTTTGCATGTATATTTCTTGATGGTGATGTTAATATTTTGCTTGTAATTTTTGCAGGAACAAGTGAAAATAGCACATGAGAAGAGAAAGAGCCTTGCCAAAGATGGTGACTTATATACTATGGACTTTGAGAACGATGCAATTACTGACGTGTTTGGCCCTGATAAAGGGAAAAGATGTTTTCGTGCCTTCTCGTCACAGTTGTCAAAGGGCCAAGCCGTAACAGCAAGACTTGCAAAGACAGTTAATGCGAGTAAAGCAAGCTCAAGTGAAGGACCCAAGGAGGACAGTGTGTTAGTAGACAAAATCAACAAACTGTCAAAGGTGTTTAACTGTATATTCCCATCTCTCAATTATGAATGGTTACATTGAACCCCGTATATAACAATTTGAATCATGTTGGTTATTGTGCATGATTTTAATGATTATGTAGTCGTTCAACAACTCAATCAACTCCAAGGCAACAATGTAGCATCTGTTGATGCTTCTAGTCCTAAAAATGTTGGCTCAAATTCTAGTGTTGTTGATGCTATGGGGAATTATGAGCCTAACAATGGAAAGATTCAATATGTGATCCTTTTGAACAAAAAAAAGAAGGTAGCAGCTAAAGGCTATATCATGCAGGGTTCAGATGGCATGATGTTTCATGGAGAAGCTCTGGCAGAAGATGAGAGGAGAGTGCAAATTGAAACCATTTTGGATGAGACTTGTGCTGTATATGATGCACCACAGGGGGATGAATACTGGACATTGAAGGATCTTTTAGGTATTACTGGATGGTTAGTATGGCCTTTAAGATGTTTGGAGATTTTAGATGAATGAAAGTGTTGTGGGTGATTTGATCTTTTTGGGCAGCTGAAGTTACATGCGTAACGGTACTTGTACGGAAATCTCTTTGGTTTAGTTCTTTCTTGTTTTAAGAACTTAATGCAGCCTTCGTTACATGTTTAACTTTGTGAGGCTTGACTTTCTTTTGGTATAGTTTTCTTTTTTGGTTATGTGAACTTAGTGGCGATGTGCAGTTTTTTTGATACTAAGTTCTAAAAATGTTTCTGCTCCGGTTATAATTTCTAAATATAATGTCTTTTATTTCTTAAATTTCTCTTCAATTCTTATTCTGCTTCTCTACAATTCTTATTTTGCTTCAATTCCTATTAGCTATAGAGTTATATTAAAAACATAGTTATTATAAGATAAATTAAGGACAAGCTAATTCATGATTGTGAAAGATACATCACCAAAGTCTCTAATACAAGTATGAGAATGAGTTTCTCACTACAAGCTTCATATCCTAAAATCTCACAGTCTACAGCTTGTACAAAAGTTCAGAAAACTGAGTACTACACTACTTTACAACAGTTTGCAGGCTTAAACCAAGACTGAAGGCAAGTTCAGAAAACTACAGCACAACTTCATAGCCACATATCAGAATTGTTAGCCTAAATTCGAGACAAGACTGCAGAGCAGATGAGAATACTACTGCCAATTCAAATCTACCCAATAAGCCAGCAAAAACATGCTGCAATCAATTCTGGACCTTAAGAAAATGAAAATATAGTGTGCGTAATTGGTCTACTGCACCAATCCACCCAGTGCTACTGAAATACATATAAATTTTATTGCTCAATTGTAAACAAAAATAAATTATGTTTGCATAGGACGATTAATTTTACAGCGACATAAAAGCTTCATAATTCGTCAAAGGACGTAACAAAGGGCGTAAATTAGGTTCATCTAACAATAGTTGTTGGAAACTGCCAATTTCGGGTTTCTCCAAATTATCAATTCCCCGCATCATCTTCTGGGGAGAATGGATAACAACCCACCAATCAGCGCTTTTTAAATCTTTGGAGTAGAAAACTCCACTTGCCTCTTCAGCGAGAATTGCAGTCTCGTCTCTCCAATTAGCGGAATCCCTCATTCTATTCATATTCACCAAAACCAAATGCGAGTCGGGACATATTTTTCTTCCACTCTCTGCTTTCACCCAGTCATAATAAAACACAACCTCGGTAAATCGACCATATTCCAACTCTAAGATTTGATTCACAACCCCATACCACTTGGTCAACACAGTTTTGGGATTTTTATCGCCTTTCTTTCTCCTAAATGTGGTGCTTGCTGTCATGCAAACACCACTGTCTTGACTACCGACTGTTTCTTCATAAGACCTGGGAGAGAAAAAAAAACCATTCACACGGTACATAACAAACTCTTTCGCTTCAACAGGACCTCTTACATATCGCCACAGCAATGTATCAGTTTTATTTTCTCTTAATAGCTACGCAATAAAAAACAAACACAATTACCATTAGAAGCAAATAGCTAGAGACAGTTGGACAAGTATGTGATTCCGTAGCTAAATCAGAAAACGTAGGAAATATTAACTATGTGTCACAATGTAGGTTGTTATTTCCCAGATAATGGCATGTTTACAAACAACATTGAGGCTAATGTATGTGATTCTGTAGTTGCTAAATATGGGTTTCGTTCACTGTCAGTAGCTATTAACCTAAGGACCTAATAGAGTCATTTCAGTACCTTTTCATACAGCCACTCAATGAACTCTGTCTGTTTTTCATTTTCGTCGTCCGGGACCTCCTTACCAGCATCTTGTGAAATGGATAAAACGTTTTCACAATAGTAGCTACATATAGCAAAATGAGATTTGTAACATAAGCAAAAATCATCATTTCTTATCGATGAATTTATAATTTACCATGTGTATAATTGAAAGACTGAAGATATTTATCAAAAAAATACCTATAATAATCAGCGAGACCATCGGGATTATATCGAAAAAGCACCCATCTCCGTATCTGTATAAATTGAGTGGAATCAAGCGTCACATTCGTTCCTTGTTCACCCATAGGACCTACATCACTATAATCCGACTCTTCTCCAAGAAAGGCCTCCCAACTGGCTTGGTGATTTCCATCATGTGGATTTGTCGTGTGCTCTATGGCATACGTGACTGCTTCATTTACGAGATTGTTCTCCTTAATAGACCCTTCAACGTATCTTTTGTTACTGGGAATGTTTTTAAACTCCTTCATTGCCCTGTATCAGTTGGTACATTGACACTTCATTATAAAAGATATGAGTTATCCAGAATAAAAACATCACATAAACAAAACATAAACTCACCTTTCAAAGGGGTACATCCAACGATATCGAACGGGTCCACAAAGAAATGCCTCATCATCCAAATGAACCGTCAGGTGAACACTTATATCAAAAAACAAAGCTGGAAAATACTTTTCCAAAACACACATTGCCTCGGAAACCATGAACTTAGCCTCTTGCAGTCCACTTTTGCTTAGGACTTTGGAGCAAAGCAATCTGAAATACAAACTGATTTGGTGAAGTGCACGACGTAATTCTGGGTGCTTTGAAAAAGCATGCTGAAGACAAATAGGTAGCAAATACTCCATAATGACATGATAGTCATGGGATTTGAAGTTACCGAAACTTGAATTCTTAACATTAACATTGTTTCTCAGGTTCGACGCAAAACCAGAAGGAAATTTGAGGTCTTTAAGAATCTTACAAAATGATTCATTCTCAGATTTGCTTAAGACAAACAGTGGTTTGGCGGCAACTATACTACTCACAGGTTTACTGGTAGTCCACTGTCCACAGTGCAAGCCTAGATCCTTCAATTCATCCCTTGCATTCCAAGATTTCATATACTTACTACCAAAATCAAGATCGTCTCAAGTATATGCTCCATTACATTCTTCTCGGTGTGCATTACATCTACACAATGGCGGAAATAGAGGATACGATAGGTCTTCAGTTCCCAAAAGATAGACTCCCTATAGAATGCACCAGTAAGTTCATCGTCAACACCATCACTATAAGAATCATCATCCACATCGGGATCATATCTCTTTCTTTTCTGCGCCTTGCTTCTTACTACCAATTTACCAGGTTTGTAAGTTACTTTTGCTAGTTTATCCAACGACTTCTTTCCTGATAGTCGCTTTGGAGCATGTTTAGTTTCATCAGTTTCTAATCCCAAGTTCTCTCCCTTCCTAAAAGGATGATTACCCCTGAGGTATATCCGATAATTAGGGTAAACATTTTTTCTTGCGTATAGCATATACGCACTTCGAGTCTTGTCCGCACAATGTACACAAGCAAAATATCCGTGTGTGGTACATCCAGACATATTACCTTGTGCTGGCAAGTCATGAATACCAAACATCAAAGAAGCCCTCAGCTAAAACGATTCTTGTTTGTGTGCATCAAAAGCTGATATCCCATCCAAAAACAGATCTTTGAGCTCGTCTACTAGCACACGGAGACATACATCAATATATTTACCCGGTGCCTTAGGCCTAGGAATCAACATCGTCATGATTTGGAACTCAGGTTTCATGCACAAGGAAGGAGGAAGATTGTAAACAACCACTATGACAGGCCAACAACTATAATTCATAGACTGCATACCATGAGGATTAAATCCATCAGTTGCAATTCCGAGCCACACATTTCTCCCCTAATTTGCGAACTCAGGAAACTTCTTCTTTACTAAATCCCATTGAGATGAATCGACCAGATGACGCATATAATCTGGTGAAACTTCTGCGCGATTGTTCCATGTCATTGAACATGCTATCCAAGGTATCGTATATAATATCTCGAGCCTCGGCCCGAGGGGAAAATATCTCAATACCTTGGAAGGCTCATTCGATGACAACTCTTCCCCAAATTTATCAACCTTTGCCTTATATCTTGGTACAAAGCATTCCGGGCAGTTGGTCAAATCCGCATTCTCCTTGTAATACAAAATACAATGATTCTCACACATATGAATCGACTTTTCCTTCATCCCAATATCTTTGAGCATCGACTTCATTGTCGTGTATTTTACTGGCAAATTGTTTCCTTTCGGTAACCAACCCTTTATCACACCCAACAAACTATTAACACAGTTAGCTGAAATCTTATACGTTTTCTTCACGTTGTGCAGCTCCACAATTGCAGTTAGGATGCTAGTATTACAACCCGGATACAACTTGTCTTCAGCCAACTGTTTGTACCTGTAATATCTCTTCCCAAATCTGGTTCGGGAAAAAATTCTTCAGTTTCAACTTCTTCATTACCACTAACACCATCACCCCTGTCAAAAACTCCAAATGCAGCATCGACAAAGGAACCCATATCTTCTACTACACCTTCTCTAACTTTCTCAACATCCATTTCAGTTGGTATAAGATTATTACCTAGATGCCTTGTCGTGCTATCACCATCATTTTCACCATGAAATAACCAAGTAACATAACTCCCGTCGATACCCTTCTCGTTAAGATGTCTCCTCACTTCCCACATCTCCAAACGTTTCCTATTTTGACACTTTGAGCATGGGCAAGAACACGTTGTGTCTAGATAACCATAGTTAGCTGAATAATTCATAAAAAATTTAACCCCATCTCTATATATTTTGCTAAATATGTCTGGTTCATTCATCCAAGCTTTATTCATAACAGTCGACATTCTACAAGTGAGTCTCTAAAGTTCTGGGATTGAGCAGATTTTCACTGTGACAATAAAGAGTTAACCATTAACTTTAAAAGCAATAGTTTAAAAACACATGGGATGGAACATGGTGTAAACATGGTGTCATTCATTGGACATTTAAGGATAAAGATATTGCTTATCATTTATAAACATTTTGTACCATCATATGGTTATTCACTGAATCCTAAAACTATAATATGCTAGCATAATCACAGGAGAGTGCAGAAAGTAAAACTATGAGCTCCACATTTTGCCTAATTCACTTGGTGGAGATTAGCATTGCTTGAAGTGAGGTAATATACAAAATCATTGTACAATTAGGAATGATCAGATGAGGTGCATAATTGGACACTGATAATAAGTAGGTTTCAGGTTTTTGGTTACATTTGAAATAATGTTCCTTAATGATGATAACAAGCAAAAGTGGTGGTTTGGTTACAGTTAAAAAGATGATAAACAGTTAATTCCAAATCCATATAACCTTACCTGACACTTGTTTTAGTTGTTGGCCCTCAGTACAAGGAACTAAATATCTACCCAGTAAAATTTCAGGGATAGATGAAAAGGTTGAAACGCACAAGTGACAACTATCAGCTAATGAGTTTACCTAACAGAAATAGTAAAATAACATCCATTTAGATACAAAATATTTCCTCGACTAAGCACCAAAGTAAAAGCACTCAACCAATTTAAGGAGCCCCCCATAATGATGAACAAAATGATAGGACATGACACAAAATGGATATCCAAAAACTAATTTGGAACCGTAACTAAAGATTGAAAAGTGCATTAATCTCCATGTCACAATTTACCTCTCTTTGTTTGTAGTTACAAATGAATTGTTCAAAATGATGGTTGAACAGAAATGATTCCCCTCCCAATATGATTATACTTCTTTTTGTCTACTGGATTGAATTCAACGGCCATGTCAAAGTGGGCTCACATATCCTGTTACAAGCAAAAGCAAAGCAGGTCAACCTACGATTCATACTGTAACAGCTACCAGGAATTCAACGTATATCAAATTTCATTCAACATAATATGAAAACGATACCCATCCAACACTTTTAAGACTACCTCACATTTCAGTTACGAAAACAAACACGTCTAATTTCAAGCCCGGATAGCAGAAACTCATTTTAAGGCAGACTGGGATCAGGAGAAAATATAATATCTTAAGATACTAAATCAGTTTGGGTGTTTCAACCATGATTTTTGCAATTGCTCTCACACATTTAGACTAGGATCCAAATTTAATATTTTTCAAGAGTAATAGTAAGAGAACAAGGTGTCAGGTGTGCACAACATTCATAAAGCATCATCCTTGTATTGTGGACACATAAAGTAATAAGTTGCAATGAAATTACTTGAAATGTACAACTACCCTCAAAGAAAGAGACATTATTGATGAGTACTCTTCGAACAAGGAAAACGATAGAGCTTATATATATCACATTATAGTTGTAATGCTTAGATATTAAAAGTATAATTTCATATCTAAGCATTATTCTATAAAAACTCAATAAGTTATAGCTAATTCATCATTGCATCCACATCTACAAACTTCTTGGAAAAATAACTTTCGACACAGTCAATGTATTTGGACGTCATCTTAATTCTGCTAAGAACAGATTGAAGCAAGGTTCAGCTATAACAATAATTTATGTATTCCTGCATCTATTACAAATTAAGAAACTGAATTCTGTAATCAATCTAAACTAATTGAAACCACACTAATCGAACCCACACTAATCGAACCCACATCGAAAATTCAGTCATGTAATCAATCTAAACATTCAAGAATGAGAACACACTTGTATTTTTAACTAATATTCGCTATTGTAAGAGACCATCTCTGAATACAGAAACATTGATATACTTACTGACCTTGTATGATCCAAGACTGTATATAGGTTCGACTATATTGTTGAAATCTTTCAAGACAAACTTCATCCAGCCTCTTTTTCCTGATATTTTAAAACGACAAGATTAAACAATGAAGACAACAGTTCACTATCACCTTCCTTAACCATGAATTGATGGGAAAAAAATTTAACTACCCTGCCACAATTCATACGAAATTCTCAACCTAACCCTATGTTTAACTGGCTGGAGTTAGGATCACGGTTGTCCAGACTGGTTAGCACCTAACCACTCCAATAGTGGTTCTGCCATGTCTAACAGAAATCCTGCTTGAATCTTCTCCGAAACCAATCACAATAACAAAAAGCGGGTTCAAAGTATGGGTTTTAAAGTTTCCACATGAAACTCTAGATTAGTAAAGAATACCAATTTGAGTTTGGCTTCAATCAAACTTCAAACAACTACGCCTTGGACATTAAACTCTTCTTAAATAAAACCTCAAGTAAACAAGAAGTAATTCAGGTACTAAATTAAAGTAAATTTAGCGATATTTACACAAATTTCACTCCAAATTAGCAACAAACAACATCAGAGCATCATAATCAAACACCGACAGATCCAAATGTACAGTAGTTCAGTCAAAATTCCCTAACCTAAATTTTCAATGTTAAAGCTTTATTACACTTTTAATGATAAACAAAATTTGAACATGAAATATTTGTTTCCCCCAATGGGTTCAACAAATTTTATCCATCTCAGAAACCCACAACATAAAATAAAATAAAAAATAATTACTTTTTAGGTAATTAAAGCTTTCCATACTTTGAAACAACAGCATAAGTTCTAACTGAATGATTTATCATCTAGATTTTCACCCATGTCACTGTAAACACACCTATTAAAACATTATCCAATATCCAATCAAAATTACTGAAAAAGATACAAACATTAACCAACGGATTATTATCAATCGATGACGAAATAGAGAACTCAATCACTTACCTCATCAAAGAAAAAGAGGAACCAACGGATTTTATCATCAGCATAATCAACTCTGAACCATCTTTCTTCATCTTCATTGTTCAGATTTTAAGTCAAATCGATCCACATAATTAATAGAATACATAACCTAGAATTTATTGGGCCAAATCGATCCAGGTTCTAGATTTGAATTGAAACTCAGATTAAATTTTGGTGAACCGGATATGAAATTTTGACACTATCGGTGTGTTAATGGCGGAACAAAATCAAGAGAAGAAGAAGAGTAGAGTTTCTTTCTGTGGCCATCTGTCCTAAGTCAAGTTTCCTACCGAGTAACGATTTATTGACTTGGTCTTCATGTTTTTTTCTAATATTTTGATTAATCGAAATTAATTATAATTGTTATGTTGTATAACTGTTGCCAAAATAGTGACAAGAAAGCTTATAAGTGTTGTAAATTTGGGGCTGTTTTAGATGGGGGGAAATTTTTGGGTGGAATCATCATTTTATATTATAACTGTTGGTGTCCAGAAAATTTCCAACAAATATTATTGTTGCTAATAAAATAATCACGAATATAAAATTTAGAAACATTTATAATTGTTGCAACGCTTATCACAAGTATATCTGTGACTGAAAAATAAACTGTGAAAAGTTACACTGTGAGAAAATCCTGGTTTTGGTGTAGTGGATAGACTAATGATTGGTACCTGGATTCTATGGAAAGACATATGTGACTCTGTCTTTCAGGGAGTATCTCTAAATCCCTTTAATTCTATGCATAGAATTCTTTATTATCTGAACTTTTGTGACCCTGCCTCTTTACTTCACAGTGATTCTAATCCTAGTATCACACATCACATTCCTCTTGCTACTTGATGGATACCACCAGACATAGGGGTCATTAAATTTAATATTGATGCCTCATTTTGTTTGGTTACTAACCTTGCGGGCACTGGTCTGGTTTATCGTGATCATGCAGGTCATTGTGGAGGAAAGAGACCTTCACATCAAATTGTTTGAGTTCAGAAGATGCAGAGTGTAAAGCAGTCAGAGAGGCGCTTTTGTGGGCTAAAGCTTTGCAGCTTACAAGAATTCAGATTGAGGGTGATGCTAAATTGGTCATCCAATCCATTAATGAGAGTTGTTCCTACATTCATTGGAAGAATGTGAATATTATTAAGCAAATAAAACTTCTTAGGAATATTTTTGATTTATGCATTTTCTCTTATGATAAAAGGCGTGACAATCAAGTTGCTTATGCTGTTTCAAAACTTGTCAAAACAGATGCAACAAACTTGTTATGCACTAGTAATTTCCCTTTAAGTATTTGTAATCTTGTTCTTTTTCGGAGAGGTCTCATTGGTTCTTTATAAATTTGAACTTTTTCGGAGAGGAATTTTTTTTACATACCTCAGTCGACTTTTGAACAAGTTTAAGCTTGTTTGCTAATCGATTTGCTCTCTGTTGAAGCTTGTTGACATATCTTACTTTATGCTTGTACTTGAAACAATTAGAGAGTATGTGACCCTTAAGAGTACAGTAAGAACATGTCAAAGTGGAGGATAGTTCAGACACCGTAGGGGAGCAAGCTGCTAGACAAATTGTGGTACCTGAAACATTAGCAATAGGATTTCCAGTAGATAGAGAAAAATCCAATTTATCCTCCAATATAGTTGAAGAGGTTTCTCCAGGAAAAAAATAATCAAGATTGATGTGAGTATTACTACAATTATCAAAATTAATATTTTCAGCAAGGAGCGCAACACTTTGTTTTTCATCTTCATTTCAATCATAATGATCAGACATTTCACCATGAGTTGTAGTAAGACCTTTATTCCCGGTGTATTTTCTATGATTTGGACACTCATTGGAAAAATGACCAAAACCTTTACCTTTGTTCCCAGGAAAAATGTTTATATATTATTTTCATTTATTTTTCAAAAAAAAAAAAAAAGTTGAAGCATTCAAACATTTATTTTTTCAGTCGTTTTGTATTACTATTATTAACTAGTGATATATCTTTGGATATTACAGTAATGAATATTTATAATACTCCCTCCGTCCTACTATTAAGTGACCTATTTGATTTTAGATTTTGTCCCACTAATAAATGACCTATATCACTAAATAAGGAGATTTTTCTAAAATTATCATTTTAGTTAATTATAAAAAATATAAGAAATATGCATAATTTGATTGGCATGTTTATATTCGTTACGTATGAGTTTTAAAATATTTTTCAATGATATGGAGTTTGCGAATATCCTTGGATTAGTTTGAGAGGTAAATTATTACTAAATTTCACTAGTTATTATCCACAAGGATATAATTGTAAAAAATGCTTAAAAATACTCTTTTCCTTGTTTATCTTAAAAATTGTGCAAACTTAAACTAGGTCACTTAATAATGGGACGGAGGGAGTAATACAAAAATGGTCACTTAATTTGTAAGACAGCTATCGTTGACTACCGCCGAGTGATTTGATACGACAAGAATGCTTCTAGAGAAGTTAGTTGAAAAACCAAAAAGATGTTCCTCCCCTATGTTTAATCCTATCACGGTGCTGGTTTGTGGTGCATTTAAGGAGATAAGAACCGGTAACATGCCCAGTTGCCCACAGAGTCTATCACCCTAGTTAAGGGGGAGGACTAGTTAAGGTGGGGTACTACAGGCAGCTCTTAATGTCCTTGGTACAGTGAGTGAGGCATCCGCAGCGTGGTTATAACTGGTCAGCTGTATGGTACTATGAATGTGGCTTGACTCATTTAAGTCTCTTTTTTTTTTGGCAACCCTTTTACCATTAGAGTCTTTACTTCTTTTGGTCGGTCTTCTTCTTTTAATGCTGTTAGCTGCAGTCCCAGTCTGTTTCGCTCATTCCACCTGTAACAGTGGTTGGTGGCCTAGTTAGCAATTCGCCGAACAATTTGCGAATTAATACGTTGAGCGAATTAATACGTTGAGCGAATTATTCGCATACGTTCCAAATCCCGAACCCTATACGCGTGTTATGTGGGGTTTCCGATTTATACGCGAATTATTCGGCAACACGAATGATTCGGTCACTTAGTTCGGAACAAATTTAGCTGGACCTAGGCCTAGTTGTGACGAATTTAGCTGGACCTGGGCCTAGTTCTGTCCTTACTCGGTGATAAGAGAATTGTTTTACAAAAATGTTATTATAAGGAATCGAACATGGGACATTCCTCCCATTTAGTAAGGACCTAACCACTCTTCCAAGCAAATTTGGTTGTACAATGCTGTGCAAAGTTTATATATGACCATTTTAGACCACATTAACCTTATTATACTAGAAAAATGTATTAAACTATAATATATTCGATCCGAATTTTCCGTTCCGAATTAGTATATGCAAAACGAATTATACACGTACGTATGCCGTTCCGAATTACTCCCGTATCACGAACCGTTGACCGCATCTTAGACCGAATTTCAATTTCACAAAACCGAATAATACCCGTACGTATGCCGTTCCGTACGTTTCCCGTACTCTGAATTGCTAACTAGGGTTGGTGGTTACTAAATCAACAAAGACACATATTTCTAGTTGATTGCAGAATAATACCTTATACTGCGATATACTCCCTCCGTCCCTATTATATAGGCGGAATATAGAATTTTTCTAGTCCCACTATATAGGCGGATTTCCAATTCCAATAAGACTTTTGACATAAATACCCTTATTTATGATGTATGGGAAATTGTAATGAGAATAAGACAAAGGGTAAAAACAGGAAAAAACATGAAAATTTATGAAAACCAAAATTTTTCTTAATTGAAGAGATTTCATCTTCTCCTCCTATATATTAGGGACGGAGGGAGTAGGTTGTTAGGAAGGAAAGCAGCCAACACCGGTGACAGAGTCCCAACTCAAAATTATTTTTTCAAGTTTACTTTTTTCTGCGAATAATATGATGATTATATTTCATGTACTCGTTATGTATCTTATTGTTTTCTTCATGCAACAATTTAAGTCTGTTGCAGTTCTATAGACACTAGATTTTTGCTCATGCTACGCACCGGGCATATTTATTTTTAGCTTGGTGTGCGCGGGGCTTCGCCCCGGTCGTGGCGATGTATTTTTGATTTGGTGTAACGGGACAAATACACTAAATAGGTGGAGGATACGTGCAAATTTTATTTTTTTCCTTTTTATTTTCGCGGAAAATATATGGATTTGTTTCCACTTTATATATTAATTTGAAAAAAAATAGTCTTAATATAGTAATTATTCGATTTCCAAATTGAATTTGGACTTCCATAAAATTTCAAACACGGTAAGTTATGTTTTCGTTTTAGGTTTGTAATTTTTAAACCAATCATACGGTTGTCAAGTGTCTTTACATTGTGAAATATCAGATCAAGAAAAATTAAGAAAAGAGTTTTTGATATTCTTACATGGATTATTCAAGATACATACAAAAATAAAACAAACAGTATTAATACACTAAGACAAAGACCTTGACCAATACTGACCAAGACAAACATTGATTGTTAACTTTTGAAGACCTTGACTAATATACTCCTAATATCCCCCCTCAAGTTCATACTGGCAGACACAAGAATGAACTTGAAAAACAAAACTAAGAAACATCTTTGAGAACAGCTAAACCAGAAAAAGATGAGGTAGAAACAGATGCTTGTGCAGCATCAGTAGTAGACTGACATTGTTCAACACCTACAGCAGCAGTAGCAGTACCCAGAAGTTGTTGAAGTAAAGAAGAAAAAGCTGGAAAACATAACCCTTTGGTGAAGAGATCTGCCAGTTGATCTTGTGAAACAATATGCTGAACTTTAATAAATCCATCTAATACCAAATCTCTGACAACATGATATTGCACCTCTATGTGTTTTTCCCTGGCATGAAACACAGGGTTAGAAGCCAAGCAAATAGCAGATGTGTTATCACAGTATATTGTAAAAGGATAAGTTGCTAAAATATTCAATTCCTTAAAAAGATTAGACAACCACTCTAATTCAGATGCAGTAATAGACAATCCTTTGTACTCGGCTTATGCAGAAGACCTTGACACTGTTGATTGTTTCTTACTTGACCAAGAAAATAAAGAATTCCCCATAAACACAGCATAACCTGAGGTTGATCTCCTTGTATTAGGGCAACCATCCCGATCAGAATCAGTGGAAGTTGTTATTGAAGAAATATCACTTTTTCTCAATGTAATTCCCAGTCCAATGGTACCTTTCAAATATCTGAGAATTCTTTTGACTAACAAGAAATGCACATCTGTGGGAGCATGCATAAACTGTGAGACATAATTTACTCCAAATGCAATATCAGGCCTTGTCATTATTAAGTAGTGTAGACTCCCAACTAAAGTCCTATACTCAGCAGCATTCTCAAGTAAAACCCCATCATGAATAGAAGCTCTAGATTCCTTCACAACTGGTGTATTAGATGGTTTACACTCCAACATATTTGCCTTAATAAGAAATTTTAAAACATACTTTTTCTGTGTTAACACCATATTATCTATTTTTCTTGTGACTTCAATGCCCAAAAAATAACTCAGATCACCTAATTGCTTCATTGCCAACTCAGTACTTAAAGAGGTGACTAATTTATGCATTAGTATATCATCATTACCATTCAATATAATGTCATCCACATAAAGTAATAGAATCATCATAGAAGATTTTGAAGTATATATGAACATTGAATAATCACAAATAGACCTGACAAATCCAAACTGTACCAAAAACGTGCTAAATCTATCAAACCAGGCCCTTAGTGCCTGTTTCAATCCATATAAACTTTTCTTTAATTTGCATACATAATCTGGATGAACAGGATCAACAAAACCCTGTGGTTGAGCCATATAAACATCTTCATTCAAAAAACCATGTAGAAAGGCATTTGACACACCCAGTTGCTAAATGTACCAATTATGAGTAATAGCTAACACCAAAACTACTCTGGCTGTTGTAAATTTAACCACGGGACTGAATGTCTCAGTATAATCAACTCCATCTTGTTGATTATATCCTAAAGCTACCAGTCTTCATTTAAACCTGTAAATAGTACTATCTGCTTTCAATTTAATCCTATACACCCATTTACAACCTAGAACATTCATATGTGGCTCAGGTTTAACAAGATCCCAAGTGTCATTATCTTTCAAAGCTTGATTTTCTTCTTTCATTGAAATTTTCCATTCAGGAATTTTAACTGCTGACCTAAATGTTTTTGGCTCAGGAGGAATAGCCAACAAGGATGTAAAATCCCAAGAAATTGGATACATAACATGATCAGGATAAATTATTGGTTTTGAAATACCTTTCATTTACCTAGTAGTGATAGTGGTTGAAGTTCCAGAAGAAAGATCAGCAGTAGACAAATCAGGAATGCCAGAAGATGAAATAGTAGAAGAAGAAGAAGACAAAGATGTAGGAGAATAGTAAAATTCATTTTCTAAGAAAACAACATTCCTATAAATATGAAGTTTCCTAAGAATTGGATCATAACACTTATAACCCTTGTGTAAAGAGCTATATCCAAGAAAAATGCATCTGAAAAATTTAGGAGAAAGCTTGTCTTGTCTAGATTGACCCAAAAAAGGATAACAAACTGTTCCAAAAACTCTTAGAAAAACATAATCAGGTACAGTTTTATAAAGTACTTCAAAGAGAGATTTATTTTGAAGAACATGAGTAGGAGTTCTATTAATCAAATAAGTAGCAGTTAAGAAAGCATCAAACCAAAACTGTTTTGGACAAGATGCATGAAAAAGAATAGTATTACCCATTTCTATAATGTGATTATGCTTTCTCTCAGCAAGGCCATTTTGTTCTGGGGTCTTAGGACAAGAAAATTGAAGAGTAATACCATGATTAGCAGGATAAGTGCCTAAAGAACCTTTAATAAGTTCACTTGTACCATCAGTTTGAAAAGATTGAATTTTGGTAGAAAACATATTTTCAGAGAAAGTTTTGAAATGAATAAAGCATTTTAAAACATCAGATTTCAGTTCCATTGGATAAATCCAATGAAACCTACTAAAGTCATCTATAAAAAGAATATAATATATGTAACCTTGCAAAGAAGACACGTGGGGAGGACCCCATTCATCACAATGAAACAAAGATAAAGGAACAAAAGCATGAGATAAAGAGGTTGAAAATGGAAATCTTTTACTCTTTGCAAGTTGACAAGGATGACAAACTTTAGAAGAATTTGAAGAATTTAGAACAATATGTTGATTTGAATGAAGTTGATGGATGATTTTAGATGAGGGATGACCCAGTCTATTATGCCATAATTCAGAAGAAGCATGAAGAGATGAAAAGGCATGATAGAACTGAGAAGAAGAAATAGGGTAAAGATTGTTAACTATTCTCCCTTTAGCCAAAAGCATATCAGTAGATAAATCTCTAATTTCATAACCACTTGGATCTAGCCTAAAATAACAATGATTATCTGTGGTAACTGTCCTACAGAGAGCAAGTTGTGTTTCATGTCTGGTACATGTGAAATGTTGGGTAACCTAAAACTATTATCAGCAACATTCAAAGTAGAATCACCAGACAGAGCTATGGATAAGGACTTACCATTTCCAATAGTAACTGCACCCTTTCCCTTATAAGAAGAAGTATTTTGAAGTAGAGAAGGATCCCCAGTCATATGTGAAGATGCATCAGAATCGGATTGCCATTGAGTGGATGCAGATGGATCATCATTAACAGATACAGTTTTCATATGCAAACCAGTAAACTCCTGAGAATGATGAATATGTACTGTGTTGTTGTCTTGAGAAGTATAAGGAGATTCAGTAACACCCACAAAACCAGAAGTAGAAGGAGGATAATAATGAAAATGGCATCTACTTGCATAATGTCTCTTCTTCCTGCATATTTGACACTCCACCTGAGAAAAATCCCATTGACATCTTCTAGCATCACCATTAGATACAAAAACACCAGTTCCACCACCAGGTCTAGCATTCTACTACCAACACTAGCAGTCATATTTCCATTAGACTTTGTATTAGCATATGGAGCACCAGAACCATTTTTCTTCTTACTAGGATAGAATTAGCTCCATTTCTACCATAAAAAACAGTTTGATGTTGAGAATCAAAGACATCTGCAGTGTCCTGTGCTTGATCAAGAAGCCATTGCTCATGTGTAATTAACCTTGCCTTTAACTCACCAAAAGTATAAGGAGTATCTCTCTATGTTGAGCAGATATCACAAAATTATCATAGTCCCTGCCTAAGCCATTTAACACATGCATTAACAAGTCTGAATTGCTCATTTTTTTCTCCAATTGCAGCAAGAGAATCTGCAATTGTCTTGATATTTTGCAAATAGACAAAAACGACTAAATTTCCTTTTCTAATACCATACAATTGTTGTCTTAACATATTCTTGCGATCCATGTATTGTTTTTTGAAAGTACTTTCAAGAAATTCCCAAATATCTTTAGCAATAGTTAATCCTAGAACATCACCAGAAATAGATGCTGTAAAAGTAGCTTTTAAACAACTGATAACAAATCGATCCATTCTCCTTTATTGAACCCATTTAGGATTTAAACTAAGAACCCCATTAATCAAAATCCTCTCCTCAGGTTCTTGCAAATCCCCATTAACATGACCATAAAGATCAGTAGTAATTAAAACTGACTCAAATTAATCACGCCATAAAAGAAAATTTGAAGAATCCAGCTTGAGAGATACAAAATTTGAAATATTTGTGAAAGGTAAAGTAAAATTCACAGAATTACCAGAATCAGAATTGTTTGCTGCGGAAGCCATATTTGTTTGATTATCTATGTATTGGTGATTATAGAATTTCCTTTGATATGCCTGGTACTGAATCCTGACTAGCATAACCCAAATTCACAAACAGATCGAAAGAATTTCAAGATTAGGTTAAATCTTGAATAAAAATTGTGATGAAAAATTTGTTGTAAAAAGGTGTTGAAAGTAATTGCGAATTAAACAGAAAAAGATATTAGAAAGATTGTTATGTTTGATGATGAAAGATTTTAGATTTTGGATCAGAACCTATCTGATACCATGTGAAATATCAGATCAAGAAAAATGAAGAAAAGAGTTTTTGATATTCTTACACAGATTGTTCAAGATACATACAAAAATAAAACAAACAATATTAATACACTAAGACAAAGACCTTGACCAATACTGACCAAGACAAACATTGACCTTGACTATTGACTTTTAAAGACCTTGACTAATATAATCCTAATATAAATATTGTCACTTCATGAATTCCAAATTTAATTTGGTTTCCTTTTTTTATTTTTTTTCATATTCTTTTTAAACTAATCCTACATTGCCAAATGTCCCCACGAAAACGCTCGTTTCACAAAACTCAAAAATGACATATTTCGGCCAATCGAAAGCAAGATTTTCACAAAACTCAAAAAATGCATATTTCGGCCAATAGAAAATAAGAGTTTTCTCACCTTTCAACAACGTGAAAGCTATAAGCTTTAAGTCTTTAGATATGAGCCCACAGTTGGGGGATATAGCTACGGGACAAAATAGGTGTCCCAATAGCAATTCTGTGTGACCCCCTATGTAATTATTTTTTTAATTCCTAATCTAGCCCCCACTAATTAGGATTAGTGATTAAGTATAATTAGTAAAATGTTAAGTATTTGTGGGATAAATTAGTGTATATTTTTATTTGTGTTTGGGTGAGAGTAGAAGGAGGGAAAAAAATATTTGAGAGGAATTTCTTTTTTTGAAAATGGGAAGATGATTGTGATGAGAGAATTAATGATAATAAGAGGTTGAAAATTTGATTTTTTTTCTTTGAATCCACCATTGTTGCAGCTGAAAAAGCTTGGTGTCGGCATGGTATTCAACCAAAAACTCATGCCGGCAATTGTTGGAAATGTTCATAAATTGTTTGCCACTATCCGGGGGGTTCGGGGGGGCGTAGCCGGTACCTGTTCCGGCATAGTATTTTGAACAGGTACCGGCATGGTAATAGTTTTTTCGAGCGTGCCGGTACCTGTTCCGGCATAGTATTTTTCTTAAATACCTATGCCGGAACAGAATGAAAAGTATCCAGAATGTTGATTTTTTTTTCACTTGACTACCAGAAGCATTGATAGGAAATTATCGGGCATGCCGCATCTGGGTGTTCGGCATATGGTCTTCATCAATTCCAAGCATGGTCTTCGTCACTTCCATTTTGAATTTTCCTGGCTTTAAAAATCTTGGTGCCGGCATGGTCGGTTGATATGAAGACCATGCGGGTATTGTTTTCCAAGCATAGGAAATAAATATGAAGACTATCTTGGGAAAACAATGCGGCATGGTCTTCATATCAACCGACCATGCCGGCACCAAGCTTTTTAAAGGCGGGGAAAATTCAAAATGGAAGTGACGAAGACCATGCGGAATTGATGAAGACCATATGCCGGAACACGGTACTGGCATGGTCTTCATCAATTCCGGCATGGTCTTCATCAATTCCGGCATGGTCATCATCAATTCCGGCATGATCTTCATCACTTCCGAATAAAAAAAAAATTCGTTTCCAAAGTGAGGTGAAGAGAATTTGATATATAGAGTGGGGAGAGTTTAGAATTTGAAAGGGAATGGGGAATATTTGGGTTTCAAAGCTCTACCCCTAAATAAGATTAATAAGAAGTGGAGATGGAAATGGGGATATGATTTTGTTTTTTTATTTTAAGTTTTTTTTATTATTTTGAGGGAAGGGTATTTTAGTATATTTATAACCAAAAATCATCCCTTAGCACACACCATGGGTTGGGGGAAATAATTTATATCCCCAATTAATTCCCGTATCCCCAATTGTGGGTTCTTAGATATCAATCAGGTGTGTGGCCGAATTAATTGGAGCAGTACACAAGTAGTTGCGGAGGTAAGTGTATTAATTATTTATACTAACTTGGACCCCGCCTAGAAATCAACAGAAAAGGTCTTCCAAATCCGGCCTCTGGATTAGTTGGGTTGTCGCTATGGGATGCAACTCTAGGATCTGATCAAGTGAGCTAGCTGATGATCTGATTTTATCCACGTCTAGATTACTGTCTTTTCTAGTATTATTTATCTCGGAAGTTTTTCTTGAATACATTGATAGCATTACTTGATGTACCCCTCTTTCTCTGTTCTTTCTTGCTAGACATTCCCTTAGCTATTTATCTCATAGAAGAAAAAACTCGTCACATTTCTTATCTATTTATTCTTTTTTCTATTCATTTCCTTGCCTTTCATATAGGCACGGGAGATTCTATATATCTGAGCAAAATATCTTGCGGTGTTAACTAAGCTAAAAGTTGTTAAAGATGAAGTTCGGGAAGGAGTTGAAGTCTCAAATGGTACCGGAATGGCAAGAAGCCTACATGAATTATGATTATCTGAAAACCCTTTTAAAAGATACTCAAGATTTTAATCATAAAAATAAACCACATCATCCTTCATCACCCCTGAAAAGAACTATGTCTCTGTACAAATCTTTCAGTGGTCTTACTAGTCTTAGCAGAAGGTACAGTAATTTAAGAAGTCCTAAAGTATCAGGAGAAGCGGATCATGGGGATATTGAAGATCAAGTCATACTAGTTACTGCTGTTGATAATAATCAACAAAATCATGATCATCATTACGAAACCAAGTTTTTCAAGTCATCTGACGTTGGAGCTGAATATGAGCTTGTGTATTTCAGAAGATTAGATGATGAATTCAACAAAGTGAACAAGTTTTACAAAAGCAAAGTTGAGGAAGTTATGAAAGAAGCTGATCTGTTGAACAAACAAATGGACGCTCTGATTGCTTTCAGGATTAAAGTTGAGAATCCAAATTGGTCAGTCGAGATGAATGAACTTGCTTCTGGTGTTGCTGCTTCTGCCGCTGCTGTTTCACTTACTTCACCTGGAGTTGTTGACCAATCCGCGGATGATTCTGTTCGTGGTTTCAGCCGATTCACTGATTCAACTAGTACGGATGCAGTTGGCGAAATGAAAGAAAAGGTTAGTAGACCAGCTTCATTAGACGTCCTTAATCGTGTAACCTTTAACAATACACTTGATACACCACGATCAACCATAAAGGGAATGCTTAAAGTTAATAAAAGCAACGAAATTACTTATGGAAGAAAGAACCTACATAAAGTTGAACAGCAACTTCAACAAGCTTTCGTCGAGTTGTATTCAAAACTTCGACTTTTGAAGAGTTTCAGGTAACGAATCGAATTTATCGTTGTTATGTTGATTTACATTCATAAATCATATCTTGTTTACTGTTTAATTGAACCTGCTCTTAATTTTTGTATTCTAATTGCTGGACGAAACAGTTTTTTGAATGTCTTGGCATTTTCAAAGATCATGAAGAAGTACGACAAGATCTCTTCAAGAAACGCATCGAAATCTTACTTACACATGGTGGATAACTCCTACATTGGCAGTTTTGATGGTGTAAGTTCGCACTGTTAGTCTGCGTTTGTCTTCCTTTTTCCAATCACTATGAATGAATTTTTGTTATTTGGTTTGTCGCGTATTTCAGGTTACTAGGCTTATGGAGAGAGTGGAAGCTACCTTTATCAAGCACTTCACAAATGCAAATCGTAGCAAAGGCATAAGAATTTTGAGACCAGCTGCAAAGAGAGAACGGCATAGAACTACATTTTCCCTGGGTACGTAAGACTATCCGTAACGAATTCCATCCATTTTTCAAGCAGTATTAATTATAATCCGCTAATTGCAACTGTTTGAATGTGGTTTTAGGTTTCTTTGGCGGATGCGCTTTAGCCCTCTTGGCCTCTCTTATGTTGATTGTGCGTGCTCGTAACATATTAGGGACGGAAGGGACTACGCAGTACATGGAAACTTTGTTTCCCCTTTACAGGTAAGTGAAAATCCCCCTTCTGACTTGATAAGGATTCTGTAATACGCTGTTCATAGTTTCGTATATGCTCGCTTACCCAATGAATACTTGTTGTTTGTAGTTTATTTGGTTTTATTATCCTTCATATGCTCATGTACGGGATGAATATCTATGTCTGGAGACGTTATCGGGTTAATTATCCGTTCATATTTGGGTTCAAGCAAGGAACTGAATTGGGCTATAGGGAAGTCTTCCTCATAAGCTCAGCTCTTGCAACACTTGCACTGGCAAGCGTACTCGCAAACTTAGATATGCAAATGGACAAGAACACCAAAGATTTCAAGACCCTGACGGAATTAGTCCCGCTTCTGTTAGTCCTTGTAAGATACCATCTCTTTCTTTCCGAGAGATGTTCCAGCTTTAATCAAATGATCGAACTATTTAAACTAACGTATGTAAATATCTCTGTGCAGTTTGTATTTGCAGTAACGGTTTGCCCCTTCAATATCGTATATCGTTCAAGTCGATATTTCTTACTCGTTTGTTTGTTCCATTGTATTTGTGCTCCCTTTTACAAGGTGAATCACATGCTACATTTCATTGAGAAATAGAAATGTCAGACAGCGGGAACAGTACGTAAATTGATATTTTTCTTGCTTTTCAGGTTGTCCTACCAGATTTTTTCTTGGCAGATCAGTTAACTAGCCAGGTTAGATCCCTATTCTTGATGTTCACACCGTGTTTATCGACACGTCAAAATTGGTTATCCGGAAACAACTAAAGTTTACTATGTTCTTCTTCTTTGTTTCAGGTCCAAGCCATAAGGAGTATTGAATACTATATCTGCTATTATGGCGCGGGCGGTTTCAAATCCAGAGATAGCTCTTGCAAGAAGAGCGATGCATTTAAGGTTTTCAACTTCATCGTAGCGTCAATACCATATTTATTCCGTTTATTTCAGGTTCGTTAAATTTTTTTTCCTCTTTAGATCAAAACTTGGACCTATGTTAGATAACAATACATTTAGCTTAAGAACCCTGAACCCTGAATAGAGTAGATAATATTTCCTGCATTCTCATGCTAGATAGCTTGTTCTGATTCAGTGCCTGCGCCGTTTATTTGAGGAGAAAGACGCAATGCAAGGATATAATGCTATAAAGTACTTCTCAACAATCGTTGCTGTAGCCATTAGAGCAGCTCATAAGTTGAACAACACGACGGCATGGTTCACACTGGCAGTACTGAGTTCAGTAATTTCAGCTGTTATTAGCACTTACTGGGATATTGTTCTAGATTGGGGACTTTTCCAGAAGAAGTCCAAGAATCGGTTTTTGCGAGATAAACTTCTAATCCCACAAAAAAATGTTTACTTTGGAGCCATCGTAAGTTACCACTGACACTAATAACTAATAAGCTGATATTCTCAAATGACTTAATGCAGTTTGTACGTCACTGACAATATCATGGAATTCAAATGCAGGCACTCAATATCTTGCTTCGATTCGCCTGGTTGCAAACTGTATTCAATTTTAAACTTCCTTTTCTACATATGGAAGCTATGGTCACCATCTTTGCTTGTTTAGAGATCATTAGGCGCGGGATATGGAATTTCTTTAGGTGCGTAACTTAAATTTATTAAAACTGCAATCACATTAACCTTTCTTGCATCATTATAGCCAGTGCATTACTCTCAGCAACGCAATTGTACTAAATATATATGGGTTGATGTTTCAGGCTAGAGAATGAGCATTTGAACAACGTCGGCAAGTATAGAGCATTCAAATCAGTACCACTGCCTTTCCACTACGATGAGAATGATGACGATAAAGATGAGTAAGATTCACCATCAATCTGTGGCAGGAAATACCATTCACGAGGATATGAACTAGCCATATGATAATGCTTGCATGGAAACCTTAGAAAGCCGTTGATTTTTCCAATATATCAGTTACCCAAGCCATTCATTGTAGTTTTGATTGTAAATTAGTACTTTTCTGCAACATTAGAAAGAGTTCGGAGTCACGCTGGGAAGAGCGAAAGCTGACGTCCGTGTCGCTCGGCCTGCTTTGTAATTGTAATTTTGCTATAATACTAAATTAATATTTTAATTGTTTCTGTTTTGATAAACAAATCGGCCCATTAGCTCAGTTGGTTAGAGCGTCGTGCTAATAACGCAAAGGTCGCAGGTTCGAGACCTGCATGGGCCACTTAAGTACTTTATTTAATTTTCTTTTGAAATCAAATTCCATTTTTATTTGGGAAAACTGTACATAGCGGATAACTCAACTCCTACACTTTGTTGTAGAGTTTTTTTTTTTTTTTTTTTGAAACTTGGAAATTTTCATTGATTAAGAGATTTGAGTTACATGATTTGGATCCGCTGTGAGTACCTGCAAAATCAATGAAGAATTAGTCTCATGCCTCCAGATTTGGTTGAATAACTAAAAGAACCATCAACATTAATCTTATAAGTGCCTATAGAAGGAGGAATCCAGTGCAGATTAGTTCTTCTCTGTCTAGTGATACTTGGAACAGAACTAGCTTGTTTAGGTTTCAAAAGACTTATTTCTTACTTGTTTCTCATACTAATGGTATCTGGAGTAACCTTCACACCCTTAAATACATTGTTGCATTCCAAATACACCACGCTATAATAGCTATTTTACATAGATGTTCTTCCTGAATTTGATGAGACTTCAACCTGTCAAACCATTCACAGAACCAATCAATTATATTTGCTTCATGATGTATCTGGATTCCAAGGAAAACAAACCAGAATGCCTTTGATAAGCTGCAGTGAAGAATACAATGAGAAGAAGACTCTAGAGATTATGCACAAAGAAGGCACCCAAAATCTCCATTTTGAATGACATAGATAGATGAGTTTGTCTCTAGTTTGCAGAATATCTTTCAGGCACTTCCAAAGAAATTGAACTATTCTAGGAATAATTGGTAACTTCCAAAGCTTCTTAAAAATAGACAGCATTCTCAAACCAACAGATAGATTAACATTCTACTCTTCAAACATCTTTCTATAAGCTGATTTGACAGAAAAGTCACCATTTCTCTCTAAAGTCCATACCAATATGTCTGTTATATGAATATAAACTGGAATGTTTAGAATTAGTCTTGCAGTTGTAGCTTCAAAGAGAGAAAAAAGAAGAGATTGATTCCATACTCCAGGTTCTGAGAATAATTGATGCACATAAGTATAATCATGATGATTGAGAACTCCATATTTTGGAATGGGAGGATATGGTAATTCAGGCATCCATTTATAGTTCCAGATTAAAACAGTCTGCCCATTACCAATGCACCAACAACTATTATCTTTAATGAAAGGTAACTCAGAGCTTATACTCCTCCAACTCCAAGTGGAATTTGAGTTTTTTTTTGTATCAAAAATTTTCCCATCTGGAAAATATTTTTCTTTAAGAGATTGTGCACAGATTGAGGTATTATCTGAACATAGTCTCCAAGAAGATTTAACCAATAGTGCTATGTTAAACAAACTTAGATCTTTAAATCCAAGACCTCCCTCTTCCTTTGGTTTATTGACATTTTTCCATGATATTGGTGGCTTCCCTTTGTTAGACTTCTTTTTCCTCCAAAACTGTTGTTGAGTTGAGTTCATCTTCTTAATGGTTACATCTGGCAGCTTGAAACTAAGCATATGATAAGCTGGAATGGCATTTGTAACATTTCTTACCATTACTGACCTTCCTTCCTCAGACACATTAATAGAATACCATTTTTTTATTCTATTTTCAATTTTCTCAATGAGATTAGACAAAGGAATTTTTTTGTTTCTTCCCACAAAAAATGGCAGTCCTAAGTATTTTTCCTCACTAATACTCAATTGTCTTACTTGAAGAGTGCCACTGATAAGTTGATCATGAGAAGGACTTGTTTTGCTACTAAAATATACTGCTGACTTTTGAAAATTTATCATCTGCCCTGAACAAGCACCGAAATCCTCAATAACTTGAAGTAATTTATTTGTTTGTGTTTGATTAGCCTTACAGAATAGAAGGAAATCATCGGCAAACAATAAATGATTTATTTTAGGAGTTGATCTAGAAATCTTCATACCAATGAGTTGTTATTTTTGTTCATAATGGTTCATCTGTCTTGAGAAGGCTTCCATAGCAAGAATAAAAAGAAATGGAGAAAGGGGATCTCCTTATCTGATTCCTCTTGAAGGATTGAAATATGTAGATGAAGTGTCATTGATCATGATTTCCACAGAAGTTGTGGTAATGCATTGATACACAAGGTGACAAAACTTATCAGAAAATCCAAATTTTCTTAACACTTCAATGAGGAAACTCCACTCTAGTCTATCAAAATCCTTAGACATATCCATTTAATTAAGAGAAAGGTGGCATGTTCTTCCCTTCTTTTTATTCATGGCTTTAACCAGTTCCTGTACCAAACAAATATTTTCAAAAATCAGCCTTACAGGAACATAAGATGATTGCATTGGAGAGATAATATCCACCATGTGTTTCTTCTATATGAGAGCAATTATTTTTTAGATCAGTTTGTAAGTTGTGTTGCATAAGGCAATGGGCCTGAAATCCTCTGGCTTCTGAGCATTAATTTTTTTTGGAATTAAAGTGATTCTTGTATTGTTAATCTTCTTAAGTAATTAGACTGAGTTAAAGAAAGCTTTTACCCTTTTACAAATATCACCTCCAACTGTTTGCCATTGAGATTGGTAAAATCCTGGTGGAAAACCATCTGGACCTGGAGATGTCCAAGGCTGCATTGACATAAGAGCTTTATATATTTCTTCATCATTTGGAATTCTTATAAGATTTCATTGCTTTTGTCTGAGATGCTTGAAGGGATGAACTGGAAAAACTGTGTTGTATTTGTTGGCTGAGAAGTGGTTCAAATCTTAATGAAATGAGAAACTAAGAGTTGTTCAATAGAATTCCTATCTTGATACCAAGTACCTTCTGAATTTTGAAGTGAATCTATCATGTTTCTTACCCTTCTGTAGTTTGCTCTTATATGGAAGTATTTAGAGTTTCTATCCATATCATTATAAAAATGATCTCTAGTCTTCTGCCTGTTGGAACTTGCTTGCCTTTCATTAAGATCATCTATTTCTTTCTCTAACTGCATCACTTCTTCAGTATTGTTACCTTGGATATCTTGTGCTTGTAAATTGGTTAAAGATTCTTGTAACTGAGTGATTCTGGATTGTATATGACCAAAAGTAGCTTTACTCCATTTAGAAAGAGAATATCTTGTATTATAGAGCATATCAGATAAGAGATAAGCCGCAGAACCTGAGAGATTAGTTTTCCAAGCATTCATAACTTCAATTTTGCAATCATCATTCTGTAACCAATGTTCAAAGAATTTCCAACATTTTCCTGAGTTGCAAAACTTATTATACATAGTCAACATTATGGGACAATGATCAAAGCCCTTTTGAGGAAGGTGAATCAGGGTAAATAAGAATCCATTCATTGTTAACCAAAGCTCTATCAATTCTAGATTTTGTTTTTCCTGTTCCATGATTGTTGCTAGTCCAGGTAAAAGGGTTTCCACTATAACCCATATCATGAAAGTATGGGTATTTGATATATGCTAAAACTTCAGGATCAGTTGGTTCAGTGTTTGTGTTTCTTTCACTAATATTCATGGTGATGTTTAGGTCACCTAATAGGACCCAAGGAATTTTTACTGAGGTACTTAAATCTTTTATATACTTCCATTGGCTAGGTTGTTCATTTTTGTAAGAAGTACCATAAACACATGAAAGAAACCATTCACCCTTACTGGGATCATTTTTAACTAAGGCATGGAACATGTTACTAGAGGATTTAGAATTTCTAAAGAGAAACCATCCTTCCAAAGAAGAATAATACCTCCAGCCTGACCAAGTGAAGGAACAAAACATCTATTGGGCATTTTTAGGAAATTAGTGATATTTAGGATCCTGTCATCATTAATTTTAGTTTCACACAAGAATATTATATCAGGAGATTGAATATTGTTCAGGTGTAGCAAGTGATCTCTAGTATATTTCCCTAGAATTCCATGGAAATTCCAACTAATGATTTTCATGTTTAAATTGTGGAAATAAAACTTTAACTTGATACTCAAGTTATTAATAGGGTTGAGAACGGATTAAAAAAATAGAGTTTAAACTAAACAAGTAATAAATATTGTGAGAGAAATATTTGTTGACTCCAAAAATATATCTTAAATGCGGTAAGAAGAGGTAAAAGATTTGGTGATTTACCAGATTATTTGGGGCCTCGTTCATCTCATGGGGGATCTCTCCTGCTCATGTATCTTTTTTTTCTATTAGATCATGTTCCATATCGTCATTACCATTGGTGGTTTGGAGTTTCCCAGTATTACTTTCCACGTTTTCTTCATTAGGTTCCTCAATTCTAATTCTTTTATTGTTTCTTATTTCTCCCCCTTCGGTTTGGTTGTCAACATTAGCCTCTTCCTTCATCTTCTTACGACTAGCTTCACAAAGTATTTCCACCAGCATATCAATATCTTCACATATTTCTACCCCATAAGAAGAGGCAAGATCGTGAAGATAGTTAACATATTGTGCATGAGTAAACCTTCTAATCATCAGATCATGAGCAAAATTTGGACACTCTTTCTCATTTTGATCAATGACATAGAAATTTGGGAAAAGATTATGTGGTTGCCTTTCCCAGTAATATCTAATCCAAGTAACTTCTCCAGCAGCAATGTTCCACCATCCACCCCTGTGTAGAGGTTTTGTGAGATCAATTTTGATCTTAACATTAATAGTAGTACCATAGGTTGGTCTACAATCTTCAGGATCTATGGAGATTTTCTCTTCTAGTTCTTCGACAGCTTCAGTCACCACTTCCAGAGAATTATGTTTAGGTAACAAATTCTTGAATTGAAGATCCCACTCCTGATATTTGAAAACCAAGTTTTTAACATGAATGACAGGATCATATTTTTGGAGGTTCAAATGACATTTGTTGACATTCCGAGGACCTTTTTTGAGAATGTTGTTCATAACTTCAACAGTGACAAATTTGAATAAGAAGATATTCCGATCAATAGCGTGGACTTCCTTAATTCTGAAACGATTCCAAATTAAGATAACTCCTTTCCTAACTAAATCTGTTTCCATAGTATCTTTTGAAAAAACCTTTCCAATCATAGTTGTATTCCATTCATCTATTGCTTTAGTGATAGCTGACTTAGTAACCACAACTCTTCTTAGGTTTGTTGCACCAAGATCACGAATCGGAGTATTCTGTATTTTCCCAGTAATAGCTGAAATTTGAGAATGAGAAGAAGAAGCCATTTTCCAATGAATATTGGATTTAGGGTTTTAAGATAACCCTTTTTGCCACTCTTTACCAGAATATAAGTAGTTCTTATTGAAAAAACGGGGGTCTAACAACCACACCCAATATTTCGCTTAGCAATCTTGGAAAAACACCAATATACTTTCAAGAGAATCAACAAGACTCAATCTTAAAAAAGTATATAAAAGAGTTATATATCTCTATTTCTTGATTCAATTCTTTCTCAAGAAAATAGAAATATGCGAGTCTAATTGAATACAAGAGAAATTACTTGAACGGTACCAAATACCAATGTTCAAAGATCAATCAATTTCAATCAACAACCAAAGGTCGGATTTCCAATTGATTGATTCAAATGCACAACCTGTGATATTTCAATTATATAATAAAATATAATACGGAATAGAAATAACACATACACCAGAATTTTGTTAACGAGGAATCCGCAAATGCAGAAAACCCCGAGACCTAGTCTAGATTGAACACACTGTATTAAGCCGTTACAGAAACTAGCCTACTACAAACTAACTTCGGTCTGGACTGTAGTTGAACCCCAATAAATCTCACACTAATCCAAAGTACAGTTGCGCTCCTTACGTCTCTGATCCCAGCAGGATACTACGCACTTGATTCCCTTAGATGATCTTACCCATAACTAAGAGTTACTACGAACCAAAGTAGAAGACTTTAATAAACAAATTTGTATCACACAGAAAAGTATACAGAATAGATAAATCTGTCTTCAACAGATAAACCTACAAGTTTTTGTTCCGTCTTTTGATAAATCAAGGTAAACAGGAACCAACTGATAACACAGACTTATATTCCCAAAGAACAACCTAGTATTATCAATCACCTCACAATAATCTTAATCGATGCGACGAAAGAAGATATTGTGGAATCACATACGATGAGACGAAGATGTTTGTGACTAATTTTATATCTTGCCTATCGGAGATATTAATCTCAAGCCAATCGTTATGATTGTACTCAACACGATAGAATCAACAAGATCAGATCACACAACTATGAGAAAGTAGTATCGGTCTGGATTCACAATCCCAATGAAGTCTTTAAATCGCTAACCTGGTTTTCAAGAAGAAACCTAAGGTTAAAGGAGAATCGACTCTAGCTAATACAACTAGTATCACACAGGAGGTGTGGGGATAGGTTTCCCGGTTGCTAGAGTTCTCCCTTATATATTCTTTCAAATCAGGATTTGCAATCAATGTTAGCTTAGTAACAAATCATTCAATATTCACCGTTAGATAAAAACCTGATTAGATTCAAGCTAATATCTTTCAACCGTTGGATCGAAAAATTAGCTTGTTACACACAAATGTAATGCACGATTTAAGGTTTGTGTAACCATATCCAAACATGTACATTTGTTGGTTCAATAATAGTTAACCAAATGGTTAGCCATATGAGCACTTTCATATCAATTGTATTCTTCTTCACCATAACTAGTTCAAATGACTCAAATGAACTAGTTACAGAGTTATTCAATTGCAAGGAAATATTATGTACTACACAAGACACAATCGAAGCAAAAACGATTTGATTCACTCGAATCGTTCATGAACTTTATAGCCACGGTTTGCAATTTGCATTCCTTAGTTATTATAAATGTATAAGTTCACAAATAATCGTTTTTAGATATAACCAACTCAAGTCCGCAAACTTAGTTCGCGGACTTAAGTTCCCGGAAGGAGTTCACAAACTCCAGCAGATTTTCTGGGATCGAGAACTTTCGCCAGTTCGCGGACTTTGCTCACGCCACTATTCCAGTTTTCTTGATCAGAAAAGCTCACAAACTTTGGTTCAAGGAAATAAGACTTATACATATATGTGTTGCCCCACAATGCTTATATCCACCATTGGTTATATAATCTAAACTCTCATTTCAACCATTGAAACATTCTTAGTGGACGTTATTATATAGTTGTTATTCACAAACTATTTTTCGTCAAAGCAATTTTCAAAGTGATTGAAACGTATCATGACTTTCGTCACTACGCAAAAATGAATTTGGATAAAGCGAAAGCTTACCAATACATATTTCGAGAAATAGATAGGCGAGATAAACTCGGCTTGAAATAGCAAATGTGTATAATCAAAGTCGATATAGCAAAATGACTTTTATCTCAAGATAAGAGATAGAGTAGATATACTTTTGAGTGATAGATAAGTTCAAGTCTCCGCATACCTTTTAGTCGATGAAGTTCCACCAGTGCCTTGAGTAGTCCTTCGTCTTGTATGATGATTTCCATGGAGTTCTTGAGCTCAACTACACTTTCTATCCTAGTCCGAGACTTTAGCTATAGTAGACTAGAAATCAAGGCTTATAGTTTTGATCATTAACATTGACAAAAATGCTTGAGATAGCAACGCATGCAAGTTCGACCGAGCAATGCTCTAACAATCTCCCCATTTGTCAATTTTAGTGACAAAACTATCAATAAATATGGAATTCAAAAATAAATGAATTAACTTTTGTAGCTCCTATTACACATGTCTAATCTTCAACATTACTCGAAATCTTCGTCACTTCCAAGTACTCCAATGATCCCCAAATGTTGGAAGTTCAGCATCATCGTTGTTGAAAATCCGCAGCTATAACAACGAGAAAACAAGAGTTCTCAATAATTGTTATACAGTGTCATAATATCATTATACAGTATTAAAGTTCAATTGTATCACAACTTCGACAACAATACTATGGTGATATGTATCACTCCCCCTTAGTCAATAATACATATCACATGGAAACCACTCCCCCTTTCATAATGATCCGAAAACCATATGTATTTGTAGTGTGAACTACATATTAATTCTCCCCCTTTTTGTCAATAAAATTGGCAAAGGTACGAAAACGGTATCCTAATGAAATTTCCGAAAGAGACATTTCATGACCAAAATAAAGCACATATCATCTTATTTAGATGCAATCATATAGCCGAAGATAAATGCATTCATCAAGGAGTCTATAGAGATACAAGATAGTCCTTATAATATTCTACATCTGCACTCCCCATAAATATTTGGCAATTAAGCGCAATTTCAATTAAGAAATCTCCCCCATAAAATGTCATTCCCGAAAGAACAACAAGAGGACCTTAATTTCAAAATGAAAAGAAGGATTTATTTGGACATAACAAATCACATACAAGCATGAATTTGAATCCAAAAATATTCAATCAAATTAACTTAATCGGAAATGTTCCATCACCATTTGCACAATGACATACAATAGACATAATCCTTGTAAACAAAATATTTTAACCTATCTTCCATCAACAATTGACATAATAGGCTAAACTTTTGTATTTGTCAAAAGTTCATTCCTTCTTTTATTAACACATGCATATCGACATATAAAGGACTCAACTTTTGACAAGGTATGGGACATTCAAGTTCACGGACGCAAACACACATATCCCATAACAAATTGTAATATAAAAAACCATAAATATTAATACTGCAAAAACCATCTTCCAAACAATTTTAGAATTTAAACCAATAAATTTTAAAACATGAAGATGAAAATGTTGGACATATCTATTTGAAATCACAATAAAGGATATTCCAAACTCTAATTATTCTTCTTAAACAAAATAAGAAATAGAAGATTTACTAGGTAAACAAAAACAGCAAGCTAATAACTAAAAATCAGACTCCTACGCCAAAGATGGACACAAATTGAAGTCAAATAGACGGTTCAGGATCCTCATGAGTATTGAGGTCTTTGAGCTTGCAAACGACAGCATCCTCTGCACCCTTGGAGGGGATATCCTTATTGTGAAGTTCTTTAACACGGGTTTTCATGAGAACAAGGTTAGAATTAACCTTTTTCAACTTAGTTCTTACCACATCAAGACACTTCATTGTATCAACAAGTTGTTATTTTGCATCCTCAAAGTTGTTGAGGAAGTCAAGAACCACTTTAGACGAAATCTCTTCAACCTCCTCAATATCTGAGTAGGAATCAGGAGATTGAGGAATATATCCTTCAACTTCAACAAAGGTTCCCTTCTTTTCATCGAGTTTGAAATATACGGCATTATCAACAAAATCTTCAGGTAAGTCCCAAGAGCAGGAAGAAGAAGCCATTGATAACAGGAAGCCTAGAGTGAAAAAATTCAACTCAATAGGGTAGGTATATAAACAAGTTTTGAGAGACTTAGGGTTTTCAAGATTGGTTTGTGAGAGAGCCCCAAAACCGTATGTGTACCCGTAAGAAGATGGTCCATAAAGGTCTTTCCAAAAACGATTATTTGGAAACGGCACTTTGTTGATTGAAAACGTCCATGGCTTTATTTTTCAAAACAATTTGAAGGAATATAGCCAAAAATAAAATAATAAACAAGGATAGACTTACAACAAATACTTATGTAAAGGTGCTACCCGATGATCCATATAAGAACGATAAGAGATTAGCTAGATACTCAGAGATACTTTTCCAATAAGTATACCTAATTATTTCTCAGTCATTTAGGATTTCACAAGTGAGACTTCAGCCTTGTGATTATTTAACACAAGTATGAGTCATTGGCTCATTAAATGGACATTGCTCTTGGTTATCCTTTTTCTTACGAAATGTTGGAGGAAAAACATTATGATGTGAAAGGTAATCATAAAATTTACCCTTACAAAAATATGACTCAGGGGATTGATGCTTACCTGGCGAAAATTGGATTTTTCCTGATACCCTGTTCACATCAAATGTATCATTAACGTCCTTTTTGAAGATGAAAAGATTCTGATCTTCACTTAGACTGTTAAAACATTTGTCCTGAACCAGAACATTTAAGGAACTCATAGAACTGACTTTCCAGGTAGGATACATATGGTGAGTACTGAAACCAATTGGTTTAGACATATGAAAGTCAGTTATTCCTTTGAATATTACGTCAAAGGTGGGTTGAAGTCGAACAAGGGAATTGTTACTCAACCTAGAGTTTCTCTTCTACTTGACAGGTCCCTTTGAATCATAAAAAGGATATACTTTATGACCATTAGAAAGTAATATCTTAATACTGTGTGGAGATTTCCTCCTTTCAAGTGATGTGCAACTTTTTTGATAAATAGAGGGTATAGGCACATCTTTCTAATAGAAGAGGATATTGATTTTTCTTCCCGATCTTCCTCGATTACAGTAGTAGTTGATGAAGTTGGTCTAGAGAACTTTCTAAAACATCCTTGAATTGAGAGCTTATTCAAGCGATGTTCAATTTCCAAGATGTCCCTTTCAAGACTTGCCTTAAGGAGAGATAAAGACAAAGCTTCAGAGTTTTCAAAAATGTAATCTCTTATCTCCCCAAGAAGAATTTTGACATGTTTTTTCAATCGATCATCTTGAACTTTAACATGATTTAAAATCAGTTTTCTCTCTTTAGCTAGTTCCCATTCATTCTGTAAGATAGATTCTTTTGAAGGGTAATCGGGATAACACATGTTGGAGCCTTCCAGTCTACTTTGAACATAAGGTTCGTCTATATTCGAGATTGAAGAATTTTTCTCTTTAATAGAATTAGACGAGACATAACTTTTATTCTGGTGACACATTTATCAGAGATAGTACTCATGTCCATAGAGTCAGATCGCTACAAACACAGACTTGTAAGGTCTTGAAAGTGTTTGCCTGCTCTGATACCAATTGAAAAAACGGGGGTCTAACAACCACACCCAATATTTCTCTTAGAAATTTAAATGGAAAAACTCCAATATACTTTCAAGAGAATTAACAAGACTCAATCTTACCAAAGTATATCAAAGAGTTATATCTCTCTTCCTTGATTCAATTCTTTCTCAAGCAAATAGAAATCTAGGAGTCTAATTGAATACAAGAGAAATCATTTGAATAGTACCAAAGACCAATGTTCAAGGATCAATCAATTTCAATCAACAACCAAAGGTTGGATTTCCAATTAATTGGTTCAAACGCACAACCTGTGATATTTCAATTATATAATAAAATATAATACATAATAGAAATAACACATACACCAGAATTTTGTTAACGAGGAATCCGCAAATGCAGAAAACCCCGAGACCTAGTCCAGATTGAACACACTGTATTAAGCCGCTACAGAAACTAGCCTACTACAAACTAACTTCAGTCTGGACTGTAGTTGAACCCCAATCAATCTCACACTGATCCAAGGTACAGTTGCGCTCCTTACATCTCTAATCCCAGCAGGATACTACGCACTTGATTCCCTTAGATGATCTCACCCAAAACTAATAGTTACTACGACCCAAAGTCGAAGACTTTAATAAACAAATCTGTATCACACAAAAAAGTCTACAAAATAGATAAATCTGTCTTCCATAGATAAACCTACAAGTTTTTGTTCCGTCTTTTGATAAATCAAGGTGAACAAGAACCAATTGATAACCCAAACTTATATTCCCGAAGAACAAACTAGTATTATCAATCACCTCACAATAAACTTAATCGACGCGGCGAAAGTAGATATTGTGGAATCACAAACGATGAGACAAAGATGTTTGTGACTACTTTTATATCTTTCCTATTGGAGATATTAATCTCAATCCAATCGTTACGATTGTACTCAACACGATAGAATCAGCAAGATCAGATCACACAACTACGAGAAAGTAGTATCAGACTGGCTTCACAATCCCAATGAAGTCTTTAAGTCGTTAACCTAGTTTTCAAAAAGAAACCTAAGGTTAAAGGAGAATCGACTCTAGCTAACACAAATAGTATCACACAGGAGGTACGGGGATTAGGTTTCCCAGTTGCTAGAGTTCTCCCTTATATAGTCTTTCAAATTAGGGTTTGCAATCAATGTTAACTTAGTAACAAAGCATTCAATATTTACCGTTAGATGAGAACCTGATTAGATTCAAGCTAATATCTTTCAACCGTTGGATCGAAAACTTAGCTTGTTACACACAAATGTAATGCACGATTTTAGGTTTGTGTAACCGTACCCAAACATGTACATATGTTGGTTCAAAAATAGTTAACCAAATGGTTAGCCATATGAGCACTTTCATATCAACCATATTCCTATTCACCATAACTAGTTCAAATGACTCAAATGAACTAGTTAGAGAGTTGTTCAATTTCAAGGACATCTTATGTATTACATAAGACACAATCGAAGAAAAAACGATTTGATTTACTCGAATCGGTTCATGAAATTTATAGCCACGGTTTGCAATTTGCATTCCTTAGTTATTATAAATGTATAAGTTCACAAACAATCATTTTTAGATATAACCAACTCAAGTTCACAAACTTAGTTCGCGGACTTAAGTTCCCGGAAGGAGTTCACAAACTCCAGTAGATTTTCTTAGGTAGAGAACTTCCGCCAATTCGAGGAATGGGTTCGCGGACTTAGCTCACGCCACTATTCTGGTTATCTTGATCAACAAAGTTCGCAAACTTCGGTTCAAGGAAATAATACTTATACATATATGTGTTTCCACACAATGCTTATATCCACCATTGGTTATATAATCTAAACTCACATTTCAACTATTGAAACATTCTTAGAGGACGTTATTATATAGTTATTATTCACAAACTATTTTTCGTCAAAGCAATTTTCAAAGTTATTGCTTACAGGATTTTCAGTTCGGTGTAGGTGTCTCATGAGGGGCTGAGGAAATTCTACACGCTGTGAATAGGTATGTCAGTAAAAATTATGCAGATGCTAGCATTACCATGTTAACTGTAGACTTTACAAATGCTTTTAATTTAGTCGACCGAACAGCCATGCTTCTTGAGGTTCGTAAGTTATGCCCATCTATTTCTCCTTGGGTTGAATACTTGTATGGACAACCTGCAAGATTGTATGTGGGAGATTATTATATCTATTCGTCTATAGGAGTGCAACAAGGAGACCCTTTGGGGCCGTTGTTGTTTGCTTTGGTGCTTCATCAGCTTATATCAAAGATAAATAGACAGTGCACACTATCTCTACAGGCTTGGTACCTTGATGATGGCACTATTATTGGTGACACTGCAGAAGTGGCCAAGGCACTCGCGATTGTCCAGACATAAGGGCCTGGAATGGGGCTTATATTGAATATTAAGAAAACAGAAATATTTTGGCCTTCCTGTGATGGACGAAAGGTTATAGATGGGATGTTTCCTTCTGGAATCTCAAGGCCGGGTGATGGGGTCAAATTATTGGGTGGTGCGGTTAGCCTTGATGATAGGTTTGTGAAGGGACTTGCCGTTAAGAGGGCTGAGAAGGCAGTAGATTTAATGCAAGTTTTATCCAAGCTCCGAGATCCTCAGAGTGAATTGCTACTCCTTCGTGCATGTATGGGAATCTCCAAGCTTCTCTTTGGGCTTCGTATTGGCTGTCCAGAATACACCACAGAGGTAGTGGATATCTTTGATAAAGGTTTGAGGGAGGTGGTGGAGGGTATCGTGGTTTGTGGAGGTCCTTTTTTTGGGGATCTACAGTGGAGGTTATCCACCCTACCTATTAGATATGGAGGCCTTGGCTTATACACTGCTAAAGAGACATCATATTATGCCTTTCTTGCATCGCGTGTGCAATCATGGGGTTTACAAGATCACATATTAAGGGATGCTGGAGTGGAAGGTATGGATGACAATTTTCATAAGGCTTTGGAGGCATTAAAGGCAACTCTTCCTGATTATGACTTTAGCAGCTTCACTAGTAAGGACATCGCCCCCCCTTAAAGCACAAAGTAACCTGGAGAGTGCCCTTTTTGGTAAAGTGGTTAAAGACATGGATCGAGATTATGATTTATCAGACAGACAGAAAGCTGTCTTTGGTTGCCTACGACCAACGCATGCCCAAGAATTCCTTCTAGCTATTCCAATTGAGGGCCTTGGACAGAAGATGTCACCCGTGGAGTACCGATCCATCCTTAAATACAGGTTAATTATCCCTTTATACCCTTATGATTCACGCTGCCCTGCTTGCTTCACAGGATGCCTAGACACATATGGGGAACATGCTGTCCATTGTAAGGTAGATCCTGGTTTTAAGTTTAGACATAATCATGTGAGATATGTCTTATATGATGTGTTCTGGCGAGATGGTATTTCAGCAAAGAAGGAAGCGCCTGTCAACTTTTTGACAGACCCACTGGAGGGGATATCCACACTCAGACCAGCAGATGTACTTATCTTTGGATGGACTAATGTAAAACATGAATGTGTTGACCTCACGGGGGTTTCTCCGTTAGTAGGCATTGGACATGGTACCTTTACTGTCGGCCAAGCAGCGCTGAGAGCTGCCTCAGGTAAGATAGCGAAGCATGAGAAAGCATGTATTGATAATGGACACACTTTTATTCCCTTTGCTTTTGATACTTTTGGTTTCTTGGCTCCTAAGGCGGTTGGACTCCTCAAAAGAGTTCAGAAAGTCATGCACAGTAATATCTTGACCCCCGGTTCAAGAGAGTTTATTTTCAAAAGAATAGGCTTTGCAATTCAAAAATGGCTTGCGGCGCAGCTTGTTTCTTGCTTGCCTTCTATTTAAGAATATTATGTTTTGAGTTTTCATATATCTAATCAAAACTCGGTTCACTTAAAGTGATTGAAATGTATCATGACTTTCGTCACTAGGCAAAGATGAATTTGGCTAAAGCGAAAGCTTACCAATACATATGTTGGCGAGATAAACTCAACTCGAAATAGCAAATGTGTATTATCAAAATCTATATAGAAAAACGACTTTTGTCTCAAATATAATAGATATAGTAGATAGACTTTTGAGTGATAGATAAGTTCAAGTCTCCACATACCTTTTAGTCGATGAAGTTCCACCAGTTCCTTGAGTAGTCCTTCGTCTTGTATGATGATTTTCATGGAGTTCTTGAGCTCAAATACACTTTCTATCCTAGTCCGAGACTTTAGCTATATTAGACTAGAAATCAAGACTTATAGTTTTGATCAATAACATTGACAAATATTCTTTAGATAGCAATGCATGCAAGTTAAACCGAGCAATGCTCTAACACTTATAACTGAAAGTATTTATCAACGGATAATATTGTTTCCCTAAATAAGCTGATGAAGATATATTGGTATGAATGTTGTTAGAGCATTTCTCGGTCGAACTCACATGCTTTGTTATATCATGCATGTTTGTCAATATTAGTGATCAAAACTATATATCTTGATTTCTAGTATACTTATGACTAAGTCTCGGTCTAAAATAGTTATGAATAGTTGAGCTCCAGACTCCATGGCGATTATCTTGCAAAGACGAAGAAATACTCAAGGAACCAGTGAAACTTCATCCGACTTAAAGGTATGTGGAGACTTGAACTCATCTTGTCACTCAAAAGTCTATCTACTACTCTTGAGAAAAAAGTCGTATAAGTATGATAGTTTTCATACATACACATTTGCTATTTTGAGCCAAGTTTACTCGCCTATATTTTTCTCGAAATATGTGTTGGTAAGCTTTTGTTTTAACCATTTTTATCTTTACCCGTGACGAAAGTCATGATGACGTTTCAATCTTAAAAATAGCTTTGATGACGATAGTCGATTCTTTATGTCTAACGAATATTATAACATTATAGAAGAATGTTTCAATGATTGAAATGTAGAGTTGAGAACACGTAACCAACTAAGGATATAAGCATATATAGTGTGTTCGCACATTAGTGTATAAATCCATGTGTCGGAAACCAAGTGTGTGCATATGTGTGCATGCGATATTGGTGAAGGAGACAGGTTGGGTATCGCGTACTGGCGGAAGTTCACGTCCGTGAATTTCTGCTGAGTTTGGAGATTATGAACTCAAACCAGTCACCTTAGGTACACGTACTGGCAGAACTTTTCTACCCAATTTTTTTTGTTGAGTTTGGAAACTAAAACCAACTCAAAATCTTGTAAGCTAAGGTACGCATACCCGTACGCGTACCCAAGCTGGTTATTTCTCAAATCGGTAGTTCATGGACTTAAAACAATAAATTATAAGGAATGCAATCTTAGAAAACCGTGGCTATATTGTTCATGAATTAATTCAAATGAATCAAACCGATTTTGTTTCAATTGTGTCTATGCATAAAGACCTAAGTAGTTGAACAACTCTTAAACTACTTCTTATGAGTCATTTGAACTAGTTATGAGAAAGATGAATACGATTAATATGAAAGGGCTCATATGGCTAACCATTTGTTAACTGTTTGTGAACCAACCAATGTACATGTTTAGGTATGGTTACTCAAACCTAAATGAACACATTTCATTTGTGAGTGACAAGCTAAGTTTAGATCTAATGGTTGAAATATATTAGCTTGGATAAATCAGGTTTTTAATCTAACGGTGATTATTGAAAGCTTTGTTACCAAGGTAAATTAGATTGCAAACCCTGATTTCAAAACTATATAAGGAGACTCTAGCAACTGGGCAAAACTAATCCCCACACCTCCTATGTGATACTAGTTGGTTTGCTAGAGTCGATTCTCCTTTAATCGTAGGTTTCTTCTCGAGACCCTGTCGGTTAACGACTTAAAGACTTCATTGGGATTGTGAAGCCAGACGAAACTACTTCTCTTGTAGTTGAGCAATCTGATCTTTCCATTTTCTATCATAAGAGTTCAATTGAATAATTGACTTGAGATTATATCTCCGATAGGGCAAGATAAAAAGAAATCATAAACATCTTCATCTCATCGTTTGTGATTCCTCAATATCTAGTTTCGCTACCATAAGATTTAGATTATTGTGAGGTGATTGATAATTCTAGGCTGTTCTTCGGGAATATAAGTCCGGGTTATCAATTGGTTCCTTTTCACCTTGATTTCTATCAAAAGACGGAACAAACTCGTAGGTTTATCTGTGGGAGACAAATTTATCTATTATCGTAGATTTTTCTGTGTGATACAGATTTTTTTATTAAAGTCTTCGACTTTGGGTCGTAGCAACTCTTGGTTGTGGGTCAGATCAGTTAAGGGAATCAAGTACGTAGTATCCTAATGGGATCAGAGACTTAAGGAGCGCAACTGTACCTTGAGTCAGTGTGATATTGATTAGGGTTCAACTACAGTCCAGACCGAAGTTAGTTTGTAGTAGGCTAGTATCTGTAGCGGCTTAATACAGTGTGGTGTTCAATCTGGACTAGTTCCCAGGGTTTTTCTGCATTTGCGGTTTCCTCTTTAACAAAATTTCTGGTGTCTGTGTTATTTATATTCCGCATTATATTTTGTTATATAATTGAAATATCACAGGTTGTGCGTTGTATCGATCAATTGTGAAATCCAAACTTTGGTTGTTGATTGGAAATTTATTGATCCTTGGGTATTGGTCTTTGGTACCATTCAAGTTTATATCTCTCTTATATTTGATAAAGACTCACAGATTTCTATTTGCTTGAGTAAAGATCAAATCGACAGATATAGATATTAACTCCTTGATATACTTTTTATTAAGATTGAGTCTGACTGTCTAGTTGATTTTCTTAAAAGTATATTAGAGTTAGTCCATACAGATTGCTAATCGAAATATTAGGTGTGGTTGTTTGACCCCCGCTTTTTCAAATGTGATATTCTATGGAATAAAAAAGATTAATATTGAACAAAGGAAATCTCGGCTTGAGATTTGGTAACCAACAATTACGTGTTTTCAAAGGGGGGAAGTTTTTGAAAGTTTTGGATCGTTGACTAATTTCTGAATCGGAACCTGGTTCTTGAATATCTTGAAGTTTCCGTTTAAATCATAAACATGATATAGAAAGCAATACTGGTACATACTGTGAAGGTCCATCCATGACAGGATGTTTTGAAAAACTGCATCATATTGTGTTGACGATACTTGACTTGTTGATCTCCATTGCTTAAGAAGAAGGAGAAGGATTGAGATTGGAGTCCAAAAATGGATCCCCCCATGATTTGATGAATTGAAAGGCCCCGCAAGAATTAACAATCCATTAGAAATGGGGAAATAAGAGAGTAAAGAAATACAGAAAGGAACTCATGTAAGAAAAAACTCTAGAACAAGAAAAACTCTAAAACAATTGGAAGAATCAATAAGATACACCAAAAGAGAATAAAAAAAGAATCAGACATGTTAAACTACTAAAAGAGACTAAAATTGATCATAAAAATAGAAATTTAGATGCAAAGGATTAAAGAATTTGATGGAAAAGAATGAAAAAATGAAGAATGAGTTAACTCAGTTTCGCCCCTGTGTTGCAGAGTTTTTCTGCTCGACTTGGCAGCTAAACTTCACAACAATTTTTTTTGTATCAACTTTTTTGTCTACACGGCCAAAAATGGCAAAACCTAAACTGATATGAAGTAACCCCCTTATCAACTGGTTACTTGTATTCGTCATTTTTAGGTTCAAAGCCTAATTGATCAAATCAGAACATATATCCCTTGTATAAATAGACGTCGGACTAGAAATCAGGTTGCAGTACACTCGTAGTTACAAGGACTAATGAGGTGAGAATTCAGAGTGGAAACTATGCACCTTATTATCCACGAGTACTTTCTGGGTTTGTGTCCTTTAAGTTCTCTGAAAAGATTGATATCTAACATTTCGATGGTTTCTTTAAGGAGTTGAGGGTTTTAGATTTGGGACGAGTACTTTCTGGGTTTGTGTCCTTTGTGTTCTCTGAAAAGATTGATATCTAACAGTTCGCTAGTTTCTTCAAGGAGTTGAGGGTTCCAGATTTGGGAATGTTGACCACTGACCATAACTATTTTAACTGCACATACTAAACTCGATCCATGTTTCTCAATCAAATTCATCTGAACCACGCAAAGGGAAAGAACATAATACTTAGTTACAAACGTCAATGTTGGTTTTTTTATAGTCTGTTATACATACAAGCTCGATAAAACTGGGTTAACTTTCCATCCATTGTTTTTGATCAAAACTAGCCTAGTTTTGTAAGAAATAAAAGAACTGGCCTAATTTTGTAAACCATAAAAAAAAGAGGCTTATTTTTGTAAAATGCCCAATTTTATTCGTAATCTGTCACATTTTGATCCTAATTGGGGATGTCAATGGGTACCCATTACCGGGACCCGAAACCAGACCCTGTGAAAACGGGTCAGGTTTGGGGTCTTATAGTTGTATCCAGTAACAACCTCGGAACCGACGGGTAATTACCCGACCCGAATCTTAACGGGTACTCCAAACAGGTAATACCCATCGGATACACGCGGGTAATGGGTACAGATTATTCTAACTTTTATTCATCATTTTAGCAAAATTATAAGTATTTTCTTAGTTTTGGCTTAGACTTTTTTTTTCTTCATTTTTCCATTTTTTCTTACATTTAATCTTTATTTAATACATTAATAAATAAACAATAATGTTATGTTTTATTCTTCAATCACTCTAGATTAGTGTTTGCTCCTATGTTTAATGAGTGGTATACTATTAGCTAGTGTAAAAGAATAAGAAAACAAAAGCAATAATGGAGAGGAAAAAGAATAGTAGGTTCCATCTTCTCATTTCTCCATTTCTCAAAACGTGTGTGTGTTACAAAGAGGGACAATGACTATTTATAGCCGAGGAAAGAATGTTCCACACAGCCACGTTACAACATACGTGTCTATCAATAGGATTTAATAATCATTAAGTACTTTAAACATGTTTATATTTTGACCAGGAAAGGAGGTGGGAAGGTGCTCGAATTTTCTCGAGTAATATGAAGAGAATGAGACAAAATGGTGGGACACCTTCTATAACACTTGTTTGTACAACACTCCCCCTTGGACCACTGTTTTAAGATATAATTCCTTGTTAAAGGTTTGCCGGTAAAACCTGATGGGACAAAATCCGAGCAAATCCATTTCCTCGTTAAAACCTTGCCAGAAACATCCGACTGGGATAAAAAAAACTGGTTGAAGGAAAAAGAGTAAAACTCTTTGAGCTTTAAAGTGATGATGGTCGTCACGAATTTTCTCCCGTCGCCGAAACCGTGTCAGGAAAACCATTTAGGAAAAACCTGAACTTGGAGTGAGATTGGTCATTGCCATGACTTTCGTCAAAATTTGGATCAGGAAAACCATGTTAGGATAAAACATGAGTGCTTGCGTCAGGAAAAACACTTGGGACAAAAACCTGAGCGCCACATCTCAAGAACCTCTATGGATATGCATCTCCTTAGATGGTGATCACCATTCTAAGATTGTTAACTAATTAAAAACCTCGTCAGGAAAAACCCAGAGGGACAAAACCTGAACGTAAGAAAATATGAGTCCTCAGAACAATGATAAATCCGCAGATGTTGCCTCGTTAAAACCTTTCCCGGAAAAACCCAGAGGGATAAAAACCAAGACGAATGAAAAAGAGTACAACATGTCGAACTGCGGATATCATTGGACTCGCATGCCTCATTAAAAACCTTGATAAGGAAAAGCCTAGTGGGACAAAACCTTGACTAAGGAAAAGAGTACACGACGTAATGTCCAATATGCTCATATCCATAGTCTTCCATGGATTTACTCCCCCTGATGAGAAGCCTTCTCGGTTGATCATTATGCCCGGTAGTGCTGCTTAGAGTCCCGAACCACCCTTTAAAGTCTTCAGCAGCTCCATCTTTCTTTAGTTGAGAAAATCAGTCTGACTTTCCTCTGTGCAATTTCTTAATGATCATCTGGTTGTGCCTGCATTTATATATTCTCCACTAGCTTTGTCTGCACAATCATAATTGATCGGAAGATAAACGAGTATCCTCTACTACCAGACCTATAGCTAGGAAAATATTTAGTTGTTTTAACAAACCTGCCAAAATCAAAACTTAAATAGTCTAATTAGCTTTTCTCTGTGGGAGACATTCAATGATCTTTTGTGCAAAAGATCAAGCTTAATGGTACCACGAAGATGAGAGGAGACTTTCTTCGAACCAATATCTCGATATTGGTCCTGGGCAGATCCAGACTTACATGTTTACTACAAACCCAATATCAGGTATCTATAACATATTTCAGCTACTATACCATTTACACATCTTTGTGTAATACAAACCACAGAGTGATACATCTCTATTGTTGAGATGCAAATCGATCAATCTTGTAAGAGATCGAAGAACTGAAACCAGGTCAGCTTGTCCATTTAAACATGTATAAACCCTTAAGGTTGGAAAAATTAATGGACTTCCATTTACAATGCTCAACCAATAGATTAAGACTTTGTTTTACCGAGAGTCTCATCTCGAACTCCTGCTTTAAGCATTTTTGTGCTTTGGAGAATTCTTCAGAAGTTCCAACAAAGTAGATGTTGTATACATCAAATCTAGTAAATGCATAGTTTATGAGCACATAAGATGGTTCACATATCCCTGGATAATATAATCATTCACCCAAACGATTGACCACTTTCGTCCTTATATGGCAAATGCATATGACATGGTAATTCTACTGATAGGTGAAAACCTTCAGGAATTTGTCTGCGGTTATCTGTATCATGTTTTCACACGGATTCATAATAACCACATCCTCTAGATGTACGTCGAGTCCTTAAAAGACTTCCAGACAAATACCAAAGAGGCAGTTGCATCCATAATAGGGAATATGTTACAAAGAAAATCTATCTCAGGTTCCTGTAAAAGACTTTGTGCCATTAGTTGAATTTATTTTTCTCACTATGCACATACACCCACCTGTAGCCACTAGGGGTTACATTATCGGGTGTCGGAACTTCAAACACCTGTATGTGGCCAAGAGTTGCACACATTATCGAGTGTTCTGGTTGTAGTACCAAAACCATGCATTTTCTGAGAAATTATTATTCTGCCTGAATCTCTCCTTTCCTGTTTAACCAATCATTCCTTTGATGACAATCTTATAGAGAGTGGTTTAACACCAACATCATCTATGGCAGTATCAGTGGATACTTTGACTATATCATCAACAATCATTGGATTATGATCACAAATTTCTCTATTTCATGCATGCCTTAAGGAAATCTTCTCATTTTGAGGTTCCATAGCCTTTACAAAGACATTCTCTTGTTAAGAGAACTATAAGTAGAGAAATTATATCTTCCACTAATAGTCTCTTTGAGAGTACTATTTTTCAATGATTGTGACTGGCTATTCCTTTCGGGAGGTGCATAATATTTTAAGTCAACTAGTCATCCACGCTGAAGTTGTATTTTATGTGACACACTTACTACTACACTCACAGCTTCTCAAGAAGCAACTTGATTTGCAATTCCTAAAGATATCAAATCTTCTTCATGTCTTTCATTACTGAAAACATCCAGATGAGATACATCCTGGTTCTTCTTTGTCCAAACCAGGATACTTCACGCCGTTTTTCAGGCGATAGCCTTTCCTCCCCCAAACGGTGGGAAGACTTTCTCATCAAATTTGCAAATTTTGTAGTAGAATAGTAACAGCAGTGGAATATAGCATGTCTCAAACAGAAAACATGACAATGGTTTCATAAGTAATAAGTTCAAAATGCACAAGATCATTAAACCATCAATTCCCAAAGCATCACTAGCATGATACAACATCAACGATTGACAAACAAGAGTTTCTTTAAAAAAAAATCTATACGAGTATAGATACACGGTTACCATCCAGATGATATGTCGAGTCATGCATGACTACCAGACCATACTCCCATGAACCTGGTTAGTGTCCGTGGAAACTCGTTGTCAAGGTTATCGCTATATAACAAGCGACCTTAATTCTCTCATTACACTTTCTTATAAGAATCAAATTTCGAACTAAAGTTCGTAGATGCTAGGACTGAGATCCTGAAAGCAAATCCAAGTGAGAGAACAACTCAAAATGGACTGAGATCCATATTTTCCAATCATATGAAATTTGTCGATAATTCCTTTGCAAAGGGTATAACCATCCAGATCGATTTCAGTAGCTATTCTGAACCTTATCGACAACCAAGTTATTAATTAGTTCATAAATGATCTTAGATCATTCTCTAGAGTATGAGGATATCATAATCCATTGGTACCAAGATTTAACATGCGGATATTCCTCACCATGAGATATCAACGCAAATTTTATGGATGTGCTCCTTGTCAGGAGAGATATCAACTCATCACTCAAAGAGAATATGGACGTTATCAGATTATATTAGAATACCTCATACAAGAGGTTTTCGTCTATGCTTCTAAGCATATTTTTAGACGAAACAATCGTTGCGATTCCATGGCATGCCTTGCAATGATTTTAATTTATGCCGAATCAAGCAAGCGTACTCTTGCTAAATCTAGCAATAGAGTAATCTCCAACACCTCATGCATTTCTCGGTGTGAGAATTTAGATGAGACACAATTGGAATTAACCAATATCGTCGACGATTCTCCCCCTGATCCTTAGGCGGGAATGTCTCGTCAACAGAACATCCAGTTCCGCATTACTCTACCTATTAAGGGAGCAACTGGGTGAAGAAACTAACAATAACATGCATCCCAGGAGAGGTGACTGATCAGGTTTCCTCTCTCGTTTACTGTCCAGCTGGAATAAATTAAATATTTTACATTTCCATGTAAAATTAACAGTAAACTGTAAATTAAATTCTGTGAACATAGACACTATCACAATATCAGTTCCAGTCCCTCCAAGACGACCGATAGAGATCAACAACAGTGAAAAACACTTCAGGTGCACGTACTGCGTCTTTTATGTCACAACGATAGCAGAGCTTTTCTAGGCTCAAAGACGACTTATTCAAACCAGTCATTATGCTATCGTCCCGTATTTCTCCACTTTTGGTGGTATGGGGTTTATCAGGTTCTTAAACCCGAGAACTATTGTGATTCCCATATTCAAAAATATGCCTACCACAATTATATTTTCCTTTTTTGCCAAAGATTTTAAACTTATTTGCATAGGTACTGTTGCAAATTTAATTCACCAAATTCAGGATTTTAGGGAATAGCTCAGGCGACGAGAAGACATGATATTAACTCTAAATATCAAAAAAAATGCAACACTCATTATCAGGGGCGGAGCCACATGGAGAGGTAGGTGTGCACTTGCCCCCCCTCAAATGTGAGCTCCCAAGCCTAATTTAAGCTAGTTTATCCAATTTTTGGTCATTTTAACCCTTTTGCACCCCCTTAAACATGCATAAATTGATAAGGTGCCCACCCAATTCTTGATTTCTGGCTCCGCCCCTGCTCATTATCGCTCGACGTTTGTATATATACGAGGCGCAGTTAACATTTGCAGCACTCGGTGTTGTTGACACAACATATACAAAGTGAAAATTAAGCACTAGCTCTTTAAAGCTCGCCGATGCATATAATAGGCGCATATAATGCATGCCGTAAAACTAGCAGGAACACGTAAGGGCGCAAAATATGCAACTCACCGCTATATTATATACGGTGCATATATCTTCTCTAAAATCAAGCCGAACTATTTTCCACAAATATCAATGGTTCTAACATAATACCAATAAATCTCCAATTTCGTCACCTTCAAGGTCAACGAAATATTAATTTACAAGTGTGCCAAAATAGATACACTCTGGCAAAATTTCCTTAATATCAGTCGCAAGTCACTTCAGGGACCGCTGATAGAAACCGGCTAGCACTTTGTAACAGGTCACTTCTGAGACCGACTTGCTAGCGAAGCGCATTTTTGCATCCATATTATGCCACACGATATTCCAGCTTCTGGTGGAATTATTTTCAAAATTTATGGAGATTATCAAAGCCGAGAAAACTAAATTTACGCTATCCTCTAGGGATGCGATAATTTCTCGCTTTACTGGTATTAAAACCGTTAGTACCATAATATAAAATAATAAATAAAAATTAACAAAATTCACGGAGTTGCTATACTCACCATCCCATACTTACCAAAAGATACAAATACCTTTTGAGATATATATGTGAGAAACACGTCTAATTGATCACCAAAGATGATAACTTGTTTTGATCACTAATATCCTGGTCACACAAAATATCAATTTGTGGAGCCTATATGATACAAATCAAAATAAGTGTACATGAAATCATAAAAGAAAACTTAGCCATCATATTTGTGTCGCCATCTTCACAATATTTAGTGAAGTTTTATGTGCCTGTCCTTGTTAATCATGGTGGTGCACATGCTCTCCCTTTTACTTTGAATGTTCTTTTACTAATTAATTGATGCCATGAACCGAAAGCACCCAATGTAAATTGAAAGAGAAAGATAAAAGAAGCTAATGGTCCTTTTGAGAAGAAAAGATCATATAGCTTTTGTTTAAGAAAAAAAATGAGAACTTTAATTCATCTCATCATGTTTTTTTTCCTTCTTAGCAGCTTCTCGTCATCACCAAGAACAAACGGTTTGACATGGTTGATGTCTGCCGAATCTCCCTTAACGAACCATTTCCAACATAAAAGAACATCACTAAATTGACAATTTTTGATGAGTAATTCGTGCTAATAACGTGTTATGTTTTCTTCCTCAATCACTCTAGATTAGTGTTTGCTCATATGTTTAATGAGTGGTATACTATTAGCTAGTGTAAAAGAATAAGAAAAGAAAAGCAATAATGGAGAGGGAAAAGAATAGTAGGTTCCATCTTCTCATTTCTTCATTTCTCAAAACGTGTGTGTGTTACAAAGAGGGACAATGGCTATTTATAGCCGAGGAAAGAATGTTCCACACAGCCAAGTTACAACATACGTGTCTATCAATAGGATTTGATGATCATTAAGTACTTTAAACATGTTTATCTTTTGACCAGGAAAGGAGGTGGGAAGGTGCTCGAATTTGATCGAGTAATATGAAGAGAATGAGACAAAATGGTGGGCCACCTTCTATAACACTTGTTTATACAACAAATAATAAATTTTTGTAAAAATAATTTAGATTCAAGCCAAAAAATAAATAAATATAGTTTTGAATTTTTTTTCATAATTTTTTTGATACCCAATGGATTCCAGGACTGAGGGGTACCCGAATTTTTTAACGGGTCCGGTTCTGGGTCCACAAATTTAAGAACTGGACCCAATTTTTATGCATAGGCCAGTGATACCCGGGAGGACCCGGACCCATAGACAGCCCTATAATAGTTCCTAATCTTTTAAAATGGCTAAATTAGTTTGAAGAAAATGCTTCAAAGCCCATCAATCCCTTCTTCTTCTTCTTCGCCGTCCATTTATTCAATTAATTCAAGACAACCACTGGTTCAATACTTCTGCCTACTGGTTCAAAAACTCCGATGAACTCATCGATTGCAAGGTCTCTACTGCACTCTTGCTATTCCCTTTTTCTTTTTGCACTTTATTGTTATGCTAGACTTCTCCTGGTTAAAAATATGCATGTGGTTTGATTGATTGAGCTGCTAGCAACTAGATGTTGCTGATTAGATTGGTTTTCTATTTATCTTTTTGTATTGAAAAGATTCAGAGGTTATGTTTGAATTCAATTTTTTGTATTAAATTAAATCAAACCATTTAATTTCAGTTTCAGTTTAATTTAATTTATTTTATTTTTTTGATAGGAAGAGAGAATTTTATTTAAAGAAGAGGAATGTACAATTACTACCTCTGCATTCAGAGAATTTTATTCAGATAATTTCAGTTTAATTTACAATCTGAGGTTTACGCAATTGTCAGCGTGTAGAATGCTTGGAAGTCAATCACAGCTATATTAGCACCTTTTACCAACATAACTGACTTTTAACAGTGATCTTTTTATTTTTAGGTCAGCTAAGTTTTTCGTGGAATTTTGGTTGATTAACTTCTTGTTGTCTGGATAGGAGGGATGCCATGCAAGTTTTGAGTATGGGCGCTATGGGGAACCCAACCACAATAGTTACAGAGAACATAATAAGGTTCGTCTGTGCGATGAGTATCAATACAATTGTGGCTATTGCTCTGGTGTCTTTTTCATATATTATGGGAGGCTGAATGTATTTTGTTCAATTTACTTGGGGCAGTGCGCTTGAGGGGGGAGAATCAACTGTTTTGATGTCACCTGGCTTGTGTGCTAGTATGGTCATGATGTTTGCATTGGTGAAGAAGGTTGGGGCCGTTGGGCATATAATAACAACTACGGATTGCTATAGGAAGACGAGAATTTTCATTGACGATTTTCTTGTTCCCAACATTAAAATAACGGTATGCTTTCCCTGACATATTTTTTTTTTGGATCCTACTTGTGCTGATGCAGTTAGAGACTATATGCTTCATAAATTGACAATTCAATTGTGATGGTCCTTAACAAACTTTGTGCTTCTTGCCGTATGGATTTAATTTAATCAATCATGTCAGTGGATTTGGCTGTTGACAAGATATGGATTTTCAGCTACTTGCTGTATTAAACCTTTATGTCAATTTGGCGTTTTATTCCGGACTTATTTTTTATGTTTTTACAAAGTATCTAAATTTATCATTTCTCTAATGCAGGTCCATGTCATTGACCCTGCCGGTCTGGATGGCCTGAAATCTGCACTGGATAAGAATAATGTAAGTACTCAAATAGGAGATTGTTGTTTAAAATTTCTTGTTTTGTCTTACTGGGGGGACATGATTGTTTGATACATGCTGGCGTAATCTATGTGCAGGTAACACTTCTCTTTACAGAATCGCCAACTAAGCCTTACTTCTGATGTGTGACATTGAGTTGGTTTCAAAGCTTTGCCACAGCAAAGGCACACTGTTTGTGTTGATGGTACTTTTGCCACACCCTTGAACCAAAAGGCACATTGCCCTTGGTGCAGGCCTTGTTCTGCACTTAGCAACGAAGTTTATTGGAGGACCCAATGATGTACGTTCTGATTAAATTTCGTAAGTTTTGACATTTAGTTGCCTTCTGTTTCTTTTAAACCATAAGATGAATTAGTGAGTGACAAATGAAATTATGTTTTCAGGTTCTCACTGGTTGCATAAGTGGTTCTGAGGAAGTGACTGCTAAGATTCACAAGTTGCATCACGTTTTGGGTGGTACTCTGAATCCGGTGAGCAATTTGTTACATGCTTTTGCAATAACAGCGCATGGTTCAGAAACCAATACCCACAAAAATTCATCAGTTCGTTATTTTTGTTGTAGTCCAGAATTTGGAAATGAGCTTCTTTGATTTAAACAGTTGGTTTGACCTTTTCATGTTTATTAAGCTTCCAAATAAAGCGTAATTGTCTAATTGAGAATGATACTAGACTGTTAATTTGACCTCCCATGTTTATTTAGTTTGCAAAGAAGACTTGATTGAGAATGATACTAATGCTCTATGTTATCAGAGTGCCGTTTTTTTAGTCATCCGAGGCATGAAGACACTGCATCTTCGTGCGCAGCAGCAAAACATAACAGGATTGAGGATAGCCGAGATTTCAGAGGCACATCCTAGTGTGATAAAATTTGAAAGTCAATAGAAAAGATAAATAAGAACAATATTTTCTCTTTCAAGCAGGCTCATCTTGTAGGATGCTAACTTGATCTGATCTGATCTTCAGCTGAAGCGTGTTCATTATACCGGTCTGCCAAATCACGCGGAACACAAAATAGCCATTTGCATTTGCAGTGTGGTGGTTTCCAGGTTTACTTACCTGATCACAACATGCAACTCTTGCAGATTGATGGAGATTTAGAAATTGCCAAGACATTGCCATACATTGCCCTTTCCTTTGGAGGATGTGAGAGCATTGTAAATCAGCCTGCAATTATGTCTTACTGGTACGTCTTTCATTTCTTTGCAAATATTTGATCACTTCTAATTGATTGACATGGGAATATAATTAGTTTTATCTACACCATATTGTTAGTACTTGAGAAAACATAATTGTGCTGTGGAAAATTTGTATCACCTTCTGAATATGGTCGGTAGGTGGGTTCATTTGTGATCAAAATCTAAGGAAAATTCTAAGGTAAACCGGTGTTGCATCTATGGATTTGAGCATAGGATGCCTACCCCATTAACATTTGACTTTATCCATTTAGCTCCACTGGACTGTAATATTGGACATTAAAAAAAAAATTGTATTTATAATTTTATATTTTATGGCCAAGTGCTGATGGTTGTAAATAACATTTTTCTTTTACTTTTGATTCAATACTATTACAAGTTGCAACATGAAACTCCCTCATCTTCCCAGAGGAATGAGATGGGAATCCACCCTAGAAGGCGAGACTCAATTAAAATTCGTAGGTATACAAAGACTTGAAAAATGGTCGAGGTTGAGCAGAGAAATTCGCCTTTGTTTTTAGGATGCAGTGTCACCCTTCTGCTACTATCAGTTTCTCTCCTTTATTCATTAATTCAGGGTGTTGCAGAATTTGGCCACCCCAAAACAGTGACGCTTATGGGGAACATCTTGCCAATGTCACTGTACTATACTTCAATAATTGTACTAAAAAGACGTGACGGGCTCCCATTGGGAAATGCATGGGCCAAATTCTGCACCCGAGCTGAAACATTGTGGTCCCATTTCATCCGGAAACTATTATTTATTGCAGTCGTTCTACACGTAACGGGGGAAAACTCCCCTAAAACCGAGCCCTCACAGTTTTGGGGGCCCCGGGGGTGTTAATATAGGGGCCGGGTTAAAAATAGGTGGGACCCACCATTTTTATCACTCGCCCCGGTTTTGCCTCTGTTTTTGGCCCCGTTCGTTTATCTTTTTTGTATTTGTTGACTTTTACTTGACTGTCTAGACAATGAATAGTTCACAACCCAATCAGAGAAAAAAGCATAAAGTAATTTGCTTTTAAGATTCCTCGTTGGTCCCTATTTTAGTACTATAAAGTTGGATTACTATCACTGTGTATATCTGTGCACTGAACTGAAGTTATTTGATCTAACTAGCTATTCAGAGGATTCTTTCTATCTGAGGAGTAACAGGAAGTAAGTAAAATACAATCTATCTATGATTCTATTTCTATTTTTATTTTTTTTTGGGTTTATTGATTGATTTTGTCTTTTTTAAATTTTCTTAAATCTATGATCAAGCCTCAGTTCATGGAAAACCAACTTTGATAGATAGATCTTGAAAATATGTATGATCTTTCTGACCTATTAGACCAGGGTATCGATTTTCTTCAAGTGGAGTTTCTTAGTCTATTTAGACGTTAATTGTAAGGGTGATCAGCTTATAGACAACTGTGTATTTCCAATTCATTGTTGAATGTTGGAAAACAAGTTCTTGTACTTGGAGTTTCAATTTTTGTGTTTCTTTTGGTTTATTGCAAGGTTCAAAAAACGTTCGTTTTTACCGAGAAAACGACCGTTAAAACGTTCACGCCTATGTAGTGTGCCCGTGAGGGTCACCGATATGCTTGTATAACACACCGATAAATAGTAAAAAATGGTGTTATTTAGATATAACGGTTTTCAATGCAGAAGAACGATTGCTTATTCGAGGTTTGTCCTACAATGTTCAACAAAGGCATGTTGTACTTATTCGTATTATAAGTACAATCCATGAACAAAACTTGGTAAAAGCAACGCGCTAATTGAATCATATCGGGTGTGCAAGAAAATACGATCCACCTTCCCATCCGGTGACTCATGGTGTCTCACCGTGTAGATGTATTTGTGTGCCAACCATTGTGATTCTTCCATCACCTTTCTTCCATCCCATTCAATTCTTTTAATGGTTGCATTGGCCGCATAACTTGTAGACAATGAAGAGAGGTTATGCGGGTCGTCCCTCTTGAACCTACGAAGGAGCTTGCTTGGTTTAATTCCCCAACTTGTTCGAACTCGTGCGCTTTCAACTTGGAAACTGGACAGTGCCCAACAAGACTTTGCGAATCTTTATGGTTATGCCAACCAACATCAACTCTACTCATTTTCCACATGCTATCAATTTTTTATTTCCTCCCAAAAATATTCTTGAATGGGCATTCACACTTCTTAGACTTCGTCTTGTACACCCTAGTCGTCTTCTTATCATACACATAACCCTTTCTCTTGTGACTTTCGTCCGGCGATCCATAACACTCGCATACCATTTCAAACCGCGTAGATTTTTGTTGGGTGTTTTTTACTAGAACGCACATCTTCTCTTTTGCTTTCTCAACAATCCAATTTACCGCGTCCTTTTTGTCCTTCCATTCCAAATCATTAGCATAATGTTCTAAGTATCGGGACCCCTAATTTTCTGAGCTTGAGGCTGATCCACCATAGGTACCAATGCCACAATCTACAAAACATCAAAAGTGTAGTTAATATGTATTACCACGGTCGGCATGATCGACATATAAAACACTGCCGGCAAAAAAAGGCCGGCACGTAAGAGAATATAAACAATGTCGACATAGAAACAGCCGACACTGTATTAAAACTTGAAAATGCCGGCGTAAGAATTTTCAAGTAATGGATCCTGTGTTTTAAAAAAATGGAAGTCGGCAAGGTTAAAATTTTATGCACTGCCGGCGTGGTACAGGTCATGAAAAGTCGGAACCTTCGGCAAAGTAAAACCAAAAATTGCCATGAAGCAAGTGTCAGGGTTTGGAGGAGTCGTCAGTTTTGAGGTGAGTGCTAAAATTTATGAGCTGGATGTTTGTCTTAGCTATTTGCAACTTTTGCAGATTAATGCACCAAAAATCCCATGTCTTACTGGTACGTCTAACGTCTTTCATTTCTTTGCAAACATTTGATCACTTCTAATTGATTGCCATGGGAATATAATTAGTTTTATCTACACCATATTGTAAGTACTTGAGAAAGCATAATTGTGCTGTGGAAAATTTGTATCACCTTATGAATATGGTAGGTAGGTGGGTTCATTTGTGATCCAAATCTAAGGTAAACCGGTGTTGCATCTATGGATTTGAGCATAGGCTGCCTACCCCATTAACATTTGACTTTATCCATTTAGCTCCACTGGACTGTAATATTGGACATTAAAAAAATTTGTATTATAATTTTATATTTTATGGCCAAGTGCTGATGGTTGTAAATAACATTTTTCTTTTACTTTTGATTCAATACTATTACAAGTTGCAACATGAAACTCCCTCATCTTCCCAGAGGAATGAGATGGGAATCCACCCTAGAAGGCGAGACTCAATTAAAATTCGAAGGTATACAAAGACTTGAAAAATGGTTGATGTTTTTAGGATGCAGTGTCACCCTTCTGCTACTACCAGTTTCTCTCCTTTATTCATTAATTCAGGGTGTGTTGCAGAATTTGGCCACCACAAAACAGTGACGCTTATGGGGAACATCTTGCCGATGTCACTGTACTATACTTCAATAATTGTACTAAAAAGACGTGATGGGCTCCCATTGGGAAATGCATGGGCCAAATTCTGCACCCGAGCTGAAACATTGTGGTCCCATTTCATCCGGAAACTATTATTTATTGACTTCTACTTGACTGTCTAGACAATGAATAGTTCACAACCCAATCAGAGAAAAAAGCATAAAGTAATTTGCTTTTAAGATTCCTCGTTGGTCCCTATTTTAGTACTATAAAGTTGGATTACTATCACTGTGTATATCTGTGCACTGAACTGAAGTTATTTGATCTAACTAGCTATTCAGAGGATTCTTTCTATCTGAGGAGTAACAGGAAGTAAGTAAAATACAATCTATCTATGATTCTATTTCTATTTTTATTTTTTTTGGGTTTATTGATTGATTTTGTCTTTTTGAAATTTTCTTAAATCTATGATCAAGCCTCAGTTCATGGAAAACCAACTTTGATAGATAGATCTTGAAAATATGTATGATCTTTCTGACCTATTAGACCAGGGTATCGATTTTCTTCAAGTGGAGTTTCTTAGTCTATTTAGACGTTAATTGTAAGGGTGATCAGCTTATAGACAACTGTGTATTTCCAATTCATTGTTGAATGTTGGAAAACAAGTTCTTGTACTTGGAGTTTCAATTTTTGTGTTTCTTTTTCTTTTGGTTTATTGCAAGGTTCAAAAAACGTTCGTTTTTACCGAGAAAACGACCGTTAAAACGTTCACGCCTATGTAGTGTGCCCGTGAGGGTCACCGATATGCTTGTATAACACACCGATAAATAGTAAAAAATGGTGTTATTTAGATATAACGGTTTTCGCGCATGTTAAAACCATTAGATAGGAAATTTAGATTATAATTTACTTATTTTTTCTGTTTAACCGTTATCACACCTGTTATTTCATAAAAACATCAAATAAACGCGTTTTTTTCTCTAAACAACGTGTTTTTTGCTCGAATCGTGCTCACACCCGTCAAAACACGTTATGACGGTCACCCCCTATGGCCATGACCCAACCTGTGACCCGTTTTTCAAACCTTGGTTTATTGATTTATTTTTTCTTTTGAAATTTCCTTCCATAGTTAAAAACTTTGATCAAGCCTCAGTTTCTTGGGAAACCAACTTTGATAGGTAGATATGTGGGTCTGGAAATATGATCCTTGCTGACCTAATAGGTCATGGTATCGATTCTCTTTAAGTGGAGTTTCTTGGTCTAGTTGTTGAAGTCTATTTGGCGTTAATTGTCAGGGTGATCAACTTATATACAATCATTGGAAAGGGTCCGAAATTCTACTCTTCTTTGGAATTCTCTATCACGGCCTGCAGAAAATTTTGTTTAAGTATATTACCTACATAGTACATTGTTTGAGAAGTGGAAATATATCTTCCCCATGATAATTTGCTTTATGTTGTTATGCAACAGGAGACACTACGGTTGACAATATGGGAAGGACAATTCATATCTATGGATTTCCTTCTTATGCAACAGCGGAACTCATCAAGGACTTCCTAGAGGATCACACCGGCAAGGAAACTGTGTATGCTCTACAAGTTACGATACCAAAAAATAAGGGGCCAAATCCCAGAGCATATGCAGATGTACAGTTCACAACTACCCAGAAGGCTGATTATATGTCTTTGTTGATTAATCGACCCCAACGCCTATACTACGGAACATCATATCTCAAAGTTTTTGACAGGGATCGGGATATCATACCCAAGCCTAGGGTCTCGATGTTCCATCTCAAGGTTCCAACTCTGCATTTTGGATGCCAGGTTTCAAATGATTGTTTTTATACTCTTTGCAAGACTAAGGACGTTTCAGTGGATTTTGGTTTTGGATTCCGTAAATTGTGCTTTCTCTTGTCTTATAAAGATCCCTTGAAGAGAAAGCCTGTGAACTATAAGCTTGAACTTTCTTATGAGAGCATTTGGGAAATCCAGTTGCGCCGACCGAAGAACTTAAACTCACATTTTCTCATAATTCAGGTTTGAGTTCTTTAAATGCAAGTACGTTCTTCCATAATGCTAGTTAATGCCGTCCTCCTTACATTCCTTCAGCAGATAGTTATGTTAGCATGTTTTCATTTTCTCATTGTGCTAAAACATTTTCTCTTAATAGATAAGCATGTAAGATTCACAAATTCTTTATGAATATAGATACAAATTTGACACCCAATATACTGACATACAATGTCAGATGATAATCGAGACTCTATCTGGTCCTTTACGTATAAATATTGACATTTAAAACAGTACTTGTCATCACGATACCACTTATTTAATAAAGATTAATGTTTGCAGATGAGTGCTGCTCCTAGAGTTTATGTGGAACCACTCTCCTCGTTAGGAAATCCAGGCAGGGATTTACAATATTTTATGCATACATTGGATGATCAGTGGGTACGAACTACTGATTTCACTGAATCGTTTTCTATTGGGCAGTCCTCCGCAATGTGTTTGGAAATTCCATATGGCTGTAAGCTTCCAAACTTCCGTGAAAATTTCCATTATTATACAGAAGATGAGGGTTGGTTCACAATGCAGCCCGGTTCGACAGTTTCTCGAAGCTTGGATCTAGTTCCTTTTGTTGAGCCTCCTGACGGACATAAGCTGCGATTTGATATTCTGTTTAAGGTTAATTCCTTGGTTCAGACTGGCTGCCTTTCTGGGCCAAATCTTGACGCAAAATTTTTCCGTATGGTTGATCCTTTCTCTCACTCTGTCAACTATATAATATGTGCCCTGGAGAAACTGTTTCACTTGAAAGACTGTTGTTATGAACCTGTTAACTGGCTTTCTAAGCAGTACCTGGAGTACAGCTTATCAGCAAACCCTCCTAGATCAACTTCGATTTCCTTGTCTGACGGGCTGGTATATGTTCGCAGGATGCAAGTAACACCCTTGAAAGTATACTTCCTGGGTCCAGAAATTAATGTTTCCAATAGAGTTTTACGCTATTATCGTGAACATATCGATAATTTTATCCGTATTTCTTTTGTTGATGAAGACTCAGAAAAAATCCGTTCAACTGATTTATCTGCGCGTGCAACAATGAATGATGAGAAAAAGCAAACCTTGCTTTATGAAAGGATACTCTCTACTTTGCATAATGGCGTAGTTATTGGTGATAAGAAGTTTGAATTTCTTGCCTTCTCAGCAAGTCAGCTACGTGATAATTCTGCCTGGATGTTTGCTTCAAAAGGTTCGCTAACAGCAGCAAGTATCAGGGACTGGATGGGTGATTTTCGCAAGATCAAAAACGTGGCGAAATATGCAGCAAGACTAGGACAATCTTTTGGTTCCTCGACAGAAACACTAAGTGTTTCTAGGGATGAAATTGAAGAGATTGATGATGTCGAGATTGAAAGCAATGGAACTGTGTACACATTTTCTGATGGGATTGGAAAAATTTCTTCGGAGTTTGCACATAAAGTGGCGAGTAAGTGTGGTTTGAAATGTACGCCGTCTGCCTTTCAAATTAGGTATGGTGGATATAAAGGCGTTGTCGCTGTAGATCCAAGGTCAGTGAAAAAGTTATATTTGAGACCAAGCATGCGGAAGTTCGAGTCAACGGTAACCAAACTAGATGTTTTGTCGTGGAGCAAGTTTCAACCGTGTTTTCTCAATCGTCAAGTAATCAGCCTTTTGTCTACTCTAGGCGTCAGTGATTACGTATTTGAAAAGAAGCAAAAAGAAGCAGTCGATCAACTGGATTCAATTTTAACCGACCCATTAAAGGCGTACGAAGCACTTGAGATCATGTCCCCATCAGAAACCACAAATATCCTCAAGGAAATGCTTTTGTGTGGTTACAATCCTGATCAAGAGCCATTCCTTTCAATGATGCTTCAAACATTTCGCGCGGCGAAGCTGTTAGAGTTGCGGACTAGGACAAGGATATTTGTTCCAAAGGGAAGATCAATGATGGGATGTCTAGATGAAACAGCAACCTTGCAGTATGGACAGGTATTTGTCCAGGTTTCTCGCATTGGTCGCAATAAACTTTGTGGGGATTCCTTCTCTATGCTTAATGGGAATGGACCAGCAGAAACTATTCTTGTACTTGGAAAGGTAGTCGTTGCTAAAAATCCATGCCTGCACCCTGGTGATATGCGTGTCTTGCAGGCTGTCAACGTGCCAGCATTGCACCATATGGTGGATTGTGTTGTATTTCCTCAAAAAGGGCAAAGGTGAGAGCATACCAGTAACTAATTTGTGCTGTATTTTATACATTCGTGAAATCCTTTCACAGTTCCATTTAAAGGTTTGCTGATATCAGTTGACATTTTGATGTAGACCCCATCCAAATGAGTGTTCCGGGAGTGATTTGGATGGTGATGTATATTTTGTCTGCTGGGACCAAGAACTTATTCCCTTTCGTCAAGTCGAGCCCATGGACTATGATGCATCACCTGCTATTGAATTAGATCACGATGTTCGGATTGAGGTATGGGTAATTCACTATTTGATTTTTGTAAACTATCTTGTTGCACATTTAGATTTGGTCATATGTATTCTTGTTTCCCGAAGGACAAAAATGTATTTTGTCTGACAAAACAAATAACAGTTTTTCTTGACAGAAAAGGGCAAATTTTATAAAAGAAACCACAGTTGTTTCTCTTTTACCCTCTATAGTATGTAGAAGTTGGCGCTTCAACGTAAAGACATTCACCATAATTCTGTTTTTATGAAAACTTTTATTTTTCTGAATTGCCAGATTTATGTATAGATGGTTGTTGATGTGTTGTTACAGGAAGTGGAGGAGTACTTTGCAAATTACATGATAAATGACAGCTTAGGAGTCATCGCCAATACCCACACCGCCTTTGCTGATAAGGAGCAGCTGAAGGCAGAGAGTAAGGAATGCATAGAACTCGCAAAGCTATTCTCAATTGCCGTCGACTTCCCTAAGACAGGTGTACCCGCAGAAATTCCTCCTCATTTACGCGTCAAAGAATACCCAGACTTCATGGAAAAGCTTGATAGACCGACTTATGAGTCAAAGCGAGTGATTGGCAAACTCTTTAGGCAGGTGAAAGATATTGCTCCCCACACCAGCCATATAAAATCCTTCACCCCGGAGGTGGCAAGGAAATCATATGATACAGATATGGAAGTTGATGGGTTCGAGGATTACTTAGATGATGCTTGCTTCCACAAAGGAGAATTTGATTACAAGTTGGCTAGCCTGATGGATTATTATGGGATCAAAACGGAGGCTGAGATCCTTGGTGGGAGTGTAATGAAATTGTCCAAATCCTTTAATATGAGGAGAGACGCAGAGTCAATTAGTCTGGCAGTTAGAGCTTTAAAAAAAGAAGCAAGGACGTGGTTTGATAAAAACAGTCTGCAGGAAGATGACGATATCTATGCAAAGGCTTCTGCGTGGTATCACGTGACGTATCATCCGAATTACTTCGGATGCTACCATCAGGAGAAGAGTCGGGAACATTTCCTTAGTTTCCCTTGGTGTGTTTATGACAAACTGATTCACATCAAGAAGAACAATAGCATGAGAAGGAAACACCACTGGTCACTGGAAGACCAATTCACGAGCAGTCTAAGATTAAGCTAAGAGATCAAGTAAGTTGTCCTCCAATCATCCCGCTCTTTTATGGTTGTATGCAGATTTGGGTGTGTTTCTTATCGTGCTAGGTCATGTCAGTGTAGGAGTACATTGTACATAAAATGTTTATAGGTACTGCGCCGTTTATATGCTTACAAGACTAGAGAATAAGTTAGGAAGTTTTCAATTTTAGTCTCTTGTGTCTCCAGTTGCCTACACTTCCAGTTGTTTTCTATCTCCCAGTTTCATTATCCCTTGTAATTTCTATTTGCTGTTGCACTATTTGCTGCATCTCACATGCCGCATTGTAGACTGTTGTAGTTGCAGATCACATTGTAATATTCGTTGCATGCAACAAGTTCCTTTGGTTTTCAGCTGAAAAAGCTCTGTGCCGGCATAGCGGTTGTATGAATACAATGCCGGAACCACATTTACCGGCGTAGTATTCATACTTTGTGCATGCCGGCACCTAATATTCCCTAATTTGAAGCTGAAACCGGCAGAACTTTCAAACCAAAAACTATGCCGGTACAAAAGTTACTTTTTACCTACCAAGGAATATTCCACGGAATATGATACCGACACGTTTAAATTCAAAGGTTTTTGTGCCGGTACTGCATGAAAAACATACAGGAAGTCGTGCCTTCCGTAGCTAAATACCGGCATTTGAATGTTAATTAAATACAATGCCGGTACTGACTACCGGCGTTGAACCCTAGTTAAACGTAATGCCGGCACAACCACCGGCCTTGTTAAATTATTACTTTATTATGCCGGTATAAACCAAAAAAACAGGGAGTTTATGTTAATTATATGTTACGCCGAATAGGGTTCCGGCATGAAACCACAGATACCGAGTATGCCGGCATCTCCTTTTCCGGCGATGATTTCAAATAAAATATGTATGCCGGAAAAGATTTAGAATTTGGTCTTCAGTTTTGTTTTAGTTCGACCCTGCCGAGACATATGTCGATAATGCCGGCACCAAGTTCCGGCATTGATTTTAATTTCTGTTGGAACTAATTTTCATTCGATCCTTAGGTGGTGACATATATTGATCCAACAAATGCAAAGCTGCTTGGTCGGGATACATCGGAATACTATAAAATGCCTCCGGTGTGTTATCAAAGAGTACTTTTCACCTAGTATCTTGACCTTACTAATGGATTGGTTGTAATGAACCTTCTAATATCCCTTTGTTGTCCTTGTGTAGGGAATAAAAGATCCAAAGAAAGCGATCGCTTGGGCTAAAGAGACGGCTCTTAAGAACATGTGTGTATTGGTGAGGAATACCCAAGGTTCAGATACTCGTTTTGAGATGGTTTGCGAGAGAAGTGGGCAATACAAGAAGAAGAATAGCCACAAGAGAAAGGGTTATGTATATCCAAAGAAGACTAATATGGTATACAAGACTCGTACGAGGAAGGATAATTGCCCCTTTAAGCTTGTGTTCCATCTAAATGACATGAACAAGGAATGGGATTGTGTGGTTTGGTTCGGTTGTCATAACCACCGGGATCCGAAATATTTTGCTGGTCACTCCCTAGTTGTGAAGCTAAAACCTCATGAATTCGAGGATGTAAAGAGATTGAGCAAAGCATTTATCAAATCGTGACAAATTCTCAGAGGATTCAAGGAAAAGGATAAGGCTAACGTGTCTTCTGTAAGTACAATTTATAGCGCACAAGCAACTATTAGAAGGGTGGAATAGGATGGGAGGACCGTTATGCAAGACTTTGAGAAGATAGTTTGGGATCACAACTACACGCGTATCATTAAAAGAGGGTTGGGAAACAATACTCTTCAAATATTCATTTCGCATCCTTTGCCTTCACAATTGGAAAATACATTTTGTGGTATTCTTTTGATGGATTGCACCAACAAGACAAACAAATACAATATGTCGTTGTTTAACATCGTGGGGCAAACATCGGACAAGGTAACATCCACTTTGGCTTGGTGTTTAATGGAAAACGAGAGGGACTATAATTATCATTGGGCATTACGACAATTGAAATTATTCTTCCGGGAAGATAAACTTCCGAGGGTCATCATAACCGATCAAGATGACGCCTTAATGAATGCAATATCTGACTTATTCCCCGGCGCACAAAATTTCCTATGTATATTTCATATACGTCAAAATGTTATAAAAACTTATCATGCCTTGTTTGAACTCACCAATGCGGATATTAAGAAGAGAATAATTGTTCAACTATCGGAATATGTTTGCAAGAACAAACTATCCCCCGAAGAAGTAGAGGATAAGAGAGGCAAGATAAAAGAGCGAGTGGACAAAGAACATGCGGAAAATCATAAAAAGTGGTTGGAATTTCTAAGAGATTTGGAGAAAGTTTATTGGTCTCTCAGCGAGGATATGTACGAAAAGAGGTTGGACAAGTTTATTGCCGATTGGAATGAGGTTTATCCGACTGTCGTCTGGTATTGTCGGACTCAATGGTTGGATAAGTTCAAGGAAAAATTTGTGCGTGCATGGAAAAACCGGTATAGACACTACAAGAATGAAGCAACCAGTGTAGCGGAGTCCGCTCATGGGAGATTTAAATATCTCATCCATTCCGGAGTCCGCTCGGAGTATTGTTGAACTGGTATCTCTTAGCTCTGGGCGCATCAGGTTCTGGAAGGTCTATAATCTTCAAAGAGGGGTAGTCCTTGAACAATGTTGGGAAGTGTTCATAAGCCCACACTGATACCAATGTGGAATCATGCATATAAGAAGAAGTAAATTTTGTTCCTAAGTTCATAAAAAGGGTATATGTGAACAATATACATAAGGACATAAGTTTAAAAACAAAATTACCTGGGGCAAAGTAAAATTTCCGACAAATTGGTTTGTAACAGCCTTAGAGGCCCTTCTCATCTCCACCATCAAATATGCCATTTCCACGGTGCCCCAAGAATAGGTAAAAACCTCTTCCAATGGATACAAGTATTGAAGGAGGCTTGTGCTAACCCTGTTGCCCCTAGTGTCAAGGAATACCTTAGTGCCCAAGATGAATAAAAGGTACGCAGCGGCTGTATAACGAATCTGTGAAGGGTCCCATCCATCCTTCAAACTTCTTTCCTGCATTTTTTCAAACTTCTCCTTAAGCAGCGTCAGCTTGATTGTCTTTTTCCTACTATCATTAAATACATAGAAGCTTTCCACAGAAGTTTTTTAGTCCCAACCCAATAACGTGTTAGTCAGGGCGTGCAACTTCGACCATTCTAGGTCCGGACAGTTATCTCCTTCTGCAATTGATTTGCCGATAACATTCAAGCCTAAAATGTTCTGAGCATCATCCGGGATCAAGGTCATCTCCCCAAACGGGAAGTGTATGGTATCAGTTTTGCCATGATACCTTTCGACGAAGCAATTGATTGTCACAGAATCACACTTCACATAATTTTCAACCAAAGCATATAGACAAGAATCTCTTACTAATATTTGGACCTCTTCACATTCCAAAGACAAATCCCAATCGGACGCAGCTTGGTTTTGGCAAAGACACACAAATTTCTTGTGATCCTACAATTAGGAGATAGTATGGTTAAAATATTTTACATAAATGCACAAGAATACATATGCACAAGATTCAAAAATTCTTACATAGGTTTGATAGATAGTACGAGCCCACGAGTTCTTGTAGCTAAATAGATGGGCCGGATCGTGAGCTTCACCCCAAATTCTACCACGATTAAGGTCAGGTATCATGTCATCAACATGAGGAAGGTGGGAACCTTTAACTTTTACTTTTCCCTTGCCCTTGGATTTGCCTTATGTCGGTGGTTGACTTGGCCCACCAACTTCTCTTTGGCTTGCTAATTGACTTGGATCAACCTCATTACCTTCCTCCTCACTTTCCTCTTCATCTTGATCATTGTGCTCAATTATTGTAGTAGGTTCATGGATTACAAGTCGACTACGGTCACCACCACTCTCCCAATTTATTCCCCTTGAATCAGCCCCTAAACGTTTTTTGTGACCTTCATCTTTCCCTCGGGGAGGCAGAGTCTGAGGAGTATCAAAACCGTCCTTCCTCCTTCTCTTAGTGACATCATCTTTGTTTTTTTATTTTCTTAGCTTCCTTGGCTTTTGACCTTTATCATAAGCACACGAAATGAATATAATACATCTCACTTTTAGTACCGGCATACACTTAATTAAACAAATTACGTCGGTACTCAACACCCGGTATATAAACTTAGTAAATATTAATGCCGGTACATGTTTCCGGCGGTAACCATTATCTATTGACAATGCCGGTAGTCATGTGTAATTCTCCTGGATACAAAAATCCAACTACCGTCACTTCTTAAATACATCGATACTATGTTGTAACCTTGTCTCGGCTGCCGGCACAAATGACAAATTCAAAGATGTTCCTGTATGTTTTTAGTCCACTACCGGCATACACGAATTTTCATTAGTGAAGGCCGTAAAATTAACCGGCATAGTATTCAACGATTTTTTTTATGCCGGTACAAAACATTCAGTTTCAGGGTTTGGAAACGACATTGTATTCATGTTAACATCTAAGCCGTAACTGAGTACCGGAACTGTGTTCATCCTATATTGAATGCCACAACTTAAAACCGGCATAGTATTCATAAACTATTCAATGCCGGAATCTACTGAAACTAAACTGTGTCGTTTAGTTTTCGCGATTCTAACCTATACCCATTGCTATAAATCGATTGAAACACTCATAACTGAGTTTAAAATCACTTACCTTCTCACAGATGCCATCTTTGCGCGTGGTTGATTGTCCGAGAGCGTTGCTTCTTCTTCTTCTTGCTCTTGAGAAATCTTAGCAAGTCTTTGTTTTAATTTATCCGCACCAATCGACTGTGACTTCGATGGGGCTTTTGGTTTCTTTCGTGGAAGCATTGATATGATTCAGGTAGGTTTATCGATGAAGAAATTTTTTAATCGACGAAGAACGGATGAAGAAGAAGAAAAAAAATTTCGAACCCTAACCCTATGAGAGTGCCGGTACTGAGTTTAGGAAATGGGGGATATATGTTTTGGTTTTTGATTTTTGATTTTAAAGTTTTAGAGGAAAGGGTATAACAGTCTTTTCATAAAGGTTTTTAATTAGGGAAATGGTATTTTGGTATTTTCATAATAAAAAGTTACCCCTTATTAGCCACCCCTGGTTGGGGGAAGTAATCCATATCCCCCAATTGAAATGGATATCCCCCAATTGGGGTATCTAAAAAAGGTGTAATAGAAAAAAAAATGAATGAATGAATTTATTTATTTATTTATTTTTCTTAATATTTTCAATCCATAAATTGCTATTTCAAGATTGTAGAAGATGTTGAATATTATTTTGTAAAAATAACTCAACAAATAAATGTAGCTATTTGAAAATATAGTGGGTATCCAAAATATAATATATTGCTTTATTTTGTTCAATTTTATGTATAAATGGCAATAATATTATGTGTATGATATTTTAGGTAAAACATCATTAGTAAAATAAAATAAATTCTTATGCTATATTTTTAGATATATCTCTTTATTTAAACAAAATATCTTTATTTAAACAAAATCTTTTTATTTACGGGTAATGTATCTCTTTATATAAAAACCACCCACCATAAGCCAATCCCGTCGTCGCCTCTTCTCTCTTCTAATGGCGACTTCGTTTTCGTTTTTTTTTGTGTTTATATTGTTGTCTGATCCCGATTTGTTGTTGCTTTGCATGCATCTTCAAAATGTTGATAGGCATCGTAAATGTTATTTCAAACGGATTTTCGCACCGAAGAAATTGGTAAATATATGTCTCTTTCGCTCTTCTTTTCTATACCTCTCTTTTACCGCGGAAGATATTGGTAAATGTACGTCTCTATAAAATCTTATATTCCTTTCCCCCTATTTTACCGACAGAGAACGATAGGATGCAGAGTTGATGAAAGAAAGAAAATTCTAAGGACAGTTTTTATTGAGAAAACCTCTTGGTGCTCTCTGCTAACGTTGGTTTAGCCAATATTATTAGTGAATTCAAGGTTAGTTCGGACTCATTAATTCTTATATTTTGAGTTTTCATTCTTATTCTCAATCATATCTCAATACATAAATCTATGTTTTAAGATTTTGAATTTGTTAAAGCAATAGATCACGTTGAATGTCCAACAAAGGAAAGACATCTTAGAATAAGTCTTTTTTTTCTTTTTTCTTTCAGTTAAGTCATTTTACTGATAATTTTTTTTTATTCTTCTTTAATTGAATTTCAGCACCTTAATTGGCAACAAACAAGTTGCAAGGTCATTATAGTGTGCCGATCACTAAGGTACTGTTGATGTGTAAAACACAAGGGAGCATCTGCTTTTCCAACCCTTTTCATAATTGTAGATATTTGAAGATACAAATATTTCCACGTAACTGCCGAAAAAATATAGTATTCATTGTCTTAAATTATATAAATATTGTGTAACTTTTGAGATATTTATTTCATCAAATACGTCTTTCTTTTTTGTGGAATTTCTTGCTTTTTTGGTTATTCTATAGCAAGCCCATGCAAGGTATATAATTCTGAAATCCATTTCTTCTTCTTTTTTTTCTGTGTGGTATTGTTGGTATTTGTTTACTATTGATAATAGCTCCTTGCAGTGAAGATCCGAGGTTAAAGATTTATGTGTAACTAAAATTTCTAATGTTCTTAATGAGTATCCAATCATAATCGATTACAGCCAGGAGGCACCGAAGTTTCTTTAGTAAAGCTTTTATCCCTATCTTTCTTTTTAATGAGGTTGACTAAAATTGAAATGGTGTATACATGTGAAACACTATTAACTCAAACTCACACATAGATGTGGATGGAATGGTAATTTGAGAGTAGGAGAAAATTATGTTAAAAGTCTAGAGATAATGGATAATATTTTTATGATACTTTGTTTGTGTATATAAGCTTTGGTATGCTTTGATTTTTTTTCCGTGATCCATAATTGTTCTCTCTTTTGCAGTTTGCAGTCTCATTTATGAAAAAAGTGAGTTAGAGTAGCCATTATTGAGCGCAAGATTTAAAGGGTATTATGTTCCTTTTTAGGGTGACCCTAATATTTTGTTTTTTGTCTTGTGGAGCTGTTTTTTTTTCCGAACTCTAATCGAGCTTATTGGTTTTTTTTTCTTTTTTTCCCGGTTATGTGTGTCCCTTCATTTTCTCCAACTACTTTACTGTATGTATGAAATCTATTACACAAAACTTGATTTCTTTTAACCAATCAGCGGTATATTGTATGGAGGAAGCAGGGTGAGGGAGAAGTGGTTGAAATTCCCCGTTATGTGTGTGTGTGTGTGATGTGTTTGTGTGTGTGTGTGTGTGTGTGTGTGCGTGAAATTGAACTTACCTTTTTGCAGCTACTATAAACACCTCTTAACTATTTCCAAGCATTTTTTTCAGAGTACAGATCATCAACCAATCGTTGTTGTTGCTGCCATCTTCTCATTATACTCTAAAGTGATTAAGAGTTTTAGACCGTATCTAAATACTTTTACTTGCACATTATTGCTTCAACATTGTTTGAAGAAAACTGACGAGAACTATATGATAGATATACTACTATGAATTTTGACGGTCAAATGAATCACTTAAAAAAAAAATCTCTTGAGAATGACGTGGTGAAGAAAACAGAATAAGGAAAATAGCCTTAGCTGCTTAGCACGAATTTAAGAGAAGGATCATGATGTGAGGAATAAATAAAACTCAATTCCATCTAGGAGCAGTGATAAGTGCTTAATTTACATGTTTAGAGTGTCAAATCCATACTAGTTTTAACTATAATTCTTGCATATTACTTGTTATTATGATTACTTTTGAGTTTATGTGTCATAATAGGTGAATCATCCAAAAAGGAGCTACAAAGTGCTAAAAGGAGCAAACAAGTAAAGTGTTATTGATGAAGAAGGGCCAAAGACCAATTTTAACTCATTTCAATCAAGGAATTATTATCACCATCTCGAAGAGAATTCAAACGCGAAAAGAACGCAAAAATAATGAGGTTATTCCGAGTTCGTATGAAGAAGTTATGAGCAAAATGGTGAAACCAATTTGGATTAGGTTTTTTGTTGGGCCTTATTGGGCCTGCGCAAAAAGAGAAAGGAGAGATGCGTTTTGGGCTTGCTATGGACGTGAAAATTAGGGTTTTTGGTGGATTTTGAGGAGGTTAAGTATCCTAATTGGATAAGGATATCATCTCTTCTACTACTTTTGTTTTCTAGGGTTTGTGAATATGATAGAACTTCTTCTTCTTCTTGTTATGAACTCCTTGAATATGAGTACTTAATTTTATTATTGGTTATGGAATAGTTGGATTTCACAAAGCATGATTTTTTGATTCAATATATTAGTTTTGTCTCATAATTATCGTTCACGATTCTCTGAAAATAGGTTCCATGATTGAATGTTAGTTTTGTCAAGTTGCAAATTGGTAGAACTCATAATCATATCTAATGCTAGTTTAGGGTTTATTATACGAAACAGTGATACTCCTTGAATATAAGTAGCATAATTGTGAATATTGCTTGTAGTGATGCATCCTAATAATCACAAGTGATTCGTGACCCTTGTTAAATTGAATTATTGCGTTTTCCACGTTCGATTGCTTTGATTGGCCTGATTTCATAGAACTTAATGCATCTTTGGAATTAAACTTAATTAGTGCTTTTACACGTTAGGTTGTTCTTTTAGATAGAACTCATACTCGCATCTTTTAATGTGTTTGTTGATAATAAAAGGGAATTTGCGGGATATTCTTGCGATCAAGATATCCTAGGGCTTTTGATAAAAGTTGAGATTAAATATCAATTCTACTTATTGTTTTGAAAGCATGTTAGTGAATGAAGATGAATCCTTAACCAATATCTTTTCTATTTGATTTGTTTGACTATTTCTTTATTTGCTTTTATTTTATTATTACTTGCACAAAAATAAGAAAAAAACCCCGGTGTTACTTATAGGAAACCGAAACAACGAGACAACCTAGACCTCTCTGTGGGATCGATCCTTTCTTGCCCTTGCTATATTTATATTTTGAGTAGTAAGAAAGTGTAATTATATTTGTGTCGCCTGACAACCGATCAAATTTTGGCGCCGTTGCCGGGGAGGCAAAGGTTGTCACTTGTTTTTGGTTTCTTATTTTTGTTTTGTTTTTTAGTTTTTCTTATTTTCTGGGTTTTAACCTTGTTTTGAGAATCGTATTTCAGGTACTTATTTCTCATGGATGGAGCATATTGGAACAACGAATACGGTTTTCAACAACCCCAACAACATGACAACTTCCAACAATTCCAGGGGTATAATCAAAACCAATTCATTGGTTATGACCAATATTCCATGGAATCTTATGGTTTACCTCAACAACCTTATGGCGGGTATGGGTGTGAACAACCACAAGGATTGGAGGATTCTTATGCTCGTGAACAACAAGTCTCTAATTTGTTAGACAATTTTTCCAACTTTGTACAACAAGAGTTTCAAAAAGCTAAAGAGACTAGAGATGAGCAACTCCAAGAACTTCGTGAAGGTATTGCTAACTTGCGAAGAGGCATTGATCAATGTAAGGAAGGTATGTATGATTCTAATGTGCATATGGTTCGTGATGAATATTTGATTGATGCTAATATTGAAAAAGGCCAAACCTTGGGCACTTTCGTTGATATTTGTGTAGCTAACTCAACTCTTGATCTTAATAATGATCATTCACCTATTCAAAAGGATGAGTTAGAGTTTAGCAACATTAAATTCAGCGACGAAGAACCTTATGTTAACTATGGAAGTGACGGTGATTATGATACATTGCTTGAAACAATTCATGGTGACAACAATGAGGAGTGTACAATGGAATCTTTTTGGGATCAAGATGAAGACGAAGAGGAATATGATGACACTAGTGCAGCTTGCTCAAGCATTGATCTTAATAATGATCAACAGCCTATTCAAAGGGCGGAGCTTGAGGATGAAGCATTTTTGAGTGTTCTAAAAAAGTTCCTCATAGTGAAATTTGGATCCGCAATAGAGCATGTGCCTGGAAACAAAGAGGAGTATGTTGATAATGAAACCGTTATGACCAATATTATGGAAGACCCAATTGAGCTTGTGAATGTTTGTAATGATGATGTTGATGTCGAGACTTAGGTTACGGCAGAAACGGACGAAGAATGGTTGCAAGGTTTGATAGAGGACCATGATATACAAGAGGTGAATAATTCACTTGAGTTTTTCAAGGATGAAGAGGATTCTGTGCTACAAGAGATTGTGCGAGGTTTGTCTAACCCTTTGCATATTGATTCTTCTCCTTTACCTCTTATTGGTTTGAATTTATGTGCTTCGAGAACATTGTTGAATGATTTTGTTTCTCGATATCCGCCATTAGAAACATTAGATTCTCATACTATGCAGGTTTGTGAACAAGAAACCGTGGAAGTACCCACCTTTTATATTCTTTATGCACTTCCAAGTGTGGACAAGAATAAGTGTGGGGGAAACTTTTATCGGTTCATAGCTTCATTTTTGTTTTATATTACTAATATTTGTGTGAATCTAGTGTTTGCAAAACAGGTGCTATGGATGGATCCCCAACTTTTCCGATTATTGGTGTATGGGGAATGAATCTAACAAGAAGCTAAGTCGGGCCGTCGACTTTAAAACAAGCGCTAAGTGGGAGGCAACCCACCGGTTTTGTATCTCTTATCCTTTTGATTTTTATTTTTATTTTTTTTATTTTTTTATTTTTTATTGTTTTCATATCATATTTGCATCCCCATGTTTAATTTCATTAAGTCCATAATCTATCTTAGAAGAGCATTATGATGAATACCTTTTCGTCAGAAAATTTCAGACTGCGCGTAGTTCGGTCCAGAGACCATAACTGTCAGACCGTTTATCAGAACACTGTGAAATTTTGATACTGCGTAGAAAACACGTAGCCGAACAACTTTTGTGAAATGGAGTTTTTCCAAAATCCTTACCAATTTGCACAGTTTTTGCGTTTTATCTTCTATTATGTCAGAATTCAGAACTTTCGGTTTTACACATTGAGGACAATGTGAAGTTTAAGTGTGGGGGAGCATTTATATGTTTGTATAGTGCATCTAAAAAAAAAATCAGAAAAATAGAAAACCAAGAAAAAAAATTGTGCTTTTGAACTCCGAAATCTAGAAACTTGTGCCTTTAGGATGACACTATTAGTGGATGGAACCATTTTGAATGCAGGAGTTGAGGAACCAATTAACTAAAAGGGACGAACATAGCTCAGAAATCATAAATACCATGATAGTTGTTACCATATCTCGGAATATCACCATATCACGTTCTATTTTTATTTTTCCATATTTATCTATTGTTCTCTAAGTGTTTTGGTGGGTCACTAAACATCAACGTGTTATTACTGCTAGGATGAAATAGAGTGATTGAGTTGCTAAAAAAAAAGGAAAAAAAAAAGAAAAAAAAAACAGAGACCGACCAATTAGACCAAACGGAATAAAAGACACTTGGATAAAGCAATATGTATGTGTTCTCCCTGTCTCCGTCGCCTAAACAAGCGTGGAATGCAGGATCCAAGGGAACTATCGTGTAATCTGCTGACAAGAATCATGCGCTTGGATCCAGTTTGATCCAATCATGTTGTCTAAACAAAAAAAGAAAAAAAGAAAAAAAAGTGAAAAGAAAAAGAAAGCATTATTTTGGTTGAATAAAGTCACTTCTGGTTCCCTTGTATATGCCAGTGAGTTGATGTAGAATTCAAACCAGTAGCTCAATCCAATAGGCATAGGTTCATCTTGGCAGTGACCTTCAGACAGATATGGGAAACATCGATCACTTGTGAACATTCGCCAACATCTACATCTTTATCCATCTTCTTAATCTTTTCATTGTGATTGTGGTTTGTTAGTTTCCGAGTATTGTGTCTTGTTCGACTATCTAATTAGAGATTTATTTACTAATATATGAATTGAATTTGTGCAAGGTACCTCCTTCTGTAGTCACTTTGGATTCGTTCATTGATTTGTCACAAATAGACGGAGTTGGAAATATAGGTTTTGTAGGTATATCTCTAGTAAACCTTCACGATACTATAACTCGTCCACTAGGGACACCTAGGAGTTTAAAGGCTTGTTATTTATGCTAAAATTGACCGTAGCCTCGACGACACGGAGTTGTATGTATATTTTAGAATTATTTTTATTTGATTTGCTCGAGGACTAGCAAAAGCCAAGTGTGGGGGAATTTGATAAGTGCTTAATTTACATGTTTAGAGTGTCAAATCCATACTAGTTTTAACTATAATTCTTGCATATTACTTGTTATTATGATTACTTTTGAGTTTATGTGTCATAATAGGTGAATCATCCAAAAAGGAGCTACAAAGTGCTAAAAGGAGCAAACAAGTAAAGTGTTATTGATGAAGAAAGGCCAAAGACCAATTTTAACTCATTTCAATCAAGGAATTCTTATCACCATCTCGAAGAGATTTCAAACGCGAAAAGAACGCAAAAAGAATGAGGTTATTCCGAGTTCGTATGAAGAAGTTATGAGCAAAATGGTGAAACCAATTTGGATTAGGTTTTCTGTTGGGCCTTATTGGGCCTGCGCGAAAAGAGAAAGGAGAGATGCGTTTTGGGCTTGCTATGGACGTGAAAATTAGGTTTTTTGGTGGATTTTGAGGAGGTTAAGTATCCTAATTGGATAAGGATATCATCTCTTCTACTACTTTTGTTTTCTAGGGTTTGTGAATATGATAGAACTTCTTCTTCTTCTTGTTATGAACTCCTTGAATATGAGTACTTAATTTTATTATTGGTTATGGAATAGTTGGATTTCACAAAGCATGATTCTTTGATTCAATATATTAGTTTTGTCTCATAATTATCGTTCACGATTCTCTGAAAATAGGTTCCATGATTGAATGTTAGTTTTGTCAAGTTGCAAATTGGTAGAACTCATAATCATATCTAATGCTAGTTTAGGGTTTATTATACGAAAAAGTGATACTCCTTGAATACAAGTAGCATAATTGTGAATATTGCTTGTAGTGATGCATCCTAATAATCACAAGTGATTCGTGACCCTTGTTAAATTGAATTATTGCGTTTTCCACGTTCGATTGCTTTGATTGGCCTGATTTCATAGAACTTAATGCATCTTTGGAATTAAACTTAATTAGTGCTTTTACACGTTAGGTTGTTCTTTTAGATAGAACTCATACTCGCATCTTTTAATGTGTTTGTTGATAATAAAAGGGAATTTGCAGGATATTCTTGCGATCAAGATATCCTAGGGCTTTTGATAAAAGTTGAGATCAAATATCAATTCTACTTATTGTTTTGAAAGCATGTTAGTGAATGAAGATGAATCCTTAACCAATATCTTTTCTATTTGATTTGTTTGCCTATTTCTTTATTTGATTTGATTTTATTATTACTTGCACAAAAATCAGAAAAAACCCCGGTGTTACTTATAGGAAACCGAAACAACGAGACAACCTAGACCTCTCTGTGGGATCGATCCTTTCTTGCCCTTGCTATATTTATATTTTGAGTAGTAAGAAAGTGTGAATTATATTTTTGACGCATACGACAGCGATCAAGCAGGTTCCAATTACTTATCATCATCGTATTAGCTTGCAATGGAGTATAAGAATAAAAAATGACATATAGACATTATTGTTACTCAAATTATTTCGATTACCAAGGATGTCTTAAAATTTGAAGATGGAGTTACTTCAATGCAGGCTCTTCCCAAGCAGGGTGTATACTTCATTTTTGACATATTTGTACTGTTATGTTATGCCATTAAAGAACCCATGACTTTAAAGAAGCAGTCATGGACTCATGTTAAAGATAATTATTTTAAAAACCTCATGACAACAAGAAAATACATGTTGTTAAAGAGTGAGTTGAAGATTCACATACTACTACAAGAATTCATATGGAGCTATAATTCGGGGTACGGGAAACGTTCGGAACGTGATACGTACGAGTATTATACGGTTTCGTAAGAATCAAATTCGGTCAAAAATCCGGTCAACGGTTCGTGATACGGAAGTAATTCGGAACGGCATACGTATGTGTATAATTCGTTTTTAAGATGCTAGTGTGGCACTCAAAATTCGGCTATGTTAAAATACACCAAGATAGGTTTTACATAAGAAATATGATAAAAATATGTATATATACGATAGAAATATGTATATATACATGATATCTTAAAATAGATCACCAATTGAGGCCGTAGACCAATGGATAGCCTGCTGTCTTCATGAGTTTGAGGTTATGAGTTCAATACTCCTCACGCCCTTAATTTTTGAATTTAAATACAGAACTCAAATTATTCTGCCACGAATGATTCGCGTACGTGAATTATGCGGGAGCTCCATATTAGACCCGTACTATGTTCGGTGTTGAAGGAATTCGCCAAACGGACGCGTATAAGTGCGGGACCGAATCATTCGCGAATGATTCGGCGAATTACTAACTAGGATCTGCAGTGTAAAGCTAAGGCTTGCATTTGTATCATTATCAATGCAAACATTTGGATTGTTTTGGTATGGTCCTGTCAAATAAGTTAGCGAAGCAAGTAGGAACAAGGAAGAACAATGTTGGGGTTTCAGAGTACTAGAACAAAGAGAAATTGTGAGGTAGAAAATTCTACGAGTTGTCAGAATATTTCATGGAGCTAGATACAGTAGAACTTCCATATATTAATACTCTATATAGTAATAACCTCTGCATATTGATACAAATCATAGTCCCAATTTGGAAAATCTTACTTTGATCAACATTTATATATTAATAACCTCCGTATATTAATAATTTTTTTCTTGCTCAAGAGTATTAATATACGAAGATTCTACTGTAATAGATACCACCAATGTGATATTTGAAATCAGTATCATCTAGCATGCAGCTAGGTTGGTTGAAACCGGAAACAATCAGATTTCTTGCAAACAAAAAGAAGTAAAAAAATCACTGCATTCCTAATAAGACCAGATCAAATCTTAGGATGGACTACTTGACCAAACTCTAAATGGAGTCAAGACGGAACAACTTGACATTGTGTATGCTTAAAGTTGGATGTGATTGTGATCACTTTCAAAGAAATTCTTCAATTGACTGCCGATTTAAAATGCTGTACGGGGTGCAATATTCATTTCTTTAGAGTAGACTAGAGTATGGCCTGAATTTTCTTTTGGCCCTTTTGAAAACAACTGATGAACCGTGCATTACGTGGTTGCTGCCCACCAATCCTTACTACCGGAAATTCTTAAAAATATCTGTTTCTCTTTAAAAAAAAACATATGAAAGGATAGGATACCAAATTTCATGTATTCTAGTCTGTCTTATACGGTTTTGCCACCCTTTCAGTAAACTAGTACCTCATTAGCAGCAATGCGTAAATGGGGACTACCTGATTCCCTCCCAAACTATCAGAGGATGACATCTTATTATTAATTTCTATCTGCCCCATGATTCACCCGATCTTCGATTAAACAAATCGCCAATCAACAAGTGGTCTGATGGTTAGCATGCTCCCTCCCACTGCGGAGGTAGGGTTCGAACCCTGTAATTGATGAAATTCACTTTAATTTAAGGAGTTTGGATGTAGTTTAGGAACCACTAGTCTAGGGCATCAAAAAAAAAAAAATTTAATTAAACAAGTGAGGATCAATCAGTATAATGACATTTTAATTCTTCTAAATAGCTTTGTATTAATTTGGATTTTCTATTTTCTTTTTCTTTTTTATGATAACATAGTTGAATCTTTTCAAGCAAATGACGTCCATAGTAGACCTCTTACAAGCAAACGTGTTTACTTAGCCAACACTACGTTTTCTGCTTTTAATTGGTCTGCTGGTTTACGTTCAAAGTTATTTTGTGGACAATTACTACAGTCTGCCAGTTCTGGGGGTTGTCTTTTGTTTTAGAATTGAAATGATTGTTGTTCCGTCTTAATCAGTACTTTTCAATTTATTCATTCATTGTTTTCGGCCGTTCCTTCCTTTTCAAGTTTACCTTTTTGTGCCATATATGCCAACAGTGTTTTCCCTAGAGGTGTGCGTCGTTCAAACTTTAAAGTTCATATGATTACAACACAAGAAAACCTGTAATTAACGGGACATTTTTAGGGGCGACCCCGAAAGAATTAGGGGCGACACAAAATGAGAAAATAGGTTAAAAATACTTATATGTCCCTTCATAATCGGTAGTTTAGAAGAAAAAAAATTATCTACCGATTGTGAGAAAAAAAGTTTGCTCTAGCAGCTGCTAGAACCCTTGGATGGTGAATCCAACGGTGGTGGCTCCCAGTTCAGTTTTTTACTCCAAGGGCAAAAATGAAATTTCCATCATAAACCACCACCACAAGGGCTCTAGCAGCTGCTAGAGCAAAATCGCCTCCCGATTGTGACTATGTTTTTTTCTTCCTAGCTTTGATTTTTGAAATAATTAAATTTGGGGCTACGACCATAATCGGGAGGCAATAAACATCATGAAACTACCGATTGTGGAAATAGAGAAATATAAAATTCCTATTGGTTTTTGAAAATTTCGAATTTGGGGCTATCACCATAATCGGGAGGCAATAAACATTATGAAACTACCGATTGTACAATCGGTAGGCAATAAACATCATGAAACTACCGATTGTGGAAATAGAGAAATCTAAAATTCCTATTGGTTTTTGAAAAGTTCGAATTTGGGGTTATTACCATAATCGGGAGGCAATAAACATTATGAAACTACTGATTGTACAATCGGTAGGAAATAAACATCATGAAACTACCGATTAAGGAAATAGAGAAATCTAAAATTCCTATTGGTCAAGGTTGAACTTACAATTGGTAGGTTTACAGGTCCAATTAACTACCGATTATAAAAGGGAACATTAGCCGAAATATCCATACATTAATCGGTAGATAATTATTCATTTTAAACTACCGATTGTTTTTTACCTACCGATTGTTGTTTTGGCTACCGATTATGTAAGGGCATAGTTGTCATTTCGAAAAATCGCGGATAAGGGGTAGCTTAGTTTTACGTTTGAGTAACTTTTTTTGTCTTTTAGTGTCGCCCCTAATTGTGTTGGGGTCGCCCCTAAAAATGCAAGGGTAATTAACTCGCCAGTGTATCTTTTTTTCTTAAACTGAGGAGGTAGGGGTTCGAACCCTGTAATTGCTGAAATCCACTCCAATTAGTTTAAATATTACAGCGGAAGCGAAAGTACTGTATTTTTTCTTAAACTGAGCAATCTGAATTTTTTCATGTAAGGCTTGGGTTTGCAAGAATTCAGTTTTATCATACGAGATAAGAAGATGTTGACTGATAAAATAGGCAAGTTGAATCTTTGGAGGACAACGGTGTACTCTACCAAATCAACAAGAGCTAAGAGCATCTCCAATGGAGTATGGGTTTCAAAAAATATTGATGCCACCTAGGATTTTAGAAACTCTCAACAAAAAAAACATCTCCAATGGTGGTTGGATAATCAAAATTTAATATGACGTGGAAGTTTGAGTTTGGAGGAGAGTATGGGTTTTTGGAGACTCACATCCATACCACGTCATCAATTTGTTATTATTTTAATTAATTTTTTAGATTTTGTTTCTATAAATAAGCGACAAGTATATCAAAATAGATATGGATACAAGTACCACTGAAGATGCTTATCAAAACAAGATTTGTATTTGAATTATATGTTATTAAACCTGGCTTGATTGGGGTATATCTAGATTAATTGGGGTATACCTAATGAGACAAAACCTAGGTCATTTAGAAGCAAAACAGGCCACCCCTTAACCATGTATTTTCTAAATGGCTAATATACCCTTGTTTAATTAAACTAAAAATTATGATTAGCTTAACTAATTGAGTTTAGATTAAAATTTTGAAAATAAGAATTCAGTGGATTAAACCTTTTGTTTGTCTTATGAGTTCGATTTCGATCAAAAATTGGTTCTCAAAATGTGAAAAGTCGGCAAGGTCGAAGATTGAATACGGTGCCGACTAACTTTGGCTGGCAAGGTCGAAGTTTGAATAAGGTGCCGACTAAGTATAGCCGGCATGGTCTTCGGATGAATAAAACGCCGACTATTTCTGGCCGGAATGGTCTATGAATGAAGAATATGCCGACTATCTTGGGCCATCTATCTTATGGTCGGCATATAAATATTTTCTACAATGCCGGATATCATATAGTCGGCATGCAAATAATTTCTAACATTGTCGGCTGACTTATAGTCGGCATGCAAATAATTTCTAACATTACCGGCTGTTGAAAAGTCGGCAATGTTACCTTGCCGAACTTTAGTTATACCCAACAAAAATTATAATAGGGGTTCACTCCAGAAAAGTCAGATGCCTTGAAAAAAAATCTTGGATCAACCTCCTCTGATGATGTGCATTCTTCATAGTTGAGGGGACTTCTAGGACTCTCCATAAACCTTAGAAATTCTTCAAGATATTTCTTACCCATCAGAATTAACTTTTTTACATGGAAATTCTCTTCAATTTCATCTTTAGGATCTTCTAAAGAAGGATAAATCTTGTAAATAAATTCCAATAGCTCTGCTACATTGCTAACAAGACAAGGGATATCTTCTATTTTTCTCTTTGTGAACCTAAAAAATACACAAATAAAAGATATGAAAATTATACACATTGAAACATGGTTCTGGTAAGACAGTCGACATGGTCGATAATCTGGACATTGCCGACTAATACATAGTAGGAGGGGTTGTAATCATCTACCACGCCGACTAACACACAGTCGGTAGGGTCCTATTCAAGAAAGATGCCGACTATTAACTCCGGAAAATCAAGTTTCTGTGACCTAAAGTCGGAACGGTACAAGTGTAAGAAAATTCCGACTAGAGATAAGTCGACAAGGTTGGTTATTGAATACCTTGACGGCCCTGGCTATTGTTTAGTCGTCGTGCCTGTTATGAAAGGTCGGCATGATATTCATGTTACGACCTTGTCGACTACCATTAAAGGACGGCATCTAAAATTTCAAAAAGCCCTGCCGACTAAAAACCCTGAAAATCATAGTTTTTGATTTCTAACCTAATATAACAATTAAAAAACACAAAACAATAATGGGGTTGAGTTTAGAAATCACTTACAGTCTTCTTTTCTCCGATGGAGGGTTCTTCTCAACATTCTCAGGGATTGCATTCCCGGGTTTACTCATTTCAACTTTTCCCTTACCTTTTTCCCCTGATTTGGACCTTTTGATGTTACATGTTGAATCTCTATTGCTACTTGATCTTATAGAATCAACCATTTTTTGTAGGAAAATCAAAATTGAAATTTTAGGTTGATGGAATAAGATGAAGGAAGGAGAAGAGGAGAGGGATTAGAGAAGATAAATTATAAAAAGACTAAACGGTTTTTAGTTTTTAAGTTTAGGGTTTAGTTTTTAGGTTAATTAGTACAGGGCTACTAAAGTAACCTCACCCAGTTTTGGCCTCCCCTTAGTAAGGGCACTATGTCCATTTAAATCTGGGTATACCCCAATTAAACTGGGTATACCGCAATCAAGGTAGGTTATTAAATACTTTTGTTTTAGGTCTTACGTATGATTAATACTCATACTCCATTGAAGATGCTTTTTTTAGGTCTCCACATATGATAAATATTCATACTCTATTGGAGATGCTCTAAGAATCTAAAGTAGGGTAAAGTTTACCTACTGTATTTTTCACGAATTTGCGCTTATTTTTACCAATAAAATTAAAGCACATTGAAATTTTTTGACACGAAGTTGCACTAAAATCAACCTCAAAATTTGTTGTTTAGATGATACACGCACCATGCCAAGAAAAAAGAACACTTTCTTCTTGTTTTTATGTGTTTGCAACTATATTAACAACAAGCTTGGTAAAGGGGCTTCATGAAATGGTAGAGGGGCGTCAAGTGTGATAGCAATGTCCCTCTTATTGGTTAGGGGGTGTCCTAGGGGTGTAGATTGACTAGATTACCCTTTCACCTTAAATTAACCAAAATCAAATCAATTTAAATCAATTAACCAAAATCAAATCAGTTTTTTTTTTTCATCTTCTTCTTCATCTTCTCTTCTCCTCCATCAACCCTAACCTCCATTAAACCGAAAATGTCATCGTCTTCGATTAATCGGCGATTTGAAAAATGTTTGGAAAAACCCAATTAGGGTTTAGTTTATCGTGTTGGATTTAAGTTAATTTTGTATCAAAAATTAGGGTTTTGAATGAAAATTGAAATTGAAATTTCTGGGTTTATGCTAGTTACGGTTGGTAATAACTCAAATACGAACCGTAACTGTTGATTGGGTTGATGTTACGGTTGGTTTAAACTCAAATACCAACCGTAAGTTCTTAGTTTTGAGAATATGTTCAGTTACGGTTTGAAACTCAATTAAACTAACCAACCGTAAATTATCCTGAAGGTTAACAACTTATCAAATAGTTATGTACGGTTCAAAAGTTAAGATGACTTACCAACCGTAGGTTAGTTAATGTTGGTTTTTATTCATTAGTTACCAACCGTAGGTTAGTTACGGTTGGTTTCTATTCATTAGTTACCAACCGTAGGTTAGTTACGATTGGTAACGAGCTCCATTCCAACCGTATGTTCTTCTGAAATTTTGGGTTTTCCCAAAATTGAACCAGTTACGGTTGGTAATTGATACATTACGTACCGTAATATATAGTTACGGTTGGTAACGAGCTCAATTCCAACCGTATGTTCTTCTGAAATTTTAAAAAATTTGATTTGTTACGTACTTTTGAAGTATACCTAGTCATTTTCAATGCTGGGTTTTTCACTTTGTTGGTTAATTTCTTCAATTGGTTGAGGTTGACCTTCACAAATATCACAAAAGTTTCTTTTTTCTTCTCTAATTTTTTTTTTATAACCTATTTTAGAGTTATGAATCATATGATAAGTGAAAATTAATTATCAACATTAATCTTGATTATCAACACTAATCTTGATTATCATTACTAATCTTGATTATCAACAATAAGGGCTAATTAGTCATTTCCAGATTTTATTTGATAAGGGACACTTAAAAATTACTTGTAATGACCTTTTTGTCTTATTAGGGTGCCGCCCCTCTACCATTATGTGACGCCCCTTTACCAAACTTGATTAACAAAGGACACATATAAAGCATACATCCTGATCCGTCTTTTATTCAGAGGACACATATAAAATTGGATGTATATTGCAACGTGCATTCACCTCTAATGGCTACATATTGTGATACGCTTTCACGAATACGCATTCACGTTTAATAATTATTTTGAGCTTTTAAGGCCCCTTCTTATGGCAAATGGCTAAATCCTGCATTTGTCATGCCAGATGGACTGGCAAACTGGCCACGCTACTATGGTAAAAAATATAAGCGGTCAAGTCTACAACGATCGAGTTTACACCGCTATCGGTCAAGTTTCGACCGCTACCGGTTCGCCAAAAACCGTCCGGTTTTGTAATTGACGCTTATTTTAGTTAAGTAACGATCATTTCCCTAACGGTTATCTATAAATTCCCCTCATTTAATGAAATGTAATCACACCTCATTTTCTCATTAACTCTATCTTTATTACTCACTCTTTTGTATCTCTTTTTAATATTTTTTTTCCACCTCAATTGATATGGATTCTTCTGGCGAAGAAGTGCGTATTCATATGGATCGATTTGAAGAACAACAACTATTATTCTTGCAGGCCTTGAAACAAATTGATGATGAGTCAGATGAAGATAAATAACTAACCAACACCTTGATGCAGCTAGATACATTTGGGCAAATACATAGAGATCCGGAGCCAAGAGAAGTGTTCACAAGAAGATATACGTACCGTGGTTGGGATGAATGGCACCAGAAGCTGATGCACGATTATTTTCTTTCTGACTGTGTGTTCTCTGATGAAAATTTCCAAGGCCGATTCCGCATGCCCAGACATTTGGTGCTAAAGATTATTGGTGAGATTTGTCAGGTAGAACCTCAATTTAATTATCAGTATGATGCACTGAATATTAGGGGTCATAGCCCTGAACAAAAGGTTACTTCGGCTTTGAGGGTTTTAGGATATGGCAGACCTCCAGATTCTAATGATGAGTACCTTCGCATTTGCAAAACAACTACATACAAGTATCTTGCGTTGTTTTGAGAAACAATGATTAATCATTTTGGTCCTACCTATTTACGAAAACCAACTGATGCAGATGTTAGAGAAATATTAAAGCAAAATCAGGAAAGGGGATTTCCCGGAAAGTTGGGTAGTCTTGACTGCATGCATTGGGTATGGACCATATGCCCTACCTATTGGGATGGTCAGTATAAAGGTCATTACGCAAAACCAACGGTGATCCTTGAGGCTGCGGCATCTTATGATTGTTGGATATGGCACACTTTTTTTGGTCTCCCTGGATCTCAAAACGATATAAATGTTTTACACAAATCGCCTTTGTTTGAAGATTTAAAGTATGTCATTTATCCTCAGGTAAACTTCGCTATCAACGGGAATCACTACACTCATGGTTATTATCTTGCAGATGGAATTTATCCAAAATGGTCAACTTTAGTTCAATGTTACCGTCAGCCACCCGCCGGTGAAATGGGTCGTTCATACTCGTATTTCAATAGTCAACAAATGAATCTGGGAAAGGATGTGGAACGAGCTTTTGGAATTCTGAAACGGAAGTTCGCAATCATTTGTGGGACTTATCGTGGTCTAAGTGCTCGTGAAATGCATAAGATTATGCTGACTTGCATCATTATGCATAACATGGTTATCCATGAGACTCGTTGTAATAAGAATTGGACTAACCATCAAGATGAAGACTTAAGGCCTGAGATTATACCAGATAGAGGAGTACCTGCAAGGGACTATGCGCAAATGAAACTCACATTGAGAACAAGGGAAGATCTTAGAGAAAACATGTGGGCTGAGTTTGGAAGAGATGGGGGACGAATTGAGTAGTGTTGTTTCATTTATTTTGGTTTATTTATTATTGTTTCATTTGTTATTTATTTTAATAAAATTGTTTAAGTTTCATTGGTTGTTCCATAAGTTTTTATTTTTTTACGGTCATTAAAAGTAACGGTCTACACTGAATCTCTAGCGGTGTAGACTCAACCGCTATCATTCCTTTATATATCCCACACTAAATCCGTTTCAAACTCACACATCACTTCTCTACAAATTTTTTCTCTGATTTCTTTCTTTAAATTTTTGGTTGAATCTCTAATTTCTGGTTAAATTATGCATGATCCTAGCTTCACTGAAGATGAAGATTTATCTATTTGTAAAAACTATGTAATATACTACCCGAAGAGAGGTGAAGAATGGCGGATGAGTGGTTTACCTAGTATGAGTTATTTGGGTAAAATTCATGATGCCTTATGCACAAAGACATGTAATCCTCATAACCGGGATCGTACTGATTTGTTTTGCCTATTCATTAATATCAAAAAAGAGCTTGTGGATTTTATAGTTATGAAAAGGATTGTCACTCGATACAGTCTTAGAGGTGAGACCAATGCTAAATTGGGAATTCGAACTCGAGACGAGTGGCGAAGATGGAAACGAAAAGATTTCGAATACGAAGCGCAATGCCGAATTCTTAAGGAGTTTTTAATAACTCGTATAGGATGTTAGGCTTAAAAGTTTTTAATAATGTTTTCATTGATGTTGTCAAGTTAAAGTTTTAATGTAATGAAAAAAGTATAACAATTCATTAAAATTAACATTAATTAATTAAGTGACACCATTTCATTAAAATTAAAAGCTGATACATTAATTAAGTGGCACTACTTCATCGTCGTCTTCATCATCCTCATCTTCATCTTGAACCCCAAATTGTTTTTCCATGTTTCTCTTGTTTCTTTTTTCTTCCAGTTCCTCTGTTAATTTATCCATCTCCATCTCCCATACCATCAATTGTCTGGCATTCATTATTTCGGTTTTTGCATTTAGAATCTTATTCTTGTCATAGTCTGAAACAAATTTTTCTTGAGTTTGTCGATGTTTTTTCATCTCCTTAGTCAAGAACCTGCGGTCTACAACTCTTTGTTTTTCGATGACCTTATGATACTCTATTAAAGTTTCCATAGTACTACTACCTCCTTCACTTGCTTCTCCTTCTTGAGAAGCTTTTCTCGCTGCTCTTGCATGATTTCTTCCTAATAATTTTCTCTTAATTGTGGTATTGACATTCAAGTTAGAATTGTTTTTTCTGGTGGTTTATGGTGAAGAGAATGGATTATCTGAAGGGGGATGAGATGATTGAGATGGTTGTGAAGCTGGCGTCGAAGGTGAAGAAGTGTATGGTGAACTTGAAGGTATATTCTGCATGTTTGCTAACACTTCTGGATTATATTTAGGCAACACTTTCAAAATATGATAACAACTTTCGTAACTAAAATTGTTCCCATGTTTATGGTGCCAATCAGTTCGGCACTTTCGTTTGACATCAACATCGACAAGACCGCTCTCTCGACCACGAGCATCTTGCATCATAGAAGTGACATATAACGCAACTTGGGCGTTGATTGTAACAAAGCGACCGGACAATCCATTTGCATCACGATCGTTGATGTTCATAGTTTCTCGACGAAAGTTAGCAAATATGTTCTCCTACAACTTGGTAGATTGTTGATTGGCACCATCCATACTATCTTGTGTAAAGAACACATAGTTTCTGCAAATGGTTTCATCTTCGGCTACGGTAAATTTTGGACCCCTAATCTTCTTCTTTTGTTGTTTAAATTAAGACATATTAAAGAAACTATACAATACGAGTGAATGAAAGAGTTATATGCTGCAATTTGTTTTAGATTAAAAAATGTTAAGAGTTGAGAAGAGAAGGTGTGAGTTAAAATGGTTTAGGAATGTGGTATTTATAGGGGGGGGAAGATTAATGGCCGTTGGATCAGATTCTACGCACCGATGTACACTACACCTGCAGGTCTTACAAAAACCGCTGACGGTGGATACTTGACCTACTTGTTTAAACTACACCTAGCGGTCGAGACTCGACCGCTCGGTAGAAACTCCACCTGGCCTGGCTAAGGGGAAAAGTTTGCATGTTTGCCCCCTCCATAATGGGTGCTTAAATGGAAAATATATTGATTTGCCACACCCGTAGGAAGGGGCCTAACAAAGATGGAATTCACATTCACGTTTAGAGCGTATGTTCTATTGAATTATGTTTTAGAGAGACATCTGATAGGTCTCATGCTTCCTCCCATAGGAGAGGTTGGGATTCGAACCCGTTGAAGAAAAAAAAAAGTAATATAGGGCCCTTTCCTATTATATATACATATATAAAAGACTACTAAAAAGATTCCAAAATGACCTTCGTCCCGTTATAAAGAGAAGGGCTTTTTAATAAAGTGACCACCTTTTTGACATATAATTAAGAAAGTGGTTGTTTTTTCAAATCATTATATAAAGTGGCCGAGTAAGACTTTTTTTGTCCCGTTTTTTTAATAAAACGGGTAACAGCAGTTAACTGCCTATGTTTCAACTATACCACTAAGTAAAAGACATTTTAACCCTCCAGTAGGCTGAGTATACCGGACCTAAATAACCAGTTCTAAGAAGCTGACATAAACCCAGTTAAATCGCCCCTGGTTCGTCATCTTCCCCAATAATGAACCCTAATTGATAACAAAAGAAAAATATGGAGACACAGATTAACACTAACAAAAATCCGATTGAAAAACTTAATCAACTTCCTATTATTCTTTCATAAATTTTCCAATTACAAAATAAACAAGCAACATTACGCAAACCCTAATAATTTCACATTTCAATTTTGGAATATGAATCTCTGCAACAGAATCACTAAGACCAAATCCTCCACAGTTTTAATTTTAGAATCTCTGTAACATCAATTACAATAAAAAATACCATTCCTGCAAATACCCAATTAAAATCTTACCATATCGGCAGCAAAATTCGTCCAAATCCAACCAAATCTTCATTGTTTCAAACCTTGATTCTTTGATGTAGCTGCAATTATGTCTTCTCTGATTTCCATCAAACCCATTAGCATAAACAAACACCATAAAAAAATTCAGAAATTCATTCTCCTCCCAACCCTTATTGATCTTTGTAACCAGTCCAACACCAACTCAAATCCTAGCTTTCTGTTGATATCAGAGATATGAAACAGATCTCAAATCTAACTTCAATTTCGACTTAACTCAACCCTAATTCTCAAATATAACAGAACTTCATCTCCTCATCGAATTCATCTTTCAAAAACCAATTACTTTTAATTTAGAGTCAAGAACCCTACTGTATCTTCTCGTTCTTCAACTCAACAACAAATATCAAACCCTAACTGCCAATTTCTGCCATCACAGGTTTCAAATCATCTTCTATCTTCAATTTATTTATCTAGTTTTAGCTAAAACAACAATCCTAACTTCTTCTGGATCTGAATTAATCCCAAAACATCAGATTCATCTATCTAACTTTATTGAATTTCAGGAAACACAACCGTCATCACCTCTCTCTCGATTTCAGATATTATCGATTAAGAAGATCTCATTTGATTCCAAATATCAACAATTTCTTCTGGATTTCTTATCTTATGATTTGTTTCTCTTATGTACTAATTTATTTCCCGTTCATGAATAGAGAACAAGTCTGTGGAGAAGAATAAGAAAGGGACGAGTGATGGTGACAATAACGAGTGTTAGGGCTTTAAAGAAACAACATGTAACTAGGGAGGAAAATATAAGGATAGGTTAGTAATTTAAGCACACGCAATTGACTTAATCAACGCCTTTGACCAATATGGTAGGTCCAAGTGTGAAATCTAACGAAAAGGCTACTTTATAAAAGGTTTAAATTTTTTGGCCGGTTTATAAATTAGGGGCTCGGAAGCTGGTCATTTTATTAATTTGCCCTAAAGAGAAAGCAGTATTTTTTTTAATGTTTTTTATAATTATACCTTTATAAAATCAACCTCAAACTTTGTTGTTTAGATAATACATACACCATGCGAAGAAAAAAAAGAAAGAAATGCTTTCTTCTTGCTTTTATGTGAGCAACTATATTACAAAGGACACATATAAAGCATGCATTGTGATCCATCCATTATTCAAGATGGACACATATATGAAATTGGCTGCATTTTGTAGCGTGCATTCATGTTTGATAGTTATGATGATCTTTTTAAAAAGCTGGAATATCTCAGTTGGTTAGAGTGTGTGGATGTTAACCACAAAGTCACAGGTTCAATTTCTGTTTCTAGCGAATTCTTTTTTAGAAAGACATCAGATGGTTTGATGGTTCTCATGCACCCTCCCATACGAGAGGTTGGAGCTCAAACCTGTTACAAAAAAAAAAAAAATCCCAAAATGAAAGTTTAGGAAGTAGTCTAGGAGCCCCTTCCATTTTATATGAAAGAAAAAGAAAAAAAAAACTACAGAAAAATTCTTAAATAAAAGATTTGAGAAGTAATCTAGGGCCACTGTTCTATGCTATACCAAAAAAAAAAAAACTACTAAAGATGGTTGCACAATGAAGCATACATCCTCTTTTATAGTTTTGGACTTGAAAATTAAGTTGTTTTTGTTGGCCTGAGTTTAAAATCATTTCACCACATATTATCCCAAAAGATATCATTGTATATACCAAAACCATGATAGAATTTTGCCAACATGAATGCGTAGGCTCGTCGAGATCATTTTTCCTGGTCTGGAGTGGGAAGTTATGGATATTCTTGGATTTATATCAAACATTTGAGCTGTGTTGGCATGGCCTTATACTGTCAAATGAATAAGTGAAGTAAGTTGGAAGCAGGAACCAGGAACCAGGAAGAATAGTGTTTGGGTGTTGTCCTACTAATAAAAACATAAATTGTAAGGTAGGAAACTCTACAAATTGTAAAAATATATCCCGGGAATAGAGAATATATTGTCAATGTGATCTATTTGAAATCATATCATCTAGTATCTAAAAAAATGACAAACTTTTACATGACAAAAATTTACGGTATCTCTAAACAAAACCTAGGATAAAAGCCTCCAAAGAAAAGAAAAAATCGACTCTCTAATATTTCGCTGGTGGTCTCGTGGGTCTGACTCTTATCCTTAAGACTAGCAGGGGGTTATCTTTTGTGTTTTCAGTTTGTCCTTTTTATGATGTTTTATGGCCGGTCTTTGAAGTATTTTTGAAAATTTTATTAAGAATACATAAAAAAGATCACGAAGTTCTCGTCAATGAGGATGAAAGATTACCAGCTGAAAAAAAAAATTAGTTCAAATATTACAGCGAAAGTGCAAGCACTATTTTTTTTTTCTCAAACTAAAAAATCTGAAGTTTTCCATCAAGACTTGGGGTTTGCTGGAATTCGGTTCTGTCAGACGAGATAAGAAGATGTTGACTGATAAAATAGGCGAGCTAAATATTTTGGATGAGAATAGTGTACTTCTACCAAATCAACGATATCTAAGAATCCAAAGTAGGGTAAAGTTTATCTTCTGTGTTTTGCTCAAAATTGCAGAAGACACATGTAAAGCAGCGCCGTGATCCATCCTTTATTCAAGGGATGCATGTATAAAATTGGATGCATATTGTAACTTGCATTCACTTCAAATGAGAAATTTTGACAGAAGTTGCTATAAAATCAACCTTAAAATTTGTTATTTGGATGAAACACACACCATGCTAAGTAAAAAAAAAACCATTTTTTCTTATTTTTATTTGTGTAACTATATTTACAGAGGACACATGTAAAGCACGCATCGTGATCCATCCTTTATTCCAGAGACACATATATAAAATCGACTGCATATTGCAACATGCATTCACTTCACATTGCTATATGGTATTATATGCTTTCACGAATACGCATTCACGTTTGATAGTTATGTTGAGCTTTTAAGAAAGATGGAATAGCTCAGCTGGTTAGAGCTTGTGGCTACTAACCACATGATCACAAGTTCAACCTTTCATGTTTCGACTTCTTTTTTAGAGAGACATCAGATGGTTCAATGGATATCAAGCTCCCTTGTATAGGATAGGTTGGGCTTCGAACATGTTTGGGAATAATTTATGGGCCACTTTTCTATGCTACCAAAAAAATAACTACTAAAGATGGATGCACAAAGAAGCAAGCATCCCCTTTTATAGTTTTGGACCTGAAAATTATGTTGTTTTTGTTAGCCTGGGTTTAAAATCATTCTACCACATGTTACACTGAAAGATATCAGTGTATATGCTGAAACCCCGATGGAATTTCACCAATATGAAAGCGTATTCTCATCGAGATCATTGTTTTCTGATCTGCAACGGAAAATTATGGATATGCTTGGATTTTTATCAAACATTTAGGTTATGTTAGCATGGTCCAGTACTGTCAAATAAATAAGTAAAGTAAGTAGGAGCAGGAACCAGGAAGAGTAGTGTTTGGGTGTCGGGATACTAAAACAAAGAGAAATTATAAGGTATGAAATTCTACAAATTGTCAAAATATCCCCTGGGATTAGAGAAGATACCATAAATGTGATTTATCAGATTCCAAAATCATCTAGAATCTACAAAAATGACAGACATTTATATGTCTATAGGTCTAAAAAGTATCTAGAAGAAAAGATGACAAAAACTTACAGTTTCTCTAAAACAAAACCTTGGATAAAAGCATCAAAAGAAGAAGAAGAATGGACTCACGCATATTTCGATGGTGGTCTCGTGGGCCTGACTCATATCTTTAAGACTAGCATGGGGTTATTTTTTGTGTCTTTCAGTTGTTGTTTTTTTTAATGTTTTATGGCCGGTCTTTGAAGTATTTTTGGAAATTTTATTAAGAAACCATATAAAAAAAAACATACGAAGTTCTCATCAATAACGGTGAAATATTTCCAGCTGAAAAAATATAATTAGTTTTAAATATTACAGTGGAAGTGCAAGCACTGTATTACTTCTTAAACTGAAAAATCTGAAGTTTTTTATCAAGGCATGCGGTTTGTAGGAATTCGGTTTTGTCAGACGAGATAAAAAGATATTGACTGATAAAATAGGCGAGAGGAATTATTTGGAGTAGAATGGTGTACTTCTACTAGATCAACAAGATCTAAGAATCCAAAGTATGGTAAATTTTATCTACTGTATTTTGCTCAAAATTGCACTTACATTTACCAGTGAAATTAGTTCAAATTGAGAAATTCTAACAGAAGTTGCTATGAAATCGTATTCAAAGTTGTTATTTAGATGATACACACACCATGCCAAAGAAAGAAAAAAAAACGCTTTCTGCTTGGTTTTACGTGTGCAACCATATTTTCAGAGGACACGTATAAGTGTCACTACGGGAAAAACAGTTATCTACAACTGTAACTTGACAACTCATATTTTTAAAGTTGTGAAAGGAGGCATGTTTTACTACCTTTATCAAATAATGGTTGTCAAAGTTAAAAAAACGTCCAACTCTTAGGACAAAGAGGACCAAAGAGTAGTGACGAGAACCAAAACCACAACATTTTGTGTGCAAAGAGTAGTGACCACCTTTAGACTTTGACAACTGAAATCATAAAGGTAGTGAATATATGTATAACAACATTCTTAAGGGTTGTTGAAGTTAAAAAAAAAATTTGGTTCGACAAAAGCTATTGGAGAGATTCGAACACAACCCTACTACGCGTTAGTTTAAGTCATAAACCATCCTTCTGTATTCACAATACTGGTAGATTTGTGTTTTGTTTTTTGATCTCTATTGACAACCATTATAAGAGTTGTAAAATGAAGAATTAACTTTGAACAAAAATGAAGCCCAGGAGAGTCGAACCCGAGGCTCCCTTGCCCAAGTCTGGCATTCCAACCATCTTTCCACATTTACATGTGTGGTTATATTTTACTTCTATGTCTATATGAAAGAATTTTTTTTGCCGAGCCTTATAAAAAAAAGGCCAGTGAATGCATCCATTATGCCTGAAACATACAAGACATTCTCTGCAATCACATTTCAAACAACACTCATAGTATATCTATATCTCCATTGAAGTACCAGATTCATGCAAGTTTTGGTGAAGCAAAGACCAGTCCTGAAGAAGTTGCAAATGCTCCCAGTTCTGAAGTATATTGACTGCAAAAAAATCCAAGTGCAGAATTAGAGACCAAAGCATGATTTAAGTCGCCAATTTCTGCACATAACATCAGAAAAACTGCATTTAAGTAACAAATCCTCTTTTCTCTCCTCCTTTATCCGGACTTGAGACCGACAATGAAATGATATATATATATATATATATATATATATATATATATATATATATCATTTCAATGGCGGAGTTAAAAAGGGGGTTCATCTCAAGAGAAACAGATAGCATATCATATATACCAATAATATTACAAGTCCAGATAACATATCATAAAGTGAAACAGATAGCATGTCATTTTAACGAAAAAATAAGTCCAGACCAAAAATACAGCAGAACCAAAATGAATCAAAAATAATACCTAAATTCAGTAGAAATAAAAAATGTAAACCCACCATCAATGACACTTCTTTTTCTTTTTGTTATTCTTTTTGTTCTTCTTCTTTGTTGGAACCACTAAGATAGGTTCAACATCGGTTCTTGCATAACTCTCGGTCTCGTCATCCATTTGTAAGCCAAGAGTTGAAGCATCCACTGGATGGAAACTTGTGTCTTCTTGTTCATTGTATTCCTCTAATTCATGGAAACCCCTAGGTGGTGGTTTAGACATCACAAACCAATTAGATATATCCGACTCTCGCGAATAGAAAACTTGCCTGGCTTGTGACGCTAAAATGAATGGATCATTCTGATATTGGTTCTTATGCTGACGTAAGTTTACCAATGTAAAGACTTTTTCAATCTTGACACCAAAAAAGGTGTGTGTCCAGTCACATTTTAATATGGGAATCTGAAACATATGATGGTAGTCCAACACAAGAATTTGATCTAAAACACCATAGAAACCACTTATTTGTGACTGTCATGTAACTAAAGATTTTGATTCAATTGAAACACCACTGTTTTGTGTGGCTCTTTGAATGTCCTTCGTAATAAACCTTGACCCATTTATTTCCAAGCCTTTATATGATACACAGTTATCTAAAGGAGCATATTCCAATCATTATACTGTATTTGATACCGATATGCCTTGACTAATTTGCATTTTAACCTATAAATATAATTTAGTTAGCAAAACACAAGTGATCACAGTAATGGGAGCAAGATTTTTTGGTAATGCAAAAAAGAGGTACTACTGGCAAATGACCAAGTGGTAGTGCACATACCTTTTGTCGTATCCAATCTGCAAATGTCTCTGAGTGTATGGAAAGGAGTTGGTTTTCATCACTGACAGTATCAGAAGATCTTAACTCATCCATGTGCATTCTAATAAGAAAAAAAGTAATATTAAAAAGATTACTATCATGTCATCATTTTCCATATAAGATTATGTAAAGGTATTATAACTGATAACAATTTGAAATGAACATATAATGTCATACTTACGTTCTATATGGGTCAATTACTGTTGTGTTAAAAAGCACATATCTGTGAGCGATATTTAGCATATCACTACCAATACACAATCGAGCACCTTTAGAAAAAAGATGCCCTGCCGGTGTGGAATCATGTTGAGTGTCTTCATTACGGCTATGATCTACTCCTCCTTCATCTGCTTTGTCCGCATGAACATTACAAAACCTGACGCACTCTATTCACAGGTAACACTCTGCTATACATGCTTCAGGTTGTGCGTAATTTTTTACGCATTCTTTGAATGTCTTCGTATACCTGCGACAGACCAAACCTTTAATTATTAGAACATTGCACTTAATTTGTTTTCTCTGTTTACATGAAACAAGAAAACATGAGTGTTAAAACTAATGAAACAAGTAATACCTTTCAAATGGATACATCCAACGATATTGTACGGGTCCACATAAACGCACTTCTCGAGCTAGGTGAATTTTAAAATATACCATCACATCAAAAAATAATGGAGGGAAGTACATCTCCAACATACACAAAGTCTCAACAATTTCTTCTTCAAGTTCTACTAATCTATCGAGATCAACTGCCCTTTGGAATATTTAGTTAAAATAAGAACATAACCGATTAACCGCAGTATTTGTCCCATCAGGTAAAAGCCCCTTAAAAGCTACATGTAATATTTGTTGCATAAGAACATGGTAATCATGGGCTTTAAGGACACCCAAGCAACCATCTTTCGAGAAATTCCTCATAAGATCAGAACTATACCCAGATGGGACCTTCAAATTTCTCATCATATTATAAAATGTGGCTTTTCCCTTGTCGCTTAAGTTATATGGTGCTGGTGGAAGCCATGTTTTGCCATTTTTGAGTGTTGGATGCAAGTCTTCTCTGATTCCCATACTTTTCAGATCATTATGGGAATTTAAGACATCTTTTGTTTCAAACTTTATATTCAATATAGTACCAATGACACTCTCACAAACGTTTTTTTCCGTATGCATAACAACAATATTATGCCGTAGTAACAAATCCAAGGAAGGAAATAAGATAATAACATCAATATCTAGCTCATGTGATAATATTTTGACTATCCAAACACTAAGAGACAGTCTATTTACACATTCATACCTGGTAGCAGATGAAAAAGAGTATATTAACATATTCATACATGCCAACATGCATTTGAGGTTAGAACTTACCTTCCAGTAAGGAAAGTCAAAAAATATGGATTGTTTGTTGAATATCGAATGGTCAGCATCCTGTGCACCAGATGTAGCAGCAGCACTCGAACCGGCATCAGTAGCAACTGCCCTTTTCCGTTTCCCACACTTAGAATTACCGTCATTTTCACCTGTTGCCGCACTACTCTGAACCTTTTTCTGGTTATTCTTCTTCTTTTCCTCTTTCTGTTTTCTTTTCTCCGCCTCGTTCTGCATCGCTTTCCCAAAATCATTCACAATACTGCTCTGGAATTCAAAGGCCACAACACCAGACATAATAGGTGGCTTTTCATTCCTCTCAATATCTCCATTAAACATGGCTTTCTTATTACGCGATCGAAGAGGATGATTATATGGTAGAAATCTCCTATGATTCATGTAAACATTTTTACGACTAAACGGAAACCAGTTCGAAAGAGTATTATCACCACAAAGAGGGCAGGCTGCCTTCCCTTTATACGTCAATCCAGATAGATTACCATAAGATGGAAAATCATTTATCTTCCACATCAGTAATTCCTTCAATTTTAACATTGTGTTACTAAATTTATCATAAACCTCCACGTCGTTCTCCCACAACTCAATCAGATCATCTATCAGTGGTTGTAGATATATATCAATGTCTCTACCTGGTTGTTTCTTTCCTGGAATCAGCAAGCTCAAAATAATATTTTTGGCTTGCATACACTACTGAGGGGGAAGATTATATACCATAATCAACACTGTCCAACAACTATGTGATGTGGAAAGATCTCCAAATGGATTAAATCCATCAGCAGCAAGCCCAAGATGCAAATTACGAGATTCTGATGCAAACTCGAGGAACTTTGTGTCTATGTGCTGCCAAGCCAAAGAATCTGATGGATGGCGTATCTTCCCATCTTTACTCTTATGTGTCGCATGGCATATCAGTTGTTGAGCCAGCTCTGCTGATTTATACAATCTCTTTAATCTCAGCACAATGGGGAAGTATCTAAGAACCTTAACCGGTATCTTCTTTTTGGGCTTGTCTATCATGTCATCATCTTCCATGTTAGATGTATCTTCCTTCCACATAGAATAGTGACATTTAGGACATTCATTTGCATCTTTCAACTCCTTTCTGAACAGACAACAATCATTCTCACATGCGTGTATTTTCTCATAAGTCAGTTTAAAAGCCTTCAACAACTTTTTCACTTCATATGTTGATTTGGGAAGACAATGACCCGGGGGAAACATTGAACCAGTTGTCTTGAGAAGTTCATTAAAAGCTTTCCGATATACACCATTGATCGTCTTGTGCCTATACATCTCAATAGTGATCGATAGTTTCGTGTGTGTAGTACAACCAGGGTATAAATAGAAGTCAGCCTCTATTATCTGGTTTGCCAGCCCCTCGTCTTGCATAGTATCCTGACTGGGATGAATCGGAGAATAACCTTCAACATTAGCTTCTGTCCACATTTGATAAAAATTACGTCCTGCTCCCTCTTCATGAACATCATTAGAACTATTATTATCCTTCTCACCGTGAAGAAGCCACTCTGTGTAAGTAGGATTCATTCCTCATTTTAGCAAGTGAAGATGAACTATACCAGGAGGAAGTGGCTCAGCCAGATTCTTACAATCAACACACGGACAACTAAACTTAGGAGGATATCCAAGTTTCTCATGAGCCATATCTACGAACTTCTGCACTTCATCCTGGAATGCAAGACCATCCCTACTTGATAGATGGATAAATTTAAACACGGTATAGACAACATGGCATAGCAACTGAATATAAAGAATGTAATATATAAAGTGACTTATATCTACATTCTATAGTGATAATATAGCATAGCAAACCAAACTTGGAAGGATATTAACCTTGGCCAATGAACGCAATCTTTATTCATCATTTGGACCGAGTTGAGTTTACCTACCACTTGAATCTGCAATAGGAAAAAAGAAAAGTTGGAACAATATGATTTAGACAAAATCTGCAGCTCTAATCTATTTCAAAGAACCAGAAGTATACACTTGTATTATTTTGGAACATCTGTATGAAATGATCGTACTTCATATTTCATTTAAATCAGGTCTTACACATATATATATATATATATATATATATATATATAATTAAAAATTATTACATACGAAAAGTTTTTTCTAGATTTGTAATTAGATCAGCCATTTGATTTGTAGAAACTCTAACTTTTTCTTTTACAACAATGAAGATAGCATCTAAATCCCATGTAAAATCTCCACATTGTTCACATACAAGGTAACCAATGTTCTTATTGTGTTTATTTTTGCATATTTTTAGGGTGAGTTTGTAGTTGCAGGTTGAAGAGAAGCACAAATGATCATGCAGTGGACAATTTTTGAAAGAGTGATCATCTTCTCCACAAGCATTACAGCTTTACTCTGATGGTAACAACAACAACTTGGATTTGCAAGGGTCAGAAGCATCATCAAACCATTCAAAGTAGGTGCAAGAAGGTATGGTGCACTTGAAGAACATTTTCCCATTGGTTTCAGTTGTTGTATATCGTATAAATGCTCTCACACCATTACAAGGAAAATGCTTGCACCTAGATTATAGCCAGGGACAAACTTTTGTATCATGGTTCCCTTGTTCACGCATAGCATGCTCAGTTAGGATATTTTCCATTCTCATCTTACTGTTGCTGTTGTTGTAGATACTACTGCTACTTGGAGAGTCTTTCACACCTCCACCCATGACTGATCTACCCTACAATCTATATATATAGAACAATCAGTTGACAATGCTAAATATATAAAGCATACCTTTGAAATCTTCCCACAATTTAATCTCTGTAGATGAAGTGGTTATGAAATAGTAAACTGATTTGAAGGCCAACTTGAAGCAAATCCTGCAACACAATTCAAATTTCAATCAAAAATTTAAATAAAATTTCATACAAAAACACCTGAATTTAATGCAAAATTCCAATCATTTGAATTAAATGCAACTACTACATGAATTTAAATGCAAACCTGAATTCCAAAAAATCCTAAAATTAAATGCATGAAATAATTTAACTGAGTTGAATCCAATGAAATGAATTAACTCCACCCAATAATCAAACGAATTAAATACAATGATTAAAATTTGTAAAAAAATAAAATAATCAACAAACGAGTTACAGGACGAGAATCAAAATTAAGTTACAGATCAAGAAACCCAAGTTACAGACCTGTTAAGTCTTCAGCTATGTCGATCTATTCGATGGTTAGTCTTCAACTCGATCTGTTGGTGACGAAATCTTCAGCTACCTAGATCTATTGATGGTGGTTTGAGTGATTGTGAGCTGAGTTGATGATGGTGGTTCTGATGATGGTGAGTTGTTGACGATGGTGAGCTCTTGATGTTGGTGGTTTACAGAAGAAGGTTTACACAAGAAGAATGGACGAAGGAGGAGGTGCTGCAAAAATGGTTAGAGAAAAAAGAAAAGAAGTGGCTGAAAATGGTTGAGGAAAAAAAGATAAGGATAAAATGAAAAAACAAAAACAAAAATGGACGGTTAGAGATTGAAATGGAAGGTCATGATTTAATGTCCTGTATAACCGCTTTCACAACTGTTATAAAATGTCGTCGTAGGGGTTTTGTCGTTCTGCTAAATTTTTTAAATTCTTCTAAATATGCTTTCACTTCTGCTAAATGTTTCAATTCTGCTAAACTTTTTCAATTCTGCTAAACTTTTCTCTATTCTGCTAATTTTTTTCGCTTCTACTACATTTTTCTTTATTCTTCTAAGATTTTGTAGAATATACCGATGGAATCCTAATTACCCGTAATCGTTCTTATGAAGTTTCAAACTTATGCTTAAGGCTAGGTTTTGATCTCGGACCCAGTTTATTTTTCGAAGTCAATGAAATTAGGGTTTATTCATAGTTTCTGGGAATATTCTGATGGGATCTTACCAGTAATCGTTCTTACGAAGTTTCAGACTTATGCTTAAGGCCAGGTTTTTATCTCGGACCCAGTTTCTTTCTCGAAGTCGATGAAATTAGGGTTTGTTCATAGTTTTGGGGAATATTCTGATGGAATCATACCCGTAATCGTTCTTACGAAGTTTCAGACTTATGCTTAAGGCCAGGTTTTGAGCTCGGACCCAGTTTCTTTCTCGAAGTCGATGAAATTAGGGTTTGTTCATAGTTTCTGGGAATATTCTGATGGAATCATACCCGTAATCGTTCTTACGAAGTTTCAGACTTATTCTTAAGGCCAGGTTTTGATCTCGAACTCAGTTTCTTTCTCGAAGTCGATGAAATTAATTAGGGTTTGTTTATAGTTTTTGGGAATATTCTGATGGAATCTTACCCGTAATCGTTCTTACGAAGTTTCAGACTTATGCTTAAGGATAAGTTTTGATCTCGGACCCAGTTTATTTCTCGAAGTCGACGAAATTAGGGTTTGTTCATAGTTTTTGGGAATATTCTGATGGAATCTTACCCGTAATTGTTCTTACGAAGTTTCAGACTTATGCTTAAGGCCAGGTTTTGATCTCGGACCCAGTTTCTTTCTCGAAGTCGATGAAATTAGGGTTTGTTCATAGTTTCTGGGAATATTCTGATGGAATCATACCCGTAATCGTTCTTACGAAGTTTCAGACTTATACTTAAGGCCAATTTTGATCTTGGACCCAGTTTCTTTCTCGAAGTCGATGAAATTAGGGTTTGTTCATAGTTTCTGGGAATATTATGATGAAATCATACCCGTAATCGTTCTTACGAAGTTTCAGACTTATGCTTAAGGCCAGGTTTTGATCTCGAACCCAGTTTCTTTCTCGAAGTCGACGAAATTAGGGTTTGTTCATAGTTTCTAGGAATATTCTGATGGCTTATTACACGTAATCGTTCTTACGAAGTTTCAGACTTATGCTCAAGGCTAGGTTTTGATCTCGGACCCAGTTTCTTTCTCGAAGTCAACGAAATTAGGGTTTTTTCATAGTTTCTTGGAATATTCTGATGTCTTATTACCCGTAATCGTTCTTACGAAATTTCATACTTATGCTCAAGGCCAGGTTTTGATCTCGGACCCAGTTTCTTTCTCGAAGTTGACAAAATTAGGGTTTGCATAACTTTTCTGAGAATATACCGATGGAATATTACCCGTAAATGGTTGGACTCTTCGTTCTTACAAAGTTTCAGACTTATGCTCAAGGCCAGGTTTCGATCTCGGAGCTAGTTTCTTTCTCGAAGTTGACAAAATTAGGGTTTGCTTAACTTTTCTGAGAATATACCGATGGAATCTTACCCGTAAATGGTTGGATTCGTCGTTCTTACGAAGTCTCAGACTTATGTTCAAGGCCAGGTTTCGATCTCGGACCCAGTTTCTTCATGGTTTTATTGTAAGTGTTTGTAATCCAACGAACCAAATTTAAAAAAATCAAATCTCAATCCAATCTAACAGTTAACATTTACCAAATTGTGTTTTCTTCTCAATCTGTATGCTCTTTTTCAAACCAATGAGAATGTCCCATTTTTAATCTAACGGCCAAGATCTTTATCATGTGGATTCTGTGATTCCCACCAAAAAAGCCCGCCCAAATTTTCACACATCCTTCTAGATTTTGACTATTGACTATTGACTACAACATTTTTTTCTCCGTCAGAAGAAAATAAACATTCATTTCTTCTCATTTCATTTCATTTCTTCTCATTTCATTTCTTCTTTCTTTCCGTCTCTTTGAAGGTGTTGCTCTTCAACCCAGAAGAAAGTAAACCTTACCCTTAAATCATATCAAAACCCAACTTCACCTCTTACCCAAAAGAAACTGAAATCAGAAAAAACTGAAACGAAAATCCCAAAATCAATTGATCTGAAAAAACGGGAATCTGTCCTGAAAATTGAAGTTCGAGAGCCCAATTGAAAACCTAAGAGTCAAATAACTACACCTTTAACCCAGAATCCTCGGCTTCAACATCAGGTATAAATCTCACTTGATTAGGTTTTTTTTTTTTTTTCAATTTTCTATTTGATTTCTGATTAGTTTTTCATTTGGAGTTTCATTTACAGTTTTTGACATGCTTTGTGTTTGATGTATAGTTTTATTTTAGAGTTATTTCTTGATTAGGGTTTTTCTTAGCCGAGTTAGGGTTTTTTATGAAACCGATTCATATACCGAGTTTGATTTCAAGTTTGATTTCAACTTTGATTTTTCCTTTTTTTGTATGATTTAGAGTTATTTCCTGTTAGGGTTTTATTTTTTAGCCAAGTTTGGGTTTTTGACAGAACCGATTCATAGGTGGATTGTTTAGAGTATGAACCGATTCTTATGTTGATTGATTTAGAGTTAACATGATTTACACTTTGATTTTTGAGAATGTCACTTATAAGCTATTAATTAACTATATAACGACTGGGGGTTGGAGTCCCGAACCCCTGACTCATTCTCAACTGAGATTTATGCAGGGCTTCGGTATTCCAACCTCCTATTGGAAGTTGCTTGGTGGTTACCTGTTGCTTGATTTTGTATTATGTTGATAGATATATGTATGTGAAGTTTGGTGGTTAAGGATTCATGAGATCTAGTGCACTCTCTATCATATGAGCGAGACAATTTCTTGACTATTAAGCGATCGACTTACTCATAGGATAGTGAGTGTACCATCTCATTTAGAAATCCTTCTAATTTGGTATTATGACAATATTTTCTTGATGTTTGCCAGATTATGTGTGGGTGTTCCAATTATGCCTGATAAATTATGTATGAAGTGATGTTTGAATGATTCTAATTATTTTCTTGATGTTAACATGATTCCAGAATGGTGAAGAACAATTTGGTGCAGGTTACCAAGGAAACTAAGACCAAAAAGTCTATTCCAACTCCCAAGAAGAAGGTAAAGATTTATCGTCCGCATATAATTATTTGTTTAGTGTAATGATTTTATTTACCATCTCATTTTGTTTGGCATATTCTAGTTTATATCGCAGATTAGCAAGGAAACCAAAACTGTCCAGTTTGTCCCATTACCAAAGAATAAGGTACTAATGCATCTCTTATAGTTTACCAAACTATCTTCATTCATTTTATTTTATTTGTATAACTCAATTTATTTACCAAACTCATGTTATTAACTTATTCAAGTTGCAGATCATTTTGAAAAAGAAGCAGAGTTCGCATCCTTCAAAGTCTGAAATCAAAGAAATAACTCCTAACAAGAAGAAGAGTTCAGAGCAAACTGCAATCCAAGAATCTCCAAGTCATTCACCAACTGAACGTGAAAAGACACCAAGACGGACATCCCCTATGTTTAACAATAGGTCAGAGGAACGAGATCATATTGTTGAAAAGAATACTCCAACACGAGCATCACCTAAGAAAAGGAAAGGTTTAGATGAACCGAAAAGCGCCGCACAATCTGAACCAGTCTAGTCTACATCAGGAGAATCTCAAATTGCAAGTTCCAAGGAAGTAATTTAGAAGTAAAGGACAACAAAGCGGAAATTGTACCTACCAGGGCCATGTCCGAATGTCCAAATCAGGAATCCAAATGATACCTTCTCTGATATGGTTGAAGAAGATGAAGAATATGAATATGAAAAGGAAGTGGAACAAGAGAATGTTGTTGCTACTGAATATATGGAAGGTGAAGACAAGGAAATGGATAATGATAGAGAGAATGACATCGCAGCAAATGAAAATGAAAAAGGAGATGAGGTATGACTCTTTGTGTCGCTGATTTAATTTAAGTTATTTCTTTATTGTAGATTTTTAATCCTTGTCTAACTCTTTTACTTGATAACTTTGATAACACTTTGGTTGTACAAGGAGAAGAGAAAGCGTGTTCCTCGTGGCCCAACATGGATGGCTTCACTAGGGATAACAAAGGACAAAAAAAAAAAAGCCAGACAAGGCTACTGTTAGCTTTAACGGCAAAGATAAGCCCATTGGTGACCCGTCCGTGCAACTTGAAAGTGTATTAGGAGTTTTAGTGAGGCGAAACATTCCATTAACTTTCAAGGATTGGAGAGTGGTCCCTAAAGAATCCAAAGCTAATGTATGGAAGATTGTCCAGGTAATTTCTTAACTCTTCAACTCTATAGCTCTTTTAACCTTCAATATTAATCTTAACTCCTTCACTGTTATTTGCAGATGAGGTTCATTGTTGATGTTTTTTACAGAGATTACTATTATGGGAAGATGGATTGTTATCTTAAGGAGGTTAGGTCTAGGAAAGAAGGTAAGATACCCGACCTTAATGTGTTGGAAGAAGAAGAAAGAGAGAAGAGGATAAAAGCACTAAAACCACAGAACATGTCAGACAATGAGTGAGAAGAGTTTTTACAAAATGTTTTCTCGGAGGAATTCAGAGTAAGTTTTTATATTATCTAATTTTGTACGTTAAGTCCTTGTACAGTAATTTTTTTGGTTATGTGTTGTTACTTAATGCCATTCTATTACTTAATTTGTCAGGCAAAAAGACTAAAAATGCAGGAAATCCGGCAGAAGCATACCACCCCGCAAACGATCAGTAGGCAAGGTTATGCTCGTCTGGAGGCGAAAATGGTATGTTCATTATGTGTTTGGTAGTATGAATGTTTAAACACTATTTGTGGATTTTTTAACCAACTGAATTTACATTTTGTTTGCTGCAAAAGGAGAAGAACACAACTGAGGAGATTGATAGAGTTGAATTGTGGAAAATGGGTCACAAGCAGATAAGGAAGGAAAGGAAACAAATCCATGGGTTGTAGGCTTTTGTGAGTACCAAGAGACTTATTCTTTCTTTGTTTATGTATTTGAATGATTCAATTCATAAATATGACTAATTTTGTTTAACACTAATTAATACAGGAGAAAATTTCAAGAGCTGAAGAGGATGCTGGTGTTGATGTTGGTGGATCATCTGTGACAGATGATCTTCTTGTCAAAGCTCTTGGTGAGGACAAACCTGGTCGACTCAAAGGAATAGGGTTTGGAGCTACAAAGACAAACATGGTTGTTAAGGCACATTATAAGAATATCATTAACGAGTGTCGGGAAAGTATGAATGAATTGAATTGGAGACTCATGATGTTAGAGGTGAACTTCTTTATTATTGATGTAGTATTATTTTCTAAGTTTATGAGTTATACTGCTGGTTTGGTCTTTATATAGGAAAGGAGATCGAGATGTGTCTGCTGCCATGATGGATCACTGTTGCAAAAGGCCAGTCCAAATGTAAGTCTGTTTACTTTTTTCTTCTTTGCATTATGGCTTATTTTTCTATGTGCTTAATGTAAATTTCTCTTGTAACTGTGCTATGTTTTCTGTAGTCTGGAAATGCCAGTAACAACCATGCTAGAGCTAGCATTGTCCGTGAAAATGGTAGTCCTTTGAGCATAACAAATGTGGTGCAACATCCAGTGGGAATTCCAGAGAAGAATAGAGCTTGCCGATTACTCAGTTGGTACGTTGAGGGTGAGATTGTGGATGATGCAGTTATTGCTGAGAATAGAGCTTTCATTTATTTATTATTTTCACAAATTATGTAATACATGTACGTTGAGGGTGAGATTGTGGCTGAAGAATAAAGCTTTCATTTATTTATTTTTTCAGTTATGTATGTTGAGGGTGAGATTGTGGCTGAAGAATAGAGCTTTCATTTATTTTTTTCACAAATTACACAGAACCACAACTGTTATAAAAGATTGTAAGTGGATTGTAATACATGTTTCTCCTACACATAGCTTGATTGTCAAAGATTTGACATACAACTCTAACAATACTTGTCAAACACCTGACTTACTACTCATACATAAGTTGTCAATAAAATAGCTTGCAACTCTTCCTGTTGTTGTCAAATATTTGAGATACTACTCATACATAAGTTGTCAACAAAATAACTTGCAACTCTTCCTGTTATTGTCAAATATTTGAGATACAACTCATATATGAGTTGTCAAAAAAATAAATTGCAACTCTTCCTTCTGTTGTGAAATACATGACATACAACTCATACACTAGTTGTCAAAGAAAAGACATACAACTATGACCATAGTTGTCAACAAATTATCTACAACAACAACAAGTGTAGTGTAGAAGTTATTTTCACAAACCATATATGAGTCGTGTTAGGCATTAATAGGAAATTTTGAAAGACATTCAAAACTGAAGCAAGCATTGTAAAAAATTAATCGACAACTATGTTTACGACTATAACTGAAGGGTTGTAAAAATTTCAAGAGCTGAAGAGGATGCCGGTGTTGATGTTGGTGGATCATCTGTGACAGATGATCTTCTTGTCAAAGCTCTTGGTGAGGACAAACCTGGTCGACTCAAAGGAATAGGGTTTGGAGCTACAAAGACAAACATGGTTGTCAAGGCACATTATAATAAGATCATTAACGAGTGTCGGGAAAGTATGAATGAATTGAATGGGAGACTCATGATGTTAGAGGTGAACTTCTTTATTATTGATGTAGTATTATTTTCTAAGTTTATGAGTTATACTGCTGGTTTGGTCTTTATATAGGAAAGGAGCTCGAGATGTGTCTGCTGCCGTGATGGATCACTGTTGCAAAAGTCCAGTCCAAATGTAAGTCTGTTTACTTTTTTCTTCTTTGCATTATGGATTATTTTTCTCTGTGCTTAATGTAAATTTCTCTTGTAACTGTGCTATGTTTTCTGTAGTCTGGAAATGCTAGTAACAACCATGCTAGCGCTAGCATTGTCCGTGAAAATGGTAGTCCTTTAAGCAGAACAAATGTGGTGCAACATCCAGTGGGAATTCCAGAGAAGAATAGAGCTTGCCGATTACTCAGTTGGTACGTTGAGGGTGAGATTGTGGCTGATGCAGTTATTGCTGAGAATAGAGATTTCATTTATTTATTATTTTCACAAATTACGTAATACATGTACGTTGAGGGTGAGATTGTGGCTGAAGAATAGATCTTTCATTTATTTATTTTTTCAGTTATGTACGTTGAGGGTGAGATTGTGGCTGAAGAATAGAGCTTTCATTTATTTTTTTCACAAATTACACAGAACCACAACTGCTATAAATGCTTGTAAGTGGATTGTAATACATGTTTCTGCTACACATAGCTTGGTTGTCAAAGATTTGACATACAACTCTAACAATACTTGTCAAACACCTGACTTACTACTCATACATAAGTTGTCAAGAAACTAGCTTGCAACTCTTCCTGTTGTTGTCAAATATTTGAGATACTACTCATACATAAGTTGTCAACAAAATAACTTGCAACTCTTCCTTTTATTGTCAAATATTTGAGATACAACTCATATATGAGTTGTCAACAAAATAAATTGCAACTCTTCCTTCTGTTGTGAAATACATGACATACAACTCATACACTAGTTGTCAAAGAAAAGACATACAACTATGACCATAGTTGTCAACAAATTATCTACAACAACAAGTGTAGTGTAGAAGTTATTTTCACAAACCATATATGAGTCGTGTTAGGCATTAAGAGGAAATTCTGAAAAACATTCACAACTGAAGCAAGCATTGTACAAAATTAATCGACAACTATGTTTACGACTATAACTGAAGGGTTGTAAAAATTTGAGGATTTTCTACAACTTCTTTATAATTGATGGGAGACTCATGATGTTAGAGGTGAACTTCTTTATTATTGATGTAGTATTATTTTCTAAGTTTATGAGTTATACTGCTGGTTTGGTCTTTATATAGGAAAGGAGCTCGAGATGTGTCTGCTGCCGTGATGGATCACTGTTGCAAAAGTCCAGTCCAAATGTAAGTCTGTTTACTTTTTTCTTCTTTGCATTATGGATTATTTTTCTCTGTGCTTAATGTAAATTTCTCTTGTAACTGTGCTATGTTTTCTGTAGTCTGGAAATGCTAGTAACAACCATGCTAGCGCTAGCATTGTCCGTGAAAATGGTAGTCCTTTAAGCAGAACAAATGTGGTGCAACATCCAGTGGGAATTCCAGAGAAGAATAGAGCTTGCCGATTACTCAGTTGGTACGTTGAGGGTGAGATTGTGGCTGATGCAGTTATTGCTGAGAATAGAGATTTCATTTATTTATTATTTTCACAAATTACGTAATACATGTACGTTGAGGGTGAGATTGTGGCTGAAGAATAGAGCTTTCATTTATTTATTTTTTCAGTTATGTACGTTGAGGGTGAGATTGTGGCTGAAGAATAGAGCTTTCATTTATTTTTTTCACAAATTACACAGAACCACAACTGCTATAAATGCTTGTAAGTGGATTGTAATACATGTTTCTGCTACACATAGCTTGGTTGTCAAAGATTTGACATACAACTCTAACAATACTTGTCAAACACCTGACTTACTACTCATACATAAGTTGTCAAGAAACTAGCTTGGAACTCTTCCTGTTGTTGTCAAATATTTGAGATACTACTCATACATAAGTTGTCAACAAAATAACTTGCAACTCTTCCTTTTATTGTCAAATATTTGAGATACAACTCATATATGAGTTGTCAACAAAATAAATTGCAACTCTTCCTTCTGTTGTGAAATACATGACATACAACTCATACACTAGTTGTCAAAGAAAAGACATACAACTATGACCATAGTTGTCAACAAATTATCTACAACAACAAGTGTAGTGTAGAAGTTATTTTCACAAACCATATATGAGTCGTGTTAGGCATTAAGAGGAAATTCTGAAAAACATTCACAACTGAAGCAAGCATTGTACAAAATTAATCGACAACTATGTTTACGACTATAACTGAAGGGTTGTAAAAATTTGAGGATTTTCTACAACTTCTTTATTATTGATGGGAGACTCATGATGTTAGAGGTGAACTTCTTTATTATTGATGTAGTATTATTTTCTAAGTTTATGAGTTATACTGCTGGTTTGGTCTTTATATAGGAAAGGAGCTCGAGATGTGTCTGCTGCCGTGATGGATCACTGTTGCAAAAGTCCAGTCCAAATGTAAGTCTGTTTACTTTTTTCTTCTTTGCATTATGGATTATTTTTCTCTGTGCTTAATGTAAATTTCTCTTGTAACTGTGCTATGTTTTCTGTAGTCTGGAAATGCTAGTAACAACCATGCTAGCGCTAGCATTGTCCGTGAAAATGGTAGTCCTTTAAGCAGAACAAATGTGGTGCAACATCCAGTGGGAATTCCAGAGAAGAATAGAGCTTGCCGATTACTCAGTTGGTACGTTGAGGGTGAGATTGTGGCTGATGCAGTTATTGCTGAGAATAGAGATTTCATTTATTTATTATTTTCACAAATTACGTAATACATGTACGTTGAGGGTGAGATTGTGGCTGAAGAATAGAGCTTTCATTTATTTATTTTTTCAGTTATGTACGTTGAGGGTGAGATTGTGGTGAAGAATAGAGCTTTCATTTATTTTTTTCACAAATTACACAGAACCACAACTGCTATAAATGCTTGTAAGTGGATTGTAATACATGTTTCTGCTACACATAGCTTGGTTGTCAAAGATTTGACATACAACTCTAACAATACTTGTCAAACACCTGACTTACTACTCATACATAAGTTGTCAAGAAACTAGCTTGCAACTCTTCCTGTTGTTGTCAAATATTTGAGATACTACTCATACATAAGTTGTCAACAAAATAACTTGCAACTCTTCCTTTTATTGTCAAATATTTGAGATACAACTCATATATGAGTTGTCAACAAAATAAATTGCAACTCTTCCTTCTGTTGTGAAATACATGACATACAACTCATACACTAGTTGTCAAAGAAAAGACATACAACTATGACCATAGTTGTCAACAAATTATCTACAACAACAAGTGTAGTGTAGAAGTTATTTTCACAAACCATATATGAGTCGTGTTAGGCATTAAGAGGAAATTCTGAAAAACATTCACAACTGAAGCAAGCATTGTACAAAATTAATCGACAACTATGTTTACGACTATAACTGAAGGGTTGTAAAAATTTGAGGATTTTCTACAAGCCCCCCCCCCCCCTTGTGCAACCTATCGATAAACGTCGTCGTAGACGTATGGCAACTCTTTTTGGGAGTAGTTGATCACTATTTTTCCCCTAGTGTGTGCATTATGATTTAACAAGCACGATTAGAGATATAGAGATTCAAGAACAGTTTTGGGCTGAGTTAAACACTAAAATGGTAGGATAAGCGGACAACATGGAGATAGTTTTATGGGATATAATTTTTTATTATTTTCTTTGAATTGAGTTTTGAAATAAAGTCGTAAGGGTTTTAGATCCTTTTATCATGGCCCTTGTCCTATTTCTTATCTTTGGGCGACCGAATCTGACTTCGATTTCCTTGTCGTAAGTACATTTTTTCAATGAATTTTCCTATTGACCGATCAAAAAAATAAATAAATAAGTGAAGCAAGCAGGAACCAGGAAGGACATCGTTGGGATGTTGGTTTACTAAAACCAGTACAAATTGTAAGGTAGGAAATTCTATGAGGTGCCAAAATATCTCTCACGGCTAGATAAGATAAAATCAATGTAATATATTTGAAATGCATATATTTTGTTTCGATATTTTCTATATATGTTCACCCCTACGAAAGGAGGGGTCCGGGTGGCGGTAGTCCCATCAGACATGTTAGAAAAAAATTCTTGTTTGGAATTGCAAAACCTAATTTGTTTTTCCAGACACGTCTTTTGACTAATGGATGCCTTTTAAAAGTGTATGTTGGAGATGAAGAGACAAATCCGAAAGACATGAAGTCCTCTATAACTAACGAATGTTTTCTCGCAATCCACACATCAAAAATCTTTCTCATACTATGTGTTCTTGTTTGGATCAAGGGAGTATAAATCTTGAATCCAACAAGTTGTTTGGACTTCATTGTATCCTAGTTGTCTCGCACTCTTTTTTTTTTCTTTCTGGTTTTGAATTTCAAAGCCTAATTTGTTTTCCCAGAATTTTCTACAGACGTGTCTCTTCCCATTAATGGATGCCTTTTGAAAGCGTTTGTTGGAGATGAAGAGACATCTCCAAAAGACATGAAATCTTCCATAAATAACGAACATTTTCTCCCAATTCAACACATCAAAAATCTTTGTTTTCTCTTGTATCTAAGCATCCTCAAAATCTCATATTATGTGTTCTTGGTTGGGTTAAGGGAGTAGAAATTTTGAATCCAACAAGTTGTTAGGACTTCGTTGTACCATGAAAACAATATTTCATTAAGTTGCACTCTCCAATTTCTTAAAAAGGGTCGAAATAATTGAAGAAAAGAATCGCAAGGTTTTGAAATCAGTGATACAATTATTATTATTTTCGTTCTCCGACTTTTCATCCTTTGGTACCCAATTTCCCATATCATCTAGTATCTGGCTAGGTTGGTGGAAACAATCGGGTTTGTTGCAAACGAAAAGAAGTCGGAAACCACTCTATCCCTAATAAGAGGAGATCACAATGCTTAGGATTGTAGTTAGTAAGTTCGCGAATAATACTCGAATAATTCGCGAATCCGTCCGTATCGACCGTATAACTAGAACTCCGACTTAGATTCGCAAATTTCCAGCTTAAAACGAATTATACACGTATTTACGAATTACCGAATCATACGCCCCATATAATACTTTGCCACATCATCACTAAATATTCATTATTTATTATATTTTTGACTTTCAAAATTTTACATACACTAATTTGATTCCAATACCATCAACGTTCATGTTATTTGCTGATTGTGATGCACATATCATATGTATAGTTCATGTCAAGTATTAAACTATAGTATTTTAGGAGAAATTATATTAAAAATGATTTTCTAACAGGTTAATATATGTCGAATTTCGTAAGCCGAATCCATATCTCTAAAATGAATTATACACGTACGTATGTCGTTCCGTATTACTGCCGAATCACGAATCGTTGACCGGATTTTTAACCGAATTTAACTTTTACGAATCCGTATAATACTCGCATGTATCACGTACCACGAATTGCTAACTAGGGGATTGACTACTTGACCAAACTCTAAATCGAGTCAAGACCCTAGTTAGTAATTCGTCGAATTATTCGCGAATAATTCGTCGAACCGAACGAACTGTCTGAATCCGAACCAAACGGGCGAACTACTGAAACCCCGAACATAGTACGCGGATTTTATGGAGTGGCCGAATTAGCCGCGAATAATTCAGTATCGCGAATAGTTCAGACTTGAAATTCGGATGGTTTAGTTATAAATTCTAAAAAGTGAATAAGATGGGGTTCGAACGAGAGACCTCAAGCTCCCAAGTCTGACGCTCAACCACAGTTATGTGTGTTATTTTTTTGACATAATTTGTGTCTATATTATACTTAACGATATGTTATGTTTGAATTTGTGTCTTTTACCCAACTAAACATTGTTTTTATGCTGGTTCTTGTTTAGCAGTCGACATGCTTGTTACAAAACCATGTTAAAATTTTCTTTTTTCAACTAATAAGTCATATCATATATATATATCATCGCAGGATGACGAAATTGATATATAAATTAGTCATGTAAGGTCATAATACTTATCAAATTACTATGAACGTAAGCCGAATTTTGAGTACCGAACTCATATTTCTAAAACGAATTATACACGTACGTATACCGTTCCGAACTACCTACCGAACAACGAACCGTTGACCGACTTTTTGACCGAATCCGACCTATCCGAATCCGTATAATTCCCTAACCTATGCCGTCCAGAACTTATCCCTGTACCTCGAATTACTAACTAGGGTCAAGAGTCAAGACACAATTTTACAATAATGTATAGGCTTAAAGTTAAGAATAATATGATTAAATTAGTTGGACTGATGTGAATCATGTGATTGTGATCCCTTTCAAAAATAAAAAATAAAAAATCTTTTATTGACTGCCGATTTAAAATGCTTAACTATTAGTGATGCAATATTCTTTTTTTTTTCACATGCTTAAAATAGAGTGGCCTGAATTTTCTTTTGGCCCTTTTGAAAACAACTGATGAACCATGCATTACGTGGTTGCTGCCCACCAAACCATACTATAGAAAGAGATTTATAGACCACTATTTAAAGTTTAAACAGGTAGGGTCAGTATAATGCTGAAAATCTTATCAAGAAATGACATTTAATTCTTTGAAGATAGATTTTGTTTTTTCTTTCGAACATAATAGGAAAATGTTGAAACCAAAAAGTTGTTATAGGCGGGCGGAGAGGTGTAATACGTGCCGTACCGGCATAACCCAGCCCACCAAGTCACGTGCTTTGCGTGCTGGGCTGGGCTGTGCCAGAGATTCAGACGTGATGGGCTGGACTGGGCTGGGCTTAATGACGTGCCGTGTTGTGCCAGAAAAATAAACGTGTTGTGCCGTGCTGTGCTGTGCTAGCACACTTATTATATGTTTTCCAAAATAAATATTTTTGAGATATTTTAGTTAGTACAGGTATTATTACAGATATAAATTAGCATAGCGAAAATAAAATGTCAGAAATTGGCTAAAATAATGATTCTTTTGTGAAATAGGCATCTAATGTGATGTATTGTGTAGGATCAGAATATTGTCACAACAATATTCCTGCAACAGTACTGCGATACATCAATAATAAACAACAGTTCTGCGATACATCAATGATAGTCTGCGAAACATCTCAAGGTGACGTAAGGAATGACATATAGGATGAAAACGACAGAAACATGAGAAGGGCGTGACATTTTTGCGATACATCTATAAAGCCTGTGAAATATTAAGGCGGTGCTACCTGCGATTTATCGCAGGAACCTAGATCCGAAATTAAAGGGAATCTTAGCTGTAAATGAGCTGTCATGAGCTGTAATCCACTATGTAAATACCTATATAAAGGAAATGAATAGTTCCAGAGAGGGGGATGAAATTTTGAGTGCTGGGAAAGTTTTTAGGAGAGAAAATCTTTATCAAGGGTTTTGTGTTCTTGATTTCTGTAACTCCTTAAAGATCATATTAATGAAAAAGTGTCTTTAATCTTCAAATTATGTCATAAATATTGATAAGTTCTTGAATATGGTGTAGTGTGGGAATTCCTGCAACTACATTTTGGCGCCAGAAACAGGGAGAATCAATTTGAGAAATTTCAAATTACAGCTTGAAGACTTGAAGAAATTATTAGAATTGAAGAAATGGCTAGAAGGAGAAGAAATACATCAGAACCACCAACAACAGTGAGAAGAAGTAAAAGAATTGCAGGGGAAGGAACATGTGAATTGGAAGGATCTTTAAGGATCAGCTCAGGAAGAAGTAGAATGAGAAATGGAGTAGAAAATTCAATCCAACCACCGAATTAACAAACACGAGCACAAGATAGAAATGTGGATTATGATAGAGTAAGTGTGCATACTTGGAGGTCGGATTCGATAGAAGAGGCGGAAAATCAAGAAGAGGAAAGAAATCAAGAAATGGATGGAGGACTAATTCATGAAGGGCATGAAGTAGTAGATGATTTGAGACAAAGGATACAGGAAGAAAGAAGATTAGAGGCAGAAGAACGTGCCAATCTTACAAGGCAAAATCATGAATTAAGAATGAAAAATTTGAGGTTGCAAAACAGAAGATCGAGAAGCAGCATGAGATCAAATTCAAGATCATATAGAGAAGAAACAAGACAAAATCTCCCTATACAAAATATTGACGAGAATTTGATAAATGATCGATACATTCCAAGCGGTGAAACTTTATACATTAGACATAATCAGGATGAGGGAGAGAATCAAGAAGAGAGAAGGAGAATGTTACGTGATGAAGAGATTCGAAGAAATCGCAGAATAATCGAAGATGATATTGAGAGGCATTATATTGAGCAAGTACATTTAGCAGGACAAAGAGAGAGATTGCGAGCAGAAGTAGAAGAACGAGAAATTCAAATAGCGTTGCGTCAGAATAATCATGATAATCGGGAAAGACGACTGCACAAAATCGTAATAATGATAATCTCAATGAGGAATATGAGAGAATTCGCAGAGACATATAACGGCAACGAAGAGAAACAGTAAGAGATGAGGAAATTCGCGGAGAGGAGAATGAAAGACAAATTAACTTGCAAGAAGAAGATAATCGCAGAAGAAGGCAAAACCAAGATGTTGGGGAAGAAGCACGAAACATCGCAAGACAAGAAAGACATGAACACAGACGAAGAGAGGCTGCGTTGAAAAGGCCAATGGAGCCAAATTCTGATAGGAATGAACAAATCTTGCGAGAATTAGCAGAAATGAGGGGAATGATAAATAACAGAAGAGATGGAGGAAGAAGACAACTTGATGAGGCAATCGAAGAAGCTGCGAAAACTCCATTTACTCTAGAGGTACAATTAGGAGGGATACCTACAAAATGAAATTTACCGGTGTTTACCAGTATATTTGATGGGACTACGTGTGATGTCCAACATATCAAAGCTTATATTCGATGTATGTTACAATGGGAGAACCATGATGTCGTTTTGTGCAAATATTTTGCGTCAAGTTTAACTGGCGAAGCACTGAAGTGGTTCGAGAGTCTTCCCAAGAATACAATAACTTCGTTCATGCACTTGCAAACTACTTTATTAGGAGCATACATCAGCAATAACTTTACGCGACCTGGAATTGAAGATGTGTTTGGATTAAAACAGAGAGTGGGTGAGAGTTTAAAGCACTTAACGATAAGATAGAGGACAATGTGTAGTGAAATGGCAGGAAGAGTAGATGAAAGATATCTCATTTTGTCCTTCATAAATGCTATGTTTGCGACAAATATATTATACATCCAGGTCTTCAGAGTTAAAAACACAATCACTATGACAGAACTGCGAGAATTGCAAGAAGAATATATCGCTTTGGAGGAAAAACAAAATGAGATGGAGTCTTATCCAATTCACGCATGCACAAGTTTAGCCGCATCAAATGGAAGTTTGTTACCAAGGATGATTAATACAGTAGCAAGTACTTCCCAAAATCGGCGTGAGAAAATGGAGACTGATAATCAACATAAGATAGTAGCAATGGGGAGTAGAGATCAAGAGGAATTGGAAAAGGAGAGAAATTTTTATAATCGCAATAACAATAATAAGGTCCCAAGGTTTGATCAACCGCATGAGACTTATGGTGGACATAGGAAGAATTATTCAAGAGAGCAAAGAGGTCAAAGGAATATGTGGGAAGATATCAAATTGCCATATTTAAATACCGGTATAGACAAGATTTGGGAAGCGATTATTTTGATGGAGAATATACCCTCACCCTGGAACATGGGGAAAGAACCACATCCCAACAACCAAAATCAAGAATTTTGTCCTTATCATCATTTTCATGGTCATTCTGTGAATAATTGTAGAAATGTGAGAAGAATCATTTTACGAATGATTGAACAGGGAAAATTAAATCATTTTCTAGCAAGATATTTACAACCGCAACAATTACCGCAAGCACCAGAAATTCGCAGAGTTAATGTTGCAAAAGAAGCCGAAACATTTGTCATTGAAGTAGGAGCTACAGAAAAAAAATCTATTTTGTAATTCAATTGTACATTCGCAGAAAACGATAGAGGATTTCCATGACAATGTGCTAAGCAGAGTATTTGCAAGGGATATAGAAGGAAGAGAGGTGATGAATATTGCGAAGATTTCTCCGTTAGAAGAACGGCAGAAGCAAGTTATTTCTTTTACTGCAGAAGAGATACCAGAACCCGGGAAGATGCATGACAACCCATTGGTGGTGAATTTAGAGATAAATCCAAAATACAGAGAAGAAGAACAAGAAGATGATGGTGATGCAGCAAGTGAGTCTTGGGCAATAGATAAAGTTTTAATTGACATTGGTAGCTCGGTGGACATTTTGTTTTATCATACTTATAGCACAATAGGTGGAAGAGATGATGAGTTAATCCCTTCAACCTACAAGATCTATGGTTTTAATGGCACTGCAAACAAGCCAAAAGGAGAAATTACTATGGAAATTCCATTGAACAAGATATCTTCAAAAATCAAGTTTTGTGTAGTGGATATAGAATCTCCTTACAATGCCTTAATTGGAAGACCATGGCTCCATGGGATCTTGGGCATAGCATCCACATATCATCAATGCATAAAGTTTCCACATCCTCATGGTATTGGGATAATTAAAGGTGATTGGTTTGAAGGCAAGAAGTGTTATGAAGTTGACATTAATACTTGCGAAGAAAGAAACACCCGAAATTGTAATTGGAAACATAACAGGAGGCAAACTCAGAGAGCTGAGAAATTGATGGTGGATAATATAGAGTTGCGGGGAAAGGATATATTACAAGAATAGTTTGTGCCAAAAGAATCAATGGTGATTAATCAGGCGAATATGGGAAAAAGTTTAAATCTTCATTCTTCGCAGGAGAACAAACAAGCATAAGGTGTTGCGATAAGTAATTTCTCGCAAGAAAATAAACAAGTAACAAGAAATGGCGAATAATCATTCGTCAAAGAAGAAAAGAAGTGCAACAATATCATGTTGCGAACAATCGAAAAACAAGAACAACAAGAAATATGCACACAGAATATTAAAAGAAAAACTTTGTTCAAAAGTAAGAATTTCTTTTCTATTAAAAGAAAGAGATAATGATTTCGAATCATATAAGAATTTTTAATGCAAATGCATAAAGACGGGCGCAAATCTCCTAAAAATATATAAGAATGGGACGAACTTTTATGGCGTACACCTTAGTTCGCGGATTCTATTCCGTAAGAGGAAATGTCCTTAAAGTGCGTCATAAGGGGGGTATCTCTTTGCATGGATATGGGAAAGGCTATACCGCTGCTGGAACCTAGTCATGGAGAATTGGGATTATATAAAATCCATCCGGGAGAGATAACTTGGATTCCCAATTATATAAGGTTATACCCTGGTTGGGCGCCCGAGAGTTTCTCCTAAGGAATGCAACGTATGATCAAGGCGCCGAGGTACACGTTTGAGCTATGGGTGCCAGGGATGGATGAACCTACCCTGGCCATCCATGGCAAGTCTTGGATTACGATGTGTTCGGCCCGAAGAAAACCCCACTTAGGGTGCATTCTTGTAACTATAAGCCATATAAGAAATAAAGGACAAGGCTGCGAAAACAACTGGTTGTTGGCAGAACCGGATGGGAAATTGCTAGTCTTGTATGGACGATGTATAATCCTTGAAGGGGCAACCGGGGGGAGAGATAAGGGCGATACCCTCCATTAGGGAGCTGTGTATCAAAAAAGACGGCAATGTCATGGGGCTTTATATTCGCAAGAATATTTGGGCCCGTCATATTGTCGCGTGACAGAGACATCAATGTCATGGGACTTTATATTCGCAAGAACATTTAGGCCCGTCATATTGCCGCGTGACTGGCCAAAAAGCCTAAAGAGAAATGTTAAGATGAGATCAATGGGTTTTTGCGATAAGGTCAAAATATGAGATAAATGAAATTAATAATAAGAGGATATAAATCGCAAAGACGTCCTGCGATTTCATCGCAAAGACGGCAATGTCATAAGTCTTAAAAAGCAAAGAGAGATTAATCTCACAAGATGGCTTAGATTTATCATATTGTCGTAGAAATTAAAATAATGATAAGGCAAGATCAATGGATTATTACATGTAAAAGTAAGAATGTCCTGCGATCTTGTCGCATAAAAGTGGCATAATAAGACCTTTAACTAGGAAGGCGAAATAAGACCACAAGAGAAGTTATATATTCGAATCATATAACAGATTATTCGCAGAAATATTTGCGATAATTCATTTATCATATTGCAGATTAATAACAAGAGGAAAGTATGGGAACGATGTATAGCATGGTAAATATTGTTATTCATCATTATATGATAAATTCATATAAATAACAGACAGATAGAAGAAAAAAAGGGAATTTATATATTAAAGGACATCAGGAGTTACAAATATCTTGCAGAAAGAATGATACAATTTGTCGCAGACAATTTGTCGCAGATAATTATCGCAGTCTAGAGATTTTATCATTGCGGGAAGAAAGATTTTTCGCAAGACCACTTTTTTCTTCTTCAAGTTCTGCTATCCTTGTGGAATGTTTTTCTTCAGATTCTGCGATGATACAAAAACAAATTAGAAATTTGCTGAAAATCTACAAGAAATATAAAGATGTTGGAGGAGAAATAAATAACCTTCTCTTTCATGAATCATTTCTTGTATCAAGGTTGCTTGCTCGGTATGAAGACTGACATCTATCGCTAAATTTTTCCTAGCATTATCGAGAATTGTCGCAGCCCATGAGAATTCATCATCACTTTGAATGAGAAGATGGGAACGAATTTGTTCTTCTATTTTAAGAAGTTTAATATTTTCATTCTTAAGCCTATCTCTCTCAAGTTCAGTGTCAATAAGGGTATTGCGGAATTTTGATAGAGCTTCAGCACCCTAAAGAGTAATGCGCTCTTTATCCTTCTCGAGTTCATTTTTCTTGGCTTTTAAGACTTTAATATTTTCTCTAAACTCATCTCTGCAAGTCTTTAAACTATTGGACATACTCAAGGTAGATCTATAGACCATTCTCATAAGGGAAACATGATGTTTAAGCTCATCAATGGATAGAGTGTTAATTTTTTCGTCTGAATAGTTATTTAAAGCGTCATTAAGAAGCTGAAGAAGAGTGGTTTCATCTATGGGTTCATCAAAATAATTGAGAATAAGAGATTCATCAGTAAGATTATAGGCATCTGCAAAATGGTTGCTCAAATAAGCTAAAATAGCGAGAATGAAGAAAAGTTTAAAAAAAAAAAAAAAATTAAAGAGAAAAAAGATTTATACCAATAATTTTTTTGCAGAACTTCTCCTTGTCAACTAATTTCTGTTGAAGAACTTCTATTTCTACTTCAAGCGATTTGTTTTTATTAAGGAGCTCAGTGTTCCCAGATACTTCTAATTGTTTGCATTTTTCGCGAAGAAGGGATATTTCAGTTTCATATTGTTTATTTTTCTCACGAAGTGTCGTAGATTCAGATTGAGAATCAGTAAGCCTTTTATGCGATGTTGATAATCTGTTTTCTAATTCTGAAGCAACAGAAAAAGAAGCTCTAGCAGTCTGCGACATAAAAGAGAAAATGAGTGAGGACAAGTAAAAGATTTTCGATAATCATGATAAATGTAAAATTTACTACAAGAAAAATAAAGGAAAGGGGCATACCAGTAAAGCTAGCGCAAGATCGAAGCGTCGCAGATTTTCGAGAGATAATCGCAAGTACGAGTTATATCATCCTCACCAACACCTTGCATGGGGTTCCTAAAAATATTTGACAATTGATCCATTGGAGTCTTAGGATGAGAGAAGCCCATCGCAGATCTAATTATTGTGGAAGAAATATGTGTTGAAGTGCCCATGGTAATGTCATGATCCACCCTATCATTTTCTTCAAGTTCATTATCTTTTTCAGCGGTAATAGAAGCCTCTCTAAGTGGAAGAAGTGGTTGAGTTTTTATTTTCTTCTCTGGAGGATAATTTGTGGTTTGATTTTTATTGCGGTGAGGGGAAGTACCAGAACTTTCATTTGGAGTTAATACTCTTTTGCCTTTATCTTTGGCTTCAACCACCGCGACAAATGGAATTTCCTTGAAAACAATCACACATAAAGATAAGAAACAGGGGAAACAATATATTGTTAAAAGTTATAAAAGAACGTTTCTTACTTCATCTGTGAAGGTTTTCAAAATTTGTAGGAGATTGGGATTCCCAGTACTGGCGTAACTTGCCTTCATTTTTCCAATCTGATAAAAGATAGTTCAATAATTAGTAAGAATAATATATTTATCTAAGTCTGCGAATAATGATTAATTTCACGAGATATACCTTAGAATTCCTTTCAGGCCAATTAAAAACCAAAGGGTGATACGCCGCAAGATATGTAGGATTCGCAGGAAGACTAAGAGTACCAGAAATATATGGACCTTCAAGAAGGAGAGGAAATCTGCACCATTTATCATCCTTGGAGAAGCGTGGACCATTGTTTCTTGTTGAATGATAGTCTATATCTTGCATAAGAATTTTATCCTTCGCAACTTTTTTATCCCTATTCAAATGAACAGCCCAACACGTGCTTTCTTTCTTCATTGGAATCACTTGATAATTCGCAAAGAAGTTCTCCACGGTATATTTCGCTGGAATAATTGGGATATCTTCAAAATCAGGATGTTTCGCAGAATCAGGATAGCGAGATCCTTTACCAGCTCCACGAAAGGCATATTCAAGAATGAGGCGAATACAATCTCCACTCAATTGGCAGATTGATCGTGAAAATTTAACATGAGAAATAATTTCATAAAAAAGAGGGAGATCTGGGTTATAAAGAGGGATAGGAAGGCCAGCTTCTAATTGACCTAGCGAAACAAGGATCTTCTCATTAGAAGAAGGAAATATTGAAGCTAGATCAATGGAGAGATCAGAGTCTGAAGATTGACCAGGGATCTCAGAAAGTTTGAAACCTAAGGATTGAAGCTTCTGCTGGTGTTTTTTCAAAGTGGGTTGACCTAATTTTTTAGCAGGTTCCATTTTTTAGTATGGGAACGATGATTTGGATGAAGAAGTAAGAATAAAGAAATAAAATTGAGACAGTAATAGATCCGGAATTTGCGGAAGAAGATGAAGAACAGTAAAGTTGCAGAGAAGAAGTAAACAAGAAAAAGAGAGAGTAAAAATAAAAGGGGAGAATAGCGAAGAAGATATTTATAAGAAAAGAAGATTCTCGAGAACATCAGTGCATTTAAAGAAGAAAAGACATGAATGGTCAGAATTCAACGGTTGAAAAAAGACGTGTCAAGGAATAAATGAAAGAAGAAACACGCGTAGAATATCTAGCGATGGATGCAGAGACGTGTCAGAATGAAGGGAATTTGAAAAGACAAGGAGTTGCGGAAAGAACACGAAGAACAGTTCGGTTGAATAGGAAATTAGGTTATGTAATCGAACTGGACAGTTCGGTTACTTCGCACTTTTAAAAAAAAACCATATAGTAACCGAACTCTATTAAGTTTACAAAAAAGAAAAATATTGACCAATGCAACCGAACAGTCTTAGTTTTCTCCCTATTTTGAATTGTCAGTTAACCGAACTTTATTTAGGTTGTTCGGTTGTTTCGCACATTTATTTGAAAACCACATAGTAACCGAACTCTATTAATTTTACAAAAAAAAAAAACATTGACCAATGCAACCGAACATTCTTAGTTTTCTCCCTATTTTGGAATCTCAGTTAACCGAACTGTTTGGAATTTGTTCGGTTGTTTCGCAACCATTTTCAAAACTATCTGTTAACCGAACCATGACCAATTTTTTTCAAATTAAAGAATTGGTCTTGTAACCGAACCTTGTTATTTTTCTCCCTATTTTGATGTCTCAGTTCGCCGAACTTTATTTACGTTGTTCGGTTGTTTCGCACATTTATTTGAAAACCATATGGTAACCGAACTCTATTAATTTTACAAAACAAAAAAAACATTGACCAATGCAACCGAACAGTCTTAGTTTTCTCCCTATTTTGGAATCTCAGTTAACCGAACTATTTGGAGTTTGTTCGGTTGTTTCGCAACCATTTTCAAAACTATCTGTTAACCGAACCATGACCAAATTTTTTTCAAATTAAAGAATTGGTCTTGTAACCGAACCTTGTTATTTTTCTCCTTATTTTGATGTCTCAGTTAGCCGAACTTTATTTACGTTGTTCGGTTGTTTCGCACATTTATTTGAAAACCATATAGTAACCGAACTCTATTAATTTTACCAAAAAAAAAAACATTGACCAATGCAACCGAACAGTCTTAGTTTTCTCCCTATTTTGGAATCTCAGTTAAACGAACTATTTGGAGTTTGTTCGGTTGTTTCGCAACCATTTTCAAAACTATCTATTAACCGAACCATGACCAATTTTTTTCAAATACAAAATTACAGTGTAACCGAACTTTCCCATTTTTCTCCCTATTTTGATGTCTCAGTTAACCGAACTTATGTTAGTTTGTTCGGTTGATTCACAGTAATTGTTGGCTAACCGAACTTCACACTGGAACACAAAGCTAATTTCTTATGTTTTCTTGATTAGGGGGAGAGTAACAAAATCAAAACAACCTTCTCTGGAAGAACTAAGGACTCCCACTCCTAGAGGCAAACTGCACTTAGGTTTCAACAAGCGTGGAACCCAAAATTTGAAGCATGGTGGTGGCTCATTACCTGGTGTAGTCATCCAAGATGATGTCAATAGAGATAATGTTGACAATGTAATCCAACAAGTACATCAAGAGATTGTGGAAGAGATGGGTACTGAAGAATATAATCAAGCTAAACAAGGAGGAAATGAGGATGGAGATAAGGGAGATGGAGATGAACAAGGAGATGGCAATGATGACCATGAAGAAGATGGAGATAAGGATGGAAATAATGAAGATGACGAATCAGAGGAGGACTCCGATGAAGAGGATGAGGAAGAATTAGAAATGGTAAAAAAACCTAAAAAGACGCCTAAAAAGCCTTGTGCTAGATATGCATACATTCCCGATGACACTTTGTGTTTGCCTCCAAAGAACCCAACTTATGGTACTCCTAAAGATGGAGGGGAGGTATTGATTGGGTACAAAAACTCATGGGCTTCCAAGATCTTTGCGACAAAGGTATTGAATCTCTTATACATCAATATTACTTTTTCATTTTTGTGTATATATTAGTATCTAAGATATGTTGTTGTATTTTTAGGATCATAATAATGCTGTTCGTATTTTGAAACGTCAAAAGAACAAGAAATGGAATATAAAGAATGAGTGTGATGAGGTCCGGTTGGCGGTATTTGATTGTGTACTATGGAAAGCGATAGAACATGCGCACCAAAAATTTGATGCTGTCACGGTTTATGCATTTGCCGAGAGGGTTTATCCAGGGACGGATACCTTTCATCTACCATTTGACGAGATGGCAATAAATCCGGATGATTGCAATAGAATCACAGGCCTACCAATTACGGGAACAAGTGTTCGAACTGAGTACGATCCCTCCATGAGTTATGAACTTCTAGGAACGTTGGTGGAAAGGTGTTTAGGATGGAGCGATTAAAAGGCATAATGTGAGTTTAGACGAGCTGCAAAAGAGCCCGATGAAGGTGATGAGTATAATGAGTTAAACCCAGACCGGTCGTACAAGAAGAAGTTGAAAAAGATTAAGTTGAAAGTCTTGTTTGAGGAGTTCGCAGGGACGAAATATTTGGTTGCTAAAGGAAAGTTGGTAATGACAGAGGAAAAGATTAAGCACCATGTCACAACTTATTTGTTGTATCAACTAGGAACCATTTTCTTCCCCGACACTTCAGGTCACGTTGTAAATGCCCATTACCTCCAGCTATTGGACCCTCTTGATCAGGTGAACGACTACTGTTGGGGAATTGCAGTTTTATCATTCGTTCAAGCGGAGCTCAGAAAAGCTTCGAGGATTAAGAGTTTATATTTTGGAGGCTTATACACCCTTGTTCAGGTACCCAGTTATATTCTTCTTTGTGTGTTTCAAAATATATTGACTTATGAAACTCATTTTTGTGGTTTCTTCTTATAGGTTTGGGTGTACGACCACTTCCCTAAACTGAAATTGGCTTATGCACACACTCCTTGGCCTTATGGCAAGTCTACAGCTGGTAAATATGAATTTTTGGACTCACATGAGAAGGGTAAGAAAAACAAGTTGTTGAGGTTGAGAGAGACATTGGATAATACAACGGTTGAAGATGTGGTTTTCCATCCATACAAGATTCAATCAGATGAAGAAGTGGAAGATGTTGAGCCTGTTGATTTCTCTGAAATTTCGGCTTATAATGGACCATTGCATTATCCGGGCGGTTATACAATGTATAATCCTCGAAGAGTATTGAGACAATTATCTTGTGTCCAAACTGTACCACAAGAGGAAAAAAATTCAAGTTTAAGGTGAAGAAGCAGGGAACTAAGAACACCGAAAAGAATTTTTCACCTAAATACGACCCTGCTCCATCAGTGGACCATTGGAACAACTATCAGAATAATCTTATTCCAACTGCAGAGCCAGAAGATTGTTATGATGAGGCAAATGCTGCTAAAGAGGGATATCTGGAATGGTATGAAATTTTTTCTCATCCTCGGGTAATAAACAGACAACAACAAGCCCGTGATGACAAAGCAAAATCAAAGGCAGTGGAGAAAGAGACTCAGAAAATGTTGAAGCATACCCCTACCTGTGGTGATGAGGCCTTGATCTTATGGAATATGGCGGTAACATATTTTCTCTTATTTTTCCTTTTCATAATGTTAACACATATGTATGTGAGATATAATTGTTATTTCTGATTTTCATTGAAAAAAGGTGAAGTCAAGTGCTAAATTGTTGAAGAAAATGATGGCAAAAATCCGGAGTGGAGATACGATGAGCACTCGTGAATAGCAGGACCTCTACAACAAATGGAGTAATGTTTTTTCACCCAACACTGTTGATCAAAGCCATACCATGCAGGTGAAAAGGGGTCGTCGACAAGGAGAAGGTTCAAGTAGGATGGTTGAACAACAAAGCAGTGGATATGACACTCCTAGTGACGAAGGAGGAGCTAAAGCACCTAAACGAAAGAGTAGAAAAGTCTCACGTAGTGGTCATCCTGAATGAGTGATTGGAACAATTAGTACTTTAGTTTTTTATGTTGGGAACAACTTTTGTATTGCGGATTTGGTAGTTTGTTTTCTTATGTTTGGAAGACTTCTTTATTGCGGATTTGGTAGTTTGTTTTCTTATGTTCGTATGGTTCCAACAATTAGTTATGTGGATTAGTAAACGAATCTCATCATTTCTTATGTGGTTAATTTGTGTTTCAATTTTGTAGCTTTAGAGTCAAATTCGGTTACGTAGTATGTTTCAAGAACGAACCGAACGTTGATGTTCGGTTATCCACGAATTTTTCGTACGTAACCTAACTTCGATGCATCTCAGTTCGGTATGATTATTATTTACAGATAGAACCGAACCCAACAATTTGAAAAAAGCAAATGGCATCAGTGTCGTATTCGGTTACTAAAATATCTATTGCAGATAACCGAACTAATAAGTTCGGTTTTCTGCAATAGATATTTTAGTAACCGAACCTTGTGGTTAAAAATATTTTGTTATGTTCGGTTACCTGCGCAAAAGTAACAGGTAACCGAACATTACTCAGGAAGTTCAGTTTTGTTTGACAATTAGCAGTTCGGTTATATCTCTAAATTTAACTAACCGAACTGTATATTTTACCAGACATCGTACCTTATCTAACTCAAATAACGGCCATATTTATTTCAGTTATACTCCCAAATTATATAAATATGTGTCTCCTGGTTCATATTTTGTTATATCCTTTCATTAACATGGCAGCTCCTACTCATAAATTTACTCCAGAAGAAGATATTTCAATTTGTAAAAACTTCGTATTATGCTATCCAAAGAGGGGTGAAGAAGGAAGAGTCAATGGTGTTATGAGTAATATTTTTTGGTAGAAAATTCATGAGAAATTCTGCAATGACACAGGTAACCCTCATAACCTAGAACAACTACCTTTGTTCATTCGATTTGAAAAGATTCGAGAAAGAGTTGTGGAATTTTTGCTATTGTATCGGATCGTTGCGAGGAATCGTCTTAGGGGTGAAACATACGAGGAAATTGTTTTGATGTCAAATAATGAATGGCGGCGATGGAAAGTTAAGGATTTAAAATACGAAGATCATTTCCGCATCCTTAGAGACTTCTTCATAATGCGTTTTGGTTATTAAGTCTTTTGTAATTTCATTTCGGCAATGTCTTTTATTTTTACATCCAAACCGAACTTATATCATGTAATAGTTCGGTAATGTCATTTAACCAAACTTATATATTTTGAATTGCAAACCAAATTGGACCACTACCAAATGACTCCTAATAAAAACCAAATACCAAAAAACACAATCTTTCATTGTTATGTTGATTTTCAAAGCATACTTACAACCAAAAAAAACCATCTAACTTAAGGTACAATTAATCATCCGCAAGGAAAATACAACCTTGGTGTATAATCGGTTCTGATTCCTTCAAAGCTTTCCACATTTCCATGTTATGTTCATACATAACGCACCAACCCAACATTGTGTCGGGGTTAAATTCATTCCAATAAGAGTATGGGCATATCGGAGGCAATGGACAGTTGTCTTCTAACCGGAGGCCTATAAAATGGTTGTAGTTAATCAAAGCAATCACCACTCTCCTACGTCTTAGTTGCTCGACACATATTGTTTTTTTCGGAGTGTATGTGAAACTACCACCTTTTGAGAACAAGTGAACCACGCAATTGAATGCTTCGGATATTAAGTGCCCACATATCGGAATGCTCATCCAATGATCCCTTGTGATTGGATTTCCCCCGTGGAAACAGCTTTGATATCTAACAAACTGCACATTGAGACTAGCATCCCCATCGGACAACATTGTCTTGTAAAATTCCGGTTTCTCCCTTAGCTTCATCAACAACCTTTGACGGACATAAGTGATTTGATTACCATTATATATCTTGGCACCTTGAGTAAAAGGCCCTAGTTGTTGTACTACAACGTGGAAACCGCAATTACCATCCGCAGGGACGTCATTGGTGGTTATGACGTAATCTCTAATGTAAGGAGGTAGCTCTTCCAGGAACCTTTTCTCAATAGGAGGGGCAGTCATATCAATTGGACTAGGTTGAGAGTGTAACATAGGTACTTTTTTCTTCATATCCCGTTCACTTGTCTCGCCCTTTTCAACAATATTCCTAGCCATTTTCTTACAATCTTCTTGGTACTTAGCCACGGTATGCTCATGTTGCGAAGGATCTCTAGTAAAAGGGGTCATTTCACTCTTCCTCTTGCCCAAAACCTTTGCATATTCTCTGACTTGTTTTTTGGTTTCTTTTGTTGGTGGCCTACCTTTGGCCTTGCCTTTATTCGGTTCTTGCACATTTTCTGAAGTCTGCGGATAAACGATTGGCTGCATGTCATCCCAAAAGATTGCCTTTCAAGATTGTTCATGTTCCGGTACCTCTTGATAACGACTCTTCCAATTTCATTATCACCAAACTCTTCTCCGACATCGCCCTTGGGAGGAGGAACAAAACTTAAGTGTTTCCAATGTGGATCTATATCGCTTAAAGGGATTATGCCATGTTCATACTTAGCTATCATGTGCCGACAAGGGATCCCAATATACTTCATCATGTTGCAAACACACACCTCTTCCGGCTTGGTTCCCCATATGCGGATCAAATTCACCTCAACCAATAACCTCTTAATGCAAGCATGCGAAACATTATAGTGGAGTCCCTTGAAAAACGGAAGGTCCTCCATTTTCACGATGTTACCACCTTTGTCTACAATCTTTTTGTACTTCATGATGCGACTTTTTTGAAACTTCTCTTTAATTCTATCAATCTCGCGGTTGAATTAAACCTCTATAGCGTTAAACACAACCACAAAATTATCAATACATCCAAAGAGATTTTTCTTCAACCGGTGGTGAGCCGATTCTACCAAACTTGTCGCTTGATTCCCAAAGTGTTTATGGTGGTTGGTAAAAGCATAAACAAACCGCTCTTTGTGCGGTTCCAACCATTGCTCGACCACATACGTTACAATATCATTAGAATATTCGGGGCTACACCAATGCTCAATAAATTCGGCAAGATTTAAATTATATACTCTTCTTCGGTGAGAGACCAAGTCAAAGCCTCCCATTCCCCGGAGAAAGCTACCCATTTAGCATGATTTATGGTGTATTGTTCATCGAATGCCTCTTTTGCATCATCTTGTTCATCTTCCGGTAGCTTACTAATTCTTCGAATGCTATCCTCTTTGGTGGACAAAGTTGAGGCTTGCACCTATTCATCACATTGCACCATATATGAAATGTACAAAGCATATTATGTGCCAATGGGAAGACTCTCTCTATTGCATTCATCAATGATACTTGATTGTCCGTCACTATAACCCCCGGGATATCATCATCTCGGTAGATCGCCTTCAATTGTTGTAGCGCCCACCTATAACTTGGTTCTTGCTCGTCCTTTAGAAAACAAAAAGCAATGGTAAAGGGTGACTTCATCGACGTACAACCAACAATGTTCAACAATGGAATCTCTTATTTGTTTGTCTTGTAAGTGCAATACATTGTAAGAACTTCATGGAAGGATTGAGCCAGTTGAACACTCTTCGGATGAGCAATGAAGAGATGAGTTATTTCTTCACCCGGACCTAGCTTCTTTTGAACCGCGTAGCCTTTCTCTTCAGCCAACATAAACAATTGTTGCATTACTTTTCTATCCTTCCATTCATTCTTTTTAATTGACTCAATTGCATTGTAAATGGTGGACGAGGATGATACGTTTTCTGTGTTATCATCCTTTAATAAGCGAAGCATACCAGCTGGGGAAAAACGCAATCTCCTATATTTAGCTAATTTCTCCTTTTCTTGAGGAGTGAGCCTTACGGCCATTGCATGTCCTTCAAGATGCTCCGGACGATGGTGGTTGTGATTACCTACCACCTTATCCATCGATAGAACCCAACCTGTTTTTAGTTTTGAGTAACTAAAAACTATCTTGAACGGACATTTTATTTTCTTTGAGCACACTGTGTTCTTCCTCGTCGTCTTTCCTTTATACACATACCCCTTTCTCTTGTGGCTAGCATCCGGATCTCCACTTCTCTCGCAAAACATTTCAAAACGAGTTTTGCTTTCTTTTCCATTCAAAACTAATACGCACATGGCTCTCTTGGCATGATCTCTAGAACAATTCTTCGCATCAATAGGTTGATCAAATACCAAATCATTGGCATAGTGATGGGATGTATCTTCGTACAAGATACCAATTGGAGAAGGTTGATAATCCATTGGTATATCTTGGCATTCAATCTACAAGAAATGGAACAACATCAATTGCAATCACAACCGCGTTCGGTAAGCTATTAATTTAAGCGCGTAAACCGAACTAAAAATTAGGTGAACAAACCAAAAGTCCATATAACCGAACATATAAAGTATATGTAGTTCGGTTACAATGTATTTTACCTAGGTCACCGAATACAACACTGGAACTATTCATTTTTTTTGGGATTCATAAGTTCGGTTAGGTATGCTCTTGGGATCAAGTATGCGAAATAACCGAACCTGCATCACTTAGTGTACTCTTATATTTTGTACAGTTCGGTTAGATAGTGGCTTTACAGGAAGTGTGCGAACAAACCGAACTTTGTATGCTAAGTTTAATCTTAGTTTTACGTAAAGTTCGGTTGGTTAATAGTTGCAAAGCAACCGAACTTTGTACATTAAGTTAAATCATAAATTTACGTTAAGTTCGGTTAGTGTATATTGGTTGCGAAACAACCGAACATTACACTGGAATTCATCAAACTTCCATCAATGCATAGTTCGGTTATCTGCGTGTTTTTCTAATGTAACCGAACTGCGTATCCCGATGAGTTCAGTTAGATGTTCTTCAACTTTCGTAACCGAACTGCATATCCAGATGAGTTCGGTTAGATGTTCTTCACCTTTCTTAACCGAACTAATTAAAAAATATACATTTATTTTGAAAATTTGGAGCAACTAGACCAACATTATCTAAGTTTGGAGCATACCTGGATACCCAAATGATCTTCCTCCGGTTGTGGTTGATAAAATCCATCATTTTCATATTGAGATTGAGTTTGTATAAGAATACATTCACCATCTAAGAAATTACTCATATCCGGATCATTGTGAAGATTAACAAATACTCTAGGAGTTAATGGAGATGAAGAATCAGATGAGATTTCATCACAAGAATTCCCAAACGTAGTGAATGTGAAATAATGTTTTTTTTCCATGGTTTTCTCCTTCTTCTTCTCTAACTTTATCCTCTAAAAAATTCAATTTCTTTTTTAATAACTCATGTTTTAATCTAATCTCACTAATCAGTTTTTTCTTAATCATTTTAATAATGATTTCACTAATCAAAACCAAAAGATAATTAAAAGGGTATTTTAGGTAATATAAAAAGTATTAGATTAGGGCACCCCTACCCCAAATAACATCATGGTCCCCTCAAAAAAAGAAGGGTCCCCAAAATAACATTCTTATTCTTTTCTGAGATGCATTATTTCTTTCTTTCTTCTTCTTTTTATAGTCTTGATTCTGGCCTAAACTTTTTTGCCATTTCAAAACGGCTGAACTGGGAATTACGCGGCTGCTTCCCACCAATATTACTCTTACGAGTTTCATTCTTTATCTGAACAAGTGGCCTGAATTCTTTATGTTGAGATAATAAGTCCGGGAAAACTTTGACATAATATTTAATTATATTGTAGTATTGTAGTAGTAGAAATTCTACTACCACACCCTTTGATAACTAACTAACTAGATTATGAAATCATGATGAAGAACACATAGAAGAATTTTATTAAGTTTAGAAATCAATACAAAGAAAAGAGATAAAATCCTAACTTGGTGAACAAATCACTTTCTCTTTCCTAAAGTTCTATCTCAACTCTCAAAAAAAAGATCCTCCCTGATATAGTAGTGACCGGTCCTATATAGGAGTTTACATAGTGGAGGACAGCCAACAAATCCTCTATTTTCGGATCTGACGTGCGATGTCTTCGCACACTTATATTGGACCTTCTCGCACGAGCTCTTGAACTTCGCATGACTTCCACACTTTACTCGTGACTTCGTGACGTCATTGATTCTGTCATATGAGATATGCAGTGTGCGAGGTCAGCTCGCTTCTTTATTATATCATTACTTCGCATGATTCCTATGAGTGCGATATTTAATCCCTATATTTTGCCTCTTCTCTTATTGATCTTTACTTTTGAAAGAGCGATGAGAGAAACTTTTCTTATTCACCATATTTCACCCGTTCATTTCATTTGTCGCACCCTATCAACTTTTCATATTCTTCACCTGACAATAATCCGAGATCCTGTACTAGGTTGTTCCACGTGTCGCTCTTATCGGCTTATTTCTCGACACATCACGATTAAATCCTGCAACTGTCTCCTCATATATTCTCACCCATTAATTCTTACGGTTTCGAAAAGAGAATTCCTTAAATACTCCCCTTCGTTTTCATCTCTTTCCTTTTATTCTCCTATTTTGTCTTCAACCTCTATAACTTTTCTTTTCTTACTGCTGTTGTTCTTCTATTTTATCTTGGATTCTCGATCCCTCTCACCTCACATCTTATTTTTGTCTTCGCTCCGACTATCGCTTCAACCTCCCACTTATTGTATCACCTCGCTTTCTTGATCATATTGATCATCTTGATTGTATTAATATTTATAATCTTATTCTACAAGAATAGCAATGGGGAACAAGGCAAGGTGGAAAATGGTTCAGGATTTGGAGAAACTTGAAGTTGAATTTAGGAATAAAGGTTTTAAATTATCCGTTCCTCCTTCTTCTGGACCTACTTTGACACTTAACCCTAGATGGTTCGAGATTGATCAATGGAATGATCAAAAAATCATCATCTCTTTAGGGAAACTTCTCGCTGGCCTCTGTATTCCTCTCTTGGACCCGCGAATTCCTTTATTTTATAAAATTTTAACTCATGAGAAATTTAAGCGTGCGATATTTCAATTGAGTGGGGATGCCATTATGATTATGGTGGAATTCTTTCGGCGTGTGACTGGACTAGGATCTCTTTATCTTAGGGAATATAGGAATGAGGCATATGCCGATATGGAAATTGCTTCCTCTGATTATACCTCTGAGAGCTTTTTCGCTAATAATAAAGTTGTGATTATGAAGAGCGAATCATCTCGCTGGGCTATTCGTTTAGCAAGGAAGGATGGCATCGCAGAGAATGAAAGGATTATGAGATATGTTGATTTTCATGATAATACCAACCGTACTGCACGAAAATCAAATGAAAATCGATGGGACTTTTATCCTGTCCTCCTTGAGGGTCCTTATATTACCGGATTTGGTGCTGATAAGTCTGTAAATCCTCTCCCTGTGGATTTCCTTACCTATTCCCCTTGGGAATTCAATTGGACTGAGAGAGAGGCCGTGGTACTTGTTCTAAGCTTCGACTGTTTACCAATTTCCTTTATTTTATTTCCTTTCTCCCCGTTTCATTAGCTTCCTTGTCTTCAGATTGTCAAGTTGAAGAAAGATCTTAGGGATCACAAAAGGCAAGGCACACTGGGAACACTACGTTCGATCACTGATAAAGTAAGAAATACTTTTAATATTTATTTTAACAATATTGTTGCCTCTATTTATTATCTTTATATGTGTGCGAAAGTGTGCGAGTTCGACATTGATGGCGTCGATGCTGAAGATTCTTCTGAGGGTGAGGAAGAGGTTTCTTTTCGCGTAAAGGATAAGGGCAAGTCCGTTGCTTTTAAACCCTCTGTTAAATAATAGTAACAAGGAAGTGAACCCCAAGAAGAAAACAAAGATCACTCATACTACCTCTTCTCCAACTCCTTTAGTTTCTTGTTCTTAGGGAGGAGAGCTCCCATTCCCTGATGAGTCTGCTTCAATTTCTCTTATGGCTCAACTATCTCTCATCTTCAAAGATTCTTTTTCTGCTGTTGGTGATGATGATCTATCTCATACTTGTGAGAAGGTTTTCGTTATATGTGATGCTCCCACTTTGAGTCATGAATCTCTGCGTGGATCTGCCTCAGCTATATCTCCAGATTTTCTATTCGTCATGGGCTCTTTGGTATGTTCCTTCTTTCTTTTGCAAGTTTGTTTCAAGTTAGTATTTCTTCTTCGTACTTCAACAACCTTTGTCCTTTTATCGTTACAGACCGCGTGAGCTTCTCATGAAGTTTCCTCTGATTTGAACAGAAAGAATCACTCCTTGGAGGCTGAGTGTGCGAAGATTAAAGAAGAACATCTGTGTAAAACACAGGAGGCTGATACACTTCGCCAAAGAAACAATCAACTGATAGGTGTGCTTCTTTTCGCTCACTCATAGTCTTCTACGAATTTTTGTTGTGTCTTTATATTTTTCAATTACTTAAACCTGCAGAAGTTTATAATTTGACCGATGAGGCGGCTAGTCTACCTGATGATAATGATGCCATTTTTAAGCATCTAAATGCTTCCTTGAACAACCTTCCCATGCGTGGTTTTGAGGACCTTAGATTGGAGGAGTTAAGGTCAAAGTATGAATCCCTTATTTGTGACCACAGGACCATGCTAAAATCTAATAAGGCCTTTCAGCGTCACGCTCGCGAAGACAAAGAGAGAATTAGTGTTTTAGAGGCGAAGAAGAATACCCTTATTACTGAGAAAGATCAGATAATCGTTAATGGTGCGAAGGCTTTAAAGGAGTTTCATGAAGCTCTACTCAATATTCAGGTAGAAAGGGACCGTGCCATAAGTGAAAATAATGTTGTTCTCGCTCGTGAGAATGAAATTCTCTCTCGTCTTCTAACAGAGAATGATGCAGAGTTTGAATGGGCTGTTAGAGTCCTTGACAATGCTAGGTTGGGGTTGGCTACAAATGTTAGTTTAGAATCTGACCATGCATCTCTGGTTAAAACCATTATTTCCGAAAGAGAAGGTTTTTCATCATCATTCATAGCATTTTTGTCACAACTCTCCATCTTTGATTATTCATTTTTGATTTTGACCCTTATCTTGATTTTCTCGCAACTGCTGAAAAGGAGTTTGTTGGGAAATAAAAGAAGTATCAACGAGATATTGAGAGTCTTCAAGCTAAGTCCAATGCTGAAATTCAAAGGCTGGAAGCGGATTTTGAAGCACGCAATACCAAGTGTCGTCATCTCAAGAAAAAGCTCAAGGTCACTGTTTCCAACCTGACCAAGGATGCTATTCACATACTTGATGGGACTCTTAAAGAATAAGTGGGTGATCTCTTCTCTCAATATCACATTCCTTTTCCATCACATTATGAGTTTGTTGATCCTTCCGACAATGAGGAAGCTTTTGAAATTTCTGATAGTGACTTTAAGTATGAAAATCATGATTCTAAAGTTGATGAAGATGATGCTGGCGAGAAGTATCCGTCCAACATTTCTTTCTTTTCATATTGCCTTTCTTGTACATACACTAGTTATTCTTCAATCCTTTTAATGAACTTACCCTTCCTTCTTTATCCTTTTCCTGTCCATTCACAAAAGCAACATATTTTCTATTCTAATAATTTATGTGTGTTAGTCTAGAAACGACTTATTAGTGTGAATATAACAATATTTTCCTGGGTCTATCATATGCATATCATAGGTATGCGAATTATTATACTTATGTGAAGTATTTAACACTAGGCTCATATGTATGCGAATTATCTTAAGTGTGTGAATCATTATATGTATGCGAAATATGTAGCTCTAAGCTATCGTACTGGCGCGAATAACATAACCTTATTGTATTTATAATCCCATTCTTGCCTCTTCTATTCACGGGAGGGCTATTTTCCTCTGCTAAGTCCACCTGTATTTATAATCATGCATGACAATATATAATTCAAAGTCTCATTCACCACGACCATATGGTTGCCTCTGCTTTTGCTTCATCCTGCAATAATAATGTTAGCGCGATCTTTTGTATTTATTCATAAGGTCTTATTGAACCCCCCTAATTAGAGGTCTTAATCAGCCTCCCCTGTTAATAGGACTTATTCTTGCCCAGGGTATTTATTTTGGCCGTGCGACGAAATTGCAGGAGGTCCTTACGCTTTCGCGTATTGACCCTTTAATCTCGCCTTATCATCATTCGTATTATTGCCTCTGCATGATGCTTTTATGCGCAAATACAATATGTCTATACTCTTGTTTGAGTTCTAGTCCCATGATATTGTCATCTTTTGACACAATTCAGCTCTCTAATGGAGGGTGCCGTCCTTATCTTCCCCATGATTTCCCCTTCAAGGAAGCGCAACCCTACCGGGTTGGGGTGGGATATTCCCATCTAGTGATGCAATAGCCAGCTGTTTTCGCGGTCTTTTATACCTCCACCTATGTGGCTTATGGTTACAAGACCGCACCCTAAGTGGGGTTTCTTGAGGACCGAGTGTATCATATCCAGGACTTGCCAAGAGCGGTGAGGTACGCTTCAGACGCCTACGACACTCTTGGCTCAACCATGTACCGCGGTTCCCTAGTCGAGTTTCTACACTCCATGATAGAGAACTTAATACCTAAGTCTTTCAACTAAGGAGTCTCTATCGGGTAGGCTTTTGGTTCGCCCCCTATATCCATGAATCTGGTTCCAGGGATGGTATGGCTTTCGCCCGAGCCATGCATTACTAGGTTTTTCCCAACTATGACGCGTGTTAGGGCTTATTTATATTTCCTCTTGCACAAGTGTGAACTAGGGTGCACGCCACAATTGGGTACCTAGCCTCCCTAATTAGAGGTTTTAAACTTTGTTACCCCTAGTGAGGTCTTATTTTGAGGTCTGATTTTTTCCTCGTTATTTTGTTTGTATGTTAGGAATATGTGTTTTAGAAGAAATAGAATATTTCTATTAACTATATAGCTTGTACAATACCGATTTTCTTTCTCTTATTTATTTGCACACACTGTAATATCTTACTAATGCTCTATAATAATATATCTAAAATCTCACCCCCCCCCTTTTTTGTATCTGCTTCGCGCATTCTAATTGTAATATTGCTTCAGGTATTTCTTGTTATAAATCCTACTCTCCATTTTCTGTGTGTTTCTTTCATCTCTTTCCATTAACTTGTACATCCCATCACCAACATATTTCTTCACCACATCAGGTCCAGCCCATATTTCTTTCCCCTTCTTTTCTCTCTCTTGTTTGTGAAATAGTGGTACTTCGCTCATAACAAACTCCCCTGGTTGGAATTCTCCCTTTTTTGATTTATTTGCGCGATCATGCCGCATTGCTACCTTTGTGCGAAGTTCACCACCTGAAGTCCCCTTTTCATTTTCCATTTTAATCCTGGTACCTTCTTCCTTTGATTATTCATCACCTTCATGGTAACTGTCAACTTCTCATTCTTTTTCTATAAAGTTCACCATCAATCTTTCGCACCTCTTATTTTCTTCTGCATCACGCTTCCAATTTCTTCTTTTACTCGAACGAACTTCACTTTTCTCAACATCAATTTCGTTACATGTTTTCGCTTCATTAGCATCTCCTCTGATGATTCCTATGCCTTGGGGTAAGGGGATGAACTTAATACACTAATGATATGTGGAAGCCACACCTAGGATGCGGTATAACCACGGTCTTCCAATTAATGCATTGTATGGAGATTCAACATCCACAACACAGAAGGTTATTTTCCGTGGAGATTATCTTTAGAGGGATTCGCATAGTAACTTCTCCTTTTGGTTTATTAGATGATCCATTAAAGCCATATATTTTATAAGTTGAAGGAATTAAGTCTTCATCTTTTCCTCCCATAATCTTATAGGCATGATAGAACAAAATATCGACGGAGCTCCCAGAGTCAATTAGTATTATGTTTATCGCCCATGTGACATCTTCTTCACCTTCTTTCTTATCCAGATTTTCTTTTGTTATTATTTCTAACTTAACCACCAAAGGAATCTTGTGAAGTTCGCCTCCTCCAGCTACTTCTTCTGCACTGAATGTGATTGGCTGCTTCTGCCATTCCGTGAGCTTTGGTATCTTTGCTAGGTTCATTACTTCTTTCCCTTCAGCATCCCTTACATATACGCGGCTCAACACATTATCTTGGAAGTATTCTATACTTTTTAATGAGTGTATTATCGAATTACAGTGTAAGTTCTTGGCATTTTCTCCCACTTCTATCAGAAAGATTTTTTTTCCTTTGTCCACTCTTGACGACTTTTCTATCGTTGTTGGTTGCGTTGATGGTGATGGTGGCAGTGTGGTTGCTGAGAAGTGGTTAAGATTTCCTTGTCTAATTGTTCTTAATATGATTCACTGTACATTCTTTTAGTTATTTGTTGTGTCGCCATGGAACCTATCATATGCACAAAACTCTTTACTTCTTCTTCTCGATGGTGGTTCCTGCCCCAGATTAGGTGGTGGAGTTATCTCTTCTATTAATATGACAGCTTCCCAAAAAAATTCAACTGTTGTGTTAAGAGGTGGCATCCTGATCTCCTCATGGACTCTGTAGCTCGCACCTTGATTATAATATATCATATTTCCTCCATATCCGTCTCCATAATTGTCAAAACTTGGAATTTTGTTGTTTCCTCCATGATTGTTATATTGCCTCTCTTTGTATTCTTGCTCATACATTTCTTGGTTTATGCTACTCATATATACCTGCTTTTGCTGATCTTCTATGATTAACTTCTCTTTACTTCCCTGTGAAGTGCTAGCAACAAAATTTGCCATTCTTTGAAATAGACTCGCATTTCCTACCTTCTCTTTCGGGACTGCAACTGGGTAAGACTCCATATCTCTATGCTTTTCCTCAAAAGAGATATATTGTTCCTGGTACTCGCACAATTTTTCCATCGTTATTCTATCTTTCATCCTGAATATCTGTGTAAACAACAAGTCAGTTGGAAATAATGCGTTGATGAATGATAAGATGAGATTTCTTCCATCCACTCGCCCTGCTATTTTTCTACTCATTGTGCTCCATCTATTGGTAATATCTCACAGGATTTCATTTATTCTTCTTCGCAGGCTAAATGTTTTCTCAATTTCTGGTCTTTGCATACTGCTGTTGATGTATTGTCCCAAGAATAAACTATGTAGGTGCTCGAATGATTTTATTGAACCTACCGGCAATCCATCGAACCATTTTAAGGCTTCTCCTATGAGACTGGACGAAAAATATTTGCATAAAACCGCGTCGTTATCCTCATATTGTAACAAAGCTAGACTGTATGTCTTTATATGCTGGATCCCGTATGTTGATCCATCAAAGACACTAATAAATGAGGGTAGCGTAAACTTTCTTGGTATCGTTACTAATTGTATCCGTCGTGCGAATGGTGTCCTTGCTGCTTCTTCTAGCTGTCTTCTTCCTCCATCTTTCCCTTTTGTTACTAATTCTCCCAGCTCTGCTATTTCTCTTAAGATTTCACCGTTTGGGAATACGTCTTCTTGTTGTTTTCTAGGTATTTTCATCCGGGCTTCCCTCAATCTGTTTCATGCCTTCTTTGTCGTATTGCCTCTTCTAGTTCTCGTCGTTCTTCATCGTCTCTTCTTTCTCTTCGTCTTTCCCTTTCATTTCTCGCGTGTTCCTGTGCAGCTATGTCTCTCTCATTTTTTCGTCTCAGCATTTCTCTTCCATGGAGTATCATTCTTGCTTGCTCTGGATTGTTTTCTTGCTCTGATGCGTCTTGGATGTTATATTCTTCATTTCTCTCCCGCCTGTTTTCTCCGGGACGTCCTCGCCTGGGTTCATTCTCTCCCGCTTGTACATTGCGACCTTCTAATTGATAGTGTTCGCGCTCCTCTTGCATGTTTTCGCACACCTGAAGATTGTTAGCCAAATCATTATCTAATAATTGTCTATGTTCGTCCTCTCTATGATCAGATCTACTACGCCTGGAGGTACTTCTACTTGTTCTTGAGTTTGAGATGGTACGTGTCGTCCTGGATCTAGTTTCTGATCTTTTTTCCTGCAATATGTGGTTCTCCTCTCTTAATTCATCGTTTTAGCGTGTCAAGTTCGCACGCATTTCGTCTCGTCTCCTTCTTTCATCTTCCCATCTTTTTCTAAGTTCTTCAATTGTCATGTTCTCCTCAGTTTCTCCTACCACTCTTTCTTCTTGTGTTCTTTCTTCATTTTCCTCTGCGGTGTCTGTATTTGTGGTATGGACGCCAACTTCATCATAATTTATTTTATTGTTCTCTTCTGTTACTGGTTGTATCCGAGATCGAGTTTGCCAAGGTCGGTTGTTCCTCGCTCCCATACGTGAAGATTCTGCAATTTCACTCCTTCTTCTTCCTGCAATTCTCGTACTTCTCCTGATTGGTGTTGCGTTTTCTCCTCCAGACTCCCATCTCGCCATATTCTGCTCTTGAAATAGCACTTTTCTTACAGATTAATAGAATCCTCTTTCTAAAATGAGGACTTCAGGTTTCTAAACAAACCCAAAGATGTAGACTAGTGAAACTTAACGAGAGCAACCACTATTTTTCCTTGAAAACTATTTTTCTTAAAGAGTATTAAAAATCTAAAATCTTTTTAAAAACAAGTTTATAATCCCTTCTCCGAGCTGTATTCTAGCGCCAAAATGTAGTAGTAGAAATCCTACTACCACACCCTTTGATAACTAACTAACTAGATTATGAAATCATGATGAAGAACACATAGATGAATTTTATTAAGTTTAGAAATCAATACAAAGGAAAGAGATAAAATCATTACTTGGTGAACAAATCATTTTCTCTCTCCTAAAGTTCTATCTCAACTCTCAAAAAAAAGACCGGTCCTTTATATATGAGTTTACACAGTGGAGGAAGCTAACAAAGCCCCTATTTTCGGATCTGACGTGCGATGTCTTTGCACGCTTATATTGGACCTTCTCGCACGAGCTCTTGAACTTCGCATAACTTTCACACTTTACTCGTGACTTCGTGACGTAATTGATTCCGTCATATGGGATATGAGTGTGCGAGGTTAGCTCGTTTCTTTATTATATCATTACTTCGCATGATTCTTACGAGTGGGATCCCTACATTTATTATCTTTATTTAATTTAATCAATATAATTGATGACATTTTAATTCTTGGAAATAGCTTTTATTGTAATTGATTTTTCTAGGCAAAAAGTAATCCTCATAGAATGTTGACACTCCTTAATCAGTAGAAATGTGGTGATTGTTGTTCCATCTTAATCAGTTGAGTGAGTACTTTTCAATTTATTCATTGTCTTCGGCCGAACCTTCCTTTTCACGTTCACCTTTTTGTGCCGTATACTACAACAGTGTTTTGACTCTCAAACAGGTCCATGTTAATGATGATTTGGACTGTTATTAATGATGATTTTGACTGTAACTCTGTTGAGGTATTATTACTTCTATAAGTTTAGGCCGTGTTTGGATGTGTGATTCTTTGAGAGCAAAAATAAGTGGCAAAATTTAACACGTAAAAAAATTACTATCATATTTTCCAATTTATCTAAAATAAAATAAAATGAAAATAAGTGTGCAAGAAAGTATTGATTTAGTGAAGCAACTGGTAGTTTTATGGTCTTGTGACAAAGAGACCTTCAAAAGTTTAATTTGGAGTAATTTATATGTGTATGTAGACATCCTCGTTTTAACTTGAGTGTGTTCTCTCGTTAATTTGTATTTTCTTCTTTTTCCTTTTTTAATATAACCTTCTTCTTCAAAAAAAAAAATAAAATAAAATGATAATACATCTTTTTTATAAATAAAAATAGTTTATATGTTTGAAGTTTTCTTAAAGAAAAATAATAACAGTTACGATTTCTTAAAATAATAATAATAACAATTGCAGTCTTTCTACACGAAATGAGAATAAAAACATCAAAAAAAAGAATCGATTCTCATGTGTTTAGTGAGTGGGTTCTGGTGGGCTCGGCTCCCACCTTAAGATTGGCAGGAATCTCTTCTGTGTCTGTCGTTTTTTTTTTTATATTTTATCGTCAGAGATATGCAAAATTTATTTAGAAAACATAAAATAGATTACAAAGTTCTCGCTAATAACGAATGAAAGATCCCGGGATGAAATAAAAACATAACTAGTTGAGATGTTACAACAAAAAAAATGTCCAAGTCTGAACACCACAATATTAAAATAGATTTAAGGGATATTTTGACTTTGGGTCACAACAAAGTGACCAGAGTTGCGTTTGGGTCACCCCAAAATTTTAATTAGAGTTTGGGTCACGAGACCGGCATTGACCGTTTGGAAAATAATAAATTTTGTAATTAATTTGTATTTTGTTAACACCGTTAGTGGCCGTTTGCATCTAACGGTCTGAAATAAATCACATCTAACGGGCGTGGTGGTGGAGCGAAAGTCTCATTCAGGCCTTTCCACAAGCACCTTGTGTGCAAAAAAATGATGATCCAGTTTTGAGCTTGCTATTGATTTCCCAAAACCCATTTCAACTCAGAGACCATATGGTTTGTGCGCAACTGGTTCTACTTCTAGTCTCTATGTTCCAGATGAATCTGAGAGTCTTACATCTCATTCATCACCTTCATCAGTTCTTGATGTATCAACTGCAGCTTCAAATGTGGAAGAACAAGTAACATCGGTCAAGGAAGTAAGCGAACCAATCACAGTGACATCACAGGTGGAAGAAAAACAGCTGCAAGTTCAACCACAAGAAGAGAAGAAACAGGAGGAGGTGCAGCTACCTGTCCCTGATTTGTTTAATGAACCATTGATCCCAGCATCAGTAGAGCGTGAATTGGACATTGGGTTTGAGCTTGATTCATTCTTAATGAATGATTTCGGTCAAGTTTTTGATGACTTCGGAGACTGGGATGATCTTCAGTTACTTGGTTTTGAAGAGGAACAACAGAACGATCTCCTAAATTTGGACTTTGATTTCAAAACCGAACCGGAATACAGAACGAGCGGATGATGTTGTGTTTAACAGAATATAAAAGGGTAGAGTTTGTAAATAGATTGATCCCTAGGTTTTAATTTGTCATTTCCTTATTTAACTGAATTTCCTAACGGTCAATGCCGGTCTCGTGACCCAAACTCTAATTAAAATTTTGGGGTGACCAAAACGCAACTCTGGTCACTTTATTGTGACCCAAAGTCAAAATATCCCTAGATTTAATTTAATTTTCATTTTCAATTAGCTTGTATTTTTCTAAATTAGCTTCTCTCTGATTTCTTTTGTATCGTTTGTGCAGATTTTCCATTCAAACTCTATTTTTAAAAGATAAATAAAAATAGATTTATTGAGGTTAAGCTGTACCATTACGCTGCTTCGATTTTTTTTTACGCTTCTTCCAAACATGCATATGTGAGATTAATCTTATCAACCGTGTACATTTTCGTTGGATGAAATAGACAAAGAGCAGTGCTCTTCCGTGCAGCTTTGCGGGGAAGCTAAATAAGCAAGCAGGTTAAGAACCCTTGGATGATAATACATATGCCATCTCAACCTATCGGTCAGCTGTTGTGATATAAAAATTAACTATTCTTATTCTGGGTTTGTCTCTCTACCTATCCTTCTTCCTCAAACAAAACCAATCTAGTTCTACTCTTTCTTTTAAAACACAGCTAAAAAATGGGAGGCGATTTTGCTCTAGCAGCGCTAGAGCCCTTGGATGGGTGAATTTAAGGGTGGTGGTGGTTTATGGTTTTGGAGTAAAAAACTGAACTGGGAACCACCACCATTGGATTCACCATCCAAGGGCTCTAGCAGCTGCTAGAGCAAACTTTTTTTCTAAAAAATGGTCTAAATCCATTTATGAGCACCATCAGGGTAAAAAATCATGTTTTTAATTTATTTATTTAGTTTGCTGATTTAGTGATACTTTTCACTTGTTTTTTTTTTTGGTAAAGGATACTTTTCACTTGCTAAAATGGGTCTTTTTTTTGTTTTTTTATTCAGAGTATATAAGTCGCGATGTTTTTTTTTGGTGTTCATCAACGATTTCTCCAACAAAATATGTTTTTTGTGGTATCAATCATTTTATTACATGGATGGAACTATCAATGGGTGCATACAAAGATGGTTTACAGGTCATTAATAAAATTTTAACTCTTAGAAATTTGATTGGTTAATTTTTACAAAGGAGATTGTTTATAGATGGAATTCTAAGAATTTTATTTAGTGAAATGGACCTGTACATTCATAGTCCGGATTCATTTTGGAGTTTAATGTTGAGGAGAACATGGAGTTCTGATAAAGGTTGGTTGGGTAAAGAAGATGAAGACCGGCCACGAAAGAACTAAAGTTATATTTTGGACTTCACACCAAAATATGTGTTTTTACTTGCAAAGAATTATGTGATTAAGGATTTAGTCGTAATTAAATTGTTGTTTCCAGCTGTAATCTAATCTGATTTTTCTAAACACCTCATCCAAGAAGATCTAACGGTTCAAACCCGCTTGCTTATGTAGCTTCCCCGCAAAGCTGCGCGGGATAGCACTGCTCATAGACAAAATCAAAACACTGAAATCTAACCAAATTAGGAACAATAAGTGGTAGGTAGGTGTGGGTCCATTCCAGATCAGTCCATCTATAATTAATGGATGATGACAGATTGTTGTTCTTTTATCTGCGCATCTCTTTCTGTTTCTGAATATTAAATGCAACAATTTAAATCTGTTACTGTAATGACATACTGTATTAATCGGGTGTGGGGGCGAAAATTGATTTGTTTGGCCTCACTTATTTAACAACGCCCAATTGGGATATTGAAACTAATAAGGGGAAATAAATTATTTCCCCCATCCATAGTGTCTGATAAGGGATGATTTTTGGGTATGAAAATATTAAAATACCCTTTGGTTAACTAAAAAATATTATGAAATGACTATACTACCTTTTCCCCTAAAACATAAAATCAAATAACCAAATCATTTATCCCTTTTACACAATCAGTTCCAGCAGTTATCTAGGTTTAGGTTTTTGAATTATTATTTTTCTTCCATCTTCTTCTTCATCCGTTTAATCATGCCTCCTCGAAAGAAATCAAAAGCCCAATCGAATTCAAAATCGATTGTTCAACACAACCTACAAGAAAGAATCAATCGGATCATTGAAGAAGAAGAAGAGGAGAACTCGGACAACCAACCTCTCGTAAACATGGCTTCTGTGAGAAGGTTAGTGATTTTGAACTAGTTTATAATTGTTTGAATCGATTTACAACAATGGGTTTAGCTTAGAATCGCGAACCCTAACTCAAACAGTTGAGTTTCAGTGATTTCCGGCATTGACATTTGTATGAATACAATGCCGGTACAAAGTAACGACATGGAATTTAGGTTGAAGATAGTTACGGCATTGATTTTAATATAAATGTTATGCCGGTATTGAGTTATAAAATCACCTGAAACTGAATGTTCTATCCCGGCATTGATTTTAGGTTGACTTCAATATCGGTAATATGTCACAGCATTGATTTGAATTTATTCGTGTATGCCGGCAGTCCACTTTAAGTACACAGGAAAATCCTTGGAGTTTGTTATCAATACCGATATATAATTTAGGTTGAATACGATGCCGGTACAAAAGTTGTATTTTATCAGTCCGTTTTGATTTATTTTTTTCTGGTTTTCAGTCCACTGCCGGCACCGTCATTTAATTCTCAAGCATGCCAGTACTGCTACCGGCATGGTATGTTGCTTGAATTTCTATGCCGACACATGATGTAAAGTATCCAGAAACTTGGAAGAAAAAAATCACTTGAGTACTGGCATTGGTAGATTTCTATCGACCATGCCGGCAGTTAATTACGGCATTGAATGTTAGACCAAGCACGCCGACACCATTTTTCGGCATGGTCTTCATCAATTCCGGCATGATCTTCATCAATTCCGGCGATGTAAAAAAAACTATTTCTGACAAGACTTGCCGGTGGTATTTCCGACATTCTTTTTATCGCCGACGTGGTAGTTAATTAATTTTTTTATGCCGGTATTTTGCTTTGGAAGGAACTGCTTCCTGTATGTTTTTCATGCAGTACCGGCATACTTTGTTGGTTGAATACTATGCCGGTTTTGGTTTCAAAATGGGGGATATCGTGCTGCCGGCATAGTCATAGTATGAATACTATGCCGGTATAGAGGCTTCCGGCATTGTATTCATACACCTATTATGCCGGCACATAGCTTTTTCAACTAAAAAAATGGTGGGTTCAAAAAAAAAAAAAAAAAAAAAATCAACCTCTTAACAGCTTTACCTGTGTGTTGGGAATACTTATATGTTGTGCAAGTTTATTTTCTTGTATAGGTTCTTCAAATAATTGCATTAAGTTCACCATAAAAACAATATCATTAAGTTGCACTCTCCAATTTCTTAAAAAGGGTCGAAATTGATGAAAATAATCTAAAGGTTTTGAAATCAGTGATACAATATTTGTTTTTCGTTGTCCCACTTTTCATCCTTTGTTACCCAATTTCCCGTATCATCTAGGATCTAGCTAGGTTGGTGGAAACAAACAGGTTTGTTGCAAACGAAAAGAAGTCGAAAACCACTATTGAGGAGATCACAATGCTTAGGATGGACTACTTGACCAAACTCTCAATCGAGTCAAGAGGAAACAACTTTACAATAATGTATCGGCTTAAAGTTAAAAATAAGTATGATTAAATTAGTTGGTGAAATGACTTGGAGTTGGATGTGATTGTGATCACTTTCAACAAAAAAAAAAAACAAAAAAAAAACTTCAATTGACTGCCGATTTAAAATCCTGGCGCATTTAGGGGCGACCCCAACGCAATTAGGGGCGACATAAAAGACAAAATTGGTTAAAAATACTTATATATCCCTTTATAATTGGGAGGCTAATCCATAATCGGTAGTTTAGGGCAACTCTATATTCGGTAGTTATATGAACTATTTTGACTACCGATTATGGTAAGATTTCGACAAAGATTATACTGTATAATCGGAAGTCATGATAACTTTATTTACTACCGATTATAGGCTCAACCAAAATTCAGAAAAAAGAAGAATTTTGCAAAATCTGATTTTGGGACTACTCTATATTCGGTAGATATATGTGTTTGGATATTTTCAAGATTTTCGGTTAATGAATTTGAAAACCTATTCGGTTTTCCAGAAATTTTCACAAAACGTGTCTGTTCCCATAGGGTTTCTTCATTATCGGAAGTCATGATAACTCTGATTTTGGGGCTACTCTATATTCGGTAGTTATACGAAGTATGTTGACTACCGATTATGGTAGGATATTTGCAAAGAGAGCCACTGTATAATCGGAAGTCATGATAACTCTTTTTTTCTTACCGATTATGGGCAACCAAAATTCAAAAAAAGAGGATTTTTCCAAACTTTGATTTTGGGGCTACTATATATTCGGAAGTTAAATAACTTAAATTCCCTACCGATTATGGTAACATTTTTGCCAAAGATCCACTGTATAAACGGAAGTCATGATAATCCTTCCTTTCTTACCGATTATAGGCTCAACCAAAATTCCAAAAAAAAGAGGATTTTCGTAAACTCTGATTTTGGGGCTACTCAATATTCGGTAGTTATACGAAGTATATTGACTACCGATTATGGTAGGATATTAGCAAAGAGACCCAATGTATAATCGGAAGTCATGATAATTCTTCCTTTCTTACCGATTATAGGTCAACCAAAATTCAAAAAAAAAAATTTTTTTTTTTGCAAACTCTGATTTTGGGGCTACTCTATATTCGGAAGTTAAATAACCTAAATTCCCTACCGATTATGGCAGCATTTTTGCCAAAGGTCTACTGTATAATCGGGAGTCAATATAACTTTATTTACTACCGATTATAGGATAATCAAAATTCAAAAGATTTAGGATTTTGTTTTGGGGATACTGTATAATCGGAAGTCATACAAACTAAATTTACTCCCGATTGTTGATTACCTACAGATTGTATAGTTATCTACCGATTGTAAAGGGTAGTTTGGACATTAAAAAAAATGCCCCGGAAATAACCTTCCGATTGTAAAATAACCTACCGATTATTTGCTATTTTGTCGTTTTGTGTCGCCCCTAATTCGGTTTTGGTCGCCCCTAAATGTGGAAGGTTTAAAATGCTTAACTATTAATGATCCTAGTTAGCAATTCGGAATTCGGAAAACGTACAGAACGGAAAATGTACGAGTATTATACGGTTTTGTAAAATTCAGATTCGGTCCAAGATTCGGCCAACGAGACGTGATTCGTCAGTAATTCGGAACGGCATACGTACGTGTATAATTCGATTTATAAATGTGAGTTCGGCTCTGAAAATTCGGTATCTATATATACTAAATAATTTATATTTATAAGGTCATAGACCAATTTTTATGCATATGTGTGAGTTATTTAAAGAAAAAATAAAATTAATATGATGATATTAATAATATATACAAAATTAGTCATCCAAGAGGACGTGGTATAGTGGTTTAGATGCTTGGTCAGTGAGTTTGAGATTTCTCTCACCTTCACCTTCAAAATTTTTCAGTCATTTTTATTTCATAAAAATTACAACAACGTCTAATATTGGGTCGTGTATGCCCGGGAGGCAATAAACCCAAAAAAGTGGGGCCTTTAAAATCGTAAAAGCTAAAGAATTTATGGCGAATTAAGCGGGCGTATCATTCGGGATTTGGGATACGTAAAATTCGTGAACGATTCGCGAATAATCCGGGAATGCCACATAATACGCGACTTGGGTTCGGAGTTGCAAACGTACGTGAATAAAACGGTAAAATTCGTGATACCGAAAAATTCGTGAATCATTCGCGAACTTACTAACTAGGTTAATGATGAAATATATTTTTTTTTTTCACATGGTTAGATAAATCAACTGTAAATAAATAGAGTGGACTAAATTTTCTTTTGGCCCTTTTGAAAACAACTGATGAACCAGGGGCGGATCTATGCAGTGACTTGGGATGGCTGAAGAAAAAACTTCCATTTTGTAGTGTAATTGCGTTTGGCTACAAAAAATCAAGCATAAACACTAGGCTTAAGCCAGTCCAAGTGAAGCCAATTTGTTTTCAAGCCACCCCAACATTCATTTTTTGGTTCCGCCACTGTATGAACCATGCATTACGTGGTTGCTGCCCACCAATCCATACTATAGAAAGAGATTCAAAGACCACTGTTTAAAGTTTAAAAAGGTAGGGTCAGTATAATACTGAAAATCTTATCAAGAAAAGACATTTAATTCTTTGAAGATAGATTTTGATTTTTGTTCTGAACATAATAGGAAAATGTTGAAACTAAAAAGTTGTTATAGGCAGGCGTAGGGCTGCACACTTACCAAACCGTAACCGCAAACCGCTCCGAAACCGTAGTCGCACCTAACAGATGATCTAACGGTCGATCACGGTTTTCATTTTAATAACCGTTAGATCCACGGTTTGGTCAACGGTTTTACCCATGACCGAACAGAAACCACACCGTATAACCGAAATAATATTACCCATTGATATAAGCTGTAATCAATCCTAGCCGTGTATTGAACTCATATATAGAATACTAACCTAACCCTAAAGCTAAAAGAAAAAAAAAACATCTTCCGCTCTCCATTCTTCTTCTCATCTTCATTTCTTACATCACCTCCATCATTGTCCCCTGCTACCTCACTACCGTTAATACCATCACAACTGATCTTCTTCTTTTCATTCTTCTCCTAGTACAACAATAATAATCAGGGGTTCCTTTTTCTTCTATATCAATACCCTATAAACAATGTTACAATATATATTTTAGATCTGAGGTTGGGGTGTTTGCTTGATTTTTATAATCTAAGTTTAATGTTACAGTATTGTTAATTTTATTAGATTTGAAGTACGCAGGGTTATAATTATTATCAGATTTGGGAAATCCTAGGTTTTGGTGTTCATGATAATGGAACCCTAGCCTTTAAATTTGGTGGTTTTCATGATAATTGCAGGTCCTCAGAGAAATTAATTGTTGTTACAGAGTTGTTTAGAAAGAAAAATCAAGAGAAGAAAGCTTGAGGGCAACAACTATTAAACTTATTTTTGTTTCTAATTAAACTTCGTTCTTAAGTTTTAAACTTAATCTTTTTTAGAACCTTTATTTTAATTAAGCTTGAATAGCCATAGAAAGAGTTGCGGATTTGGAACTTTGGATTTTTTTTTTTTTAATTCTGGGATTTTGGAGCGGTGTTGATGGTGGTTTTTAGCTTAGGGGTAAATCGTAAAACCCTAGTCAGACAGTGACGTCACAAAACTTGAGTAATAATGTCCAAACCAAGCACATTTATTGAACCTTTTAATTTGTCAGTGAGAAAATTATCGGGGTACCATTTTTAAATGCTAATTGGGGTTTCGACAAGCCAAAACCCAAATTCTCACACCGCATGTGCCAATGGAAAACCATGCCAGCCACACCTACCTCGCCAAGGTATGCCAACCATGATAGCCGCACCACTGTGCCAATGGCAAACCATGCCAGCCACACCTACCGCTCCAAGGCATGTCAACCATGCTAGCCGCACCCCTAAGCCAATGGCTAACCATGCCAGCCACACCTACCGCGCCAAGGCATGCCAACCATGCTAGTCACACCCCTGTGCCAATGACAAAACATGCCATCCACACTTAACGCGCCATGCCAAACGCCCCATGCCAACCTAGCTGCGCCACCATGTTGGCCTTCCCTATGCGGCTACCAAAGCGAAGGCGTGCAACAATCAACGGGTTCCCTTCAATCCCAGGAGCAAATCCTAGCCGTCCAAGGTTAGCAGACAACACATGGTAACCTTTGACCCAAAACCCTAGCTTGGTCGCGCCAAACCCTTGGCCCACCATTCCAAGCCAAACCGCACCTTGCCTTGGCCATAGCCAAGCTAGCCGCACTCCTATGCCAATGGAAAACCATGCCAGCCACACTTATCGCGCCATGCCAAACGCACCTTTCCATGGCCCCAAGCCAACCTAGTCACGCCACCATGCTGGCCTTCCCTATGCGACTACCAAAGCGTATGAGTGCAACAATCAACGGTTTCCCTTCAATCCCAGGAGAAAATATTAGCCGTCCAAGGTTACCAGACAACACATGGTAACCTTTGAGCCAAAACCCTAGCTTGGTCACGATCCTAGATTGGTCGCGCCAAACCCTTGGCCCCACCATGCCAAGCCAAACCGCACCTTGCCTTAGCCCTAGCCAAGCTAGCCGCACCCCTGTGCCAATGGAAAACCATGCCAGCCACACTTACTGCGCCATTCCAAATGCACCTTGCCATGGCCCCATGCCAACCTAGGCGCGCCACCATGCTGGCCTTCCCTATACGGCTACTAAAGCGAAAACGTGCAATAATCAACGGTTCCCTTCAATCCCAGGAGAAAATCCTAGCCGTCCAAGGTTACCAGACAACACATGGTAACCTTTGACCCAAAACCCTAGCTTGGTCACGATCATAGCTTGGTCGCGCCAAACCCTTGGCCCCACCATGCCAAGCCAAACCGCACCTTTCCTTGGCCCTAGCCAAGCTAGCCGGACCCTTGTGTCAATGACAAACCATGCCATCCACACTTACCGCGCCATGCCAAACACACATTTCCATGGACGCATGCCAACCTAGACGCACCATCATGATGGCCTTCCCTATGCGCCTACCAAAGCGAAGGCGTGCAACAATCAACGGTTGCCCTTCAATCCCAGGAGAAATTCCTATCCGTTCAAGGTTACCAGACAACACATGGTAAACTTTGACCCAAAACCCTAGCTTGGTCGCGCCAATCCATTGGCCCCATCATGCCAAGCCAAACCGCACTTTTCCCTGGCCCTAGCCAAGCTTGCCGCACCATGCGCCCACGATAAACCCTTGGCCACACCATGCCAAGCTAAACCGCACCTTGCCTTGGCCCTAGCCAAGCTAGCCACACTTACTGCGCTATGCCAAACACACCTTGCCATGGCCCCATTCCAACCTAGCCGCGCCACCATGCTGGCCTTCCCTACGCGGCTACCAAAACGAAGGCGTGTGATAATCAATGGATCCCCTTCAACCACAGGAGAAAATCCTAGCCATCCAAGGTTACCAGACGACGCATGGTAACCTCTGGCCCGAAAACCTAAGTTTGGCCACGCCAAACCATGCCATGCCAACAACATGCCAACCTAGTTGCTCCACCATGCTGGGCGTCCCTCCGCGGCTACCAAAACGATGGCGTGCGAAAATCAACGGTCGCTCTTCAATCCTAGGAGCAAATCCTAGCCGTCCAAGGTTAACAGACAACACATGGTAACCTTTGACCCAAAACCCTAGTTTGGTCACGCCAAACTGCGCCATGGCATGCCAACCTACCATGCCACGCCAATGGCATGCCAACTTATCCGCGCCACCATGCTGGTCTTCCATATGCGGCCACCAACAAACGAAATAGTGCGACGATCAACGGTTACCTTTCCTCTTAAGGTGCAAAATCTCGACCGTCGAAGGTCACCAAGCTAACAAGTCTCCCAAGTGATGAATTTTCAATGATGTTGTAGAAAGTGGTAGCAAGGTTGTCATTCACTCGGACTTGTTGAAATCGATTTTAGGATTTAATAATCTAAAATAAAATATTTACAAAATGTGTCACAAGATGGAGAATTGACTGGGACTCAAGATTTCACTGTTTTTCATATTCAAGTGGTTGAGAAATTAATCCTAGACATTTATCGCTCAAACAAAATAAATATCAACTCTAAAAAAATTCCAAGGATAGATTTCATAAAATATCAATTATAAATTACAAGCAGAGTGTATCAAGAGTATCCAAGACCAAGCATACACTATCAAACAAGATGTCAATTAATTAATAAAAATCATAAATCATTCAAAATCGGTGCAAAAAGTAAATAAAAGAATTAATTTAATTACCACATGGGTGAAAAACAGCTTCCTCCGTCGTCCCAGTGTTGGGTTCTAGCTCCGCATAGTGAAAACACACTCAAATGAATTTTTCATTGCTCAAAAAGGTGTTCACAATAATGAAATGGGAGGAAAATAATAAAACTGGATTTTGTAACACTTATAATTGTTACAAAGAACTGTTACAGAAAACGATATGGATAAAGTGTCACAGACACTGTAGCTATGCGACTGTTTTCTTGCGTTAATGTTCTTCGTTCTTCCTCCTCATGCAGCAGCAGAAAATAATTTTCCGCAACTTTGTTCTTAGCCCTATTTCATACCCCTAACTCTCCATCCTTCTTCCCGGTCCTCTTCGTCTCCTATTTATACAACAACATAACAATAACTCTAAAATCTTTTCCAAATCTTCACCATAACTTCGGCAGTGAAGATGATATCTCCTCGGGAATATTTTCCTTCCTGTTTTATGTTATTACGCGTCTTCTGCTGGATGTCAAACTTCCCAAAATACGTGTTAGAATAAAACCAAATCTGGCAAAATATATTCTCTCATTACTGCGTGAAATCTTCCAAAGAGCCCGTGAATATTTCCTCCCTCTGTTTTGCCTTCCACGTATCTTCCTCTTCCTTTTTTATTGATTCCAAACATGTTACCACCCCTGTTTAGTAGAAACAGGTAAATCCTGATCAAGTTCCGTGAACAAATCCAAGAAAATCTCGGTCAAATTTCTGCCAGAGAATTTCGCAGACGACCAACTCTTTTTCTCGACAAAAATATCTTCAAACCGTGAAGAAGAAAGGGTGCCCTTATCCAATATCTTGGGTGATGAATAACCAGTGGGTGCTAATGACAAAAATGGGATGCACATAGCCGTGGGTTCCGTTAGAAAAAGTGGGGGTCCGTATAGAAAATGTCCTCCGGGGTTCCCCGAGCAACTTTTCGAGCCGATTTTTTCCAAAAATATTATTTCTCCAAAAACACCTACACAAACATAAAAACACCATAATAAGTACAAAATCGAGCACTAACAATAGAGACACTGAGGACAATTCAGACACAAAAATTTGTCTATCAAATAACCCCAAACTTATTATTTGCTAGTCCTCGAGCAAAACTAATCTAGAAAATAAAATTCTAACTCACTAGGTGGCCCCAGTGACCGAGTTAATCTCGGGAGGGTTTACTAGAGGTGTACCCACAAAACCATTACTCCATACCCTATCTATCTACGCAGAACCTTGGAAGGCACTAAAGGATCTCCTTGGTTGACATACAATCATTGACTATAGGAGGAAGTACCCTGATGCGAAATTCTAATTGATGTACACTAGTTTGCACTTAAGCATACTAAAATTCATATAAAGTGACAGAGATCTACTCAGATAGTTTCTGGACATCATAAACCGGAGTCAACCAATCACATGGATAGATTAAGAAGATGGATGTAGAGAAAAACATGGATGATGTTGACTAAGGTGAACCTATCCAAATGGACTGAGATACTAGTCTGGACTAATATCAACACACTGGCATATACAAGGGAACCAGTGGTCGATAATCCTAACTCTAGGTCAACTCAACTGGCATATATAAGGGTACCAGTGGTCGACTTTATTATATTTATTCCGGTTGGTCTGGTCAATTTTTTTTTTTTTTTTTTTGTTTCTTGTATCTCAGTCACTCTATTTCACCTTAGCAATGGTAAAAAAGAAAAATAAAAGAAGTGATCAGGATTCTTTCGATGTTTCCATCACGAGGATATGGCGAAACTACCATGTTTTCTTTTCTAACACCTGAGCTCTGTGCTTTTATGAATAGACTCTTCTAGATGCTTCCATCTAATCAGATTGGTTCCTCAACTCCTACAACCAATATGTTCCCATCCATTTAGATTGGTTAGTGCCAACCTTAATAAGCATAAATTTCTAGGCTCTGGAGTTTTATTTATTGCAACTAAAAGGTTTCTCCGATGCCCCCAAACTTAAATCTAACATTGTCCTCAATGTTCTAAAGATAAAATTAAAAGCATGAACAAGGAGAAACTGTTACCACTTGAAGCAAAAGAGTTAAGGAAATATATTACCGTGATGCAAGAGCATGGGTTACCTCCCAAGAAGTGCTAAGTTTAAAGTCTTCAGACAGACATCAGAAGGAACTAGTCACCTCATAGAATCATAAAGTAATAGCTGGAATAACTGCGGATCACCAAAACCAAATAGGTCTATCACAAGTAAAAGGAATCTACAACATCCCAAGAAAATTATCAAATAAAGCACACCCTTGTCTATTTTCCTATTTAAGACAACTACAAATAGTTGTGGTTCATGTTCTATAACTGGGTCTAGATAACATATTTTCATGGGTTGCATTTCCTCAAAAGTTAGATCTGAATGTTCAGGTCCTAGAGTGTGTAAAAACTCGAATAAGAACTTAGAAGCACAAAACATTAACCTGAATAGATGGGGATCCTCTAAGTCAATCATATTTTACTCACACAGTTGACCATGGTGGTGGTCATTCATAGAAAAATGTGTCGACCCTAATCTCCTAAAGTAATTAGGTTTAGTCTCAAAACTTAATAACTGAGACATTTGTAACTCACATGTTCCCACAATTGGAAGAAAAATATTTGGTGGGAAAAAATATCAATCTGGGTATCATATCCTGGGTAAACCACATCAACCAGAGGACGGGTTTCTAACAACTGAACTTCTTCCTGGGCATCACTAGGTTCTGGAGAGCTAGTATGAAGGTAATCTGGCACAATGTTTGAGGAACATATATCAAGTCCCACGTGAGGGATCTCTATAAGAGATAAAGTTAAGGCACATGGAGAATGATAATCACCCCCAAACTTAGAATTTTGGGTGTCTCTATATAGACTAGCTACAATTTCCCTAATTTCTAGATCATCAGTATCTTGAAAATGGTCAATTGCTTCTTGTAGGTTATACTCAGGTGATACATCCTCACTCACATTTAAAAGCTCTACGAGTTCATCTTCTTCATCTAAGACTATAGTTTTTAAATCATTGGACTCTAAAACAATATTCTCAGAATAAACTCTTTCCTCTAAACCATGATCACAATCATATAAAGATTATTAGAGAAAGTTTCTAGTAAAGGCTCATTAACTAAGGTGTTCATCATAGTTACTTCCTCCGATTCACTAATGGGAACATCAAATAATGGATAATCCAACACACCGAAGGCTAAAGGATCATGAACTACATCGTCTAAAACGGTGGTATCTCTAGTCAAATCCACATACTTTTGAATAGGTGAATAATCATTAAAATTATCAGGATTTGGACCAGAAATAATACTATCATTATGAAGCTCAACCGGAGTAACCATTTCCTGATCACTATGCCTACATAAGTAAGATTCTTCATTAACACTATCCTCATAATAATATGAAAAGGGTTGAACCTCATCTAAAATAGTGTCTCCAATTCTATCCTTGTCATCTTGATTAGGTGAATAGTAACTATCCTCATTTTCAAGGGTGAAACTAGGAACACTGTGTTGGAATTCAGATTATTTCGAGCAATTATTTCGTTCGTCTCAGCTATCCGCTTGAGGGTATCTTCTAAAGAAGGTTCACTCATTATTGTAGTTCTTTCGTCCATAACTATACCATTCATCTCAGCTAACTTACGTGTCGACTGATAGACACATTTTTGTGTCTGAATTGTCCTCAGTGTCTCTATTGTTAGTCTCGATTTTTGTACTTATTATGGTGTTTTTGTGTATGTATAGGTGTTTTTGGAGAAATAAACTTGTGTGGAAATTCGGATCGAAAAAGTTGCTCGGAACACCCCCGGAGCACACTTACTATCCGGACCCCAACTTTGGTTAAGGGGCACCCCAGCTGGACATCTGCTATTCGCACCCCGGGTTTGGTTAGGGGGACACCATCTTCAAGAATTCAAAAAGAACGTTTTGGCGGGAAATTGGTTCTTCACCCTGGCAGAATTTAGGGTTCGCATTTTGGGCAGAATCAAAGAGACTCAATGGCTGAAAATCACTGGGGTGACTTGATTGAGCGTCACAGGCATTGTGTGGTTGATTGTTTCGGTTAAAATTGACCATAAAATTCACGAGAAGAAAACAGGGCAACACGTACGCGGAAGAAATATTCACGGGATTACAAAGGATTTGGACGTGCAAGCTTGTGCCTGGAGTGTGCTAAACTGAATTAGAGACGTGTAGGATGCAAATAAGGATGGTTCACAGCAACAACATCGCGTGCAGGAGAAGAAAAAGGAAAGAATATCTTCCCGTATCTGGAAGAGTTATTGGGAATTATTCGGAGTTATTGAGGTGATTTCTAGCCCCTGTCGAGTATAAAATGAGTTCTTGGAGGTCATAGAAGGGATAGAGAGTTGGGGAGCAAGAATAGAGCATTAGAAAGTCGAGAAATCAAGCCGCGAAAAATTCCAGTTCTCATTTGCTACCTCCACGAAAACGTGAAGAACAGACTCTTCACACGATCGTTTATTCTGCAGTGAGGTTCTACGACATGAGAGCGTGGGTCGCACGATTCTGACAATGACAACAGTTTCGTTCTTTGTAACAGTGTTTGCAACATTTATAAGCGTTGCAAACACTCGGTTTTCACCATTTTCACCATTTCATCATTTGTAAACCATTTTTGAGCAATAATAATGAATTTTGAGTGTGTTTCCAACATGATGAGCGGCTAATTCTCCCACAACCAAGGCAATGAGGAAGCTATTTACGCATGAATGATTGGTAATTAATTTATTTTCTCTAATTTATATTTTATAATTCACTCAATCACTGCTTTTGCGGAGTTTTTAATTGTTTGCATAATTTTTGTCATTAGTTGTGATTCAATTAGATAGTTTATGCTTTGTATTAAGATAATCTATGCTTAAGGGATACAATTAATTGTTGAGAATTTGCCTGATTATTTTTGAATTAAGAAACAAGGGATTTAAAAGATAAATAGAGTTTTGGGTTGTTAACCATAATTTATTCATGTGTAATAGTGGAATCAGTGTCTTGGTTATTCTCTCTTATCTTGAAATCAAATTTTGATCTAAGTTTCCTTTACTTTTAAGATTAATTAAATCTAAATTCCTTTGCCTTCACAAGTTTCAAAAGAACCTTTCACTATCACTTTCTACAATACATCATCGACTCAGTTAACTTCCTGAGGGACTATTCTAAAGAAGGAGTAGGAACAGAAGGATCATAAAAAGGACTACTTTTCAATAGTTTGATTGTATCCTCTAGAGACGAAGAACTATTACTATAATCTTGTTGCTCGAATGACCGATGCACATATGGATAGTAATTGGGCTCACCATGGTATGACCCATAACCTTCCAAAGGTTGGCATTCCCAACCACTATTCACACTATGGTCATAAAAAGAGTGATGTCCATATTGTTCAGTTGGATATTCATATTCATTGTGATGGCTATTATAATACCAGTTTGACATCCTAACTGCAAGGGAAATTTACACAAGCACAAACAAGGATGACTCGACCACAACAAGCCTATTTTATCTAGCAAACAAAAAGCATGATGGCTCCACTTAGATTGTTTCTAGACCAGCTTCTAATCCTTCGAAAGGAAACTCGTTACAATTTAAGAAAACCCCTCTGGAATCAATCCGAGTCAAAGTAAGTTGAAAAGAAGCGAGGGAAGCAGCGCGGAGCTTTGATACCCAAGGCCTCACCGCATTACAATGCGGCGCAGTCACGCATTCAACTCACAGAAACCATCATGAACTTCGAAGTATGCTTAAAAGAGTAACCAATATTTTTCGAATGAATTTCCTATTAAGCTCGTTACCCAATCGGTCTCGTTCTAGTCAGTATTTTAAGCTTAGGTTCGCGTTTGGTGTCGTTTTCCTAAGGTGGGAAAGAAGAGAATGGTGATGAAATCCGAACCCTTATCTTGTATGTCCAGTCCTTGCCCTTTACTAGGAAATTAAAGCAGCCGTATTCAAGACCTCAACATATATGCATACAAAATCATCAAGTAAACCCGCTGACAGGGGATTCGCGGGTGTTTAGAATTCTTACCTCCCGTTCCAGACGGGGGATGAATCGTTGAAGTCGACTCGGGCCACTGACTCCTATGTCAGTGTACGATCCCGAGGGGCCGAGGCGATATCGTAATCGCCGTCCTTCCCTGTGCAGTTTATATTTGAAACTACCCTTCCGTAGGGTTTAAAAAAAAATTAATGTCCGATGTCCAAAAATAAAGTCCAAAAATATAACCCTAATTACAGTTTCTAAAAAAAATAAAATAAAATAATTTACAAAAGCTTCTTCTTCACTCCTTTTGGATTTCCCTTTTCTTTCTTTCTTGGGCCTTGCCTTTCTTTTCAACACTTTTTCTTTTTCTTTAGCTTAGCTCCGAATCTGAAAGAAAACAGAAATACCAAAACGCATAAAAAAGAACAAAAATAATAAAAAATAAAAATAAGAATATAACCTAAAAACAAATATATACACAAGTCCGCATCGGCGGCGCCAAAAATTGATGAGTATTTTCAATGATGTTGTAGAAAGTGGTAGTAAGGTTGTCGTTCACTCGGACTTGTTGAAATCGATTTTAGGATTTAATAAACTAAAATAAAATATATACAAAATGTGTCACAAGATGAAGAATTGACTGGGACTCAGGATTTCACAGTTTTTCATATTCAAGTGGTTGAGAAATTAATCCTAGACATTTATCGCTCAAACAAAAGAAATATCAACTCTAAAAAATTTCCAAGGATAGATTTCATAAAATATAAATTGTAAATTACAAGCATAGTGTATCAAAAGTAGCTAAGGCCAAGCATACACTATCAAACAAGATGATAATTGATTAATAGAAATCATAAATCATTCAAAATCGGTGCAAAAAGTAAATAAAAGAATTAATTTAATTACTACATGGGTGAAAAACAGCTTCCTCCGTCGTCCTAGTGTTGGGTTCTAGCTCCGCATGGTGAAAACACACTCAAAGGAATTTTTCATTGCTCAAAAAGGTGTTCACAATAATGAAATGGGAGGAAAATAATAAAACTGGATTTTGTAACACTTATAATTGTTACAAAGTACTGTTACAGAAAACGATATGGATAAAGTGTCACAGACACTGTAGCTATGCGACTGTTTTCTTGCGTCAATGTTCTTCGTTCTTCCTCCTCATGCAGCAACAGAAAATAATATTTTGCAGCTTTGTTCTCAGCCCTATTTCATACCCCTAACTCTCCATCCTTCTTCCCGGTCCTCTTCGTCTCCTATTTATACAACAACATCACAATAACTCTCAAATATTTTCCAAATCTTCACCATAACTTCGGCAGTGAAGATGATATCTCCTCAGGAATATTTTCCTTCCTGTTTTATGTTATCATGGGTCTTCTGATGGATGTCAAACTTCCCAAAATCCATGTTAGAATAAAACCAAATCTGGCAAAATATATTCTCTCATTACTGAGTGAAATCTTCCAAAGAGCCCGTGAATATTTCCTCCCTCTGTTTTTCCTTCCACGTATCTTCCTCTTCCTTTTTTATCGATTCCAAACATGTTACCACCACTATTTAGTATAAACAGGTAAATCTTGATCAAGTTCCGTGAACAAATCCGAGAAAATCTCGGTCAAATCTCTGCCAGAGAATTTCGCAGACGACCAACTCTTTTTCCTGCTAAAAATATCTTCAAACCGTGAAGAAGAAAGGGTGACCTTATCCAATATCTTGGGTTCCGAATAACCAGTGGGTGCTAATGACAAAAATGGGCTACACATAGCCGTGGGTTCTGTTAGCAAAAGTGGGGGTCCGTATATAAAATGTCCTCCGGGGTTCCCCGAGCAACTTTTCGAGCCGAATTTTTCCAAAAATGTTATTCCTCCAAAAACACATACACAAACATAAAAACACCATAATAAGTACAAAATCGAGCACTAACAATAGAGACACTGAGGACAATTCAGACACAAAAATGTGTCTATCACCAAGCTCGACTTGCCAGGCAACAACAACATGCTACATGTTTTCCACAAAAACATTCGATACATCAACACATATCACAAATGGGGGATCTTCTTTGGGTATTGGTTTGGCAGTTTACAGCATGCGGCGTACACTACGCCTGTCATAAGGAAGTGTCATAAGGGTGAGGCAGTTAGTAAATACAGGAAGTTAATGGTGAAATGCTATTTTATGGGACATCAATTCCATGCGTTAACGGTTTCATGGAACATCAATTCTATGTGTTAACGGTTTTATGGAACATCAATTCCATGCGTTACCACCTCCTCCCATTTACTTACCCATTTTTCCATTCCTTAATGAGACCAGAGTACGTTTCACTTCGACTTGTATAAATAAGTCTTACCTAGTTCCACCGAACAACAAGTTTAGTCAAGAGCATACACCACTCAGAAAATGTTTACTAGCTTTCCATCTGCTAGCTTCTCACTTTCTGATACAAGTCGTAACACAACTACTCTTCCAGAATTAACTATCCTGGTCTCATCACTTTCCTTGCTTCGCTCCCCAAAACCAACCCATTATCCTCCACTTTGTGACCGAAGCAAGTCTGGAACGGACATTTCTTGGTTTAGGCCGGACTTGTACAGATTTATCTCTCGAATCTAATGTACTCCCTTGCAGTACATTGTTTAGGGTTTAAATTCGTTTCTCACCCACACACCCGAAATCAGTAGAAACCATTTTCACACATAAACAATTGGCGACCACAGTGGGAGATTAATCTATCGATCCTAATATTATTCTCGAAATACGTTTCTCTAGTTCATAAGGATAGTCGGTTTAGGGGCTAGATTTGTGTCCTCAAGTTCTACTCAGGCGAACGACGATATTTCCTTCCCCAACGTAACGCCCAACAACATGGTCGACGAAGGAATTCCAAGTATGGCTGACTTGGCGCGGGTTCAGGAGATCCACACCAAGAACATGGGTCTAATGAAAGATACAGTTAACGCCATATTGGACTTCCTCATCTGTAATTGCAGGAAATCCTACAATACATCCCCCATAAGAATTCATAATACTCAACACATCTTTATGATCAAGAACAACACTTTTTATCAATTGATTTTAGAAATGTTATAGGAAAGAAATGAAATCAAGATTACAACCTCTATTCTAAACTTTCTCTCTCCTCAAAACTTTCTCAGCGCTCCAAAATTAATATCCCCCTTCCTTAAGCCTATTCAACTCTTTATATAGTGTATTACATAATGGATAACAGCTAAGTTGTCCTTTATTTTCGGATCTGGCTTGCGGTAATCTCGCGATAGTTCTAGTGTTAATTTCGAAAATATTATAAATTTCGCAGGATCATCACACTTTTCTCGTGTTTAAGCTGTCGTCACATGTTACGTAATTTCTGGAATTATTTTGCGACATCTTTGCAACGTTGTAAATCAAACTTTCGCAAGTGTGTTGCTGTTGTGATATTCTGATCCTACATCTTTCCTATTCTCATGTCTTCTCTGTGAAGGAGAGAATGTCATGAGAAACCGTTCTTCAAAATGCCGCAACTGTTCATCTTTTCATATTCTTTTGTACTGATACGATTCTTTACTTTGCGTAAATTTTGTTACACGTATCTCTTCTTCCATCCATCTTTTGACACGTATTTTTCAACCACTGTTTCTTAACCGCTCATGTATACTCTTCGCATTAAATGTGCTTATCTTCTCGATAATTCTCCCCTCCATATATATTTTTCTCATTCTTCTATTCTCTTCTTTTTTACTTTCTCTCTCATTTCCTCTGCAACTCTATTTTACTGTTCTTCCGTAAATTCTGCTCCTGCTACTATAATTTTTCTTCTTTTAATTTTTACTTTCTTCTTCATTCCCATACTCAGGTTTCCTCCAAGCGGTCATAAGGATAAAACTTCTTTTGAAGAAGTTCAAAAGGTTCTCCAAGAGAAGGGTTTTACACTGTCCACCATTCTCAACCAAGAGTCTACCTCCATTTTTTCAGCTAAATTACTTTCTGATTATCACTATAATAATACAAAAATCATAGTTCCATTAGGTCAAATTCTCGTTGGCCTTCCTATTCCCCTTTATGATCCCGAACTTCCCTTATTCTACGAAATCTAGCTCATGCGAACTTTTCGCGAGCCATCTACCAACTAAGTGGAGATTGCATTCGTCTAATGCTCGAGTTCGCCACTCGTGGTGCCGGTAAAGGGTCTCTTTATGATAAAAAATTTAGAGATCTTAAACTCGCTAATTTAGAGATAATAGCTGAAAAGTATACTATGACAGGTTTCTTTGAAAATTATGAATTAATAACTATGAAGAATGACAAAACTCGCTGGGGCATTCGTCTGAGGAGAAAAGATAACATTGGCGATGATAAGAAACTTATGCATGATATTGATTGGCATTCTGGCAAGAATAGCACTCCCCGTCAATATAAGAATAAAAAATGGTCTATCTTTCCGTTGATTTTGAGAGGTCCTTATATTTCTGGTTCAAATGTGCTTCCTGCGAATCTCGCTACTTATCAACCTTGGGCATTTAATTGGCCTGAGAAAGAGAAAGAGGTGTGTTTCTGTCATTTAATTTGCTGTCTTCACTCTTTTCTTATGTTTATTAATCTTGCAAAAATTTAAGATCAACAAATTGAAAAGAAGCTACAAAAAATCTGGCAAAGCAAGCACCCTCGCAGCACTTCATTCGATCACAGATGAAGTAAGAAATACTTTCTTTTGTTATTTTTAACAATATTGTTGCCTCTGTTTCTTATCTTCATGCGTGTGCAAAGGTTGGTGTTGTATTTGTTGAAGAAGAAGGGTCTAAGGTTGCGAAGACTAAAGGAAAAGTCAAAGGTGATCCTCGCAAGGAAAAATTCGCTGCCCCACCTTCAAAGAAGAGAAAAGTCCGTTCTCCCTCTCCTTCAAGATCTCATTCTGGTGAAAGTTCTACTGATGATGATGCTGACGATTTTGTCGCAAAGGGAAGTTCTCCACCCGAATCTTCTATGGAACAGTTATCTAGTATTTTCTCTGATTCCCTGCAAGGGATTGGACATGACGGTCTCACCAACATATGTAAAGATATTGCGAATATCTGTGACTTACCTTTACTAGATGATGATCATTCTCTTCGCGGAGTTTCCAGATCAGTGACTCCCAGCTTTCTGAATTCACTTAGGACTCTAGTATGTCTTCATTTCTCTATTCCTTCATGATTTCATTTCAAAATTACATTCTATTTTAACAGTTCTTTATTTCTTTCGCAGGCTGGGAGGGCTTATTTCACTGTTGCCTAATATTTGGAAAAGAGGCGTGCGACACTTCAAAAGAAGAATCTTGAACTTCGCAAGAAAAATGAAGAGTTGGAGACTGAAGCTGCTGGTTTTCGTGAAAAGAGCAAGCAATTGGAATCTGAGAATTCCATTCAGAAGAACAAAATATCTAGTCTTCAAGATGCCAATAAGCAACTCTATGGTATGGGGTTCTTCTTCTTTCCCTTTATTCTATTTTCTCATAATTTTTCCTTATACGATTTACCATTTCGCAGAGGTTTATGGTCTTTCCGATGAAGCTATTATTATTTATTCATTTCCCCATCATATGGATGATGACACCCTTCTTGATTATCTTAATAAATCTTTGAATAGTTTTTCAAATGACAAAATTAAATCCCTTTCTATAGATGAACTCAGATCCAAACTTCGCCTCTTAGAAATTGAACATAGATCCGTCTTGAGTATGGCTAATAAATTTAAACGTTTCTTTCATAATTACAAAGAAGAAATCAATAGTTTAAGAACCAAGAATAGTGATTTCATAGATGAAAAAGATCTTATTGCTTATCAAGGCGCTCAAGCTTTAGCGAAATTCCAAGAAACTTTTATTGAGGTCCAAATTGAAAGATATTATCTCAAATGCAGAAATGATGTGCTCTGCGAAAGAAAGAACCAAACTCTCTCCCTCCTTATCATAAATGATGATGATGAATTCGCTTGGGCTGCGAGAGTTCTAGATAACTCCAGGAATAACCTAGGTGTAAATTTCAGTCTCCAAGTTAAGCATACGTCCTTGATTAGAGATATGATCTCTGGCAGAGAAGGTTGTTAATTGTTCTTCTTTATTAATTATTCGTCTTTTGTAGATTTTCTCCAAATTACTGATTCATTGTTATATTTTTGTAGGAGCTGAGGAGATATATCGTAAAATAATTGAAGAGCTTGAGAATGAGAAGGAACAACTCGCAAAGACTCTTTCTTCTCGCAACGATAAATGTTCTAAGATGAAGATCCAATTGAAAATTACTGTTGCGAACTTTAAAAATGATGTTACTTTTTTTCGCAACCAGACTATTAAAATGGTTTGTGATGACCGTAACATTCCATATTCCACATATCCCTATCTTTTTGATGAAGTCCCAAAGAACACTCCTGATTTGGTCATCTCTGATAGTGATGCTGATGAAGAAGAAGAGTCTGAATAAGATGAAGAAAGGTTTGATGAAGAATCTGATGAAGATAATAAAGAAAGTTCTGGTGAATAATCTGAAGAAGATAATGAAGAATCAAGTAAGAAATAGATTTTGATTTCTTGTTCGACTTTTTGTAAAACTTGTACATTTGCTCTTTGATCTTCTATTCTTGTAATCTATCACTGCGAATTTCTCCAATCTTCAATACAAGTTCTTGTTTCTTCTTGCATATGTTAGAAAAACCATTATTCCTTGCAATTGTAGATGGTGGATTTTATACAAAGGGTAGAATTGTAAAACTATACTCCAGATTCGGCAATCGGATGAGTATTGAGGCTCATGTCTCTCGATTAAAGCATGAAATCTCATACCACAAATCTCCGATTGAGAAGGGTATCTCTTAGAGTACATGAAGATGTGTAGTCTCCCAGCTGAAACCACGACACATCTCATGAATACTGAGCAATTTCAGTAATTACTCCGGATTCGGCAATCAGATGAGTATCGAGGCTCATGTATCTATGCATAAAATCTCATGCCACCTCTGATGGAGAAAGTATCTCAGAGAAGATGCAGATGTGCAGTCTCCTAGATGAGACCACGGAACATCTCATAACCCTATGATGGAGAAAGTCTCTCAGAGAAGATGCAGATGTGCAGTCTCCTAGATGATACCATGGCACATCTCATAACCCTCTGATGGAGAAAGTCTCTCAGAGAAGATGCAGATGTGCAGTCTCCCAGCTGAGACCACAACACATCTCATACTGTATAGAATCGAAAGATTGGATGACAACGTCTTCGGGATGCGACCGGTTTTCCCCGAATATGCAAGAGGAATATGACACTCTAGCAAGTTCATATTGCTCAAACCCTCGGATGATTAATGCTCCTAGGCAGGAAGCCCTTCTAATATAGAGCCATCGATTAATTATCTGAAATCGTCTGAATATCCAGCAATATTCTACGAACCATCGTCTGAATATCCAGCAATGTTCTACGATTCTCTGTTATATTTTGTCACTTTAATTCGTGGTTGTTCCAAGCAGAATGCCACGGGTTAGTGATAAATATCCGACAAAACAGGCATCTGAGTATCGAATAAGCCCTGAAAAAAATGGTGCAAGTGTAATTAGCAAATAATGCACAGACCAGCATGAACGAACGAGGAACCTATGCAAAATAGGAAGGAAAATAATAATAATAAAATATTAGCAAAAGCGCCAGGGGACTGGTTCACCAACCGTCCAGTCATGTCGTGACCAATCCTGTGCCCAATTTTATATTTTATCATATTTTTGCTATTTTCCTAATCTCATGAAAATCCTCTCGTTCGAGCAATTTTATTTATATCAAAGAAATTATCTAAACCACATGGTTTTATCAAAAATAATAAAATTAGGGAAAGACGACATGGGAGCGCCGGCCGGCTGGTCATGCCCTGGCCGTGGCCGGTCCCAAGCCCTCATTATTTTATTATTTCTCTCAAATTATGAAAATTCCTTGGTTTCTTATGAATTTTCTCTAAAATCATGAAAATTACCTAATTTCATGTATTTTTACCTAAATCACATGATTTTATCAAAAATAATAAAATTAGGGAAAGGTGACATGGGACCGCCAGCCGGCCGGTCATGCCTTGGCTGTGGCCGGTCCCACACATCACGTCCTCATTATTTTATTTTTTTCTCTCAAGTTATGAAAATTTCTTGATTTCATGAATTTTTCCTAAAATTACCTAATTTCATGTATTTTCTCTAAAATCATAGAATATATTAAAAAATTAGAAAAAACTTGTGGGACCGGGCTCTAGTCGGCCGGCCATGCCCTAGACGGTCCCACACGCCCCTTGTTTTGTTATTATTTGGTGTTTTGTTTCATGATTTTATGAAAACTCCCTGATTTTAACAAAATACCTTGGTTTTCAACAAATCCCTTTGATTTTATGTAAAATTCCCTAAAATCATGAAAATTACATAAAATTAGGGAGAGTGTCTTGGGACCCATGCCCATGGATGGCCGGCCATGCCTTGGACTTTTCCGGTCCCACACTCCTATTCCTTATTTTATCTTATTTTATTTTGTCTCTCCTTATGGGAGTTCCCTAATTTCGCCAAACTCTCTAGTTTCATGGAATTTCCTTTAAATCAGAGAAAAATACATAAAATCACATAAAACTGGGAAAAGCATGTGGGACCGCGTGTCAGCCGTCCGGCCATGCCCTAGACGTGGCCGGTCCCATACCTTGTAATTCCTTGTTTTACTTATTTTCCCTCATCTCATGTATTTTTTCCAGTTTCAGCAAAACCATGGATTTTGCATATTTTCTCCAAATGTTGCTCAAACGTGCACCAGAAAATATCAAAATTCTCAGGACTGAAACACGAACATTGTGGTGACACGGGCACATCCCCTTGACTGACCAAGGGTGACCCTGAGGCTTGCAAACAACTGGTCCCGCATGTTTTAATGATTTTAACCTAATTTGATCAACTGATCATATTAGGTTCAAACTCTTTCCAAACTATTAAAAGTTTGCTCAAACGACCATCCGCTTTTGCCACACGAATCAGGAGACAGTCTCATGACCTCTTGGTCGGTCCTTCACATTTTCATAATACCAGGTTTTATTATTTGTCGCTCACACGAGCATTATTTCGGTAAATGATTAAACCAGCATTTAATCATTATATTACCAACTGGTCCTCAATATACTTTGGTATTTTTGCTCATTCGAGCATCTGGGTGTTATATGGTGAACCCGTCATCCCATGTAGCCGGTCCCATGTTTATTTGCAATAAATCTTCATCTCGGTGAAATTAGGGTTTTGAATCCAGAGCTCTACAGAAACATGATTTTGAGCAAATTCAAACACTCTAATAATTTTATGTTGATTCCATGATCAACATTCTTATTTATTTTTCTTGACCCAGCAGTCAGTAAATTAAATTATTATTTTATTCGGTCTTGCTGCCAATAAATTCATCAAACGAGCAATATTTGCTCGAACTGGCAATATTTGGTCGAACCGGCAATATTCACTTAAATTAGCAATATTCGCTCAGACTAGCAATATTTGCTCAGATCAAAGAATATTGTTTCAACTATCAATATTCGACAATTCAGAAACATAGTTTGCTCATTTTAGGTTATAATGGTACCTCGTCTCAGCAGACATACATTTAATTCATGAGTTTCGGAACATTTGATAAAACGTGTTCAACTCAGCACGACATGGATTTATCGTCCCACGGAGTCAGCAACTGACTCCACAATCACAAGATTTCAATCGTGTCACAATGGGGGGATATTAATTAGGGTTTTGGTCTGGCGGTATACGGCACGTGTGTTCACCCACGATGACAATGTGAGCAAGTCGTGCAACCAGTTGGAAGAATCAGCAAAGTAGTGGGTGGAAAATTAACCAAGTCTCCACACGATGAGTAATTGGTTTCACATGATTTCCCACTTCCCCACTCTCTGATTTCAGCAAACTGTCACACTTCATGGGATCATGGTGTTTTCAACTCCGGCATTATAAAATTTCTCTGAATCCTGATTGAAACAACAATATTGAACAAGATTCGAACATTTAAGCAACTTTTGCCTAAACGAGCAAGTTCTCATGAAAGTTCATACAGACAATCTTTCGTTTACACGAACTCACAGAAATCACTCCCAATCAGGCAAAACTCAATCATTCAGAGCATTTTCACGCTGAATTCACAACACACCTACTATCTCAGATCATCATCGATCTCACACATTTCTCAGCTTACCTCCTACAGATCAACCCATCCTCTCTTGTGACCGAATTGACTCTGGAACGGCCATTGTTCTTGGTTTAGGACGGGGTCTTACAGATTAATCTCTCGAACTAAAAGCACTCCCTTCTTGTAGTTCATCTGTGTGAGGTACAACATTTCGCTCGGTTCAAGGAGTCTCCACACGGTCGACTCTTCAATTCCGTAAAAACCAGAAAATCATTTTCCCCATCTACAACAATATATTTAATCAAGATATAATTGACTTGCGTAAATCTGTCATATGGAGACAAATGACATTTTCTTATTCTATGCATTCCCATACTTGCATCTGTTATTTGTAGACAAATGAAATATTAAGCAAGTTACTTTTTAATCTCACAAGCATGTCTTCATAATCTCGTAATCATGTATTTTGAGATTTCGTTCTCTCTTGTTTTCTGATGTGGTCTTATTTTGCATTCATAAGTAAAGTTCTTATTTTGCCACCTTTTGTCATTGCGATAAAATCGCAGGACGTCTTTGCATTTTCATGCAAGAACCCCTTGATCTTGTCTTAGCTTTTTTGTCTTATAATTTTTGTTGCGATAATATGACAGGCCTAAATATTCTTGCGAAATAAAGCCCCATGACATTGTCGTCTTGCGACGAAATCGCATGACATCTTTACACTTTCATGTAATGACCCATTGATCTCGTCTTATCTTTCTATTTTGTATTATTGTCTCTTCAGGATTGTTGCACACAAATATGACAAGCCTAAATTTTCTTGCGAAAATAAAGCCTCATGACATTTGCGTCTTAAGACACTTATCAGCTCCCTAATGGAGGGTGCCGCCCTTATCTTCCCCCTGGTTTCCCCTTCAAGGAGACGTACTTCTGCCATACAATGCTAGCTCCTCCCATCCAGTCTTGACAACAACCAGTTGTTTTCGCAGCCTCTTATCTCTTTTGCATATATGGCTTATGGTTACGAGACTGCACCCTAAGTGGGGTTTTCTTCAGGCCGAGTGCATCATAGCCAAGACTTGTCAAGAATGGCAAGGTACGCTCCATATGCCCCTGTCACTCTTGACTCAACCGTGTACTTCGGCGCCTTGGTCATATTCTGCACTCCTTAGGAGAGTCCTTATTACCCTAGTCGTCTAATTCAAGTCATATGGTTAAGTTGAGAATCTAAGGTGCCTCTCTTGGATGAGATTTATTGACCCCAAATCTCCATGACTCAGGTTCCAGTAGCGGTGTAACCTTTTCGCTGAGCCATGCAATAGGTACCCCCTTCTATGACGTACTTTAGGTTTTACATTGCCTCTTGCAAAATTTTTGCATATTTTCATTTTTCTTTTGATATTTGTAGTCTTACATCTTCTTTTTCATAAGATTTTTGCATTCATTCATCTCATTTCAGTCATACATTTTTCTTTCTTTTCTCAATTTTATTATGATATCAAATTCTAAGTTTCTTACCTTTACTGCTTTCTGCCTCTGCATCATGATATTTTCTGCAGCTTTCTGCGAACGTTGAGCTACTTCTTATTTTCAGCGAATATTTACTTCGCAACATTTCTTCTTTTCTCTTCTCTACTGCATCAACCATCAATCTCTCAATTCTCTTCTTTCCTTTGATGTTGCGCCTCCAAGTCTCTTCCTCTACAGTTCGTTCGTCGCATGACTCAACATCAATTTCATAACACTTTTTTCCCTCAATCCAATCTCCTTTTATAATGCCAATTCCGCTCGGATGAGGGAACTGATGCATTGATCAAATGTCGATGATACGCCTAGAATCCCATGTAGCCAAGGTCTGCCAATTAAGGAGTTGTACGGTGACTCCACGTCGACAACACAGAACATAATTTCAGAAGATATTCCTTTCAATGGTATTCGAATAGTGACTTCACCTTTTGGTTTATTAGCAGTTCCGTTAAAACCATAGATTTTGTAAGTTGAAGGTATTAAATCTTCATCTTTTCCACCCATAGTTTTATAAGCATGATAAAACAGGATATCCACGGAACTTCAAGTATCAATTAAAACTTTGTTGATTTCCCATGAGTCCTCAAGTTCATCATTATCATTTGGTTTTGGATTAATCTCTAATCTCACCACCAATGGGTTTTCATGCATTTCTTCACCTTCAGGTACTTCTTCTGCGGTGAAGGAAATAGTCTGTTTTTGCCAGTCTTTTAATGGAGACACCTTCACAATGTTCATTATTTCTCACCCATCATCATCTCTTGCGAAAACTCTGCTCAGAACATTATCGTGAAAATCTTCAATCGTTTTGTATGAATGTACAATAGAGTTACAAAACAGATTCTTCGCTTTTGCTCCAACTTCTATTATAAATGTTTCTCCTCCTTTTGTCGTATTAACTCTACGAATTTCTAGTGTAGGTGGTAATGGTTGAGATTGAGGTTGTCCCATGAGAAAATTATTTAACTTTCCCTGATCTATCATCCTGAGAATGATTTTCTTTATATTCCTGCATTCATTTGTTGAATGTCCATGAAAATAATGGTAAGAACAAAATTATTAACTTCGGTGATTTGTAGGTGGCTCTTTTCCCATGTTCCAGGGTGCTGGTACATTTTCCATCAAGATTATTGCTTCCCGTATTTTTTCTACACTAGCATTCAGAGGTGGCATTTTAATCTCTTACCATATCATCTTATGATTTCCTTGGCTTCTGTGATAATTTTGTCTTTGACCTCCATATGTTTCTTGCGGCTGGTCAAGTCGTGGAACTTTGTTGTTTCCACCTCGGGTATAGAAGTTTCTTTCTCTCTCAAATTCTTCTTGGTCGCAACTTCCCATAGCTACTATTTTCTGCTGACTATTCTCCATTACCCTTTCTTGTTTTCCTTGCGAAGTGCTCACCACTGTGTTTATCAACTTGGGTAACAAGCTTGTGTTCGCTGCTTTTGAACTTTTGCTTGCAACTGGGTATGATTCCATATCATTATGCTTTTCTTCAAGAGCAATATACTCTTCCTGAAGCTCTCACAATTCAGTCATTGTGATCGTGTTCTTGAATCTGAAAATTTGAATATGCAGCAAGTTGGTTGCGAACATTACATTAATGAATGATAATATGAGATATCTCTCATCCACACGACCAGCCATTTCACTACACATTGTCTTCCATCTTGTGGTTAAATGCTTCAAACTTTCACCAATTCTCTGCTTCAACCCAAATACATCTTCAATGCCAGGTCGCGAAGAATTATTACTTATATATGCTCCTAAGAATGTAGTTTGCAAATGATTGAAAGACGTTATTGTATTCTTGGGAAACCCTTCAAACCATTTCAAAGACTCTCATGTTAAACTGGATGTGAAATACTTGCATAATACAACATCATGATTTACCCACTGTAGCATACATCTTACATAAGCTTTAATATGTTGAATTGCACAAGTTGTTCCATCAAAGATGCTAGTTAACACAGGCAGGTTGCACTTTGGGGGTATTCCTCCTAGTTGTACTTCTTATGTGAATGGAGTTTCTGCAACTTCTTCTATAGCTTCATCCAATTGTCTTCTGCCTCCTTGTTTTCTGTTATTTAGCATTCTTATCATCTCCTCTAACTCTTTTAAGATTTGATCATTTATTCCAAGGTTTTGGTCCATTGGTCTCTTTAATTCTGCTTCTCTTTTTCTACGTTCATGTATGTCTTGTCTTGAGAAATTTTGATCTTCTTCTTCATTATTTTCTTCTCGTCTTTCCCTGCGATCTCCTCTTTCATCTCCTTCTTTAATTCGCACATGATTGTACCTCTCATTTTATCCTCTGCAATTTTGGTCATTTCTTATCAATTCTCTTTGCTGCCTTTCATCTCTCCTTTGTATTGTATCATATTCTTCATTGATATTTCCATTATTGCGATTTTGTTCACGTTTTCTTTCTCGATTATCATGATTGTTCTGGCGTATCGCCTCTTGGAGATCTTGTTCCTCTACTTCTGCTCTAAACCTTTCCCTTTCGCAAGCTAGATGTGCTTGTTCGGCATAATGTCTCTCGATTTCATCTTCAATTACCTGTTGATTCCTTTGAATTTCTCTCCCATGTAATATTCTCCTTCCTTCTTCCTGATTTTCTTCGCCATCTTGATTATTTCTCTCTTGACATCGCCCATTCTCCTGATTCCTGTTGTTTTGTCCATTTTGGAGAATTTCATCTTGTGGGATGTAACGATCTTCAATTATTTCTCTCCTTTCGCGACGTTCTTCATTTGGATTTTGTATTTCTTCTCGATTTCTTTCTCCAATATTTTTCATAGGCGAATTTCGTCTTACTTCACTTCTAATTGATCTTGAACTTGATCTTGTAGTACTTCTTGACCTCCTATTATGTAATCTCATGTTTTCCATTCTCAACTCATGGTTTTTCCTTGTCAAATTTGCGCGTTCTTCTGCTTCTAACCTCCTCTCTTCGTGTATTCTTTGTCTCAATGACTCTAATGCTTCAATTCTTTCATCTTCATGAATTATTCCTCTAACTGCCTCCTGGAATCTCTCTTCTTGTCTACCATTTCTTAATTGTTGCCATTCTTCCACTTCTTCTGCTAAATATGATCGCCAAGTGTGTACACTCACTCTATCATAATCCACAGTTCTATTTTGTATTGGCGTACGCTGAGTTGATTGTTGAACCTGATTTTCTCCATTGTTTCTTGTGTTCATTCTTGAAGATTCCACAATTTCATTTCTTCCTTCTCCAGCAAGCCTCTTACTCCTTCTAACAGTTGTTGGTTGTCTTGAAGCATTTCTACTTCTATCCATCTTTTCAATCTTAATAAACTGTTGTAAACTATATGAAATTCTTCACCAATTACTCCAAATCCCTTGAAATCACAATTCAATCAGAATTCCTTCAACCAGTCCCTGTTTCTAGCGTCATTATGTAGTTGCAGGAAATCCCACAATACATCCCTCATAAGAATTCATAATAATCAACGCATCTTTATGATAAAGAACAACAATTTTTATTAATTGATTTTAGAAATGTTATAGGAAAGAAATGAAATCAAGATTACAACCTCTATTATTCTAGACTTTCTCTCTCCTCAAAACTTTCTCAGCACTCCAAAATTAATCTCCCCCTTCCTTAAGCATATTCAGCTCTTTATATAGTGTCTTACATAATGGATGACAGCTAAGTTGTCCTTTATTTTCTGATCTAGCTTGCGGTAATCTCGCGGGAGTTCTAGTGTTAATTTCACAAATATTATAAATTTCGCAGGATCATCACACTTTTCTCGTGTTTAAGCTGTCGTCACCTGTTACGTCATTTCTGGAATTATTCTGCGACATCTTCGCAACGTTGTAAATCAAACTTTCGCAAGTGTGTTGTTGTTGCGATATTCTGATCATACATCATCAACTTAACGGCAGGGTTGAACGGTTTACTCTCCCCGAAAACTCCAGAACCGGGGATTGACATCCCGAACGATCACTCTCAAGTCAATCATTTCACTACTAATCAGAAACCAGTAGGCCAGGAAGCGGCCTCACTAGTGGAAAAGCTGTGTGAGCTCTTACATCTTTCGAATAATCAACGGATGGAGATATTTATCGCCATCAATCGCATAGCGTTAAGCGTGTCCTTGATTCCTTCACGGTTGGAGGCATTAAGAACGCCCGACTTATCCATCAACAATATCACATTTACCGACGACGACATGATGGCAAAGGAAGGCCATAACTGTGCCCTACACGTCACGGCCAGTATCAAGGATGTGGAATTCAAAATGGCTCTCATCGATACAGGAGCATCCCCCAACGTTGTTACCCTTAGAACGCTCAGAACGGCCATGGTACGGCCGAACGAAGTCGTACGACAGTCCACCACAATGACCGATTTCGAAAGCAACCAAACCAGCACATATGGGTACATCAATTTGAACTTATCACCAGGACCCGTCCCGTCGAAAGTGAGGTTCGAAGTAATCTAGAAAGAGCCAGATTACCACATGATATTGGGAAGGACATGGCTCCACGACAACAAAATCATCCCATTAACATACCACCAGTGCTTGAAAACCATGCTAAACGGATAAGTCGTTCGTATCGCTGCATCATTATCTCCATACGCGCCAATCTGTGGCATGGAGATTTTTGAGCCAAGGAAGGACTCGCAGGCCACGACCAACAAGGCTCACCACACTCTACTACCAAAGTGGACGTCGATTGAATAAGGTGATGGTTTTGCACAGCTTCGCGGATGTTGATGGTGGATTTCTATTTAAAGGGCAAAATTGTAAAAAGCCAATTTTTGTAAGCTGACGTCCTGCAAAGGATAAAGCCTTCAGGTGATGAATACTTCTCTCCATATTAATTCATTGGAGCATGTGCAACCATCCCTGAGAATTAAAACATACCCAGAACGGAGCATGTGGCAACCATACCGACGGAGCATGTAGCAACCATCCCGGTTTTCTGTAGGTATACAGCATTACTATTAATGCTTTAATTAAAGCCTTTTGTTCGACGTGCAAACACCTGTAGGCTACCTGACGGCAGGTTATACTAGCCCCGTTGAACGCATGCAAGACTACCCATGTTAGTCTCGCTTGCTGGAAACAAACCCAAAAATATATCTCATCCGTCCAACTTTGCAGGCATAGATGGAGGGTGTAGATATAGATTCAGGGGGTCCTGAGCATGCTACCATGATCACCTCGGACCCACCTTCATACATGACCGAACGGTCAAGACCAACTACGGTTGGTCCTTCCAAAACGTGCGCTCAAAGTGAGCATGACGCATGGCTAGGGTTCCTTTTAATCGTGAGCGTCCAACTTCGCCGGCATAGTCGGACGGCTTAGATTATACCCTAAAACAAGTAGTGAAGTGATTGTACACCATTGGCAGGCCCACTTTCTACCTACATGACCGACTCCCTCATAGGAAAGCCTTGGTGCAAGAAACTATTGCCCAAACAAGGCTATATTAACGCCTTATGCAGGTTGAGAAGATCCAAAACGATCACGACCATCCGACTTCGCTGGCATAGTTGGATGGCTTAGATTGCGCCTAGGGTCATAAAGCAAGAATGTACATGCTCACTGTCGACCCAAGATGTTGCATACATGGTCGGTCTCCCCAAAGGAGGCGCACGCACCCCAAAACCGATCGCCCAAAGTGGCCGGTCCAAAACCCTAATTAGGGTTTGCGGCACAGAAACATCTCGAGCGTCCATCTTCGCAGGCTTGGACGGAAGGCCAAGATGGAGACTTAGAAGGAACCGAGCATGCTAACATGACCACCGTGGGCCCGGCTTCACGCCTAGCTGATCTGCCAAGACCGAAAGTGGTCAAGCTCCTCGGTACGCGAGCCCAAAGGTGACATGTCACGACCCCTCCATAAATTCTAATCTCGACCACTCGTCTTTGACACATGAGTCGAGTGGCTTATATTAAATCTTTGCGAGTCAAGCAGGCATGGGCGTGAACACCATTGAACTACCTCCATGAAGGGCTGATCGGTTCCTCCATTGGAACTCTCTAAGCATGCAAACGTTTGGGCCGAAAGAGGCAGCATGCGCGCCTCCCATCCAACGGTCGCAAGCAAGGCTACGAGTCATCTCGTCCGTCCAGCTTTGCAAGCTTGGACGAATGGATTAGGGTGCGAATCAACCAGCAAACAAGGTATCACTATGGCCACCATCCGTCACTCTTCTTCACAGGGTAACCGACCAAGGCATGGCTTGTCTATACAGCCTCCAAACGGTCACCTGAAGATGGATGCATGCGATGTTATACCAAGTTCACGGTTCACCCTGCACTATTTTCTGTGGGACCCGCGATCCACACACTCGAGACATTAATCACGTCACAACTGGGGGATAAAAACTGGGGTATTGGTCTGGCGGTTTACAGCGTGCAGCGTGCAACGCGCCATCACAAGAACGTGTTAGGAAGACATGGGCGGTTAAGTTAAGATGAGAGAAGTGGGCAGTTCTGATCGTGTGACACTCACACACAACTCCACTCTTCCCTCACTCCACTTCCTCCACTTCCCACGAGAGACGTGAAGAAGGCTTAATGACTTGTATAAATAGGTTCTCCTCCCTATTTTCAAAAACAGAAGTTCGAACAACACAGAAAACCAAGTGTTAATCGTATTCAACACCCAGAGCCTGCCTGTAACATTTGCTAGCCTGCTCAACCTTCTGTTAACAAGTCATCAAATAGCCTTCACCTTCATACTCTCAACACCTTCTTCGATTCCCTCCCTAAGATCAACCTCACATCCTTCACCTGTGACCGAAACAAATCTGGAAAGGCCGTGTCTTCGGTTTAGGCCAGAATTGTATAGATTATCTCTCGAATCAAAGTGCTCATTGTGCAACACATTTGTTAAATATTTAAACTCACTTCTCATCCACACACACCCAAAATTACCTAAACCGGCAGAAGTAGTTTTCTCCCACAAACAGCGGAGAAAACCATTCCCACATCATCCCCTCGAAGGAGAGACGCGTCAACCTCCACCCCGCCGAGCCAGAATTCTCCCCACACTCACACCAAGTGAGGACGGGCTTTTATTATGGGTCATGATGAAAAGGGGAAAACCGTATATCAGCGCCGCTATTAGCAATTAACAGGGGAGACTACAATACAGTCTCTCAGCCTAATGAAACACAAACATAGTAATGAGCCACAGGAGGAGGTACCTGATGCACCACAACAGCTACAAGATGGGATCAACTCGACCATGGACGAACTTGAGATTGTTAATATTGGGAGTGAGGAATCTCCGTGACCCATCCCCATAAGATCGACTTTGTGCACAGACTAACGTGTAAAGTTGGTAGAAAATATCAATATGTATTCGCATGGACGTACGAATAAATTCCCGTCTTGGACGAGAAGCTGGTCACTCATCATTTGCAAGTGATACCCGGATCCAAACCAGTCAAGCAGACCCCAAGACAATTCCGGCACGATGTAGAAGAACAGATTAAGGTAGAAATTCAAAAGCTACTAGCGGATGGCTTCATCAAACCGATTCACCACCCCTCCTGGTTGGAAAGCGTAGTCCCGGTGAAAAATAAGAATGGCCAGATCAGATGCTGTGTCGATTTTAGGGATTTGAACAAAGATTGCCCTAAAGACGATTTTTCGCTTCCCAACATTGACATGCTAGTAGACGCCACCAGTGGCCATGGCATGTTCTCTTTCATGGATGGATACATCAGCTACAACCAAATAAAGATGTACGAACACGATGCAAGTAAGACGGATTTCCGAACTCCTCATGGAAACTTTTACTACACTGTGATGCCTTTCGGTTTGAAAACCGGGCGCTACATACTAACGCGCCATGACTACCATTTTACACGATATGATGCAAAAGCAATTTGAAAATTATATAGATGACATAGTGGTCAAATCGAAAACCCGGACATCCCACACGAAAACCTGTGGCAGGTGTTCGGAAGATGTCACGAATACAAAATAAAGATGAATCCATTGAAGTATACTTTTGGTGTATCCTCGGTCAAGTTCCTAGGCTTCCAGGTAACCGCAGAAGGGATTAAAATTGACCCAGTCAAAACGCAAGCCATCCTCACGATGCCACCACCACAAAGTATGAAAGAACTCCATAGTTTAATGTTTAAAATAAACTATATTCGCCGCTTCATACCCGGATTGGCTCAACTTGTTGCTTCGTTTACCCCCTTACTGAAGAAAGTTGCGAGCTTTGTCTGGACCACACTACAACAAGAAGCGTTCCAGAAGATTCAACAAATGTTATCTTCCCCAACCGTCATGAAATCACATATGCAAGGAAGACCTCTACGCCTCTACACCGCTTTTAGCGACACTACTGTCGGAGCTCTACTCGCCCAAGAAGATGACGAAGGGATTGAATACCCCATATACAACTTCAGCCGAACTTTAAGATATGCCGAACTCAGGTATCCCAAAGAAGAAAAGGCGTGCTGTCTAATAAAGTGGTGTTGATATCTAAATATGATCATGTGAAGTTCCTCCTCTCAATACCGGCCCTAATAGGAAGGCCGGACAAATAGCTCCTCCAAATGTCAGAGTTCGACATAACATGTGTTTCCCCGAGAGCCGTTAAAGGACAAGCAGTCGCAGATTTACTGGCGGCATTTCCGGGAGAAAATACCATGACGCTACATGAGGACCTCCCTGGGAACATTCCGGAAATCTATTTCACCCAAGAAGAAGTATGGATACAATTCTTCGATGGCTCTGCTACTCCTAACAATGGACGAGAGGAGCCATGTAATTCTGGTATCCCCGGATGGTGAAGTATTCTCGCAGTCCTTCAAGTTAGACTTCCCCTGCACCAAAAATTCAGCAGAGTATGAAGCCTTTCTTATCGGTCTATCCTTGGCTAAACGAGCCGGAGCCACGCATCTGTAAATAAGATGGGACTCTAAACTACTTATCAACCAGGTAAACGGAGTATACGCCCTGAAAGAAGTAACCTTAGCGCCTTATAGAGCCGTGGCGTAAAAATTGCTGAATTACTTTGCCGACGCAACCATAACCCACCATCATTAATTGGAAAGATCAATCCACCATCCTCAAAATATCACGAGTATGTAATAACAGCAACTGAACACTTCACCAAATGGGTCAAAGACATACCTTTACGGGGGACGAATGGAACCACAATCGCGACAATCATTAAGTAGTACATTATATGCCGTTTTGGCGTGCCTAAACATATCATCACCGACAACGGCACCCCTTTCGCAAACAAACAAGTACGAGAGTTACTCGACGAATACAGAATTAAGCAAGTCTTCTCCACCATATACTACCCCCAAGGTAATGGGCAGGCTGAAAGAACCAACAAAACCCTGATCTAAATCCTCAGTCATGCAGTGCATGATAACCCTCGGGCATGGCATGAGCAACTGCCAATGGCACTCTGGGCATACCGGACGTCACCAAGAAGTTCCACCGGGGTCTCTCCCTACTCTCTTGTTTATGGGGCAGACAATATCCTCCCAGCGGAAGTTAAAATCCCATCGTGTAGGATTACCGAAGCAAGCGGAGTTCGATGGAACGAAGTTGAAGCATAGAGTGCCAGAGTCGCAGAATTGGACACTGTAGATTCCAGAAGGTCCAAGGCGGAAGAACACACACAAGGATACAGAAATAGGGTTTCCAGAGCGTATAACAAAACCGTGAAAACTTGAGTTTTTCAAGTGGGAGATTTGGTACTGAAGACTGCTAAACACATCCAGCAAGACGCGTCTGCACCAAAATTCTCCGCAAAGTGGGAAGGGACTTATATAGTCACGAAAGCGTACAATAGTGGGTAATACAAGGTCATTAAAGAAGACGGAGGAAAACTGGAAACGATCATCGACGGAAAGTGTCTTAAGGCATACTACGCCTGACCACCGCCTCGCTCTGCCATATTACAAACACGGATAGCCAGGCACCTTTCCACTTTCTTCCATATAGCAAGTATCAAGTCTTTTCTTTTCCTTTATTTGATTGAAGTAAATCAATAAAATTCTCTTGTTCTTTCAAAAACAAAAAACAAAACAAAAGCGTGCTTAAAACCCAGAAACAAGTCGAACATCTCATAACCACATAACTCTGAAAAGCCCATCCAAAAGATTGCAATCCTTAGAAAACATCATCTTTCACCGGCTTCTATATCTTTCAATCATACTCTTCAAGTTCCGGATTGACTCTTTCACCTTCTGTGACACTATGGCCAGAGATTTCTTCTATTTCATAATAGCTTTCGTAACAGGGACCACGCCAGCAAGAATACTGGCTCTGTCAACTTTCAAAATCTCAAGACAATGCCGCAACCAACTAACGTTGAACTTCAGAGATTCATAGGTAGACACCATGTTCTCCCATTTTTGAATAGTTGCTTCTGCGACGGCACGGATAGACATACTTTTCATTTCAACAACCATCGGCAAGAGACAATTCACTATGGAAACTAAAGCGGACGAACAATATTGCACCATGTTCCTGATGACAATATGGCAATATATCCTCCATATCTTTGTGTAAAGAGTTACAAATTCTTTCCACACTAGAAACCCACCGACGTTCCGATAGTAAAAGGAAAGACACCTCATGCGGGTTCCGAACGACAAACCTTCATTGGGATACTCATGACAAGAAATTCCTAAGTCGGCGTTTTCCAGATCTGCGGCGGCTGGTAGAATCGAGCTTGAAGAAAAAGGGGCAACCCAATTATCTTCATCAATGATGGTAACGCATGCTCCGACGGGATATCTTTACACAGAAGAAAATCTTTCATTATTCATCGGCAAATAAAGAAACACTTGTTGATCAATAATAACATACTAGTATGACCTTGTTAACCCGAACGACTCATATGGGGGAATTTATGCAAGAGTCTAGCCTAGCGCGTCGGCTCGGGGAAGATTCACTTCTGATCGACATGACGAAGAAAGTTGGACTTGACGAGAAGAAACCTTTGTTGAAATAATGGGAAGACGACACAACTTCACCGGCGTAAATACTGTGGAAACCCTAAAGGAATAAAGAGAAACGCAGGCTGAATAGGCGGAACATGGTGGAATCAAGACTAGGAAATCAGCCTCAAACTAAACGCCTCATCAAACCCCCAATGAAAGTTAGGCGGGATAAGAGGGTGTGATACTTTAACGTTTGGAATAGGGAAAGGATTTCCTATTGGAATCGAGTAAGAGGTAATCGGGCCCGCAAAGATAAATCACCACCGTTCCGAACCGCCCACGCATGCCTCGCCCCACCAAACTACACCTTACCATGACCGCACCGCGCCAAGTTGTTTGTTCCATTATCGTGGACTCATAATGCCAAGACCGTTTGCGCAATGTCTTGGCTCCACATGCCAAGGTGTCCACTCAATTGCCGCATCCCTACCATGCCGAACCATCCATGCACGCCTCGCCTTAGCAACCCGCGTTTTTCCATGGCAACACCATGCCAAGTCGCACACTCCATTGCCGCGGCCCCCCATCATACCAAGCCATTCATGCCATGACTTGTCACGCCGACACCAACTCACCAAGCCAGCGTCATGATATTCTCTAAACCCAATCAAGCTGATGCACGGCCAGACCAAGCCAGCAATCTTCGTCTCACCGCTCCACGGTCTGCATCCCAGTATAATTTATGCAAGGCCGCAAAACACGGGATCTTGAACTCTCCTTACCTCTCGAAAAAGGTTAGTCGGACTTCCCTGACCATCTTGTATGTCCTACGTTTCGATTCCGTCCTCGTATGTCACCATCATATGCTTACCTCGCAATAAGGTACCTGTTCCGAGCTAAGCATGTGACTTAATGTTGATGGTGGTTTTTAGCTTAGGGGTAAAATCATACCCTAGTCAGACAGTAATGTCACAGAACTTGAGTAATAATGTCCAACCCAAGCACATTTATTGAACCTTTTAATTTGTCAGCGAGAAAATTACTGGGGTACCATTTTTAAATGCTAATTGGGGTTTCGACAAGCCAAAACCCTAATTCTCACACTGCATGTGCCAATGGAAAACCATGCCAGCCACACCTACCGCGCCAAGGCCTGCCAACCATGATAGCTGCACCACTGTGCCAATGGAAAACTATGCCATCCACACCTACCGCGCCAAGGCATGCCAACCATGCTAGCTGCACCCATGTGCCAATGTCTAACCATGCCAGCCACACCTACCGCGCCAAGGCATGCCAACCATGCTAGCTGCACCCCTGTGCCAATGGAAAACCATGTCAGCCACACTTACCGCATCATGCCAAATGCACCTTGCCATGTACCTAAGCCAACCTATCCGTGCCACCATGTTGGCCTTCCCTATGCGGCTACCAAAGCGAATGCATGCAACAATCAATAGTTTCCCTTCAATCCCAGGAGCAAATCCTAGCCGTCCAAGGTTTCCAGACAATACATGTTAACCTTTAACCCAAAACCATAGCTTGGTCACGATCCTAGCTTGGTCGCGCCAAACCCTTGGCCCCACCATGCCAATCCAAACTGCACCTTTCCTTGGCCCTAGCCAAGATATCCTCACCATGCGCCCACGACAAAACCTTGGCCCCACCATGCCAAGCCAAACCGCACCTTGCCTTGGCCCTAGCCAAGCTATCCACACTTACCGCGCCATGCCAAGCGCACCTTTCCTTGGCCCCATGCCAACCTAGCCGCGCCACCATGCTGGCCTTCCCTCAGAGGCTACCAAAACGATGGCGTGCGACAATCGACGGTCGCCCTTCAATCCCAGGACAAAATCCTAGTTGTCCAAGGTTACCAGACAACACATGGTAACCTTTGACCAAAAACCCTAGTTTGGTCACGCCAAACCGCGCCAAGGCATGCCATACCAATGGCATGCCAACCTAGCTGCGCCTCCATGCCACTCAAATGGCATGCCAACCTAGCCACGCCACCATGCTGGTCTTCCCTATGCGGCCACCAACAAACAAAAGCGTGCGATGATCAACGGTTACCTTTCCTCTTAAGATGCAAAATCTCGACCAACGAAGGTCACCAAGATAACAAGTCTCCCAATCTATACTTGCTAGGAATCAACAACATGCTACATGTTTTGCACAAAAACATTCGATACATCAACACATATCACAAACTGGGGGATCTTCTTTGAGTATTGGTTTGGCGGTTTACAGCGTGTGGCGTACACTACGCCCGTCATAAGGAAGTGTCTTAAGGGTGAGGCAGTTGGTAAATACAGGAAGTTAATGGTGAAATGCTCTTTTATGGGACATCAATTCCATGCGTTAACGGTTTCATGGAACATCAATTACATCGTTAACGGTTTTATAGAACATCAATTCCATGTGTTACCACCTCCTCCCATTTACTTACCCATTTTTCCATTCCTTAATGAGACCAGAGTACGTTTCACTTCGACTTGTATAAATATGTCTTACCTATTTCCACCGAACAACAAGTTCAGTCAGGAGCATACACCACTCAGGAAACGTTTACTAGATTTCCATCTGCTTGCTTCTCACTTTCTGATACAAGTCGTAACACAACTACTTTTCCAGAATTAACTATTCTGGTCTCATCACTTTCCTTGCTTCCCTCCCCAAAACCAACCCATTCTCCTCCACTCTGTGACCGAAGCAAGTCTGGAACGGCCATTTCTTGGTTTAGGCCGGACTTGTACAGATTGATCTCTCAAATCTAAAGTACTCCCTTGAAGTACATTGTTAAGGGTTTAAATTCGTTTATCACCCACACACCCAAAATTACCGAAACCAGCAGAAATCATTTTCACCCATAAACAATTGGCGACCACAGTGGGATATTGATTTGTCGGTCCCAATATTAGTCTCGAAATGTGTTTCTCTAGATCAGAAGGATGGTCGATTTAGGGGCTAGATTTGTGTCCTCAAGTTCTACTCAGGCGAACAACGATATTTCCTTCCCCAACGTAACGCCTAACAACACGATCGACGAAGAAATTCCAAGTATGGCTGACTTGGCGTGGGTTCAAGAGATCTACAACAAGAACATGGGTCTGATGAAATATGTAGTTAACGCCATATTGGACTTCCTTATTAACTTAAAGGCAGGGTTGAACGGTTCACTCGCACCGAAAAATACAGAACTGGGGACTGATATCCCGAACGATCACTCTCAATTCAACCGTTTCACTACTAATCAGAAACTAGTAGGCCAGGAAATGGCCTCACTGGTGGAAAAGCTGTGTGAGATCTTCCATCTTTCGAAGAATCAACGGATGGAGACGTTTACCGCCATCAATCGCATAGCGTTAAGCGTGTCCTTGATTCCTTCACGGTTGGAGGCATCAAGAACGCCAGACTTATCCATCAACAATATCACATTTACCGACGATGACATGATGGCAGAGGAAGGCCATAACTGTTCCCTACACGTCATGGCCGTATCAAGGATGTGGAATTCAAAATGTCTCTCTTCGATACAAGAGCATCCTCCAACGTTGTTACTCTTAGAACGCTCAGAATGGCCAGGGTATGGCCGAATGAAGTCGTACGACAATCCACCACAATGACCGATTTCGAAGGAAACCAAACCAACACATATGGGTACATCAATTTGAACTTATCAGTAGGACCCGTCCAGTCGAAAGTGAGGTTCGAAGTAATCAAGAAAGAGCCAGATTACCACAATATATTGGGAAGGCCATGTCTCCACGACAACAGAATCATCCCTTCAACGTACCACCAGTGCTTGAAAACCATGCTAAACGGAGAAGTCGTTCGTATCGCTGCATCATTATCTCCCTACGCGTCAATCTGTGTCATGGAGATTTTTTATCCAAGGCAGGACCCGCAGGCTACAGCCAAGAAGGCTCACCACACTCCACTACCAAAGTGGACGTTCATTGAAGAAGGTGATGGTTTTGCACAGCTTCGCGGAGAAAACCAGTCCCACATCATCCCCTCGAAGGAGAGACACGCCATCCTCCACCCCGCCGAGCCAGAATTCGCCCCACACTCACACCAAGCGAGGACGGGATTTTATTATGGGTCTTGATAAAAAGGGGAAAACCATATATCAGCGCCGCTGTTAGAAATTAACAGGGGAGACTACCATATAGTCTCTCCGCCCAATGAAACGCAAACATAGTAACTATCTGCATGAGGAGGTACCTGATGCACCACAACAGCTACAAGACGGGATCAACTCGACCATGGACGAACTTGAGATTGTTAATATTGGGAATGAGGAATCTCCGCGACCCATACCTATAAGCTCGACTATGTGCACAGATGAACGTGTAAAGTTGGTAGAGAATATCAAGATGTATTCGCATGGACGTACGAAGAAATTCCCGGCTTAGACGAGAAGCTAATCACTCATCATTTGCAAGTGATACCCGGATCCAAACTAGTCAAGCAGACCCCAAGACAATTCTGGCACGATGTAGAAGAACAGATTAAGGTAGAAATTCAAAATCTACAAGCGGATGGCTTCATCAAACCGATTCACCACCCCACCTGGTTGGAAAACGTAGTCTTGATGAAAAATAAGAATGGCCAGATCAGATGTTGTGTCGATTTTAGGGATTTGAACAAATGTTTCCCTAAAGACGATTTTTCGCTTCCCAACATTGACATGCTAGTAGACGCCACTAGTGGCCATGGCATGCTCTCTTTTATGGATGGATACAGCGTTTACAACCAAATAAAGATGTACGAACACGACGCAAGTAAGACGGCTTTCTGAACTCCTCTTGGAAACTTTTACTACACTGTGATTCCTTTCGGTTTGAAAAACGTTGGCGCCACATACTAACGCGCCATGACTACCATTTTTCACGATATGATGCATAAGAAAGTTGAAGATTATGTAGATGACATAGTGGTCAAATCGAAAACCCAGACATCCCACACAGGAATCCTGCGGCAGGTGTTCGAAAGATGTCATGAATACAAAATAAAGATGAATTTATTGAAGTGTGCTTTAGGTGTCTCCTCGGGCAAGTTCCTAGGATTCCAGGTAACCGCCGAAGGGATTAAAGTTAACCTAGTCAAAACGCAAGCCATCCTCACGATGCCACCACCACAAAGTGTGAAAGAACTCCAGAGTTTCATAGGTAAAATAAACTACATTCGCCGCTTCATACCCGGATTGGATCAACTTGTTTCTTTGTTTACCACCTTACTGAAGAAAGGAGCGAGCTTTGTCTGGACCACACTACAACAATAAGCGTTCCAGAAAATTCATAAAGCGTTATCTTCCCCAGCCGTCATGAAATCACCCATGCAAGGAAGACCGCTACGCCTCTACACCGCTTTTAGCAACACTGCTGTCGGAGCTCTACTCGTCCAAGAAGATGACGAAGGAATTGTAAACCCCATATACTACTTCAGCCGAACTTTAAGATATGCCGAACTCAGGTATCCCAAAGAAGAAAAGGCGTGCCTATCTTTGATCTACTCCATCCAGAAATTCAGGTATTACTTAATGTCCAATAAAGTGGTGATGATATCTAAATCTGATCCTGTGAAGTTCCACCTCTCAAAATCGGCCCTGATAGGAAGGCCAACCAAATAGATCCTCCAAATTTCAGAGTTCGACATAACATGTGTTTCCCTGAGAGACATCAAAGGACAAGCAGTCCCAGATTTACTGGCGGCATTTCCGGGAAAAAAATACCATGACGCTACGCGAGGACCTCCCTGAGGACTTTCCGGAAATCTATTTCACCCAAGAATAAGCATGGCTACTATTCTTCAACGGCTCTTCTACTCCTAACAACAGTACGGTAGGAGGCGGTATAGTTATGGTATCCCCAGCTGGTGAAGTATTCTTGCACTCCTTCAAGTTATACTTCCCCTGCACCAACAATTCAGCGAGTATGAAGCTTTCTCATCGGGATATCCTTGGATAAAGGAGCCGAAGCCACGCGTCTGAAAATAAGAGGGGACTCTAAACTACTTATCAACCAGATAAATGAAGTATACGCCTAGAAAGAAGTAACCTTAGCCCCTTATAGAGCCGAGGCATAAAAATTGCTGAACTACTCCGCCGACGCAACCATAACCCATATTGGGTGCTGCGACAACCAACACGCTAATTGCCTAGCCATGCTAGCATCGAAACTGCGATTTTAAGGTCTTGTGGAAACCCTGACAGTAAAGAGACGAACCGTGGCTTCAACATGGATTTCACAACCCGAAGAAGATCAAACTGATGACTGGAAAACACTAATTATCTAAGAACTTAACAGCTCACTTTTTCAGGGAAAGGTCGGTCTTAAAACCTTGCGCGATTTCTTCATGCTCCGAGGGGTGCTATATCATCGAAATCCAGACGGCTCCTTGTCAAGATGTCTCGGAGAGGGAGAAGCACAAAAACAACTTAATCGCGTCCATGATGAGATCTGCGGGCAGACTTTGGTGATAACACTATATCGTTGTTTGCAACACCTTGGCTAATACTGAACAGAAATGGAGGCCCAATATCGGTTACTTCAAAGAACCTGTTCCAACTGTCAAGCTCCGCCACATCAATTAGAAATTTTTAACATTGGTCACGTTGGGGACTGGAAGGGGCCATACATCAATTACCTTCGCAATGGCATACTCCCGACTAATAAGAAGGATGCAGCCAAGATAAAGTAAAGGTCTGAGAGGTTCGTATTCCACGAATAGATCTTATATCCTAAAAGCTTTGGAGGAAGTCTTCTGCGATGTTTGAACGAAGCAAAAATCTCAATCATGCTGAAAGAGATGCATGAAGGCGAACATCAAGGAAAGAAGAAATTATTTCTCCAGATACATGAGAAGTACTACTAGATAAACATGGAGGATGATGCAGCTGCTTTCGTCCAGAGGTGCAAGAAATGTCAGATCCACAGAAACCTTATCCATATACCGTCGACTCTCCTGCATTCAATAAGCAGTCTGTGGCCCTTTCATAGATGGGGACTAGACATCATTGGAAATATCAATCCACCATCCTCAAAACATCATGAGTATTTAATAACAGCAACTGAATACTTCACCAAATGGGTTGAAGCCATACCTTTACGAGGGACGAATTGAACCACAATCGTGACATTCATTAAGGAGTACATTATATGCCTTTTTGGCGTGCCTAAACATATCATCACCAACAACGACACCCCTTTCGCGAAAAAACAAGTATGAGAGTTACTCTAGGAATGCGGAATTAAGCAACTCTTCTCCACCGTATACTACCCCCAAGGGAACGGGCAGGCTGAAAGCACCAACAAAACCCTGATCCGAATCCTCAGTCGTACAGTGAATGATAACCCTCGGGCATGGAATGAGCAACTTCCAATGGCACTCTGGGCATACCGAACGTCACCAAGAAGTTCCACCGGGGTCTCTCCATACTCTCTTGTTTACGCGGCAGACGCTATCCTCCTAGCGGAAGTTAAAATCCTATCAGCTAGGATTGCCGAAGCAAGCGGAGTTCGATGGAATGAAGCTGAAGCATTGAGTGCCATAGTCGCAGAATTGGACACTGTAGATTCCAGAAGGTCCAAGGCGGAAGAACACGCACAAGCATACAGAAATAAGGTTTCCATAGCGTATAACAAAACCTTGAAACCTCGAGATTTTCTAGTGGGATATTTGGTACTGAAGACTGCTAAACACATCCAGCAAGACGCGTCTGCACCAAATTTCTCCGCAAAGTGGGAAGGGCCTTATATAGTCACGAAAGCGTACAACAGTGGGTACTACAAGGTCATTAAAGAAGACGGAGGAAAACTGGAAGCGATCATCAACGGAAAGTGGCTTAAGGCATACTACGCCTGGCCACCGTCTCGCTCCGCCATATCACAAGCACGGATAACCAAGCACCTTTCCACTTTCTTCCACATCCCAAGTATCAAGTCTTTTCTTTTCCTTTATTTGATTGAAGTAAATCAATAAAATTCTCTTGTTCTTTCAAAAAAAAAAATACAAAAAAAAAAAGAAGAGAAGAGAAATAACAAAAGCGTGCTTAAAACTCAGAAAGAAGTCAAACATCTCACAACCACATAACTCTGAAAAGCCCATCCAAAATATTGTAATCCTTAGAAAATATTATCTTTCACCGGCTTTGATACCTTTCAATCCTACTCTTCAAGTTACGGATTGACTCTTCCACCTTCTATGACTCAATGGCCATAGCTTTTTTCACTTTAAGAATAGCTTTCATAACAGGGACCACGCCGGCAAGAATACCGGCTCTGTAGACTTTCACAATCTCAAGACAATGTCGCAACCAACTAACGTTAAAATTCATAGATTCACAGGTAGACACCATGTTCTCTTATTTTTGAATAGTTGCTTTCCGCGACGGCACGGATAGACATACTCTCCATTTCAATAACTATCGGTAATAGACAATTCACTATGGAAACTAAAGCGGACGAACAATACTACACCACGTTCCTGGTGGCAATATGGAAATATATCCTCCATATCTTTGTGTAAAGAGTTAAGAATTTTTTCCGACCAGAAACCCACCGACGTTCCGATAGTTAGAGGAAATACACCACATGCGGGTTCCGAACGACAAACCTGCATTGGGATACCCATGACAAGAAATTCCTAAGTCAGAGTTCTCCAGATTTTCAGTGTCTGGTAGAATCTAGCTTAAAGAAAAAGAGGTAACCAAATCATCTTCATCAATGATGGTAATGCATGCTCCGACGGGATATCTCTACACATAAGAAAAACTTTCGTTATTCATCGGAAAATAAAGAAACACTTGTTGATCAATAATAACATACCAGTATGACCTTCTTGACCCGAACGACTCGGATGGGGGAATTTTCGCAAGATTCTATCCTAGCGCGCCGGCTCGAGGACGATTCACTTCTGATCGACATGATGAAGAAAGTTTGACTTGACGAGAAGAAACCTTTGTTGAAAAACTGGGAAGACGACACAACTTCACCGGTGTAAATACTATGGAAACCCTAAAGGAATAAAGAGAAACGCAGGCTGAATAGGCGGAACATGGTGGAATCAAGACTAGGAAATCAGCCTCAAACTAAACGCCTCATCAAACCCCCAATGAAAGTTAGGTGGGATAAGAGGGTGTGATACTTTAACGTTTGAAAGAGGGAAAGGATTTCCCATTGGAATCGAGTAAGAGGCAATCGAGCCCGCAAAGATAAATCGCCACCGTGCCGAACCGCCCATGCATGCCTCGCCCCACCAAACTACACCTTACCATAACCGCACCGCACCGCGCCAAGTTGTGTGTTCCATTTCCGTGGCCTCATCATGCCAAGACCGTCCATGCCATGCCTTAGCCCCACATGCCAATCTTTCCACTCTATTGTCGCGGCCCTACAAGGCCGAACCATCCATGCACGCCTCGCCTCAGCAAACTGCGTCTTTCCATGGCCGCACCATGACAAGTCGTACACTCCATTGCCGCGGCCCCCATCACACCAAGCCGTCCATGCCATACTTGCCGCGTCGACACCAACTCACCAAGCCATCGTCATGATATTCTCTAAGCCCAGTCAAGGTGATGCACGACCAGACCAAGCCAGCAATCTTCGTCTCACCACTCCACTGTCTACATCCCAGTACAATTTACGCAAGGCCGTAAAACACGGGATCGTGAACTCTCCTTACCTCTCGAAAAAGGTTAGTAGGATTTTCCTTACCATCTTGCATGTCCTGCGTTTCGATTCCGTCCTCGTATGTCACCATCATATGCTTACCTCGCAACAAGGACCTGTTCCGATCAAAACAGGGGACTTAATGTTGATGTAGGTTTTTAGCTTAGGGGTAAAATCATAAAACCCTAGTCAGACATTGACGCCACAGAACTTGAAAAATAATGTCCAAACCAAGCACATTTATTGAACCATTTAATTTTTCAGCGAGAAAATTACCGGGGTGCCATTTTTAAATGCTAATTGGGGTTTCGACAAGCCAAAACCCTAATTCTCACACTGCATGTGCCAATGGAAAACCATGCCAGCCACACCTACCACGCCAAGGCATGCCAACCATTCTTGCCGCACCACTGTGCCAATGGAAAACCATGCCATTAACACCTCCGCGCCAAGGTATGCCAACCATGCTAGCCGCACCCTTGTGCCAATGGATAACCATGCCAGCCACACCTACCGCGCCAAGTTATGCCAACCATGCTAGCTGCACCCTGTGCAAATGGCAAACCATTCCAGCCACACTTACCGCGTCATGCCAAATGAAACTTGCTATTGGCCCCATGCCAACCTAGCCGCGCCACCATCCTGGCCTTCCCTATGCGGATACCAAAGCGAAGGCGTGCAACAATCAACAGTTTCCCTTCAATCCCAGGAGCAAATACTAGCCGTCCAAGGTTACCAGACAACACATGGTATCCTTTGACCCGAAACCCTAGCTTGGTCACGATCCTAGCTTGGTAGCGCCAAACCCTTGGCCCCACCATGCTAAGCCAAACCGCACCTTGCCTATGGAAAACCATGACATCCACACTTACAGCGCCATGCCAAACGCACCATGCCATGGCCCCATGCCAACCTAGCCGCTCCACCATGCTGGTCTTCCCTATGCGGCTACCAAAGCGAAGGCGTGCAATAATCAACTGTTCCCTTCAATCCCAGGAGAAAATCCTAGCCGTCCATGGTTACCAGACAACACATGGTAACCTTTTACCCAAAACCCTAGCTTGGTGACGACCATAGCTTGGTCGCGCCAAACCCTTGGCCCCACCATTCCATTCCAAACCGCACCTTACGTTGGCCTTAGCCAAGCTAGCCGCACCGTTGTTCCAATGGAAACCATGCCAGCCACACTTACCACGCCATGCCAAACGCACCTTGCCATGGCCCCATGCCAACCTAGCCGCGCCACCATGCTGGCCTTCCCTATGCGGCTACCAAAGCGAAGGCGTGCAACAATCAACGGTTTCCCTTCAATCCTAGGAGCAAATCCTAACCGTCCAAGGTTACAGACAACAGATGGTAACCTTTGACCCAAAACCCTAGCTTGGTCACGATCCTAGCTTGATCGCGCCAAACCCTTGGCCCCACCAAGCCAAGCCAAACCGCACCTTGTCTTGGCCCTAGCCAAGCTAGCCGCCCCATGCGCCTACGGAAAACCCTTGGCCCCTCCATGCCAAGCCAAACCGCACCTTGCCTTGGCCCAAGCCAAGCTAGCCACACTTACCGCACCATGCCAAACGCACCTTGCCATGGCCCCATGCCAACCTAGCCGCGCCACCATGCTGGCCTTCCCTACGTGGCTACCAAAATGAAGGCGTGCGACAATCAACGGTCCCCTTTCAATCCCAGGAGAAAATCCTAGCCATCCAAGATTTCCAGACAACGCATGGTAACCTTTGGCCTGAAAACCTAAGTTTGGCCACGCCAAACCATGGCATCCCAACTTAGCCGTGCCACCATGCTGGCCTTCCCTACACGTCTACCAAAACGAAAGCGTGCGACAATCGACGGTCGCCCTTCAATCCCAGGAGCAAATCCTAGCCGTCCAAGTTTACCTGACAATACATGGTAACCTTTGACCCAAAACCCTAGTTTGGTCACGCCAAGCCGCGCCAAGGCATGCCAACCTAGCCGCGCCTCCATGCCACGCCAATGGCATGCCAACCTAGCCGCGCCTCCATGCCACGCCAATGGCATGCCAACCTAGACGCGCCTCCATGCAACACCAATGGCATGCCAACCTAGTCGCGCCACCATGCCACGCCAATGGCATGCCTACCTAGTCGCACCACCATGCTGGTCTTCCCTATGCGGCCACCAACAAACGAAAGCGTGCGACGATCAACAGTTACCTTTCCTCTTAAGATGCAAAATCTCGATCGTCGAAGGTCACCAAGATAACAAGTCTCCCAAGATCGACTTGCCAGGCAACAACAACATGTTACATGCTTTCCACAAAAACATTCGAAACATCAACACATATCACAAACTGGGGGATCTTCTTTGGGTATTGGTTTGGCGGTTTACTGCGTGCAGCGTACACTACGCCCGTCAAAATGAAGTGTCATAAGGGTGTGGCAGTTAGTAAATACAGGAAGTTAATGGTGAAACGCTCTTTTATGGGACATCAATTCCATGCGTTAACGGTTTCATGGAACATCAATTACATCGTTAACGGTTTTATGGAACATCAATTCCATGTGTTACCACCTCCTCCCATTTACTTACCCATTTTTCCATTCCTTAATGAGACCAGAGTACGTTTCACTTCGACTTGTATAAATAGGTCTTACCTATTTCCACCGAACAACAAGTTCAGTCAGGAGCATACACCACTCAGAAAACATTTACTAGATTTCCATCTGCTTGCTTCTCACTTTCTGATACAAGTCGTAACACAACTACTTTTCCAGAATTAACTATTCTGGTCTCATCACTTTCCTTGCTTCCCTCCCCAAAACCAACCCATTCTCCTCCACTTTGTGACCGAAGCAAGTCTGGAAAGGCCATTTCTTGGTTTAGGCCGGACTTGTACAGATTGATCTCTTGAATCTAAAGTACTCCCTTGCAGTACATTGTTTAGGGTTTAAATTCGTTTCTCACCCACACACCCGAAATTACCGAAATCAGCAGAAACCATTTTCACCCATAAACAAACGGTTAAAACCGAACTTTTTTTGTAAAAAATCGTACCTAGTCGTTGCGGTTAAAAACCGAACCGCAATCCTAACATTTCAGTGAAGGTTTCAGATTTAGTAACCACACTATAAACGGTTATGTCAACGGTTTTATACATAATCGCACCGAACCGCACCGTGTGCGCCCCAAGGCGTCCGTGTTGCACCCATGGAGCCGGTTACCACAAATGTTCCGTCTTAATCAGTAGAGGGTACAATTTATTCATTGTTTTCGGCCGAACCTTCCTTTTCACGTTTACCTTTTTGTGCCTTACACGCCAACAGTGTTTTCACTACGGCCTTCAAAGTTCAAACTTTAAAGTTCACATGAATACCAAAACAGAAAAAGTTTGTAATCAACTCTCAAGCAGGTCCATGTTAATGATGATTTTGACTGTTACTGTGTTGAGGTATTATTACTTCTATGAGTTTAGGCCGTGTTTGGATGTGTGATTCTTTGAGAGCAGGAATTTTTACACTCTATCCCTTTTGTAAAAAAATTACTATCACTTTTTCCAATTTATCTACAATAAAAAGAATGATAATACATAAAAGTAGTTTATATATTTGAAGTTTCCTTAAAGAAAAATAATAACAATTACGGTCTTTCTAGACGAAACGAGAATAAAAACATCAAAAAAGAGATCCAACTTTCATGTGTTTAGCGGGTGGGTCCTGGTGGGCTCGGCTCCCACCCCTAAAACTGGCAGGGGTCTCCCATTGTGTTTGTTGTGTTTTTTCTAATATTTTTTTTTATCGCTGATGATATCCAAAGTATGTTTAAAATTTATTTAGAAAACATAAAATAGATTACAAAGTTCTCGCTAATAACAAATGAAAGATCTCCGGATGAAAAAAAAACATAACTAGTTGAAATGTTACAAAAAAAAAGTCCAACTCTGAATCCCACAATATTAAAATAGATTTAATTCGATCTTCATTTTCAATTAGCTTGTGTTTCTCTAAATTAGCTTCTCTCCGATGTCTTTTGTATCGGTTGTGCAGCTTTTCCATTCAAACTTCATTTTTAAAAGATAAATAAAAATAAATTTATCGAGGTTAAACTATACCATTACGCTGCTTCGAAAAAAATTTGCGCTTCTTCCAAATATGTATCAAGGAATGATTGGGGGCCGAGAGAACTAATTGGGGGCCTGAATAGTAAATCTCCCAATAGCACTTTTGTGCTACCCCTTATCCTAATTTTTCGAAATTGCTAAATTACCCCTAAAATAATTAATGTTAATTAATTTGATTAAGTAAGATTAGTTATTAATCTTTTAAGTTAGAAAAAAATCTGATTTTGGGTAAAATTTGAGTTTATAGAAGAGAAAAAAAAAAGGTTGGGTAGAGAGGAAAAGAGTGATTTTTTTGGAAATTTTATGTTATTTGAAATGAGTGATTGTAGTGGAGGAAATGAGTTAAGTGAAAATTCAACCAACATAAATGATTGTGTTGATGGTGAGATTGTCTCATCTAATCCTATGGATTGGATGTTTGATGAAGAGATGTTAATAGAGGAAGCTTTGATAAATGATGCAAATGAAGATCCTATTGCTCAAGATGAACGAACCAATCCTCCATATGAAGAACCCGGAGCTCAAAACAATGAGGTAAACTTCCTATAATCTTCAAATCGTCTGAATGTTGCTCCAAGTGGTCAATTCATGGTCACTATGGAGCTACTCAGAGTGAGGGTCGTTCGTTCGATAGTATAACCAACTAACGACCCTTAAGAGTCGTTTGGTTTGTATGAAATTCATAAACGACCCTAATGTGGAGTTATGAAAAATCGTCATTTATGTTCTAAGAAATTGACGACTCTTATATGTACCCATGCAAAATCGTCAAAACAATTATTAAAAATGGACGACTCTAATTTTTAGGTTATCTGTAGTCGTTTAGTGAATGTATTATAACCCAACGACTTAATTACATTATAATCTCTGTTGCAATCACTCTTAGAGTCGTCAGATTATCATTACAAAAAAACGGACGACTTTTTGATTTTTAATGAGAGTGGTTATCTGTAATCGTTTATTGAATGTATTATAACCCAACGACTTAATTACGTTATAATCTCTGTTGCAATCAATCTTAGAGTCGTTAGATTATCATTACAAAAAACGGACGACTTTTTGATTTTTAATGAGAGTCGTTGTTAGTTACTTCTATAATGTAGACGACTCATTGTTTTCATAGCATCCTTTCATTGAATCGTAAAAGTCATACATCTTTCATAGGGTTAATCACAATACATAATAACGATGCACTTCTGCTATCAATCATAAAGCATGTAATTATACACGGTTCCATGGAAGATAAAGTAGCAATTATGTAACTCAAACTTTTTCCCACGAAGTTCTTCGTAGTATCCATACGCCTTGTTCATCTGAAAACGCAAACAAACTTAGTTAGTATCGATGAAATCTTTGGATAAGTTTTACCTAATGTTTAAATACTTACTCTTACAGTAACCATCATATCCGGAAAGGCTTCCCTTATGGCCGTAAATTCTCTCTTCAAAACATCACACTCAAATTTTATCTGTTTGAAGCGTTCCTTGATTTGTTTCAAGGACCTTGAGTTGCGATTCCCATCCAACGCCACAAAAACGATGAATACGCGGTTCCACCAAGCATCCGATGTTTCATCAATCTCTTTGCCTAGACTATCATAGTGGTTTGTTACTGTTTTCCAAGCTCTTGTAATGGCACAGTTCTCTTCGGCAATATAGGTAGTCATTGTGTTTCTCTTGGATAATGAATAACTGAGAAGGAGAAGATCTGGTTGATAGTTATGGTGTTGGTAATGAAGAGGTGAGATATGGGTCTGTTTTATAGAGTTCAACGAGCCAACTACCTCAACCACATTTGGTAGAGTTCAATTCCCCACTAAATGCTGGTAGCGTAGAGGGTCGTTAATATTTATAATTTACAACCAACCAACTCTTAGAGTGTGTCAGTTTGGTCGTCGTTAATCTTTGTTAGGAGTGAACGACCTTTGAAGGAAACATGGCAGAATGGTATATATGTTTTTGGTCCAGAGTCGTTAATCCTTGTTAGGAGTCGTTCATATTAGTTAATGGGTCGTCAAACAACGTTTTAGCAGGTGGACGACTCTGTTTGCAGGGTCACCTTTGTTTACCAAATGTCGTTAATCTGCTAAAAATTGTTGGACGATTTTTTATGGTGTCGGGCACATATATAATATTTGTTGACGACCCAAGCATAGAATCGATATTTTGTTGAACTAGTTCATTATATTGAATTGAAAAAACGTACATGTGCTATGAAATAAAACATAAGGGAAAGACATATAATAGTTTAATACAAAGAGCTAGTTCAATAAGGAAATTGAAAACGAGATTAATTATATTCGGCGAATTTCCATTCAACTTCCTCCAAGAGAGTATAGAAGTCTTCGTGCAAAAACTCATGGCCGTACCTTAATTCGTATTTGGTCCGACCCATTACATACTGGAAAAACAATTATTTTAACAAGTTAGTGTTGTTGAATAATCATAACCAAATTAACAATTTTTGATCAACGACATATTGATTCAGAAACTTACTCTACTCATTCGTTCTTCGTTTGGGTAAGCGTCCTTACGAGCTTTCAATTCGTTTCTCAGCAATACGCATTCATTGTATAAATAAGCATACCTTTACCTTACCTGCATGAGCGTCCTCCTATTACGATTTCCGTTGAGTGCTTTGAAAACCTTAAACACACGTTTCCACCAAGCATTGGTGTTTTGATCATGCCCAAGGTAAGGCCCTCTTGTTGGGTCTTCGTTAGCGGTCACCCATTCCGCCTCCTCAACTGAGTGCTTGGTGAGAGTGGTGTGTGCTCTGACAATAGCAACATCTTCTATGTCATTGAACTGGTTTTGAGACATTTTTAGTGTTTGAAGGTGATGTGTGACTGCTTTAGGATGATTGAATGTGATGGGTGAATAAGTTTGGAAGATATAGGTCTCAATTTATAGCAAAGTAAACTCAACGGCTAATTGATTGTGAATAAAACCTTCGCTTTATTTCAAAAACTAGCAATAACTGCTCCGAGGAATCAAACATATATTGGATTTTGAATTTCTGCATTTAAATCCATTAGAGTCGCTAGCTGTTAATACGATACCTAACGACTCTATTTATGGTTTGGCAACGGCTCTTCCAGGTCAAACTGTCCATTAATGTTTCAGAGTCGTTAATATTATTTGGAGAATCATTAACATTACTTAGTAACAGTCGGCATATTGGAATGTAGTATGTGGACGACCCTTTGGTTATATTTTACTTCTTTTTTTTCAGGTTGTAGTACGACAAAGCTCCCATCCAGTACCTGTATCCATAATGGGTCCGAATACCTCCCAACACTATATGACTGATTTGGTACGTTTACCTTAACCGAATCGGTATATTTATATATTCTAATAATTTTATTAGTGATCAAATTGTTGTCTAATGTAATTGTTTGGTCAATTTAGACATGGGTAACCAAGAATGACATTAAGGAGTGGCTTATCCCTAAGGCAAAAGAGAAGATGTGTGTGGTTGTTCAAAGTAGACACGTCGATTGTGACATGATGGAAATGGTATGCGAGAGAGCGGGTAAGAAGGGAGAAAGTCACAAAGGCAAGAATTACAAGTATGAGAAGAAGACGACTAGGGTCTACCGCACAAAATCGAAGAAGTGTCAATGTCCGTTTAGGATTGTTTTCAAAAGACACGATGAATCGGATGTATTCCGATTGTATAGTATTCCAAACGGGCGTCACAACCATGATCCACCCACAAGTTTATATGGGCACACACCATATGCCCGGTTAAAACCACATCAGATGGATAGAGTTCGGCAGATGAAGGGATTTAGACCACTTAAGATCCTAAATGCAATAAGGGCGGAAGATAAGGATAACTTGTCCACCATTTCCACAATCCACGCCGCCAAAGAAACGATTAAGAGAACCTAATGGAATGGTAGGTTGATTATGCAACAATCAGAGTGGTTAGCGGAAACACTTAACTACGCCATGCAAACTAAGGTTGGTCCGGATGAGAAAGTGACTCATATTTTTCTTGCACATCCAAGGATGGTGGATTTGGCACAGTGTTTTTACCAGGTCCTCTTCATAGATTGCACCTATAAGACAAACAAGTATAACATGCCGATGTTGAACGTGGTAAGCCATACTTCGGATAAAAATTCATTCACCGTTGCATGGTGCTTTATGGAAAAAGAAGAAATACCGGACTATGTTTGGGCGTTGGAACAAGTGAGGTTGATTTACCGTGGAGATGAGACACCGCAAGTTATATTTACGGATAGGGATTTTGCAATTATGAGTGCCGTTCGTCAAGTATTTCCACTTGCTCAACAATTTCTTTGTACGTGGCACATCCAAACCAATAAATTTTCTAATTGCAAGAATCAAATCCAAAAGATCCATACTAAGAAGGGGAATCAACGCTCTAAGGAGGAAGATGACCGTTTAATTAAACTTTCCAAAGAAGAGCGTGAGGAAGAAAAAAAGAAGGAAAAGGAAAAATATGACAAAGAGTGGGATGTATGGAAAGTATTTTGCGAGGATTGGGACAATTTGGCTCATTCAAAAATAGAGGTTAAGTATTATGCTAACTTGCAGAAGTTTATTGATGTATGGAGTACGGATCATAAGAAGGTGGTTGATTATTGCTTGAATACATGGTTGATTCCTTGGAAGGAGAAGTTTGTTTATGCATGGACCAATAAATACAAGCACTTCAAAAATGAGTCTACAAGTGTTGCAGAGTCGTCTCACGGCCGTTTGAAGAAAATATTGGATCAAAATAGGGGTGGGGTAGTTACGGTACAAGAAGCTATTCACGAGCACGCAGAGGACGACTTACAAAAAATAGTGGCACAGATGGAGTTGAGCAAAGACCGTTTTTTGATGCAACACATAAAGGACAAAGTTTTGTTACGGTTGGTATCAAACCAAGTCTCATGGTGGGCAATTAACTATATGATGGATCAACTTACAAATTTTATAGATAAAGCAGAGGCCGGAAAGGTGATTCAGACGGAGTGTAATTGTACAACCGATGTTTGGCTCGGCCTCCCTTGTAAACATAAACTTGGTGGGTACAAAGATTCCATTCCTCTTGAAGATATCGATCCATTCTGGAAGCAACTATCATTCATCCCTAAGCCCACGGGTTTGTCCGATGAAGAATTTGGAGACTTGGAGATTGGAAAGTACATCACCCTAAAATACCGAAAAATGAATTGTGCAGGAAGACACATTTTGGTTGCTAACTTGTGGCCGGTCGCCCGTAAGAGCTTGGGGTTTGAAGAAGAGCCAATCAAACAAAAACCGCCCGGAAGACCAACAACAAAAATGTCATTTAGAGAAACTGTTAACAATGACAATGATGCCGATAGATACCGATCACGTCATGAGCATGTCCAGGCGGAATATGATGAGTACGAAAAGTCTTTCATTCCTACGACACGGGGTCGGTCGAAAGAGCAAGATAATGAAGTTAGGGATATTGTTGAGCATGCGGTCGATACCCAGCAAATCCAAACTAATGGTATGTTGACGATAAGAGGAATTAGGGGTAATCCTACCACACCTAGGGATTCGCAAGGAAGACCACATCGTGTTGCTTACACTTTATATAAAGAGTATACCGACCAACTTCCTTACGTCATCTTAGATCACCTTATATCCACCGACGACGTTGATGGGGATGGTAATTGTGGTTACCATGTTGCAACGGAACAATTAGGCCATTTTGACAAGGATGGCGAACTTAACCTCAACCAAATCCAATATGCAAGGAAAATAATGGCGGGAAAACTTGTTGAGGACAAACAACTTTATTTGACAATGCTCATAGAAGGAGATCAAAAAGAAAGTGAATTGAAGTTTAGGGAGTTGGTATCAAACGTGAAATGGAGGAAGGGTTCGAAGAGGGCCGGTTTTAAGTTTTGGATGCAAATGCCTTTTGGTGGACAACTTCTAGCTGACACATTCACTTGTGTGGTAATTGTATTCAGCAAAGGCTTCCCCGGAGGTTCTTGTATGTACGTACCCTCAAGAACTAGGTGTGACGCGGCGATAAAGAAAAGGAGAATTGTAATGGCACATGTCAACAATAACCATTATATAGGTTTGAAGATTTCCGAAGAATGCCCTATACCACCGGTGGTCTATGGACATTGGGGACAGTACACCAAGGAGTTGACAAACCAGTACGAGTATGGAATGAACATGTGGAATGGTCTAGAAGGAACACCATGTACAATGCTTTAACACTTCATATGGTTTGATAGTTAATTCTGTTTTAGAGTACAATGCATGAACACTTGGATGTTTTTTTTTTGAAGTACAATCCTTAACGAATTCAATGTGTTTTATCAGGGTCGTTTACATTAATTAAGGGTCGTTTACATTTAAGCACTTTAACACAACGACACCAGTTCTCCAAATACAAAGGTCCACTGTCCCTTTTGGAACCTAGAGTCGTTCCTAGTATTATTAATAATCAAACGACTCTATCAATACTTTTTAAAGGTCGTTGAAGTATGAATTGAAAATAAACGACCCCATATATATATATATCCCTTCAACGGCTCTATATGGAGATACCATTTCCCAAAAAAAAAAAAAGGTCGTTGGGGCTTTTGTATATAAAAATTCAACGAAGGTCATAGAACCTAAAACATTCAAAGTTTATCATTTTTTCAATGGCAAGTTCGTCATCAACTACCAATTCAATTGACACCATACTTACGAGATGCAAGCGACCAACCAAGTCAATATTGGCAATGGAAGAAGTGATACGACAAAGAAGCATGCGAATAGAACTAACAATATGAAAACCAAAGTTGTGATTGTTACAATTGTCTCATTGATGGTACGGGCCCACGAGGTATCATATCCGAATAGAACTTTCCCGCCATCTTTAGGTTCACCTCTTGCTTTCCCACCGGGAAGACGAGTAAGCTGCAAACGCGTGGGTGGAATGTGTTGCGCGCTTGCTTTAATTGGGCCTCTCTTCTTCGGATTCGGCTGTGGTTGTGGTTGCGCAGCATCCTCTTGAATCTCCTCCTCCTCCTCATCATCATCATCATCATCACCATCATTTACTTCCTTACCATTTCCATCATTACCATCATCCTCATCATCCTCTTCATCACTGCTACCACCACCGTTTCCATCCTCATCCTCATCCTCATCCTCATCATTACCTTCATCCCTCTCTTCCTCAATCTCATTAACACCATTCAATCCATCACCAACATTACCTTGATCATATTGACCCTCCTCTTCATCATCAAAAGCAGCATATTGACCTTCTAAATGAAGTTCTTCATGTTCCGCGACTTCTTCTTCTTCGTCGCTTGGGGTTGTAGATATGACATCAGCTGGTTCTCTAGGTTCGCGGATAATTAAGGCTACCTCACTCGGTGTTTTTCCTCGTAAATGACCCGCATTAAGGTATTTTTGGTGGCGGGGAGGTCTGGACGGAGGAGTAATGAAGACATTCTTATCCTTTTTACTGAAAGCCCAACATGAAACAAAAACCAAACGATTCTAATCAAGACCAAACGACTCATCCCAGAAGCCAAACGATTTCTCGTTTTTATTAACGACTCAACCAAAAATAATAACGATTCTTATAATTTTTAAGACAGAAGAACTATTACAAATAATGGAGTCGGCCACTAATAAAATTGGTCGTCCAACATAATCGTTATCCATTCGAAATGATGTGGACGACTATTACAAATATCGGACCAGTATGGTGGTTTCGAAACCTATTGAGTCGTTCAAAAAAATAAAGAATCGTCCAACAAATTGCACAAGAGTCGTTTAACATAAAATCATTGGCTAACGATTTAATCTTGCATGTCAAGAATCGTTAAAATAAGTTCTATGGGCTACCGATTCAAAAAAAAAACAACAATTTAGACAGCAGGAATCGTTAAATCCTAAACCCTAATGGTGGACGATTTCAACGAAGTAAAACATGCAGATCATATATCGTTGTTAGAACATGAAAAATCGTTAACAAAACATCAAAAATCGTTAGACATTCATAATCCTAGGTTAACGATTTCTATCCTGAGAAATCGATTTCTCCGATTCAAACCCTAGTTTTGAGCAGAACATCAAATTCAACTAAAACCCAAGTAAGAGTATGGTGTTCTAAAGGACATACCTTCTAATTGGAGCCATTTGATTGTTCGGCGGTTTTGATTTCTTACTTGAACTCGAACACTCCTTCGCTGCTGTGACGGTATTAACGAGATTGAGAATTTCAATTGCTTTTCTCGCAGTCTGCTTAGTACGTGCCATGTTTGTAGAAGAAGTTAATCGTCGATTAAAGTTTTTGCATCGACGATTTCTACGAGGAATCGGATAAAAAAAAATTCTGAATGTAGTTAATGGAGGAACTGAGAGGGAGGGGGAGAGGAGAAGAAGAAGAGTCGGCAGTTTAATAGGATTTTGGATTAAGTTTAATATGATTTTTAGGGTTAAACTGATGGGAAGGGCAAAATAGTATTTCCATGTATTTTTTGGAACCCCCTTAAAAATCTAGGTGTGGGTATAAAAAAATCATGGCCCCCAATTAATTCTCCCGGCCCCCAATCATTCCTTGATATGTATCTGAGATTAATTTTTTCAATCGAGTACATTTCCTACATTTTTCGTTGATGAAATAGAAAAATCAAAACACTGAAATCTAACCACATTACGAACAATAAGTGGCACTACAGTGTGGATACAAACACTCACTCCAGATCAGTCCATCTATAATTAATGGATGATGCCAGACTACTGTTGTTCTTTTATCTGCGTATCTCCTTCTGTTTTCTGCAATTAAATGCAACAATTTTAAAGGGAGTGACTACAGCTGGGACAACTGTTATAGTCCAAAACTTGGACATGATGTGGCACAATCTGAGCGGTAGAGAGGGAAATGATTCTAGCATCGAGATTGGTAATGGGGTGAAGAGGAGAATGATCAAAGGCTTGGATCTGTTGTCCAAGTTTTGAACTATGGTAGTTGTCCAAGTTCTAGAGTTTTCCAATTTTAAATCTGTTACTGTAATGACATACTGCATCAATCGAGTGTGGGGGCGAAATTTGATTTGTTTGGCCTCACTAATTGGGCCCAACGAGCGAATCAACAGAGGACCTTACATGAGAATTATTTTTTGGGGACCACGGTTTTTTGGGAGACCATGGTTTTATTTTGGGTAAGACGTTAGAAGTAAATCTAGGTCGCCCCTTATCTAGATATTTATATTAATACTTAAATTACCCTCCTGATTAATTTTGAGTAATGATTAGTTAGTGTTAATAATAGTTAGTGTAATGATTAAGTTAAAGATAATTAGTGAGATTAAAAAAACATATGTTTTTTTTTTAAAAGAAGTAAAATTATTGAAGAGTAAAGTAAGAGAAGATGAAGAAGAAAAACATGGATTTTACCAACCACAATCGGAGGAAGAGTATTTGGGTACCTAGGTATGCTTCAAACTTAGATAATGTTGGTTGAATTGATCCAAAATTTCAACAACAAAAAAATGTAAATTTTTTAAGTAGATTTGGGCTTGTTCAGTTACTTTATGTGAAGAACAGGTAACCGAACACATCTGAAAGTGTAGTTCGGTTACTTTTTCCAAACACGCAGGTTACCGAACTTGCTCTTAATGGAGGTTTTTAGTCGTTCGGTTAACACGCAGGTTACCGAACTTTGTTTATAGGATTTCTGAGAATAATGTTCGGTTTTGCAATGTTGTTAGAACTTTAGGGTCTATAAGTTCGGTTGGTTCGCAACCTATATCTAACCGAACTTCGCGTTGATTAAGATTTTACCAAGTGTACAAAGTTCGGTTGTTTCGCAAACTTCATACCAACCAATATCTAACCGAACTACACGCAATTAGTGAAGAGTTCGGTTTGTCAAGGTTTTTTGCGAACAAACCGAACATAGTGGGACAAGTTCGGTTAAATTGAAACTCAACATAGTGGACAAAATAGCACAGTTCGGTTACATTGGATTTTTTTTAATTTTTTTTGTAATATTAGTAAAGTTCGATTAGGAAATAGTTTTAGTCTTCTTTGCGAACCAACCGAACATAGTGGGAAAAGTTCGGTTAAATCAAAACTCAACATAGTGGGAAAAATAGCACAGTTCGGTTACGTTGGATTTTTTTTTGTAATATTGGTAAAGTTCGGTTAGAAAATAGTTTTAACCTTCTTTGCGAACCAACCGAACATAGTGGGAAAAGTTCAGTTAAATCAAAACTCAACATAGTGGGCAAAATAGCACAGTTCGGTTACATTGGATTTTTTTTTTTTTAATGTTGGTAAAGTTCGGTTAGAAAATAGTTTTAGACTTTTTTGCGAACCAACTGAACTCAACATATTGATTTTCAGAGAAGGGTTTGGTTAGCAACATATTGATATGCGAACCAACCGAGCTCTGAGTTCGGTTAAGAAAAAATTAATTCGTGATAACCGAAGTGTTGTTCGTGTTCTTGGTTTCAGAATGCTCGGTTAGCAAACCAGTTTTTTTTAAACTATTCCTAACCGAACATGCCACTGTAACTTCCATTTAAACTATATTTTGATGATTTCTACTCAGTTTTCTCAATAAAAAACGAATTAAAAGTGATGGATTTTTCAATCGAACGAGTAACGTCAAGGAAAGAGAGATGAAGAAGAGAAGATTTTTTTTTTAAACTAATTTTTGATGCCCCTGCTATCTTTGTTTTTGTTTTTGATTTTGGTTAATGATTCATTTAAATTAAATGTATATGATTAGATTTATATATATGATTAGATTTATATAATTATTAGATTAGTTTTGATTTAAATTAAAATAAAGGATAAATGTGTAATTGTCTTACTTTAAGACACCCTTTATAAGTATAGGGAGGTTGGCCTAATAAAACCATGGTCCCAAAAAATCGTTCATTTTAATTCTGTTGCTTTTCTATGGACATGTTAAATATGTTGTGGGGGCGAAAATTAACTCTTTGGCCCAGGGCAAATGATGTTTTGTCTTATTAGCATTTTCGTACACCCCTAAGCAAAACCAGCCCCCCTATTAGCAATCTTGAGTTAGTAGGAAATACCATTAGGTCCTAGGAATAATATATTAGGATGAGTCTAGTCCATTTGACCCAGTCAAATGTATATTTGGTCCTATTTGGTAATATAAATTATCATTTGTTCCTATGGTGATGTCACAGATGATGTAAATGTCATCATGTAGTGGCAGAAATACCCTTTTGGATAAGGATCATATATATAGTCAAAAAGTAAGAGAGAAGAAATCATTCTGAGTTTTACTTTCTCTCACCTCCATATCTTCTGATCTAGAATCTCTCTCTCTCTCTCTTTTTTCTCTCCTTTTTTTCTTCTTGCTGATGCAATAATGTTGTGGTGATGAAGATGGAGATGAACTCGTGTTGGTGATGATTAATACAAATTTTTTCTTTGATCTGTAGACGATGATGTTGCTATTGTTGATCTGTTTTCTTTTTCTCTCTTCTTTTCTCTTTGTTTTCTTGATTTGTTTTGCGAATCTAAATATGTTGATGTTGATGTTGATGTTGCTACTGTTGAATACGTTGTTGCTGCTCATGTTGGTGATGATGAATACATATGCTTTCTTGACGACGACGAAGATAATGATTTTTGAATGAACGGTTGTTGATGATGATAGAGTTCATTGTTGTTGTTGTTGTTGATTACGATCTTTATTTTTGAATTATTTTTGTCTCTGTTGATGGTGATGATGATGAAGAAGATGAAGAATTGTTGTTGCTACTGATGTTGACGATGAAGATGATGATGATGCAGTTCATTCCAAAAATGAAGTCTGTTTTTATATGGAGTTCATTCATGGGAATGAAGTCTGTTCTTTTAGCTTTTTGTTGTATGGAGTTCATTCCTGGGAATGAAGTTTGTTTTTTTAGCTTTTTGTATGGAGTTCGTTCCTGGGAATGAAGTATGTTTTTTTAGCTTTTTGTATATGGAGTTTATTCCTTGGAATGAAGTCAGTTTTTTTAGCTTTTTGTATGGAGTTCATTCCAGGGAATGAAGTCTGTTTTTTAGCTTTTTGTATGGAGTTCGTTCCTGGGAATGAAGTATGTTTTTTATCTTTTTGTATATGGAGTTCATTCCTGGGAATGAAGTCTGTTTTTTTAGCTTTTTGTATAGAGTTCCTTCCAGGGAATGAAGTCTGTTTTTTAGCTTTTTGTATGGAGTTCATTCATGGGAATGAAGTCTGTTTTTTTAGCACGGAAGAACTGCTGCATAAAAAAAAATTAACACGGAAAGGTATTTTTGTCTATTTAAATATTTTTAATTAATTATGGACCAAACAGTAAAGGCGTTTGACCAAAGGACAAAACAGATATGGGCCCACCTAAAAAGGACCAAACGATATTTTTCCGGTTGAGTTATCGGCTTGGCCCCATAATAATCAGCTCAAAACATCGAAGTCCAACACGTCTTTCTGGTCCCTCGATTAGTTGGAGATGTGTTACATCCAAGGGCGAATCCACAGTGGGGCCATTGGGTCACCGGCCCCCTTAAGTTTTTTGGAAAAGAAAAAACGATATGTGATTTTGTTTCTAAATAACCTTGTGCCCCACAAATTTCTGAAACTAATCTCATGCTTTTCCACATATCCGACTCCACGAACTAACAAACTTCCATTAAACCAGGGATTATTAGTAGATACAATCAATTTTACCCGGAGAACATATGACTTGCTTAGGTTAAAGTTCGTAAGTTCATATGAACGGCTAAAGACTAATGACCAAATATGAACAAATAATACTCCATTTGCAAACTTAAATACTCTATTCGACGGAGTGTGACGAGTGTTAGTCTTTGTGGGAATGCATTTGCAAACTTAAATATGATCATTTCAAAAGCTATGATGCTGGAATAAAGCTGGCTAAACTGTTATTAACTTATTATCATTGTCTCATCAGTGGAAAACTAATAATACTCCATCTATTCAAGTGTTGTTTATCTTTTTTTTTTTTCTTCATCTTATTATGGTATTGTTGCCGGTTGGTCATTGGTCAGTAATAGTATGTGTTGTGTTGGTGATCAGATTTGATTTAGTTTGTTCTTCTTCTACCATATATAGCACCGTAGTGTTTTAGTATTTGCATCTGAATTGTATCCTTTTGTAACTCATTGGTCTATTGTAGCGAGGTTTAATGAAGGTTTGGCCTATTTAAATTAGTTCTTCTTAGATGAGGTACGAGATTTTGGTAATTAAATTCTAGTGATGATCATCGATTACAGATTGTGCTCCCACTAAACTTTTATTCTAGATTCGCCACTGGTTACATCAACAGAAACTAAGTAGAGGATTTGGAACAAGTACTGAGCTAGCTGATGATCCACTGGAGTATATATATTTCCATTTCCGTGCTTTTTTTTTAAATTTTTTTTTTCTCTCTTTCGGAAAAGTTTGTTTACTTTTCTTTTTTGTATTCCATTAGTGAATAATACAAAAACGGATCACTTTGTTAGCTAGACCAACCATTGTTGACTATTGAGTTAACCGAGTGATTTTTGATCGCCAAAGCCAAAGTCCAAACTACATTCAAGAAAAGATAGGATTAAACTAACTACAAAGTACAAAACAGAGAAAATGTGTCTCCAATTTTAGTCTTTAGAAGAAAAAAAGTTCTTCTATATGTTTCTATTCACATGGTAGATATAACGGAAAATTAGTCATTTGTCCAAATATTTTTAAAACATGGTTCAAATGAACGAGTAAAAATTAGTATGGATGAAATGGACACCAAAAAAATAGCAAGGATGAAGCTGTATTCATCCCGACTTAAACTTAAAAAATAGCAAACATGAAACTGGATGCATCCCGATGTAAATTAAAAATAAGAAAAAATATTTAAAAATGGTGGGATAAAACTGTTTACATCGTGACTATTTTTACATTTTTGTCCATTTAAACAGTATCAAAATCCAAATATCCTTTTCACCCAGGAATTATTGATTTTGGTTTTTTTAACCAATTTTGTGTATATATATATAATTAATTATTTGGTTGATAAAAAAGAAAAATCAAAATTCTAACATATACATATATCTAAAATTAATTTTTTAATCGTTCAAATTTCCTTAAACTTTTTGGTTGATAAATCAGAAAAATGGATAATTGAACAATATTTTATTTAATTCATGTTCATATAAACAATATCAAAATGTACAAGTCTGTTTCACTCAGAAATTGTTGATTTTGGTCTTTTAAACCAATTTTGTTTAAGCTATATGCTACAATTTAAATTATGTTGATGTACTATGGACATATTAATCAGGTGTGGGGCGAAAATTAACACAAAATTGGTTAAATAGACCAAAATCAATAATTTCTGGGTGAAAAATACATGTAAAATTTGATACTGTTTAAATGGACAAAAATGTAAAGATAGCCAAGATGTAAACAGTTTCATCCTACCTATTTAAAAATATTTTTTCTTATTTTTAATTTACAAAGGATGTATTCAGTTTTATCCTCACTATTTTTTAAATTCAAGACAGAATAAAACCAATTTCATTCTTACTATTTTTTTGTTGACCATTTCAACCATATTAATTTTTACTCGTCTATTTAAATAATGTTGTAAAAACATTTGGACAATTAACTTAATTTCTATAAAATTAACTATTTTGGCCCCACTTATATTTTTCCGTAGTGGCGGCGAGGCAAAGACAAAAGAAGAAAAAAAACAGTTATTGATATTTCCATTTTCGGGCTTTAAAAAAAAAATTCTCTTCCGAAAAGTTTTTTTACTTTTTCTTTTTTGTATTCCATTACTGAAGATAATATAAAATACAGAAACCGATCATTTTGTTAGCTAGACCAACCATTGTTGACTAGTTAGTCAACCGAGTGATTTGATCGCCAAACAAACTACAAGAATCCAATGCTTCATGAAAAGATTGGATTAACTAACTACAAAAATACAAAACAGAGAAAATGTGTCTCCAATTTTAGTCTTTAGAAGAAAAGAAAAATGTTCTTCTTTGTGTTTCTATCCACAATGGTGGTTGTCCGAAACTGCTACACTTCCCCTACTTATTTCTTCCACTCCATTCTCCCATTGTGTCATTATTGATAAAGATAGTCATGGAATTGAGAGTATATTGATTAATCGGTATATCTTACAATGGAACATAGTTCCTACTTATACAAGAGATATGATCCTAGAAGTAAATGAGAATATTACACCATATATTACATGCAAGGAAACTAATATATACGTTGTATACTCTAGATTAAAGATAGAAGATATGCAGAGATATGCAATATACTCTATCCAAAGATGACAACACTATGTCTCTTAACACCCCCCCTCAAACTCAAGATGGTCGAGAACACATGTTGAGTTTGGATACTAGGAATCGAAGACGATGAGAGGGTGTGATTTAGTTAACAAATCAGCTATCTCAGTAACTCCGATTTGGTGAACTGTAGATGTGATCATTTCTTGTAATGATGTCGTACAAAGTGGCAATCAATCTCAATATGCTTTGTTCGTTCATGGAAAACATCATTGTGCGCAATATGAATAGCTGATTTGTTGTCACAATATAATGTAGTAGGTTCGGAAAAGATGAACTCCCATGTCACTTAGAAGCCATCTAAGCCAGACAATTTCGAAGTGGTGTGAGCAAGGGCTCGATACTCAGCTTCTGACTCGAAGGAAACAACAGATTGTTTCTTACTTCGCCAGAGATTAGAGAATTGCCAAGAAACACACAATACCCAGTGGTGGAACGTCGATCAAGTAACATCACCAGCCCAATCGAGTCAGTATGCCCGAGAGTAAGATCAAGTAGAAGGAAAATGCAATCCTTGGTATAATGTACCTTTGATGTAGCTAAAGATATTCTAAGGACACTGAAAGATAATGTGTTGATCGTGGAGCTGACATGAACGACTCACAATATGAACTGCATGACTGATATCAGGTCGAGTGATAGTTAAATAGTTTAGACTACCAACCAGCTGGCGATACAATGTAGGATTGGATAATACATCACCATCCATAGGATTGTATTTTACGTTTAATTCTAGTGGAGTATCAGCTGTCTTGTTATCAACTAGCCCTGCACGACTTAGAATCTCAGAAGCATATTTTACCTGGGAGATTAAACAGCCTGTGGATGATCGATCCACTTCTATACCAAGAAAATACCGCAAGTGACCAAGATCTTTCATCTCAAAAGATGAACTTAATCGTGACTTGAGTGCATTAATACCGCCAAATCACTTCTGTGATAACCATGTCGTCAACATAAAGAAGAAGAAGAACAATCCCTTTTTCCGATTTTCTAAAGAACATAGCAGAATCATAGGCACTTTGACTAAACCCATATTTAGTGATAGCTTGCTAAACTTTTAAAACCAAGCACGAGGTGCTTGTTTGAGACCATATAGTGCTCGACGTAACTTACAAACTTGATTTGGAGCATGAGACAATCCCGGGGTGGCTGCATGTATACTTCTTCTTGGAGATCTCCGTGAAGAAAGGCATTAGTAACATCCATTTGATGAAGATCCCATCCACGAATGAAGCAAAGAAGAAGGGTACGCACAGTTGTCATTCGAGCTACAGGTGCAAATGTTTCCTCGTAATCGATTCCATACTCTTGAGTACATCCTTTTGCAACAAGACGAGACTTGTAGCGTTCTATTGAACCATCGCCTTTGTTTTTATCTTGTACACCCATCTGCATCCAATCACAGACTTTCAGGTGGTAAGTCTACCATGTCATATGTTCCACTTTATCAAGTGCAATTAACTCTTTCTTCATTGAACATTGCCAATCCGGAATGGCTGATGCTTCCCTGTAAGTTTTAGGTTCATATAATGGCAATATAGTTGACAAGTAACAATGGTAGTCTGATAACTTAGCTGGTGGACGCCTTTCTCGAGGAGCAAGAGTAATCTCTTGAGGTGCAGGATCCTGTTCGGGAGAAGCAATATGATGATGAGGCATAGAGTGGTTAGAGAACGAATCATCCACAGTATCAGTTGTTTCTAGGGTAGGAAAGGTTTCTAAGGTTGGAGTAGTGATCTCGGGGGTGGAAACGATAGGTTCAGATGTAGAACTTGAAGAGGAACTGATATCAAAAGGATCAAGATACGTAAAGCTCTCGAGTTCTTCTTGTTTTGGGAGAGAGTAATATGGTATTTTCTCCCAGAAGGTTACATGACGAGATATACGGAGTTTTTGATCGACAGATCAAAACAACGATACCCTTTTGTTCTATTCCGTAACCTAAAAACACACAAACTGCATTCTTTTTACTAAGTTTGTTACGCTCTCGTTCTGGAAGGAGAACAAAGCATGTTGAACCAAAGACACGGAGTTCTGAGTAGTTAGGTATTTCTCCATATAATCTTTCATATGGAGACACTCCACCAATAACAACAGTTGGACTACGATTTATTATATAGATGACAGTGAGGATGACAGATTCTCCCAAAAATTGGAAGGAACAGATGCGAGAGAGTAATTGGGTTCTAGCAGTTTCAATAATGTGACGATGTTTACGTTTCTGCAACACCGTTTTGCTCAGGAGTTTCAAAAGACAAGAAAGTTGAAGAAGAGTACCTTCGATTTGAGAAAAATTTTAAATGGATTAGATATATATTCCCCCTTGATCAGACGAAAGATTTTAATGGTTTTGTGAACTGAGTTTTGATCATGGCAGCAAACTCAAGTGTATATTTTTAAGAATTCGGATCTTGAACTGAAAAGATAAACCCAAGTGTATCTTGTATAGTCATCGATAAAGGACACATAATATATAGCCCCTCCTTTAGAAACAACAGTGACTTTCCCCAAACATCGAATGAATTAAATCGAAAGGTGCAGTAGAAGAAGTGATACTTTTATTAAATGGTAGTGCGGTTGTTTAGCAAGCTTACATGTGATGCGCAGGCTCTTTATCTAGCTGAACGGACCCTAAGAGACCTTTATTAATCATATATGTAAGACGGGAAAACGAAATATGACCTAACCTAGAATGCCAAGACATGAAAGGAGAAACAGGTGAATGACTGTGTTGAAGTTGTAGCAAGACAACATGATTTTTCGATTGTGGAGAGATAACTAGAGATTCAAGGAGATATAATCGACCCACTCTACGCCCTATCCCAACTAGCTTCTCCGTCTTGGGATCCTGTATAACACAACCAGAAGGAAAGAAGTGAACATTAAATCCTTGATCACACAGTTGTCCAATAGAAATAAGATTCATGGTAATCTTTGGTACTAAGAGTACGTCAGGAACACATAGTTTGTCTGAAGATTTAACTAATCCAATGTGTGTTGCCGCTAATTCCGAACCATCAGCAGTATGTATTTTGGGAGTTATTATGGAATGTAATTTCTCAAAGTACTTTTAATTAAATGTCATATGGTTGGATGCACCTGAGTCTAGGAACCATCCAGTTGAGTAAATACCTGGGGGAATTGCAAGTGCAGAGGCTACATTATGATTATTACCAATAGACAAAGCTTGTCTAATCATGTCTTGGATATCAGCTAGAGATGGTGCATGTTTCTTCTCAATCTCGGATGTGACAGGTGCAGCAGATGAAACGTGTCAATGTTGCATTTGAGTTTCTCCTCTTTTCACGCATATTTCGGATGTTGGTGATGTGCGGTTGTTTCGTATGTCCTATCTCCTTGCAGTAATTGCATTGATATGGAGACGAAGTTTGTGATGTTCCTGGTGACATTGAAGGTGGTTGAGAAGCTAACAAAGTAGAAGAAATTATCAGTATGAGAAGGTTAACGGAATTTCAGTCTCTTGACAAGGGATTTGATTACTGGTTGTTTGCAGCGGAAGGTTGGATCTTGGTTGGCTCTGATACCATGATAAAGATAGTCATGGAATTGAGAGTATATTGATTAATCGGTATATCTTACAATGGAACATAGTTCCTACTTATACAAGAGATATGATCCTAGAAGTAAATGAGAATATTACACCATATATTACATGCAAGGAAACTAATATATACGTTGTATACTCTAGATTAAAGATAGAAGATATGCAGAGATATGCAATATACTCTATCCAAAGATGACAACACTATGTCTCTTAACAATTATTATTAGATTTAACCGATACCTGCATAACACCTAATAGGGGAAGTAAGTGCGGGATATATATCATTTTCCGTGGTCGTCTTGTGCATAATAATTATGGATCCTCATTTACGAAGAGTATACGTACGACTCGGTAATGCATGCACATAGAATCTGCCTTCCCAGCGATACTAGAGGGAATCCAAACGCTCTTGTCAATAATACATTATGTGAATCCAGACTCCAGATAACAGACAGAATCACAGAGTACTCAGTACTGAGTGTCCTTACATTTCACGAAGCTGCTACACTTCCCCCACCCGTATCCCCACTCTCTTCCACCATTACGTGGCTTGGATCTTAACCCTTGATCCCTAGATTGAGATTAGCACGGGATTTTTGTGCGGCATCAGACCATGACACCTCGTGGTGGACAACTTTGGGGGACATGAGTGGTGTCATCTAGCATTTTCGTACATTTCATGCATTAATTCATTGCGTGTTGTTTTCTGCATGCAACAATTTAAATCTGTTACTGTGATGACATATATTGATCAGGCGTGGGGGTGAAAATTAATTGGTTTGGCCTTACTTATTTATACACTAGTGGCTGCGTGGTTAAAAAACAATTTTTGGCTTGCCGTAATCAACAACAGATAATCTTCCTGGCCCTCAGATACTCGAGATGTGTTACATCAACAGGAGAGGATCTGGAACAAGTAAGCTAGCTGATGATCTTAGAAAGTTTGTTGTATCGAGAGGATATTATATTTTTGTTTGAAAAGAGAAGGTTATATTAAGAAAAAGGAAAAAACAAGGTTACAGCCACATATCCGGCGAATAACACATTACATGTTCAACACTTCATTTCAATTGAACAAAATGAAACGTAAAGAAAAATCTGCAAAAACATTTATCTCAGACAGCCAAAGAATAATTGACTGTCTAATGATTAAACAAAGCTCATTCACACTCTTAACTCTCCCTCCATGTATTCTTGAGTTCCTTTCCTTCCACAAATGCCATGGAATTGCATAGATTAGTAATGGTAATTGGAAATGTCCAGGTCAAGTGGGATCATGAGTGGATTATTTATTTCAATTTCTGGTTGTTGTTTTTTTTATAAAGAATCCTGTCTTATTGATTTGGTGCTGTATTTGAAAATAGATTTTATTTTGTTTTTTTTCACAACTGAACATTTTATGATACAAAAACGGTCACTTTGTTAGACCAGCTATTGTTGACTACTGAGTCAAACAGAGTGATTTGATACGACAAGAATGATTCAAATGTTCACCCCCTATGTTCCTATCCACTTTGCTGGTTTGTGAATTTAGTAAGATTAGAATAACATGCACACAGAATCTATCTTCTCGGTAAAAGGCGGAGTAATGTCTTATGTACGGGGAGTGGCGCAGCTGCAGTCAGGTCATAACTGGTCAGCTGTGTACGGTGGTGTGCGTATGGCATGCATGTGCCTGCTTGACTCATTTAGGTCAACATATATACACAGTTTCTGTAGTTTACGACAATGTGCCTTAATATATAGAGCATAGACTCGAGTGGTCACGAAGTAACTTTTTAGAGCGATTTGATGGAAATTATTTTGCTTCATAATTTTTTTGAACTAGCAATTTTTGTGGCTATTGGATACTATAAATGTGATGTCAGCAGAAGAGAAAAAATATGTCACTTGAAAAAATCATGCGGATACCGTCCTCTCTCAAAATTTTGTTGGCGGGGCTCTAAAGTGGCCTCACTGTTGACACTCGATGGGTTGGGACCCATCCTATATAAGGGGACGGTTTTTACGTGATTTTTTTAGGCGATCTGTGTAGAACTGACGTAAAACAACATGAGGAGTAATAAGAGGTAGTACTTCATGGATACAGTTACAAACACTCGCTCCATGAATATAATTTACTTTTCTTTATTTTTCTTGTCTCTTTTTTTTTTTTGTTATGCAAAATTGATGGTGGTAGATTAATAATAATAAAAATTATTATCGGACCTAGAAAAAAAACAGAGCAGAAACCGGGCTCTCACAAATCTGTTTTGGGGGGCGGGCCCCTGCTAATCTCAACAGGGTGGGACCCACGTGTTGATGTAAGAGCCTGGTTTCTGCTCTGTTTTTTTTATCGGTCCATCTAGCAAAGCTGTAATATTAAAATTATTAATGGTAATTGGAAATGTCCAGGTCAAGTGGGATCATGGGTGGATTATTTATTTCCATATTTGGTTTTTTTTTTTTTTTTTTTTTTTAAAGAATCCTGTCTTATTGATTTGGTGCTGTGTTTGAAAATAGATTTTATTTTGTTTTTTTTTCAGAACTGAACATTTTATGATACAAAAAAAAAACGGTCACTTTGTTAGACTCGCTATTGTTGACTACTGAGTCAAACCGAGTGATTTGATACGACAAGAATGATTCAAATGTTCTCCCCCTATGTTCCTATCCACTTTGCTGGTTTGTGAATTTAGTAAGATTAGAATAACATGCACACAGAATCTATCTTCTCGGTAAAAGGCGGAGTAATGTCTTATGTACGGGGAGTGGCGCAGCTGCAGTCAGGTCATAACTGGTCAGCTGTGTACGGTGGTGTGCGTATGGCATGCATGTGCCTGCTTGACTCATTTAGGTCAACATATATACACAGTTTCTGTAGTTTACGACAATGTGCCTTAATATATAGAGCATAGACTCGAGTGGTCACGAAGTAACTTTTTAGAGCGATTTGATGGAAATTATTTTGCTAGAGAATTTTTTTGAACTAGCAATTTTTGTGGCTATTGGATACTATAAATGTGATGTCAGCAGAAGAGAAAAAATATGCCACTTGAAAAAATCATGCGGATACCGTCCTCTCTCAAAATTTTGTTGGCGGGGCTCTAAAGTGGCCTCACTGTTGACACTCGATGGGTTGGGGCCCATCCTATATAAGGGGACGGTTTTTACGTGATTTTTTTAGGCGATCTGTGTAGAACTGCCGTAAAACAACATGAGGAGTAATAAGAGGTAGTACTTCATGGATACAGTTACAAACACTCGCTCCATGAATATAATTTACTTTTCTTTATTTTTCTTGTCTCTTTTTTTTTTTTTGTTATGCAAAATTAATGGTGGTAGATTAATAATAATAAAAATTATTATCGGACCTAGAAAAAAAACAGAGCAGAAACCGGGCTCTCACAAATCTGTTTTGGGGGGCGGGCCCCTGCTAATCTCAACAGGGTGGGACCCACATGTTGATGTAAGAGCCTGGTTTCTGCTCTGTTTTTTTCTCGGTCCATCTAGCAAAGCTGTAATATTAAAGACTTGTGTGAGTACAATAGCAGTGAAAATGATGATGACAGACTGTCGTTCGGTTCTTTTATCTCTGCGTATCTCCTAATGTTTTCTAGTAGACATTAAATGCAACAAATTAAAATCTGTTACTGTAGTGACATACTGCATTAATCGGGTGTGGGGGAGAAAATTGATTCGTTTGGCCTCACTTATTTAATGTTGCATATACTGTAGTGGCGGTGGGGTCAAAACAGTTATTAGCCCGGCCTTTAGTAATCACATGTCTTCCTGGAATAGTTGTCGTTCGGATGCTCAAGATGTGCCGTTCAGGGATGGACTCAGGGCTCTTCCTTGGATAAAACTGTATCGTCATGGTGGCCAAAGGCTGCGGCAAATTCTTCTAAACTCGTAACCCGCTATTCACCCAGCAGAAATTACATCAAGATAACGGTGGGTAGTCAATAGTAATGTACTGCTTGTCAAAGGTCATCCGTGTTTAAGATTGAGAATCCTAGTCTATTTATTGTACAATCCTTTACAATAGTTAAAGATTGAGAATGTTTTCAATGCATGGGCTGGTATGGACCGGTTTTTGTTGGGGAGATTTATCAAATCCGAGCCGCTATGTGCAAAACGATGTTGAAATATTTTCAACTGCGCTATCTAAGGTCAGGTCGTGGGGGTCCAGGGGAGACCGCCCCTGGTGGGGGTTTCTAGGGGGCAACGCCCTCGGATTTTTTTTTTGGTAGTACGTAACTGTTTCGACCGTTACAGACATATCTAGAATCTTCTTGTACAGCAGACACCATTGATGTCTGATGGTGAAGAGAAACCTGTTGGTGAAAAGATGTCTATTCCCAACAGATGCAAAAAAACTCTATAAATAGCATCTCCCAAAACTCGTTTTAGACATCATTAGAAAAACCTTTTCTGTTTTCTCTCCTTCTAAAGCATCATCAGAAATTTTGTTTACATGTGTTCTTGATTGGATCAAGGGGTACAAACCTTGAATTCAATTTCTGTTGTAGGGCTTTCATTGTATCCTAAAGGCATTATTTCACATGCATGTTGTAATCGCCAATTTATTGGGAGGGTAGAAATAATTGTCTAAAAGAAATCGTATGAGCCTTGAAAGTTTGGAGTACAACAATCTCTTCCTGTGTTATTTCATCTTCTATTGCAACCCAGTTTTTTCCAACAAACGAAACCTTCACAAGCAATGAAAAACACAAATGCGGAAATAACACAACTACGCAATATAGAAGCAATCACACAACACCGACAATTACGTGGAAAAACCCCTCCAAGGTGAAGGGTAAAATATCACGGGCAAATCTTCCATTATAACGATAATGGGTTACACACAATTCTCCCAATTTGGGATAACAACAACTTCAAGGTGCATATAGCACTTGGATACCTATTTGCCTAATTACACTCACCCCTAAGTATGGATCAACAATTCATTCACCAATAAGATGAGATTCATTATCAATTTGACAATAGTAAGAGTAAGATTCCTTACTACTAGAGTTTGAGAAAACCTTAGATTTTTCCCATTTGAAGATTTGTGGAAATTGATCAATCAATCTTCACCACAACAACTAAACGGATCTTTGACAAGAACCCTTTCTTCTTCTCTTCAAGATAACTTCAATCTCACCAAAAATGGTGGCTTAACCTTTCTCCCTCACTCACTCTCTTTCTCTATTGCCTCTATCTTTTCTTCACGACAACATGTGAAGAAGATGAACATCTCTTGGATGTTTCACTTGTTATATATTAACAAGGCACTGCTAACTAGATCCCCCCCCCATTTGATAAGGGGACACCGGGCTGTTGGGTCCATAAGGAGTAAACCCAACAATCTTCCCCATACGACTTATGGCAACGTACCCGTCACCACCAAACCTGCCCTGCTGCAGAAATATACATGCTTGTATTTTGGTAGCGACTTTGTCATCATATCAGAACCGTTGTCATCTGTAAGGATCTTATCAATATACAAGACCTTCTCGTCGAGAACTTCATGTATCCACTGATACCTAATATTGATGTGCTTGGACCTCGAATGAAAACTCAAATTCTTGCTGAGATAGATGGCACTCTGGCTTTCACAGTAAACGATGAACCTTTGTTGCTTCACACCGAGTTCTCTAACAAACCTCTTCATCCATATCATCTCATTGCAACTCTCCGTAGTTGCAATGTACTTTGCCTCTGTAGTAGATAATGCCACACATTTTTGTAACTTGGATTGCCAAGACACAGCTCCTCCTATATAGGTAAATAAGTAACCCGATGTCGACTTGAGACTGTCTTGAGCACCTGCCAAATCTAAATCTGTGTAACCAACTAACTCTGGCTTGTCACCTCCATATCACAAACACATATTATGAGTACCCCTTAGATACCGTAGTATCCATTTCACTGCTTCCCAATGCTCCGTACCAGGATTTGATAGAAATCTGCTTACCACTCCAACTGCATAAGCTATATTCGGCCTTGTACACACTATTGCATACATCAAAATACCAACTGCGGATGCATAAGGAATATTCTCCATCTTTCGTTTCTCAACATCATTCACAGGACATTGATCACGAGTTAACTTAAATTGGTTTGCAAGTGGACAACTTACCGGCTCGGCCTTGTCCATGTTGAATCTTTGCAACACCTTCTCAATATAGATTTCTTGCGATAACCACAACTTTATTGCTTTCCTATCACTAGTGATTTCCATGCCAAGAATACACTTTGCTGCACCCAAGTCTTTCATAGCAAAATACTTGCTCAAATCTGACTTCAACCTGTCAATTTTCTTCTTATCTTTTCCAACAATAAGCATGTCATCAACATATAGCAAAAGAATAAGAAAATCACCATCAGCAAATTTTTGAATGAATACACAATGATCTGAAGTTGTCCTCTTGTACCCATGGTCCTTCATGATTGATTCAAACTTCTTGGATCTTGCTTCAAACCATATAGACTATTCTTTAGCTTGCACACCATGTACTCTTTTCCTTTGACTTCAAAACCCTCGGGTTGTGCCATATACACATCTTCCTCCAACTCACCGTGAAGAAATGTTGTCTTGACATCTAGTTGTTCTATCTCAAGATCCAAACTAGCGGCTAATGCCAAGATAACCCGAATAGAAGGAAATCTCACCACCGGTGAGAAAATCTCGTCAAAGTCAACACCCTTTCTATGCTCATAACCCTTCACAACTAAGCGTTCTTTTTACCTTGGTTGTGAGTTACCATCTTCAGTCTTGATTCTATACACCCACTTGTTCTTCAGAATTTTTTGGTTCTCTGGCTTGTCAACCAAATCAAAAGTGTCATTCTCATCTAAAGATCCAACCTCTTCTTTCATGGATTTCAACCACTTCTGACTTTCAGGAACACTAAGAGATTCTTCATAAGACTCTGGTTCACCTGCATCTGAGGAACACTAATAGTTTCTTCATAAGACTCTGGTTCACCTGCATCTGTGAGCATCACATACTCATGTGGTGTATACTTTTTTGAAGGTAATTTAGTCCTGCTGGATCTTCTCAACTCAGCTTATGGTTGTTGTTGTTGCACTTCTTGCTCAACATTACCCACTGGAGCATCTTCATGAGCTTCATCTTCATGATTGTGTTCTTCTTCTTCATTACCATTACCATTAACATCATCATCATCATCATGATGTTGTTCTAGAGAAGGAACAACTAGATTTTGGATCCAAGGTCATGTCATCTTGAAGCTTTGGCATTTCAATCTTCTCAAAGTTTTCAATAGTCTGGTCTTCAAAGAATACTGCATCCCTAATTCTGACAACCTTTTTCTCAACTGGATCCCAAAATCTATAACCAAACTTCTATGTCCCAAAGCTTAGGAACACACACTGTTTTGCTTTGTCATCAAGCTTTGATCTATGATCTTTTGGGACACACACAGTCCTCTTAATTTATATTATATACCGTATTTATAAGAAAAAGCAATTTTTTTTGGCTTGCCGTCACAAAAAAAAGAAGAAGATCTGGTGCAACAGCAACACCCATGCGAAGCCATCATCAAAAGTATATTGCGAAGCCGTTGCAGACTAACTACAGAAATGACGTAACAGATGACGACAACTTAAACACGAGAAAGATGTGAAGACCTTGCGATATTTAAGAATGTTGCGAACATCAACACTTGAATACTTGCGAGAATATCGCAAACCAGATCCGAAAATAAAGGACAACTTAGATGTCATCCACTATGTAATATCCTATATAAAGAGCCGAATAGGAGTAAGGAAGAGAGGGATCTTTTTGGAGTGTTGAGAAAGTTTTGAAGAGAGAGAAAGTCCAAAACAATGTTGTATTCTTGATTTCATTTCCTTCTTGTAACATTTCTGGAATCTATTAATAAAAAGTGTAATTTTTGATCATAAAGATGTGTTGATTATTATGAATTCTTGTGAGGGATGTATTGTAGGATTTCCTGCAACTACAGATCAACAATTTTTTTTTGAAGAAGACTGATCAACAATTCATTCACCAATAAGATGAGATTCACTATCAATTTGACAATAGCAAGAGTAAGATTATTTACTACTAGAGGTTGAGCAAACCCTAGATTTTTCCCCTTTGAAGAGATGTGGAAATTGATCCATCAATCTTCACCACAACAACCAAACGGATCTTTGACAAGAACCCTTTCTTCTTCTCTTCAAGATAACTTCAATCTCACCAAAAATGGTGGCTTAACCTTTCTCCCTCACTCACTCTCTTTCTCTACTGCCTCTCTCTTTTCTTCACGACAACATGCAAAGAAGATGAACATCTTCGGGATGTTTCACTTGTTATATATTAACAAAGCACTGCTAACTATCTCCCTGAATTTGATAAGGGGACACCGGGCTGTTGGGTCCATAAGGAGTAAACCCAACAGTTTTCACCCCATCTGCATCCAATTCAATACATTACGGATTTCAAATTTGGCATCCGCATCCAATCCACATCCAACAGATTTGCATCCAATGGATACACGGATGGACGAATTGGATACGGATAATCCAATGGATTTGTTTTAGTTAAAATTTATAATAAAGAAAATAAAGCCAACACAAATGACTCCTCGTAGAACCTACATATCCTATATATGTATAGGAAGATAAAAATTCCATGTACAACACCCCAAGCAAACACCTTAAGAATTCCTATACGATCCATAATATTTTTTAGAATTATATAAATGCACTTAATATAACGGATATGGATGTCAAACGGATTTTCAAAGTTGCATCCGGGCCCGATCCGTAATTCGTTGGATTTCAAAAATTTCATCCGCATCCAACCCATTAACGAACGGTCCGAATATCTATCGCAAATGAACGGTTGGTCCGGTTAAATCCGCGGATACAGGAAGAAAAAACAAGATTGCTACTGAAGAGATATACTGAAAACTCCTTGTATTAATAGTTTGGGTCATGTTAACATCCTGGCAAATAAGGTTGTCCACTTAATTTATATACCCGTATTTATAAGTTAAAACAATTTTTTGGCTTGGCGTCACAAAAAAGAAGAAGAAGATAATTATTCTGGTCCCCGGATCGAGTGTCCACGTCAAGTCTTTAATAGTGGGATGATGAGTGGATTATTTATTTCCATTTCTGAATTTTTTATTGATAATTTTTCTTTTCAGTCTTTTCGTATTTAGATCTATCTGTAAAAATATATTTTTGTTGTCCAGAACAACATTTTATAATACAAACTGTCACTTTGTTACACCAACTATTGTTGACTACTGACTGAGTCAAACCGAGTGATTTGATACGACAAGAATGATTCAAGAAAAGTTGGTTGAGAAGAAATGTTATTCCCCTATGTTTCTATCCACTGTGCTGGTTAATCTGGTAACAATGACATGCGTATCTTCTTCCCAGTTAAGGCGGAGTAATGTCTTATGCACACGGGGAGTGGCGCCGCTGCAGTCAGGTCATAACTGATGAGCTGTGTAGGGTGTCGTGCTTGTGGTTTGATAGATACGTGCATGCAAAGTTCTGCGGTTTACGACCACGTGCCTTAATAGGTCTTTAGGAGTCTAGACTTCTTTATAGTACTTGTCTTCACCCTAGGTTCTGTAGTTTCTGATCCCTTCCCCACTAGTTCTTGTCTTCGGCCAATTAATGATAAATTCGAAGTTTGAATTCCAATATTTAATGCGTATCGTTGAAAATTAAGTTTAATTTTATTCTTAATCCAATCTTAAATTTTAATTAGAGATACATTAAACAAATATTCAAACTTAGGACTTATACTAAGTGGATAATTAAGAAATTAAAACATACGCCCTCGTTATTTTTTTTATTTTTTAATAGGCTAGTTTTTATAAATAAATATTTTAAAAAAATAGGCCAGTTTCTTAATTGGAAAAATCAAATGTTAATTTAATTTTCTGGGACCACTTTTCTTTTAAATTCTTTTGATGACAAGTGTTATGTGGATCATTTCACTTATTTCTTTGGCTGACAAGTGTCATGGGGACCATTTCACTTCACTTCTTTTATTGACAAGTATTTAGAGGACCACTTTCAATAATTAGTTCTCTTAATTTCCCTAATTATCTCAAAAAAAGAAACTGGCCTATTAAAAAGAAACGGAGGGAGTAAATATTGGACAATATTTGGGCAAGTATTTTAAAATCTAGAAACAACTTCGAAGTCTTTTTCGTAGATGCGACGATATTCCGCACGACACCTTTGTTGAAGTTCCATCATGCTTTCACCACTCCTCATGTTTCGACCTTTTTGCCGAAGTAAAACAACTTCCTGATTGATTGTAGAGAAGCGCTGACTCAACTCTATAACATCACGATTGTTGGGATTCATTGTTTATTCTTGAAATTACCCAAAAATCCTTTGCCAAAATGTTTGGGAATGTAATGCATCTTTGAATAAAGTCTCAGTAAAAGAAATATAATTCTTCCAAATACATTCATCTTCCGTAGTAGTGAATTTTGGTTTTCGCCTCCTAAATTGCCTTTTCCTAATTTGACTTCACCTAATTTCACTTTGCACATTGGCACGATTAACAATCCTTTGATTTTTGGCAGCAGGTTCGTTTGCTACGAACTCAGCCATGTTCACATTATCAGTCACGCTCTCTGAGGAATTGGAAGTGTGATGAAAAGAGTTCGAGATTGAAAAATTCTAGAGAGATTTAGAAATTCTGGTGTGACTTGAAAGAGATTAAAATTATGTATTTATAGAGGGGGAAAATGGTAGCCGTTGGATGAGGAACTTCTGAGTGATGATCAAGTCAGCGAGCACTCTAATGACTAGCGCTGGCGCTGGAATGACCAGCGAGCGATATTATGACCATCTGGTGATGGACACTCCATCGCTCGCTGGAAACTCCATCGTGTATGCCTATATATTATTTCTAACATATTGGCATATAGATATGGCAGTTTGGCCTTCCTATAGTGGGTGCATATATGTCAAATATCAAATTTTGGCATGTGCATAGGAATAGGCCTTATGCTGGTGATATGGGTTCTTTAGATGCAAAGAAACACCGTTGGTTTCAAAAGTAGCACGGAGAATATTGAGGAAATCGTCATAGGGGTCAAACTGGCCATTTTCGGTGGGAATTTGTTCAATGTCTTTGTTACAACTTACTTCAACATATAACATAAAATTTGTTCTTGGATGCACAAAATTGTAAATTTTGGCTTGTAATTTTGTAAACTATAGGCAGATTAGTCTTAAGATATTTTTATTTATTATGATTTTTTTCTTATCAATGCAGCCAAACCTTTCTCCTTCAAAATAAAACAATCCGCAGAAAATTACTAGGACAGAATAAAAAATCATATGTTAATCTTATTGGAATTTTTTTTTTCAAAAATTTCTAACTTATATTAATATTTCTGATTCAACACCAGGATCGTTATAAGGCATTTCAATTACATGGTCCATAAAATTCAAAACAATTACAGCAGCAATGCGATTTCTCCATGAACATAGATTCAAAAATTCAACCATTTCTACCAACCCTATATTTCCAATAAACCAAGAACAGAGTAACCAAGGACTAGGTAACATACAAAGAACAAGTTTAAATGGTCTTTGTTTTGTTCTTGACATAACAAAACCCAATATCACTTCTACAAAATGCAGATGTGCTAGGATTATCAAGTGACCCAACCATTTCTCAGGGTTTTGATTAACATAAAACTTACTATCTAAATTAATGTAGTATCTGATTTCTGGATCGGTAGGAATCGGTCTTCGGTGGTTTGAATCGGTCTGAATCTTGATCGGAATCTTTGTGTCTGTTGTGTATGCTATTGTTGTTGTCGTAATAGTGTCTTATGATGTTGTTGTTGCTATTGAAGGGATGCCATGAACGATATCCCAATCTGAAATAGAAGGAGAAGATCTAAAGAAAATATGAAAAAAGGAGTTCATAAAAACAAAAACTACCATAAAAAAAAAGGATTTGAGCAGAAGGGTCTATAAGGAGAAGATTTGATCTGCTTAGAGCAACCACAGTCATGGACTAAAACCAAAAATTTGGTCGAAAACCCAGACACTAGGGACGGAGTAAAGACCAAATCCGAGACTAAAACCAAAAACTAAAGTATATTTGGTCTTTGGTATGATCTTAGGTCGGGCGAAAGTATTAGTTGCGCCTGGTGGGGCTTAACTTTGAGTTACGCCCGTATTAAAAGAAAAAAAATTTGGGGCGGAATTTGGAGATTACCCCTGGTTGGGGCACAACTTTAAAGTTGCGCCTGATGACAGGCGTAACTCACCAGTTCCGCCTAAAATAATAATAATAATAATGGGGCGCAAGTATTAGTTGCGCCCCACCAAATTTGGTTTTCCCACCGTAGCGTCTCACCCCTGACTAAACTCATTTTTTTAATTTTCATTTGGTATTTGCTCTTTAGTTATGGTCTGATGATTGCAGTTGCTCTCAAATCTACTCCAAAGGAATAAATATGAGCAGACTGGTTGTTCACGGCGCTAGGGTTTCAATCGCATGAGAGAGAGGATTTCAATCTTTCGTTAAATTTAATATCCTATCTCATTCCCGATAGAGATTATCAATGTAGGCATATTCTCTCACTCAATGTAAAGGATTACTAAATTTCACTTGATGTTACTAAGACATGCAAGAATTATCCTCTAATATGTCAACAAATTATTCTCTAAACTGGTCGGCATCAAAATCTTTACCGATTAATCGATTAAAATATCAATTAACTCGTCTGTATCAAAACCTTTACCGAGTAAAATACCACGATGGAATTTGATAACCCCCGTTAATTTCTATCACTCTCTCCGGGGACTACTTTTTTTTATCGAAAAGTAACTAACACAGACAAATTTCAAATTTTACATGATCACCTAAGAGCAACCACAGCGTTGGACTAAAACTAAAAATTTGGTCGAAAAACCAAGCGCTACGGGACGGAGTAAAGACCAAATTCCAGATTAAAACCAAAAACCAAAGTATATTTGGTCTTTGGTTTGGTCTTTACTCGGGTGTAGATTACAGTTACGCCTGATGGGGCGCAGATTAAAATTACGTCCGAATTAAAAATAAAAAATAAAAAATAGGGGCGCAATTCACAATTACGCCCGATTGGGGCGTAACTCAAAGTTACGCCCGGGGAAAAAAAATGAAAACTGAAAATGGGGCGTAACTCATAAGTTCCACCCCAAGAAAAAAAAAAATTTAATGGGGAGCAAGTATTAGTTGCGCCCCATCAAATTTGGTTTACCACCGTAACGTCTGTGCACGGACTAAACCCAAATTTCAGTTGCTCTAAGAATTAACCACCATACCACACTGAAATCGGTCGCCTCCCCGTAAAATTTGATAACGATACGTAGCAACCCCTCTCTCCTCTCTCTATAGTAAAAGCCAGCTACGTGTAAAGTATTTTCTGACATGCAAGTTGCATCCCAAGAAATAATATAAAAAACAAAACTAAACCGTACTACGTTGAAAAATCTCAAAACAAAATAATTGTTAGGTTGAAACTTTTCAACATGATACACCCCCCTCTTTCTCTATTCTTTCCTTGCTGTACATCCCCCTGCTATATAATAATCTCATCTCACAGAAGAAAGAACTCATCACATTTCTCATCTACTTCATCTTTTTTCTATTCATTTTCCCTGTCTCTGATAAGCACAGGAGATTCTATATAAATCGGGATATATTCAATCCAAGCAAAATACAGAACAACCCTTGCAGACTTAAGAGATTGACTGAGCTAAAACTTGTTAACGATGAAGTTCGGGAAGGAATTCAAGTCTCAAATGGTACCAGAATGGCAAGAAGCCTACATGAATTACGATTATCTGAAAACCCTTTTAAAAGATATTCAAGATTTTAATCATAAACATAAACCGCATTATCCTTCAACCCTGAAACGAACCATGACTCTGTACAGATCTTTCAGTGGTCTTACTAGTCTTAGCAGAAGATACAATAATTTAAGAAGTCCTAGTGTTAAAGTATCAGGAGAAGCAGATCATGGTGATATTGAAGATCAAGTCATACTAGTTACCGCTGTTGATCATAATCACCTAAATCATGATCACCATTACGAAACCAAGTTCCTGAAATCATCTGACGTTGGAGCTGAATATGAACTTGTGTATTTCAGAAGATTAGACGATGAATTCAACAAAGTGAACAAGTTTTACAAGAGCAAAGTGGAGGAAGTTATGAAAGAAGCTGATTTGTTGAACAAACAAATGGATGCTCTGATTGCTTTCAGGATTAAGGTTGAGAATCCTGATGGGACTAATCATCATTTCGTCAATTGGTCAGTAGAGATGAATGAACTTGCAACCGGTGTTGCTGCTTCTGCTGCTGCTGTTTCACTTACTTCACCCAGAGTTGCTTCTCCGGCTACTACTAGTATTCCTTCTCCGACTGGTACTGCTAGATCAAACAGCAGATCATCAAATGTATCCAAAGAAGGTATACACAATATTTTCCTAAATTAATCATTTTAATATTCATAGTTAATCTTAGAAAATCTTTGATTATTTAGTATCAAAAAGAAATCTAATCATGCAATAGCCTTTAATCAATATTAATTTTTTTTTTCTGGTGAGCAGTTCAACATGAGTGCGTTACAAGATGGCAGACCAATTAATTAACCTTTACGTAGGTCCCACGAATTACCCCGAACCAGAACATTTAACCACTGTGTTAAGAATTCTGTCGATTGCCGTAGAACTATCAAAATACAATGTCGCATAAACATTCGTTATAACTCATTTGGATACAACTCTCCTTCTATTTTCTGTTCTCCAGAAGCAGAAGCCATAAGCAAAATTATTTTGCTTCATAAAAGTTTAACTTTTTGATTTCTGTAAACACATCTAGAAATTATTTTTTTGACTTCTGGAAACAAGATAGTGAAGTTCGTTTGGGTAAGCAATTTCGATTTCCAGAAGCAGAAAAATTAACTTTTTGTGAAGCAAAATATTTTTGCTTTTGACTTCTGCTTCTGACTTATACTATTTCTGACTTTTCGACTTCTAGAAGTCCGAAGCAGATTTATATCCAAACGCGCTACTAAACTAATTTCTGACTTTCCGACTTCTAGATGTCAAAAAGTTATTTCTGATGTGCCATCCAAACAGGCAGGCACAAATCAAAATCAGATAAAGATCCTATTTCAAATTATTATAAGTGTGCTGATGTTAATGCAGCAATGCCGCATATGGATGCTATCAAAGAGACTGACCAGTCCGAGGAGTCGGCGGATGATTCTGTTCGTGATGGCAGCCGATTGACTGATTCAACTAGTACGGATGCAGTCGGCGAAACGAAAGAAAAGAAGATGAACGTTAGTAGACCAGCTTCATTAGACGTCCTTAATCGTGTGACCTTTAACAATACACTTGATACACCACGATCAACCATAAAGGGAATGCTTAAAGTTAATAAAAACAACGAAATTACTTTCGGAAGAGAGAACCTACAGAAAGTTGAACAGCAACTTCAACGAGCTTTCATCGAGTTCTATTCAAAACTTCGACTTTTGAAGAGTTTCAGGTAACAAATTGAATTACCTTGTCATGTCGATTACATTTACGAATCGTTCTACGTTTTGCAGTTTGTTAATTTTAACCCGTTCTTTGTTTTGGCGAAACAGTTTTTTGAATGTCTTGGCATTTTCAAAGATCATGAAGAAGTATGACAAGATCTCTTCAAGAAACGCATCAAAATCTTACTTGCAAATGGTGGATAACTCCTACATTGGCAGTTTTGACGGGGTACGTTCTCCCGCCGCGCATTATTAGTCAGATGTTTCATACTTTTCCAATCACTATGAATTCATTTTTGTTATTTGGTTTGTCACGCTTTTCAGGTTACTAGGCTTATGGAGAGAGTGGAAGCTACCTTTATCAAGCACTTTACAAATGCGAATCGTAGCAAAGGCATAAGAATTCTGAGACCAGCTGCTAAGAGAGAAAGGCATAGAACTACATTTTCCCTGGGTTTCTTTGCTGGATGCGCTTTAGCTCTCTTGGCATCTCTTATATTGATTGTGCGTGCTCGTAACATATTAGGCACGGAAGGAAGTACGCAGTACATGGAAACTTTGTTTCCCCTTTACAGGTAAGTGAAAATCTCCCTTCTGAATTGATAAGGATTCTGTAATACTGTGTCATTATTTAATTTAGGCAATGAATTCTTGTTGTTTGTAGTTTATTTGGATTCATTATCCTTCATATGCTCATGTATGCAATGAATATCTACGTCTGGAGACGTTATCGGGTGAATTATCCGTTCATATTTGGATTCAAGCAAGGAACTGAATTAGGCTATAGGGAAGTCTTCCTCATAAGCTCAGCTCTAGCAACACTTGCACTGGCAAGTGTACTCGCGAACTTAGACATGGAAATGGACAAGCAGACCAAAGATTATAAGACGTTTACCGAATTAGTCCCGCTTCTGCTAGTCATTGTAAGTTGCTATCTCTATTTTCCGAAAATGAATTCCAAGAATTATGAAATGAAGAACTATTTTAACTAACATATGTAATCATCTCTTTGTGCAGTTTGTATTTGCCGTAACCGTTTGCCCCTTCAATATCGTATACCGTTCAAGTCGATATTTCTTACTCGTTTGTTTGTTCCATTGTATTTGTGCTCCCTTCTACAAGGTAAATAACCATATACTGTACTACATTCCATTGAGAATTGAATAGCAATGTCAGATAGTAGGAACCGTGTATTGATTTTTCTTTTTCTATGTCTTTTCTAAAACACAGGTTCTCCTACCAGATTTTTTCTTGGCGGATCAGTTAACTAGCCAGGTTAGATCCTTACTCTTGATGTGCACACCATTTATCGACACGTTTCCAAAATCCGTTATCTGGAAACAACTGAAATGTACTAACTATTTCTCATCTTCTTAATTTGTTTTCAGGTCCAAGCCATAAGGAGTATTGAATACTATATCTGCTACTATGGTGGAGGAGGTTTCAAATCCAGGGACAGCTCTTGCAAGAAGAGCGACGTCTTTAAAGTTTTCAACTTCATCGTAGCGTCAATACCATATGTGTTCCGTTTATTTCAGGTTGGTTAGCTGAAATATGCTAAGATTTCATTCCACATTCCAAATATAATATTTCCTGCATTCTCACCCTAAATAAGCTGGTTTTGATTTTCAGTGCCTGCGTCGTTTATTTGAGGAGAAGGACACAATGCAAGGATATAATGCAATAAAGTACTTCTCAACAATCGTTGCTGTAGCCATCAGAGCAGCTCATAAGTTGAATAACACGACGGCATGGTTCACACTGGCAGTACTGAGTTCAGTAATTTCAGCTGTTATTAGCACTTACTGGGATATTGTGCTAGATTGGGGACTTTTCCAGAAGAACTCCAAGAATCGGTTTTTGCGAGATAAACTTCTTATCCCACAACAAAATGTGTACTTTGGAGCCATCGTAAGTTACTACATACCGACACTGATAAGCTGATATTCTGAAATGACTTAATGCAGTTTGTGCGTCACTGACAATATCGTGGAATTCAAATGCAGGCACTGAATATCTTGCTTCGATTCGCCTGGTTGCAAACTGTATTCAATTTTAAACTTCCTTTTCTACATATGGAAGCTATGGTCACCATCTTTGCTTGTTTAGAGATCATTCGCCGCGGGATATGGAATTTCTTTAGGTACGTAATTAAAGCTTAAATTTCTTTAGGTACGTAATTAAAGCTTAAATTTAGGCGCTAGGCAAGGCGAGGCGTCAACAACATAGTTTGCAATCACTTTAACATGCAGCGCAATTGTACTAAAATATGTGGATTGATGTTTCAGGCTAGAGAATGAGCATTTGAACAATGTGGGCAAGTATAGGGCATTCAAATCAGTTCCACTTCCTTTCAACTATGATGAGAACGATGACGATAAAGATGAGTAAAATTCTCCATCAAGCTGTGGCCGGAAGATATGATTCACGATAAAGATGAGTAAAATTCTCCATCAAGCTGTGGCCGGAAGATATGATTCACGTGGAAATGAACTAAGCCATATGTGATAATGCCTGCAGGGAAACCTTGGAAAGCCATTGATTTTCCAATATGTCAGATACACAAGCCATTCATTGTCTATTGTTGTCAATAAATGTAGTTTTGATTGTAAATTAGTACGTTTCTGTAGCATTAGAAATAGTTCGGAGCCGCACTGTAAAGAGTTGAAAGCTGCAAACTCGCTCGGCCTTCAGAAGATTGTAAAAGTTTTCGAGTATTTGTTTCTTCTGACATAATATAATACACACAAAACAAACTAAATTTTCTTCTAGTAATCTTATCCCTATACATTTGAAGTTTTCAACAGAAAAAACCATTGAAGACTTTGAATTCGACACACAAAGAACAAATCAGTCTACCTTTTTGATATTGTTGGGTATAGGCACCTAGGCTATAGCTATTAGACACTGTAAGTGTGTTAGTAGTTTGTGTCTCAAGTCAACACTGTTCAACAGTTGACTTGACTATTATAATGTGTGTGTGTTTCACACAAGTGTTGTCCTGTTATTTCATATTCAATGTTTTGCCTTAAATAGGCTTGTAAGAATACATTGTAATGACACTGAAATATTTTTCAATAATATCACTTCATCTCTTTTCATGGTATCATTCGGTTTGATCCAGGGGTTTTGATTTTTCTTTTCAATAATCTTTTCTGCTTAGACAATCTTTCACAATAATCTTTTACAGTAGGTCATTGAATCAGATTCAACAAACTTTTTCAATACCTTTTTCGATTCAATTTATCAATATCTTCAAGAACACAATTGAGGGTTTTTTTTTTGTCTTTGTTTAGAAATTTTTCACAATTAATGATAGTTTACACAAGAAGAAGAAATATGGATCATACTTCCGCTGCTAATGAGGGAAATTTTACTATTCCATTTACAAATATTGGAAATTTTGTTTCTGAAAAATTGGATTCAACATTTCTCGTCTGGCATGATCAGTTCGAATCCATTCTATACTCTGCCTCTTTGTTTGGGTATGTCAATGGGGAAGAAGTAGAGCCGGATAAAGAAATCTTCGTTAATGGAATTCTTTCTCTGAACCCTAAGTGGGTATATTGGAAGAAGGCTAATTCTTATGTAATTACTTGCTTGAAAGCAACTTTTAATCCTTCTGTGTCTGGAGATATATTGGGTTTATCATCAGCTCGTCAGATTTGGTCTTATCTAGAGGTTAGTTTCAAGAATCAATTCATAGCACACAAGAATATGTTAAGAAGTCAATTACATGGTTGCAAGAAAGGTAATTCTACTATTCTTGTTTATCTTCAAACTATTAAAAGAATTGTTGATTCCTTAGCTGCCATAGGTGATAAAGTCTGTGAATCAGATTTAGTTATGTATGTGTTGAATGGATTAGGAAGAGAATATGATAATTTTGTGATTTCTTCACAAAATAGAGAAGTTCCTTTTACTTTTGCCGAGATAAAGCCAAGATTACTAAGTCATGAACAATGGCTTATTGATCAACATCAAGATACTAGTTCTTTGTTTGATACTCAGAATTCTGCTGCATTCTATTCTAGAAATGGTACTAATAACAATGGTAATGGTAATGGATATGGGAGAGGCAAGAGTAAAACTTCAGGAGGTGGTAATTCTTATAATGGCAAGAACACTCCAACTTCCAATTATAAATTCAGTGGAAATAATGAAGCTACTTTTTCTGGTACTACAAATGGTAGGAGAGATTTTTCTCAGGTTGAATGTTATATATGCCGCAAGAAGGGCCATTATGCAAGTCGGTGTCATTTCAGATACTATCCACCACCGTTATCTTCTTCAGTCAGTAATTCTGCAAATATAGGACAACAACATCATGCTTTTACTACTATGGGTGAAGATCACAATTTTTCAGCACCATCAACACCTTAAACTCCACAATGGCTTGCAGATTCTGGTGCAACAACACATATGACTGGTAATGAAGAACTTCTAACATACTTCTTCTTACAAAGGAAAGGAAACAATTCAAGTAGGTAATGGTAAGTCTCTAAAAATTATTTCCACTGGAACATCTGTTATTCAAGCACCTAAAACTAGTTTTAGGCTCAGCACAGTTCTCTTAGTTCCAGACATGAAGTATAACTTACTTTCAGTGGCTAAGTTTACAAGAGCTAATTCATGCTACTTTAATCTTTTTCCTTATGGTTATGAAATTAGGGACTTGTCATCTTATGTATTGATTTCTAGAGGACTTTGTTGTTAATAATTCGTACCCTCTTACTGATTCTTTCATATCATCCAAACTTCTTATTTCTTTGTCTGCTTCTTTGAATGCTCCTTCTCAAGTTTGGCATGATAGGTTAGGTCACCCATCAAGTGCTATTATTCAAAAATTATATTCTCACAAACAGATTGTTTTAACTTCTCCTTTATCTTTATCTTTGTGTCATCCATGTCAGTTAGCTAAAATTAAAAAGCTTCCTTTTCACTTGTCTTCTTCTCATGAACAAAAACTTTTATCCTTAATCCATTGTGATGTTTGGGGTCAAACTATTCCTTCTTTAAATGGATATAGATATTACATTATTTTTATTGATGATTTTAGTAGATTTCATTGGATTTATCTAATGAAACTTAAAATAGATAATCACACTGATGTGGATCATAAGGAAGTCGTTAGAATGAGAAAATCTTATGAAAATCTCATTGATAAAATTGAGAGAGATTTAACTATCCCTGAAAATTCTCACGTCAGTACAATTTCTTCACATGATCATATCTCTAGAGTTAGAAAAAATTATTATTCTGGGAGAAAATATTTTGGGAAGAAATTCCCTAAGAGAAACATGAACCATGTTTCTGATACTCACTGTAAGCTAGAAAAATCTTACTCTGATGCAACTTAGTTGTATCATAATTGTGCACTCTCATACTTTTTACGTGCTCTTATTCATGGATAGGGAAAGGCACAATAAAACTGGAGCACAATTGTTTGTGTAGATGTTTATCAGAAAAATATGTGACATTTTATGGATTACTGCGAATCCATGCCTGTCTAAAAAGGTGTTCATGTTTATCATGATCTTCTAAATATTAGGTTTTATTTAGAATTTTCTAATTTTAATAAACCTTAATTCCAACATGATAAGTTCGGACAAAGGAAACGAAATATATTTCTGTAATATTTTCAGATTTTCTGTTATTTTCGGTGCGAGAGTTGTCTCTTCTTAAAGGGAAACTATCTCTTTCATGTATTATTGAAACCCTGATCAATCCTTATTTATATAACCGAGCATGCCTCCAATAACTCGCAGTATCACAAAGGCTAATAAGGAGGAAGCTCAAAAGGTTAAAGATTGTCAAGGAATCAATATAGAAAGGAAGAAGAAAAACATATCAAGAATCATGTCTGATTATGACTCTGATAGTTCAGTTGGATCACAAGATGAGTCATGTCTGTTGTCTTACAACCTACAAGATCCAAGCAAACCCAAGTGGATTCGTTCTAATAGTATGATTGACTATATCCAAGGTTTTGAAGAACTAAGAACCAACTTATAATAACGGTTCGAAATCAGGATTGGCTCAAAGATAAGATTGAGGAAACAAAAGCTGATACTGCTGATATGAAGATTTAAGTTGAAAAACTTGAGAAACAAGAAGTGGTTGCAGACAAGTCTCTTGAGACATGCTTTAAAAGTTTGAACACTGAAGAAACCTCAGTTAACAACAAGAGCACCACTAGATATTAAGTTATATGTTGTAATACTTAATCGAAGGAAAATAGACGTCAATGTTTGATTTCTTTCAATAATTGTGTAAGGTCTATTTTATGAATTAAACTATCCTATTATGAATAAAATTATTTGATTTATAATTTTTCCTATGATAGTTTTTGATTTACATAACATGTGCTTGAATGCTTTATTTTATTGTTATGTATGTTTATGTGATGCTTGATTTCGGTTTTGCTACCTTGATATTCGATCTCATAATGTTGTGTACTCTTATGGTTTGGGTGACTTTTTGATTTAGCAGGATTAAGTTCTAGCCCATGTTAGTAGGCTTTATCAAAGGATCCTGAGGGGTTCTGATAGAAACAATATGTGAAAAAGTCACAATATGTTGAATCTGTTTTGGTTTAGCATAAAAGCATATCTCAATCTTGTTTGTCAAGTTTAGTTTCCAAAACTATAAATCTTGATTTCTAGTCTACTTGTAGCTAAGTCTCGTACTAGGATACAAAGTTTAGTTGAGCTCTAGACTCCACTGTAGGATCAGAATATCGTAACAACAACACACTTGCAAATCTTCATCAACAACTTTGCGAAGACGTCGCAAAATGATTTCAGAGATGACATAACAGATGACGACAGCGTAAACATGAGGAAAGTGTGATGATATAGCGAAATTTATGATGTTTGCGAAATTAACATTTGTAAGCTTGCGAAATACCGCAAGTTAGATCCTAAATTAAAGGACAGCTTAGCTGTCATCCACTATGTAATTACCCTATATAAAGAGCCGAATAGGCTTAAGGAGGGAGAGATCAATTTTGGAGTGTTGAGAAAGTTTTGAAGAGAGAGAAAGTCCAAAATAGTGATTGTATTCTTGATTTCATTTCTTTCTTGTAACATTTCCAGAATCAATTAATAAAAAGTGTTGTTCTTGATCATAAAGATGTGTTGACTATTATGAATTCTTGTGAGGGATGTATTGTAGGATTTCCTGCAACTACATAATGGCGCTAGAAACAGAGACTTATTGAATATTATTTTAGAATAAATTAAAAATTGATATTGTGATTTGTAAGGATTTGGAGTAATTGATGAAGGATTTCATATAATTTTCAATAACTCATTAAGATTGAGAAGATGGACAGAAGAAGAAATGCTTCCAGACAACCAGAAACTATTAGGAGGAGTAAAAGGCTTGCTGGTAGAGGGAGGAATGAAGTTGGGGAACCTTCAAGAATGAACGCAAGAAACAATGAAGAAAATCAAGTTCAAAAACCAATTCAGCGTACACCGGCACAAAATAGAATCATGGATCATGACAGGGTGAGCGTACACACATGGCAGTCAGATTCAGCAGATAAAGCGGAAGAAAAGCGACAATTAAGGAACGATAGACGTGTAGAGGGAGATCAGGAAGCAATTGGAGGAATAATTCATGGAAATAAAAAACTTGAAGCATTAGAGGCATTGAGGCAAAGAATACACGAAGAAAGGAGAATAAAAGCAGAAGAACGTGCGAATCTGACAAGGCAAAATCATCAGTTGAGGATGAAAAACATGAGACTACAGAATAAAAGGTCAAGAAGTACTACAAGATCAAGTTCAAGATCAATTAGAGGGAAAGTAAGATGAAATTATCCTGTAGTAAATGTTAATGAAGATATTCGACAGGAGGTGCAAAATCCAGATGAAGAGCGTCGCAAAACTAGGGAAATGATTGAAGATCGTTACATTCCACATGATGAAATTCTCCAAAATAGGCAAAGTCAAGAACGAAATAACCAGGATGGCGAAGAAAATCAGGAAGAAGGAAGGACAATATTACGTGGGAGAGAAAATCAAAGAAATCAACAAGAAATTGAAGATGAAATAGAGAGACATTATGCTGAACAAACACGTCTAGCCTGCGAAAGGGAAAGACTGAGAGAAGAAATAGAGGAACAAGAACTCCAAGAGGCAATATGCCAAAACAATCATGACAATAGAGAAAGAAGGCGTGAACAAAACCGCAATAATGGTAGCATCAATGAAGAATATGATAGAGTACAAAGGAGAGCTGGAAGATAACAAAGAGAATTGATGAGGAATGAACAAATTCGCAGAAGAGAAAACGAGAAGCATAATAATGTGCGAATTCATGAAAGAAACGGAAGAGGAGATCGCAGGGAAAGACAAGAAGAAAACGATGAAAAAGAAAGACAAAATAGGCATGAACGCAGGAGAAGATAAGCAGAATTAGAATGACCAATGGACCAAAATCATGGTGTAAATGAACAGATCTTAAGAGAATTAGCATAAATGAGAGGAATGTTAAATAATAGAAGAGAAGGAGGCAGAAGGAAGTTAGATGAAGCCATAGAAGAAGCTGCAAAAACTCCATTCACATAAGAAGTAAAATTAGGAGGAATACCCCGAAAGTGCAATTTGCCTGCGTTAACTAGCATTTTTGACAGAACAACTTGTGCAATTCAACACATCAAGGCGTATGTGAGATGTATGCTATAGTGGGAAAACCATGATGCTGTATTGTGCAAGTATTTCGCATCCAGTTTAACAGGGGAGGCGCTGAAATGGTTTGAAGGTTTACCCAAGAATACGATAACATATTTCAACCATCTGCAGACTACGTTCTTAGGGGCATATATAAGTAATAACTCTTCGCGACCTGGCATTGAAGATGTATTTTGATTGAAGCATAGAATTGGTGAAAGTTTGAAGCATTTAACCATAAGGTGGAAGACAATGTGTAGTGAAATGGATGGTCGTGTGGATGAGAGATATCTCATTTTATCATTCATTAACGCAATGTTCGCAACCAATCTGCTGTATATTTAAATTTTCAGAATCAAGAATACAATCACGATGACTGAGTTGCGAGAGCTGCAGGAGGAGTATATTACTCTTGAAGAAAATTTTTTTTAGATGGAATCATACCCAGTTGCGAATACAAGTTCAAAAGCAGCGAACACAATCTTGTTACCCAAGTTGATAAACACAGTGGCGAGCACTTCGCAAGGACAACAAGAGAGGATAATGAAGAAAAGTCAGCAGAAAATAGTAGCTATGGGAAGTCGTGACCAAAAAGAATTCGAGAGAGAAAGAAACTTCTATAACCGAGGTGGAAACAACAAAATTCAAAGACTTGATCAGCCACAAGAAACTTATGGAGCTCAGAGGAAAAATCATCATAGGGGACAGGGAAGTCATAAAATAATATGGGAAGAAATCAAAATGCCACCTTTAAATTCTAGTGTGGAAAAAATATGGGAAGCTATAATCTTGATGGAAAATATACTAGCACCATGGAACATGGGCAATGAACTACCTCCAAACCACAGAAGTCATGAATTTTGTTCTTATCACCATTTCCATGGACATTCGACAAATAACTGCAGAAATATAAAGAGAATCATCCTCATAATGATTGATCAGGGAAAGCTAAATCATTTTCTAATAAGGCAACCTCAATCTCAACCATTACCACCTCCACCAAAAATTCGCAGGGCTAATACAACAAAGGAAAGAGAAACATTTGTAATAGAAGTTGGTGCGAAGGAAAAAAATATGTTTTGTAACTCTATTGTGCACTCATACAAAACTATTGAGGACTTTCATGATAATATTCTGAGCAGAGTTTTCGCAAGAGATGATGATGAAAGAGAAATAATGAACATTGTGAAGGTCTCGCCAATAAAAGAATGGAAAAAGCAAATTATATCCTTCCCCGCAGAAGAAGTACCTGAGGGTGGCGAAATTCATGATAACCCATTAGTGGTAATATTAGAGATTAACCCAAAACCTAGTGCAGATTCATGGGAAATCAACAGAGTTTTAATTGATACTGGAAGTTCTGTGGATATCTTGTTCTATCATGCTTATAAAACTATAGGAGGGAAAGATGAGGACTTAGTACCTTCAACTTACAAATTCTATGGTTTTAATGGTACTGCCAATAAGCCTAAAGGGGATGTCACTATGCGAATTCCACTAAAAGGAATATCTTCTGAAATTATGTTCTATGTTGTCGATGTGGATTCGTCGTATAACGATTTGATTGGCCGACCTTGGTTGCATGGGATTCTAGGCGTAGCATCCATATTTCATCAGTACATCAAGTTTCCTCATCCTAGTGGAGTTGGCATTATTAAAGGAGATTGGGTTGAAGGAAAGAAGTGTTATCAAATTGACGTAGAATCATGCGAAGAACGAGCTGCAAAGAAAGAGAATTGGAAGTATCACGCCAGAGAAATACATAGAAGTGAAAGGTTAATGGTAGATACAATAGACCAGGGATAAGAAGAAATTCTGCGAAGCCAATGCTTGATGAAAATAAGAAATAGCAAAAATTTCGCAGAAGGTAAGAAAGTTATAAAAAACAACAACAATGAAGAGGCAGAAAGCAAAGGTAAAAAATTTAAACTGTGAAATGAAAGAAATATTGAAAACAGAAAAAGAGATGTATGATTGATTTGTCGCAAAGATTTCAAAAATATATTTTACTTAATGACAAATATGAGATTGAGAAATTATAACAGAGCTGAAATGCAAAAGAAGAAACAGAATAATCATCAGAAAGGGGCGAACCTTTATGGCGTACACCCTAGTTCGCGAATAAAATTTCGCAAGAGGAAAATGTAAGACCTAAAGTATGTCATAGAAGGGGGTACCTATTGCATGGATCAACGAAAAGGTTATACCTCCCCTGGAACCTGAGTCATGGAGATTTGGGGTCAATAAAGCCCATCCAGAAGAGGTACCTTGGATTTTCAACCTAAACTTATGATTTGGGTTGAACGACTGAGGTTCTCTCCTAAGGAGTGCAGAGTATGATCAAGGCGCCGAGGTACACGGTTGAGCCAAGAGTACTGCGTGGGGCATCTGGAACGTACCTGGCCATTCTTGGCAAGTCTTGACTATGATGCACTCGGTCCGAAGAAAACCCCATTTAGGGTGCAATCTCGTAACCATAATCCATATAGGCAAAAGGGATAAGAGGCTGCGAAAAAAACTGGTTGTTGTTAAGACTGGATAGGAGGAGCCAACCTTGTATGGTAGAGGTACGTCTCCTTGAAGGGGCAACCAGGGGGAAGATAAGGGAGGCACCCTCCATTAGGTTGCTGATAAGTGTCTAAATATGCAAATGTCATGAGGCTTTATTTTTGCAAGAGCTTGTCATATTTGTGCGACAATCCTGAAGAGGCAATAATAAAAAAGAGAAAGATAAGACGAGATCAATGGGTCAGTACATGAAAGTGTTAGGACGTACTGCGATTTCGTCGCAAGACGACAATGTCATGGGGATTTATTTTCGCAAGAATATTTAGGCCTGTCATATTGTTGCGAGAAAAATGACAAAAGAGAAAAGGTTAAAGCAAGATCAATGGGTTTCTGCATGAAAGTGCAAAAACGTCCTGCGATTTTGTCGCAATGACAAGAGGTGGCATAATAAGACCTTTACTTAGGAAGGAAAAATAACACCACATCAGAGAACAAGAAAAAAATGCAATCTTAAAATATGTGGTTGCGAGATTATGCAGAGATATCTGCGAAACTGAGGCATAAATATACCAAAAAATTACACAACAATCTTCACATTCAAAAATAATTTGCTTAATCTTTCATTTGGATACAAATAACAGAGGCAAGTATGGGAATTCATATAATGATAAAATCTTATTTGTCTCCATATAAAAGAGTTACACGAGCAGAAAGACGCAAAAGAGGTAAAATTTATATTGGAAGATGGAGAAATTCGCAGTGATAGATTACAATAATAGAAGATTAAAGAGCAAATATACAGATATTACAAAAGTTGAAGAAGAAAGCAAAAATTATTTCTTGCTTGATTCTTCATCATCTTCACTGGATTCTTCTTCTTCGTCATCATCAGATTCTTCTTCTACATCTTCATCAGATTCTTCTTCGCTAGCATCACTATCAGAGATGACCAGATCAAGAACGTTCTTTGGGACTTCTTCTGAAAGACAAGGATATGTGGAATGAGGAATGTTATTATCATCACAAACTATTTTAATAGTTTGGTTGCGAACAAGAATAGAATCATTCTTAAAGTTCGCAACGGTAATCCTTAATTGATTCTTCAATCTCGAACACTTATCATTGCGAGAAGAAAGATTCTTTGCAAGCTTCTCTTTTTCATCCTCAAGTTCTTCAATTCTTTTGCGAAATATTTCTTCAGCCTCTGCGAACATATAACAATGAGTCAATAACTTGATGAAAATTTATGAAAAACAGATGATTAAATAAGAAAGAACAGTTAACATTCTTCTCTGTCAGAAATCATATCTCTAACCAAGCCCGCGTGTTCAGCGTGGAGACTAACGTTAACACCTAGATTATTTCTGGCATCATCTAGAATTTTCGCAGCCCAAGCAAATTCATCATCATTAGTTATGAGAAGATGAGAACTAATCTGACTCTATCTTTCGCTAACCATAGCATTTTCGTATTTAAGTTCATCTCGTTCAATTTGGACCTCAAGAAGGGTTTCTTGGAATTTCGCTAAAGTTTGAGCACCTTGGTTAGAAATGCGATCTTTATCATCCATGAGGCTACTATTCTTGGTTCTTAAAGTATTGATTTCTTCTTTAGAGCTATGGTAGAAACGCTTAAATCTGTTGGGTAAACCCAAGCTGGATCTATGGTCAATTTCTAAGAGGCCAAGTTTGGATCTGAGTTCATCTGTGGAGAGAGATTTAATTTTATCATTTGAAAAACTATTTAAGGATTTATTAAGGCGTTCAAGAAGGGTATCATCATCTATGGGGTCGGGAAAAGAACGAAGGAGTATAGGCTCATCAAAAAGACCGTAAATGTATGCAAAAATGATTGATCAAATAAGATAAAACAATGGGATAATGGAATCAAGGGGAAGAAAGAAAAGTTCATACCATAGAGTTGTTGATTTGCATTCTGAAGGCTAAAATTTTTATCATTATGAACAGCATTTTCAGAATCTAATTGTTTATTCTTCTCGCGAAGACTGACATCCTGAACTTCCAATTCTTCATTCTTTTTTCGAAGCTGAAGATTTTTCTTCTCAAAATTCCCACATCTCCTAACTAAGTCAGAATTGACCGCGTAGGAAGCTTTTCCAGCCTGCGAAAGAATAAGATACATTTTCAAAATAAACTACAATTTCGAATCAAAAAGTAAAAGAAGAAAAGTACAAGTATGAAATTTTACCAAGTTGTTAAGCGAATGTAAGAAACTTGGGGATACAAATATGGAAACTCCACGAAGAGACTCAGTAAACTCTAAGAGGGGGGCATCACAGATAGCAGCTATGGACTTGCAGGCATTAGTTAGAGGAGTATCACCAATCCCTTGTATAGAATCAGAGAAGATGCTGGATAGTTGTGCCATTGAAGATTCATAAGAGGCACCTTCTTTTGTGAATACAACATCGTCATCTGAACTCTCATCAGAATGAGAACTTGAGGGAGAAGGAGAATGAATTTTTCTTTTCTTTGAAGATGAGGCAACAAATTTCTCCTTGCGAAGAGCACTTTTACCTTTGCCTTTGGTCTTTGCAGCTTTAGATCCTTCCTCTTCAATAACTACAACACCAATCTTCGCACACGAATGAAGATAAGAAACAGAGGCAACAATATTGTTAAAAATAACAAAAGAAAGTATTTCTTACTTCATCCGTGATCGAGCGAAGTGCTTCTAGGATGCTTGCCTTGCCGGCTCTTTTCTAATATTGTTAATCTGAAAAGAACTAGCAAGGCAAGCATTAATAAGTATAGAGAAGAATGAAAGAACTGGAAAGTGCTTCAGATTAACAAATTAAGAAAAGAACCGGCAAGGAAATATACTTATTAATTTGTTAATCTGAAATTTTCACAAGATTAATAAGTATAGAGAAGAATGAAAGCAATAAACTGAACGACAAAAACATACCTCTTTCTCTTTCTCAGGCCGGTAAAATACCCAAGTTTGATAAGTAGCGAGATTCGCAGGAAGGACATTTGAACCAGAAATATAAGAACCCCTCAAAATCAGTGGAAATATACACCATTTTTCATCTTTAAATTGACGAGGAATGTTATTCTTGCCAGAATGCCAATCAATGTCATGCATAAGTTTTTTATCTTCATCAATGTTATCTTTCCTCTTCAAGGAATACCCCCAGCGAGTTTTGTCATTCTTCATAGTTATTAATTCATAATTTTCAAAGAAGCTCTTTGCGGTGTATTTTTCGGCGATTATCTCTAAATTCTCAAACTCAGGATCCCTAAGCGCTTTTGCATAAAGAGATCCTTTACCATCCCCACGGTTGGTGAATTCAAGCATTAAACGAATGCAATCTCCACTTAATTGATATATTTCTCGCGAGAATTTCGCATGGGAGAGTATTTCGTAAAATAAAGGAAGTTCGGGATCATAAAGGGGAATAGGAAGGCCAGCGAGAATCTGACCGAGAGAAACTATGATTTCTTTATCATCACAATGATGATCAGAAAATAATTTGGCAGAAAGAATGGAGGTAGCTCCTTGATTGGGAATGGTGGATAGTGTAAAACCTCTCTCTTTGAGAACCTTCTGAACTCCCTCAAAAGAAGTTTTAGCTTTATGACCGCTTGGAGGCATTTTAAGTATGGGAATGAATAATAAATTAAAAATTAAAAGAATAAAAATCAAGAAAAGTTATAGCAGCAGGAGCGGAATTTACGGAAGAACGGTGAAACGAAGTTGCAGAGAAAATAAGAAAGAAAGTTAAAAAGATAAAAAGTGAAGAACAAGAAGAATATATATAAAGAGGAATTCTCGAGAAGATAAGCACATTTAATGCGAAGAATAGACGTGAACGGTTAAAAAGAAGCGGTTGAAAAAGACGTGTCAAGAAGTAAATGGAAGAAAAGAAACTTGTAATAAATTCTGCGTAAAACACAGAATTGTGTCAGTGAAGAAAAATTATAGGAAGATGAATAGCTGCGGCATTTTGAAGTAAAATTTCTCATGACATTCTCCCCTTTGCAGAGAAGACATGAGAAGAGGCAAGATGTAGGATCAGAATATCGCAACAACAACACACTTGCGAAATCTTCATCAATAATTTTGCGAAGACGTCGCAAAATGATTTCAGAGATGACATAACAGATGATGACAGCGTAAACATGACGAAAGTGTTATGATCTAGCAAAATTTATGATGTTTGCGAAATTAACATTTGTAAGCTTGCGAAATGCCGTAAGTCAGATCCGAAATTAAAGGACAGCTTAGCTGTCATCCACTATGTAATTACCCTATATAAAGACTCGAATAGGCTTAAGGAGGGAGAGATCAATTTTGGAGTGTTCAGAAAGTTTTGAGAAGAGAGAAAGTCCAAAATAATGATTGTATTCTTGATTTCATTTCTTTCTTGTAACATTTCCAGAATCAATTAATAAAAAGTGTTGTTCTTGATCATAAAGATGTGTTGACTATTATGAATTCTTGTGAGGGATGTATTGTAGGATTTACTACAACTACGTCCATATCGTTCATCATGCAAAGACGAAAAACTACTCAAGGAACTGGTGGAACTATATCGACTAAAAGGTATGTAGAGACTTGAATTATCTATCACTCAAAAGTCTATCTAATCTATCTCCCATCTTGAGACAAAAGTCATATTGCTATATAGACTTTGATTATACACATTTGCTTTTTCGAGCCGAGTTTATCTCGCTTATCTATTTCTCGAAATATTTGTTGGTAAGCTTTCGCTTTGGCCAAATTCATCTATACAAGTGACGAAAGTCATGTTGATTATTTCAATATCTTGAAAATCGCTTTGATGCAAAATAGTGTTTGAATAACCTCTATTTAACATCCTCTAAGAATGTTTCAATGATTAAAATGAGAGTTTAGAATATATAACCTTGAATGGATATAAACATTGTATGTGAACTCACACTTGTATAAGTCCAAAATCCTTGAACTAAAGTATGCGTACTTTACTGCTTCAGGATGTCCAGAAGCTAAGTCCGCGTACCCGTACATGTACTGCCGGAAGGTCACATCCCGTGAATTTCTTCTGTAGTTTGTGAACTGGAAACAAACTCAAACCGGATACTTAAGTATGCGTACCGGTATGCATACTTGAGTGGGTTATTTTCTAAAAACGGTTTATTCGTGAACTAAGACATATATAAACTAAGGAATGCATATTTGAAAACCGTGGCTATAATGTTCATGAATCAATTCGAGTGAATCAAAATCGTTTTTTCTTCGATTGTGTCTTGTATACTTCTATGAGATCTAAGCAATTGAACAACTCTCTAACTAGTTCTTTTAAGTCATTTGAACTAGTTATGGTGAAGATAAATAAGGTTGATATGAAAGTGATCATATGGCTAACCATTGGTTAACTACTGTTGAACCAACTAGGTGTATATGTTTAGGTACGGTTACTCAAACCTAAATGATTGTGCATTTCATTTGTGTATAACAAGCTATGTTCGATCTAACGGTTGAAAAATATTATCTTGAGTCTAATCAGGTTTTCATCTAACGGTGAATATGGAATGCTTTGTTACCAAGGTAACTTAGATTGCAAACCCTGATTTGGAGACTATATAAAGGAGAACTCTAGCAACTGGGAAACCTAATCCCCACACCTCTTGTGTGATACTAGTTGTATAATCTAGAGTCGATTATCCTTTAACCTTAGGTTTCTATCGAGACCATGTAGGTTAACGACTTGAAGACTTTATTGGGATTGTGAAGCCAGACCCAACTAGTTTCTTTGTAGTTGCGTGATCTGATCTTGTTGTTTCTACCGTGATTGAGTTCAATCGTAAGATTGGCTTGAGATTAGTTTCTCCGATGGACAAGATAGAAAAGTAGTCACAAACATCTTCATCTCATCGTTTGTGATTCCACAATATCTTGTTTCGCTAGTCGATTAAGATTATTGTGAGGTGATTAATGTTTCTAGGTTGTTCTTCGGGACTATAAGTCTGGTATATCAATTGGTTCCTGTTCACCTTGATTTATCAAAAGACGGAACAAAACTCGTAAATATTTTTGTGGGAGACAGATTATCTATTCCTGTAGACTTTTCTGTGTGATACCGATTTGTTTATTAAAGTCTCCGACTTTGGGTCGTAGCAACTCTTAGTTGTGGGTGAGATCAACTAAGGGAATCAAGTGCGTAGTATCCTGCTGGGATCAGAGACGTAAGGAGCGCAACTGTACCTTGGATCAGTGTGAGATTGATTGGGGTTCAACTACAGTCCAGACCGAAGTTAGTTTGTAGTAGTCTAGTTGTCAGAATCCGTCTATTTAAAATTAGCTTCAGCCATAACCGATTCTTTGGAAATGATTAAATAAATTTTATATTGTATTTTAAAGAAAAATTTAAAATGGGAAAAAGAAGAAAAGTAAAAATAAAACCAAATCCTTATGAGTTATGACTCCTTATGACAATAATATTTTAATGTTGTACATTTTTTTGAAGTTGACCAAGTTGACTTTTGGTCAAACCAAATACATGAACTATTTCTCACATTTTGGACCTTCTTTTATGAAAAAGTTAGAACGTTTCTTTTTATCAAAAGAGTTTCCCTACGCAGTACTAAATATTATCTGCAGAGACTGTTTTTTATAAGTGTAAACGAAGAAATCAGGAACACAAATTATCTTGTGCTCTTTTTAAGTTCTTTGAAAAACTTGTAAAAAAAGTTCCTTGGGTTTCTCTCAATACTGTAAGATGTAAGAGTAGTTGGAAAGAAACTCTTTCTTGGTGTCATGGTGTGCAAGGCTGGTGTTCCTTTTTCTTCGAAGGAGCAAGCTTTATTTGGGCCACACAGAAACAAGAAGCCTTTCGGAAGATTCAGCAAATATTGTCATCACCGGCCATTATGAAATCTCCCGTGCAAGGGAGGCCGTTGTGCCTCTACACTGCTTCCAGTGATACTGCTGCTAGTTCCCTCCTTTCTCAAGAAGATGATGAAGAGATTGGACACCCTATATACTACTTCAGTCGTACTTTAAGAGATGCTGAACTTAGGTATCCTAAGGCAGAAAAATTGTGTCTAGCTCTGATTCACGCTATTCAGAAATTCAGACACTACTTGCTGTCAAACAAAGTAGTGCTAATAGCTAAAGCCGATCCCGTCAAGTTCTTTCTCTCAAAACCAGCCTTGATAGGCAGGCCGGCCAAGTAGTTACTCCAAATGTCGGAGCTCGATATAACATGCACTCCTCCGCAGGCTATTAAAGGACAAGCAGTAGCATATCTACTAGCAGCATTCCCGGGAGAAGGTACTACTGCACTATATGAAGATCTCCCTGGGGAGTTTCCAGAAATCTCTTTTGTCAAAGAGGAAGTGTGGCTATTGTATTTTGATGGATCTTCTACCCCTAGCCACTACACCAAAACCAGGATTTTCACACAGTGTAACCTATCACAGTTTATTTTTCAGTCACTGATACACCTGTGATAAGTGTTGCAACAATTATAACTGTTGCTAAATTTTGTATTCGTGATAATGAATCTGAATATTTAACCTTTTTACTAGTCACAATTATATTTGTTGACAATTATCCAGACAATCACAATTATAATCTAAAATGATGTATCCACCCAAAAGTTCCACCACATCAAAAACAACCCCGAATTAATCACTCTTACAATTTTGGTTGTCACTACTTTCGCAACAGTTATACGAAATAACGATTTTATTTAATTTCAAAATATCAAAATATATTTTTATTTTATTTTTTAATTTTATTAATATTAGAAAAAATGATCAGGACCAAGTCAACAAGTCATGACTTTGTAGGACATTTGACTTGGACAAATACCAACCTTTTCTCTCGATTTTTTCGACAAAACCACAACAAAAATATCTGCTTCTTCCGAAGACTGTGAAAATGACCAAACTACCCTTATCGGAATAAGATCAATAAAAATTTCGAAGACTGTGAAATGACCATATTACCCCTATTGGACATAAGTGCAATAAATATTACGGAGAGTGTGAAAATGACCAGAATACCCTTATTGAAAATCAGTAAAGTAAATATTACGGACTGTGAAAATGACCATATTACCCTTATTGGAAAAAAGTGCAATAAATATTATGGAGACTATGAAAATGACCAGAATACCCTTATCAAAAATAAGTAAAGTAAATACTTTGAAAATGAACATATTGCCCTTATTGAAAAAAATGCAATAAATATTATGGAAACTGTGAAAATGACCATACTACCCTTATCGAAAATAAGTAAAGTAACTCTTACAGACTGTGAAAATGACCATATTACCCTTATAGGAAAAAAGTCCAATAAATATTATGGAGACTGTGAAAATGACCATATTGCCCTTATTGGAAAAAAGTGCAATAAATATTATGGAGACTATGAAAATAACCATACAACCCTTATCGAAAGTAAGTAAAGTAAATACTTTGAAAATAACCATATTAGCCTTATTGGAAAAAAGTGCAATAAATATTATGGACACTGTGAAAATGACCATACTAACCTTCTCGGAAATAAGTAAAGTAAATGTTACAGACTGTGAAAATGACCATATTACCCTTATCGGAAAAAAGTGTAATAAATGTTATGGAGACTGTGAAAATGACCATACTACCCTTATCTGAAATAAATAAAGTAATTTTTACAGATTGTGAAAATGACCATATTACCCTTATTGGAAAAAAGTGCAATAAATATTATGGAGACTGTAAAATGACCATACTACCCTTATCGGAAATAATAAAGTAAATATTACAGACTGTGAAAATGACCATATTGCCCTTAGTGAAAAAAGTGCAAAAAATATTATGAAGACTATGAAAATGACCATACTACCCTTATCAAAAATAAGTAAAGTAACTACTTTGAAAATGACCATACTACCCTTATTGGAAAAAGTGCAATAAATATTATGGAGACTGTGAAAATGACCATACTACTCTTCTCGGAAATAAGTAAAGTAAATGTTACAGACTATGAAAATGACCATATTACCCTTATTGGAAAAAAGTGCAATAAATGTTATGGAGACTGTGAAAATGACCATACTACCCTTATCGGAAATAAATAAAGTAGTTCTTACAGATTGTGAAAATGACCATATTACCCTTATTGGAATAAAGTGCAATAAATATTATGGAGACTGTGAAAATGACCATACTACCCTTACCGAAAATAAGTAAAGTAATTCTTACAGATTGTGAAAATGACCATATTACCCTTATTGGAAAAAGTGCAATAAATATTATGGAGACTGTGAAAATGACCATACTACCCTTATCGAAAATAAGTAAAGTAATTCTTACAGATTGTGACCATATTACTCTCACTGGAAATAAGTGCCATAAATATTTATGGTCATTTTTATGGCAAATATTTCTATAAAAATATGGTCATTTTTACAGTCTGTAATATTTACTTTACATATTTCCGATAAAGGTAGTTAGGTCATTTTCACAGTCTCTATAATATTTATTGCACTTATTTCCCGTAAGGGTAATATGGTCATTTTCAAAGTCTATAAGAATGGCTTCGCTTATTTCCGATAAGGGTAGTATGATCATTTTCACAGTCTCCATAATATTTATAGCACTTTTTTACAATAAGGGTAATATGGTCATTTTTACAGTTTCCATAATATTTATTGCACTTTTTTCCAATAAGGGTAATATGGTCATTTTCACATTCTTTAAGAATTACTTTACTTATTTTTGATAAGGGTAGTATGGTCATTTTCACAGTCTCCGTAATATTTATTGCACTTTTTTCCAATAAGGGTAATATGGTCATTTTCATAGTCTGTAACATTTACTTTAATTATTTCCGATAAGGGTAGTATGGTCATTTTCATAGTCTCCATAATATATAATGCACTGTTTTTCCAATAAGGGTAATATGGGCATTTTCACAGTCAGTAACATTTACTTATTTCCGATAAGGGTAGTATGGTCATTTTCACCGTCTCCATAATATTTACCGCACTTTTTTCCAATAAGGGTAATATGGTCATTTTCACAGTCTGTAAGAATTACTTTACTTATTTTCAATAAGGGTAGTATGATCATTTTCACAGTCTCCATAATATTTTTTGCACTTTTTTCCAATAAGGGTAATATGGTCATTTTCAAAGTATTTACTTTACATATTTCTGATAAGGGCAGTATGGTCATTTTCATAGTCTCCATAATAGTTGTTGCACTTTTTTTCAATAAGGGTAATATGGTCATTTTCACAATCTGTAAGAATTACTTTATTTATTTCTGATAAGGTAGTATGGTCATTTTCACAGTCTGTAACATTTACTTTACTTATTTCTAATAAGGGTAGTATGGTCATTTTCACAGTCTCCATAATATATAATGCACTTTTTTCCAATAAGGAATATGGGCATTTTCACGGTCTGTAACATTTACTTTACTTATTTTCGATAACGGTAGTATGGTCATTTTCACCGTCTCCATAATATTTACCGCACTTTTTTTCCAATAAGGGTAATATGTTCATTTTCACAGTTTGTAAGAATTACTTTACTTATTTCCAATAATGGAAATATGATCATTTTCACAGTTTCCATAATATTTATTGCACTTTTTTTTTCCGATAAGGGTAATATGGTCATTTTCCAAGTATTTACTTTACTTATTTTCGATAAGGGTAGTATGGTCATTTTCATAGTCTCCATAATATTTATTGCACTTTTTTTCAATAAGGGTAATATGGTCATTTTCACAGTCCGTAAGAATTACTTTACTTATTTCCGATAAGGGTAGTATGGTCATTTACACAGTATCCATAATATTTATTGCATTTTTTTTTCCAATAAGGGTTTTATGGTCATTTTCAAAGTATTTACTTTACTTATTTCCGATAAGGGTAGTATGGTCATTTTCACAATCTCTATAATATTTATTGCACTTTTTTTTTTCCAATAAGGGTAATATGGTTATTTTCACAGTCCGTAAGAATTACTTTACTTATTTCCGATAAGGGTAGTATGGTCATTTTCATGGTCTCCATAATATTTATTGCGCTTTTTTTCTAATAATGGTAATATGGTCATTTTCAAATTATTTACATTACTTATTTCTGATAAGGGTAGTATGGTCATTTTCACAGTCTCCATAACATTTATTGCACTTATTTCCAGCAAGGGTAAAATGGTCATTTATAGACTATAATATTTACTTTACTTATTTTTAATAAAGTCCCAACCTGTGATGTTCAATTCTGATATATTTCGTCTTCAGATCATCCGGACTAGAAACTCTGGTCAACTCTAGTAATCTTTGAACCCATGATGTTCAATTCTGATATATTTCGTCTTCAGATCATCCGAACGAGAAACTTAGGTCTAACTCTTGTAATATTTGAACCTGTGATGTTCAATTCTGATATATTTCGTCTTCAGATCATCCGAACGAGAAACTCAGGTCTAACTCTAGTAATCTTTGAACCCGTGATGTTTAATTCTGATATATTTCGTCTTCAGATCATCCGAACGAGAAACTTAGGTCTAACTCTTGTAATCTTTGAACCCGTGATGTTCAATTATGATATATTTCGTCTTCAGATCATCCGGACGAGAAACTTAGGTCTAACTCTAGTATTCTTTGAACCCGTGATGTTCAATTCTGATATATTTCGTCTTCAGATCATTCAGACGAGAAACTCAGGTCTAACTTTAGTAATCTTTGAACCAGTGATGTGCAATTCTGATATATTTCGTCTTCAGATCATCCAGACGAGAAACTCTGGTCTAACTCTAGTAATCTTTGAACCCGTGATGTTCAATCCTGATATATTTCGTCTACAGATCATCCGGAAGAGAAACTCTGGTCTAACTCTAGTAATCTTTGAACCTGAGATGTTCAATTATGATATATTTCGTCTTCAGATCATCCGAACGAGAAACTATGGTATAACTCTAGTAATCTTTGAACCCGTGATGTTCAATTCTGATATATTTCGTCTTCAGATCATCCGAACGAGAAACTTAGGTCTAACTCTTGTAATCTTTGAACCGGTGATGTCCAATTCTGATATATTTCGTCTTCAGATCATCCGGACGAGAAACTCAGGTATAACTCTAGTAATCTTTGAACCGGTGATGTCCAATTCTGATATATTTCGTCTTCAGATCATCCGGACGAGAAACTCAGGTCTAACTCTAGTAATCTTTGAACCGGTGATGTGCAATTCTGATATATTTCGTCTCCAATTCATCCAAAAGAGAAACTAAGGTCCAACTCTGGTAATCTTTGAACCCGTGATGTTCAATTCTGACATATTTCGTCTTCAATTCATCCAAAAGAGAAACTAAGGTCCAACTTTAGTAATCTTGAACCCGTGATATTCAATTCTGATATATTTCGTCTCCAGTTCATCCGGACGAGAAACTAAGGTCCAACTATCGTAATCTTTGAACCCGTGATGTTCAATTCTGATATATTTCTTCTCCGGTTCATCCAAAATAGAAACTAAGGTCCAACTCTAGTAATCTTTGAACTCGTGATGTTCAATTCTGATATATTTCGCCTTTAATTCATCCAAAAGAGAAACTAAGGTCCAACTCTAGTAATCTTTGAACCCGTGATGTTCAATTATGATATATTTCTTCTCCATTTCATCCAAAACTCTGGTAATATTTGAACCCGTGATGTTCAATTTTGATGTATTTCGTCTTCAATTCATCCAAAAGAGAAACTAAGGTCCAACTCTGGTAATCTTTGAACCCGTGATGTTCAATTCTGATATATTTCGTCTTCAATTCATCCAATAGAGAAACTAAGGTCCAACTCTGGTAATCTTTGAACCCGTGATGTTCAATTCTGATATTTTTCTCCTCCAATTCATCCGGACGAGAAACTAAGGTCCAACTATAGTAATCTTTGAACCCATGATGTTCAATTCTGATATATTTCTTCTTCAATCCATCCAAAAGTGAAACTAAGGTCCAACTCTGGTAATATTTGAACTTGTGATGTTCAATTCTGATATATTTCGCCTTCAATTCATCCGGACGAGAAACTAAGGTCCAACTTTGGTAATCTTTGAACCCGTGATGTTTAATTCTGATATATTTCTTCTCCATTTCATACAAAAGAGAAACTAAGGTCCAACTCTGGTAATCTTTGAACCCTTGATGTTCAATTCTGATATATTTCGTCTTCAATTCATCCAAAAGAGAAACTAAGGTCCAACTCTGGTAATCTTTGAACACGTGATGTTCAATTCTGATATATTTCATCTTCAATTCATCCAAAAGAGAAACTAAGATCCAACTCTAGTAATCTTTGAACCCGTGATGTTCAATTATGATATATTTCGTCTCCAGTTCATCCGGACGAGAAACTAAGGTCCAACTATAGTAATCTTTGAACCCGTGATGTTCAATTATGATATATTTCTTATCTAGTTCATCCAAAAGAGAAACTAAGGTCCAACTCTAGTAATCTTTGAACCCGTGATGTTCAATTCTGATATATTTCGTCTTCAATTCATCCAAAAGAGAAACTAAGGTCCAACTCTAGTAATCTTTGAACCCGTGATGTTCAATTCTGATATATTTCATCTTCAATTCATCCAAAAGAGAAACTAAGGTCCAACTAAAGTAATCTTAGAACCTGTGATATTCAATTCTGATATATTTCATCTCCAGTTCATCCGGATGAGAAACTCAGGTCTAACTCTAGTAATATTTGAACCTGTGATGTTCAAATCTGACATATTTCGTCTTCAATTCATCCAAACGAAAAATATATATTTTCAAAGGAAAAGTTTTTAACCCAACAAAATCGATACTCGGTTGTCATTAACGATATTCGCTTTTTTCGGTTCGACGGTTTGGGATTTTAACAAAATACATGTAATTATCGAAAGAACACACATGCTTTTCACACACTCCCTTAATCTGTATGTGACCATCAAACGTAATTTTAATCGTCCATGTTTTTTTATGGACAAATCGCAACCGTTAAACCCTTCCTTTTACTTACTTGAACTTAGTTATCCTTATCCTCTTCTCTCTCTCTTTTTCAGTTATCTCAACTCCTTTCTCTTTCTCATATCCAAATCCTATCGTCTCTCTCAAATCCTGTAATGAAGAAACCAAAAAAAAAAAACCCTCTCGTCTTTATCAAATCATCAAACTAAGAACCTGTGATCTTTCTCAAATCCTCTATAAAAAAAACCCTAACTTCGTCTCTAATCTAACTTCTCCGTTATTCACAAACATAATTTCTCTGAACCCTAACTCCGATTTGACCAAAAATGTAAGTTATTTCTTACAGATATATATAGTTTGATTCATGTTTAGTGTTTTTATTGGTTGATGCTTTAGTATTTGTGATTATTTTCTTGTTATGTTCGATCTGTAGTCTAAAAATTAGGGTTCTTAATTTTCGTTCAAAGTTTTTAATTAGGTTTGTTATGCTATTTCAATTAGGGGTTTGAGAATTAGTTTGTTGATATACGGTTATTCAGATTTTTTGGTTTGTTTCTTATATCATTAGGAGAGAAAAAATCTTTGCATATGCTGATATTCGGTTATTCAGAGTTCTGAGCATGTAATAATGAAGTAGAGTTAACAATTGAAAGTGCAATACAAGAGTTCTTAGAATGAATTTGGCCTTGCTTATGTGATGTTTTTTATTTTTTTATAAAACATATATTTTCTAATGATATGTTAATGTACAAACTGATACAGGTCAAGGTACATTGAAGGGTCTATCCAGGAGGACAACCTCGTCAACGAAGCAGTCAGGTATGCCACGGAGTACATGGAAAAACCATGTGATGCCAATCACCAAGCCAGTTTGGAGGCCTCTCTTGAAGAAGATTCAGAGTATACTGATGTAGGTCATGTGGGTGAAAGAATATTTTAACAACTATTGTCCTTAGAATCATTTTTAATATCGTATCTGATTTATATTATATAATACCTTTGTTGATGGAAGTTTAACTCATTTGTTGTAGATGAGTACATGTGAAAACTTTACCAAAGCAGCTGGTCTTCTACCAAAGACTGCTGCTGATCCTCAAGCTGGGATGGAGTCATCCTCGAGTGAACCTTCCAAAGTGTTGACCGATTTTCCCCTTCGGCCAAGGTACAACAGGTTAAATGTTGTACCTAGGGTAGCACAAGAAATGGCATGGAACCATCCATCACCTCAATGAATGTGTTGTGTCTGATTTCATCTTTCTGTGATCCTTAAGTTACATGCTTAACCGTGTTTGTGGATTAAATCTCTTATGGTTCAGTTTTTTTTTGTTTTGAGAACATCGTGCGGCTTTGCTACATGTGTGACAGTGCATGTGTTTTTGTGAAGCAAATGCCTTTTGGCACAGTTGTTCTGTGCGGCTTTTTTATTTTTGAAAGACAGTGTTTGTGCTCTTATTTTAATTACAGAATGTAGTTTCTTTATTGTTATTGTATTTTTTGATCACACCCTTTTTAACTCCGCCATTGAAATTGCAATGCCGGTCCCAAGCCCGGATAAAGGAAGAGGGAAAAAGGTGTGATATTTTTTGCAGGCACATGGTTGATTCAATAGTAAGGTCTTCCGAAACCACAATTCAACTCAGATAGTTACATGATGTTGTATACTTATCCTTGAAGAGATTTGCTATGGTTTTCTTGTTGTTGTAGTTTATGTGATTGTAATGATGTTTTTAAGAGATTATGTATGCATTGTGTTTTCTTAACTTTTGAGTACAGAACATGTTACAACATGTATACACAGAAACCTCCTCATGACTATTCTCATCAGCTTTATGAAAAGTACAAAGAAGCATTCGAGAACTACATAAATGGAACGGTGGGATAGACTTCTTCCCTACTCGTTATGTTAACATTATTGTCTTTCTAGTTGTTCATTACTTAGAATATCTCCGCATATGTTCTGTTGTTCATTACTTTCATTTGTTCATAATTTATAAATTAAGTTATATTTGATCGTCAAAGGCTTCTTTTAGTTTTAATTTGATTATTCTTTCCAGGTTATGGAGATGATGCTGCTTTTGATTGTCATTTATAGGTAATGGAGATGGTGGTGCTTGTGATTCGTTGTTGTATGATACTAATGGAGATGCTTGATCATGGAGGAGTGAGTAAGGGCTCTGGTTTTGTCGCATTCTCCACCCATGAGGAAGCTGCTAGAGATGTAAGTTGATATGGCTCTTTTCTTTCTTTTTTTCTTCTCAATTACGTAGTGCCTTTGATATTTCTGTCTGAATAAAATAGAAGCCAAGTTTTTTAAGGTGAGATCAATACTTGAAGTTAGGTACTAGAAGATGTATGAAAAATTAATACTTTTTTGGTTAAATGATTTAGTCTTAATATTTGTAACCCATGTTACTAGTAGACAAAATTATTGCATATATGTACAAGTTCACATTCATGTAAGCTTTCAAATGTAACATTGGTTCTTGAGTTGAAGTTTTTTCTTTCAAGTCTTATTTTGGTCAAGAGTGTAAGATTATTTGTTGTTTTATGTAGAAGTTAACTTGTTATTATCGATTTGAACTTCGTAGTTTGATACTTTTCCTGTTACTTCTAACTATAAAATCGATTTTCTTCGCGTTATTTAACTTAAGGAAGATACTTTTACAAGGATTTTACAAGGATGGATACATTAGCCAACCTTTTTTTGCGAAAATTCTGCTGTATTGATCAAATAGGGTCCTCTTGCAATGGCAGTGATGTTCTGAGTGTTTTTAGTAGGGTATGTAAGAGGAGTAGAGCTTAACATGAGTCTGAAGTTAGACATTTTTCTTGCTTTGGATCTGTAGTTTTCTTTTAATGAAGTAATTTTACATTCTAAATCCTTTATTTTTTGAGGTGTTGGATCTGTTAGTCAGGAAACATGCTTGAGGGCTAGATACATTGTTCACTAGACACACTGAATATATTTCTTATGTTTTTCACAGTGATACTTGGTGTAGTTTAGTAATGGTAGTGAAGTTGATGGCTTACGGCTCTAGTGAATGATGCTACTGCTGTCTTATATAACCTGTCGTATGGTAGAATAGTCACCTTTCGTTCAGATAAAATAGATGGATAAAGTTAATATGATAAATAGGTATCCTAGATTGTTGCTTTCAAATATTATGATTGTACAAGATTGTGAGACCTGAGAAGTATTTATTCTGCCTATTGCAGGTATCTTACAGGCACCTTCAAGACCCGAGAAATATTACTTGGATCCTCCTTCCGTTGATAAGGTAAACATTTCATGGATTGCGTAGTTGGTTGCTTAAAATGAGAGAATTACCGTTTCAGAAAGACCTTGATAAATTTGTAACGATTTCTGCTGGGTTAGCTACACATCGATCTATATTCATTACTCTTGTATATGTTATCTCAGAAACTAATTACATTGTTTTCCATTTGCAGGGAGCAGTGGATATTCTTATTTGTATGAACCTCTTTGAAGGCAGGAATCATGACAAGTAAGTCTATGAAATACTCACTTTGACTAGAATGCATTCTACTGGGAAGTTGTTCTGTATTTCCCGTGGTTTCTTGTATAATTCACTGAATGTATGAGAATTAGTTGGTCATCCATGTTGTGTGAACATAAACAATCATACTTATCTTCTATATTATACCATAAATTGTGTTGCAATATATCACCTCTTATTTTAGTAATTATATCTGATTTTTTTGTATGGATTAACCTAGACTGAGATCTAGAAAATACGTTTGTGAAATAAATGAATGATTAATTATAAGTAGTTAGATGTTACTTTGATATTCTGCAATTCAAACAGATAGAATGTCATCTTACATCTCTGAATTTTCTATGAGTAGTTTATTGATGTATCAAAATGCTCTAGTTTCAACTACATTTTACTATTATCTATGAACTCGCTTGAATTGCTTCCTTCGTTTGATTTTATTTTAACATCGTTGCACTTATGAGGCTAAAAATCAATATAAGTTGGCATTCCGTGATTGAATAATCTTTTTAAACCAGCTTTTATGTTCTCCAGAACCTCTGGGATGATTTAAAAATGCATTGATAGATATAAGATTGAATAGATAGAAATTGAGCAATTCACTTCGAGTATTTGCTTCTGACTTTGTGTGCTCAGTGACTTAGGTGGTCCCGGGAGCAAAACTGGTACAATTCTTCTTTGTCTTGACTTTGAATCAGGTACTTATTACAGGCCTCACTTATTTATTCATGCTACTCAGCGGTTTTTCTTCTTAAAATTGAAATGTTGGTGTGTTTATATATATTTGACTAGCAGAGCTTGCTTGATAATGTTCGCCTACCTTCTATTTGAACTTAATTTTATCTTGCATTTAGAGGAGGATCTAATGTTTTGCTCATGAAACTTATTTTACCATGTGCAAGAATTTTATCAATCTTTCACGTGTTAGATTGTAAATAACATTTTGTATAATAAAATTTTGGTGGTATCACACTTGAAAGTTGTTGTACAGTTTGAGTGCCGACCCTGCCAAACCACAACACAACACGCAAATGTCTTCTTAGTAAATTTTTGCAAAACATAAAGGTTTTCAGCATGTTAGAGAGGCTGAATATTAAACGACCACCTCATTTCTGTCCCACCTTTGTGTCCTATGCATGAAGAGCTGGGGGGAAGGTTGTCTAACCTCCTTTTTGATAGTTTCCCTGAAATTTAACTCAACCATCAGTCTCCGTATCCACTTGTATGTAATTTCCATGTCTAACAAATACTAGCAACTCTGTTCCTTAACCGGGCCAAAGGGCAGTTTTCACTTCCAGGTTCCATAACAGGTTGATGAAAATTGTTAAGTTTTATGCATACTGGATGACGTTCTTGTATTCGAGAAGTGATTTAATTCCTCTCCATGTTTATTTATTTTTTCATTTGGAATTTATTACTTGTGGACTGCAGTACTATTGAGAAGCACCGATAGGGTAGTGCTAGATTGTAGATTATCAAATGACCATTATTAGAGTTTGAAGGCTATTTTTTCTAAGTGCAATCTGTTTGGATGGTTTGATGTGAACGATCTTTGCTTAACTTTTATGTTTATTTGTTGTTGTGTCTACTCTTTAGGTCTTGCATGCTAGAAGTACAAACAAAAATGCCTTCAAGGCACTTATTTGTTGGAGAGTACTCTGGAATCAAAGTTGATCTTGTTAAGGATTTTGAAATGGGGGTTTTCAACAAAGCTCCAGAGTTTCTTAAGGTGAATCCTCTTTGAAAGGTACTACCCTTTAAATGTTTGTATTTATTTTGAACTCGTACTCTCCATCATTTTCTTTAGATCTGGAGCTTCAAATTATAAGCAAATGCTAACTTATGTTGTAAATGGACATGCACTATGTCTCACTGGAAATGCTGCTATGCTTGTGGAAGGATCTGGACTAGTGACTCAATCTTCATGTATTAAGTTTTCTTCATGTGGAAGTCTGTAAGTTAGTCATAGAAATCATATTTTGTGAATCTTATTGGTTGTATTGGTTTAGAGCAATGAATAGCTTTCATTTGTGAATGAGAATATACAGTTTGATATCTGAGTGTGCAGAATTTTATTGAAAAGTTATGGTAAAATGTGGAGAGTTTGTGTTTCTGTAATGTATGCATGAATGGTAAAATAGGGTGAATTTCAGATTGGAAAAGAAGAATTTGCAAGCATGTGTTTCAGGTTTAATTGTGAAGGCCTGAAAACTGGAAGGCCATGTCCATGAGAATGACCTGGACTATCCATTTTTTTTAATTGTAATTGAAAGAATTGTCACAGATTTAACTGTGACGAAAAATGCGAAAAAAAAAACACGTGTCATCATCTTAATGTTGTTACAAATAAGAGTAACAGTTTTAACGTTATAGTAATAGTGACAAAAAGATGACAGGTGTCCATAGTGAATTTGTTGCAAAAAGTATGCAACACTTATATGTGTTATTGTAATCGTAAGAAATGTGACATGTGGCAAAAAGAAATTGTTGCCTACGTGGCGGAGAAGACACGTGTCATCACCGAATTGTTGCAAAGTGAGAATAACAATTAAATCTGTTATAATTACTGTGACAAATGATCCACGTGTCGTTATTCTAAAATTAGATTAACTGTTACTATTAAATAATATAACAATTTATAAGTGTGACTGCAACCAGATTTTGTCATAGTTAAAACTGTTGCAAAAAAAAAAAAAAACAAAAAATATCCCAGCATTTCTCTAACGGCGTATATGTGTTACAAATTTTTTTTGTAACGGATATACCCTGTGACAAAATCAGGGATTTGGTGTAGTGAGTAGTAATACCGGAGGAGTAGGTGTAGTTATAGTATCTCTAACTGGTGAAGTCTTTTCGCATTATTTCAAGCTAGACTTTCAGTGCACCAACAATTCAGCAGAATACAAAGCTTTCCTCATAGTATTTACTAGCCAAACAAGCAGGAGCCACACATCTAGAAGTAAGAGGCCACTCTAAACTACTGGTCAATCAGATGAATGAAGTATACTCGCTCAAAGAGGTAACACTTCCCCCTATAGATCTGAGGCGCAAAAGATATTAACCTACTTTGCTGATGCAACTATAACTCATATCAAACATGCCAATTTCTTAGCCACATTAGCCTCAAAACTGCAATTCAAAGGTCTGTAAAAAACATTGACAGTGAGGAGGTGGACCGTGGCGTCTACGTGGCTTTTACAGTCAAATGATGCTGAAGGCAGCGATTGGAGAACTCTTATTATTCAAGAACTTAATATTTTGCCTTCCTAAAGAAAGGTTAGTCTCAAAATCCTAAAAAACTTCTTCATGCTCTACGGAGTTTTATACAACCGAAATCCAGATGGATCCCTGTCAAGATGTCTCGGAGATGAAGAAGCACAACTACAACTTAATCGTATTCACGATGATATTTGTTGGCAAATGTTATTAGTGACTCTTTACCGACGTCTTCAATGCCTTGGCTACTACTGGCCGGATATGGAGACCCAATATCGGTTACTTCAGGGTTCTTGCTCCAGTTGTCAAGCACCACAACATCAATTAGAGGTCTTTAACGTTGTCTACGTCGGGGACTGGAGAGAACCATACACCAACAATCTTTGTGACGGTGTGCCACTTTCCAGCAAGAAGGATGTAGCCAAGATGAAACAAAAGGAAAAGAGATTCGTATTTCGTAAAGGAATCTTATATCGCAAAATTTTTGGAGGCAATCCACTACGATGTTTGGCAAAATCTGAAATCCCGACTTTGTTGAAAGAAACACATGAAAGTGAACACCAAAGGAAGAAGAAGTTATTCCTTCAAGTGCACGAGAAGTATTACTGGCCAACTATGGAGGATGATGCAGCGGAGTTTGTTCAGAAATGCCATAAATGTCAGATTCACGAGAATCTCATCCACACGCCTTGTACTCCCCTTCATTCGGTCAGTAGCCTGTGGCCTTTCTACAGCTGGGGACTTGATATTATTGGGAAAATCAGTCCGCCATCATCGAAACAACACGAGTACATCATAACTATGATGGAATACTTTACCAAATGGGTTGAAGCTATTCCTCTTCGAGGAACCACTGGAGCAACAATCGCAACATTCATTAAGGAATACATTATTTGTCGGCTTGGTGTACTCAAGCATATCATTACCGATAACGGTACTCCATTCGCTAACAAACAAGTACAGGAATTTCTTGAAGAATATAAAGTTCAGCAGGTCTACTCCACTCCTTACTCCCCTCAAGGGAATGGGCAAGCCGAAAATAAAACTCTGATTCGAATCCTCAATCGAACAGTGCACAATATTCCAAGGACATGGCACGAACAACTACCAATGGCACTGCGGGAATATCGGGCGGCACCTAGGAGATCTACTGGCGTTTCTCCTTATTCGCTTATCTATGGCGCAAACGCAATCCTCTCAACAGAGATTAAAATCCCATTAACTAGGATTGCAGCAGCAAGCAGAGTCCAATGGAATGAGGCCGAAGCATTGAGTTCCAGAATTGCAGAGTTAGATACTCTGGACTCCAAGAGAGTTAAAGCGGAAGAACACGCTCAAGCGTACATAAATATGATCTCCCGACCGTATGATAAATCTATGAAACCACGAGTATTTTAAATGGGATATATGGTGTTAAAGAATGCTAAGCACATTCAGCAAGACATGTCCGCACCAAAGTTTTCTCTAAAATGGGAGGGTCCCTACGTGATCACCAAGGCTTATAATACTGGCTACTACAATATCATCAAAGAGAATGGAGGTAAATTGGAAATAGTCATCAATGGAAAGTGGCTCAAGGCATACTACGCATGACCATTATTCATCCCCTCGGTACCTCACGACATGGCAATCAATAATTTTTCGTTCTTCTCGTATCTGAGTTATCAAGTTCTTCAGTAGTTAAAACCTATTAATGTAAACTTTATTCGTTTACCAAAACCCAATGCAATTCATTTTTCAAAAACAATGTTCAACACATAAAAAAAAAGGAGAACAATCAAACGTTCTCATGCCTACTTATTTAGAAAATAACAAAAACATAAGTATGGCTCAGAAAAGGCCATCCAACAAGTTGTACTTCCTTTAAAGCATCATTTTCATCCTATCCTGATACCTTTTGGTCATACTCTTCAAATTCTGGATCGCCTGTTCCACCTTCTCATATTCCGCAGCTGATAAGCACATATTTCACATATATTTAGTGTTAATTCCATGCTAGTATTTGTTGGTTTTCTTGCATATTATTGTGTGCTACGGTTGTTTTCTCTTATTTGTGTGTTATTAGGTGAATAATCCAAAAAGAAGTGAATTTGAGATCAGTTGTGCAATAAAAGAATCTAGGTAAGAGAGGAGAAGGGCCAAAGACCAAATGTAACTCGTTCAAATACAAGATTTCTACTTGGAATGACGAGAAGGGGAAGCCAACGGCGAAAGAACGGAGTCATTCGGAGTTCGTATGAAGAAGTTATGGGCAAAATAAGAATGAACTTGGAATTAAACTGTTAGTCTTCCAGGACTGACAGTTGAATGGCATATCTTGTTAAGGGGAACCCTCACTGTACGTTAAGGGACACCTTCCTGTTAAGGGGTAGTCAGTTCAAGGGAAGTGCTAAAGGGAGTCCGGTCTATTACTTAAGGGGTTGTAAAAATTCGAATATTGTTAATGGCACCTGCAATATGATAAGGGGCACCTTCCTGTTAAGGGGTACCCTGGTTCAAGGGAACTACTAAAGGAAGGCCAATCAACTGCTAAGGGGGCGACCACCTTCTTCCTCATACCCGTCGGCCTTCTATCTCCGGTTCACCCGAGATTGTTTGATGGATTTTTATGCCACAATAATGGTTGTTGTTGCCGGTGATTCGCTTGGACAGTAAGGATGATAAGATGGCTCGGTAATGGTGATCGAGCCAATGATAACAATGCTACCATTATCGTGTTGTGAACCAAGTTCAGGGACGATGGTGATGGTGATGATGCTCGGCTTGCTGCTGTATTATCGATGAAATGTACAAAAAGAAGAAGATCGTGAGAAGGTGCTGTTGGAGCTCGGGTAGAGAGAATGTAGTGGTTGCTGATGTGTGGCGGAGGATGGTGGTCATAATGCTGCTTCCATGCATGAAGGATGACGAAATGGTAATGGAGCTCGGGTAGAGAAAGATGCATGGCAGTGGTTGTTACGGTGTTTGGTTGGGATAATGGTGTTGCTTTGATTCTCGGGTTTTTCCATGATAGTGAAGAATAGGAAGAGTCGGAGCAGGGAAGAGCTGTTAGGAAATGCATGGACGGAAGTTGAACGACATTGATGAAGCTCGGGTGCGATGCTTCTGCCAACAGATGAAGGTTGAAGCTCGACAAATAAAAGGGAGCTGTGACGGAGGAGGTTAGCAGGGAACATGGCTCTTGATAATGTTGTTGTTCATTACCTCCATTGACGGTATTGTTGCTTAAAAACCTTAAACGTCTTCACATTTCCTTGTAGATTTTGATGTGGCTCCTTTGTTGATGATGTATTTCTATGGACCTGTTGTTTTCGAGAGAGAATGGTGCTAACTGCAAATCAAACTACAAGAAGGAGGCTTTCATCTATAGACGTCATCCTCATGATTGACAAAATTAGCACTCAAGAGATCAAAAGTAGTGCTGAAAATGGTGTGAATTTTGGTAGCTCACCATTCTACCCGGAATTTACGTACGGTGACACACACTCAAAAGAAAGCTCTTTAGTCAGCTACAAAGAAAATTTGGTCTGGTGCCTCTGTTGATTTGAAAATAGGTAGTCTCCACTAATGATTGTTCAACAACTCTAATAATGCATTTCTCTCTGCTCCTAATTTGCATCATTGGCATGATTAAATCCATTATTTAACACTCCAATTCGTAAGAAATCCGAACGTAGTTCCCTAACACTTCCAAGTTCAGTTATGTCGGTCAGAATTCTCTATGTAAACATACCTAGAAGGATGCTAGTGACTCTAAAATCTCTACAAGTTGAAGGTTTTTTATGCAAATATATACAAAAATTTAAAAAATTTGACTCAAAAAAACTCTATATGCAAAATATGGAAACACTCCCCCACTCTTGAACTTTACATTGTCCTCAATGTAATTGACTCGTCCAAAGTAAAATAAGGTGGGAAATTTAAATATGATATGAAAAACAAAAGATAAAGATAGAAAATACAATACCAGTGGGTTTCCTCCCATTCAGCGCTTAGTTTAACGTCGTCAGCCCGACGTTCATCTCCAATTACTCCTCCATAGGGAGTGGGTCACTCAATGTGACCATATCCTGATTCTCCATCACAAACTGCTCATAGTATGGTTTCAAGCGATGGCCGTTAACCTTGGAAATCAGCCCTGTTTTGGGACTAGTAATCTCAACTGCACCATGCGCTAACAACAAATGGTCCAACCCATCTGGACCTAAGTTTACCCGGAAACAATTTAAGACGAGAATGGAATAAAAGTACTTTCTTCCCTACTTCAAAACTCTTTCGGGAAATCATTTTATCATGGAAAGCCTTGGTCTTTTCTTTATAAATGCGTGAACTTTCATATGCATCATTTCGTATCTCTTCTAACTCATTGAGCTGAAGTTTCCTATGTTCACCAGCTGCATCTAATTCCATATTACATACCTTGATAGCCCAATAAGCTTTGTGTTCAAGTTCGACGGGAAGATGGCAAGGTTTTCCATAGACAAGCCTAAAAGGAGACATACCGATGGGTGTCTTATAAACTGTCCTATACGCCCACAAAGCGTCATTGAGTCTATAACTCCAATCCTTCCTTGTAATGTTCACCGTCTTCTCTAAGATGGACTTAATCTCCCGGTTAGAAATTTCAGCTTGACCACTCGTTTGTGGGTGATACATTTTTTTTAAACCCTAAGGAAGGGTTAGTTTAAAAATATAAACTGCACAAGGAAGGGCGGCGATTACGATATCGCCTCGGCCCCTCGGGTTCGTACATGACTTAGGAGTCGTGGTCCGAGTAGACTTCAACGATTCATCCCCCGTCTGGAACGGGAGGTAAGAATCCTAAACACCCGCGAATTCCCTTTCAGTGGGATTATTGGATGATTTTGTATGCATATATGTTGAGGTATTGAAAACGGCTGCTTTAGTTTCTTATTAAAGGGCAAGGTCTGGCCATACAAGATAAGGGTTCGGATTTCATCACCGTTCTCTTCTTGCCCGCCTTAGGAAAACGATACCAAACTCGAACCTAAGCTTAAAATACTGACTAGAACGAGACCGATAGGGTAACGAGCTTAATAGGAAAGTCATTCGAAAAATATTGGTTACTCTTTTAAGCATTCTTCGAGGTTCATAATGGTTTTCGTGAGTTAAATGCGTGACTGCGCCGCCTTGTAATGTGGTGAGGCCTTGGGTATCAAAGCTCCATGCAGATTCCCTCGCCTCTATTCAACTTGCTTTGACTCAGATTGATTCCAGAGGGGTTTGCTTAAATTATAACGAATTCACTTTCGAAGGATTAGAAGATGGTCTAGAAACAATCTAAGTGGATCCATCATGCTTTTTGTTTGCAAGAAATCAGTAGGTTTGTTGTGGTCGAGTCAGCCTTATTTGTGTTTGTATAGAATTCCATTGTAGTTAGGATGTCGAACTGGTATTATAATAGCCAATACAATGAGTATCCGACTGAGCAGCTTCGACATTATCCTTTTTATGACCATAGTGTGAATAGTGACTGGGAACGCGAAACTTTTGAAGGTTATGGTCCATACCATTGTGATCCTAATTATTATCCACATACCCACAGGTCATACGAGCAAAACAATCCTTCTATTTCTCTAGAAGAGTCTCTCAAGAGTTTCAATGAGTCAACACGGAAGTTTCACTTATTTATGAAAGAGACTTATAATATTCTTCCCCCAGAAGAGTCCGTAGAGAAGTCAACTAAGATGTCTCTAGAAGAGTCCCTCAAGCAATTTACTGAGAGTACAAATATGATTGTGGAAAAACTTGCTCAGGATTGTCTTAATATCTAGTATAATGTTCCCAATACAACCCTTGAAAATAAGGATAGTTTTTATTCACATAATCAGGATGACGAGGTTAGAATTGGTAACACTACTTGTTTTGGTGAGGTTCAATCTTTTTCATGTTATTATAGAGATGATTATGATGAGGATAGTATTGATGAAGAGCATGAAATATGTAGGCATAGTGATCAGGAATTTGTTACCCCGCTTGAGCTTTATAATGATAGTGTTGTTTCTAGTATAAATCCAAATAATTTTAATAATTATTCACCTATTCAAAAGGATAAGGATTTGATTAGAGATACCACCGTTTTAGATGATGTAGTTCATGATTATTTAGCCTGCACTGTGTTGAATAATCCATTATTTGATGTGCCTATAAGTGAATCGGAGGAATTAACTATGATTAACACCTTAGTTAACGAGCCTTTACTAGAAAATTTCGCTGATAATCCTTTATATGATTGTGATTATGGTTTAGAGGAAAGAGTTTACCCTGAGAATACTGTTTTAGAGTCTAGTGATTTAGAAATACTAGTCTTAGAAGACGATAAACTCGTAGAGATGAGTGAGGATGAACCTGACTTAGAAGAATCAATTGACCATTTCCAGGAATCTGATGACCTAGAAATTAGGGAAGTTGTGACTAGTCTTTCTAGAGACCCTGAAAACTCTAAGTTTGGGGGTGATTATCATCCTCCATGTGCTTTAACTCTTAGAAAGGTCGCTTACTTGGGACTTGACATTTGTTCCTAAACCATTTCACAAGATTATCTTCATACACGTTTTTCCGAACCTTATGATGTCCATAAAGAAGCTCAGTTGTTAGAAACCCATCCTCTGGTTGATGTGGTTAACCTAGGCTATGATACCAAGATTGACTTTGTTTTCCCACCAAATATTTTTCAATCAAATGTGGGAACTTATGAATTGCAGATGTGTCAGTTATTAAGTATTAAGAATAAAACTAATTACTTTAGGAGATTAGGGTCGACACATTTATTTAAGGATGACCAGCATTATCTTTTTGGTCAGCTATATAAGTCAAATTTGATTGACTTTAAGGATCCACAATTATTTAGGTTATTATTATGTGCTTCTAAGTTTTTATTTGAGTTTCTCCAGACTCTAGAACCTGAACATTCAGATCTAACTTATGAGGAAATGCAACCCATGAAAATATTTTATCTAGACCCAGTTATAGAGCCTGAACCCGAAACACAACTAGATGTAGTTGTCTTAAACAAAAAAATAGATAAGGGTATGTTGGATATCTTCTTGGCTTGTTGCAGTTTCCTCTTCTTGTGGTTAGCACTTTTTGATCCCAGATGACCCGCAATTATTTCTTCTGCTTCTATATGATTCTTCGAGGTGACTAATCTCTTCCATTGTCTGGCTGAAGACTTTAAACTTAGCACTTCTTGGGAGGTAACCCAATATTCTTGTAACACGGTAATATCTTTCCTTACTCCTTTCTTCAAGTGGTAACAATTTATCCTTGTTCATGCTTTTAATTTCATCTTTAGAACATTGAGGACAATATTAGATTTAATTTTGGGGGTGGGGAAGAAACTTTTTGTTGGCTTTTAGTTGCAATAAATAAACTCCAGAGCCTAGAAATTTATTCTTATTAAGGTCGGCACTAACCAATCTAAGTGGATGGAAACATTTTGGTTGTAGGAGTTGAGGAACCAATCTGATTAGATGGAAACATCTAAAGAGTCTATTCATAAAAGCACAAAGCTTAGGTGTTAGAAAAATAAAACATGGTAGTTTCGCCATATCCTCATGATGGAAACATCGAAAGAATCCTGATCACTTTTTTTTTTTTACTATTGCTAGGTGAAATAGAGTGACTGAGACAAAAAAAATGAAAATGAAAATGAGACTAGACCACTAGACCAACCAGAATAAATATAATAAAGTCGACCACTGGTACCCTTGTATATGCAAGTTGAGTTGACCTAGAGTTAGGATTATCGACCACTGGTTCCCTTATATACGCCAGTGTGTTGATATTAGTCCAGACCAGTATCTCAGTCCATTAGGATAGGTTCACCTTAGGCAACATCATCCACATTTTTCTCTACATCCATCTTCATAATATATCCATGTGATTGGTTGACTCCGGTTTATGATGTCCAGAAACTATCTGAGTAGAGATCTGTCACTTTATAAGAATTTTAGTATTCTTGAGTGCAAACTCGTGTACATCAATTGGAATTTCGCATCAGGGTACTTCCTCCTGTAGTCAATAAGTATGCCAACCAAGGAGATTCTTTAGTGCCTTCCAAGGTTCTGCGTAGATAGCTAGGGTCTAGAGTAAAGGTTTTGTGGGTACACCTCTGGTAAACCCTCAGGAGACAACACTCCGCCACTAGGGACACCTAGCGGTTTAATGGCATGTTGCACGTGCTAAGTGTAGTCATTTTATTTTCTAGATTAGATTTGCTCGGGACTAGCAAATAATAAGTTTGGGGGTATTTGATAGACACATTTTTGTGTCTGAATTGTCCTCAATGTCTCTATTGTTAGTGCTTGATTTTGTACTTATTTTGGTGTTTTTATGTTTGTGTAGGTGTTTTTGGAGAAATACACTTGTGTGAAAAAAGTTGCTCAAAAAGTGCTATTTGGACCCCCCCCCCTCGAAAAATTACTAAAGGCACCCCAGGACAAGTGATAAATGGACACTCAGACTGGATAAGGGGCACCCTTTATCTTCCTCGTTTGAAACTAAGAAATGGCGGGAAAACATTGTATTCTTCTGGCAAAATTTTCAATCGAGATTTTGACGTGTTTAAGGTGGACTGAATGGCCGAGTTTGTTTGGGATTACTATATTTGATGAAACAAGCCTGGTATGGGCCGTAGCATCGAACATATTTGGCTGGATATTTGGGGAGAAGAAAACAGGGAAGTATGGAGTTATTCACGGGATATCATGAATCGCTGTGAGTTTGAGACGTGCACTGCTCGAGTTTGGAGGAGTTTGGACACTGAATGGAGCGTGCGATATATGAAAAAGGAGAGTTTTCTGCTGTTAGGCGTGTGAAGAAGAAATTATAGGAAACAATCCCGTGAAAATATTTTCCATTTACTACGGAGATTCTTGGAATTTATGTGGGGAGATTCTTTGTCCTGTCGGGTATATATAGGGTATTGGTGATGCATAGAGGGGGATGGAGAGTTTGGGGAGTAATACAAAGCAAGATTGGTCGAGTTGCAGAGATTTCATTGCTGCTGCTGCTGCTGGGAAGAACATCAAGAACATTAAACCGCAAAAGACTGTCGTTAATAACCGTCATTTATTCACGGTTTTGCAACAGTTCTCCGCGACTGTTGAACAGTAACATCCACACATAATTTATATCTATCTCTATAATAGTATATTGTTACGCCACTGCAGTGTTGCAAATATCAGTTTTGTTATATATTATTCTTTGTAAACGCATTTTGAACAATGAAAAACCATTTTGAGCGTGTTTACAACATGAGAAGCTAATCCTATGCTTTGGGGCGACGGAGGAAGCCAAGTTTCACAAATTCGGTAATTTTATCAATTCTTGTTATGACTATTTGCACTGTTATTCAATTGATTTATGAGTTTCATTGAATGGTTGTAATTACAATTGATGGGTCATGCTTAGCTTAGATGTTTTGATGTCCCATGCTTTAGTTTTACATCCATTACTTTCGAAATATACCTTTGGCAATGAACTAGAGTCAATAAAACTTTATCATTTGAGCTTTTATTGTTTAGAATTAATATATGAACCATATGAGTGTGGAAATTGGTGGAATCCTAGCCCCGGTCTCTCCATATTTTTTTTTACAACACTTTTTAATTGAGTTTGTTATTTTTATATATAAAAATTAAGTCTAAACAATCTTCCTTCACAAGTCTCAACGAAGCTTTTACTACAACATCATTGAAAAATACTATCACTTATTGTTACGAGACTGCACCCTACGTGGGGTTTTCTTCGAGCCGAATGCAGCATAAGCCAAGACTTGCCAAGAATGGACAGGTACGCTCCAGACGCCCAAGGAACTCTTGGCTAAACCGTGTACCTCGGCGCCTTGATCAGATTACGCACTCCTTAGGAGAGACCTTCTCACCTTAGTCTCCCAACCTAAGTCATGTGCTTAAGATGAGAATCCAAGGCGCCTCTCCTTGATGGGCTTTATTGACCCCAAATATCCATAACACAGGTTCCATGGGCGGTATAACCTTTTCCATGAGCCATGCAACAGGTGCCCCCTTCTATGACGCACTTTAGGTCTTATATTTGCCTCTTGCGAAATTTTGATTTCGCGAACTAGGGTGTACGCCATAGTAGGTTCGCCCCTTTCTGATTGTTCTATTTTTTCTTTTGCATTTCAGCTCTGTTGTAATTTCTCAATCTCATCTTTGTCATTCATCAAATATATATTTGAATTTTTTTGCAACAAATCAGTCATACATCTTTCTTTCTTCTCTCAATTTTACTTTCATTTCACATTTCAAGTTTCTTACCTTTGCTGCTTTCTGTCTTTGCATCTTTGATACTTTCTGCTATTTTCTTACCTTCTGCGACATTTTCGCCATTTCTTATTTTCAGCAAGCATTGACTTCGCAGCGTTTCTTCTTCTCTCTGTTCTATTGTATCTACAATCAATCTTTCACTTCTTTGTCTTTCTCTGACGCTATGCTTCCAATTCTCCTTCTTTGCAGTTCTTTCTTCGCATGATTCTACGTCAATGTCATAACACTTCTTTCCTTCAATCCAATCTCATTTTATGATACCAACTCCAATGGGATGAGGGAACTTGATGCACCGATGAAATGTTGATGCTACACCTAGAATCCCATGTAACCAAGGTCGGCTAATTAAGGCGTTATATGGTGACTCCATTTCGACAACACAGAACAGAATTTCAGAAAATATTCCTTTCGGTGGAATTCGCATAGTGACTTCCCCTTTAGGCTTATTGGCAGTACCATTAAAACCATATATTTTGTAAGTTGAAGGTACTAAGTCCTCATCTTTCCCTCCCATATTTTTATAAGCATGATAGAACATGATATCCACGGAGCTTACAGTATCAATTAAAACTCTGTTGATTGCCCATGAATCCTCAGCTTCATCATCTTCATCATCACTTGGTTTTGGGTTAATATCTAATCTTACCACTAATAGGTTATCATGCATTTCCCCACCCTCAGGTACTTCTTCTGCGGTGAAGGAAACAATTTGGTTTTGCCATTCTTTTAGCGGCGAGACCTTCGCAATGTTCATTATTTCTCTTCCATCACCATCTCTTGCAAAAACACTGCTCAAAATGTTATTGTCAAAGTCTTCACTCGTTTTGTACGAATGTACAATAGAGTGACAAAACAGATTCTTTGCCTTCCCCCCAACTTCTATTACAAATGTTTCTCTTTCTTTTGTTGTGTTTGCTCTGCGAATATTTGGTGGAGGTGGTAATGGTTGAGTTTGAGGTTGGCCTACTAGAAAATGATTTAATTTTCTTTGATCTATCATTCTGAGAATGATTCTCTTTATATTTCTGCAGTCATTTGTTGAATGTCCATGAAAATGGTGATAAGAACAAAATTCATGACTTTTGTGGTTTGGAGGTGGTTCATTCCCCATATTCCATGGTATGGGTATGTTTTCCATCAGGATTATAGCTTCCCATATTTTTTCCACACTAGCATTTAGGGGTGGCATTTTGATTTCTTCCCATATTATCTTATGACTTCCCTGTCCTTTATGATAGTTTTTCCTTTGACCCCCACAAGTTTCTTGTGGTTGATCAAGTTTTTGAATTTTGTTATTTCCATCACGGTTATAGAAGTTTCTTTCTCACTCGAATTCTTCTTGATCACGGCTTCCCATAGCCACCAACTTCTGCTGATAATCACCCATTATCTTCTCTTATTGTCCTTGCGAAATGCTCGCCACTGTGTATATAAATTTGGGTAATAAGCTTGCATTCGCAGCTTTTGAACAATTGTCTAGCATCTTCTCTGACTCCATGCAAGGGGTTGGAGATGATCATCTTGCCAACACATGCAAAGCTCTTGCGAATATCTGTGATGCCCCTTTATTGGATGGTGATGACTCTCTTCGCGGAGTTTCCAGATCAGTGACCCCTAGCTTCCTGAATTCGCTTGGTATTTTGGTATGCCTTTATTTCTCTATTTCTTCATAGTTACGATTCAAAATTATACTCTATATTGACAATTACATCTTTGGTATTCAAAATAATCACTGTATTTTCTTCCCTGTTTCTAGCGCCATTATGTAGTTGCAGGAATTACTACAATACATACCTCACAAGAATTCATGATAATCAACACATATTTAAGATCAACAATTACACTTTTTTATTAATTGACTTATGAAATTTTACAAGAAGGAAATGAAATCAAGAATAAAACCACTGTTCTAAACTTTCTCTCTCCTCAAAACTTTCTCGCCACTCCAAAAAGATCTATCCCTTCCTTAAGCCTGTTCATCTCTTTATATAGGGTATTACATAGTGGATAACAGCTAAGTTGTCCTTTATTTTTGGATCTGGCTTGCGATATTCTCGCAAGCATACAAATTTTTTATTCGCGACATTCCTAAATATCGCAAGATCCTCACATGTTTCTCGTGTTTATGCTGACGTCGTTTGTCACGTCACTTCTGTAACCAATCTGCGATATTCGCAAGGGTATTGTTATTGACAATTTCTCAAGGGTATTATTGTTGCGATATTATGATCCTATAATACTGTATACATATAGTGTAACAATCTTTTGTTAATCAACACTATATCGAAAGAAAGTACAGATTTGGTGCATATCTCCTAAGAGTAATTATCTTTTTATGAGTGGGGAAGCTGTCATACTCTTCTCAGCAAGGTTTTTAAATTGTGAATCGAATCATAACTCGATTTTTATTTTTAAGAATCGATTCGTGCATTGAATCGTGAATCGAAGAATCATGGTTGATTACTAAATCGCTATATTTTAATACATGTGCCTATAAATATCATTGAACTAAATAAAACACTTACTAAAACTTATAAGTTTTGATCTTTGATACTTATATATAAATTAAAAATATGGTTAATATAATCACCAACAACCAACATGGTTTAGTGGTAAAGGCTGTAAACCTACAATCTTGGGGGTTCATTTTCGATTATCTGCTAAATGAATATTTTTGTCCTCTGTGATATGAAAATCATATAAATTCGAATATCTAAAAGATACTAAAATATTTCGGTTCAGGATCTCACATGGAGTATCAAGGAAAATACTTGAACATTAAATAATTAGAGAGTTTAGCACATGTTCAAATACTATGTCAACATTGTCAACTTTTCTTTTAACCAAAATGCATTTTCGATAGCTACGTACGTAAACCCTAAAGTAGTAACAAACTGAAAATTCCCATTTAGTTAACTAAGGATTGGTCCTAGTAGAGATCCATGGTAAGATACCGGTCCTATTAGAGATATTTAAGACTGATCCTAGTAAAGATTTTTGTTTAAGGGATAGGTCATATAATAGATCCTTTGACTCCTTTTCAACTACTAAACAAGTTTACTTCCTTAAACTATGTAATCGAACATAGTTTCTGAGGCATGGAATCAATTTGAAAGTTCAATACACTAAATTATAACATGTTACAATTAGTAGTATGTCAATTTTTTTATGAAGTACAAATAGCTAAACTATATATACTTTGTAATCCAATATACCAAAGTTGTATAAAATAACTCGTATATGTTTCCTTGACACTTTGATAATAGAATGACCAAGTCGACAATAACTAGAGACAAGTAAACAAACCATACTTCATATATTATACTTTTCATATAAACTGACTTGAAAGAAATGAAGATAAAAATGGAACAAGTCAAGTCTGGGTTAATAACCTCGAATGGAAGGATGATGTGTTCGTTGATGCCGATACGCCTTCAGGTTCTTTAGAGTAACACGAGAGAGTATTCAATATTTCTATTGTTCCTAGTCCAACCTAGCGAAGTTGACTCTAGTAATAAAATCAAGCGGATTCGAGTTTTGGAACTAAAATATGACAACTAAACTTGACATACCAACGCTTGGTAGGTTCAACCGAGCAATGCTCTAACGTATTGATATTTTACGCCAAATCATCTGAAGCTGACCTCAAAGTATTGATTTTCTGGTAAAGAATTAATTATTGAACTCAATCTTCAAATAATCCCAGCGGTGTTCCAAAGTGGTTCTTCCAAGAGTTCTAGATAAAATTGATTTAGTAAAGGTTGCATTTAAACTCGACATTACAAATAGATCCATCCGAGTCCAAAGAGGGTACCCATGATTTGTCGTAGTTTCACCATTTTTAATCAATGTTGGACGAGGAAAGTAAGATCCATAAATAAAACACACCAATTTTGTACTCATAAGGTCAAGATTATGTTTCCATAACAAATAGCTAGCTAGTGTCTATGTTGTTAAAGGCGAGTTAGGCGCTCAATTCATGTAGGGGGAACCTACTTAATAAAATGGCTAAGGCGCAAAAACGTGAGCCATTATTTTATTTTATTTTATTTTATGGGTGCCTGGGTGCTAGGCGAGGCGAGGCGAAGGGCTTAGACTCCTCGTCTCGCCGAGCACCTAATACAACATAAGTTAGTGTTGTCCGATTTGATTGAAATAAATTACATATGTTCCGAAAAGGCAGAAATAATCTTTGATTTGTTATTGAAAATAATATAATAGCAGTACCTATGAGTATTCTGTTGAAAAGAAGTTGAGGTAAATTTTCTATAGAGAAGATATTGACGTTCTAACTGAAGAGAAAAATAGACAAGGATTGAGAATGATTCTTGAAATGACAAGTGAAATCAATAAGCGATAGTAATTGAGATCTGTGTTGAAGAATTATGATCACTAAAAAATTCTCATGAGAAAGAAAAGTTTGAAATCCTAAGAGACATGGTATTGAAAAATCGTACGGTTCACTATTTGAGTCGTACGATTCAATTAAAAATTTTTCTTATCAATTTAAATCGTATCTCTTATCAATCGGAAAAGTCCTTCGTTGACTTACGATTCGTGACTTTTATTACCAAACCAGACAATTGATTAATATTATGAATGTTTTTAAGGGTGTGGGGATTTGAACCTGAGACATGCTGATCAACGTTTTTTTTTTATATTTATACCTACTTCTGCATCACAGGTCAAAACTTAAAAATATTTTCTTTAGTTTAATGATATTTATCGACATACATGTAGCGATTCTATAATTAATCATGAATCTTCAATTTACGATTTAACATACGATTCAATTCTAAAAATTCAAAAACGACTCGCTTCGCTGTCAATGGGATACTGAATTCTTATAGCCGTTACCGATAATCCGAGTTCCTATAGTTAATTTTCCGACATAATGGTAATCGGAAACGGTAACGAAATTTTATTGGTAATTATTGTCTTATCGAAACAGTATCGGCTGAGGCACATGCCGGTTGGTTAACTACCAATACCGATAACAGTGTTTACGGTATTGATAATTATTGTCCAAGGATGCAACTTTTTTTTTTTTTAAACATGTAACTAAGCAAATTTGGAACATTTGTATGTGTTTACTTTTTACTTTGTGTTTGGCATGGATTTTAAACTGAAAAGTTCTTATTTTGAACTGAATTTGGGTGTGAAAAAACAGGTTATGTACAACTTTGCCAGATAACGCTATTTATCGGTAATATTACTGGCATCGAATAACCTTAACGAAACGGTATCGGCTAGGATTTTGAGAATTCTGCCGAAATTATCGGTATCATAATTTCGATAGAAACTATGGGTAACGATGCCGGCTAAGCCAGTTACCGTTTGAGTAGGTTCTGTTGACAGCCTAACGATTTACGATTTCACGGCCTTGATAAAAAATTTATGAAAAAGTCCTTGCATATTTTATTCCGACTTAACTAATAGTCTAATACAGACAAGATACACGTGTGTGTACACAAACATCTCATATAAGTAGTATAACATACATCTCATGCATGACATAAACAGAAACGAAACAACCCAGACAACTACCACATGTGCACGCAACAAACATCTCACACAAAGTAACTAACATAACGGAAACAATGAGGGAAAAGTGTATTCTTACACCTGACGAAGACTAGTCTGTCTTACGGTACACCTGCTAATTGATGCTTCCAATGCCCCTTAAGTGAGGAAATTCTTTTTAATTGGAATGGACTTCTCTATCAATGATATAACTCGATTCTTCATCTCTGGTCCTGCTTTACCTCCATACCAGTCTTCAAACTGGTAAATACAGTGACAGCTACGTGCAAAGTTTTCTACAAAATCAATAAACTGCCGCGGGAAAATAGATCGAGAATACTCATCTCCGTTCATCTTTTTCCATAGATCATGTATCATATGTTTGATGTGTTCACGGGCAATGGTTTCTGAAACACCATTTTGATGCATGTAACATTGTATTGCTTTTGGAGTGTCACCCCTCTCTTGCTCGTGCTACACAATCCAATTATACAAGCCATCATTAAAATACAATCTTAGTAACAAGTTAACAGTTAACTTCGGTTGACGAAACCTTATTGCAGTACATATGTACTTACTGATGAAGTTTGCAAGTCATCCAGAAGTCGAATTATCATGAGTGAGTACCGTACAATATCAGATGAATGGTTATTTATGCATTCCAAAGATTCTTTTATAATTTCATTCCCTTGAAGCAAATACGCGTAAAGTGGCATTAAGTTTCCGGCTGTAATCCATCCATTATCCATATATTCTTCAAATGTCGGTGTATACCCACTGTAGTACCATTTAGCCTCTACTAAATATGCCTTGCAAAAATCTGCCCACTGATAAAACCAATGAAACAATTTAATTAACTGACAAATTGGTATATCGAAATGCGCGAGCGCGAGGTAAGCACCGACTTATATTGACATGCCTATTGATTTCAAAATAAAATATGGTGTACTTCGGCAGGACAAAATCGATATGATCTTCAGACATATTGAGCTGGGTTATGCTTTTAGCGCATCATATGAAAAAGAGAAGTAGTACATAATTGATGTCTAGATTAAGAATTTATTACCGCTTTCTTAAGGTATGATATGATGTCTAGGCCACGCTTCTTTAGAACCTCATAGGCAATGGCGTTGGTAGTGTTGTACACAGCCAAATACAATACTTTCATGTAATCTGGAAGGTCGGAAATTTTGTTAACATCCCACCTGGAAAATAAAAATCAGTGAGATCCTATTAACTAAATCTCCTAGATAGAGGACATGAACGAATCCATTCATCACTAATTCAGTTCAGCTCAGTAAGAGAAAAAAATATAGAATACCAACCTTTCAACTGCATCAGTGAACATTTTGAGTTCTTCTAAGGTACCATAAACGTCATATGCATCATCAACTAGAGTTGCCAATGCCCCCCATTTGGTTATCTCTACCCTGCTGATGTCAAACTCTGGCTCAAAGTGGCACCATATGATCCAGACAAACATTTCCACAAACCTGTTTCTGGAGAAGCTCAATAATTCAATACAACCCAACTCTTTCCACCACCTGTAAAATGAGATTAATTTGATATAACCTTTCATTAAAGAATTATTAGGCTCTTAATAAGATCGATATTACGATCATCACCCCCTATTAAATAAGATTTATATGACACCGTTTACTGAAAAAAAAACCTGGACAACCAATAAATAGAATAAGGGTCTTGTTAACTTGTATACACGTATACAAGTTAACAGGGGTATAACCGACTTTAAGTTACCTAGGAAATATGAATCACTTAATACATCATTAATAATTTAAATTTCTCTGTAATTGGGTTCTGTAATTCCGTCAGTACCGTCAGTATCCTTGGATTTTGTTAATAAAATATAATGGCAGTCAAACAATAACGAAATTACCTCTTCCTTACCTCACGCCTCTTTCCTTTTCATCTTCCTCTTTCCATTCTATCAACTTTTTCTCCATTTTTATGATACAGTAACTCTACATACACCGTTAAACCATTTAATTATAATTATACTGTTTTCTCTCCTCGACATCTCACTCTTTTCTCATTTCCTAACAAGATTAAAAGCTTAAATTATGTAACAGGGATTTAGAATTTGCAAAGTTTTTATAAACCAAATGATATTAAACGAATCTGGGTTGTATGTAAAACTTTTTAGTTTTTAAAATTTATCATCAGCATAGAAGCATTCCATTTATACGGAAAGAAAAGATCATCAAGATTTGATAATTACGAATAAGTTAAAAGAATTTGAATTACAGAGATTTTAATGGTGGGGAGTTCTCCAACATATACATACAAAAACATTCATTAAAAAATACCTACTGATTAAGTGGATTATTCAAATTAAGGGATGATTTAATTAGCTTTCACTCCTGTTGTTAATTGATGATGACGGATTCGATCTCCCAGTTAGCCAGATATCAACCATCTTAAGCATTTATTAGATTCTCATACGAACCCAAATGGAGCCTACTCAGAACAATCAGAAGTCGTTAAAATATATATTATTCCTCACCTGGAGATGTGTTTCAGTTCATCTTGATACTTCGCTTGCAAAATATTGAAGTCCAATTTAGCAAATTCCAGTAACAATGGGTCCATATCTTGCATCATTTCATAGGTGTCTATGTACCATCTTGCCTCTACTCGTCGAGCTATCCAATGAAATGGAAGTTCCAAGGCATGACGGACTAACCGTTCGGTGATAGAATTAGTATTTCCTTGATCTTTGGCTGATGACAGCAAGTACTGCTGGAGAATCTCAGTTACTAATTTTCGGGCTTCATCTAATATATCTTCGCCTTCAAAAGCATAGAACGAGGCTTCGTAAACACTCACCACTCCTTTTATATCATTGAGTGCTGAGGAAGTGTTCGTCATCTCTGCCATGAAGTTCTTAAATACATCTACAGTGCACGACAAAAGATTCAAGTTAATAAAACACACAAATAAGCCTATTTTAAGTAACCCTCTCACTTTGGGTACCGCTGATAAATGCTCAAGTGCAATTTTATTAGTCGCCAGTCCATGGGCGTGAGCCAAATTACACTGCAGTATTACATGTGAAGGGAGATTCTCCTCGATGTTTTCCTTCTCTTGTTGCAATGTTGCATTATATATATATCTGAAAATATGCATACCTTGAGAAACCTCGTAGCGATGTTGTCTGAGCAGCCTAAACCGTAAAGCACTGGTGAGCCGGTCATCCTTCTCCCATCCATAATTCTTCTTGTTGATGGTGTCCAGCGAAGCTCTGATCTCACTATCGAAATGGTAACTCACTCCAAGCCTTTGAATGACATTGATCAACTTAAGAGTGGACGATAATGACCCACGGCATATTTGATCAGCAAACATGAGCTTCACCTTTTCTTTTAATTTTTCAGATCGTCTAGTATAATTCTCCTCCTGCACAGTCAAATATTTAACAAATTTTTTTTTTAGTGCATTTGCATATATAATACCACAAGCATAATAAGTTTTAGCAGGAACATAAAAATATCACATCTTGAACAAGTAAATTATTAGATGACTATGTACCTAGTCTCATGTACAGACGCACATTAGTCTAAACCATTTATATACTCACTGCATAATCACTCTTGAGAGATTGCACAAAATCATGACCCCAATCACTGGCTTTGTAGTTGGCCTATCTTCTCGTGGTGAAGTTCTCGCTTTTTGCTATAACTCCAGACATCCTGAGCTGATATTTTGATACAGTACTGTCGCTGGGACTTGAGAGTTGGCCTTGAATGGTGAGAGGCAGGGCCGGAATGTATACTTGTGTCTAGAGATAGATGATGGGTATATATAGGGTGGATTTAGTAGAGACTAGAGAAACTAGAGATAGAGGGTGTATATGGTGTGTGATAACAGAAACGATGAGCGAAACGATGTTTGGCGGTCTTAAAAAAACAAAAAAAAGTGAAAGAGATTTTGCCTGTGTGTTAATCGTGTAATTAATTCTGGTCCAAAGAATTTGGAATGATGTGATTTAAGCTGCGGCTGTCACATATGATATCGTTTTCTATTGCGTTGTCCAACTTTAATCAAAATGCTTTCATAACTCGACTGACCGACGGTCCAACAAAATTTTGTAAGAGAATCTTTTTCTGCTTCCACTTGTTAACAATCTAATTGAAATGGCAAATTTGACTGCTGCTTAACGCGATAAATCGAAAACAATATTGTCGTAACTCGTAAGGACCAAACAAGGAGCAGAACCTAACGGCCAAATTACTGGACGCTATCATAGATACATGGGGTGGGAAAACTAGGCGCGTCGCTAAGAAGAAATCTATATATAGTTAAACATGCGCCATAATTGTTTCTGATCTTATCTTGCTTAATCTCTTTAGTTTGGTCTGTATAGTCTACATCATCGAAAATAAAGTGTTTTTAGACTAAATACACTTCTCAATATATACAATTAATTATTTAAGTACTTGGTCGGTCATCTCTAATCGAATCGAGTGGACAATATCAATTTACATATTATCACATCGGCTCTGGTAAGTCAAGTACGCAAGTCAAGTACTGTTGATGTGGATCATTCGATTAGGAGAATTAAAGGAGGTGAATAGGAATCACGAGAAGATGCATAACTAAATATCTACTTGTCATCTGCTCATCAGTGACCCATACCAATAATTCATCACTGTCGACTCGTGTACGATGTAATGTGATTTGTCTGGTTGGAATTTTCTGATCGTACGCAAACAAGTTGGAATCATATTTCTCTACAAATGGTTGCATTTGGAAACGTGATAAATGTGTGTTCAAACTTCAAAAACTGCATCAACTCGGTCTTCTGGTGGGTCAGCTCACAAAAACCGAGTGAAGCACTTGTTTCAACTCCACAAGGGAAACAAAAAGCCCACAAAAAGCCCAACCCAAAACATAAGACTAAAAAATCCTGTAATAGTCATTTGCTTCAGTTGAAATCGAAGAACATAAAAGATGAGAAAAAAACCCTAGTCGATCCATTGGGTAATTTAGGAGATATCTATGAACCCTTCTACAATCAAAATCTCACGGCATATGGAAATGATTCGATCCACCCTTTTTTCCGCCCTTTCCAAAATAAAACCCTAACTGCTTTCTTCCCAAATCAAAATCACCATCTGTTGATTAGCGAAAAAATTGAGAGACAAAATCGGAGCAAGGGTCATTGGAAGAGAGAAGCTAGAGACACAATCAAAAATCATATTCCAAACAAGGAATCTTCGCAAGATGCAACTGAAAGGGATGCAAATTTAACACGGAGAAAGAGGAAAGATGAACTGCAACAACAGAGGTCAAAGAAGATAAAAAAATACGGAGATATAAAAGGAAGGGGACAAAGCTAATCAGGATGTAGAACAGATGTTCAACAACAACAAAGAAATCGTTTTGGAAGCAATGATAGAGGTAAGTAAACTCTATTACCTAAAATTCTTTGTTAATTGGCTCCTCAATTACATATCACCACAATTGCGTATTAGAAAATTGGAAAACTGCTTAAGGAATTTCTGTATATTTCATATTTCTGGCAGTTCATAAGTATGATTGCTTAAAACTGCCGAGGCTTAGGAAAACTAGAAACTAGAAGCAGCCTGCTTGACATCTTAAATAAAGAAAACCCTGATATTCTTTTCCTTTCGGAAACTAAGCAGCAAACTAATGAGATGAAAAAAAAATCTTAAAAATGCAAAATGTTCAAAACTACTTCATAGTTCCTCCTAGGGGAACTGCGGGGGCTTATGCGTCATTTGGAAAAACAATGTTAACATCATAATAGAAGACCATGCCTTTAATCATATTAATGTTGCAATAACTGACCCTATAGATAACAACAGCTGGGTTCTCACCTGCCTATATGGTAGTCCCTATAGAAAATTGAAACTTAAATCCTGGAACATCATAAAACAAATGGCGGAAAATATAGATAAACAATGGATTGTTATTGGCGACCTAAATGTTGTCCTCCATGAGGAGGAAAATAAAAGTAAATTTTCCTTTGAGAAAACTGAGGAAAAAATCTTTAATAATAATCTTATAAACAAATGCAATCTTATGGACCTAGGATTCACATGATACACCTATACCTGGAATAACCATAGACAAGAAGATGAGAACATATAACAAAGACTTGATAGAGCCTTAGTGAACGGTAAATGGAACAGAAAATACACAAACTCTAGCTTAACACACCTAGGACCTCTAGCCTCTGATCATCTTCCTATCAAACTAAATATGCATAATCATTGGGATGATGGTCCTACTCCATTCAAATACTTTGGAGAGTGGATAAACCATGCTGACTGTAAAGCCCTAATTCAGGAGGAACTCGAATGTTAAAGGTTCACCAGCTCATAAGGTGAACAAAAAAATGGGAAATGTAAAACAAATTCTTAGACTTTGGAACAGAAAAAGCTTTGGGAATATAAATAGTAATTTACAAATCATAAAGAAAAAGTTAGAAAAAATCAACATGACAGATAACTACCCGAATAAGACTATTGAGCTAACCAAACTTAGAACTGATCATGCTAAGTGGTATGCTATCAAAGAAATTTTTTGGAAAGATAAAAGCAGGGACCAGAACCTGGCTTTAGGTGATAGAAACACGGGATACTTTCACACAAAATCTAAACAAAAGTTTAGAAGAAATAGAATAGATATGATAAGAAATGAAGACAATGTTTGGCTTTATACTAAAAAAGAGATATCTGAGTGTATAACTCAGCACTTTCTAAAAATTACTACTACACCTAAACCAAATATCGACCAAAACTTAATAAACCTGATTCCCTCTAAGGTAAACCAAGCTGACAATGATATGTTGTTTGCTCTGCCGCTAGAAAGTGAAATAAAAAAGACGTTTTCTTCTATGGGACCAGACAAAAGTCCGGGACCTGATGGATTCCCTCCCAGTTTGTTTCAACAGAATTGGGATATCATTATTGCTGACCTAATAAAAATGATACAAACTTTTTTCGAAACTGGTTATATCTCCAAATAGATGAATGCTTTTTTTATTTCTTTAATACCGAAAACTTTGAACCTTACAACTCATGTTGAGTTCAGACCAATAGCTCTTGAAAATACCTGCTATAAGGTGATCTATAAACTTATGGCAGGTCGAATAAAAGGACTATTAGGGAAACTGATCTTTCCCTTTCAGTTTTCCTTCATTCTTGGAAGGAAGATAGTTGAGAACATAACCTTATCTCACGAAATAATACATAAAATTAAAAACTCCAAATCTAAGAAAGATTTTATGAGCTTGAAAATTGATATGTCCAAGGCATTCGACAGGGTCGAATGGGATTTTCTTCAACAAGTCATAACTAAAATGGGATTTAATAACAAATGGTGTAACTTAGTTCACCAGTGTGTCTCTACAACTACTTTATCTATCCTTCTTAATGGATCTCCCACAAAAAAAAAAACTACTAGGGGACTGCGTCAGGGAGATCCAATATCCACTTACCTCTTCCTATTTTGTATTGAAGCTCTGTCACGATCTATCCAGAATGCGGAGAATACTGGAAAGATTAAAGGCATAAAGCTGGTTCATCAGGCACTATCCTTGAGTCATCTCTTGTTCGCAGGAGACTTCCTTGTCTTCTATAAGATAAATGATCAAACTTTTCAAAATCTTGCCGATTTATTTAAAGACTCCAGTTTGGCTTCAGGACAACTAATTAACCTAAGTAAATCTGGGGTTTTCTTTAGTAAAAAAATGGATACTAGAACTCGTAGAAGGGTTAAAGAAATACCAGGGTCAATACAATCCCTCTTACTGATAAATACCTAGGTTCTCACCTTTTCACTAATAGATCAAAAATTTCATGTTTTGAACCTTTACTTGATAACCCTTTTTTTTTGATAACCTGAGAACTAGAATGTCTGGCTGGAATGGAATCAACCTAAACAATGCAGGGAAAACAGTAATAATAAAAAATGTTACTTCGTCAGTTTATTGTATCAAATGAACTGTTTTAAAATACCGGTAAAAGTTTGCAATCAGATAACAAAACTTCAAAGAATTTTTTGGTGGGGAAAAAATGGGAAGGGTTTGAACGAAAATGGGAAAAAGGGGGTTTGCTTAAAAATCTGGAATTCAATTTGTAAAAGACTGGAAGAGGGAGGGCTGGGAATAAAGAATGTTAGGAAGTTTAAAATCGCCATGATAGCTAGGATGGGATGGAACCTTAATCAAAACCCTGACTCCCTATGCGCAATAATTTTAAAGGCAAAATATTACCCAAACTGTGATATCTTACATAAATAGAAAAAATTAAAACAAATGATAGCTAGTTATGGAAAGGAATGCTTTCAAGGATCAACCAAATAAAGAAATGTTGCTTCTGGGAACTAGGAAATGGTAGAAATATCGACATCTGGGATGATTTATGGACTCCAGGTACTAATCTTCCACTTCACAGAAACACTCAATCTTATGAGGGCTTTACTAAAGTTAGTGAACTAATAACTGAGCACAAGACCTGAAACCATGAGAAACTTGTTAAATGCTTCGATAACCAAATAGTAGCAAAAATAAAGGAAATTACAATACCAAGGGAAGAAAAATTAGATACACCAAGATGGAATCTAAAAAAAAAAGGTATGTTCTCAGTAAAAAATCTGTACAATCATATAAACAATGATGAAATATGGAAACTAAATGGAGTAGGATATGGAATATGAAGACAAATCCGACAGTTAAAATCTTCATCTGGAAGGTTGCCCACTTCATTCTCCCCAATAGCATGAGAGTGGCAGCCATTTTACTTAATATAGATACTAAATTTAAACTTTGTAATGAAAGCCAAGAAACCCTATCTTATTTGTCCCTTCATTGTAATTACGCCACTCAGGTATAGATGCATTTCAATTTCAATATGGATTTCATTAGGAATGGTACAACAACATTTCATGAATGGTTAACAAATTGTTTTGAAAACCCGAAAAGGGGAGAGCATGATATAGACTGGCTTGTTCTTTATACTATTATAATTTGGTCTATTTGGAAAGTAAAATGTGATGTTTTGTTTAAAAAGAAAACTCAGAATAGTATAATAACTGCCAACAACATTATTGCCTTTATTAATAGCTACAATACAGTGACAAAAACAGGTCACAATATAATAGAGGATATGTATTACAATTCCAGAAATTATGTGGTCCTCCAAATTATTAAAAACCCGGTTTTAGAGAAAGGAAGAAATATGGCTCTACATATTTAAATTGCACTGACTATAGGAGATTCTTCTATGAGAGCAGGAGTTGGTTTAACTTTGATTGATCACACAGGTATAATCAGAGAAGCAGGAGGCTCCTTTATTGACATTACATCAATAGAAGAACTTGAAAAAGTGGAGCAGAAGATTCTTTCCAATGGGAAACATGTTGGAGTGGCCACAGAATCTCCTTTAGAAGTGATTCGGAACCAACTTTGGTGCTGCTAGTGGGAATGTATGCATAAGCTAGAAGACAGCGCTATCTGATTAGTGAAGATTATGGAAACACGAAAAAAAATTGAAATCAACTTTCGAGCCCATGACTTTACTTTGGTTATGAGAAATGAGGTATTATGGGTGGTAAAACTTTCTATTTTTTGTAAGAAGTATGTAATTAAACATAACTAGGAAGAATATAGCCTAAGGGCTTTATCAACCTATCTGAACATTCAACAGTGGAATTAAAATGTAATGAATGCTCGAAACTCCATTTCTGGAACTTATGAGCAGCAACTATTAATGTATTGAGGTCCTCCTTTTCTAAAAAAAAAAAAAAGGAAAAAAAACTTCAAAAACTGCCAAGTCCAAACCAAGAAAAAAATCCAAAATGAGTTTATGTGTTGGAAAACATGTTTTGTGAACCTTGACAATAGATGAAGGACATAATTAAAAGAAACTAAAACTCACACCAAATTCACGTCAAACGAAAAACATATGCGTTTCTGGTGTTCATAACAGCAAGCACTATGTGTGTGTTTTCTTAGCTGAAAATGAGCCATAAAGGTAAGCAAGAGAAGAGAAGGTTCCAACTCTTATGGCCTAGGGCTAACTAATGAACGCACGAATGGGGGTACTTAAACTAATTGGGGGATAGAGGAAAAGGATAAAACCTGTATCCAAATATCAAATCAGGGCCACCCCTTATCTAAGTATTTTACCTAATTCCTAATCTACCCCTCACTAATCAGGTTTAGTGATTAATTATAATTAGTAAATTCATAAGATTATTTGATAAATGATTAGCGTGTATTTTTATTTGTATTTGGGTGAGTGAGGTGAGAGTAGAAGGAGGGGAAAAAATTGAGAGGGAACTTTTTCTGTTGAACATGGAGGATGATTGTGAAGAGAGAATTGTTGTTGAATCTTTAGCTCAACTACAACAAGAATCATTTCTTCAATCTTCTACTAATGACAACAACTCAAAATTGCAAGTATTTGTGGAACCAACATCCTTGGATCATGATTTTTATGAGCATAGAGAGTTTCTTGAAGAACCAACCTAAGAGAGTAAACTAGTTCAAAATACAATCACTCCCAATACTCACGTAAAGGTGCCAATGTGTTGATTTTTTTTTCTTTGAATCCACCATGTTGTAGCTGAAATAGCTCTGTACCGGAATAGACGTAGTATGAATAGAATGCCGACAGTGCTACTACCGGCATAGACGTAGTATGTATACAATGCCGGCAGTACCACTACCGGCATAGTATTCATACTACGACCATGCCAGCCAACAATATCCCCTATTTTGAAATGCAAGCCGACATTGTATTCAACCGAAAAAACCATGCATGTACAAAAGTTACTTTTTACATACCACGGAATATTCTACGGAATATGCTACCGGCATGGTTCAATTCGAACATCACCATGCCGACACCTCCAAAAAACATACAGGAAGCAGTGTCTTCCAAAGCTAAATACTGGCATGGTTTATTGATTATCCACCACGCCGGAACTTTGTAACGGCATGGTTCAATTCTAATGTTACCATGCCGGTACCGCATAAAAAACATACAAGAAGCAGTGTCTTCCAAAGCTAAATACTGGCATTGTTTATTGATTATCCACCACGCCGGAACACTGCACCGGCGTGGAACCGTAGATAACGAGAATGTCGACAACTATGTTTCCGGCGTTGATGTCAAATGAAATTTGTATGCCGGAAAAAGTTTTGAATTTGGTCTTCAGTTTCAGTTCAGTTCGACCATGCCGGAACTTTGGTCGAGCATGCCGGAACTGTGATCCGACATAATATTTTAATATTTTTTTTGGAATCAATGAATTAAAAATATTAGTAATATATTTTTTTACAAGAAACTAGATGGGAGCCTAGAAACAAGTTGGGCTCCAACACCTTTTTGAATATCTAAACCAATTCTAACAAAAAGAAAATTACGAACATTTATATTTACATCATGCCTAGCTATGTAATGCTTCAAACGTTTCAAAAATTCAATAGTTTCGGTACCAAATTCACCTAAAGTAGTAAAAGCTAAAGTACTAAAATTATAACCATTGGAATTATAAGTATTTTTTGGAATTAATTTATTTTCTTTTCATTCGATCCTTAGGTTGTGACATATATTGATCCAACAAATGCAAGACCGCTTGGTCGGGATACGTCGGAATACTATAAAATGCCTCTGGTATGTTACCAAAGAATACTTTTCACCTAGTTTCTTGAACTTTACTAATGGATTGCTTGTAATGAACCTTATAATCTCCCATTGTTATCCTTACGTAGGGAATAAAATCTAAACAGGAAGCCATTGCTTGGATAAAGAGACGGCTCTTAAGAACATGTGTGTGTTGGTGAGGAATACCCAAGGTTCAAAGATTTGTATTGAGATGGCTTACGAGATAAGTGGAGTATACAAGGAGAAGAATATCCACAAGAGAAAGGGTTATGTATATCCAAATAAGACTAATATGGTACACAAGACTCGTACTAGAAAGGATAATTTCCCCTTTAAGCTTGTATTCAATTTAAGAGACAAATACAATGAATGGGATTGTAAGGCGTGGTTCACCCGTCATAACCACCCGGATCCGGAAGATTTTGTTGGTCACTCCCTAGTTGCAAAGCTAAAACTTCATCAATTTGAGGATGTAAAGAGATTGACCAAAGCATGTATCAAACCAAGACAAATTCTCAGAGGCGTCAAGGAGAAGGATGAGACGAACGTGTCTTCTCTAAGTATAATTTATAGCGCACAAGCAAGTATTAAAAGGGTGGAATGGGACGGGAGGAGTGTTATGCAAGAATTTGAGAAGATTGTTTGGGATCACAACTACACGCGTATTATTAAAAGAGGGCCAGCCAACAAGCCCCTTCAAATATTCATTTCACATCCTTTGCTTGCAAAATTGGCTTACACATGTTTTGGTGTTCTTATGATGGATTTTACCTACAAGACAAACAAATAAAATATGTTGTTATTTAACATCGTGGGGAAAACATCGGACAAGGTATCATTCACATTGGGAAATAAAACGAGAGGGATTACAATTATAATTGGGAATTACGACAATTGAAATTACTCTTCCGGAAAAATCATCTTCCGAGGGTCATCATAACCGATCAAAATGACGCATTAATGAATGCAATATCCTACGTCTTCACTGATGCAAAATATTTCCTATGTACATATCATATACGTCAAAATGTGGTAAAAGCTTCCCATGCCTTGTTTGAACCCACTAAGGTGGATATTAAGAAGAGAATGATTGTTCAACTAGAAGAATACGTTCGCAAGAAAAAATTATCACCCGAAGAAGATGAAAGAGGCAAGATCAAATAGCGAGTGGACAAAGAACATGAGGAAAATCATAAAAAGTGGTTGGAATTTCAAAGAGAATGATAGAAAGTTTATTGGTCTCTTACCGAGGATACGTATGAAAAGAATTTGGACAAGTTTATTGCCAATTGGAACGAAGTTTATCTGACTGCCGTCTCGTATTGTTGGAATCAATGGTTGGTTAAGTTCAAGGAAAAATTTGTGCGTGCATTGACAAACCCGTATAGACATTATGGGAATGAAACAACTAGTATAGCGGAGTACACTCATGGGAGATTTAAATATCTCATCGATTATAGCCAAGTAGACGTGGTTACGGTCATCGAGGCAATGGAGCAATACTTTAAGAGTGACATCGATAGGATCAAGAAGGATTTTGAGAAAATCTCAATGGAAAGGATGACTTCATATCTTCAATATGGTAAGTTTGTCCGAGGAATAGAATCCAATGTCTCTCATTTGGAAATAAAACATATGATGATAGAAATGCAAAAAGGAGATAAACTACGGAAAGCTGGGTGATGTGTGTATTTGTCCCGACATGTCTTCATTGGGGATTCCGTGTCGTCATATGCTTGTGAAGTATGAAGAGGTGATACTTATTGAGGTTATTGATCCGTTTGGAAGCAACTATCTTTCACCCCTCCTCCTATGGAAGCTCCCGGAAAATCACCATGGTACACTAACAAAGCAAAGGAATTCTTCGAAGCTTACTCACGTGGAAACTCGGCCAACCGGCAAGTCTTGTTGAGCCAACTAAGGCTAATTACTCTCCCATGTCCAATACAAAATAAAGAGCCATCAAAGGGAGATCCTCCTGGTAGACCACAAACCAAAACAACAAGGACAAAACAAAAGAAAGAATTAAAAGAAATGAGTCAACGTGAATGTGAACTCGAGGCAAGTTAAAAATGAGATCCAACCGCTTGTGATATTTTAGAAGCAAGGTTCACGGAAGCGCCGGTTCCAAACAAAAGGTGTAGGCCGAGAAAAGGAACCGCTATCAAGTCAACAAAAAACGGCGGGTTTCGTATCCACACCAAAAGTCGATGGATCGGAGGTTCCAAAGAAATGGGTAGGACGAGGAAGGTACCCACTTCGGTTGAGCAAGAACAACAAGGTGAGAATTCTGAAGCCACACCCATAGTCGATGTAGCGGAGGTTCCAAAGAAAAGGGGTAGGCCGCCAAAGGTACTAGCATCAAGTGACAAAGAACAACAAGGTGATGAGGCGGCGGTGCCAAACAAAAAGGGAAGGACGAATAAGGAACCTAAATCAAGTCAAGTACATCAAGGTGAAAATTCTGACCAAACCAAAAATAAGTGATAGCAAAGGTAAGTGACCCATATCTAGTCAACAACAACACGATGGTCTTTGTACCACTATTCTTAGATACATAGAAGCTTTCCACAGAAGTTTTGTAGCCCCAACCCAATAGCTTGTTAGTCAGAGCGTGCAACTTCGACCATTCTAGGTTCAGACAATTATCTCCTTCTGCAATTGATTTGCCGATATCATTCAAGCCTTGAATATTCTGAGCATCATTAGGGATCAAGGTCATCTCCTCAAACGGGAAGTGCATGGTATTAGTTTCACCATGATACCTTTAGACGAAGTAATTGACTGTCACCGAATCACACTTCACATAATTTTCAACCAAAATATATAGACCAGACTCCCTTACTAATGTTTGGACCTTTTCACATTCCGTAGACAAATCCCAATGAGATGCGGCTTGGTTTCGGAAAACACGCATAGTCTTCTTATGATCCTACAATTAGGAGATAATAAGATTAAGAGATTTTACATAAATAAAAAATAATACATATGCACTGGATAAAAAATTATTACATAGGTTTGATAGATAGTACGAGCCCACTTGTCCTTGTAGCCAAATAGTATTCTCGGATCGTCAGCTTCACCCCAAATTCTACCACGATCCAGGTCAGGTATCATGTCATCAGTATGAGGAAGGTGCGAACCTTTAACTTTTACTTTCCCTTTGCCTTTTCCTTGTGTCGGTTTTTGACTTGGCCCACCATCTTCCTCTAAAACTTGGATTTGGGTTGCTAATTGACTTGGATCAACCTCATTATCTTCCTCCTCACTTTCCTCTTCATCTTTCTAATTGTGCTCAACTATTCCAGTAGGTTCACGAATTACGAGTCGACTACGGTCACCACTCTTCTATTTTTTTCCCTCTTGTAGAGCCTGCCCCCAAATGCTTGTCGCGACCTTGTTCTCTCCCTCGAGGAGGCAGAGACTGAGGAGTACCAAGTTCGTTCTTCTTTCTTTTTTGAAGGACACCATCCTTAGATTCCTTTGCTTTAGCCCTATATCAAAAGAAACAAGAAATAAATATAAGACAACTCACTTTCATATTTGATGCCTGCATAGATATATTGAAACGACATAGAATCATCAGTACCGGCATAGATTTATGAAATCTCGACCATGCCGAGACCAACAAACGACATAGTAATTTAACAAAAACACGATGCCGGGACACGATGCCGGCATTGTCGATTAATTGTGAACAATGTCGGTATTCTTAGGTAAATCCTAAGCAGTTCCTGGATACCAAAAGAGTACTTCCGGCACAGAGGTAGGAATTCAAATCCATGCCGTAATCAAGTACCGGCATTGTATTCAACCTAAAATCAATGACGGTACTGATAACAAATTTCTAGGGTTCTCCTGTATATTAAAAGTGGATTGCCGGCATAATCGAATAATTTCAAAACAATGCCGTAACATAGTACCGGCATGGTATTCAACCTAAAATCAATGCCGGGACAGAACATTCAGTTTCAGGTGATTCTGTAACTCAATACCGGCATAGTATTCATACTATAATCAATGCCATAACTCTCTACTGGCATTGAATTCAACCTAAATTCAATGCCGTAATTTAGTACCAGCATTGTATTCATACAAATTTCAATGCCAGAACTCACTGAAACTCAACTGTTTGAGTTAGGGTTTGCAATTCTAACCTAAACCCACTATTGTAAATCGATTCAAATACTTATAAACTAGTTCAAAATCACTTACCTTCTCACAGAAGCCATGTTTATGATAAGTGCATATTTCACATATATTTGGTGTTAATTCCATGCTAGTATTTGATGGTTTTCTTGCAGATTATTGTGTTACGCGTGTTTTCTCTTATTTGTGTGTTAGAAGGTGAATAATCCAAAAAGAAGTGAATTCGAGCTTAGTTGTGCAGTGAAAGAAGCTAGCTAAGAGTGAGGAAGAGCCAAAGACCAATTGTAACTCGTTCAAATACAAGATTTCTACTTTTCATGGGGTAGAGGACGAGAAGGCGAAGCCAACGGCGAAAGAACGGAGTCATTCGGAGTTCGTATGAATAAGTTATGGGCAAAATAAGGAAAGGGGCAAAATGGTCATTTTACAAGGGAAGTGCTATTGGCACCCTCACCTTGGATAAAGGGCATCCTAAGTAGACACCTGCTATTCGCACTCCCGGTTTGGATAGGGGGACACCACCTTCTTCACGGTTTCAAAACAGAAAATGGCGGGAAAACATAAATTCGAATTTCTATTTCTGCGTAAACTTAAAGCGGAAGAGAATTTGACGTGATTTTTGGAGATTCAATGGCTGAACTTGATTTATACCACCCTGTTTCGATTAAACAGGAATGGTAATATGCTTTGTTTCATCAAATAAGGGCTAGATTGTCGGGTTGAGCTACACAGAGCACGTGATGATCATCGCAGCAATGATGATCATCGCAGCAATGATGATCGAGAAGAATGACAGAGAAGATGCTCAGTTTGTCGGAGAACGTGAGGATAGATGGCATGCACATGGACCGAGCAGTATGGGAAGCTGTTGGAGCACGCGTTGTCTGTGGAGAAGGTGAAGCTGATCATGACAGGCTGTTGGTGCTGCCATTAAAAGAACAAGGTAGCTGGTTTATGTGTTATAGTTCTCGGATGCACATTCATACATACACCAACCCAATTTATATATGATTAATAAAGTAGAAGATATTCTCTTGCATTACAAAGATATTTTCTTATGATATTTTCTATATTGGTTCCCACTGTGTATACAATTGTAACTTATTTAATTATCTCTATATTAATTCCAACTTATTTTATATTTGAAGATTTATATGAGATTTATTATGGCATGTGTAGATATAAAGGAAAAATACTGATAAACCGCCGCTGGAGGATATCAAAAAGAAAAATAAATTATATTTTTTGGATATCATGATGTACAATATCATGGTATCCATAACGCAAATCTACAAGTAAAGCAAGAGTACATAAAGAGAAAATAGACAAAAGTATTAGCTCCAGAAATTTAAAAAATATCAAAATTTAGAATAAGTTTGAAGCAGCGTAACTTTATTAATCAAATTATAAAGATGGAGCTGGTGCCACTGTAGTACAGTAGTAAAGTCACTGGGTGATGATACCAGTGACCTGAGTTCGAAACTCGCTAGCATCAAATTCTTTACCGATCAAAAAAAAAAGATTATAAAGATGGAATATGTAGTATAGGCTTTGAAGATGTTGCATTACAAAGCTCATGATTTTCACGAAATAATATATTTACATTGATTTTTATTAGTTTATTGAATGTTTAATTGACTTTTGAATTCATTATAAAATTAATTTCAAAACATGAACATACCAGTGACAAACTAGTGTGGAAAATAACATACCTCCATGACATTGTATCAAGCATTTCTCTTATACTATGCAACCCCTCAGCAGTTTGTCTGATTCTTCTGGAGAAAGTCCTGGTTCGAGAAATCGTTCCCTAATAAATGACCTCCTCCCAAAAGCTTCAGCTAAGGCCATTGGTGTACCACCAACTGCAAATGAAGTTGGTTCTAGTTTATTCTGCTATGTGTGAATAACAAGATGGCCCATTAGCTCAGTTGGTTAGAGCGTCGTGCTAATAACGCGAAGGTCGCAGGTTCGAGACCTGCATGGGCCAAACATATTTTTTTCTTCAAACTTCTTTTTCTCTTTTTTTTTTGACAGTTTTACTTTCATTTAATTTCCAAATTCAGACAAGAAACTAGTCGGAAGCCTAGCAACAAGCTGGGCTCCAACTCCTTTTTGAACTACCACACTTAACCTATAAAGAAACTAAAAGAAAAACTATGTTGATCTCATTGGAATACAGGAAGGGCCAGTTTCATGAGTTTTGGCATGTTACGAGGATTTTTGCTCCTGTCAATCTTTTCATTCTGCCTGGCATGCTCTTACACTATTGAGTTAAGTTGGTACCCCTGCGTGAGTTTTGACTTGACAAGTGCCATTTGTGGGGCTCAGAACTTCAATGATAATGCAGCGTTACGAGGATTTTTGCTCATCTGTAAATCTAATGTGCTGTTGCTTACTTGTCAACAGGGCCTAGCTTTCACCTTTTAAGTTACTGGAATGCGTTATTGGGTACATTGCACAGTTTTTCCATGTTGAGTTCTTATTGAAGATTTTTCTTGTTCAGTATAGTGGTTTTAGTAAGTTTCCCGCACAGCTGCCAGATCTATATCATGCCGACTTTGGGTTTGCTGGATTTAGCCTGCTTGAGGAGCCTAGTCTTAATCCGCTCCGTATTCAACTAGGCAGAACAGATTTGGCTGTAATTGGACTATTGGAATCCGATCTATGGTGTTATTCAGCTGTCTTGCATTCCTGTCCCATCCAACTCATGTGCACATACTTCACCTGGATCAGCCAAGAGCTTTTTTTGAAAAATAGACTTGAAAGTAATATCTGTGCATATTGCCAAGGAAGATAAAAGAACAATTTTGTTACCAGCTTTTCTGTGTTTTAAGTCTCAATGTAGTATAAGCATGGATGTTATGGAACACCTTTATAAGAATTGCTGTCAACTTGTGTCCACCTCTCGTGGTTGTTGTCAGTTGCAAATCTACGACGTTGAGATTCAGGAATGATTTCTGGGTGGTGTTTCTCAGTCAAATTCATCTGAACCACACAGAGAAAGAACATGATACATACATTCAAACAACTAACTAGTTGGGAATAAGTTTAAACTGATTGAAATCACAAAACATGCATTCATTGTTTCCCATTAAAACGTAGTTACAAACGTCAATGGTGGTCTATTAGAGTCGGTTATACTTACAAGCTCGATAAACAAAAAACAGAAGTAACGAGTTAGTATGCTTACAAGCATGTCGTAAGTTTTTTCTTTCCAGCTGACTGATCCACATCTTGTATCCACAACACCAAAGAAGATTACTGTAGACGGGGTACCGTTAATGCATTTGGGGGCAAAGTGATAGTTTTCAATATAGGTAGACCAGCACATTTTTATACTTCTTATTGATGCCTGAGTCATTGCCACTGGGGAAGACGCTTCAGTTTTCGAAATATGATGAATCTGTTAGAACATGCACATCAGAGGGAAGCTAGATTGGTTGTGAAGAATAATATCTCAATGTATATTCCTCAATGGGCAAAATGCCTCATATATACATGATGTACAGTTTTGGATAAGGAAAGAAAAGATACACAATATATGATCTTATACGATCTTACAATACATGGAAACAAGATATACACACCATAACTGCCAAGATACCCCGCAATATCCTGACAATCTTAACACCCATCCTCAGACTCAAGGTGGGATGGAACACATCTTGAGTCTGGATAGCAAAAACTGTAATCGAGTAGCCGGATGGGTCTTTGTGAAGAGATATGCAAGTTGTAACTCAGACTTGATATGAGGAAGAACTATTGTACCTTGCTTGTAATGATGTCTCGTGAAATGGCAGTCAATTTCTATATGTTTCGTTCTTTCATGAAAAACATCGTTATGAGTAATCTGTATAGCTGCTTTATTGTCACAAAATAGAGGTGTAGGACGATGAATGTCAACACACATATCACCAAGAAGCCAGCGTAACCATATGATCTCAGATGTAGTATGAGCTAGAGCTCGATATTCAGCTTCTGCGCTTGAGCGAGAAACAACTGACTGTTTCTTACTTCTCCAAGATATAAGTGAGTCTCCCAAGAATACACAATACCCTGTAATGGATCCTCTATCAGTGACATCTCCTGCCCTGTCCGAATCTGAATATGCTCGAAGAACTAGATCATATTTAGACGAAAACTGCAAACCTTGATATAGACTTCCTTTTAAGTAACGTAAGATTCTAAGAACTGCAGCAAAATGTGTAGATCGAGGAGCAGACATGAACTGACTCACGATATGAACTGCATGGCTTATATCAGGTCGAGTGATAGTTAAATAGTTTAGGCTGCCTACCAGTTGCCTGTACATAGTTGGATTGGACAAGATAACCCCATCTGTTGGACTATGTCTCACATTTACTTCAAGAGGAGTGTCTACGATCTTAGTATCTGTGATTCCAGCACGTTGAATAACTTCTGAAGCATACTTTTCTTGAGATATAAAGTAACCATTATCAGACTTACCTACCTCAATTCCAATAAAATAACTCAAAGGGCCAAGGTCTTTCATCTGAAAACATGTACTGAGATAGTTTTTGAGATCACAGATTCCATCTATATCACTGCCAGTAATTACCATGTCGTCTACATATAAGAGAAGAATCACAATACCTTTGTATGATTTCCTAGTAAACATTACCGAGTCATAGTATCTTTGCGCAAACCCATATTTGAGAATGGCAGTGCTGAATTTCTCAAACCAGGCACGAGGGGCTTGTTTGAGGCCATAAAGAGCTTTACGAAGTTTGCATACTTGATTTGGAGCATGAGACAATCCAGGAGGAGGTTTAATATACACTTCTTCTTGTAATTCACCATGAAGGAAGGCATTCTTCACATCCATTTGATGAATATCCCATTGACGAACAGCTGCAACAGCAATAAGAGTACGTACAGTTACCATTCGAGCTACAGGGGCAAATGTCTCCTCATAATCAATGCCATATTCTTGCGTGTATCCTTGAGCAACTACATGGGACTTGCATCGTTCTTTGGTACCGTATGACTTGGTTTTAACTTTGTAGACCCATTTACTGCCTACAACTGATTTTCCTGGTGGGAGATCTACCATATCCCATGTACCAGCATCTCTATGAGCAATCAGTTCATCTTTCATCGAATCTTGCCATTCCGGTATCACTGCTGCTTCTCTGTAAGTCTTTGGCTCATACAGAGACATAATGGATGATAAGGAACAATGATAATCTTCAAATTTAGCTGGTGGCCTTCGGTTACGAGGTGGTAAAGCATCATTGTTAGGTTCAGAATCTCTTACCAGTTCTGCATTGTCAGGTGGTGTAGAGTGGTCAGACTCAGTGGATATTTGATATTCAGCAATTGAGGAAGATGGATTCTCAGGAGTAGACACTAATGTATCACTAAATTCACTAAGAAAAGGATCAACATAGGTAAAGGACTCAAGACATGATGACTTGGAGTTGGGAAGGGACCAGAATGGGACTTTCTCCCAGAATGTGACATGACGAGAGACACGAAGTTTTCTATTGATAGGATCATAACAACGGTATCCTTTTTGTTCAATACCATACCCAAGAAAGACACACAACACATTCTTTTGATCAAGTTTGTGTCGTTCACGTTCTGGAAGAAGCACAAAGCATGTAGAACCAAAAAATTTAAGTTCAGAATAGTTTGGTTTATTACCATACAAGCACTCATATGGTGATATGCCCCCTATGGTAGTAGTTGGAACCCAATTTATGGTGTAGACTGCTGTTAGAACAGATTATCCCCAGAAATTGGATGAGACTGATCCGGAAATCAGTTGAGTTCTAGCTGTCTCTATGATATGTCGATGCTTACGTTCTACAACTCCATTTTGCTCTGGAGTTTCTGTACATGATAATTGGAGAATGGTTCCTTGAGATTTGAGGAATTCTCTAAATGGATTGGAGATGTATTCTCCACCTTGATCAGCACGAAAAACTTTGATTACTTTGCCAAACTGGGTTTTTATCATGGTTGAGAAATCAATATATAATTTAAGAAAATCTTCTCTAGAACTGAATAGATAAACCCATGTATAACGAGAGTAGTCATCAATAAAGCTAACATAATATAGTACTCCTCCTTTTGACACAACTGGATATTTACCCCAGACGTCAGAATGAATTAGTGCATAGGGTTCAGTAGATATAGAAGTGCTAGAACTGAAAGAAAGAGCTGATTGTTTTGCCAGTTTACAAGAGATGCATTTGGGCTCTTTGTCTAACTGAGTATTTCCTAACAATCCTTTATTGATCATATAAGAAAGACGGGGAAAGGAAACATGTCCTAACCTAGAGTGCCAAGACATAAATGAAGAATTGGAGCTAGATGAAGTAGTTGTAGCAGCAACAACATGATTTATGGGCTTTGGTGGAATGACTAGAGTTTGAAGGAGATATAATCGACCAACTCTACGGCCTATCCCAACTAGCTTCCCTATTTTGAGATCCTGTATAACACAACCATTAGAGTAGAAAAGTGTGTAAAAACCTTGATCACATAGATGACCAATAGAGATAATATTCATTGTAATCTTAGGTACAAGTAACAAATCTGGAACAACTATATTACTTGAATCTTTCACCAAACCAATATGACTAGCAGTGACAGTTGATCCATCAGCAGTGTGTATTTTAGGAGTTACTACTGGATAAAGGCTATCAAAAACTTTTGAGTTATATGTCATATGATTTGATGCTCCAGAATCTAGGTACCAACCAGTAGAGAAAATACCTGATGGAGTATAGAAAACAGAAGCAGCTGCAGTATTGTTACCCAATGCAAGTGCTTGTTTGATCATCTCTTGTATCTCAGCAAGGTTTGGAGCGGATGGTGGTAAATCATAGATGCTATCTGGAGTAGCCGGTACAATTTGTGATGATGAGGAGGGAGCTAAACCAATATATGGTACTAGTGTTGCAGCAAATCTGGTTGGACCACTGAATCTATTAGAATTCATCCTTCTCATGTTTTTGGATGATGGAGAAGTGCAGTTTCTTGTAGAGTGTCCAAGTTCTTTGCAGTAATTGCATTGTGTTGATGGTGTATCTGGTGGTGCAATAGATGGTGGAACTGTACAATTCCTTTCCAGGTGACCATTCTTCTTACAATTGTGACATTGAACCTGAGACAAATCACGTTGTGTTGGTGGCATGGTCATAGGAAATTTGTATCTCTGGTTGTTGAAGTTTGGTCGATTGGATGGCATTGTAAATACCCCAGAGACCCCCGACTTCATACGTTTATGTGTTTCTTCAGCAATAAGTTCTAACAAGGCAGCTTCAACAGTTGGTAAGGGTGAACGATGAAGAATAGCACCTCTCACAGCTTCAAACTCCTCTCTTAAAGCCATCAAAAGTTGGACTAGACGTGTTTCTTCTATATGTTTCTCCCACAGTGCCATATCAACAGTCCATTTTGGTTCCATAAGAGCCAGTTGATTCCAAATCAAAGACATCTCAGAGTGAAAGTCAGAAATCGATTGATCATTTTGCTTCATAGCACGAATATCTTGTTCAAGTTTATATCGTTGAGCAAAGTTGATTTGTGTATACCTTTTCTGCAGAAAATCCCATGCCTCCTTGGAGACTTCAAAGCTAATAAGTTGCATACTGATTGAGGTGATTACTGTGTTACTAATCCATGTAAGGATCTTATGATTGTTAACTTCCCAGGTTTCTTTGGCATCAACTGATGTATATTCCTTTTCTTTCTCTTTGACATTAGAGGTGCTTGTTGTTGGAACTACTTCTGTTCCATCTACATATCTCCACATGCTTCTTCCCTTGAGAAAACTTTTCATAAGAAAAGACCAGTGATTATAATTTGTTCCATCAAATATGACAGTAATCGGCTGGAAATCTTCTCGAGACATGTTCACAGACTTTTAGGATAACATATAACTAGTTTTCTGGATTTAGGGTTTCAGGCTTTGGAAAGGAAAAACGGACTAAGAGACACAAGACAATGGTTTACTGGAAGGTGTTTGTTTCAAAGATTTATGCAGCAGATTAGTGGATTCTCAGATCTTACCTAGCTCTGATGCCATGTTAGAACACGCACATCATAGGGAAGCTAGATTGGTTGTGAAGAATAATATCTCAATGTATATTCCTCAATGGGAAAAATGCCTCATATATACATGATGTACAGTTTTGGATAAGGAAAGAAAATATACACAATATATGATCTTATACGATCTTACAATACATGAAAACAAGATATACACACCATAACTGCCAAGATACCCCGCAATATCCTGACAATCTTAACAGAATCATGCAGTCTAAATTTAGAGCATCATCTGTACTATCCATTATATTTCTTATACGTTGTTTGAAAAATGAAGCTTCTACAAAACAAATATCTGATATTCTTTTTTCAATGGCTGACTATGCAGCATCCTTAACTCGCATAAGATAGGAGGAACAAAATTCGTTCAAGTTATAATAACTCCCCTTGCCTCCATATTTGATTTCGAAGAATGTATCCCCTGTGGGAATCTCGAGTACCTTTCTTATTAAGGGCCTTCTGTCATCTTGAGACTTGTCATTCGGGCAAACATACTAAAATCTAAAAGCAAAGGTACTGAATCCATAAATTGTAACAAAAATAAATAAATAAAAAATGCAAGGATCAAAACAAGGTTTTTGAGTAGAGAACTTACGTATCCATAAGAACAAGAATAAAAGGAAATGGAGGGCTGACCACGACGAGTAAAAGCTTTAAGCAACACAGAAATCGCCATTGGTAATACCAGCGACTTTGTAGGGTTTTATGGGAAAGATGGAGATTGGAGAAAGGGGTTTAGGAGGTGAAGGGGGGGGGGGGTTGATAGGAAAGTGCTGAATTTTGGGGGAAAAATGACATTGTAGACCAGGGCATGGCGACAAAATTGTCATCTGGAAAACAAAATTACTTTCCTTGTCATATGGAAAACAAAATTACTTTCCAAAATCTAGTGGGCAAAAGAAGGGAAATATTGGTTTCTGAAAGGGGTTCCATAATAACCTAGTTCAATGCCCATGAAATCTACTCATTGGGGGGCCATGAACTAGAGGACGAAAAAGGTCACCCACGCTAATTTGGGCCACCCCTTATCATATTTTTTTTAAATGGCTCAAAATCCGCTGCATAATTAGTAATAATCTTATTTAATTAGAGTTTAACTTTGTTTTTTCAATTTTTTTGTTTATCCATGTGTCTGAAAAATCGCTGAAATCATGGATAATTCTTTATTTTTTTCTGGCCCAGATGCGTATGAAAAATCGTCATGGTATTGAAGTGGTTCATTGGCGACTCTAAACAGTCGTTAATGTTTAGACTGTTTCAGTGACGATTCTAAACAATCATTTTTTTTAATAAAAGAGTCATTATCTGAATGCTGTAAAAAGTCGTTACTGTTATAGTGACGACACTAAACGGTCGTTAATGTTTCGACAGTTTCAGTGACGACTCTAACCAGTCGTTATTTCTTATAAAAGAGTCATTATCTGCGGAAATGTATGACAGTTTGGAGTCGTCATATAAAGATCAATACCTTGACGACCCTTTGAAAAGGTCGTTATTGTTTTTATTATGTATATGACGATCCTACCGAGATTAAGGAATCTAGCGCCGCAGAAAATTCTTGAACATTTGTAGTTTTAAACAGCTTACATTTTAAGGAAATTGGAAATTTGACTACTACATACTGATAAACTAAATTTTGAGGAAGGCGGAAATTTGACTACTACAAACTTACAAAGTAAATTAGATGACAATTATAGTTCTTCAAATACATAGTGATTCTTTGTTATAAATTGATATTTTCTGAATTCTTATCTTAAGTATTAAAATTATGTATGCCGCTACAAAATTGGGTCGTTGATTTAAGTGTAAAATCCCATGAGTTTCAATAAGTGTGTAATTTATCTTATCTTAATATTGAATCCATGTGTTTTTTTATTGGTATTTTTTGTGAATTGCGTTGTACTGTGTTTTTTTCTCTATTTTGTTAGTTTTTTTTCTTGAATTGAATTAGAGTAGGGCCTTTAGTTTTGGTGTTGGAGTTTGTAATTTGATTATCTGTTTGTGTATTCCTGCAATTTGATTGCATATCATAAATGTAATTCTCACCGTTAAAGTTTTTGAAAGTAATCTTTATCTTGGGATGTTTAATGTTCTCAACTGCCAAAATGCTAATAACTCGTGGCATTATAAGGGATTTATACATTAAGAATGACACCTACAATAGTCAACTAGAGTATTTGTCCTAGTAATAATGGCTCTATAGGTTTCTTTCAAGTAAGAAGAGGGCTCATACAAGGAGACTCGCTCTCTCCTATATTTTTTTTCTTCAATTACAGAGAATGTATTGAGTATAAATATTACCATATGGTGGATGTTGGTAAGTTAACTCCAACGATGAGTAGATTTGGTATCCAACCTACACACATTTTCTCTGCAAATGACGTGTTCATAATTTTGCAATGGACACAAGAAAAGTTTGGATAATTTGAAACTTTTGTTAATAAATTAACAATACTCATATTCTCTGCTCAGGTAGTATATATAAACATAAGAGCAAGGTTTTTGTTGATGGGGTAACTTAACTTAGATCAAACTAGATTGTTATCTATTTTCAAATGTTAATTATTATCTAATTTCCGTGATAGGAACTTAATGTTGATATTAAAGTCATGTAGGGTTAAGTATTTTCATGTTAAGGGAGTGGTTGAAATATTTCAAGACATGCTTTGATATGACGAGGGTACTGAGTACACCATAATCTATTCGAAATCAACCTACACAGATACAGTAACTGCGAAAAAACCATTTCATCAAGGTGTAACTTGGTAAATAATCAGAGACCGAACACGAACTAATTATGATATTGTTACCAAGTGGATTAACGTACAAAATTATTTACCTAAATTATAAATATAAACAATATAATGTGGAAGTAAAGTAAATCACACAACACACAACATTTCGGTAACGAGGAAAACTATCCGCCAGAATAACCTCGGGACCTAGTCTAGTTTTGAATACTCTCTAAAGAAAAACCTTTATACAAATTGACTACCACAACTTCGTATAGTTGAGACCAAGTAAACACTCATTTATACAATTCCTTCAGTATCCTTGCGCCTACAAGAAATCCGGTCTATATACGTGAATCCCAAGACATAGACTATTATCTTGAGTTGCTTCACCGCTCAACAAATAACTAAATATCCATCTCACTTATCGGTCCCAAATCAATCCTTAGATCAAATATAAAGTAGAGTGAAGGATATTTCAATTATTTAAATAAACTCTTTTGGTCGAAAAGTAAGACAATGAGTATTGAGATCAATTATTTAAAGGGTTATTTAACGGTTGGTACCCAGCAAATGTCCAACACCTAGCTTTGGTACCCAATATTTCAAATATTAAGGGTTGGTACCTTGACCCGTCATTGACCGTCAAGTCAACGCATTGAACAAACAGAATTAAAATTCTGTAACAGAACATGTGTTAGTACCATATTAACCTTAACTAATTATAACAACACCTGCATATGTCCTAATGTCCAGTTACATTGGTTATCTACGTGTCCGAATCTGAGCATCAAACATGAATAGATGGCCACGATTAAATCACCCCTAATCAAACCCTAATACAAAACACGGCTCCACTTTCTTTTCATTTCGTTTAATCTTCTTCTTCTTTTCTCTCTGAAGCTGCAAAAACAGAGAAGAAAACAAAACAAACGCCTCATCATTTCAAAAGCCAAAAGTCATTATCCTTTTCTATTTTTCTTTCTAAGTTATCACCTAATTCTAGGATTCCTAATTCCATTCTAGCTCTCACCTTTGATTTTATATAAATAATTTCGATCTCTAATTTCATTGAATGAAGAAGAACAAGAAATAACATGAAGAAGAACAAGAAGAAAGACATAGGTTGGTTTCTGGAAATTATCACTTCTTTATGTCTAATCCTATAGGTATATATTTTTTGATTCATTATTGATAGTGATTTTTTTCAGGGGTTTGATTACATCTTTCTGATTTGCTAAATCTTCTCAGGTTTAATGGAGGAGGAAATTAAGTTTCGAAGTTTTGAATTATTGATTTGATAGTTGATTCGTAATTAGGTTTTGAAGAGCTGGAAAGGGGGATTTCAGTGTGATGTTGATCGAATTTTAGGTATAAGAATAATTGAAATCTAGTTGTACTTGGGTTTTAGTTTGATTGTTAATTCGTAATGGGGGTTTGCAATTAAGTATGATTTGAAATTGAGGATGATGTTGAAGTGGATTTTATTTGATTGATTTTGGTGGCGGGGGTAGTAGTGAGTATTGCTGGTACTAGCGGATGGTAGTGGTGGTGGTGGAATGACTTGAGGAAATTCAATTTTCATGTTGAAGAGTTTTTTTGTTGGTGTTAATTCTGTCATATCAAAGGTTTGATTTGAGTGATTCGATATAATTATTGATGAAATTATGAATCAATGATTTAGAGAAATCAATTTTCATTCAGTGTATGTGATCATGGTGCTAGTGGTGCTTGTACTTGGTGCTTTTGATATGAGTCGAAGAAACTCTGCATTTGATTAGGAAGGTGTGAGCGAGGTGCAGTGAATTACTGTATTTTATTTTTGTTGTAACGGTGATTTAAACGTTGTTAGAGAATTTATATTCATTAATAATATTTGGTTGACAGATTTTTAGGTCAACGGTTTGATTTGCCAGTCTTTAACTGGTCAAGGTACCAACCCTTAATATTTGAATTATTGGGTACCAAATCTAGGTGTTGGACATTTGCTGGGTACCAAACGCTAAATATCCCTTATTTAAATAAACTCTTTTGGTCGAAAAGCAAGACAATGAGTATTGAGATAATCAATCCCCGTGAACAAGCTCTATCTAAGAAACTTAACAAGAAGAAGCAACTAGACAATTTTTTCGATCTTTCCACAAGTCTTATCTATTGGAATAAAATATTAGTTAGATACCAGAGAATCAAGAAGTATCACAAATATCAGTAACCAAAAGAAAAAAATATTCAAGCTAGTCTTCAATCTATAATAAAATAGTTTGTAGTCATGTTGAAACCAATGATATGTTCAGTCATTTTTGTGAGAGATAACTCAAGCTCGTTGAAAAATAAAAAGAAGAAAATTAGAAAACAGAAGTTAATTTTTGAACGTTGATCTTTTTTTTGCCTACATTATGCAGATAAGAAAACTGTTGTGGTATTCACATATGCCTCTATATCTTCATGTATAATCTATCTAATCTCTATAATTAATATTATTCTGTTTTATATACCAAATTTCCATTTTGGCTCAGTTGGTTCTAATAAAGCGAAGGTCGCATGTTCGAGGCTTACATGGGCCATCTAACTTATATTTTTAAAAAAATTGTTATAGTTTGAGAAATTGTTTACCCACCTACCCGCAACACATTGATATAGGTCGGAGATTCGAAACCTGCATGAGCCAGTCAATTAATTATCATTTTGTTCTTTTTATCTTTTGTAATTTGTAGATAACTATTTTCTTTCTAAGTTTTTAATGACCAAGAAAAATTATATTGATAAGAAAAGGGATACAATAGAAAATGTCAGAGAAATCTACATGCAAAGTTGTATAGACTGTTCAAAATTTGTTATATATTGAGAAATTACTCACCCCATTTACGAATCAAAGTGGCCTATTAGCTCAGTTGGTTAGAGCATCATGCTAATAACGCGAAGGTCGCAGGTTCGAGACCTGCATGGGCCATTAAATAGCATTCTAATTCCTAGGCGAGGAGTTTGTGGTTTTCTTAAAAAGATCAAAGAATTTTCTTACTAGACATGACACCTTTTCTAAAGTATGCAATTTTATGTTTCATAGGTTAGGTGTAGCTATTCAGAGGGAGGTTGGATCTCAGCTTGTTGCTCGACTTCCAACCATAGCTTTGACCTTTGAGTTTTAATATCTTTTTGGTGGTAATAAATAAAAATTGTACTGATATAAATGTAAACCACCAAAAATGGAAATAAGGAGTATGAGTATCACTCATAAAGTCATTGATGTTTCAGGAGAAAATAGCTTAAAATTATAAGTACAACAAAAAAAATATGGCTACACAATTTTTTTTTTTTATTTTTTTTTTACCGATAAAAGAATTATATATGGATAAAAATCTTACTTACACAAGATGTATAACTCATACATTAGCGATTATGACGGAGTACATTTTTTCATTCTTAGTGTGATGTATCAAGGTGGAAGGTTCAAGACCTACATGGGACGATCAATTATTTATTAGCATTTTTACTCTTTTTTTTTCGTTTTTAAAATTAGTAACTATTATTTTTATTTTGTGATCGATACAAAAAATAATCATGCCAATCAAAAGAAAGGATACACATGATTTAAACCAAATAAAAAGGAAAAGAAGAAGCAAAATCCAATGATGTTTTAGGAACAAATATCTTGAGACCATAAGTACCGTATAAAAATAGTACGCATGAACACTTTATTTTATCTCGCCTTTAGATCGATAAAAAAAAACTATATGGATCAAAATCTTACTTACAAAAGGTGTATAGCTCTTACATTATCGGTTATGACGGAGTATGTTTCTTCATTTTTATTGTGATGCATCAAAGTGTCCCATTAGCTCAGTTAGTTAGAGCGTCGTGCTAATAACGCGAAGGTCGCAGGTTCGAGACCTGCTGGTCGGTCTCCTTTTTTTTTTCTTCTAGCAACTCAATCACTCTATTTCATCCTAGCAGTAATAACAATTCGATTTTTAGTGACCCACCAAAACACTTAGAGAACAATAGATAAATATGAAAAAATAAAAATAGAATGTGATATGGTGATATTCCGAGATATGGTAACGACTATCATGTTAATTGTGATTTCTGAGCTATGTTCGTCCCTTTTAGTTAATTGGTTCCTCAACTCCTACATTCAAAATGGTTCCATCCACTAATGGTGTCATCCTAAAGGCACATATTTCTAGGTTTCGGAGTGTATAAAGCAAAAAAAAAAATTTATCTATTTTTTTTTTCCGAACACAAGGGAAAAATACAAGGCTAAAAACTCTATATGAGAACACTCCCCCACACTTAAACTTTACATGTACTCAATGTAAATTGAATCTTCCAAAGAAAGTCAAGGTGGGAAATCCATAACATGATATATATATAAAAAATAAGAAAATAAAATGCATGATAAAAACTCATTACTCCAACTCATAGCTATTTCTGAACAATAGAGAATAAACACTAAACAAGCTATTTAGTTGGCATCTAATCCCATCTCAGCCAATTACACACCTCACCGCCAAGAAAAAATTCCATCTACTTAGAAAGGCTAGTGTTTATTCTAGATTGTTCACAAATCTCTAAAAGTTGGAGTTTTGATATGCAAATATCCAAAATAAGAAAATAAAGATAAAAGACTTAAAAATAAATAAAAAGATAGAGATAGATACACAAAACCAGTGGGTTGCCTCCCATTAGCGCTTGGTTTAAAGTCGTCATCCTGACATGAAAGTTGAATTCCCCATACACCAATAATCGGAAAAGTTGGGGATCAACCCATAGCACCTGTTTTGTAAACACTAGCTTCACACAAATATTAGTAATATAAAACAGAAATGAAGTTATTAACCGATAAAAGTTCCCCCCACACTTATTCTTGTCCACACTTGAAAGTGCATAAAGAATATAGGAGTCGGGTACTTCCATGGTTTCTTGTTCACAAACCTGCATAGTATGAGAATCAAGTATCTCTAATGGCGGATATCGAGAAACAAAATCATTCAACAATGTTCTCGAAGCACATATATTCAAACCAATAAGAGGTAAAGGAGAAGAAACAATATGCAAAGGGTTAGAAAAACCTTGCACAATCTCTTGTATTACGGAATCCTCTCCTTCCTTGAAAAATTCAAGTGAATTATTCACCTCTTGTATATCATGGTCCTCTATTAAACCTTACAACCATTCTTCATCCGTTTCTGCCTTAACCAAAATCTCGGCATCAACATCTTCATTACAATCATATGCAAGCTCAATTGGGTCTTACACAATATTGGTCATAACGGTCACATTCTCAACATACTACTCTTTGTTGTAAGGAACATACTCCACTGCGGATTCAAGTATGTCCATAAGGAACTTCTTTAGAACACTCATTGCATCATCCTCAAGCTCTAACTTTTGAATAGGTTCTTAAGCTACACTAGTGTCATCATATTCCTTTTCAACTTCTCCTTGATCGCCATAAGACTCCATACATTCCTCGGGGATGTCACCATAAATTGGTTCAAGCGATGTATTTTCATAATCATCGTCACTATCATAGTTATCATAAGATTGGCTACCACTTCCCAAATATTGGCCTTTCGCATAATTTTACATGTCCTCTTTACATTCTTCAATGCCTTGTCTTAAATTGGAAACATCTTTTGAAGCTCTTGGAGTGATCCATTCAAATTATGAAAATAGGTTTCCATTTGTTGGTAAAACTCATTCGACAAAGACAAAGTAGAATTACTTACTTCAGTATTGCTAGGCCAATTATCTTCCCTTTGAATGGGTGAAGGATCTTAACTACGATCAGAAATTGGGCCAAACATACTATGAGTACTTTCAGTCGATGAAATTGGTTCCACGCTTGGTTGTCTACAAACTGACTCCATGCTGACCATAAATCGTTGCATCTCATCTACCAAACTAGAGGAAATATTAAGAGAAGCACAACTATTCTCCCCTCTTTGTGGTTGCTCACTTACATAACCACCGTAAGAAGGTTGATATGTATAAGAATAACTCAAAGGATACGTGGAGTATTGACCATAACCAAAGGATTGGTTTTGATTGTACTCCCCATAAGGGTGATAGTTGTCATATTGTTGTTGAGGTTGATAACCATATCCATTGTTCCAATATGCTCCGTCCATAGAAATTGGTACCTGAAACAAGAGTTCTCAAAACTATGGTTAAAAACCAGAAAATAAGAAAAACAAAAATAAAAACAAAACTAAAAACAAAAAACAAAAATAAGAAACCAAAAACAAGTGACAACCGTTGCCTCCCCGACAACGGCGCCAAAATTTGGTCGGTCGGTCTTTTTTTTTTTTTTTTGCTCAAAATGAGTAGTTTCTCCTTCTTTTGCTCCAAACGACTCCAACGCACCTAATAACTCAAAAACACGCATAAGATACATAATTTACATGAAAACTCGCAAAGAAAACATAAATACTAGATATAAAATTAGGTGTTTTAGACACCTATCACCTGCATGGGCCGATCAATTACAATTTTAGTTTTCGATCTATGAAGCTTTAATGAGGCATTTTCGCTCAATGCACCTTCAAACAACTACCCCTTCATATATATATATGTCTTATTGATATTTTTAAATTCAAAATGGAGGAGCACTTTATCTGTTTGTCATAGGGAAAGTTTAGCTTCTTTTGCGACAATGATTTTTAAGCAATACTCCACGACTTTCGATTAATGGTGATCTTTAAAACTTTAATGATGCATCTTCACTCAATGCAACTTCAGCCAACTACCCCTTGCTTTGTATGACTTGTTGACATTTTTAAATTCGACAACAACTTTCAAGTAATGCACCACGATTTTTTTTCAAGTAATGCGCACTATGTTGGTGTGTTATACAGTACTGGCCCGATGACCAACTTGTGTATTGGCACCATAGTGGTGCAATCTATCTCAGTCAGACTCGCATTCTCACGACTTTCGATTAATGGTGATCTTTGAAACTTTAATGATGCATCTTCACTTAATGCAACTTCAGCCAACTACCCATTGCTTTGTATGACTTATTGCCATTTTTAAATTCGACAACGACTTTCAAGTAATGCACCACGATTTTTTTTCAAGTAATGCGCACTATGTTGGTGTGTCATACAGTACTGGCCCGATGACCAACTTGTGTATTGGCACCATAGTGGTGCAATCTCTTTCAGTCAGACTCGCATGCACCACGATAGTGTAATTTCAATCTTGGGACAACTTACCCTTAACATGCAAAAACAAATACTTGAGATGATGCTTCACCTCATCCAAATGACTCATTTTTTAACACGCGAAAAATTTGGATGTTACAATTATCTACATAGGTATCTAAAGTCCCAACAACATATAAAATCGGCGCCAAGCCCAAATCATCTTTTGGAAAAGTCCAAAATGCATGCAATTTTTCTTTTATACCCTACGAGTGGCACTTTGTTCCCCTAATCTCCCAGTTAATGGTCGAAAACATATGCATGTAAGTACATCTCTTTATCTCGTCTTTGGTGTGTTTTTCTTGATGATATCAACTACAATTAGTTTCTCGCACATCTCTTGGTCCAGTACAACGCATGATTGAGCTCTTTCATCCCGTTCTTCCCAAACTGGCATACAACATTAGTTTCCCCATTTTCCAAACTTATAATATATTTTTTTGAAAATTCCCAATTCAGAATATTAATTTCATCTAATCCCTGTCAACCACGTTTCTTTTGTGCATTAATTATAGTTTCATGACAATTTACCCCAGCCAACACCTAACTAGGATAAATGACTCGGCCTAATGGTCATGGGTATATGACATAATAGTGGCCTTATTTTTTCAAGTAAGAAGAGGTCTCAAACAAGGAGACTCACTCACTCCTATTCTTTTTTTAGACAAAGGATGTATTGAGTAAAAATATTAACCAAGTGGGAGATGTCAGTAAGTTAACTTCTGTTAGAGCATTGATTGGTCGAACTCACAAGTGTTGCTATCTCAAGATTGTTGTCAAATTTAGTTGATCAAAACTATATCTTGATTTCTAGTATACTGATAGTCATGTATCGGATTAAGATAAAAGTGTGTAGTTGAGCATTATATTTCTAGGCGTTTACCATTTGAAGAAGAATATCTACTGAATACTTTGGAGGAACTTCGACGACAAAAGGTATGTAAAGACTAAAACTTTCCTATCACTCAGATGTCTATTCAATTCATTCTACTATATGATACTAAGTCGTATGGATATATAAACTTTAAATTATACACATTGAAATTTAGAATCGAGTTTATCTCGTTAATGTAATTCTCGAAATATGATTTTAAAGCTTAGAATGTTTCATTCATCTACTTGACAACTTTGGTTAAGAACAATTCATTTTTTTGGAAACTAAATATTAAGTCAAAATGATCATGTGAAAATTACCTTGAACATCTTACATGATCTGTGTGTGTGTGAGACAATCATTTGATGTTAACTCGGGATGTTTAGTATTGATCAAATAATCATTTGAAAATTCCTTGAAGTTAGAAGTATGTGTAAGATTACCATTTTTCGTTCTTCTAAGGATGTTTCAAATCGATTATCGAGAGTTCTAGAACTACTACTGAAATTCTGGATACATCACATTATGCGTACCTAGTATGCGAATTGTGAAACTAGTTTGGGTCTGAAACTCTTGCTTGCGTATTTGGTATGCGAACGGATTTATCTGTGATCGATCCGGAGCTATAGTTTACGAACCAGAAAAGCTAGGTAAGGTCTGGAACTGTTGTACGTGAACCCAGTTCACGAACAGGTAGGTTCTGAATTCGGAAGTTATGACAACTTGTTCACATAATCTGTATGCAAACTAAATTTTTTGTACTCGGGCACTCAGGCTTGTTTGCGAATGAAAGTTCCTGAATTTTAAATGCCTTAAAGGTATGCGAACACGGTTTGAAAACCATGGCATTACGTTCATGAATTGGTTATATTATAGTACCGTGTACACAAACTAACCAAGCCGAATATGTTTCAAATGCTTCACATATATTTCTATGAGATATCAACCATTTGAAAAACTCTCTAAAACACATATTAGATACATTTGATCACCTATCAAAATCATGGTTGGTTATCAAATTGAGTCTAAAATTGTTTGATGAATATGGTTAAGATAAAAGTATTCATATGGCTAACTTGGGTTAACTGTTATTGAGCCAACTTATATTACAAGTTTAGGTATGGATCATACTTCTCTAAATATAAGTATATTTTATTTGTGTATATCAAGCTAAACCATCTAATGGTGGAGATTGGTTTCTTTATTTTTAAGCCAACCTAGCTTGAATCTCAAGTCAGTTTTTCATCTAAAGGTGAATATTGATTTCTTTGTTACCAAGCTATCTTAGCTTTGATTCTAAGCAAACCCTGATCTTAGATGACTATACAAGGATAAGTTCTATCATCTATGAAATCTAATCACGACCCTTTCGTGTCTCCTAGTTGCAAACTAGAGTCGATTCTCTCTTAACCTAGGTTTCTAGTACCATTATTAGGTTTAACGAATTAAATACTTCGCTTGGGATTCATGAAGCCAGGTTCAACTATTTTATATTTGATAGTTGTGTATCCTGATATTACTTTTCTATCATATTGAGTTTAATCTTCTCTAAGATTATCTCGAGTTTATCTCTGATAGATAAGATACAAAGAAATCACAAAGTTCTTTGTCTCCTACTTTGTGGTTCCGCAATAACTTTTTTTATATATTAGTTAAGTTATTGTGAGGTGACTAATATTCTAGGCTGCTCTTCGGGAGACATAAGGCTGGATTATTAGTTTATTCCTATTCACCTTGATCTTTGGATCTAAAGACGGAAAACCAGAATAAATTTATCTGTGGGAAACATATTTGTTTATAAGTCATCGAATTAGGGTCGTAGCAACTTCTAAGATATAAAGGATGTTAGCTAGGGGAATCATTTGTGTAGAGTCTTGCGAGACTCAAGGGACATAAGGAGCACGACTGTACCTTAATCGGCATGATACTTGGTTAGGGATCAACTACATTCCAGTCCGAAGTTATCTTGTCAGTAGTCTAGTGTCTATATATGCTCAATACAGTTTGGTGTTCAAGTCTGGACTAGGTCCCGGGGTTTTCTGCATTTGCGATTTTCTCGTTAATAAAATTTCTGGTGTCTATGTTATTTGTTTTTCGCATTATATTTTATTTATATAGTTGAAATATCACAGGTTGTGCGTATATCATTCAAAGTTGTTAAGCCCAACCTTGTTTGTTGGATTTGACTTGATTGATCTTGAACATTAGTCTTTGGTACCGTCCAAGTTCTCTCACAGTATAATCATGTTTACAGACGCATTTCTGTTTAACTATTGATTGTGTAGAGAAGGAGATAAAACAATTTAGTATCTTTCCTCGATTGAGTTTTTACTCTCGAAATATTATTACAGGTTGTCGAACGAAAAAGTTGGGTGTGGTGTTATACCCCCGAGTTTTCAACTTTAATGATGAGTTGATTTGGTATCCGACCTACATACATATTCGTTGCAAATGATGTGTTCATAATTTTGCAACGTACACAAAAAAGGTTTGGATAATTGAAACCTTCATTCATGAATTAACAAAAGTCATTTGTTTAATAGTAAATAAACATAAGAGCAAGGTTTTTTTTTTGGTGGGATAACTTAAGTTAAAACAAATCAAATTATTATCTCTTTTCAAATGTTATTATCTAATTTTCCGTGATAAATACTTAGGGATGATATTGAAGCCATGTGGGGTTAAGTTTTTCATGTTTTGGGAGTGGTTGAAATATTTCAAGACATGCTCTGATATGACGAGGGTATTAAGTACACCACAATCTATTCGACAGTAACCTATAGAGACACAATAACTTCCAAAAGATTATTTTAACAAGATGTAACTCGGTAAATATTTAGAGTTAGAAATCGAATAAACTATGATATTGTTACCAAGTGGATCAATTTACAAGTATATTTACTTTAATCATACAGATAAAAAATATAATACGGAAGTAAAGTGAATCACATAACACACAATAATTTTTGTTAACGAGGAAAACTATCTAATAGAATAACCCATAGACCTAGTCTAGTTTTTAATACTCCCTCAATAAAGCCGTTATACAAATTGACTACCGCAAATTCGAAGTAATAACTTGTTTATTTCTCAGCTCCTTAAATATCCCTACGTCTACAAGAAATCTGGTCTACACACATGAATCCCAAGATAGAGCCACTATCTTAAGTTGCTTCACCGCTCTGAAGACTCCCGCTCTCAACTCCTTTGGATTGAACCCGAAACAATAAATAACTAAATTTGTTTCAGTAACCAACTCACTTATATGTCCCAATTTATCCATAGATCAAAGACAAAGTAAAGTAAATGATCTTTCATTTTTTTCAGTATAAACTCCTTTGGTCAAAAACCAAGACAATGATTATAAAAACAATCAATCTCAGTGAACAAGCTCTATCCAAGCAATTAACTTAACAAGAAGAAGCAGCTAGACATTTTTTTTTATCTTTCCAAAAGTCATATATATCATAATAAATTGCTTGTTATATTAGATCCTAGGGAATCAAGTGTGCAAGAAGTAACAATAATATCAAAAACCAGAAGAAAGAAATCTTCAAGTTAGTCTTCAATCTATAATAGAAGACTTTGAGCCATGTTGAATCCGAGAATATGTTCATCCATTTTTTTGAAAGATTAATCAAGCTCAGTGAAAAAGAAGAAAATAAAAAATAAGAAAACAATTTTTAATATTTGAACTTCTCCTTTTTACTGCCTGCACTATGCGGATAAGAAGATTATTTTTGTGTCCATATATGCCTCACTATCTTCATGTATAATTTGGTCAATATCTACAATTAAATTTATTCTGTTTTATATACCAAATTGCCCCATTAGCTCAGTTTGTTCTAATATCATGAAGGTCTCAAGTTGGAGACTGGCATGGGCCAAGTATTTTATTTTTTCTTGACCTTCTAAAATAGAAGACTTTTCTAACAACTTTGGTTATAGTTTGAGTAATTGTTCACCCGGCATCACATTGGAGAAGGTCGGAGATTCGAGATCTACATAGGCCAATCAAATAGTTATCATTTTGTTCTTTTTATCTTTTGCAATCCATCACTATTTTTTTTTTCTTCTAAGTTTCTAATGATGAAGAAAAATTATATTTATAAAAAAAGGAACAAAATATCTAAACCACCAAAATGCCAGAGAATTCCAGAACACATAGTTGTACTGCACCGTTCAATAACTTTTAGATTTTGAGAAATTACTCACCTCCATTTATCTATCAAAGTGGCCCATTAGCTTAGTTGGTTAGAGCGTCGTGCTAATAACGCAAAGGTCGTCAAGTTCAAGACCTGCATGGGCCAGCAATTAACATTTTAAAGAAATTTTTTATTAATCAATAAAAAGAACATTGATGTTTTATGAGCGAATGGCTTGAAATTATAAACACAATGAAAAAACAATATGACTAAAAAAATTAACTTGTTTTGTTTTATGATTGATATAAAAATAAACCTAAACAAAAAAAAACCTAAACAAATTAACTTACTTTGGTTTATGATCGATAAAAAAACTATATGGATCAAAATATTACTTACACAAGATATATAACGCATACATTGGCAGTTATGACGGAGTACATTTCCTCATCCTTAGTGTGATATATCAAGGTGGCTGATTCGAGACTTGCATGAGCCGATCCATTGGCATATTAATTATTTTATCGTTTTTAAAATCACTAATTATTATTATTAGTTTATGATCAATAAGGAAATTATATTTATCGAAAGAAGGATACTTAAACCACCAAAAAAGAAAGGAAAAGAAGAAGCTCAAATATCACCACGAAGTTAGTGATGTTTTGAGAACAAATATCTTGATATCATAGGTATGCAATATTCCTGAACAATTTATTTTATTTTGCTTTTAGATCAATAAAGAAAATAACACCATAAGGATGAAAATCTTACTTACACAAGGTGGATAACTCTTACATTGTCAGTTAAAACGGACTATTTTTTTTTCATTTTTATTATGATGTGTCAAAGTGTCCCATTAGCTCAGTTAGTTAGAGCATCGTGTTAATAACGCAAGGTCGCAGGTTCGAGACCTGCATGGGCCAATTTACAAATTTTTTTCTTTTTCTTTGATCTATGAAGTTTTAATGTGTCATATCAAGGTACGTTTACTCATTATTAGTGTGATATATCAAGGTGGCTGGTTCAAGACCTGCATGACTGATCAATTGGCATTTTTATTCTTTTATCGTTTTTAAAATCACTAATTATTATTTTTAATTTGTGATCAATAAGGAAAAATTATATTTATCGAAAGAAGGGATTCTAAAACCACCAAAAAGAAAGAAAAATAAGAAGCACAAGTATCACCACAAAGTTAGTGATGTTTTAAGAACAAATATCTTGAGATCGTAGGTATGCAATATGCATGAACATTTTATTTTATTTCGTTTTTAGATCAATAAAGAAAACAAAACCATAAGGATGAAAATATTAATTACACAAGGTGGATAACTCTTACATTTGTCAGTTATAACGGACTATGTTTATTCATTTTTATTATGATGTGTCAAAGTGGCACATTAGCTCAGTTGGTTAGAGCGTTGTGCTAATAACGCGAAGGTCGCAGGTTCGAGACCTGCATGTCCCAATTTACCATTTTTTTTCTTTTTTTTTTTATCTTTGAAATTCTAATGTGTCATATCAAGGTACGTTCCCTCATTCTTAGTGTGATATATCAAGGTGGATGGTTCGAGACTCGCATGAGCTGATCGATTGGTATTTTTATTCTTTTATCGTTTTTAAAATCACTAATTATTATTTTTAGTTTTTGATCAATAACGAAAAATTATATTTATCGAAGGAAGGGATACTTAAACCACAAAAAAGAAAGAAAAAGAAGAAGCGCAAGTATCACCACGAAGTTAGTGATGTTTTAAGAACAAATATCTTGAGATTGTAGGTACGAAATATGCATGAACAGTTCATTTTATTTCGTTTTTATATCGATTAAGAAAACACCATATGGATCAAAATCTTACGTACACAAGGTAACTCTTACATTGTCAGTTATGACTAACTATGTTTTTTCATTTTTATTGTGATGTATCAAAGTGGCCGATTAACTCAGTTGGTTAGAGCGTCGTGCTAATAACGCGAAGGTCGCAGGTTCGAGACCTGCATGGGCCAATTTACCATTTTTTTCTTTTTCATTGATCTATGAAGTTTTAATGTGTCATATCAAGGTACATTTCCTCATTATTAGTGTGATATATCAAGGTGGCTGGTTCGAGACCTGCATGAGCTGATCAATTGGAATTTTTATTCTTTTATCGTTTTTGAAATCACTAATTATTATTTTTAATTTGTGATCAATAAGGAAAAATTATATTTATCGAAGGAAGGGATTCTAAAACCTCCAAAAAGAAAGAAAAAGAAGAAGAAACACAAGTATCACAACAAAGTTAGTGATGTTTTAAGAACAAATATCTTGAGATCGTAGGTATGCAATATGCATGAACATTTTATTTTATTTCGTTTGTAGATCAATAAATAAAATAAAACCATAAGGATGAAAATCTTACTTACACAAGGTGGATAACTCTTACATTGTCAGTTATAACGGACTATGTTTTTTCATTTTTATTATGATGTGTCAAAGTGGCCCATTAGCTCAGTTGGTTAGAGTGTCGTGCCAATAACGCGAAGGTCGCAGGTTCGAGACCTGCATGGGCCAATTTACCATTTTTTCCTTTTTTTGATCTTTGAAATTCTAATGTGTCATATCAAGGTACGTTTCCTCATTCTTAGTGTGATATATCAACCATTTTTTTCTTTTTCTTTTTTGATCTTTGAAATTCTAATGTGTCATATCAAGGTACGTTTCCTCATTCTTAGTGTGATATATCAAGGTGGCTGGTTCGAGACCTTCATGAGCTGATCGATTGGTATTTTTATTCTTTTATCGTTTTTAAAATCACTAATTATTATTTTTAGTTTTTGATCAATAAGGAAAAATTATATTTATCGAAGAAAGGGATACTTAAACCACCAAAAATAAAGAAAAAGAAGAAGCGCAAGTATCACCACGAAGTTAGTGATGTTTTAAGAACAAATATCTTGAGATCGTAGGTACGCAATATGCATGAACAGATTATTTTATTTTGTTTGTAGATCGATAAAGAAAATAACCATATGGATCAAAATCTTACGTACACAAGGTAACTCTTACATGGTCAGTTATGACGGACTATGTTTTTTTCATTTTTATTGTGATGTATCAAAATGGCCCATTAGCTCAGTTGGTTAGAGCATCGTGCTAATAACGCGAATGTCGCAGGTTCGAGACCTGCATGGGACAATTTACCATTTTCTTTTTCTTTTTTGATCTATGAAGTTCTAACGGTACATCTCTGCTCAATGCACCTTCAATGATCTACCATTCCTATATATGCATGGGCCAATTTACCATTTTTTTTCTTCTTTTTTACCATTTTTTTTTTCTTTTTGATCTATGAAGTTCTAACGGTACATCTCTGCTCAATACACCTTCAATGATCTACCATTCCTATATTTGCCTTATCGACATTTTTAAATTCAAAATGAGCACTTTGTCGTGTGACAATATTGCTTTTACGACCACGAATTTCGAGTAATGTATTATAGCGGTGCATTATCTAGCTCTGGCCTGATGGCCATCTTGACTACTTGAGTATTGCACCTGCAATATCGCTCTCGACCAAACTCTCACTGGCATAATGCACCATGATGGTGCAGTTTAAGCCTTTGGAAAATTATCCTAAACACGTAAAAAAGCTTGAAACGAAGCTTCATCTCATTTAAATGACACATTTTTGAACGTGTGAAAATGCAGATGTTTACATAAATATCTGAAGGCCCAAAGAACATATAAAACCATTGTGACCCAAATTATCTTTTGGAATAGTCTAGAATGCATCTAAATTTGTTTTTATACCCCATGAGTAGCACTTTGTTCCACTGATCTCAATAAATATATACCCTTAACGCGTTTGGATGTCAAAAACATAAGTGTTCCCGCTTCTCCAAAACTAGAAAAAGTCCATATTTTTTGCTTCTAAAAATCATTCTGCAATTTTACACCCAAACTAATTTTTTACATTTTGATTTCTATAAATAAAAAAGTTACTTCTGAATTTGTATCCAAACGAATCGAATACATACGAATGGAAAATACTTCTCTCTGTCTCTTTATATGTTGCGTTTAATATGTTTTGGGCCTATTTTTTAATCAACTATGAATAGTTTCTCGTAAATCTCTCTTGGTCCAGTACAACGCTGGAATGAGCTGTTTCAATACAACATTAGTTTGCCCTTTATCCCAGCTTAGGACATTAACTTCCTCTAGTCTCTGTCAACCATTTTTATTTTTCTGGATCACTACGTGTAAGAAAGATCATTTAGGTTCCAGAACAGGAATTCAAAGAAGAATTTTGTCCAACTTATAAGGCAGAAGTTGACTACTTGTTCTCGATTGGACTACGTATATGGTGAGACGTGTATTTTCTAAATAAAGCAAAAGAACAATTCTCTGTTGAAAAGAATCTTTAGGAAATCTTACTTATTATAAATTGTTTTTTATTTATATGGAGTAATAATTTTTTTCTCTTTACATTTATTTTGTTGTGTTATAAAAGTAGAGAAAGGGGAGAAGAAGACACAAAATAGAAGGGAAGAAGAAGGGAGAAATCTTATTAATCAGTACAATAGACAAACATTAGAGCCTCTATTTATAGGTCTAGACACAAGGGCATCCCATTAATAAACGAGATTTACCCTAGATATTCTTAACATAATTACACGTTTATAACACTCCCCCGGATGACATTGTGTCTATGCTAATTGCCTCGTTAAAACCTTGTCAGGAAACCCCATAGGGAAAAAACCTGATCGAAGGGAAAAGAGTAAAATTGTGAGTAAACTTAGAACGGAGCTGGACATGCTTATGTTGCCTCATTAAAACCTTGACAAGGAAAAACCCAGTGGGACAAAACCTTGACGAAGGAAAAAGAGTACAACGTGATAGTCCAGTAAAAATACCTTTTACTATGATGCTCCCCCTGATAAGTAATTCAGTTGAATCTTGGCTTGCAAATCTTCGAGTTGAGACTTCCCAATTTTGATGAACAAATTTCTTGAATGTAGAAAATTATTGTGCTTTCGTGAAGAAATTTGCCAGTTGATGAAGTCTTCTTTTGTGTTAGTCTTCTAATGGTAGTGTTCTCGAGTCTTCACACTTCTGTAAATACATTGAGGACTTGCTTCTTGGATTATTAGCTTCTCGAAGATGATTTGTAGAAGTAATTTCTTCAACAAAGTGCCAAGATATGAATACCTTATCATACATGAACAAAGATCGCATTTGTGAGAAGGAAATCCAAATTCTTAGGAGATGATTAAGTTGATTTGGTTTAATCAAATGTGGGCATCCACTAAACAACCAAAATTAGTACAACTCCCCCTTGGATGTTCATCATGTTGAATTAAATTGTCTTACTAAAACCTTGCCAATAAACCCAATGGGAAAAAAGAGCACAGTATCAACATTTTGAATAAAAATTCATCGTCTGCGAGATGTTGCCTCGCTAAAACCTTGTCAGGAAAACCACATGGGACAAAACCTGAAACGAAGGAAAAAGAGTACAACTTTTGAAGAGTTATGGATGCTAACTCAACTATATGAGTATTACAGAAAATGAGCATCAAAATCACAACTATAGTCTATCTCAACGACGAGTTTAAGCTAGCATAATTCTAATTGCAGATTTAAGAAAGGAAAGAAAATAGAATTTATGTTGCTAAAGCGTGGATTTTTGTGTTTTTAAGGGACTCCTCAAGAGACCCATAAAGTTGATAGCATCAACTAATTAGTCTGGATTCTTGGTTGTATACCAAATTCTAAAAACACATAGAGGATTGTTCAACCTGACATCATCAAATCAGGTGGCTGCATAAATATGTTCCCAACCACAATTCTTGTGTAAATGCAATGCGAGTCCTTCAAGGACTACCACGCCAAAAGCATCATACATGGAGAACAAAAATTTATTGAATCAATCCTTGGGTCTAAGAAAAAATAGAACCCTCAAATCGTTTTTACAACGAACATATTTCTCAAACAACACATTATGACTACACCAACCAGTAAGTAATAGGTTTGGAAATTTTAAGGTGTTAAGTTTTGGATCCAAATTTGTGTTAACCAAGAAATAATAATTCAATCTAATTTAGATTGAATTCCAACCAATCACATATGTCGATATTTCTTTGCAAAGGGGTTTGAAACCACCATATTTTTTATGTCAGTAGATACTGTAACCGAATATTCGACAATCATATTGGCTTATCACAATTCTTAAATATATGCATATCTTGAAAAACAAATTCACATAAATACTGGTACCAGCGCCCGCGGGCATTATAATATCCTCATCTTCAAGTGAAGAAATATTATACTTGAGAAAGTGAATTTGGTACACTCAATTGGAGCACTACCAGTAGCCTCGTATAAAGTGTTACTTGTTTGCTAGATGTGATTGGATTTTCCTCTTGAAGAGGCAAAAGCTTATATAAAAGAAAAATGAGACGTTCACGCCAATCGTATAATGACAGCCTTTATCAAATTGATTATGATGGGAGAGAAATTGATATAACTTTTAAGTTAATGAATACCAACTTCTAGCAGTGTATAGTCTCCCCTTGATTATGGCGGAAATATTTTCATCTCATATACGAAAACAAGTTTCGTTGAGTATTATCCGATTAAATCGAGGACATATACTCGTAATAATTTCTGGATGTTAACAACACCAGTTGGACTGTAGATAATGACTTCTAGAGTCATAAAAAAATATCCTAATAAAATTGCAGTCTGCTTGACATACAAATTTAACATCAACCATAGGTTTTAAAATATGTAAAAAAATCTCCAAATAATTTCATGACCTCTATGGCCAATGAGATAATGATTTAGAATGAGATTATGGGCACTTTATTTTTCAAAAAATAAAATACAACTAAATTCAAGATCAATTTAGTCACTACAAAGACTAATAATATAGGCTAACAAGCCGGGTGCGCACCCATTTATATTTTGTGTCCATACATGTTCCAACTACAAGTGGAACAGTCAGAATTTTGGAGATTATTACTGCGAGGAAAATTTTAAATTACTCAATATCCGTAAGAAAGCAGCACTTCCTCGTTTATTGGTTGGTATTTGCAATTGACGTAATAATGATGTCTAAGTTTAAGATCAAACGGAAAAAAAAAATAACATTCTTTTTGAGAACATAAAGAATGCATTATCGTCATTCTTTTTGGAAAAAATCCAATTTGTGGTTGATTAATGATGGTTTCTTGTAGGGAATAGAAACCAATCAATGTTCCCTGTAAGAAACAGAATCATTGACTTAAAATAATTTAGAATGTCAATCTAGTTACATCTCATCTCGAAGAATCGATAAAAAAATAAAATAAATTCCAATTGATTTAAACGATATACCAATATCGTATTTACGACAGAAAAATATATAATTGTCGTTTTAGTCGATGCATATGGAAAATCCATTTTATGGTTGGTTGATGAACAATTTCTTATAAGAAAAATCACATGATCCTTGTTTAAGGGACAAAGATACCAAATTTAATTGGCCGTAGGTTTTGCAACCAATTTATGGTGATTACAATTTCATGAAAACAATAGAAATTGTATACAATCTTTGGTTGTTGTTTTTTTTTCTTTCTCAATTAAAAGAAGAATTAGAGAAGAAAAATAAATCAATTTATAATAAATAAATTGATCACCCATATCTCAAAAATATAAATAGAATTAATCAATGGATTCAACCATGATAACTCTTGTCGTTATGAAGACATATAAAATCCCATCGTAAAATGATACACCGTAATCATTAGTACCCATGAGATAATGAACATATATGGTCAAAAGAATTAACACACAATATTATATGGAGGGAAGAAAAACACACGGACTATGAGTTGTATCGTATAAGAATCAATTGGTACGCCTCCCGTTCACATCAATCTTGATGTCTCCTGGTCATATGCCGTTGAGATGCACTCATGGGCATGGTGGGTTTCCATCAACTACATGCGGACAAAATAAACATTAGTAGGTGATGATGATCCAAATGAAACCTATAATAATAAAATAAATAAGCAGATGGAAAGTATTAGATGTGATTGAGACATATAGTGTAATAACAAAGGTTAAAATACATCATTTTGTTCAATTGGTCAGTGATTAAAGCTACGTTGCTGATGACGTGTTGTAAAAGTAGAGAAAGGGGAGAAGGAGACACAAAATAGAGGGGAAGAAGAAGGGAGAAATCTTATTAATCAGTACAATATACAAACATTAGAGCCTCTATTTATAGGGCTAGACATAAGGGCATCTCATTAATAAACGAGATTTACCCTAGATATTCTTAACATAATTACACGTTTATAACATGTTGGACTTTAACAGCATTTGATTTGATAGCGATAGTCGAAGACTACTTAGAAATGCTATAATAAACTTACTAGAATCTTTGATTAAGGCTAAGTACTATGAGTGCTAGATGACTACTTAAAAAGGCTATAAAAAACTTACTGGAATATTTGATTAAGGCCAAGTCCTATGGGTGCTAATCTAGCGGCTAGATTATCAATCCACGTCAGCTAGGGAGACCTCCTAAGTCCTATGGGAGTGCTAATAAAACAACTAGATTAGCAGCCCACGTCATCTGGGACCACTGTCCAGCGCTGTTTGGTTCAGCGCTTTAAATTTCAGCCGTTAGATCAGAAAATTAATCTCCCAGCGTCGAACCGTTCAGTATAAAGGTCACTTTTTGAGCGCTGAACCATTCAACACTTCAATCTCGCTGCTAGTTCAACTGCGAGCACATGCTAGGAGAGAGAACTATTGTTAATTTTTAGACCACACATTATTATTTTTAAATTGCAACACTTAACTGCTAATCTGGCAGCTCAATTTAGTCCTTAGGACTTAGCCTAAATAAAGATAAATCTTATACGACATTCTTTGATTATTTTTTCAATGATTCAACCGTGAGCAGTTAGTGTCTTTACGACTGAAGTACTTGTTTTACTTTTGAAGTCTGCCTAAGCGCGTAATAAAAAAATTACCACGAAACAGTCAAGTACAACGGGTAATGAAGCTTCCAAGGATAAAAGACTCACAACTGCAAACCTTCAACCTGCAGTTAGCCATAATGAAGCTTGACCCATTTCGTTGAGTCATCAAGCATTGGCACTGACATAGTCAAGAGAAGAAAAAAAATTACATTAGTGAAGCTTTGAAATTTAATTTGGCCACAAAATTTAAATGACTACTACTGGCTCTACCTATTTGTCACCCACGTTTTTCCTATTTACCACCTTTATCAGAATCTTAAAAATGATAAAAGTTAATTTTTAATAAAGAAAAGATTATTTTCTTTATCCGAACATATATTATTTAGATAGGGATAAGGGGGTCAATGGATGTCCGACATCTCCTATATTCGTTCGATTTCACATTCGAAATATCAAATATTATTCGAAAATAGTTTTTTGATTCGGATATCCGGATATTTTTATCCGAAAATGTTACTAATCGGGTGTGAATTCAGATATGGAGGTATCCACATCCGAAATATCCTCCTAAATTTATATATGAATATATATATTTTTTTAACATATGAAAGTGTAGATCGTATCTATTTTATTTTTATTTCCTTTATATTTCGACATTTTGTTAAATTTTATTAAAAACCATAAATAATTCTTTTAATTCTAATTAATTTTTATTATGTAAACATTTATCTTGTGCAAAAATAAAAATATTATTATTATTATTATCTTTTATGATTCAGATCGGATAATTACCCGATATTCGGATAGAAATTCGGATACGAATTCGAAGTAAAAATTACTATATCCGTTCGAATTTCGAATCAAATTCGGATAGTATATAGTATTTTTGGATTCGGATGTGGATAGTGCCCTATCCGCATCCGTTTGCACCCTTAGATAGGGAATTCAGCATATCATTTAAGAATTAAGATATAGTTTTCGACTAAATTAAGTTGAAATACCAAAAATTACTTTAAGAATTCATTAAATTTCCGAATGATTTCTAGAACAATTTTTTTTTCTCTTCCGAAAACGATTCTGACTTTTGATCGCCAGACGTCACTAGGAAAAATGACAGATTAGAAAACCATCTCTTAGCGGCTCGCATAAGTGATAGGATGTGAATCAATCCAAACAAACATTGACGGACCTATAGCTGGGCTAACCTGGGCTTTAACCCAGGTAGCCGTCACATTTCAAAAGCCCCAAAAAGTGAAATGCTATGCCTGACCAAGGCTATTTGTCCGGACTGGAAAAAGAATTAAGACTTCTTGGATCCGTCCCTACCATTGAAACAAACGAGTTGAAAATGCTTGTTTGCATGACGGGAGCACATGGAACCCTCCAAAACAAGGTTCGTCTTACGGCGTGGGTCCAGTATAGACAACGGAGCCAACCTTTCGCCAGAACTTTCATCGGTTTGCACTTCAACGGATATCAAGATTAGGACATTTCAGTGTTGAGAAAGCATGGAAATGAGACAAAATGCGAAGGCCATGTTCTCGAATGTATTTCTGGATCCTGGCTAACAGTCAAACTATTCGGCATCCTCGGTTCACATTACCACATTTTTTGGAATTTCTTTATTATTTACTCCTTTCGTCCCAAATTAATTGATTTTAAATTTTATCTCACAAATAAATGAACTATCTCACTAACTGAGGATATATTTATAAAACTATCATTTTAATTGATTATTGTTATTATAAGAAATATGTATAATTTGATAGTCATGTTTATATTCATTACGTAGCTGTAATAAAAAATTAAAATGTTTTTCAATTGTATATAAAGTTTACGAAAAACCTTTGTATAGTTTAAGAGATAAATCATTTCTAAATTTTACTAGTAATTATTTAATAAGGGTATAATTGTAAAAAATATTTAAACATACTCCATTCTTCTCCTTGCCTTAATAATTGTGCAAACTACAAGTAGCTCAATTAATTTGGGACGGATAGAGTATTTTATTCATAAAAGGGTCGAAATCAAGTTCTTTCAGTTAGAATTCTATTATTAGGGTTGCAATAGGATTGGTTTTTGGTAGCGCTGTCAATGGGTCCGGGTCCTCCAGGATATCACTGGACCCAGACCCGGACCATATTTATAAAAGTCGGGTCCGGTTCCTAAATTTGTGGACCCAGAACCGGACCCGTTAAAAATGCAGGGTACCCGTCGGTTCCGGTTACTCATTGGGTATCAAGAAAGCTATAAAAAAACACAAAATTGGTTAAAAAGACCAAAATCAACAATTCCTGAGTGAAAAAGACATCTAGAATTTGATATTGTTTAAATGGACAAAAATGTAAAAACAGCCAGGATGTAACCAGTTTCATCCTGCCCATTTTCAAAATACTTTTTCTTATTTTTAATTTACACAGGATGCATCTAGTTTCATCCTCGCTATTTTTTAAGTTTTAGCCTAGATGAATCCAGTTTCATCCTTACTATTTTTTTTGTCCATTTCACCTATAAAATTTTTTACTCGTCCATTTAAACCGTGTTTTAAAAATATTTGGACAAATGACCCATTTTCCGTATAAAAAAAACTTAAAAATCTTGATATATTTCTCTTTTTGGCCTGAATCTAAACTTTTTTTATAAAAATTTATTATTGTTATATCGTTAATGTACTAAATAAATATTAAATGTAAGAAAAAAAAAATAAAAAAAACTAGCAAAATACATATAATTTTGCTAAAAAGGTGAAGTAAAGTTAGAATAACCGGGTACCTATTACCCGCGGGTACCCGACGGGTATTACCCGTTTGGACCCGTTAATGGGTCCAACTTTAGGATCCAGAACCGGACCCATTTCTACAGGGTCCGATTCCGGGTCCGGGTAATGGGTACCCATTGACAGCCCTAGTTTTTGGTGGCTTAATATGATAGTTATAATCAAAATGTGAATATGGTGGGACCTAATTTATGTAAAAGTTCAAAAGTACCCTCAATACATTTAACTTATTATCTTTTTACTTTTTCATTAACTATTAATCGAATCGAAACAAATAAAAAAAAACCTGAAAAACCATTAGGACGTTTCATCGGTTTGCACTTCAACTTACATCAAGATTAGGACATTTCACTATTTCAGTGTTGAGAAAACATGGAAATGAGACAAAATGCGAAGGCCATGCTTTCTCGAATGTATTTCTGGATCCTGGCTACCAGTCAAACTATTCGGCATCCTCCTCGGTTCACATTGCCACATATTTTGGAATTTCTTTATTATCTTTTCCGTTCGTCCCAAATTAATTGAGCTAATTGATTTTAAATTTTGTCCCACAAATAAATGAACTATTATTTCACTAATTAAGGTGATATTTATAAAACTACCATTTTAATTGATCATTGTTATTTTAAAAAATATGTATAATTTTTTGATAGTTATGTTTATATTTGTTACGTAGGTGTAATAAAAAAATTAAAATGTTTTTCAATGATATAAAGTTTACGAAAAACCATGGTATAGTTTAAGAGATAAATTATTTCTAAGTTTTACTAGTAATTATCCATAAGAGTATAATTGTAAAAATATACTTAAACATACTTAATTTTTCTCTTTGCCTTAATAATTGTGCAACTACAAGTAGGTCAATTAATTTGGGACGGATAGAGTATTTTATATATAAGAGGGTCGAAATCAAGTTCTTTCGGTTAGAATTCTATTATTGGGGCTGCAATAGGATTGGTTTTTGGTGGCTTAATATGATAATTATAATGAAAATGTGAATATGGTGGGACATAATCTATGTAAAAGTTCAAAAATACCCTCAATACATTTAACTTATTACCTTTTTACTTTTTCATTAACTAATTAATCGAATCGATACAAATAAAAAAAACCTGAAAAACCATTAAAAGAAAAAAAAACTGTCGGTTTCTTTTCTTCTTCTTCTTCTCCTCTATTTATTTTCTTCTTCTTCTTCGTTTGAGACGATTAATCGCTGATTCAAAAAAAAAAATCATCGGCGATTAAATTCATTGTATAAAACCATTGCGAAAACAAAAAGGCAGGATCGTCGAAACAACCTCCTCCTGAACCAGATAAATCAAGTTCTAAAAGTGAAGATGAAACTGAAAATCAAGAAGAAGTGAATGAAGGAGATGAACCAGCCGCTGAGACTCCTGATATAACTGCAATAAGGTATGAATTGAAAAACCCACTCTTTAGTTGAGCATTTGAATGATTATTCAATTGGTTTCGAAAAAATTAGGTCTGAAAAAACAGTTTTTGAAACTGTTTACGGCTAGGAGTTCTTGTTTTCCCAGCCGTAAGTACTGTTAACGGTTGTGAATACTAAGAACTCCCAGCCTTAACTTTGGTGATACGAACGGGAAATGAAAAATCTTAAGCGCAACAAATTGTTAATGGCTACGTTATTACAAGCCGTATCTTCTTTTGTGTTCGAAATTTAATTCAGTCGTAATGTTTACGTCTAGGTTGTTCCTATCAGGAATTTGATTTCCTAGCCATATATATGATTTCCTATCCACTGTAGGTTTTACATCTTGGTCGATTTCCTGAAGTCCCATCCGTAATGCTTACGGATAGGTTATTCATAGCCTTATCTTCTTCCACGTTTGATAATTTATCCAGAGGTAGTGTTTATGGCTAGGTTGTTCCAATCCGTAATTTGAGAAATCAAGCCGTAAATATTATTTCCTAGACGCTTTTAGTGTTACGTCTTGGTCGATTGCTCAAGATCGCGTCCGTAAACTAGGTTGCGTAAGAGACAGTCTATTTTTCCTAGCTGTTTTTTTTTTGTCATAGCTTGGTTGTATTTATATTTCCCTACCGTATTTACTAATTTGTTTTTGTTTTTTAGTCTTGTTTGTATTGATATGCAATCAACTTTGAACAGAGGAAAATGAAAAGAGGAAGAAAAGATCACAAGAAGTAACACCTTGAAATGTCCCACTCCGCAACCTCGTCACACAAAACCATTGGGTGCAAATGCAAGGAATACAACTTGTGGTGGAAGTGAAGGTGGAGGAAATCAAGGTGGAGGAAATTAAGGTGAAGGAAATGAAGGTGGAGTTGCCACTGATGAAGGAAATAAAGGTGGAGGAAGTGAAAATATGGTTTTTGAATAACCAAATTTATAGATTGAAGAAGAAAATTTGGATGAAACAAATATTGCTGATAAGGGTAAGGGAGTGATGAGGGAGGAGGAGAAGAAGTATCCACCAAAAACTCCGCAAGACGAATCATTGATGCTATGCTGTTTTTACCTTCCAAGAAGAATGGGAGACCTTAGGGTGAGCCAAAAGATCGATCCGTGATGTTTGGTTACCCATCATCATGGGCTGATAGAGTTTGTGCCGCAAAGGTAATAAATCAATTTTAACGTAGGTGTTTATGGGTAAAAATCGTTTCTTCCAATTTCGGTAAATTCGGTAGGTGAGTGAGAAACTGGTTTAAACCCTAAACAAATGTGTTGCACGTTGAGCACATTTTAGGTTCGAGAGATCAATTTGTACAAGTCCTTCCTAAACCAAGAAATGGTCGATCCATACTTTCTTCGGTCACAAAGTGGAGGAGAAGGGTTGATTTTGGGAGGGAGGCATAGAAAGGTGTTGAGACCATAATAGTTCTGGAAAGGTAGCGTCTTGACTTGTATCAGAAAAGTGGAAGCTTAGGAAGCTTGCAAGAGATGAAAGCTTTTTGGGAGAGCTTGCAAAGTTTCCTTTCTGAGAGTGTTGTATTTCTCCTGACCGAGACTTGTTGTCTGGTGGAAATAGGTAAGACCTATTTATACAAGTCGAGATTGAAACGTACCCCGGCCTCATGAAGGAAGAGAGTAAAGGGTGAAATAATGGGAGGAGTTGGTAACCGTATGGTGTTTATGGGTGAAAAAATTTTCACCATTATTTCCTCATTTATTTGACCTCTTTATTCCTTTTCATGGTTCTTAAAGTGAGCGTAGTGTACGCTGCATGATGTGACCGCCAAACCAAGACTCTGGAAAGCATCCCCCAGTTTATGTTGATGTCTCGAGTGTTGGTTGCACCTTGAGTGCAAGTGGCGCGTGTGGCATGTTCTAAATGACTTTGTTGCGGGTGGCACCTTGAGTGCAAATGGAAATGCCAGAGCTGCTAGTGGTGCGTGTGGAATGTGCGGAATGCCTTGGTAGTAGGTTGTACGTTGAGTGAAAGTATAAATGCCAGAGCTGCCAGTGGTGTGTGTGGCATGTGTGGAATGCCTTGGTGGTAGGTTGCACGTTGAGTGTAAGTTAGGCTACCATCGAGGGTTTTGGCATGTGCTAATGGTGTGCGTGGCCATTAAGGTCACGACCTGGTAAGAAAATATACCAGCGTGCGTGTTGGCATGTGCCAATGACATGATCAGCCGTTAAGGCCATGGCTTGGTAAGAAAAGCTACCAGCGAGCGTGTTGGCATGTGCCAATAGAATGCTCGGACATTAGGGCCATGGCTTGGTAAGAAAGGATATCAACGTGCGTGTTTGGAATGTGTCAATGGCATGCTCGGTCATTAGGGCCACGACCTAGTAGGAAAAGCTACCAGCGTGCATGTTTGGCATGTGCCAATGGCATGCTCGGCCATTAGGGCCATGGCCTGGTAAGAAAAGCTACCAGCATGGGTGTTTGGCATGTTCCACTGGCATGCTCGGCCATTAGGGCCACGACCTGGTAAGAAAAGCTACCAGCGTGCGTGTTTGGCATGTGCCAATGGCATGCTCGGCCATTAGGGCCACGGCCTGGTAAGAAAATCTACCAGCGTGCGTGTTTGGCATGTGCCAATGGCATGCTCGGCCATTAGGGCCACGGACTGGTAAGAAAATCTACCAGTGTGCGTGTTTGGCATGTGCCAATGGCATGCTCGGCCATTAGGGCCACGACCTGGTAAGAAAATCTACCAGCGTGCGTGTTTGGCACGTGCCAATGGCATGCTCGGCTATTAGGGCCACGACCTGGTAAGAAAAGCTACCAACGTGCGTGTTGGCATGTGCCAATGACATGCATGGCCAATTTGTCCTAGGTTGCATGGTTTGCAAGCTTAGGCGTGGGCGCTATTTTGGCATGGCACGACTAAGAATAAGGTAAGGATGCTTGGCTTGGCATGGTATGACTAGCGTAGCTAGGGCCGAGTCATAATGTGTTTGGCATGGTGCGGCTAGCTTGGGCTAGGTGTGGCTTGCATGATTTGCCATTGGCATAGAGGTGCGGCTAGCATGGCATGCTTTGGCGCGTTTGGAGTGACTAGCATAGCTAGGGCCAAGGAAGAGTGTGTTTGGCATGGCATGGCTACCTTGGGCTAGGTGTGGCTGGCATGATTTTCCATTGGCACATAGGTGCGGCTAGCATGGTTGGCATGATTTGGCGCGTTTGGTGTGACTAGCATAGTTAGGGCCAAGGCAGAGTGCGATTGGCATGGCGTGGATAGCTTGGGCTAGGTGTGTCTGGCATGATTTTACATTGGCACGGAGGTGCGGCTAGCATGTCATGCTTTGGCGCGTTTGGTGTGACTAGCATAGCTAGGGCCAAAGCAGAGTGCGTTTGGCATGGCGCGTCTATCTTGGCTAGGTGCGTGACCAAGCTAGGGTTTTAGGCCAAAGGCTATGAGGAGACCTTAGACGACCAGGATTTGCTCATGTGATTGAAGGGAAACCGTTCATTGTTGCATGACTTCACTTTGGTAGCCGCAAGGGGAAGACCAGTATGGTGTCGCGGCTAGGTCCAAGGTAAGGGTGTTTGTCTTGGCGTGGTGTGACTAGCATATCTAGGGCTAAGGCAGAGTGCGTTTGGCATGGCGCGGCTAGCTTGGTCTAGGTGTGGATGGCATGATTTGCTATTGGCACGAAGGTGCGGCTAGCATGGTTGGCATGCTTTGGCGCGGTTGGCATGATTTTCCATTGGAACATAGGTATGGCTAGCATGGTTGGCATGCTTGGCGCGTTTGGTGTGGCTGACTTGATTTGCCATTGGCACAGAGGTGTGGCTAGCATGGTTGGCATTCTTTGGCGCGTTTGGTGTGGCTGGCATGATTTTCCATTGGCACAGAGGTGCGGCAAGCATGGTTGGCATGCTTTGGCGCGTTTGGTGTGGCTGACATGATTTTCCATTGGCACAGAGGTGTGGCTAGCATGGTTGGCATTCTTTGGCGCGTTTGGTGTGGCTGGAATGATTTTCCATTGGCACAGAGGTGCGGCTAGCATGGTTGGAATGCTTTGGTGCAGTGTGACTAGCATAGGTAGGGCCAAGGAAGAGTGCGTTTGGCATGGCTCGGCTAGCTTGGGTTAGGTGTGGCTGGAATGATTTGCCATTGGCAGAGAGGGGAATTAGGGTTTTGCTGGTTGTATCCCTAATTTGAAAAAATACCCCCCATTAATTACTGACTACATGTATTAAATATTCTAATAAATGTGTCACTGGTGACATTAGGTTATTCGGGGTTTTACGATTTTACTCTTTGTCTAAAAACCACCATCAACATTAAGTCCACTGCTTAGCTCAGAACAGGAGATTTGTTGCGAGGTAAGCATAAGATGGTGACGAACTATCAACAGTGAATTGTAAAGAGAATTGAGGAGGCTCGTCTGACCTTTTTTATAGATAGGATTTGGAATCCTTTCCTCTAGCAGTATTGCACAAATTGGGAGGCTGGCACAATTGGGAAGTCAGCATCATTGAGAGACAGGAAGCTGTGCGGCGTTGAGAAGTTGACGCGAGTTTGGAAACTGAGCGTGCTAGCTGGTGATACCGTCTCAAGGTGGGGAAGTTGAGCATGCTAGCTGGCGCGACTTGGGAGGTCATTGGGAAGTTGGCGCTAGTTGGGAAACTGAGCGTGCTAGCTGGTGGGACCAGCGCAAGGCGGGAAACTGAGCAAGTTGGGAGACTGGCCATGATTGGGAAGCTTGCACGTTTGGAATCTATCCAGGATTTGGAAGATGACACTGGTTGGTAAGTTGGCACGGATTGGGAAGCTCTTGCGAGGTAGACGCTTGAGGTTTAAGGTTTGACACGCTGAAACCCTAATTGGCGCCCTTCACTAAAGTTGTTGTAGAATCCTCGTTTGGAGTCGGATTTTCGATGTCCGCATATGTATCTTCAAACCCAGGAAATTTCCAAGCTTTAGCAAAGAAGCTTTTTAAATTTTGAGCATGTTTAGGGGATGAAAAATGCGAAACAGTAAACTCCCAGGAGGTTTTCAGAACTTTTCCAGGTTGCCTATTGTCTGATGTTCTGGTCACTTCTCCTTTCTCGTTCATCCGAGTGCCATGAAATTTTTACATATTGTAGGCAATTTCCATGAGAAGATAATGGTACATAAACCAACACTAGATTCCACACCAATTGCTCCCAGTTCGTAATTGAACACAGGGCAGTGTAAATTTCCCTCAGCTGAGTTTTTTTGGAAAACGTGTTTCATAACTTCGATACTTCTTTCACATGTCATAGAAGCATAATAAGGAACTTGAATGATGTTAGTTCACTTATTTTCTTAATTTTATAATCGTACTGATTTTCCACGCTTGATCCATTCTAAACCCATGTAATCTTCGTATTAGGTGCTTAACAACGAAGTTGGGAATCATGGGTCCACTAGTACGAGCAACCCTGGAGTTGTTGACGATGAAACACTTGCACCTCCAGGTTATGAAATATTTATTTCCAATGCAGTGGAAGTGGCGGAAATCCCAATTGAACCTCAGATGGTGGAACCCGAATTGAGAATAGTAGAAACTGTTTCTCCGGAGGTTTCGCCCCATGCACAGCCTAATCTCATTACATTTCCTTGAATTCCCCATCCACATGATTCGACATGATCCTACCGTACTCTTCTGGATGTGACAGTGGGATGCTCAAAAATTACTTAATGAAATATTCTGATAGTGTAGGCTTGGGACCCCCCACGACCCCGTAAAGTGTTGAAAGCTTCTTCTAGACAGAGATATGATGATATTCTTGTGATTTACCCTTGAAGAGTATATGACCTTGTTGTGAGTGTGGCTTTTTGGTTGACTATGTCTTCTGAGCTTTGACAGTTAAGGGATTCCGTGTATATCCTCAGTCCTCAAGCATGGTTTACATGTTTCCATCTTTGTAGTAATTGTTGATGTGGTGAGGCTCTGGTTGGTATCAACGAGTGAGCGACAACAGTTCTTGGTAGGAGATGTAATCGGAAGAGACTACATTGTTTTGGTAACAAAGTAAGTTGGATGGAATAGTATAGGCTTTTGTGGAAGTAAAAATATTGGCTGGATGTGACTATGATCCTTGACATGAAGAAGCGGCGTTGAAGTATCTTCGGATCTTGGTGAGGATGTTGAAACTTAGGAAGTTAAACGTTAAAGTTTTGGATTCGGACCTTGGAGCAGCATATGGAGAGAATGCTGAAGCAGAGCGGTTGTGTTAATCAGTGTATGGTCAAACCGAACATCCTTCAAGCGAACAGTGGTTAGGAATCCTTAGTTCCTTATATCAACCGTGCTTTAGTTTGGGAGCGACTTCTATGGTTGGAAACATATGCTTCCCTAATGCAGTGCGGTTGAGGGATAGAGATATGTCTTGTGTGCCTTGGGGAAACATAGAATCTCACATAAATGTTTCATCATGGACTGCACAGTTTCGTGGGCGAAGTCCCTAGAAATCATGCGTCCCTTGACAGGAAGAGAGTCTCCGTGAACCCATGGGGGTTGATGATTTTCTTCGATTTTGGAGAAGTCGTCCCTGATCTTTACATGTGATGAAATTGTATTGATGCTTCCCTATGGGGCTTTCAAGTGCAACGGTAGAAGGATGCAGGCTTCCAGCGCTTGGAAGATGCAAACTGGAAGTGCAAGTGTGACACAAGCTGTTAGTGCTGGAGAGGATGTAGGCTGTCGGCGCTGGAGAGGATGCAGGCTGTCGGCGCTGGAAAGACGTAAGATGTCGGTGCTATCCATTGAGCAGATAAGCTAGCACTAGAGAGATACTATATGTTAGTGTTGACCAGGGTATGGTATTGTGGCCGGTCATGTGCGTGATGCATGTATGCCTGACATGTAAGTCTGGCATGTGCCTCCGGTAAATGCGTCTAGCAAGCGCGTCTGGTATTGTTTTGGACGCGGACTGTTGGCGCTGGAACTTTGGATATCAAGTTGTAATGATAGCGCGGGAGGCTTCTTTCTGTGGGACGGTGGAATCGATACCTAGAAGGCGTGCAGGGTGGATCATGGAATGCTGGTGTTAGCGGTAGCATGGTAGCAACAAAGTGGGCAAGCATATTCTGGCTATGCACTCCAGCGTTCCTCTTTCAGGTTGTTCTCTTCTTTTTTTGTTGGTGCAAACCTTAGCCATAGGTATGCCTTCCATAAATCTTTAGGAATATAGTTCCTCTATTCGAATATTACTGTAGTAGCGTCAGCCACCTCATGAATAGTAACTGGTAACCGTTATGATGAAAAGTCGGTACACATGGTGATGCAACAAAGAGTTGGAGCTGAAACAGACGGTCCTCCAAATGACGTCTTCTTCGAGAAAAGTAAACCACTGTTGAATGGCTTCCTTTGCACTTCTGTCTTCTAAAAAAAATAAAAAATTGAAAGGCAAATAAAACACCTGGCTTATGGTTTTGATTTTCTGGATTTCTGGGCTGATAGAAAAGTCTTTTTTTATTATTTTCTAGGTTTCTGGGTTGATAGGCAAGTGTTACCTATGAGTGTTTTGGGTTATTATTCCGGATGAAAAGTTTTTGGATATGGAAGATATGAGAAGATGAATATGTGGTTCCTCTTTTTTTTTAGGGATGATGCCGCTTTTTGGTTATGATACGAACATCCCAGGGAAGATATGGAATTGTGAACATTGTGTGTTGGTAGATGACATGGGACAGGACATAACATGGCTATTCGTTTTATCATTCCCGTGAAAACTTGAAATGGTAAACTATATATATTCTGTGTAAGTAAGACTTACTCGGTTTCCCGGATCTACTGATGATAAGGGATCCTCGTGTGTAAGATCGGATTTCGCGGAAAGCACCACTGTGATTGTGGAAAGTCCTAGGTCATTTTAAGTTACTTAATGACTGGACCGTTTGCTTTCGATTTCTGTGAATAACGTGGTGTATAATGTCCGTTGTAAACCTTCCCCAGCAGTTTTGAAGAAGTATCCAATGTTGAGAGATCTCAAGTGAAAGTTTCCTGGCAACTCGGAAAGTCCCCAGGCAAAGGAACAGAGAATGAAGAATCGTGCTGGCGGGTTCCGGACGGTTTCAAAAGATCCTCCTGTAGCTCTCGTGTCTTTCAGTTATTCCAATAACTAGGTATGTGTCGCCTCCTTGTTGGTTTGTCTCAAAACATGTAAATTTATGCTGAAAACATGTGTCTTGTTTCTACCAGGGCTTCGGTAGTGTTAATGCTTTCGCTGCTCTCGCACGTTGCCAGGAGACAACAATTTCTTCGAAGAATTTCGGCAGCACTGAGCCTTCTTATAACGGTGATGAGCCAGAGAAAGAAGAAAGTTAGACAAGTGAGAGTGATTCTTTTGACAGAAGCACTGGTTCTTTTTCGGGAAGTGGTTCGGTGAGTTTCACGCTTCTTTTTCTTTCCTTCTCCGATTTTTTGAAAAATGTCTAACTCAAGTTTGCAGGAGGAATCTGGTTCGGAAGACGATTCTGGGGCGGAGCCACACGTAAACTTGCCTTTGGTGACAACGACCGCTGCCGGTGACTTGGGGATGGAAGTTGGCCAATCGCTGGGCACAGATGTGGTTCAAATAGTGGATGATTCCCTGATGGTTGTTGCTGTAGGCATGGAAAAATACCCTTTGCAAGTCGCGGATCCAGCTGCAGGCACCATTTTCAATCCCCGTACTTGGTTGCTTACCTAGGTCATGTGATGGTTAGCGGTTTCAGCGTGCTGGCTAAGTATGAGGCGTTGTACATAGGATCTGGGAGAAGTATGGACATATGGCCACAACCAAGAAGATCACTAGTCGATTTGGGCTGGTTAAACGTGTGGAAGAGGCTTTATCTTCCATTGAGTACATGCGTGAGGTGACTGGCCACACTATTTCTGAAGACGTCATTGCCGATTGGGAGCACCATCGCGACGTGTATGTAGAAAAGGAATTCAACGCTTCGTGGTTTATCGAAGGCCTTGCTGAGATCCAGAAGCTGAAATATGCAACAGTTGAAAGCCTTTCTACAGAGGAGATTGCACGACAGGAGGTAGATTTCGATAATCTTTCCAAGATGTTGACTATGAAGAGAGCGGCTCTTGAAGATGCAAAGTTGACTTTCTCCAAGAAGAGCAGACCTCTGTTGGATGATTTTCCTTGAATGTTTATTTTATAGGGTTTTTGCCGCGAACACGCCTTTTTCCATGTAAAAGGCGGCTTTGCTGGTAGCATTGCCAGTAAATCCCCAATCGCTGGTAGAATATTCATCTTCAGGGAGTCCCCAGTTTTCTCATGTAATCTTCACGACTGGTAACCAGGTTGTCTGGTAGTTGAGTCGGATTTAGTCGCCTTCCCCTACCCTCTTGACATCTGGGTCGAAGAACGAGATCGACGATCTAAAATTGACATTATAGCCGATAGATCAATCCTCCCGATGTGGTCGCCAATTTTTTATTGGTAAAAATCGTTTCTGCCGATTTCGGTAAATTCGGTAGGTGAGTGAGAAACTGGTTTAAACCCTAAACAAATGTGATGCACGTTGAGCACTTTTTAGGTTAGAGAGATCAATCTGTACAAATCCGGCCTAAACTAAGAAGTGGCCGTTCCAGACTTGCTCCGGTCACAAAGTGGAGGAGAAGGGTTGATTTGGGGAGGGAAGCAGAGAAAGGTGTTGAGACCAAAATAGTTCTGGAAAGGTAGCGTATCGACTTGTATCAGAAAAGTGGAAGCTCAAGAAGCTTGCAAGAGATGGAAGCTTTTTGGGAGAGCTTGCAAAGTTTCCTTTCTGAGAGTGTTGTATTTCTCCTGACCGAGACTTGTTATCTGGTAGAAATAGGTAAGACCTATTTATACAACTCGAGATTCAAACGTACCCTGCCCTCATGGAGGAAGAGAGTAAAGGGTGAAATAATGGGAGGAGGTGGTAACCGTATGGTGTTTATGGGTGAAAACATTTTCACCATTATTTTCTCATTTGTTTGACCGCTTTATTCCTTTTCATGCTTTCTTAAAGTGAGCATAGTGTACGTTGCATGCTGTGACCGCCATACCAAGACCCTGGAAATCATCCCCCAGTTTGTGTTGATGTCACGAGTGTAGGTTGCACCTTTAATGCAAGTGGCGCTGCAAGTGGCGCGTGTAGCATGTGAGGTATGCATTTGTTTCGGGTTGCACCTTGAGTGCAAATAGAAATGCCAGAGCTGCTAGTGGCGCGTGTGGCATGTGCCAATGGAATGTGCGGAATGCCTTGGTGGTAGGTTGTACGTTGAGTGAAAGTGGAAATGCCAGAGCTGTCAGTGGTGTGTGTGGCATGTGTGGAATGCCTTAGTGGTAGGTTGCACGTTGAGTGTAAGTTAGGCTACCAACGAGGGTTTTGGCATGTGCTAATGGCGTGCGTGGCCATTAGGGTCACGAGCTGGTAAGAAAAGCCACCAGCGAGCGATTTGGAATGTACCAATGACATGCTCGGACGTTAGGGCCATGGCTTGGTAAGAAAATCTACCAGCGAGCGTGTTGGCATGTGCCAATGGCATGCTCGGCCATTAGGGCCATGGCTTGGTAAGAAAAGCTATCAGCGTGCGTGTAGGGCATGTGCCAATGGCATGCTCGGCCATTAGCCTGGTAGGAAAAGCTACCAGTGTGCGTGTTTGGCATGTGCCAATGGCATGCTCGGCCATTAGGGCCATGGCCTGGTAAGAAAAGCTACCAACGTGCGTGTTTGGCATGTGAGAATGGCATGCTCGACCATTAGGGCCACGGCCTGATAAGAAAAGCTACCAGCATGCGTGTTTGGCATGTGCCAATGGTATGCTCGGTCATTAGGGACACGGCCTGGTAAGAAAAGCTACCAGAGTGCATGTTTGGAATGTGCCAATGGCATGCTCATCCATTAGGGCCACGGCCTGGTAAGAAAAGCTACCAGCGTGCGTGTTTGGCATGTGCCAATGGCGTGCTCGGCCATTAGGGCCACGACCTGGTAAGAAAAGCTACCAACGTGCGTGTTTGGCATGTGCCAATGGCATGCTCGGCTATTAAGGCCATGGCCTGGTAAGAAAAGCTACTAGCGTGTGTGTTTGGCATGTGCCAATGGCATGCTCGGCTATTAGGGCCACAACCTGGTAAGAAAAGCTACCAGCGTGCGTGTTGGCATGTGCCAATGGCATGTGTGGCCAATGTGGCCTAGTTTGCACGGTTCGCAAGCTTTGGCATGACGCGGCTAAGGCTATGGTAAGGGTGCTTGGCTTGGCGCGGTGTGACTAGCGTAGCTAGGGCCGAGGCAGAGTTCGTTTGGCATGGCGCGGCTAGCTTGGGCTAGGTGTGGCTGGCATGATTTGCCATTGGCACAGATGTGCGGCTAGCTTGGCATGATTTGGCGTGTTTGGTGTGACTAGCATAACTATGGCCAAGGTAGAGTGTGTTTGGCATGGCGCGGCTAGCTTGGGATAGGTGTGGCTGACATGATTTTCCATTGGCACGGAGGTGCTGCTAGCATGGTTGGCATGCTTTGGCGCGTTTGGTGTGAGTATCATAGCTAGGTCCAAGGCAGAGTGCGTTTGGCATGGCGGGGAAAGCATGGGCTAGGTGTGGCTGGCATGATTTTCCATTGGCACGGAGGTGCGGCTAGCATGTCATGCTTTGGCGCGTTTGGTATGACTAGCATAGATAGGGCCAAGGCAGAGTGCATTTGGCATGGCGCGGCTAGCTTAACTAGGTACGTGACCAAGCTAGGGTTTTGGGCCAAAGGCTATAAGGAGACCTTGGACGACCAGGATTTTCTCATGTGATTGAAGGGAAACCGTTAATTGTTGCATGCCTTCACTTTGGTAGCCACAAGGGGAAGGCCAGTATGGTGGCGCGGCTAGGGCCATGGTAAGGGTGTTTGGCTTAGCGTGGTGTGACTAGCATAGCTAGGTCCAAGGCAGAGTGCGTTTGGCATGGCGCGGCTAGCTTGGGCTAGGTGTGGCTGGCATGATTTTCCATTGGCACGGTGGTGCGGCTAGCATGGTTGGCATGCTTTGGCACGGTTGGTGTGGCCGGCATGATTTTTCATTGGCACAGAGGTGCTGTTAGCATGGTTGGCATGCTTCAGCGCGTTTGGTGTGGCTGACATGATTTTACATTGGCACAGAGGTGTTTCTAGCGTTGTTGGCATGCTTTGGCGCGTTTGGTGTGTCTGGCATGATTTTCCATTGGCACAGAGGTGAGTCTAGCATGGTTGGCATGCTTTGGCGCGGTTGGTGTGGCTGGCATGATTTTCCATTGGCATAGAGGTGCGGCTAGCATGGTTGGCATGCATTGGCGCAGTGTGACTAGCATATCTAGGGCCAAGGCAGAGTGTGTTTGGCATGGCGCGGATAGCTTGGGCTAGGTGTGGTTGGCACGATTTTCCATTGGAACAAAGGGGAATTAGGGTTTTGCTCGTTGTAACCCTAATTTGAAAAAATACCCCCCCTTAGTTACTGACTACATGTATTCAATGTTCTAATAAATGTGTCACCGGTGACATTAGGTTATTCGGGGTTTTACGATTTTACCCTTTGTCTAAAAACCACCATCAACAGTAGGTTATTTGAATTTTATTATGGATGAATTGTTAATTGTAACAACCCAAAATAAATTATTAGTTATAGTTTCCCGATAAAGCGGTCCCTAAACTAAAGCACCAACAAGAAAAGTTTTGGTTGTTGGAGAGCATCCTAATGTGGTAGACTTGATAAAAGCTTCGGGGTTATGGTCTGAAATCGAAGATTTGCAGAAGACCTATGATGTTGTAACTGTTTGTGAGTTTAGAGAAATATTATAGCCTGAAACCATGACTTTTCAACTCCCGTTCGGCGATATGACTATCCCTCCAGATGATGCAAAGAAAATTACCGGTATTGCTTTGGAAGGAAAAGTTGTATTTGAGGGTATCAACGATTATATTCCTTTTGAAGAGCTTTATGTCTTAGCGAAAGAGTATCTTGTGTGGTTCAAGCATGAAGCGGAAGAAGAGTTTGAGATAGGTGCCGGAGAGTTTCCTATAGATAAACGGAAATACAGAGCTTCGGGTGAACAATCAGTTAAGATTGCAAGGAAGATTAACTTGGTTACTCTAAGGGAGAAGTTTGAGGATTCTTCCTCCAAGACTGCTAGTGAAGCTGTGGTGATGGACGAAGCAAGAGCTAGACATACAACTATAGCTTACTTGTTACACTCTCTTGGAACCGGATTTTCCCCCGATTTCTCGATAAATAAGGTAAATGATTGTTATTTGCAGTGGTTGAAATCTCTCAGTCTCGATCCTAAGAAAAACCTGGTACCAAGGTACTCGTGGGTCACTACCCTCCTTTATAGTATGATTGAAAATCTTTGCAAAGTTTCTAGGTGGAACGAAACACAAATTACAGGATACGTTGCTCTTATCCATGTACCCATTTGTTTCCATAAAAGCCTTCTCGGGATAAGAATTTTATTTTCCATATACATATATATATATATATTGTAGGGATGGATTCATCCTATTTTCCATCACTGTTCGCACAATGACATATAATAGACATAATTCTTATAAACAAAAATTCATCATATCTTCCATCAATTATTTGCATAACGACATTATAGGTTCAATTTTTGTTTGTCAAAAGTTCATCGATCTTGTACCAATACTTGCATATCGACATATAAAAGACATAACTTTTGACATCGTATGGGACAATAATAATTCAAGGACGAAAACACACATATCCCATAACATATTGCAATATATAAAACCATAAAGATTGATATTGAAAAAATCATCTTCCAAATAATTTTAGAGTTTAAATAAATAAATATAAAAACAAAGATCAAAATATTGGACATAGCTATGTGTAATCACAATAATGGCTATTCCAAACTCTAGATATTCATCCTAAAACACAAGAATAAAATTCTCATAAGAAGACTTCCTATACAAAATAAAAAATCTACTAGAAACCGATCACGAGCTAAAGTTCAAGTTCGACAGATTCACGGGTTTCAATACTTTTAAGCTTGTGATTCATATTATCAACTGGGTCTTCAGAGAACATATCCTTATTGAGAAGTTCTTTAACGTGTGACTTCATGAGACCAAGGTCAATGGTAACCTTTTTGAACTCAATTCTGACCACATCAAGATCCTTTATAGTATCAACAAGTTGTAGTTTTGCTTCCTCAAAGTATTTAAGAAAGTCATGAACCACTTCAGCAGAAACCATATCCTCATTCTCAACATGTTGGTGTGAGTAGGCACAGTAGCATGATGCATTAGGTGCACCTTCTTCTACAAGAGTTCTTTTCTTCCTTCCTTCATTTTGATTCAAAACCAAAACCTTTCTCAAGAAATCCCTTTGCAAAATCACCACGGAGAGATGAAGAATAGGACATTCTTGATAACCCAGAAAATAACCTAGAGTATGCGTACGTGACCTACTTAACTCGATATGTCGTCTACTTAAAGGTTTCTTAGAGAAGGAAGTTTTTAGGGTTTCCTTAATTGATTCGTTTCAATCATATTGGTAACCTGTACGAGTTCAATTTCGACCCAAGAGCAGAATAAGAGTCGTATGCACACGACTTTGCTGAAACTCTTGCAAAACGAGAAACATCATGATGACTCCAAAAATCTATGTCTCATAAGAGAAGAAATTTTTAGAGTACATGAGTAGCACCTTGTTTAACCAAAAAAAAAAAAATTGACAAAAGCAAAACAAAACACTTGTGCAAGTATTTTTACAAGGATACTCAGGCTAAATACGATAATAAAATAACTTGAGAATCTGAAAATACCATTCTAACAAGTATAACTGAACATATCTCTCAACCATGATTTTTTTTTTTTTGAGAGATTTCAACCTTGTGATTAAGTAGCACAAGTATGAGCTTTTAGCTCATCAAATGAATATTTTTTTTGGTTAAACCTCTTCCTTCTGTAATTTTGAGGAAGATTGTTATGATGTGAAAAGTCATCATAAAATTTATTATCATCATAATACGACGCATAGTAAGGATGTTTACCTAAAAATGTTGTCTGGATGAACTATACAGTTTGTTGATGATTTCCTTGTATCCCTCAATAATCAACTTTAGGTTGTCATCCGTATTCTCATATCTGAATTCTTCAGTTGATACATGATTCACATCATTTCCTCCATTTTTAACAAGAGAGTGAACATGAGTTCTTCTTGGACGATATTTGTCAACAGGTCTATTATGCTTTTGTGCATTTGAGGAACTGACCTTCCTGGTGAGAAACACAAGATGCGCACTAAAACCAATTTGTTTAGACATATGAATGTCAGTTACACCTTTAAGAATCAATTCTAAGGTGTGTTGAAGTTGAACCAAAGATTTGTTTTTCAACTTGGGTTTCCTCTTTTGCACTATATGCCCTTTTGAATCACAAAAAAGACACACTTTATGATGAGTGATTAGAGGTTTCAGACCTAACATTATCGTCTAGAGATTTCTTTTTTCTAAATGATGTGTGAATCCCCTGCACATTGGTTTGGGTGGGAAGAGAATCTGAGATTACTTCTGAAACTGGAGGTCTTTCAGTTTGAATAAAAGTAGATGGTATAGAAGACTTTTCTGAACATCCTTGAATGGAGAGTTTACTTATGAGATGTTCAACATCTAAAGCATTCTTTTTAAGTTTTGCCTCAAGTAAGATACGAGTTGATCGAACTTCATGATTTTCCTTATAAGAAGCCTTTTCACTGGAGCCACAGTATTTTACTACACCAAGAAGGGCATTGAAATGTTTTTCAACTGTTTGAATATATTAGCTTGAATTTTAACAATATTTAGAATTAGTTTTCTATCGCTAGTTGTTTCCTCTTGAGAAACCGAGTCAGATTCATCAGGATAACACATGTCGGTGTTACACTATTTCATTTGAGCACTAGGTTCATCTATAACAGAGATTGAGGGATCTTTCTCTTTAATAGACCTATTAGAAACAAAGTATTTATTTCTGGTGATGCATTTATCTATCATAGATAGTACCTCTGTCCATAGAGTCATATCGCTATCAACACAGACTGATAAGGTCTTTAAACGTGTTTGCCTGCTATGATACCAATTGAAAAAGCGGGGGTCTAACAAGTTCACCCAATATTTTGATTAGAAATCTGTATGGACTAACTCTAATATACTTTTAAGAGAATCAACTAGACATTCAGATTCAATCTTAATAAAAAGTATATTAAGGAGTTAATATCTCTATCTCTCGATTTGATCTATACTCAAGCAAATAAAAATATGCGAGTCTTTATCAAATACAAGAGATATAAACTTGGATGCTACCAAAGACAAATATCCAAGGATCAATCAATTTCCAATCAACAACCAAAGGTTGTTTTTCACTATTGATCGATACAACGCACAACCTGTGATATTTTAATTATATAACAAAATATAATGCGGAATATAAATAAAACAGACACCAGAAATTTTGTTAACGAGGAAACCTCAAATGCAGAAAAACCCCGGGACCTAGTCCAGATTGAACACCATACTGTATTAAGCCGCTACAGACACTAGCCTACTACAAACTAACTTTGGTCTGGACTATAGTTGAACCCTAATCAATATCACACTGATTCAAGGTACAATTGCTCTCCTTACGTCTTTGCTCTCAGCAAGATACTACGCACTTGATTCCCTTAGCTGATCTCACCCACAACCAAGAGTTTCTACGACCCAAAGTCGAAGACTTTAAGTAAAAAAAATATTTATCACACAGAAAGGTCTACGATAATAGATAAATCTATCTCCCACAGATAAACCTACGAGTTTTATTCCTTATTTTGATAAAATTAAGGTGAACAGGAACTAATCAATAACTCGGACTTATATTACCGAAGAACAACCTAGAACTATTGATCACCTCACCATAATCTAAATTGTATGGTAGTGAAACTAGATATTTTGGAATCACAAACGATGAGACAAAGATGTTTATGATTTCTTTTTATCTTTCCCTATCGGAGATATAATCTCAAGCCAATTATGCAATTGAACTCGTACGATAGAAAATGGCAAGATCAGATCGCTCAACTACAAGAGAAGTAGTTTCGTCTGGCTTCACATTCCCAATGAAGTCTTTAAGTCGTTAACCGACAGGTTCTCGAGAAGAAACCTATGGTTAAAGGAGAATTGACTCTAGAAAAACCAACTAGTATCACACAGGAGGTGTGGGGATTAGTTTTTCCAGTTTTTAGACGTCTCCTTTATATAGTTTTCAAATCAGAGTTTGAAATCTAAGTTACCTTGGTAACAAAGCATTCAATATTCACAGTTAGATGAAAAACCTGATTTATCCAAGCTAATATCTTTCAATTGTTAGATCGAAACTTAGCTTATCACACACATATGAAATGTATTTCATTTAGGTTTGAGTAACCGTACCTAAACGTGTACATTTGGTTGGTTCACAAATAGTTAACCAATGGTTATCCATATGAGCACTTTCATATCAACCATATTTATCTTCTTCACAACTAGTTCAAATGACTCAAACTAAATAGTTGAAGAGTTGTTCAATTCCTTAGATCTTTATACATAGACACAACTGAAACAATATCGGTTTGATTCACTTGAATCAATTCATGAAAAATATATCTATGGTTTGCAAAGATTGCATTCCTTATTGATTTATTGTTTAAGTTCATGAGCTTACCGATTTGAGAAATATAATCAGCTTGGGTACACGTACGGGTATACATACCTTAGCTACCGTATTTGAGTTTACAAACTCAGCAGAAATTTTAGGTTAGAAAACTTCTGTGGGTACACATATGGGTACGCGTACTTAAGGTGACTGGTTTACAAGTTTGCAAACTACAAACTCAACATAAATTCTTGGTTTGAAAAATTCTGCCAGTACGCGTACCCAACCTGTCTCCTTAACTAATACCACATGCACACATATGCACGCACTTGGTTTTAGGTACATGGGTTTATAACTAATATGCGAACACACTATATATGCTTATATCTATAGGTGGTTACGTAATCTCAACTCTACATTTCAATTATTGAAACACTCTTCTATAATGTTATAATAGTCGTTAGACATAAGAATCGACTATCGTCATCAAAGATATTTTCAAGATTGAAACGTCATTATGACTTTCGTCACGGTTAAATATGAAAAGTAGTTAAAGCGAAAGCTTACCAACACACATTTTGAGAAAAATATAAGTGAGTAAACTCGGCTCGAAATAGAAAATGTGTATGTATGAAAACTATCATACTTATACGACTGTTGTCTCAAGAGTAGGAGATTGATAGAATTTTGAGTGCTAGATAAGTTCAAGTCTCCACATACCTTTTGGTCGGATGAAGTTCCACTGGTTCCTTGAGTAGTTATTCGTCTTCGTAAGATAATATTCATGGAGTCTGGAGCTCAATTATACTTAACTATCCTAGATCGAGACTTAGTCAAAAGTAAATTAGAAATCAATACATATAGTTCTGATCACTAATATTGACAAACATGCTTGATATAGCAACGCATGCGAGTTCGACCGAGCAACTCTAACACAAAGTTCACGGACGCAAACATACATATCCTATAACAAGTTTCAATATATAAAATCATAAAGATTAATACTGCAAAATCATCTTGCAAATAAACTTTAGAATTTAAATAAATAAATCTAAAAACATTGCAAGATGAAAACATTGCTATGTGTACACACAATAATGGCTATTCCAAACCCTAGTTATCCTTCTTAAAAACACAAGAATAAATTCGCATAAGAAATTTCCTAGACATTAAGACCTTTGAAAACTTCTTTATCGTCCCCGAACTCCTTGTCGTCAACATCCATTGGGACATAAGGTTCATGAAGAAAGGAGTCTCCGAACTAGGGATTTAAGAGTCTAAACACAAAAGCCTTTATTTGATGCACTTTATTTCTTAATTCCTTCAATTCTTCAAGAACACCAGAAAATTTCTGAATATTTGAAGGGACATCCATTGGTTTTCTCACATTCCTCATTTTTCTTTTCAAATTTGTGTGGATGGAAGGATTGAATTTTTCCTTCATGATTGATGTCTTAACAATCATATTAACATCTTTTCCATCAGAAGTTATGATGCTTGGAGTCTCCATAACAATATGGGTTTGTGAGAGGAATTTCTCAGAACAAGCTTGTTTATAGGTGAAAATAGTTTTTGCTGATTTTGGTAATTGCGGGTGTGAAGGTGAGAAACTGTTTAAACCCTAAACAATGTAGTACAAGGGAGTACTTTAGATTCGAGAGATCAATCTGTACAAGTCTGGACTAAACCAAGAAATTGTCGTTCCAGACTTGCTTCGGTCACAAAGAGGAGGAGAATGGGTTTGTTTTGGGGAGGGAAGCAAGGAGAATGGTGAGACCAGAATAGTTGATTCTGGAAGAGCAGTTGGGTTTCTATGACTTGTTATCAGAAAAGCAAGAGAGCTCACGAGGAGATATAGCAAGTAAGTATTTCTGAGTGTTGTCTTGTCCGAATGAACTTGTTGTCCAAATGGAAATAGGTAAGACCTATTTATACAAGTCGAGGTATAAACGTACCCTGGTATCATTAAGGATTATGAAGTAAATGGGAGGAGGTGGTAACCGTATGCATGGACTTGATGTTTCATAAAGTGGTTAACGCATGAAACTAGTTTTCATGAAACTGTTAATGTTATAGAATTGATGTTCCATAAGGTTGTTAACTCACGGCTTTATGTCCCATGAACGTTTCCCACATAACTCCCGTATTTACTAGGCGCCTCACCCTTATGACACTTCCTTATGAAGGGCGTAGTGTACACCGCACGTTGTAGACCACCAAACAAATACCCAAAAAGGATCCCCCAGTTTGTGTTGATGTCTCGAATGTTTTTGGAGAATATGTAACACGTAGTTATGTCTTGGAAATTCGAGCTCGGGGAACTTGCTAGATTGGTGACCTTCGGAGGTCGAGATATTGCATCTTGAGAGGAGGGGCAACCATTGATCGTTGAACGCCTTTGTTTTGGTAGCCGCGTAGTGAGGTCCAACATGATGGCACGGCTAGGGTGTGTTTAGACTTGGCATGAGGGGCCAAGGGTTCACCATGGACGTATGGCATGGCTAGGGCCAATGCGAGGGCGCTTGGATTGGCATGACGTGACTAGCATGGCAAGGGCCAAGGAAAAGTGCGTTTGGCATGGCACGGCTAGCTTTCCTAGGTTTGGTTTGGATTGGCATGCGAGGCCAAGGGTTTTCCATGGGCGTGTGGCATGGATAGGGCCAAGGCGAGGGCGCTTGGCTTGGCATGACGTGAGTATCATGGCTAAGGCCAAGGCAAAGTGCGTTTGGCATGGCGCGGCTATCTTTTCTAGGTTTGGTTTGGCTTGGCATGCGGGGCCAAGGGTTTTCCATGGGCGTATGGCATAGCAAGGGCCAAGGCGAGGGCGCTTGGCTTGGAATGACGTGACTAGCATGGCTAGGGCCAAGGAAAATCGCGGTTTGGCATGACGCGACTAGCTTGGATAGGTTTGGTTCGGCTTGGCATGTGGGGCCAAGGGGTAGCCATGGGCGCATGGCATGACTAGCTTGGGCTAGGTGCGGTTTTGTCTTTTCATGTGGGGCCAAAGGGTAGCCATGGGCGCATGGCGTGGCTAGCTTGGGCTAGGTGCGGTTTTGGCTTGGCATGTGGGGCCAAGGGGTAGCCATGGGCGCATGGCGTGACTAGCTTGGGCTAGGTGCAGTTTTGGCTTGGAATGTGGGGCCAAGGGGTAGCCATAGGCGCATGGCGTGACTTTCTTGGGCTAGGCGCGTGAACAAGCTAGGGTTTTGGGCCAAAGGTCGTGAGGGGACCTTAGACGGCCAGGATTTGCTCCTGGGATTAAAGGGAAACTGTTGATTTTTTCACGCCTTCACTGTGGTAGCCGTATGGGGAAGGCCATCATAGCGGCACGGCATGAGGGGCCATGGCGAGACATGTTTGGCATGGCTCGGTCGGCGTGGCTAGCTTTGGATAGGTGCGTGACCAAGCTAGGGTTTGGGGCCAAAGGTCATGAGGGGACCTTAGACGGCCAGGATTTTCTCATGGGATTGAATGGCAACCGTTGATTGTTGTGCCTTCACTTTGGTATCCGCATGGGAAAGGCCAACATGGTGGCGCATCATGAGGGGCCATAGCGAGACGTGCTAGGCATAGCGCGGTCGGCGTGGCTGGCATGATTTAGCATTGGCACAGAGGTGCGGCTAGCATGGTTGGCATGCTTTGGCGCGGTTAGTGTGGATGGCATGATTTTCCATTGGCACAGAAGTGCGGCTAGCATGGCTGGCATGCTTTGGCACGGTTAGTGTGGTTGGCATGATTTTCCATCGGCACAGAGGTGAGGCTAGCATGGTTGGCATGCTTTGGCGCAGTTAGTGTGGCTGGCATGATTTGCCATTGGCATAGAGGTGCGGATAGCATGGTTGGCATGCTTTTGCGCGGTTAGTGTGGATGGCATGATTTTCCATGGCACAAATCGGGAGGTTGGCACAATTGGGAAGTCAGCATCATTGAGAGACAGGAAGATGGACGACATTGAGAAGTTGACGCGAGTTGGGAAACTGAGCATGCTAGCTGTTGAGACCGGCGCAAGGTGGGGAAGCTGAGCGTGCTAGCTGGTGCGACTTGGGCGGTCATTGGGAAGTTGGCGCTAGTTGGGAAACTGAGCGTGCTAGATGGTGGGACCAGCGCAAGGCGGGATACTGAGAAAGTTAGGAGACTGACCAGGATTGGGAAGATTGCACGTTGGGAAGCTGTCCAGGATTTAGAAGATGACGCTGGTTGGGAAGATGGCGCGGATTGGGAAGCTCTTGCGAGGTAGATGCTTGCGGTTTAAGGTTTGACACGCCGAAACCCTAATTGGCGCCTTTCACTAAAGTTGATGTAGAATCCTCGTTTAGAGTCGGATTTTCGATGTCCGCATATGTATCTTCAAACCCAGGAAATTTCCAAGCTTTATCAATGAAGCTTTTTGAATTTTGAGCATGTTTAGGGGATGAAAAATGCGAAACAGTAAACTTCCAGGAGGTTTTCAGAACTTTTCCAGGTTGCGTGTTGTATGATATTCTGGTAACTTATCCTTTCTCGTTCATCCGAGTGCCATGAAATTTTTACATATTGTAGGCAATTTCCATGCGAAGATAATGGTACATAAACCAACACTAGATTCCACACCAATTGCTCCCAGTTCGTAATTGAACACAGGGCAGTGTATATTTCCATCAGCTGAGTTTGTTTGGAAAACGTGTTTCATGACTTCGGTACTTCTTGCACATGTCGTAGAAGCATAATAAGGAACTTGAATGATGTTAGTTCACTTATTTTCTTAATTTTATAATCGTACTTATTTTCCACGCTTGATCTATTCTAATCCCATGTAATATTCGTATTAGGTGCTTAACAATGAAGTTGGGAATCATAGGTCCACTAGTACAAGCAACCCTGGAGTTGTTGACGATGAAACACTTGAAGAGTAGATGAACTTATTGTGAGTGCGTCTTTTTGGTTGACTATTCTTCTGAGCTTTGAAAGTGAAGGGATTCCGTGTATATCCTCAGTCCTCAAGCATGGTTCACATGTTTCCATATTTGTAGTAATTGCTGCTGTGGTGAGGCTCTGGTTGGTATCAACGAGTGAGCGACAACAGTTCTTTGTAGGAGATGTAATCGGAAGAGACTACATTGTTTTGGTAACAAAAGTAAGTTGGCTGGAATTGTATAGGATTCTGTGGAAGTAAAAATATTGGATGGATGTGACTATGATCCTTGACATGAAGAAGCGGCGTTGAAGTAGCTTCGGCTCTTGGTGAGGATGTTGAAACTTAGGAAGTTAAACTTTAAAGTTTTGGCTTCGGACCTTGGAGCATCATATGGAGAGAATGCTAAAGCAGAGCGGTTGTGTTTATCAGTGTGTTGTCAAACCGGACATCCTTCAAGCGAACAGTGGTTAGGAATCCTTAGTTCCTTATATCAACCGTGCTTTAGTTTGGGAGCGGCTTCTCTGGTTGGAAACAGATGCTTCCCTAATGCAGTGCGGTTGAGGGCTACAGATATGTCTTGATGTTGTGCCTTGGGGAAAAATAGAATCTCACATAAATGTTTCATCATGGACTGCACATAACTTAGTTCTGGAATTTGCAGCAAAAAAAAGCAAAGGAAAAAAAAAACTGGTCATTGTGCAGGTTTCACACGTGCGTAAGAAAGCAACTTTACTCGTGTGACAAATTAGGGATTTGGTTAAACAAAATCAAATTTCTAGTTTTCACTTAGGTTCGATTTTGGTTTCATCTCCATTAAAGAATAGCAGCGGCCGCAAATTTTTCTTACTGAAGTTATATCAAAAATGGTTAGTGGCCCGCAAGAACAAGCACAATGCATGCTAGAGGTACAAAATTACTAATACTATCTCCAAATATGTATAATTAAGTAATTTGAATTTCTAGTAACAATTGTACTTTTCTTTGTAGGATGGAAGAATGCGAATGACGCAAGGTCAATTTGCAGCACCATCAGCACGTATTGCAGCTCAACATGGTGATCCTGTAAGTTGGTGGTTATCTTATGGTGCTGAGTATCCATACCTCCAAAAGATTGCAGTAAAGATATTAAGTCAAACAAATACATCATCTGGATCAGAGAGGAATTGGAGTGTGTTTGAAAGAATCCACACCAAACTACGCAATCGTTTACTTACATCGAGATTAAATGATCTGGTGTATGTCCAGTACAATTTGAAGTTGGAGAAACAAAGAATAAAGGTAAAGCAAGGAGACATAACATTGATGTTCACGACGTTCATAGTATACTGAGGGATGACAATATGATTGACTGGATAGCGGGGGAAGATGAAACGCATGTTTTACCTCAAGAAGAACAGTGGTTAAATATGATAGAATAGGAGGCCGTTAATAATCCAGAGCATGTCCCTCTACCATACAACTGGCATGATCATGAAGTTCAAATCTCATACGAAAGGTTACAGGTGAGTGACTTTGTTTATGACTTTGGTAATCTTTAATTTGGAGGCAATACACAATGTTATGAGAATGTGAATCCAACATATGATTCTTGTTACACTTCTGATCGCTCTGACCATGGTGTTCAACATATGAACGAAGGATATAATTCTAATATTGATAATAATAATGAAGTAGGTGACAATAATGATGATACTGAAGGAGGTTATGGTAACGATATTGATGGTTATTATGATGATGATACTTATGCAAACGAATATAGCCAGTACCTCGACAACGATGACTATGATGTGGAAAGGAACCGTCGAGAAAATAAAGAATACTTGAAAAAAGGTAGTGCTCGTGGTTGGTTCGCGTAGATTTTTGAATGATAAATACTAGTTTAACAATCCTATGTTTTTTAAATTTGAAGTTTTTAATCATGTAGTTAGTTTCCTTATATCATTTAAAAAAAATTAATTCGAAGTTTTCATCTTTCAATCCAGAGGAAAAAAAATCAAAAGAAATGGTAAGAAAGTTATTTACACGGTTATATCGTGCGTGACAATGGGAAAACAGTTATAAAAAATGCACGTTAAAATGTTATTTGGAAGAAAAAAACATTCAAACTAATTTTAGAAAAACGGTAATAATGTGTATGAAAACTGAAAAACGGTACTAAAAAACTGTCGTTTTTTCCTATTTATCGGCATAATAAATGCACGGGGTTCGGGGACTCTCACGTCCACGGTATATGGGTGTGACCGTTTTAACGGCCGTTTTTTCGGTAAAAACAGACGTTTTTAAAACCTTGCCCGCACCTCTATCATCATCACCTGAAACACCATCACCCCCGCCACTACCAGCAACACCAACATCTATCACCGATTTCTTATTCGACCAATTTCATATATATAATTAGTGAGTCGCCCACCACCTCAACCACCACTTTAACTAGCGCCACCACAGTGAGTCACTCCATCATATTTACCACCATCAGCACCACCACAGTGAGTCTTCCACCACCGCCACCATCAACATCAACACCATCATAACTAACACGCCCACCATCAAATTGTACACAAATTTGATGAAACAGGTAAATACTTTTTCCCCAATTTCGATTTCGTATAAACGCAACTCCCCTGATTTTGATTTTTGGGTATGATTTGAATTACATTATTAATTGAAGTATTGAAGGATTACATTTGTGAACATTACCTGTTTGTGTAAATTCCTAAGAAAATATAATTATTTAATTTTAGTCTGTGAGCTCTTTTTTATTGTTTGTCAACGCTATCTCTTTTGAATATTTTGAGAATAAAGATTGAATTGCAGAATAAGATTGCCTCAACTACACGAGTATATGTTGGGGAAAATTATCGTTTGGTCCTTTTTTAGGTGGGCCCATGTTTGTTTAATCCTTTGGTCAAACGCTTTTACTGTTTGGTCCAAAATTATTTAAAAATACTTAAATGGACAAAAATACCCTTTCGTTTTTTTTTAGCAGTTCATTCTTCAAAATGAACTCCTGTTAATTTGTACTTATTTTTTTCAGAAATCACCTAAAAAAACAGAGTTCATTCCAGAAAATGAACTCCATATAAAACCTAAAAAACAAAACAGTGTTCATTCCAGAAAATGAACTCCATATAAAACCTAAAAAAACAGAGTTCATTCCAGAAAATGAACTCCATATAAAACCTAAAAAAAAAACAGAGCTCATTCCAGAAAATGAACTCCATATAAAAACCTAAAAAAAACTTAGTTCATTCCAGAAAATGAACTCCATATAAAACCCTAAAAAAACAGACTTCATTCCCAGGAATGAAGTCTATACAAAAAGCTAAAAAAACAGACTTCATTCCGAGGAATAAAGTCCATACAAAAAGCTAAGGTTGTGTTTGATAGGAGTTAATTCCATGAAATTAGCCATCTTTCCATGGAAATAGCGTGTTTTCCGTCGTTTTGTCAAAAATATGTTTCCATGGAATTGCAATAAAAGCGTGGCCTAAAGTATGTTTTAAACTCAATTCCGTGGAATTCCATGGAAAGTCTTTCCTTGCCTCCCCCATGAAACTGATTCCATGGAAACACTTTCTATGGAATTGTTTCCTTTCTCTGTTATCAAACACAGCCTAAAAAAACAGATTTCATTCCCAAGAATGAAGTCCATACAAAAAGCTAAAAAAACAGACTTCATTCACAGGAATGAAGTCAATACAAAAAGCTAAAAAAACAGACTTCATTCCAGAAAATGAAGTCCATATAAAAACATAAAGGGAAAAATATCGTAAACAACAGCAGCAGAAAAATCTTCTTCGTCTTTTTCTTCTTCTTTTTCAACAACATCAGCAGAATTTTGTTTTTCCTTCTTCTTCGTCTTTTTCTTCTTCATCTTTTTCTTTTTCTTCTTCTTCGTCTTTTTCCTCTTCTTTTTCCACAACAGCAGTATAATTTTTTTTCTTCTTCTTCGTCTTTTTCTTCTTCATCGTTTTCTTCTTCTTCGTCAACAACAGTAGCAGTAATGTGTTTCTTCATCTTTTTTTTCTTCTTCGTCATACACAGCAGCAGATTTTGTTCGTTATTCTTCTCGTCTTCATCATAATTGCAGCAGCAGAAAAAAAAAAAACCTAGAAATCGTTGGAGCAGGAGGGTACCCGGAGCAGGAAGAAAAAAGGAGAAAAATCTAGAGGAGAGAGAAAGTATATCTGAAAAATGATTTTTCTCTCTTACCTTTTGACTATATATATGGTCCTTATCCAAAAGGGTATTTCTGCCACTACAGGGTGACATTTACATCATCCATGACATCAGTGTACGACCAAATGATAATTTTTAGGGCCAAATGATAATTTATATCACCAAATAAGACCAAACAGACAATTAACTGGGTCAAATGGACTAGACTCATCCTAATATATTATTCCTATGACCTAATGGTATTTCCTGCTATATGTTTTGGACCAAGGGTCGGATTGACATCGTGAAATTGGGGGTTTTAATTTTCTTTTTCAGGTTAGTGTGAAACTAATTTCAGTTCCCCTATTGGACATATATAATATGTTAAATCATCATCCTTGTCGAGCACCAGCAAACATATAGGTTTAGTAGGCATGATTCTCATGATTGTTGACGTTAAATTAAAACTAGAGATCGGGAAAAAAATTTGTTTAATCCAAGTGATGTTGGATCAAAGTAATAGTATATATTAGGAACAGTAATTGGTTAGTTAGTGGAGGAGAAAAAATAATGGGGGGACACGAGAGGGAATGATGAGCTAAAATGCATTAGTTGGGAGAAGTCTGCTGTGAACCCCATATATAGGTGGTAATCAGAGAGTGACAGATTAATTCTTCTTTTAGTTTCCGAACAGATAAGCGAGTGAGTGAATGAGGTAGTAGGATATCGGTACTATAAATAAGCAGTAGTGCATGTAGACTATTATTATGATTTTAATGCTTTTAATTCAGGTGGAAGAAGAAGAATCTTTTTTTTTTTTTGACTTAAAAGGTTGATTGATTAAGAAAATGTAAAAAAGTCCCAGAAATTGGAACCCCCATTTTAGAGTTGTACAGATTACATTTGTTGTTCTCTGCTGTCTATTACCACTTTCCAGTGAGTTGTGAGCTCTCTGAAGTTAATAAACTTGAAGATTTTTTCCTTTCTTCCCCAGTTGTACAAGAGTAATTTGATCTCTAGAATTGTTTCAGTTTCTGCTTTATGCCTGTGGCTTGTCATCACTCTTGAGTTTCTTTCGTTCCATAATGCCCAACAAACAGCAAAAATTATAAGTGGCCATATTTTTCTTCCTCTATTCCTTCCTCTTCTAAATTTCCATGCTTGCAGCTCCATTGTTATGTTTCTTGCCTGAACCCATTTTATGTTGTAACCTCCACAGAAAAAGCTCCAAACTTTATGTGAGTAAGTGCAATGTAGAAGAAGATGATCCACTGTTTCTGGTTGGTCACTGCACAAAGAACACATGGTGTTCTGAATCTGACATCCTCTCCTGATAAGATTATCAGTTGTTGCTATTGAGTTGTGAGCAGCTGACCACATAAAGAATTGTACCTTTGGAGGAACATGTTGTATCCAAATGCAAGAGTAAGGAAATCCATCTGACAAAGAGGGTAGTTGTTGATCTAGCCATTTGTAAGATGTTTTAGAGCTGAAACCACCTGAGACTGTGCAGATTAGTTCATCTTCTGTGTTTTCTTCTATCAATGGTGGAATGCCCAAAACTCTGAAGAACTCTAGTACCTCTGGCATCTCTGCATCATTTGGATTTCTTTTCATCTTTATATCCCATGAATTGGATGCAATCATTGCATTAACAGGGTCATTTTTTTTCATTGCCAGTTTATACACTAATGGGAATCTTAGCATAAGCTTTTGAGAACCCAGCCAAATATCATTCCAAAAATATATTGCATTACCTTTGTTAATTTGCACCCTGGAAATTTGCTCCACCACTTCTCTTTGTTTTTGGATGTTGTTCCACAGACCTCTTCCTTGTGGCTTAGTAGAATCTTTCACCCATAGTGCATCTTTTGGAGTTTTCATTTTTTCCTGTATGATTCTTCTCCATAGTTGGTTCTTTTCTCTGGAGAATCTCCAAGACCATTTTGACAGTAGTGCTTTGTTTGTGAGCCTTAGGTTTCTAATACCCAAACCTCCATATTTTTTTGATCTACTTGCTCTTTCCCATGCCACCCAAGTTATCTTCTTTTTCTCTGCAGTTGAACCCCAAAGGAAGTTATTCATGATTTGATTAAGCTTCTTTTCTACACCAACTGGTAACTGAAAGATTGACAAGTAATATATAGGCAGACTTGAAAGAGTGGCTTTGATTAAGACTAATCTTCCAGCTTTTGAGAAGAATTTTCTTTTCCAGATTGCTAGTTTCTTTTGGAACTTCTCTATAACTGTGTCCCAGATGGAGATATTTCTTGATGTAGCACCCACTGGCATGCCCAGGTATTTGAGAGGTAGCTTTTCTACTTTACACTGAAGAATTGCTGCAATTGTATCCACCTTGTGATCTGCATTTATGCTTATCACAGAGCTTTTATTAAAGTTAACTTTCAGCCCTGTGATAGCCTCAAAAATTTGAAGTATAAGGATTAAATTTTCTGCTTCTTCTTCTGAAGCATCTAAGAAAACCAAGGTGTCATCTGCATATTGTAGGTGAGAGATTTGAGTGGAGTTTATCGAAAAGCCAGATTTTGACTTACTGATATTGCAAGATTATACTCTGTCTTAGTGGATTTGTGAGTTGTAAGGTCATTTCAAATTTGCAGCAGCCTTGATCAGGGGCGTAGCCAAGAAATATTGGATGGGGTACAAAAATTTGCTATGAGGTGCAAGAAATTTTTTTAGGGGGTGCAAAAATATAAAAATAGGCTTGGGTATTAAAAAAAAATTCTACTTAAACTTGAAATAGGATTTGTAGCCAGCTGGACAGGGGGTGCAAGTGCAAACCCTTGCACTGGGCTGGCTACGCCCCTGTCCTTGATAATAATCTTCCTTTTGTGCCTAGATACTTTCATGTAGACTATTAGTATGATTCATGTCTTTTCTCTTTCTTTTTTGTTTTGTTTCGTTTAAATAGTGTAATGGATACTTTCCATCCATTTTAATTATATTTAATGAGTTATATTTTAGTTATATTTAATGAGTTATATATTGACCCTTTCTTTTGTGCCTAGGTACTTTCATGTAGGCTAACCTCTGTTAACCATTTCATTTGTTTTAAGCAAGGTTTGCAGAGAACAAAGACAGTAACTCTAAAATAAATGGTTCAACTGGTGGCTCAACCTCCAGACCACATATGAAATGTGCGACAAATGTTAGTTTTATGTGTGGTTCAAAAATTAGCAAGGCTTTCATATGTTATATACACGACTAAAAGCATGAATACAACTTTAACAGTTATAAGCAAAGCTTCATCTTAGAAGATATACAATGCTTCCCATGCGAAACTGAACCTCTGAAAACTCTTCGCCTCTCTTGAACCTGTATGTCCATTGTTTAATAAGATAACAAACTAACATTTTTGTTCTCTGTGTAATAATTGCCATGAACATAAAAGCTAGCGTTTGCCAACGTGTAAAGCACGTGCACTCCGCTTGTTCTAGGTAGTTCGTTGAAAATATTTTTGTCCTTGCCAAACGTGCACTATTGCTAAGTCAGCTAATTGGAATTGGATGGAAAAAATAACGACGAAAGGTATCACTAGTTAAATTTTTCTAGGGGAGGTAATACAAATTAGCGATCCTTAGAGGGGAGAAACACAAAATATCGCTAGATATTATACATTATTTTATTTATAAATCACACTCTTTACAAATCTCACTTTTTTTTATCTTTACAAGTCATAAAAACTATCTAAAATATTGTAGATTTTTAGAGAGTCTCCGGGAGTTGCTCAAATAAAAAATCTAAGAAAGTCTATAGAAATTTTATTTCACTGCCCCTGTTAGAAATTCTGGTATGAGATGAAAATAATTTTGAAGTTGGGTATTTATAGAAGGGGAATTTCTAGCCGTTGGATGAGAAACTGATGGGAGATGATCAAATCGATGAGAAACCGCATTGTTCAGACCTTCGAGCGGTGTGTTTCCCATTGAATGATGGACTTTCTATCGCTCACTAGATATATTATGATGTGTATGTCTAATTAGTATATTTGACACTTTGACACATACGTTTGCCACTTTGTTATACCCATAATGGATGCGGAAGTGGTTAACTATAGATGCGGAAGTGGGAAATAGTCCTCGGTCAACCTCTCATTTATCGTAGCAATGGCCATCTAGTTACAGTTACGACAGGATTCTATAATGGGTTCAATATACTATCTTAATGACGGGTTTCTAAAAGAGATGGGTTTCTAAAAGAGAAAGATGCCAAATGTAAGACATGCAAATTTTGTTTTTTCATGAATAATAACATCATGCGTGAAAATCCCAGTTTCTTTTGTGAAATTTTTTATTTTCCCAATGACATCATAGGTGAAAATCACATTTTTCGGGTGATTATCATTATTAGGTTTAGAAACATTCAATTTTCACAATAATATCATGATTGGTATAAATATCGGTTTTTACAAGTTCGATTGTTGAGAATTTAATTTTTTTTCTCAGCCAGAGTCATACGAGAATGGTGATATAATTCCAGTTTTCGCAAATGCAATTTGTGAAAATTCTTGTTTTCTTTCCTAATAAAGTGAAAATTTCCATTTTCCGTCATGCAAGATTAGTGAAATTTTTTGTTTTCATCCTAATTAAAATGTCTTGGTTAGTAAAAATCAGGCTAATTTTTTTAGTTTTTCACATGTAATTAGCACCAATAGTGCTCATAATCACAGCTTTCATCTCTAATAATCAGCTACCATCCATGGGAATTGAACCCACGTTTAAATGGCGATAAACCAAATGCTTTCCATTTGAGCTAAGACAGCACTAAACATCGTATTTACATACGCACGTCACGTAGCTCATGGATCATTATTGTTACATATAAATAAGAAGTCTCTTCTTATTAATTTAACCATGCACTTCTATTTTGCACTTGTGTGCACTTAGTATGTCTAAGCAAAAGTAAACACCGCCTAATATGAAAAGACATACAAACTAAACTTGGAAAATAATCACAATTCAACTTATGAAGATAATACATAGCAAAGCATAAGAACCAAAATCCCATACATCTGATCTCAAAAAATAATTTGCATGCGTCTAGTTTAACATTTGATCTCACAAAATAATTGATGTAGTTGTAACAAACGAGTTTGTGGTTGCTATCTCTATAGCTTCTCCATCATTTAACTGTCGGGAATATGCCAATGTATACCAAAACAAATCAGATTTGCTTTCTGATCAAAACAAACAAACAAAATCAGATTTGCTTTTTTTGTTTTATCAACAAGAGAAAAACAGATTTTTAAACGGTAGCATTTAAAAAAATTAGAAATTGATGGGTATAAAGCGACGATGAAAAAATATAGGGAGATAAAAAGAAAACTGCCCACAAATAACGCCAAAAAATCCTCCCATGACTAATTGACCAATTAATTACAGATTTCTTTAATATATTTTCGTTATTAATATGTAATTAATTAAGGTTAATTTATTCATGTTTAAGATATCAAATATTATTTTTAATCTAAAACTATTAATCTTAACCGTTGATCCTGAATTTTGGGCTACACATATATACTATCTTAATGATGGGTTTCTAAAACAGAGAGATGCCAAATTTGGGTTAGGTTTCTAAAACAGAGAGATGCCAAATTTGGGTTACTCACAAATTTCCACATTTTATAATTGTTAAGTATTAATTATCTTAATAAATTTTTTTCCATTAATAATGGGAATTCTAAATTGGGCCAGGAATTCTTTTACGGGTCTTAATTATATTAAGAATCTAGAACTGTTCTGCGGCTTCTAAGTTCCAGTAGCTATGGAGCCTATATATAAAAGAAGTGTGTGTTGTTCCTAGCTAGCACATACCTAACCTTGATTCCTAAGTTCTGGAAAAACGCCACCCTTAGGTAGGTTTCTCCAAAAAAAAAAAAAATTGGTATTGTGCAGGTTTCACACGTGCTTAAAAAAAAGGAGCTTCCACTCGTGGGACAAATTAGGGATTTGGTTAAACAAAATCAAATTTCTAGTCTTCACTTTGGTTCAATTTTGGTTTCATCTCCATTAAAGAATATACGGGGTGATGCCGAGGAAGAGGAAATATTCGAGGGTCATCGACCAAGAGCAGAGGAAAAAAAAGAAAATAGAAGATGAGCGTCCAAATCTTCCCGACGAATTGATACTGGAAAACATTCTGACCAGATTACCAGCTCGGGATCTAGGTCGATTCACTACCGTCAGTAAGTTATGGTATGATTCTATACATGATAATGCACGATTTACTGCCTCTCACTTTGCTCAGCAACAAAATAGTGAATTCAATTTAGTATTTAATCTCTTTAATGTCTCCATAAACCGTCAACTGAGAAATTGCTTTTTCAGTTTACAAAAGGATAGACATGATGAATTTCTGAATTATAAGTCATTTTGTCCATTAATTTACAATGAACCATGTGAACCACTTGGTTACTGTAATGGTTTAGCTTGTTTAAACCTGGTGAGGGATCAGGAGCCTGGTGTTGACGATGAAGGTGCAGTAGCTATCATTAACCCGTCTAGGAGTGAAACACTTACCCACCTCTACGCAATTCCCACAAGTGGCAAATATTTGGGCCATGGTTTTGGTTTTGATTCATCATCGAATGAATACAAGGTTGTAGTTATCTACACTACTACTACTTCAGCAGCAGTCGAAAGTGGTAGTCAGGGTTTTTTATGCATGGTTATTACATTGGGAACTAAGTCATGGAGAAAGAGTGTTACTAGCACTTCTGATATGTCACCACCACCAGGTTGTTCTCCTTTTCCAGATCAGATGGTCACAAGACCTTGGAGAAATGATCGTAGATCAGCCTCCCTTTGTGGCGGAAATCTTGTTTGGACGATAACTAATTCTAGTATGAATGGCTATACGATTGAAATGTTGCTCTCCTTCGACATTCATAGCGAGAAGATTCAGTTCATCGGACTCCCAACCGAATGTACACCTCTTACCCCGACAATGAATGACCATCAGTCTATAGAAGTTGGTCATCATCTTCTGGAGTTTAAAGGATATCCCTGTGTTGCACGTTGTGAAAAGATATTGCTAAGCGACACAGATCATCAACACCATCGCGGTCGTCGTTGTAAACAACATCGCAGTAGTTTTTGTTGTTACTGTTTCAAGGTTCATCTGTATACATTGAAGGACAAGCTCAAGCAAATATGGGTGAAGGAGGAGACTTTTGATGTTAGAATCAAGGCGGAAGGTTTAATCAATCATCCCTTATGTTGCTACTTTAACACTACTGCCACCACTACTACCTCTCCTACACGTGTAATGAGTGTCTCTGATCAGGTGATACTGTATTGGTTTGATGGGGAGTGTCTTGTATTCTACAATTTGCAAATGAAACATCTCAAGGTGGTAAAATGCTCCCGCCTTGGTAATAAGAGAAATCATGATATTTTTACGACTAAGAAGAAAGAACTTTCCAGAGAGTTTGATGACAATGGTAATATTTATTTCCCGTGTATTGATTATCAGCTAAACGCTCATGTGGAGAACATCCTTTCGCTGAAAACCTTCATTCCTGAAGGACAGGTTGCTGAATTTGATTCTCACAAGGAGTTTTTACCGGCTACATTGGATAATTATCCCATAGGATGGTTGACCACGGGGTTTAAACCATCCAAATATTTTTCTTTCTTAAAGTAAGTTATCTCCTATTATTTTGAGACTTAGCTTACTCAACTAGTTTTTTCAGTTTTATCGAAGAGCTATTTTCTTAATTTATTTCCTTACAGTTTTTGCATACAATGGAAGTTACTAGGTGCAATGATAAATGTGCTTTCCGTTGCTTGAAGTAGAGTGACAGTATTTTGATTTTTTTTAATACATTGATAAGACTGCCTAGCTTCCTCCCATCTCTTTATCGTCATCATACACTCAAACTGATTGTGCTCTTGGTCGCCGCAGTAGTTTTTGTTGTTACTGTTTTAAGTTTCATCTGTATACATTAAAGGACAAGCTCAAGCAAATATGGGTGAAGGAGGAGACTTTTGATGTTCGAATCAAGGCGGACGGTTTAGTCAATCATCCCTTCTGTTGTTACTTTAAGACTACTGCCACTACTACTACCCCTCCTACACGCGTATTGAGTCTCTGATCAGGTGATACTGTATTGGTTTGACGGGGAGTGTCTTGTAATCTACAATTTGCAAATGAAACATCTCAAGGTGGTAAAATGCTCCCGCTTCGGTAATAAGAGAAATCATGATATTTTTAAGACTAAGAAGAAAGAACTTTCCAAAGAGCTTGATGGGAATGGTTATATTTATTTCCCATGTATTCAGTATCAGCTGAACGCTCATGTGGAGAACATCCTTTCGCTGAAAACCTTCATTCCTGAAGGACAGGTTGCTGAATTTGATTCTAACAAGGAGTTTGTACAGTTTACATCCAATAATTATACCGTAGGATGGGTGACCACAGGGTTTAAACCACACAAATATTATACCTTCTTATAGTAAGTTATCTCCTATTAATTTAAGACTTAAGTCCAGTGGAGCGCTGGTTAGCTTACTCAACAACTTTTTTCAGTTTTATCGAAGAGTTATTTTCTTAATTTGTTTCCTTACAGTTTTTGCATACAGTGGAAGTTACTAGGAGTATATCATTTAGGTGCAATGATAAATGTGCTTTTCGTTGCTTGAAGTGGAGTGACAGTATTTTGATTTTTTTTTTATACATTGATAAGAGTCCTCCCATTTCTTTATCGTCATCATACACTCAAACTGATTGTTCAGTTTTATATCATCACGACTTTATTCCAAGAGATTTACATATGCTTCTGGTAATAGTATATGTTCATGGGTTCTTCTTGTTTATTTGTTTGCCTTCTTGGATTTACCTTATGCTAAAGCAGGAACAATAAGGTAGCATGCAGTGGCTGTTTCCTGCATTCATAAAAGAATTAACTTGAACCAATACTTAGCTGCTAGTTTTACATTTGTTTAGGTCATCAATTGCCGTGTATCTCAACTCATTTCTGATTGCAGAATAAACAGCATCTTAACTGATTGAAGTTTGGGTCATCAATTGCCGTGTATCTCAACCCATTTCTGATTGCAGAACAAACGGCATTTGAACTGATTGAAAATAGTGAAAATGGAAAGAGTTTCTGTTGAACACCATATTTTTGCGTGTTGATTAATGACTTGAATTGCATTCACAGGAACTATAACTTGAATGCATTTTAGCTTGTGGTTTTACATTAATTGAACATGATGTGCCTGTTCAAAACATACTTATAGCTGTAATGGTGAATGAATACACAGAGTCTGAAATTTCAGATCAAGTATGCATGTTTCATAACACTGGTTACAGAAGGGGTACATAATTATCAAATCTCAAGCTTAGCTACCTAGAACAGCACTAACTTGTGTTACTATTAATTAGGTTCAACTTTGAAAGTCAGAATTCCCAGAATATTTGTCGTTATTCTATTTGAAATTAGCTTACTGTAATTGTAGTAGAGTACCAATTTCATGACACTTGCAGCACTAAGAAGAGATTCAAAATGATTCTTGGAAGGTTCAAAAAGAGGAGAAAGTTCAGCTCCTTACACTGTGCAGACCACACCAACCGTCTCTACTCAGATGTGTGATAATGTTCTATCTGTCTTCCTGATCACCAGATGGTCGCTACCGAAGCTCCTCCAGATGCAAGTGAAACTAATGCTAATATAATTAAAATGGATCCTGAGAATAACCTGAATGGAAGAGTTGGAATAACTGCACCTGATGTGTGCTTGCCTGTTGCTCAGGTATTTCGTCTCCTCTTCCTTGCTTGTCCATTATTATTACTCTCGTATTTTTATTCTCCTTCTTTTTGTGCCTTTTCTTTTCCCCTATCAAACAAGAGTTTTTTTTTTTTTTTTTTTTTTTTGTGTTTATATATAGTCATAGTGACCATGCTATTTTTCTGACCTTTCTTATTCGGGTTGTTTTTTCTCGTTCTAGATGTTATCTTCTCTTGCTGGATTATGTTCAATGATTGAACGACAACTGGGTTGGTTAAAAAGGATGAACAGTTCTGTCCATCAACAAAACTTGTATCTTTACAATACCTAAATTCCATTTATCCACCGTTCTTTCATCCTGATATGCTATTGGTTATTTATCCTTACCCTAAACTTCTATTCTATCACTGATTGCATTGCTCTATCTGTTGTTTCAGTGTCTGCCACATGGTCGAAATCAGCAGTTTCAAATTTATCAGGAGGCTTTCCACGTGACATACTCCAGTTGACGAAGAGCTATTGCATCTTTTTGAATTTCGAAGGATCTAGCCTCCGTGCAATTTGAGGTGCATGGCACTCTTGCATTTGAGGTGTTGTTGGCCATGATGCATGCAAACCCAATGGTATATGGCTTATATGAATCATCAGCATTCTGTTTGGTTCCAACTAATACAAGTTGTTAAAAATCAGTTGAGTCGATTCAAAACTTTAGTTTGTTAATCAAGCTGTATCAGTCTGCTGCAACCGAGAAAGTGAGAGTTAGTGTTTGGAGGATCTTAGGCATACTTGTATTTTCTTGTTCATGCTTCCATTTTTCATGAAGATCTATCTGAATTTCCTAATTCTAACTTCTAGAAAATTTGCAACAATGTTCATCCTTGCGGTTTGGATTAAAACCTGGGAGTCTGAGTTTGTTACTTTATAAGTCACAATGTTTGTAATTGATCATCAGACTTTGATAGTGTAAATTTTATTCGTCATATAATATCAACTACTACTTAGAAGTTACAGGGTAGAAATTCCACTTTTGGTACTGACGATTTCTTCTTGCAGTTGAGGTCCATTTCTTTTGGTGTGAAGATCCATCTCTTTATTTATTTATTATTTCAATAGAGCTTTCTTCGAGGGGTTTCATCATGTTGCTTAATTTTTCGTACCTCAAGAAGACGGGAGCACTATACCATTACCTACTACTCACCAGAGGATACCATTTTCTGAGCCAGGAGGGCCGGGCAGGAATAATTGCAGCTAATGCTGCTATATGGGGTGTACTCGGAGAATGTTGAAATGGTTATTGAGAGAACAGAGATAGGATGATGTTGTTATGTTTAGTAGCAAGGTCTGTCCTGTCTAGGGAGCAGGGAATTAAATTGTGTTTTTCTCTAAATCTTTCACACGGAGAACATAACCAGATGGGACGGATACGGCAGATCCATTTTTTTTTTTTGATAAATCCAAAATTCCATTAAGAAAAGCCACAATACAAAGCAAAAACAAGAAGCAAGACCAGAGGACACAATGAAAACCCCTGAACTAACAACTCATTTGAAACGAAAATACGATACATTAGGATATTCAACCGAATCTAAAAAATCGGTGGATGTGAATACGGCAGATCCACATCCACCGATTTTGAGTTGATTTCGGAAATTATGATTAGCACCAATGAGAAAACTTTGTTATTAGGATGGTTGACGGATTTTCTTCACAACATAGAATTAGGATTTCCATATTTATTTATTTTTTTCCTTTGTGAAACTCGGTTTAGAGAGAAGATTAATTATTTATTTTATTTTATTTTTTAATAATAATGATGAAATTATTCTTCTACTACTCAAACTTAAAAATCATTGCCAACTAAGATTAAATGTTTTTGTTTTAGTATTTATATTAGAAATTTAGTGTTAGGATTTAGAACGTCCTATCATCCATCCAAGGGGCCTTGAAATTTTAGTAAGCCTCAAACAAGTAGGGTAAAGCCCCGTTTGGGAATGCTTACAAGTGAATGCGGATTATTATTACTTGAATAAACATAACAAAATTGACATGCAATCCTAGTTGGCAAAAGAAAGACATTTTCAATATTTCAATATTTAAAACTTATATGTAATTAACTGATTAGCAAGTATGGAAAATATTTTCCAGTTAACCTACAGTAAAGGAAAATATTGAAAGGCTGATCTTTTTTCCTGATCTCAACAACACTGTAAAAAGGTGGGCTAAGCTAATATATGATTTACTGTAAAAGGCTGATTTTTTTTTCCTAATCTCAACAACACCGAAAGGACAATTCCTAATCTCAACAACACCGAAAGGACAATTCCATATCTTCATTCACAACTCTAGTAAAAGGACACAACCTAATTCTTCATTTACAACTTTGCCGGTAGGAAAATAAAAAGGTGGGCTAAGCTAATATATGATTTACTGTAAAAGGCTGATTTTTTTTTCCTAATCTCAACAACACCGAAAGGACAATTCCATATCTTCATTCACAACTCTAGTAAAAGGACACAACCTAATTCTTCATTTACAACTTTGCCGGTAGAATAATGCTTCATCATCAACACCTGAAAGACGGAAAATAACAACGCAGTTAGCAAGACCGAACAACTAACAGTGCCAACAAACAGTAGAAACCTCTTATACATGTTATCCTTGCATCTCAATCAACAAGATGCACAATGAGAAAAGCGGTTTATGTTTCAACTTAATCCAAACTGAAACCAAAGTGCACGACAGTTCACCAAGCCTTACAAAGAGGATGAACCCGAACAAAAAACAACTGGTTTCTGTCTTCATATAGACTGTCAAAGTTCAGAAAGAATTGAATTCATGGTTTCCCTGATATAAAGGAAACAAAATCTGACTGTCAACCACATATTACCTAAGATGCAACACATATTCAATCTGACTTCTACTGTCCTAAACAAACCACTTCATTATTTCTCAACAACAAAGTGTTTCCCAAATGGTATTACGACAGACCTATAAACACCAACACATCAAACATTGCATATATTACTTAATTAAAGTAGGAAAATTTACCTCATATCACTCTTCGGGTAACAGTCCAGTGATTTGGTTTCTCATTTTCACAAACATACTTTCAGTAACTTCGTTGTTCCTTGCAAACTTCGCCATAGCTTCTTTATAGTTCTCTTTGTGTTGAACCTCAGCAGCATTTAATGTCCGTAGCATCGCCTTGACAGTAGCTGGGTCAACAGAAGGGAGGGTGGTTGTTGCTGCAGTTCTCTTTGCATTTCTTGCTACAGGAACTCTTCTGTTTGCAGGCTTAGGAACAGGCACTTTAGAACCAGGTGCGGAACAGGAAGTTACTCTTGGTCTAATACGACTAGTAGCTGCAGCATCCTTTGTCTTGGTAGGGTCTGAAGAAGTAGATGCACTTGGATCAGGAACGTATCTTAACCCAAGAGCGCGAGGACTAATTTGTTTGCGAGCACACCTCCCTTTAAATGAATCTGTACAAACCCAAATCATCGCTTCATAATCTTCGCGTTTGCCTTCCACTAGTCTCCACTTTCCACAGTTGCAGCACTGCACACTCACACGGCCAGAATCTGAACTCTCCTCAACAGTCTTGTCAACATTCAGTTCCCCTCCACCTACAACACTACTCTTCCCTCCTACATTCTTATCAACATTCTTCTCTACCCCAACACCAAAACCTCCTCTACCCCCATTCTTTCCTCCACCTGCGGAGCTCTCCACCACATTCTTCTTCCCTGCGCCAACAGAACTCTCCTCAACAGTCTGCACAACATTCATCTCCTCACCACCTGCAGAACCCTCCCCAACATTCTTTCCTCCCCCATCACCTGCAGAACTCTTGCCATCATCCACATCCCCTCCACCTAAAACACTCTTCATCCCTCCAACATTCTTTACTCCCCCACCACCTGCAATACTCTTACCATCATTCATATCCCATCCATCTACAAGACTATTCACAACATTCTTCTTCCGAACAGTCTTGTCTCCTCCTCTAACTACAGGACTCTCCACCACATTCTTCTCCACACCACCTGAAGTACTCTCCACCACATTCTTCTTCCCTCCTACATTCTTATCAACATTCTTGTCCACCCCTCCACCAAAACCTCCTCCTGATATAACTCCACCTCTTCCACCTCTCCCTCCACTGCCACCACCACCTGCAAAACTCAAAAAGAACCAACACAATGGAAAAAGTACTCAACACGATGGAAAATTGATTAAGTTTGAAGATATAAATAACCAGAATGTTGACTGAAAGTATCCAAAATCAAAAAGAAGCAGTAACTTAAGAGAATATACTCCTAATTTGATAAAACATCCATGACTGTCACTGAATACTTCTAGAGAAGATTCCTTTACTACATTCTTTCCTCGCATTTTCAAGCTCTTTAAATTTCTTTGGATGTTATCGACTCAGATGAAGTACGCAAGTAAGGCCAAGCTCGTTATATCATCACAAATCTTACGAATTCTTAGCAATTTAACCCAGTTTCAATCTCTCAGTCAGAAACATCCAAAGCATTACAGATATCCTTCTTTAATATGCAGAATCTCGTTAAAACAATTGTGTTTCCTGCCAATACCACTAACAGAAACTCACCATTCTTCAAACATTCTGCCTCAAAAGTAAAGCTAAATAAACAAAGTGGCCCTCCAATCACAAACACATACACAATGCACATCCAATGAAGAACTCCATTAGCTGTCATTAACCTAACTAATCTAAAGATGACCTACTCATCTTTGCAGTAAATATGGACATCCAAGTATAATATAAAAGATAACAGACAAAAAAAAAGCACTGATGTTATATTTTTAATAATGAATGACTCTGTTAAAAAGCTAGAAATTCCACATGATCATTCTCGAATCCAGAATCGAAAAAAGATGACAATGAGATATACCTGCTCCGTTAAGTCTCTGCAGAACCCAGCTCAACCCCGGAGAATCTTTCGGCAAATTTTAAAGTGCTTAGAGTCTCAGAGTATGCATCAACATCAGGATTGAGTTGCACAAACATGACAGTCTTTGCCTGACCACCTGTAACATACAATATTACAGAAAAACTGTGAAAGCCGAAAAGGTATGACCATAAGCATATTACGCGCCTTCAAGAACAATAATATAAACCAATCAGAAACAGATTATTTGGATGATTTTTGTTCTAACTGCTTCAATATATAAGAAACTACAGCTAAAACATCCAGAATTAAAAGATTTTCAGTGGAGATGATTAACATGGTGAAAAGAACATCCTCACAAAACCAGCTCCTAGCTATCTTCATGTATGCCTCAAAGCCATGTATCTATGAGGTGCAGAAGAAGTGGTATTTGCCGATCCTCTACGGCCTACACTTCTGCTTTATTATTATTTTATTTTCTCAAAAGAGGCCTGTAAAATCATAAATTAAATACAACAAACTTACCTAGAGAGCTCTGAAGTACTCGAGTTAGTTGGCTATCTGTGTAAGGTACATGATCGTTCTTTTGGGATAGAGAAAACATAACATCGCCAAGGGCAGATAATGATTTGCTTATATATTGTGCTTCCCGGAGTCTGCCCCTAGTTACCTGAGAGCAGTCAATACTTCCACTTCTAGCAAGATCAACTAAGTGGAGACTACCACGCAGTGTGGCCTCTGTAACCAAGTCCGTACATTGCACATGAACTGTAAGAATACTGTATAAACATTTAACTGATATAAGAACTCAACTCTGTGATGAAATTTCTTAAACATGTGTAAGTAATTGAGCAGACTCAACTCATATTTTACTGTAACATCTGAAGGTGTGACATAGAAAATCATGAAGTCAAAATTACAAACCTGTGCGATCTAATACTTCTTTCATTGAGAGCAGTGAGACCTCTTGCCTGTTTTGCTAGTCCAATTCGCATGAATTTTAAGACATCCGAGACTGATTCAACAGGGTGCATGCTGGTGTCAGCAACAGTTAACCCATTCGGTTGCGAGCTAGTACAGATCCTAGTGTGTGCCCGTTAAGGAAAAAATATTCCATCATACATAAAAGGATACTTTACATTGAATTTTGTCTTATAAAACTAGACAGGAGGGTGTGAAAGATGGAGGAAAGATATTTTCATCACAAAGAAGAACACAAGAAAGACAAGAAGTCCAAGCACAAGCGAAAACAGTCGATATTATTGCCATGTCCTAAGAATCTGAAAAGTGTTCCTTCGAAGATCCAACCACACCCTACAGTTCAAGTATAAGCTACTTAAAAAGAATAATAAAAGGTGAAAAATGAGAATTGCATCTAGGAAAGAAAATAAGTGTCTGAGATACATCTATATCCTTCTAACAGAAAAACTTATCAATGGATACTTATTATGAGAGACACCTGTTTGTAGCAAATCACGGACTTGTTCATTATAGACTTCAACCATTTGGACATCAATTTTATATGAAAATGAGCTTCTTCTATTCCAGGACATTTGGAAAAGAACATTAAGGGCTTCGAAATGGATACCCAAATCCTCTGTGGACGATGCATCAAGGCCAGTCTGAAAGACACAATTTCCAGCGAATAATTAGTCAATAACATGAATGTCTATCTTGAATAGATACAAAGACTTGTTGTACTGTAAAGAAATCAAGGAAAGTTCACACACCTTAGTGTTAGTCTTCTCCCAGCCAGACTGACCGAAAGTGAAGATGCAGACATTGTAACCATCAATAACAGATCTTATCACTGGTTGTGTATCTAAAAATACTTCCCCTGAAATAGCAATGAACAAACACGGATGAGTCAAACTCGACAACGATAGACACATTAGGCAAGTCAAACAAAATTCTGGTTTTAGAAAAAGTTTGAGTACCCTTAGTAGCTTGTTGATCATAAACCTTGTTAAACTTGAACAACCTATGACCATCATCTGTGTGTATGGAAGGGTCTGCAATAACAAGCTCCCCATTCTCGCCAATAGATTGTATAGTTGTCTGATTTTTGTCTGTGCATGGTCGTACACGACCATAAACTCTCACATTTCCTATCCAAAAAAACATACACAAGTAAGAAAAACAATTTAGAGCATGAACTTCAGATTTTCTGTTGTTAAGCATTGGTACCTTTTGAGTCTAGAAACTCATTATACAACGTACAATTTTGCTTAAACAGCTCCCAACTCTCTATGAGAAAAACGCGACAACTCTCTTTAGCTCTACTTTCTATGTTTTTAAACTTTGAAATTGCACCATAGGAATAAAAAAGAAAAGGACAATGAGCAATCAATTTAAGATGGTGATTTCTATTATGAAAAATATATACTTCCACCATACGTACCCATGTCAGTAAAGTCCTTTCCATAGTTCTTCATTACATTTACAACGTGATGCATAGACATAGAAGCCTGCCTATATTCCTGTAATGCCTTACAAAACTCTTAGTAATCACACAGTACACAAAACCTTTGGAGTTATTAATTTAGCCGGGATTTTACTACCTGAAGAAGTTGCAAAATGAAGTCCTTAAAATTCTGAAATGCTTCTTCTGTCTTGTACCATTTCTCAACTTCATGCTCAGAAATTTCTTTGAGTTCCTTGAATTTGTGAACCAACTCAGTTAGATGTTCAGTGGCTTCAAAAAAAAAAAAAAAAAAGTATTAGTAATTCATTCATGGATTAATGGGTTATTGTAATGGTAAAACTCTCATACTTACCAGAATCAAAAATACGGAAGAAGTGGATCACAGCGAAGTCCGGACAATGAATGAGATTTTTCCATTTTTTGGAAACCAATTTGCATTCTATGAGTGTTTCAATGGGTAGAAGCTTCAAAATGTTTAATGTTATCTCAGCAGGGAGAAAGTTGAAATAATCCATCAGCTTCATCTCCTGGATTCACCCAAAGGAATACAGAAATCTCGAAGAAGAAAGTTCGGTTGCGGAAACCAGGGGTTTGAGAAATTAGGTTTTTCTTATTGGTTAGAAAAAAATTATGTAGAAGATTTAGCCGATTTGGTGAAACTTGCAAGTCCCAGTACAGACCTATTTGCCTCTATCTTGCGTCCGGCCGATAAAATAGAGGTAGAGGGGATCCAGTGAGCGTGTTTTTTTTTGTTTTTTTGAATCCTATTTTCGGGGCTGTAGAGTGGGGGAGTTTTTGGGGGCTAAATTACTAACAGCGTGTTTGGTTCAAGTTGTTGGACTCCCAGGAATTGGATTACGAGGGAATGGCAACAATTCCCCCGAACCAAACACTGATATAATCTCAGAATTGGATTCCGAGGGAATCCAATTCCCCCCAAATCCCTCTTTTCCATTCCCTCACCATACCGACGGAAAAGAATCCGATAACAGCTAAAAAAAACACGGAACAAAGGAAATGTCGAAATTAACCTTCAAACAAAACTAGTAAATCTAGCTGGTTCTCACATTTCTTTCCTTTCTGAAATCGAGAGACGGAGAGAACGAGAGAAGAGAAGAAAGCCTAGAAAAATCATGAAAATCGACCATGATTGAGAATTGATTCCTGTTAATCATGTTTATTCTTCTTCTTCAACGGGAAACCTTTTCAGCGATTTCGAGGGTGCAACCGCAGTAGCAGGAATTGGGGATTTAGGGTTAGGTAATTTATCACCTCTCTTTGCTTCTCTTTGATTTTAATTTGATTAATTCTTCTCATTTTTTGTGATTTTAGTTTGATTCTTACTGCGATTATTATGTTTTGATACCCCTTTTCTCTGAATCAAGGTTGGTTTGGTAAAAAACTTTTTTGTTGTATGCTTGGTGTTGTGGATTATGTTGAGCTGTTGTAGTGTTTGATAATTTGCCCGAATAAGTTTTGGGTTTATGAGGAATTCGATGATCAAGTCATTTTGAGTTTATTTTAGAAATGTCTGTTGAAGGAATTTGTTGGGGGTTTGGTAAATAGGCATCACCAAGTTCTAGTTCATAAGCTTAATTAACTTAGCTTTTCACATCCCTCTTCTAGATTAAGCTATTTCACCTTGATGGATGTAAGCATGTATAATAACTATCTACTTCTGCAGCATCACCCGCTTCTCATGCTCTACTTCTCTTGTAGCTCTTATGCCATCAAATAGTATTTTTGAATGCTTTTGTATAACCTCCAACTGTTGCCACCACACATACCCACAGCCTTGATTTACTTTTATCTTCATTTTAATTCCACTGCATCAAATATTGGTGTTGCACCAACTGCCCATGTTTTTAGGTATCTTGCAACCTCACCTGCCTATCATGTTTCCCCAACTGCGATTCTTGTGCTTCATATACCATCATCTAGTCATGTTGCAATTTTGTAATGCCTGCTCCTGGTTTATTTTATTCTTGTGCTCTGTTACTTCTCTTTTGATGCGTCAACTACTTCACTACCTACTACTCTATATATGTCAAGCTTTAGCAATACTCTATATTTTGTCTTATTTAGTCACATGATTAAATGCCTTTATGCTAGCTTATTTTTCTTAAATGAATGCATGTGACTAACCAATATGCAGTAGTTCAAAATAAAATGGTAACCATATACTACGCACGGAACTATTAGTTCTCATTGGTGAAAATACTAAATTTGGTGCATTTGCTGTCAGTAGCTGGTGTAATTTAGCATTTATTTTAAAGTTACATTGTTGTCATTACCAGCACTTGGGATTGTTTCAATCGGTGATGGATAATGCAAGTATATGTGGTTGAAAATGATTCACTTTTTCATGTGCAAGGTGGTGTATGCTTTCTTGCTCACTTTTTAATATATAGGTCATTGTTGTTGCCTCTTCTACAAGTTACATAATCAGAAGGACATCTCAATTTGCTTTAACTTTTCTGGTAAGTATATGTGCTTGACTGTTCTATATATGTGCATGATATTCTGTCTAAATGTAGCTTGCGTCCATCCTTGAAATACTACACTTGTTTGAGGAGTTGAATAAGATATAAGGGATCACAGAACATGAGGTGATAGATGCGGCATCTATTATAATCGATTCATCTACAAAAACAAAGGTTTTCTTTGGCATGGGGGAAGAAAAACGAGCCAACTATGTGAAGAACAGGATTCTCAAGTAATGTGGCTTGTGTTTGTGAATGAATGTTGGGAGGTACTGATATTGCATGATCTTAGTAATTCTTTAGCTACTACTACAGGTGCATTAGCTCATATGTGCCAGGACAAGGTTATATAGTTCTTATGTAGTAATTATACATCATTTGTTTTAGTATTACAACTTGTTTGTTTAGAATTTTTTGAATTTGAATGATGTGGAACTAGTTGAAACAGTATTTTGGTTTAGAAATTAGAAATTTTAAACTTTAAGAATTGGTTTGTTTTTAGTTATAAAAATTTTCAAATAGGAGGAAGGGTACTAAAGTGATTTGGCATTTCTTGATTATCCTACAATTGGATTATGTCAACCAAACAATAATATTTGAATCAGGAATCTCATTCCTAGGAATCCAATTCCTGGAATTGGATTACCTTGTAATTGTATTCTTGGGCGTCCAACAACTTGAACCAAACACGTTGTAAGTGGAACCTAAATGTTATAGGGGGAGATCAGTTTTGTATAAAAGTTCAAAAATACCCTCTATAATTTTAATGTATTCCCCTTATACCTTCTCATTAACTACCTAATCTAACCATAAAAAAAAAATATGAAAAAATCGGAAGAGAACATTAAAAGAAAAAAAAACCGCCTCATGCCCCCTTCTTATTCTTCTTCTTCTTCTCATATTCTTTTCTTCTTCCATTGAACATTTTTCAACGATTAATCGTCGATTCAAAAAAAAATCGTCGTCGATTAAACTCATTCTATAAAACCATGAAACCTAAGGAAAATCTAGGTCAATCATCGTCGAATCAACCTCCTACTGAAGAGAGAAATCAACTTCTTCAAATGAAGATGGAACTGAAGATCAAGAAGAAGTGAATGAAGGAGATCCACAAGGTGCCGAGACTCCTGATATGACAACAATAAGGTATGAATTCAAAAACACACTCTTTATTTAAGCGTTTCGCTGATTATTCAGTTGGTTTCGAAAATTTTAGGTCTGAAAAAACCGTTTCTGAAAATGCTTACGGCTGGGAGTTCTTTGGTTCCCAGCCGTAAATAGGTATCACGGTTGGGAATTATTGATTTCCAAGCCTTTTAACATTTACACGGTTGGGATATCTAATAACTCTCAGATGTAACTAAACTGACGTGTACGAGATGGAGAATTTCTATCTGTAACTAGTTGTATACGGCTAGGAAATATCCTAGACGTATATTCTCCTATGTTCATAATGTTTTTAGCGGTTGTATCGTTAGGTCTTGGTTTTTCTATCCGTAGCTTTATTTCCTGACCGTAATATTAAGTTTCCTAGCCGTTTATATATTTCGGCTTGGAATTTACTAGCTGTATTTTGGCCTGTGTTGAGTAGTGAACTAGCAATATACCCACGCATAGGTTTTCCTAGCCATAATTGATTTTCGCCTTGGTCGATTATTAAGTTCCCATTCATAATTTTTGTTTCGTCTTGGTCGATTACTACTTTCCCATCTGTAATAGTTGTTGCGTTTTGGATATCCAATTTTCCTAGCCGTGTTTGGTGTTACGGTTTGGTTTTGTCAAATTGTCCCAGACGTATTTCTTATCTACTTTTGGTTTTTTGGCTTGTTTGTCTTGGAACAGAGGAAAATAAAAAAATAAGAAAAGATCTCAAGAAGTAACACCTCGTAGTGACCCGACTCCGCAACCTCGTCACGCAAAACCATTGGGTGCAAACGCAAGGAAAGCAAGTGGAGTTGTGACTGCTGGAGAAAATGAAGGTGGTGGATATGGAGTTGGAGTCACTGGAGGAACTGAACTTGTTGTTACTGAAGGAACTGAAGTTGTTGGCACTTCTAGTGGTGGTGGAAATGAAGGTGTACTTGTTATTACCATAGGAACTTAAGTTGGCACTTCTTGTGGTGCTGCTATTGATAAAGGTAAATCCGTAGTTGAGGAGGGCAAGGAGGACAAGAAGGATGGAAAGAAGAAGTATAAACCTAAGACAATTCCAAGAGAAGTAATTGATGTTATGGAGCCTTTACCTCCCAAGAGGAATGGGAGACCTTCGGGTGAGGCAAGAGATCGTTCCGTCTTGATTAGCTACACGTCTTCATGGGCTGCTAGGGTTTGTGGCACAAAGATAATAAATCATTTTATTTTATTTTTTGAAGCATGTTATTAATTAAAGGGAAATTAGGTTACAATTTGTCGTGGGTACATGGTACCCACGGAATCATGAAATAGTATTTGACTAATAAAATATGGGATTGCCTGGTCCCATATTTTAGTTGATAAATTCCCCGTTTGACTTCCATCTGCCGCATGATTGGCTAACCCGTCTGCCGCTTGATTTCCTTCCCTGTAGTTGTGCTGAATAGCAGCCTGCGGGATTTGTCGAAATCTGATTTTTATTTCCTCTATCATTCATGATATGTTCCAAGGTGGTGGGGTAGAGGAAGTGATGAATCGCAGAAGGTTCTCTAAATCTGTTTCAAAGAGAACTCTTGGCCATTGTCTTTTTGTTGATGTTCTTGATGCCAATAGTAGAGCCCAGGTTTCTGCAATTAAGGCAGTCGTAATTCCTAGTGGTTGAGCTAAAGCCATTAAAGTTTTTGCGTCAGAATCTCTGCATATGAATCATTCCCCCGCAAATCCTGGGTGACCTCTGGCTGCTCCATTCTGGTTATTTATATCTTCAAACTTAGTCAACATTCTGTTTTATCGAATAACTTTGTGATTACTTTTTATATCTTACCTATCGGAGATGAATCTCGAGAAAATCTTAGAGAAGATAGTACTCAACACGATGGAAAAATTAATATCAGAATACGCAACTACAGAGAAAATAGTATGAATCGGATTTAAAATCCTAATGAAGTCTTTAAGTCGTTAACCTACACGGTTTTTGTATAAACTCAAGGTTAAAGGAGAATCGACTCTAGTTGTAACTAGTATCGCACATGAGGTGTGGGGATTAGGTTTCCCAATTGCTAGGGCTTTCCCTTATATAGTCTTCAGATCAGGGTTTGCTTAAAAACAAAGCATTCATTATTCACCGTTAGACGAAATCATGATTTAAGATGCAAGCTAAGTTTTGCTTGAAACCAAAGCAATATCTCTCCATCATTGATGGACTTAGCTTGTCACACACAAATGAAATATACTTCATTTAGATATGGGTAACCGTACCTAAATATGTAGCAACATCTATGGTAGGTTGCTAATACCTTAAAATGGTGTAGTGTTGCAAACTCTGATTTGAAGACTATATAAGGGAGAACTCTAGCAATTGGGAAACATAATCACCACACCTCATGTGTGATACTAGTTGCGACTAGAGTCGATTCTCCTTTAACCTTAGGTTTTCTAGAATACCCTGTAGATTAACGACTTGAAGACTCCATTGGGATTGTTAAGCCAAACCCAATTATTTTCTCTGTAGTTTCATGTTCTGATATTACTTTGTTATATTGTATTGAGTACTATGTTCTCTAAGATTTTCTCGAGATTTATCTCCGATGGGTAAGATATAAAAAGTAGCCACAAATCTATTCGTCTCATTCTTTGTGATTCCACAATAACTTGTTTGACTTATATATCATTAGGTTATTATGAGGTGATTGATATTATTAGGATGTTCTTCGGGAATATAAGTCTGGTGTATCAATTGGTTCATGTTCACATTGATTTATTAAAAAACGGAACAAAAACCCGTAGTTATTTCTGTGGGAGACAAATTTATCTATTCCAATATAATTTTCTGTGCGAGACAGATTTGTTTATCAAGCCTTCGACTTTGGATCGTAACAACTCTTAGTTGTGGGTGAGATCAACTAAGGGAATCAAGTGCGTAGAATCCGGTGTGGTTAAAGAGGCGTGAGGAATGCGACCATACCTTGATCAATGCGAGATTGATTAGGGCTCAACTACATTCTAGTCCGAAGTTAATTTGTAGTAGGCTAGTGTTTGTAGCGGCTTAATATAGTGTGGTGTTCAAAATAAGACTACGTCGTGGTTTTTTTTTTTGCATTTGCGGCTTCCTCATTAACAAACTTCTGGTGTCTGTGTTATTTCTTTTCTGAATTATATTTTCTAAATAATTAAAATATCATAAGTTGTGCGTAGTTCAATCAATTAGATAATCCAACCTTTGGTTGTTGATATAAATTGATTGACACTTGAAAACCGGTCTTTGGTACCATTAAAGTTGTTTCCCATATTAATCCGGCTCACAAATTTATATTTATTCGATTGCAGATTGATTTAAGAAATAGAGATATCACTCTTGGATGTATTTTCCTTGACTGAGTCTGAATGTCTAGTTGATTCTCTCGTTGGAGTTAGTCCATACATATTGCCTAAACGAAATATTGGGTGTGGTTGTTGTATTATTCAGGAGAACAAAAAAACACTTACTCGGATTAATATGAGAAACAACTTGAACGGTACCAAAGACCAATTTTCAAGTGCGATCAATTTATATCCACAACCAAAGGTCGGATTATCTAATTGATTTAACTATGCACAACCTGTGATATTTCAACTATATAGAAAATATAATGCGGAAAATAAATAACACAGATACCAGAAGTTTGGTTAACGAGGAAAACACAAATACAAAAAAAAAACCGGGATCTAGTGCAGTATTGAATACCACACTGTATTAAGCCCCTACAGACACTAGACTACTATAAATTAATTTCGAACTGTAATATAGTTGAACCATAACCAATCTTACATTGATTAAGGTACGGTCGCATTTCTTATGCCTCTTGAACCACGCCGGATTCTGGGCACTTGATTCCCTTAGTTGATCTCACTCACAACTAAGATTTGATATGACCTATAGTCTAAGAATTGATAAACAAATCTGTCTTATATAGAAAAGTATATTGGGATAGATAAATCTGTCTCCCACTGAAATACCTACGAGTTTTTGTTTCGTCTTTTGATAAATCAGGGTAAACCGGAACCAATTGATACACGGTATTTTCGAAGAATATCCTAATAATATCAATCACCTCACAATAGTCTTAATCATATGGAAGCGAAATAAAATATTGTGGAATCACAAAGAATGAGACGAAGAGATTTGTGATAACTTTTTATATCTTACCTATCGGAGATAAATCTCGAGTAAATCTTAGAGAAGATAGTGCTCAATACGATAGAACAAAGTAACACCAGAATACACAACTACAGATAAAATAGGTGGGTCTGGCTTCACAATCCCAATGAAGTCTTCAAGTCGTTAACCTACAAGGTTTGAAGAAAACCTATGGTTAAAGGAGAATAGACTTTAGTCACAACTAGTATCGCACAAGAGGTGTGGGGATTAGGTTTCCCAATTGAAAAAGCGGGGGTCTAACAACCTCACCCAATATTTCGATTAGCAATCTGTATGGACAACTCAGAGTTGTTTTTCTAGAGAATCAACTAGACTCAATCAATAGAAAATACTCAAGGAGTTGTTATCTCATTCTTTCGATTTGATTTAACCAAGAAAATATGATTCAAGAATCTAATCAAAGAGAGATAACTTGGATGGTACCAAAGACCAATATCCAAGTGTTAATCGATTTAAATAAACAACCAATAGGTCGGATATTCTAATCGATTGAACAACGCACAACCTGTATTATTTCAATTATATAAAAATATAATGCAGAAAATAAATAACACAGACACCAGAATTTTGTTAACGAGGAAACCGCAAATGCAGAAAAACCCCGGGACCTAGTCCAGATTAAACATACAATGTATTAAGCCGCTACAAACACTAGCCTACTCCAAATTAACTTCGGTGTGGACTGTAGTTGAACCCTAATCAATCTCACACTGATCCAAGGTACAGTTATGCTCCTACGCCTATGATCCCAGCAGGATAATGCGCACTTGATTCCCTTAGCTGATCTCACCCACAACCAAGAGTTGCTATGACCCAAAGTCGAAGACTTTAGCAAACATATCTGTCTCACACAGAAAAATCTACAAGATAGATAAATTCGTCTCCCACGAATAAACCTATGAGTTTTGTTCCGTATTTTGATAAATCAAGGTGAGCAGGAACCAATCAATAAAACGATACTTATATTCCTGAAGAACAACTCAGTTTTATCAATCACCTCACAACAGAATTAATCGACGTAGCGAAAAAAGATATTGTGGAATCACAAACGATGAGACGAAGATATTTTTGATTACTTTTATATCTTGCCTATCGGAGATAGAAATCTCAAGCCAATTATTACAATTGTACTCGTACAATAGAAACAGCAAGATCAGATCACATAACTACACGAAAACTAGTATCGGCCTGGCTCACAATCCCAATGAAGTCTTTAAGTCGTTAACCTGTTTTTAGAAGAAGAAAACCAAAGGTTAAAGGAGAATCGACTCTAGCTTAGCAAACTAGTATCACACAGAATGTGTGGGGATTAGGTTTCCCAGGTGCTAGAGTTATCCCTTATATAGTCTTTCAAATCAGGGTTTGCAATCAATGTTAGCTTAGTAACAAAGCATTCAATATTCACCGTTAGATGAAAACCTGATTAGATACAAGCTAATATCTCTCAACCGTTAGATCGAAAACTTATCTTGCCATACACACATGTACTTGACGATTTTGGGTTTGTGTAACCGTACCCAAACGTGTACAATAATTAGTTCAAGATTAGTAAACCAAATGGTTAGCCAAATGATAACTTTCATATCAACCATATTCTTCTTCACCATAACTAGTCCAAGTGACTCAAATGAACTAGTTAGAGAGTTGTTCAATTTCTATGAGATCTTATTTACTACACAAGACACAATTGAAGCAAAAACGATGTGATTCACTCGAATCGATTCATGAACTATAAATCCACGGTTTGCAATAACATTCCTTAGATAATTTAAATAAGTTCACGAACATCGTTTTTAGACATAACCACTCAAGTTCGCGGACTTAAGTAACCGGTTGGATTTCACAAACTCCAGCTGAAATTCTCGGGTTCGTGAACTTCTATCAGTTCGCAGAATGAAACCAAGCTTCAACTCCAGCAAAAATTCTCTGGTTCGAGAACTACGCTCGTTCGTGGACTGAGTTTGCGGACTGGGTTGACTGCTCAAGTTCCGGTTTTCACTTGATCAACAAAGTTCACAAACTTCGGTTCAAGTACATAAGGACTTATACATATACGTATTACCACAACAATATTTATATCCCCAGTGGTTATATTGTCTAAACTCTCATTTCAATCATTGAAACATTCTCAGAGGACGTCATATAGTTGTTATTCACGAACTAGTTTTCGTCAGAGCAATTTCCAAGGTGATTGAAACATAACATGACTTTCGTCACTAAGCAAAGATGAACTTGTCTAAAACGACTTTTGTCTCAAGATAGGAGATAGAGTAGATAGACTTTTGAGTGATAGATAAGTTCAAGTCTCCACATACCTTTTAGTCGATGGAGATCCACTAGTTCCTTGAGTATTACTTCGTCTTGTATGATGATTACCATGGAGTTCTTGAGCTCAACTATACTTTTTATCCTAGTCCAAGACCTTAGCTATAGTAGACTAGAAATCAAGACTTTATAGTTTTGATCACTAACATTGAAAAACATGCTTGATATAGCAAAGCATGCGAGTTCGACCGAGCAGTGCTCTAACAATCTCCCCCTTTGTCAATTTTAGTGGCAAAACTATTAATACATATGGAATACAAAAAATATATAAATAAACTTTGTAGCTCCTATTCCACATGTCTAATATTCAACAATACTCGAAATCTTCGTCATTTCCAAGTAATCCAATAATCCCAAAGGTTGTAAGTTTAGCATCATCGTTGTTGAAAATCTGTAGCTATAACAATGAGAAAAGCATCAGTTCTCAATCATTGTTATACATTGTCATAGTATTATTACACAGCGTCAAAGTCCAATTGCATCACAACTTCAACAACAATACTATGGTGATACTTTACTGCCCCTTAGTCAATACTCCATCTCACATGGAAACCACTCCCCCTTATAAAATGATCCGAAAACCATATGTAGTTGTAGTGTGAACTACAATTAATTCTCCCCCTTTTTGTCAATAAAATTGGGAAAGGTACAAGAACGGGATCCTAATGAAATTTCCGTAAGAGACATTTCATGACCAAAGGTAAATATGTATCATCTTGGTTAGATGCAATTATAAAGCCGAAGCTAAATGCATTCATCAAGGAGTTTATAAATACGCAAGATAACCCCTCTAATATTCCACAGCCGCACTCCCCACAAAGATTTGGCAATTAAGCACAAGTTCAAAAGAACTCTCCCCCATAATATGTCATTCCCTGAGAAACAACAAGAGCGACCTTAATTTCAAAAGATAAGAAGGATTTATTTAGACTCAACAAATTACATACAAGTATGAATTTGGAATACAACAAGAAATATTCAATCAAATTAACCAAAGTGAACCAAGATTAATTTGACTAAATATGCTCAACACAAGTAAACATAAGGAGACTTAAAAATCAATTAAATTAATCACAAGAAAACTTGCAAATAATCTAATTGTCATACTCAACCAAACTAATTACAAGAGTAATCAATTTAATTGGCCACACTCGACATAAGAAAATCTATGGAGCAATGACTAAGTTAATCATAAAAATAACCATCCGAGTCGATCATGCTCAACATGAGAAGAAATTATGGAGTGCTAACTAAATAACCATACTAGATGATTGATTTAGTTCATTTGGGCTCAACATAAGAGATTATGTAACCCCGACTAAGATTATCATAACATGACAACCTTAATCGTACATGTACTCAACATAAGAAAACTTATGGAATAAAAACTAAACAACCACACAAGTTGATTAATGATCAACATATAACATCTCATGGAACATCCAACCATGCCAATAAGAAATCGACTTAGTTGTATCGTGCTCAACATGAGATACACAATGGATCCTTCACGGTAATACATAAAAAATTGATCAATAAGGATCTATACCGTGGATAACACAAGGATTTTTTCTATGTTTTATCACCATTTGCACAATGACACACAATAGACATAATCCTTGAATCACAAAAGATTTTAACCTATCTTACATCAATAATTGACAATATAGGCTTAACTTTTGTGTTTGTCAAAAGGTTATTCATCCTTTTATCAATATTTACATATCAATTCACGAACGACTTTACTTTTGACAAAATATGGGACAATCAAGTTCACGGACATAAACACAATATCCCATCAAAATATTGCAATATATAAACCATAAAGATTAATACTGCAACCATCATCTTCCAAACAAACTTAGAATTTTTAAACCAAAAAATCTAAAAGCAAGAAGATGAAAACATTGAATATAGCTATGTGTAATCACAATAATGGCTATTCCAAGACACTAGTTATTCTTATAAACAAAAGATAAACAATAAAATATTTACTAGACATTAAGACCTTTAAAGAATTCATTATCATCCCCGAACTCCTTGTCGTCAACATCCATGGGAACATAAGGTTCATTAAGAAAGGAGTTTATATCGATGAACCTTCTTGGTTGCTGTTGTCGAACCAGGGATTTCTGAATCTCATGAGTCTTATACAAAAAAGCCTTTATTTGTTGAATCTCCTTTTGCAGCTCCTTCAACACTTCAAGAACATCAGAAAACTTCTGAGAATTTGAAGGAACAACTCTTGGCTTCCTCGTATTCCTTGTTTTTATTTTCAAGGTTGGATGCAATGGAGATTTTTCTTTTTCCTTCATGATTGATGGCTTAACAATCATATTACCTTCTTTTTCATCAGAATACATCATTCTTGGAGAGTCCATAAGCATATGGGTTTGTGAGAGGAATTCACAATTAGCTCAACAAGTAGTCTTAAGATAAAGATAGGTTTTTGAGAAGGAAAAGGAATGTAAGGTTCGAAACCTAAAACAGGTTCGTGGATGATCAAATCATATCCTTATAAAGAGCATAATTGTCGATAGTACCCTTTATTCTGTTTGATAGACAAAAAGTAAAAATACTCCTAAGAAAAGAAAAGAAAAAAAAAATCCTAAAGCCTGAGAGGTACACAATCATTGTCTCTTTTGATCAGGCACATGAGACATGATTTTAAGAACAACACAATCAAGTTGCGTTGTGGTGAACTATAATTTGTCCACCAATTTCCTCTTGTGGAGAATCCACAGGCTTCTGTCTACACTAGTGGAAAAAATCCATTTTAAGAAATTTCAGAAGTGTCGTATTAACGGTAAATACGACAATTTGAAGTTGTCGCTGAAAGTGTCGTAGATTCAGTGTCTTTTTATGGAACGACACTTTATGTTTGACTTAGAATTACGATACTTTCCAACTACCGCTAGGTACGATACTTGTTGTACGTCGTTGATTTAATTTATTTTAATATAAAAATAATAATTCAGACCTAGCTGACTGATTTCAGCAATTCTGACTGGGGTGAAATAAGTCTGAATCAGACTAAAATTACACTGAAATTTAAATTCAAATGAAACACAAACACAGAATTTATGAAATACAAAATGAAAATTCCATTATTTTAAGATTGTAAATTTAGTTCAAAATCATACAATAAAGGATTCATGTCCTAAAGAGAAGTGCTACAACTAAAGAAAAAAATAAATCAATTTACAAGGATTCTATAATCAGTTTCAGTGAATATGATTTGGGAGCCAGCTTCATTGGTCACAAAACACAGAATTTGTAGAACTTAAAATCTCTTGGTCCTAATATGATTCTAGAAACATAGAATCATGCATAATCATCATGGGAGGAGATACTTTCGGATGATGTATTCATACAAGTCTATGTTGTTCATAAAGGCAACTGCAAACCAGCAAACGGAGATACTTTCGGATGATGAACTCATACAAGTCCGATGTCTTAGATAGTTCTTGGTGCTACTCATCTTGGACTTCGCTTACAATTCTCTGCCAAAACGAAGGTGCACAAAATGAATACCAGGCACTTATCAATGTAGACACTAAAATAGTAGATAAATTAACAAGCACGTTCAAATGATATACATAATACCATGTAAGTCTTACGGAAGAAAACTTCCAGCAATCTAAGTTCCACCTTGAATGAGACAACTCGATCTTCATATAAGTGCTGGAAGTTTTCACCTGTACATTCAAATAGTTGGATTGAAGGCATAAGTTTAACACAATTGGATAACAAAAGTACAAAGGAATATAACATCAACATATAAACTCAAAATAATTTTAAAATCCAGGATTCAGTTTTAAGCAATCTAGAGATTATCGGTACCATGTCACTAATGTGATGCATGAAACTCCTAAAACTAAGGGCTACACTGTCAACTATTAGTTTATGATGTAGGTTTGTTGCTCCAACACTTTTCACACTTTTAAGGAAAATGGGGGTATATAAGATAAGATTGTGAACTGAATTAAACATGCCTCTTCATGCATTTTGGATTGACAGCAATAAGACTGGACTGAACTTATCAAATCAAAACAGGTCATCTAGGTGTAAGAAGTATCATAAATCCCAGTAGTCTAATCTTTCACTTCTAGTGGCTACTTAATAACCATGACACTAAAATACAAAAACCAAAGCAATAAACTCATAAAACCTTATATACAAAAACCTTACAAGATAGATAAATTCGTCTCCCACGAATAAACCTATAAGTTTTGTTCCGTCTTTTGATAAATCAAGGTGAACAGGAACCAATCAATAAAACCAGACTTATATTCCTGAAGAACAACTCAGTTTTATCAATCACCTCACAACAGTCTTAATCGACGTAGCGAAAAAAGATATTGTGGAATCACAAACGATGAGACGAAGATATTTTTGATTACTTTTATATCTTGCCTATCGGAGATAGAAATCTCAAGCCAATTATTACAATTGTACTCGTACGATAGAAACAACAAGATCAGATCACATAACTACACGAAAACTAGTATCGGCCTGGCTCACAATCCCAATGAAGTCTTTAACCTGTTTTTAGAAGAAGAAAACCAAAGGTTAAAGGAGAATCGACTCTAGCTTAGCAAACTAGTATCACACAGAATGTGTGGGGATTAGGTTTCCCAGGTGCTAGAGTTCTCCCTTATATAGTCTTTCAAATCAGGGTTTGCAATCAATGTTAGCTTAGTAACAAAGCATTCAATATTCACCGTTAGATGAAAACCTGATTAGATACAAGCTAATATCTCTCAACCGTTAGATCGAAAACTTATCTTGCCATACACACATGTACTTGACGATTTTGGGTTTGTGTAACCGTACCCAAACGTGTACAATAATTAGTTCAAGATTAGTAAACCAAATGGTTAGCCAAATGATAACTTTCATATCAACCATATTCTTCTTCACCATAACTAGTCCAAGTGACTCAAATGAACTAGTTAGAGAGTTGTTCAATTTCTATGAGATCTTATTTACTACACAAGACACAATTGAAGCAAAAACGATATGATTCACTCGAATAGATTCATGAACTATAAATCCACGGTTTGCAATAACATTCCTTAGATAATTTAAATAAGTTCACGAACATCGTTTTTAGACATAACCACTCAAGTTCGCGGACTTAAGTAACCGGTTGGATTTCACAAACTCCAGCTGAAATTCTCGGGTTCGTGAACTTCTGTCAGTTCGCAGAATGAAACCAAGCTTCAACTCCAGCAAAATTTTTCTGGTTCGAGAACTACGCTCGTTCGTGGACTGAGTTTGCGGACTGGGTTGACTGCTCAAGTTCCGGTTTTCACTTGATCAACAAAGTTCGCAAACTTCGGTTCAAGTACATAAGGACTTATACATATACGTATTACCACAACAATATTTATATCCCCCAGTGGTTATATTGTCTAAACTCTCATTTCAATCATTGAAACATTCTCAGAGGACGTCATATAGTTGTTATTCACGAACTAGTTTTCGTCAGAGCAATTTCCAAGGTGATTGAAACATAACATGACTTTCGTCACTAGGCAAAGATGAACTTGTCTAAAGCGAAAGCTTTACCAACACACATTTCGAAAAATAAATAAGCGAGATATACTCAGCTCAAAATATCACATGTGTATATCTTTAGTCTATATAGTAAAACGACTTATGTCTCAAGATAGGAGATAGAGTAGATAGACTTTTGAGTGATAGATAAGTTCAAGTCTCCACATACCTTTTAGTCGATGGAGATCCACTAGTTCCTTGAGTATTACTTCGTTTTGTATGATGATTACCATGGAGTTCTTGAGCTCAACTATACTTTTTATCCTAGTCCAAGACCTTAGCTATAGTAGACTAGAAATCAAGACTTTATAGTTTTGATCACTAACATTGAAAAACATGCTTGCTATAGCAAAGCATGCGAGTTCGACCGAGCAGTGCTCTAACAATCTCCCCCTTTTTCAATTTTAGTGGCAAAACTATTAATACATATGGAATACAAAAAATATATAAATAAACTTTGTAGCTCCTATTCCACATGTCTAATATTCAACAATACTCGAAATCTTCGTCACTTCCAAGTAATCCAATAATCCCAAAGGTTGTAAGTTTAGCATCATCGTTATTGAAAATCTGTAGCTATAACAATGAGAAAAGCATCAGTTCTCAATCATTGTTATACATTGTCATAGTATTATTACACAGCGTCAAAGTCCAATTGCATCACAACTGCAACAACAATACTATGGTGATACTTTACTGCCCCTTAGTCAATACTCCATCTCACATGGAAACCACTCCCCCTTATAAAATGATCCGAAAACCATATGTAGTTGTAGTGTGAACTACAATTAATCACCCCCTTTTTGTCAATAAAATTGGCGAAGGTACAAGAACGGGATCCTAATGAAATTTCCGTAAGAGACATTTCATGACCAAAGGTAAATATGTATCATCTTGTTTAGATGCAATTATAAAGCCGAAGCTAAATGCATTCATCAAGGAGTTTATAAATACGCAAGATAACCCCTCTAATATTCCACAGCCGCACTCCCCACAAAGATTTGGCAATTAAGCATAAGTTCAAAAGAACTCTCCCCCATAATATGTCATTCCCTGAGAAACAACAAGAGCGACCTTAATTTCAAAAGAGAAGAAGGATTTATTTAGACTCAACAAATTACATACAAGTATGAATTTGGAATCCAACAAGAAATATTCAATCAAATTAACCAAAGTGAACCAAGATTAATTTGACTAAATATGCTCAACACAAGTAAACTTAAGGAGACTTAAAAATCAATTAAATTAATCACAAGAAAACTTGCAAATAATATAATTGTCATACTCAACCAAACTAATTACAAGAGTAATCAATTTAATTGGCAACACTCGACATAAGAAAATCTATGGAGCAATGACTAAGTTAATCATAAAAATAACCATCCGAGTCGGTCATGCTCAACATGAGAAGAACTTATGGAGTGCTAACTAAATAACCATACTAGATGATTGATTTAGTTCATTTGGGCTCAACATGAGATTATGTAACCCCGACTAAGATTATCATAACATGACAACCTTAATCGTACATGTACTCAACATAAGAAAACTTATGGAATAAAAACTAAACAACCACACAAGTTGATTAATTTAGTTCTTAATGATCAACATATAACATCTCATGGAACAGCCAACCATGCCAATAAGAAATCGACTTAGTTGTATCGTGCTCAACATGAGATACACAATGGAGCCTTCACGGTAATACATAAAAAATTGATCAATAAGGATCTATACCGTGGATAACACAAGGATTCTTTCTATGTTTTATCACCATTTGCACAATGACACACAATAGACATAATCCTTGAATCACAAAAGATTTTAACCTATCTTACATCAATAATTGACAATATAGGCTTAACTTTTGTGTTTGTCAAAAGGTTATTCATCCTTTTATCAATATTTGCATATCAATTCACGAATGACTTTACTTTTGACAAAATATGGGACAATCAAGTTCACGGACATAAACACAATATCCCATCAAAATATTGCAATATATAAAACCATAAAGATTAATACTGCAACCATCATCTTCCAAACAAACTTAGAATTTTTAAACCAAAAAATCTAAAAACAAGAAGATGAAAACATTGAATATAGATATGTGTAATCACAATAATGGCTATTCCAAGACACTAGTTATTCTTATAAACAAAAGATAAACAATAGAAGATTTACTAGACATTAATACCTTTAAAGAATTCATTATCGTCCCCGAACTCCTTGTCGTCAACATCCATGGGAACATAAGGTTCATTAAGAAAGGAGTTTATATCGATGAACCTTCTTGGTTGCTGTTGTCGAACCAGGGATTTCTGAATCTCATGAGTCTTATACAAAAAAGCCTTTATTTGTTGAATCTCCTTTTGCAGCTCCTTCAACACTTCAAGAACATCAGAAAACTTCTGAGAATTTGAAGGAACAACTCTTGGCTTCCTCGTATTCCTTCTTTTTATTTTCAAGGTTGGAGGCAATGGAGATTTTTCTTTTTCCTTCATGATTGATGACTTAACAATCATATTACCTTCTTTTTCATCAGAATACATCATTCTTGGAGAGTCCATAAGCATATGGGTTTGTGAGAGGAATTCACAATTAGCTCAACAAGTAGTCTTAAGATAAAGATAGGTTTTTGAGAAGGAAAAGGAATGTAAGGTTCGAAACCTAAAACAGGTTCGTGGATGATCAAATCATATCCTTATAAAGAGCATAATTGTCGATAGTACCCTTTATTCTGTTTGATAGACAAAAAGTAAAAATACTCCTAAGAAAAGAAAAGAAAAAAATTTCCTAAAGCCTGAGAGGTACACAATCATTGTCTCTTTTGATCAGGCACATGAGACATGATTTTAAGAACAACACAATCAAGTTGCGTTGTGGTGAACTATAATTTGTCCACCAATTTCCTCTTGTGGAGAATCCACAGGCTTTTGTCTACACTAGTGGAAAAAAGCCATTTTAAGATATTTCAGAAGTGTCGTATTAACGGTAAATACGACAATTTGGAGTTGTCGCTGAAAGTGTCGTAGATTCAGTGTCTTTTTATGGAACGACACTTTCTGTTTGACTTAGAATTACGATACTTTCCAACTGCCACTAGGTACGATACCTGTTGTACGTCGTTGATTTAATTTATTTTAATATAAAAAAAATAATTCATACCTAGCTGACTGATTTCAGCAATTCTGACTGGGGTGAAATAAGTCTGAATCAGACTAAAATTACACTGAAATTCAAATTCAGATGAAACACAAACACAGAATTTATGAAATACAAAATGAAAATTCCATTATTTTAAGATTGTAAATTTAGTTCAAAATCATACAATAAAGGATTCATGTCCTAAAGAGAAGTGCTACAACTAAAGAAAAAAATAAATCAATTTACAAGGATTCTATAATCTGTTTCAGTGAATATGATTTGGGAGCCAGCTTCATTGGTCACAAAACACAGAATTTGTAGAACTTAAAATCTCTTGGTCCTAATATGATTCTAGAAACATAGAATCATGCATATTCATCATGGGAGGAGATACTTTCGGATGATGTATTCATACAAGTGGTAGGCTCAGAAAGATACCTACTACTATGTATAAACTGCAAGTGCACAGTGTCGACAAGCAACACAGGGCAAGCACAGGTCGAACCACAGAGACTTGGTGGGTGTAGAAGTGATTCCAAAATATTACTAAACTGATTCAAATAAGAGTAACACAATATTTTTGGTGCCGATACGACGAGATAATTTTCAAGTAACTGAAATAATAAAAGTAAAAGATGCAAATAACACAATGAGAATATGGATACTACATCTTTCAAATCCACAACTAACTACAATATGCATTTAAGTTATGATGCTATTCTTGTCCTTACAGCAGATTCAAGTCTACCGTATATATAAGGTGTTTCTCCGATGGATAAATTAATCACAACTAAAGTATTTCTCCAAAGCATTAACTGTCTTATTAAAGCACAACTAATCTAAGGATCAATAATATTTTTAAGCATAAGTTGCAGCATAATCAACACAGTGGTATTCTAACTACAATGGATAGATGGCATACATTGTGAGAGCAAAATATTGATAAACTTGGATTAAATTTGATCTCTAAATCATTTTGAACATTCAAGAACACACACAAAGTATAAATAACATATCAGTAGGCTAGAGTTTCATCTAAACTCTAGCAGAGAGTTTTTGAACATGATAAATGAAATTAAAACAGAAAATATAATGTCTGAGAACCCCTAAGCCGGGTCTCCCCCATGAGAGGAGAATTCGAAATTATTTATAGGATGAAATACCCGACACAGCGTGCACCTCCCATCAGACACATTCGTTGGATGCTTCACTTTCGGCGCACGTTCTCCTTTTGTCCCGCAGCCCACGCTTTGTCTCTTTCTTCTTACTTCTTTCTTTTCTTTCCACTTTCTCTTTTCTCCACGAATTCTTTTCTTCTCTCTTCTTTACAACTTGTCTTCTTGCTGTCCTTTCTGCCCACTACCACACTTTTGTATTCTACTCCTCCACGTCTTTGACCACTTTGTCTTCTCCTCCCACGTGGTGCTGTCCTTTCTTTCTTCACGCTGCTGCCAGCTCTTCCTCCCACGACTTGCTTCTCTTTTCTTTCCCCACGAACTTATGTTTCCTCCCACTAGATGATGTTTATTCTTCCCCCACGAATTTGTGTCTCTTTGAATTCCCATGATTTCGGTCTTCTTCTCCCACTGATGTCTCTTCACGTGCGCCCACAATTTGCTGTTTTTCCCACGAGTGGGTGAGGTGGATGCTTCTACTTTTGATATAACGAGTGAAGACACCGTTGTATGCAGCTCTTAGAACGGTCCAATTTTCTACTCTTTTGGCTACTCAATTCTTCCAAGCTTTATTTAGTACTTAAAAACACAAAATTAATTAATACAAATATTTATTCTTGAAAATGGTAAAAATGCAGAATTTGGGATAATATATGACTTTGAAGTGCGAAAGATGAGTTAAGTGCCAATGAAAAGGTGTATGAATATGCAATATTTGGCACTCATCAAATACCCCCAAACCTGAATTTTACTTGTCCTCAAGTGAAACGTAAAATCCGTAAATCCTAACTATACCACTGTCTCTGGTCTCTCGAATGCATTTAGCGTATGCATCAAGCCTTTAAACCCCTAGGTGTCCCTAGTGGACGAGTTGTAGTCTCGTGAGGGCCTACCAAAGATGTACCCACAAAACCTTCTCCAATTTCAGAGCATCCATAGAAACGTCTTCGTCTTCGATCTTCAACTGTAGATGATGAACTTCGGAATTTCGTAGAACCTTTACATTCTAACCATTTTTTTTTAAAGACCCGCTACACAGCTGATCATCAATTTTTTATTTTTTTTATTTTTTTTAGTGACCCGCTACACAGCTGATCATCAAATACCATACACAAGATCCGAAACAATTTTTTTTTTAGAGACCCGCTACACAGCTGGTCATCATAAGACAACAAAAAAAATGCAAAAGACTACAAAAGATCCTACAAAAGACCCGCTCCACAGCTGGTCAACAAAAAAAATGCAAAAGACTACAAAAAAAAACAACTACAAAAGCCCCGCTACATAGCTGGTCTTGACAAAAACAACCAAAAATAAAATGCAAAAGACTATAAAAGACCCGCTCCACATCTGGTCATCATCATTTTTTTTTTTAATTTTTTTTTTATGTATGATTTTTTTTTTTTTTTTAATAAAAGACTAAAAACTCTATATGCAAAACACACCCCCAAACCTAAACCTAACATTGTCCTCAATGTTTCAAAAGATGATAAGAACACATATCAAGAGAACAAGGTAGAGCAGATTTAAAGGAAAGAGATTACCAAATGCAAAAAGCATGGTGCTAAACCGGAATTGAATGAATGCTTTGAAAGCAACCATTATGAGCACAAGACAAAAAAAAATCGGTTAGCACACATATATATGAAGGAGATTCAAAAATTAACTACTGGATTATATACAAAAAAAAAAAAATAAAAAAAAAATTACCATACACCAACAATCTAAAGAGTTGAGGATCAACCCAAAAGACGGAGTGTGAAAACATCCACAACCTTGCACAATTATAACACAACAATGCAAGTGAGATTGCATATGTGAACGAGTTACCCCCAAACCTAGATTTTTCAATAGATAAACTTTTGGGTACAAAATCTAACAATTTCAAGGGTTCATCACGCAGAAGGTCTAGCTCAAAATGGGCTTTGTTCGGGATGGGAAGAGAAACATCAATGCATTCCAACCGTGGCTCTTCAAAGGTATTGTACTTAGCAGAAAAGTAATCCAAAAGGATTTGAGAGGCACACAGTTCCAATCCTAGATTAGGTAATCTTAGAAAATTTGGTTTTACAATTTCGTTACAAACCATATCTAGGTTGGGTGCAAGAGTTTCAGTCTGTGACTTAGGTAGGAGAGTAGGTACATCTAAGTTTCTCATATGGATGAGGTCAAGAGTACCATTATCATTAATTACATCAACATCTCCTAAATCATCTACAAGTGTTACAACATGCTCACATTCATAAAACAATTGTACAAGCCCAAACTCAGTATCAACATCACAAGTATATGGAATATCAGAAGAACTATCATTCATTAAGGTCAAGCCAGAGAAGCCTAATGTCTCCGAATTTGAAAGTTCGACAATATTTTCAACATGTTCTTCTAACATCATATCATTATCATCATCATCATTAGCATAACATGAATAGTTTATCTCATCTAACATGAATAGTTTATCTCTTCTAACATCATTGGTTTTAAGTTTTTGATTTTTATTTTGTGGGAAGGGTATTTTAGTATTTTCATAACAAAAAATCACCCCTTAGCACACACCATGGGTTGGGGGAAGTAATTCATATCCCCCAATTAGTTTCCATATCCCCCAATTAAAGATTCAATTTTTAAGCATTATCGAAAGCTAAAGTTGATAAATTCCGTGAAGCAGCCGAGAAAATGGTTGTAAGTACTCAAAATATCTACCTAAACTACTTTGGATCTTAGATTTGTTGATAGTATAAATCTCCTTTCATTTTGTTCATTTTTGAGTATTGGATTGTTCATTGTTGTCTACTCATACAGGAGATTCAGTATGTGTAACTTGAGGTTACACATATATATCATGGTGTATTTTAGCATGGAATTTGTATTTTTCTGTTGTTTTTGGTGAATTTGTGAATTTGTTGTGAGTTTTTTTGTTTGATACTGAGAAGAGGATGAAGAAAAAATATTGTTTCAGAAGAACAACTTCAAATTGATGATGTAGACATGCTGTTTTTGGTTTTACAAATATGTGTAACTTGAGGTTACACATATATATCATGTTGTATTTTTAGCATGGAATTTGTATTTTTCTGTTGTTTTCTGTGAATTTGTGAATTTGTTGTGAGTTTTTTTGTTTGATACTGAGAATTGGATGAAGAAACAATGTTTTTTCAGAAGAACAACTTCAAATTGATGATGTAAACATGTTGTTTTTTGTTTTACAGTATGTGTAACTTGAGGTTACACATATATATCATGTTGTATTTTTAGCATGGAATTTGTATTATTCTGTTGTTTTTCGTTTTTTTTTTGTGAATTTGTTGTGAGTTTTTTGTTTGATACTGAGAAGAGTATGAAGAAAAAATATTGTTTCAGAAGAACAACTTCAAATTGATGATGTAGACATGCTGTTTTTGGTTTTACAGTATGTGTAACTTTAGGTTACACATATATATCATGTTGTAATTTTAGCATGGAATTTGTATTTTTCTGTTGTTTTTTGTGAATTTGTTGTGAGTTTTTTTGTTTGATACTGAGAAGAGGATGAAGAAACAATGTTTTTTCAGAAGAACAACTTCAAATTGATGATGTAAACATGTTGTTTTTGGTTTTACAGTATGTGTAACTTGAGGTTACACATATATATCATGTTGTATTTTTAGCATGGAATTTGTATTTTTCTGTTGTTTTTCGTTTTTTTTTTTGTGAATTTGTTGTGAGTTTTTTTGTTTAATACTGAGAAGAGTATGAAGAAAAATATTGTTACAGAACAACAACTTCTAGACATGCTGAGTTTTGAGTTAATGATTGTATATGCTTCCTGTTACTTCTAGATGAAATTGAAAACCAACAACTCTTTCCTGACTAGTTCGTGTTTAACATTTGTACTTATCGATTGATACATTTGGATTGTTATCCATAATACCAAATTAACACCTATCTCATATCCAGGTGGGGTGAATTTTAATGCTATTGCAAGGCTCGTGGAAGTTGATGCACTTGATATGGATATCATTCCAAACCTTAAGGTAAATGTCTCGTTACCTGAATTTCATCTTTCGAAATGTTTTTGTCTATATTTTGTTGTGATCATTTATAAAACTCTTTTATTTGCATGATTGAAGTCTAAATTATCATATGAATTTGGAATTGTATGCTTTCATAATTTATAACAATCACATCTTTGTAGTTTGTATTTAATAACCTCGAGTCAAATGCTATTTTCATGTGTAACTTTTTATTAGATCTGTAACTTATAGATACACAAGCTAAATAGATGTGTAACTATAAGTTACACATGCTAATTTGATGTGTAACTTATAGTTACACAAGTTAAGTGGATGTGTAGCTACTAGTTACACATGATGATTGTTTGCTAGAAAGTTGTGGATGCGGTCATCATAGGTAATTTTCCCTTAAGGAAGACATATATAAGTATGATGCATGTGTAACTCCTAGTTACACAATTCATATGCATGTGTATCTGCAAGTTACACATGCTAATTGAATGTGTAGATTATAGTTACACATGCTAACCGAATATGTTACTGCTAGTTGCACATGCTATGTGGATCTAGTGGTTTGTATCTACGTTATGATTATTTTTGGTTAAATTTACTGGTTTTGTGATGTCTTGTGCATAGAAACACATTAGGAAGTTGGTTGAAGATGGATTCATTAGATGCAAACCAAACCACATTTACTCTTTATCTCATGCACTAAGAATGACAAAATCCAGATTGAGGGGTTTTCACTCTGGATATGGTACGTTATACATAATAATTCACAGTTTTTTTGCTTTTCAGTATTCATAGTGTGTATTTGGATTCCAGACTGCACTGAACCCTTAGCTAGACATGTACTTATGGATTAACTCTGTCATCATTTCTCAGTAGTATGCAAAAGTATGTGTAATTTCTTAGTAGTATGCAAAAGTATGAGAATTTAGAGCAATTGTTCCTGAAATAAGAGAAACGATCGGCTTGTTGTCAATGATGATCGAGGTGATAAGTTAATGCTATTGCAAACAAATCCAGATGCCCCTATATATCTCTGCCTATAGGGAAGTAATGGAAATGGTTTGTTTACGTAAATGTAGGACTAACTAGTGAAACTACGTTAACCATTTTAAGTCCATAGAAAGTCCATAGCGAAAGAAGTGTATGGACAACAGAATGAAATATACATAATTATATAATTTTGTAGGAACTGTTAGCTTTTGAATTTTGACCGCCTTCATACTTTACGGGTACGCAAGCTAATTGCATATAGTAGATTAGCTCCAAGACCATATTATGAAGTCGTGTAGCTACTAGTTACACATGCCAATTGGATATGTAACCTATAGTTACACATGCTAATTGAATGTGTAACTGCTAGTTACATGTGCTAATTATATGTGTAGAAGTTTGAGTAAACCTGAAATGATACATAATTCAATTTATTGGTGTTGGTTGCAGTTGCAGGACATGGGTTACGATGGAATTGATATGTGGTAAGTTATGGCATGTGTCTGAGAACTCAATATTGCATGCTAGATGCATGTTAGGATAAACAGGTGCAGAGTTGCCAATGTATGTTGCTATTGCAGTGGATTTGTCAGGAATTGATGATGGTAAAGAATGATGAAATGAGCCATGGTAGTAGCTGTAGGATAAATGTTGTTGAAACTGTGCATAGTGTTGTGTAAATTTCAATTACACTAGATATATGCATATGTAACTCCCAGTTACACTAGACAGATGTGTGTGTAACTTTTAGTTAAACATGCTAAGAAATTATTGTAAATAAATCTTAAAGTGTAATACATGTAATTTTTTTATGTTTACTTTTTTATGTCTATTTTTTTTTATGTGTAACTTCTCATTACACATTCCATATGGATGTGTAACCTTTGGTTACACATGTTATATGCATGTGTAACTTCTGCTTACACATGCGTAACCCTTTCATGCCATACCCATGTGTAACTTCTGGATACACATGCTCGTTGCATGTGTAACTTCAGATTACACATTCATATATTATTGGTGGTCGGCGATGGTCGGCGGTGGTGGTTTCTGGCAGTGGTGGTTTCTGCTGCTGATGGTGGTCACCGGCGGAGGTGGTGCCGGTGGTTTCGGCGTTGGTGGTCGCCGGCGGAGGTGTTTGTTGGTGGTGGCGGTCGCCGGCGGAGGTGGTTGGTGGCGGCGGTGGTCGTCGAAGATGGGGGCTGGTGGCGGCGGTCGTCGGAGGTGGTGGTTGGTGGTGGTGGCGGTCGTTAAAGATGGTTGTGACATCATGTTTGCTGTATTTTAATATTTTGGGCTTAAATTTTTATTTTATTTGGGGCTTGAAAATATATAAAAGGGTATGGTTATCTTTTAATAACTCGGGGCCTAGATTTAAACTTCTTTTAACTAGGGGCCTCATATTATGGGTTATTCATGGGTTGGGCCTTAGCCTAATTTTCCCTTCTACATATCCACATAAGTATCTATATAAAGGCCCAAATACATATAAACTAGGCGCCAAGCCCAAATCATCTTTTGGAAAAGTCCAAAATGCATGCAAGTTTGCTTTTATACCCCATGCAAGTTTGCTTTTAATTATACCCCACTTTGTTCCCCTAATCTCATCTCCCAGTTAATGGCCGAACAGTAAATACTGCTCTTTATCTCTTGTGTTTGGTGTTTTTTTAATTATTATTATATCAACTAGAATTAGTTTCTCGCGGAAAAGTCCAGTGGTGTACCAAAAATGGTGTAGCAATGTTGGACCATTTTTTTGTGACCATGATGTTGTTTTGTGAATCCTATTTGGATTTAAAAAACACAACCCTCTCCAAATCTAAAGGTGTAAAGCTGGTACACCAATTGGTCCACCCTAAACAAGTCGTTTTCTCGCACATATCTTGGTCCAGAGTCCAGTACAAAGTGAGCTCTTTCATTCCGTACTTCCCGTACTGGCTGGCATACAGCTAGCACTAATTTCCGCATCACAAAATTTGTTAGAAAGACCAAAATCAATAATTTTTGGGTGAAAAAAGACATCTAAATTTTGATACTGTTTAAATGAACAAAAATATAAAAATAGTTAGGATGTAATTAGTTTCATCCTACCCATTTTCAAATATTTTTTCTTATTTTTAACTTACATCAGGATGCATCCAGTTTTATCCTCGTTATTTTTTAAGTTTAAATCAGGCTGAATCCAATTTTATCCTTGTTATTTTTTTTTTGTCCATTTCACCCTACTAATTTTTACTCATCCATTTAAAACATGTTTTAAATTTTTTTGGACATATAACCCATTTTCCGTTTCTGCATTACCCCCAACTTAATATTAATTTCATCTAATCCCTGTCAACCACTTTTCTTTTGTGCATTAATTTTAGTTCCATGCTCAATTTTTTTTATCACTCCGTGTGAGAAAAATTATTTAGCTTCCGGAATTTGTCCAACTTACAAGGCAGAAGTTGGACTAGTTTTTCTCGATTGGACTACTTACAGAGACGTGCATTTTCTAAATAAAGCAAAAGAACCCTCTCGATTGAAAAGAACCTTAAGAATATCTCACTGATTATTGATTGTTTTTTATTAATTTTTTTCTCTTTGCATTAATTTTGTTGGACTTTAACAGTGTTTGATTTAATAGCAACAGTCGAGGACTACTTGGAAAGGCTAAAGAATAAATAAATACTCCATTAGATTAAAAAAGCTTCGTAGAATCTTGATTAAACCAAGGTGAATCTTGTAAAACGTTCTTTGATTATTTTTCTCTATCAACCATTTTCCGCACGTCTAGATATTGTTGTCATTTGTTTAATCGTTAATCGCACTTTATTACGAGAACGTTTGTTAGGTTTAGATCTTTTGGCGATTCTTCATTAATTACTTCTATCTCTTTTGAAACAGTCAATCCCAAGGCAAACTGAAGCTTCCAGAGATATAAGACTCGAAACCGCATACTTTCAACGGGTTCAATTGTTCAGCCCGCTGTTAGGGATAATGAATCTCGACCATCAGACCGGCCATTGGCAACGATATAGTCAACAAAAATTATTTCAGTGAGGTTAATTAGGTGTTTAGATAACCTTGAGATGGTGTTTTCCAGACTCTAGAACTTAAAAACAAGAAATTAGTTTGACCAAATAATTTTAGAATGGATACCCGACACACAAATGCACAAAAATTAAACTTTTTACGAAGCTAAAATCCTTTTTGTTTGTGACTTTTGTTATTGGTATCTAGATATTTTCTGGTGATTATCTAGATATCACATAAAAAAATAGTTTTTATATTGAGTTATTAGGTCAAAAAATTCCTTCAAAAATTGGTTAATTTTTAAAATGGCTTTTAAAAAATAAAAAATAAATAAATGAAAATACTTTGCTTGTGGGCTTCTCAAAAGTACTTCCGGCTGGAATAATAATGAAACTTTTGACTATTAGGAATAGTCGCAGCAAAAAAAACGTCTCTTGGTGGCTCGCACAAGTGATAGGATGTGCATGGTTATCGCAACAAACGAATTGAAGTGACGTACCCTGACACAAGTTTTGAAATGAAGTGACATGGTTTAAGACTTTAAGGTGAAAAATAAAATGTCCTAGAAACCTCCAAATCTACGTTAGTCTTACTCTTAATTACCACCACGACAAGGTCTGGTCTTACGGCGTGGGTCCGATATTGACTACGGAGTCAACCTTTTGCAACAACCTTCAACGTATTCCGAGATTTGGACATTTCAGGTGTCCAGAAAACAAAGAAGAGCAAATTGAAAAAGGGTCATAGTATTAAGACCCGATTTACAAAATGGTCATACTGTTACAAACTATTAACAAAATGGTCATACTTCCGTTAAATAAGGAGTTAAGTGGTGACTCACAGTTAAATATGTCAATGAAATTACTTATATATCCTTCCCATTATTCTTCCATACATAATTTCAAATTTTGCCTTCATTATAGTTTTTTTGATGGTGGTGTTATTTGTAGGAGGTTCAGGGTTCATGGTTAAGGGTTTAGGGTTCAGGGTTTATAAGAACGCATTCAGGATCGTAAGAACGCATTCAGGATCGTTACACCGCATTCACCCAAAGGGTTCATCGCTTCCCCTATGGGGTTTAGCGAAGATTCTTAAGCTTCCGCCACCACCACCACCGTTTGAGCACCACCGCATCAACCCATTAGTTCAATGTGGAGAGTATTTTAAAGGAGGGTATTTTGGGAAAAGTTAACACGGTTTTATTCAAAAGTGTTAAATCGGATGGAAGTGTGACCATTTTGTAAACGAAATACAAAAGTATGATTATTTTGTGAACGAATTACAAAAAGTATGACCATTCTGTAGATGGCCCAACAAAGAAAGGAAACAAAATTCAAAAGCCATGCTTTCTCTAATGTATTTCTGGCTATGGCTAACAGTCAAACTATTTAGCAACCTCAGTTCACAATTATAACGTTAGGACATCTTTGGAATTTGTTTATTATTTATTTATTATTTATTTATAAGGGGGGTTGAAATGAAGTTTTTTTTTTTTTCTTTCCCCTCTTCTCTTCTCTTCCGAAATAAAAGTAAATCACTGATTCAAGCCAATCTCAGGGCCGTCGCTGAGCTTAGGTCAGCTAGGCAATGGCCTAGGACCCCCAAATACTATTGGTTATGTATAAGAGAAGGTTAATGGCTAAAAAATTTCTTCTCAAATTTCCGATCAAGTATCTCAATTTCACATCTAAGTCACTTTTCTGTTTTTCAATCCTTATTTATTAATGTTAGAATATTACTGTTTTTCAATCCTTATTCAATCTTTATTTATTACTGTTAGAATACGGGCGTCCAACTCAAAACCAATTAGCAATGAGTGGAGAGGCCCTAATGAATTATAAACTGCAGGATCTTAGATGCCCAGGCAATGTGGGACTAATAATCTCAACATGCCCCCTCACGTGTAGCCTCGTTGGGTCTAACACGTGGACAATTAAATCGGGTGACGCGGAGTAAAGGCGTGGTCAAATGACTCGTTGCAAATATCCTTCTCTGATACCATGTTAGAATACGGGGATCCAACTCAAAACCAATTGGAAATGAGTGGAGAGGCCCTAAGGAATTATAAACCGCAGGATCTTAGATGCCCAGACAATGTGTAACTAATAATCTCAACAATTACTCAACCATTTATAACTTCTATGGTTTTCTCCTTTCCTTAATTAAAAAAGAATAAGAAGTTCTACCTAATGAAATTATAGCTTATGTGGTTTTTTCCCTTCACTAATTAAAAACAATAAGGAAGTTTTGCCTAACGAAACCAAAATAAATTTTAATTGAAAATATCATCTAAGTAGTTGTTGTGTGTAAATATGTTGCAAGCTGGGAAATGAGAAACAACTCATTTTTAACGGCTTCTAGATCAAGCATGAAAGTTATCTAAGGCATGATTTGGGTGTCCATATTAACGGGCCTGAGTTATATGCAGATTTGAAACTTTCGGAAGCTTTTTACCTTCCCAAACCAGAAAAGCAAAAGAAGTGTTGAATATCCTAAATGATACGGAAGTCTACGAACCCAATGTTTTTGTATCAATACTATTGATAATCCAAGTTACAGTTGTCTTTTCCAAACAAAGTTTTTGGAAGTTGATAGTTGGTAAATTGATGATTTCGGCAACATAATAGATAATTTTGTTTCGAAAAGGGCAGGAATGCCGATCTTTGCAAGATATAAGGTATATTTTTATTTTTGCCAATATTATCATTTAATTGTCTATAAATCAAACAAACAAACAAAAAATATACTCCCTCCGTCCTAGTTTAGATGCCAAAATAGGATTTTGCACAAAGATTAAGAAACACAAAGATAATAGTTTTTTTTCCACAATTACCCTAGGTTGGTATTTAATGTCCCTAGTTTTTAGATGTCTGGGTTTTGTTGTTTAGTTGGAAAAATTCAAATTAAAGGAAATATATAGAGAAAAATATTTAAGAGTGTGTCTTGAAAATTGAAATACACAATTCTCCATGTTATGGTATGATTCCAAGTCAGGGGCAAATCAGGATAAAAGGTGGAAAAATATAAAGTATAGCTAGGGGTGGGACTTGGGTTGGGTCAACCCACCCACCTCATGCCCAACCCAAACGTTGGGCGGACATGGGCAACGTATTTCAAAACTTTGGGAAAGCTTGGGCATAAATTTTATGAACCCGAGTTAAATTTGGGAAAGCATGGGCATAAATATTTCTAACTCAAACAACCCGCCCAACCCGAAGAACTATAAATAAGATATTTTTTATAATTAGTATTATCATCTATTTAGAGAAATTTTAGATATTATCTTCAAATCTATTAATCAAAATATAAATTATATCTATCTCATTAATCATTCGATATGAAAAGAGTTTATATTATTGTAAATAATATTCAGTTATTTGGAAATTTAAAATAAATGGAGCAATTAAATCTTATTATTACTAAATTTATTATTATGACATTAACAAACTTGTATGTCAAGTGGAACTTGGGCCAACCCGGGGAACCCGAAGAACATAACTTGGGCGTACTTGGGCAACACCTCAATGGGTTCCACGGGTTCGATGGGCAATCTGGGCAAAGAATTCCTAGCTCGGGTCTGCCTTGGCCAAGCCTTCTAACCCGCCCAACCAAGAAAAGTCCCACCCTTAAGTATAGCAACTATTGTAGGACAAGAAAAATCCCCAATTTTAGCATCTATACTAGGACGGAGGGAGTATATTTTTACTTGCATAGGCCCCCATTTTTCTAGCTTCGCCTAGAACCCCCTAATAGTTTGCTACGGCCCTGGCCAATCATACAAAGTGATGGTGCCTCCTAAGTTTGAGGACTTAAATTTTTACTACCAAGTAAAGTAAGATTCCGAAGGTCTGGAAAATTACTAGACATAATGTCCATACATATGACCTTTTCAAAAGAACTTAAACTAGACATCAGATGGTCAACATTAGAGTTTGTCCTCTAGTTTGTTTTTCTTCTTTGTCCTTGCAGTCTACTGTTTAGGATGAATAACAACATTTAGGTGAGGACACTCGGCAACATATGATTTGTTTAAAAATTACAAATTTAAAAGGAAATTCTAACTTACCGTGTTTGGAATTTTATGAAAGTCCAAATTCAATTTGGAAACCGAGTAACGGCTATGGATCTTCTGTGCCATATTTTGTCTGTGCCCTCTGTTCCGGCAAATAAATTCGGTGCCACAAAATACGTTGGGTTTAAACCGGAAAATTGAGATTAAATAGGAAAGTTTTGCTTTGTTCATCTTCGACGTTATGATCCTTTCTCATCTATACGGATACCCCATACTTTATGAATCTTTGCATATGAAGATCCAAGATATTCATGAAGATAACAATGGCCTCAAAAGCACCAGATAAAGCAACGATGTAGATCGAATGAAATTCAAGATGTTCAAGAAGATAACAAATTAACAATCATCAAATAATTAAGATTAAGACTTAATTAGTGGGTATGGATTGATAATTTTGTTTTACCTTACTGATATTAAGATTGGAATTTTGGCCAATAAATTGTAATCACTTGAAGTAAGAATAAGAAAAAGAGACAAGAGAGAGAGGAATCTTTCATTAACCAGAGAGGAGAACCCAATTACATAGCCATAGTGTTCTATTTATACAAGAGTAAAGAGAAAACCCTAGTATACTAATGGACCGCACATCCATGGGCCACATGCCCTATAACACTCCCCCTTGTGCGGTTCAAAAACGGAACTTCAAATTTGTTTCCTCAATAAAACCTTGACAAGAAAAACCTAATGGGACAAAAACTTGACGAAGGGAAAAGAGTACAATGTGTTGATAAAGCTGGCCACTTATCTTCAGAAAAACCTAAAATATAAAAACCATGTGGGGAAAAAGATAATTTCAACCGGGGAGTCATAAGTTGTTGTTGTCTCATTAAAAACCTTGCCGAGTAACAAAACCCATTGGGACAAAATAAACTCGGTGAAGGTAAAAAGAGTTCAACAAACACTCCCCCTGATGTCGACATCATATCGTTAGATACTCCCCCTAATGTCGCCATCTCCTATGATTGCAATCAAGGGAGTTCGGATAATTTTATTGGTCCGATACTTTTGACGTGCTTTGCAAAAGTCGATTTAGGCAATGACTTAATAAATAGGTCTGCCGCATTCTCATCAGATTTTACTTGACTGACTTGAATTTTCAGAAGAGATTTTTGTTGCTGATTATAAAAGAACTTTGGTGATATATGTTTCGTATTATCACCCTTAATGTGCCCTTGCTTCATCTGTTCGATACAAGATGCATTATCCTCATAAATGCAAGTTGTCTCATAATGGTAAAATTCATACCACATGTCCCTCGAATGTGTGTAATGATAGACCTTAACCATACACACTCACGAACTGCCTCGTGTAAGGCAATGATCTCATAATGGTTCGTGGAGGTATCCACAAGAGTATGCTTAGTCGATCTCCAAGATATCGATGTGTTTCCAATGGTGAAAACATAACCAGTTTGTGACTGACCTTTATGTGGGTCAGAGAGGTACCCAGCATCAGCAAAACCAACCAAAACATTATTTGGGGTTCCAGTGTAGGGAGTTTCACTTCCACTAGTGGTCCTTCTTATTTATTCATAGGGATAGAATAAACCCATGTCAATGGTTCCTTTCAGGTATCTGAAAACATTCTTTATACCATTCAAATGACGCTGCGTAGGTGCTGAGCTGTATCTAGCTAACAAGTTCACTGAGAATGAAATATCAAGTCAAGTACATTGTTCTAAGTACAATAATGTGCCTACTGCACTTAGGTAGGGAATTTCATCTCCCAATACATCTTCGTCATCTTCCTTGGGACGAAATGGATCCTTTTGTACATCTAAACTTCGACCGATCATGGGAGTGCTAGCAGGGTGCACCTTATCCATATTGAATTTCCTGAGTATCTTATGGACATATGCAGATTGGTGGATTAGTATTCCACATGCTCGATGTTCTATCTCAAGTCCTAGACAAAACGAGTTTTCCCAAGATGTTTTATCTCAAATTCAGATTTCAAATAGCTTGCGGTTTCTCTTATTTCGTCAAGAGTACCTATTATGTTCATATCATCAACATAAACAACAATAATTTCAAATCCAAAACTCATTTTATTTATAAATACGCAGGTGCATAACTCATTATTCGTATATCCCTTCCGAATCAAATAATCACTTAGACATGTATACCACATCCGCCCGGATTGTTTTAATCCGTAAAGTGAGCATTTTAACTTTATTAAAAACGCACTATGTGGTTTAGAGTTACTTGATTTAGGCAATGGAAGGCCATCAGGCACTTTCATGTATATCTCTGAATCAAGATCCCCATAGAGATATGCTATAACCACATCCATAAGATGCATTTCAAGTCCTTCTGAAACTACCAAGATAACTAAGTAGCGGAACGTTATGACGTCCATTACGGGAGAGTGTGTTTCCTTATAATCAATTCCAGGGCGTTGTGAGAAACGTTACGCCACAAGGCGAGCCTTATACCTCAATACTTCATTATTCTCATTACACTTTCTGACAAATACACATTTATGTCCTACGGGCTTTACACCTAGTGGGGTTAGCACTACCACACCAAATACCCGTCGTTTTGCCAGTGAATTTAATTCTTCTTGGTTTGAAACTTCCTATTTAGGCCAGTCAGCTCTTTTTTGACATTCTGCAATAGAGCGTGGTTCGATGTCTTCGTGCTCAATGATATCTTGAGCAACAGTGTATGTAAATGCATCATAAATCTGCATGGAGGATCTTTCCATCAACACGTATGCAATCTCATAATCCATAGAGATTTCTTTGTTCTCTGGAATCATTTCAAACATCGGAGCGTCCTCCAGTATTTATTCATGGACATAACTATAATCAGAGACAATTTCATGAGAGGGATTATCTGTATTGATGATAAATGGATCAGGTTGTGCCTTACTCACTCTTTTCTTCCTTGGATGAGTATCTATCGAACTAGGTGGTCTTCCCCTCTTCCTTTGGGGGTCCAGGACCTCAGTTACACTTCCATCAAGTGTAGTTTTGACACCTCTATATAAGGTGTCTTTTCCCGTATTAGGGATTTCTAACCTTGCAGGCACGTTTGCAGCTGGTATGTATGATCTCGTCACTTTAGCAATATCAGTGAATGCGTTAGGCATTGATTTTGCCACATTCTGAAGATCAATAATTCTTTTCACTTCACTTTCACATTGTGAGGTGCGGGGATCAAGATGAGACAAAGTTGGGACACACCACGACAATTACTATCGTTCCCTTAGGAAATCCTTTTCCATACCTCCCCCTAACGACGGGAAGGTTGTCTCATCAAAGTGACAGTCCACAAATCTAGCGGTAAAGAGTTCGCCTGTCAAAGGTTCCAAATAGCAGATAATTGTTGGGGATTCATATCCAATATAAATACTTAATCGTCTTTGGGGACCCATCTTAGTACGCTGTGGGGGCGTAATAGGCACGTATACATCACAACCAAAAATGCGTAAATGTGAAATATCAGGATCATATCCAGTTACCAACTGGTACGCAGAAAATGGTTGGCTAATAGTGGGTCTAAAGATAATAAGTAATGATACATACAATATGGCGTACCCCCAGGCAGTAATAGGCAGGTTGGAACGCATAACTAATGCCCTAGCTATCATCTGTAACCTTTTGATGGTAGCTTCTATGAGACCATTCTGAGTGTATACGTGGGGTACAGGGTGCTCTACGTCAATTCCGATAGAAATACAGAAATCATCAAATCCTTTAGATGTAAATTCTCTAGCATTATCAAGTTTGATAGACTTGATTGGATAATCGGGGTGGTGAGCCCTCAAACGTATAATTTGTGCCAGGAGCTTTGCAAAGGCATCATTTCGTGTGGACAATAATGTAACATGTGACCAACGGGTCGAAGCATCTACCAGAATCATAAAATACCTGAATGGTCCGCACTCTGGATATGTAGATCCACAAATATCACCTTGTATTCTTTGTAAAAATGAAATGTTTTGTTTTGTATCTTTAGCATATGATGGTCTCGCTCCTGTCTTTGCTAACGAACAAACTTTAAAAAATTAATGGTGTGCTTTTGACAAAGTCCACGAATTAGAATGAGAGAGAGGTTTCACATCAGTTGCTGTAGATGGCAGTGACTGGCAGACATTGTTACTTTGCATTGTAATTGTCTTTTATCTCATTTTACTTTTCATTCGAAAGAAAGGATGCCCGTGTGAGTTCTTTAAAACACCGATCATCATATCACGATCTGGGTGCCCCAAGCGGTCGTGCCAAAGCTTGTATAAGTCACTGTTCAACAGTTCATCGTTGGTAACAACATGTGATTCGATAATCCGAATAGTATAGTGTACAAACCACTAGAGTGACTCATTAATTTCTCTAAAATGCGTTTTCTTCCACATGTATTAGAGATAATATTTATATATTCAATTCCATTTTCACAGTGAGTTTCCAAGTGATAACCATTTGCACGGATATCTTTGAAACTCAGCAAGGTACGGTTAGCTCTTGGTGCATATAAGGCTTCTGTGACTTTAATCATTGTGCCATTTGGCAACAAAAATTGAGCATTACCTCTCCCAATGATCACTTGTGATGAACCAGTCATCGTAGTCACAGAGGATTTATAAGGAAGTCAACAAATAATTGCCTATTTCGTAAAATAGTGTGTGGTGCCACTATCAGATAGGCACTTAATCTCTTTTGAGGATGACATTCCTTTATCGTAGCCCAGTTAGTTGATTAGAGAACCGACAAAAAAAAAATCAGGGTAGAGATCGTGGTGATAACGACTTGAAGTAAGAATAATAAAGAGAGACAAGAAAGAGAGGAATCTTTCATTAACCAGAGAGGAGAACCCCATTTCATAGCCATAGTGTTCTATTTATACAAGAGTAAAGAGAAAATCCTAGTATACTAATGGACCGCACATCCATTGACCACATGCCCTATAACATAATCATATAATTTTGTTTTGCTCATTTTTTACTTTTATAAGTACAAAATTATCGCATTACAGTTTACCCTGCAACCGATTATTTCATCATTGCAGAGAACACTTGCATTAGCACTTGAATCAAATACAACACAAAATTTGATCAAACACAAGGGAGTACCACGGGATCAAGGGATAGATTTTCAGTTTTACAAAATCACCATCTAGGAAATAATATATATCTTACATATTTTATCTCAATTTTCCGATTTAAACCCAACTAATTTCGTAGCACCTATAATTTATAACATGGACATGTGTTCCTCTGACATTCGCGGGAATATAGGGCACGGGCAAAATACGGCACACACGATCCGGAGCCCCGAGTAACTACTATATTAGAAATATATTTTTTCCAAATTAATATATAAAGGGGGAAAATATCTACATATTTTTTTCGAAAATAAAAGGAAAAAATAAATTAAATCTGCACATATTTTCCACTTATTTAATGCATTTTCCCCGTTATACAATTTTAACAAGGGGCGGAGCGAAGCCCCGCGCACACCAAATGAAAAATGAATCGCCACGGGATGGGGTGATACCCCATGCACACCAAACCAAAAATGCATTGTCACGGGACGGGACGAAGTCACGGGCATATCAAGTTATAAAAGTTGCACATATTCTCCACCTATTTAATGTTCATTTAATGTATTTACGCCTCGCCACACCAAATTAAAAATGCATCGCCACTGGGCGTAGTGAAGCACGTGCACAACAAATTAAAAATGCATTTCTACGGGGGGCGTACACCAAGTTAAATGGAAAAAATAAATAAAATCTACACATACTCTCTACTTATTCAATGCATTTTCCCCGCTACACCACATCAAAAATACATGGCCATGGTGAGGGAAAAGCCCGTTCACACCAAATCATAAACGCATTGGCACGTGATAGGTGTCTAAAACACCTTTCTATTTATCTATTGTTTATGCTTTCTGTGCTAGTTTTCTTGTAAATAATGTATCTTATGTTTTGTTTTTGAGTATTTAGGTACTTTGGAGTCATTTGGAACAAAAGAAGGAGAAACAGGGAAAAAGCGTCATCTCAAGTGCAACTGTGGTTGGAGGCGAATTATTTCTCATTATTTGCTTTTATTTCTTCATCTCTGTCTGAAAAGTATGTCGGCTTTAGTGATGCAAATTTCTGTCTAAAAAGCACGACAACTTTAGTGATGACTCTCATTGAAGAGTATAAGTGAATATGAGAAATAAGGGACGGTTGCTGTTAGCGGAGGAACTCGAAAGAAGGAGAAAGCGTTCAATTGGAGCATAAAGGGTCAAAGCTGTCATTTCCTAGGAAAACACTATCTGGAGAGTCGAGCCAAGGTTACGGGTCGACTAGTCCTACAGGAGCACTAAAGACAGCCAACTGATGTTAAATAGGTGGCCATCTGTTATGGGGTACCCATTGGGGTGTCCATTAGCCTATGAACTGGAGTGCATATAACCAAGAATCATTCTTACAACCCTAAATCGAGAAGATTACTTCTCAATCATTTTTCTTCCTGAAATCAAGACACAGAAAGATAGGCGCAACAGCGAGAGAATTTGAGAATGACAGAGATCGATTGAGAGAAGAAATAAGATGAATCTGTTGCTACTGGTAAATTAGGTCAAGGGAATGGAGGAAGTAATGAGGAGGAAAGGGTTTTTTCTTGAGATGATATGGGTCTGTGCTGATATATCCATAAGAAACAGATGAAGAAGTAATTGGGATTTCCTCAATTTGGAGTTTACAGTTTCTTCCAGTGAGATAGGTTTGATTGAATTTGTCATAGAAAGTTGGCTGTGTTTGCAATGGATTTTTATTTCAATGGGGTTGTTCTCAGGGTTTGAGTAGAGCATAAGTAGATTTGTTGATGGGTTGCAGGACAGGGAATGGAAACTGGGGTTCATGTTTTAACCGGTGGTTATCTGCTGATGCAACTGAGATGTGAAGATGATGTTGTTTCTCTTAGGGTGAATCGGTGGAACATGGAAATGGTGGTAGGGATTGGTTTGAAGTGGTGTTAGTGGTGATTATGGAATTCAGTTGAAAGTATATGATGGTAGTAATTAATTAAAGAATGGGTTTGTGTTGGTTTCACGCAGCTGAGGTTAAATGAGTTGAACTGGTAAAGGAACAAGGAGTAGAAGTTCTGACAAGCAAGAGAAGATTTGTAGCTGAGCTGAAGTTGCAGGACTGGTTGTGCCACAGGTAAAGAAAGTGGTGGCATTGGAGCAGTGTAGTCAAGAGCTAACTGGGTTTTTGATGTTGCAGTGGCTAGCAATTTCAGGTGATACAATAGAATTGTTGTTGTGTACGGTTCATGAGCTGAGAGTGGGCTGACATTGCAGGTGCAGTGGTGTTGCAGTTACAGCTGAGATGACGTAGAATTCAAAAGTTCAAGAGCAGGTTAGGTTGCTTGTGTGAGGAGTCAGAGATGAAGCTGGAGATGTGAAGTGATGTTGCTATGCTCGAGCTTGGAGTCTACAGCTGAGAGTAAGAGAAATAGTGAATGGAGATGCTGGTGGTGACTGTAATGAAGTTGGAGCTACAAAAGTGGCTTATGGAAGTGGCAATGAAACTGAGTTTGATGGCAGTATTGTTGATGGTTTCAGTTTGCTGGCAAGTATTGCAGGAGCTCCTCAGGTGGTGCTGTTGGTTAAACTGATAGGGTGGTAGCTATGGAATTTGGAGAAGCTGGTGTGAGTTACAGTTACTGCTAGGTTTGGTTATAATGAAGCTGCAAAATGATGGAGCCGTAGAGTGGAAGTTGCAGCTCAATGCAGTGAGCATCGATTGGGTATGGTACCGTGAAGCAGGTGTGGTTTTACTGTGAGATGGGATCGAGTTGCTTATGTTGGAGTTATGAGAGCTGGTTAGCAGGTATCAATGGAGTGTAGCCGCAGCCGAGAACTGATGATGTTGCAGGTGGACTGTCAAGGAATGTGTAGCAGGAGGTATTGGTTGTGGCAATGATTGAACTGAATTGCAGGTAGAGTGTATGGAGCAGCCGAGTCTTTGACAGTGGTGTTAAAGCTGAAATGGAGATTAAAAGAGTTGATTTAGTAGGTTTTGTAAGTGAAAGAAGCAATGCAGAGCCATCTTGGCTGTGAAGTGCAAGATGAGAGTGCAGCTGAACAGCCATCTTGGCTGTGTATGATAGTAATGCTACAGAGCATGGCCATCATGGATGAGCGCAAAGATTGCACAGCTCTAGCCAAACCAACTCAGACCACTCAGATCTGATTCGATTCTCAACTCAGCTTCTGACTTGTTTGACTCGGAGTTGACTCACTAACCCGGTGTGACTCGCTGAGCTTGACCAGCTGACCCAGTTGACCCGAGTTGGACCGTTGACTGTTTGACTTTTCAGGTTGCCGACGATGACTTTCCGGCACCGGATTTCGGCCAATTTTCGGCCAAAAACCTGTTTTCCGGCGAGCGTTTTTGGGACATATTTTCTACACGGGTTTCTCTCACTTGTGGGCTTGGAGGATTTATATCTAATGGACTTTTAAGAGTTGGACCTAATTTTGGAGAAAAGCTACAAAAAGAAAAGTTCTATTAACTTTTGGAAAACGTTTTATTCTATTCTTGGTGCTTTTGCAGAGAACTACTTCTAGGGTTTTCTTTCTTTTATGTTTCATCTTCTTTCTTTGAATATTATGATGATGAACTCCATTAATATGTGTAGCTAAATACAATAATTGGTTATGGGATAAAAGTTGATTTCTTCAAGCATGTTATTTGATTCTATGAATTAGTTGTGTCTCAATTCTATCGTTTATGATTCATTATTTTTATTATCATATGATTTGAATGCTAGTTTGGTTGAATCCGGAATCAATTGGATTTGTTTTCATCTCTATATCTATATTAGGATTTTCAATACGTAAAAGTTGTTTATCCCTGATTTCTAGTAGAATCTTGTGGTTAATACTTGTAGTGATACATCTTTTTAATCGCATATGAATCATAACCTTTGTTAAAATGAATTAGTGCTTTTACACGTTTGTTTGCATTAATTAGTCTTATTTCATAGAACTTATTGCTCTTAGGGAGTTAAATCTAATTGTGCTTTTACACTTTAGGTTGCTTTTTAAGAAGATTTCACAATCGCATCTTTTAATGTTGTTTGTGATAAAATCAGGAAATAAAAGGGATACTCATGCAATCAAGATATCCTAGGACTTTTGACAATTGCGAGATTAAATTACCAATTCTAATCATAGTTGAAAAATACATGCTTGTGAATGATATTATCCCTTGACCAATATCTTCTCTTTATTGATTATTCCATCTATTTGCTTTACTTTAGTTAGTATTATTACTTTGATAAAAACAAAAACACACCCTGGGTTACTTGGTTACTTAAGAATCTGAAAATTGCATAACAACAATCGCCTCTCTGTGGATACGAACTCTTTCTTATCGAATACTATATTTATATTTATTTGAGTGAGGAAGTGAAATTATTTTTGACGCATACGACACGCTTCAAATTTTGGCGCCGTTTCCGGGGAGGCATTCGGCTTGTTATAAAGTTTTTAGTTTCTTTTTATTATTTTTCTGCTTGCATACTTGTGTTTCGTTTCTTGTCTTGTTTCTCACTTGTTTGCGATAATTGTTTTTCAGGTACCTAATCTCTGGCTTCTAAAGATTGGAATTATCCAAGGTGCGGGATAGCTACTCGAAAAGGCACAATACTCCAACCAAGGAAAGGCACAACGGAAGGACAAAACTTGGAAGTAGAACACGAGATTCCTTTTGAAGAAGAAGGAGAAGGAGAAGAGGCAATGGGTGACGCTGCAAATCGTACACTCAAGGACTTGGCTTCGCACAAGCTGGATATACAACGAGGTTGTATTCAAACCCTACTTTTGAGATTAAGCCGGGATTTCTTAGAGAATTACCAAAGTTCCATGGCATGGTGAATGAAGATCCAAACAAACATCTTATGGACTTCCACACCATTGTCACGGCTATGCTTCCAGCGAATATGGAGGCCGATGGTGCTATGTTGAAGGTTTTACGATTCTCTTTGGCGGATAGTGCTAAGGATTGGTTATATTATTTTCCTCCCGGAAGTGTCACAACTTGGAATGGGTTGAAGAAACTCTTCTTAGAGAGATATTTTCCTGCATATAAGGCTACTCAAATTCGCAAGGAGATTGGCGGAATGAAGCAAAATGTGGGAGAATCGTTATATGATTGTTGGGAACGATACAAGAGATTGGTGGCAAGCTGTCCTCATCACCAATTTAGTGAATCTATGATCATCCAATACTTCTATGAAGGACTCCAATCAAGTGATAGGAATCTTATTGACGCAGCTGGTGGTGGTGCACCAGTGATCAAGATGGTGGCACAAGCTAGAGAGTTAATTGAAAACATGGCAGCAAATTCCCAACAATTCTTAAGTCGTGGTTCGAATGTGCTTCTTAGGAGATTTAATGAAGTGAGTGAGGTAGAGGAACTTTGTCAACAAATGGGTAACATGTCAGCAATGATGCAACAAGTTACAGCCGCGGTGATACCAAGTTCTCATGGGTATGAAGACGTCAATGAGCAAGCTAATGCAGTCTTTCCAAATCAGCAAAGACGGTATGATCCTTATTCCAACACTTACAATCCAGGATGGAGAGATCACCCCAATTTTAGCTATGCGAACAAGCAAGGAGAGGTTCAACAACCCAATTTCAACAATTCGGGTGGATTTCAACCTCAACAACAACAATTTCAGCAACCACAACAATCAATGCAAAATCAAGGTTCTGATATCGATGCAAAGCTTCAAACAATGATGCAAGGCATTTCTTCTATGTTTAAAGATAGCCAAAAAGAAACCAAGAGTGCGATCAAGGAGTTGCAGACACAAATGGGTTCCATGGCTACTGAGTTGAACCAATTGAAGGCACAAAAATAGTGGGAAACTCCCTTCTCAACCTATTAACCCAAAAGAGGGTGTCAATGCGATTACATTGAGAAGTGGTACACAACTTGTGCAACCAGAAGTTGCTGATTCGGGAAAGGTGGAAATACCAAAGGAACCTATTTTGGAGGAGAAGAATGAGGATTCTCCCCAAACTTATGAGGTACCTATTCCTAACTCTAAAACTCGGGTTTCTACTTATGTTCCTCCTTTACCTTTTCCTCGCATATTTGCAAGTTCTAAGAAGGAGGCACTAGAAAAGGATATTGTATACGTTCTTAAGAAGATTCATGTGAACATACCACTCATTGATGCTATTAAGCAAGTTCCAAAGTATGAAAAAGTGTTGAAGGACTTGTGTACCAATAAGCAAAGGCTCAAAGATAATGAAGTTCTTAGTATGGGGGAGAATGCTTCGACAATCTTACAACACAAACTCCCACTGAAATGCAAAGACCCGGGTAGCTTTGACATTCCCGTCAAAATTGGTAACACTACATTTAACAAAGCAATGTTAGACTTAGGTGCATCCGTTAATGTTATGCCTGCATATATGTATAATTCACTTGATTTAGGTCCTCTCAAAAAGGCTAAGATTATGTTGCAATTAGCCGATCGCTCTAATGTCTACCCAATGGGTATTGTTGGTTTAATCAACTAGTATTTATGAATCATCTCTTCCATTGCTACTTGGGCGTCCCTTCATGAAAACGGCGAAGACCATTATTGATGTGGACAAGGGAACGCTGACTATGATGGGGAAGTAATACGTTTCAACATTTTCGAGACGATGAGATATCCTAGTGATGTACACTCTTGCTTCTCCGTTGATGTGATGGATACATTGGCACAACAAATGTTTGAATTGAATGGTGATGATGCTTTGGAAACCGTTTTAACTACATCCATTGATAATGATGTAGATTGTGGTAATGAAGTCAAAGAATTCCTTGGTGATCTCAACTCACTACAATGTCTTCAATTGTTAAATCTCCAAAGTTAGAATTGAAACCTCTTCCTAGTACTTGTACTTTGGTGACAATGAAATGGGTATTGTTGAGGATGTTCTGACGAAAAGTGTGTGGCGGCATTCAATCATTTGAAATAACTTTTTATTTCAGCCCCTATCATTAAACCACCGCATTGGAGCAAGCCTTTCGATCTCATGTGTGATGCAAGTGACTATGCGGTTGGTGCGGTGCTTGGACAGCGTGTGGGGAATATACCTCATGCTATTTATTATGCTTCTAGAACATTAAATGAATCCCAACAAAACTACACTACCACTGAAAAAGAGTAATTAGCTATTGTTTTTGCTTTGTAAAAGTTTCTCTCTTATCTAATTGGTACAAAAGTTGTTGTATTTTCAGATCATGCAACACTTAGGTACTTTCTTACAAAGAAAGAGGCGAAACCGAGGCTCATACGATGAATTTTACTCTTGCAAGAGTTTGATATTGAAATCAAAGACAAGAAAGGAATTGAGAACACCGTTGCGGATCACTTGAGCCATCTTGCTATGGACAAGGAAGCTATCCCATTGCATGAAAGTTTCCCGGATGAGCAACTATTCTCAATTGCATTTGGAGAACCATGGTATGCGGATATTGTTAAATTACTTGGTAACTAAACAAATCCCAAATAACTTGTCTTGTGATGAGAGGGACAAACTTAAGAGGTTAGGAAATCAATATATATGGGATGATCCATACTTATGGAAACATGGCAGCGACCAAGTAATAAGAAGGTACGTTCCCGAATATGAATTTAACTCTATCTTGTCTTTTTGTCATTCATATGCTTGCGGAGGACATTTTGGGAGTAAAAGAATAGCTCACAAGGTACTTGAAAGCGGTTTCTATTGGCCAACCTTATTTAAGGATGCACATATATTTTGCACAACTTGTGATAGGTGCCAAAGAACAGGCAATCTAGGTGCCCGAAATCAAATGCCACAAAGTTTTTATTCAATTTATTGAAGTTTTTGATGTATGGGGTATCGATTTTATGGGTCCTTTTGTCAACTCCAATGGGAATTTTTATATCTTACTTGTTTAATCAACTAGTATTTCCATTTTGTGCAAGATTTTTGTGTCCATAATTAATATCACCATATCACATTCTATTTGTATTTTTCTTAATGATTTATCTATTGTTCTCTAAGTGCTTTGGCTTTTTGGGTCACTAAAAATAGAGAGTTGCATTTTATTATTTCATGATTCTATGATTTCTAGAAAACAATTTTGGATGAAATAGAGTGATTGAGTTGCTAAGGAAAAAAAAATAAAAAAATAGACCAAACGGAATAAGAATGACACTTAGCAAACAAGGATACGACTTTAAACCAAGCGCTAAGGGAGGCAATGTGTATCTTTTACCTTTATCTTGTTATTTTTAAGCAACGTTGTCCCACCTTGAATTTTCTTTGGACGATTCAATTTTACATTGAGGACAATGTACAGTTTAAGTGTGGGGGAGCATTTATATGTTTGTATAGTGTGTTTTAGTGTGTTTTATTCCTAAAAAAAAAAAACAAGCAAGAAAAAAAATGTGTTTTTTGGAATGAAGGATCCAAGGAAACTATCATGTACTTGCTGACAAGAATCATGCGCTTGGATCCAAAAGATCTAATCATGATGTCTAAAAAATAAATAAATAAAAAAAAAAAAGAAAAGAAAGTATTATTTTGGTTGAATAAAGTCACTCCTGGTTCCCTTGTATAGGCCAGTGAGTTGATGTAGAATTCAAACCAGTATCTTAATCCATTAGGATGCGTAGGTTCATCTTGGCAGTGACCTTCAGACATATATGGGAAACATCGATCACTTGTGAACATTCGCCAACATCTACATCTATATCCATCTTCTTAATCTTTTCATTGTGATTGTGGTTTGTTAGTTTCCGAGTATTGTGGCTTGTTCGACTATATAATTAAAGATTTATTTACTAATATATGAATTGAATTTTTGCAAGGTACCTCCTCCTGTAGTCATTTTGGATTCGTTCATTGATTTGTCACAAATAGACGGAGTTAAAAATATAGGTTTTGTAGGCAGACCTCTTGTAAGCCTTCACGAGACTAAAACTAGTCCACTAGGGACACCTATGGGTTTAAAGGCTTGTTATTTATGCTAAAAGTGACCGTAGCCTCGACGATACGGAGTTGTATGTATCTTTTTGAATTATTTTGTTTGATTTGCTCGAGGACTAGCAAGGTCTAAGTGTGGGGGAATTTGATAGGTGTCTAAAACACATTTCTATTTATCTATTGTTTATGCTTTCTCTGCTAGTTTTCTTGTAAATTATATCTTATGTTTTGTTTTTGAGTATTTAGGTACTTTGGAGTCATTTGGAACAAAAGAAGGAGAAACAGGGCAAAAGCGTCATCTCAAGTGCAACTGTGGTTGGAGGCGAATTATTTCTCATTATTTGCTTTTATTTCTTCATATATGTCTGAAAATTATGTCGGCTTTAGTGATGAAAATTTCTGTCTGAAAAGCACGACAACTTTAGTGATGACTCTCATTGAAGAGTATAAGTGAATATGAGAAATAAGGGACGGTTGCTGTTAGCGGAGGAACTCGAAAGAAGGAGAAAGCGTTCAATTGAAGCATAAAGGGTCAAAGTTGTCATTTCCTAGGCAAACACTATCTGGAGAGTCGAGCCAAGGTTACGGGTCGACTAGTCCTACAGGAGCACTAAAGACATCCAACTGATGTTAAAGAGGTGGCCATCTATTATGGGGTACCCATTGGGGTGTCCCTTAGCCTATGAAATGAAGTGCATATAACCACCCCAATCATTCTTACAACCCTAAAGTGAGAAGATTACTTCTCAGTCATTTTTCTGCCTGAAATCAAGACACAGAAAGAGAGGCGCAGCAGCGAGAGAATTTGAGAATGACAGAGATCGATTGAGAGAAGAAATGAGATGAATCTGTTGCTACTGGTAAATTAGGTCAAGGTAATGGAGGAAGTAATGAGGAGGAAAGGGTTTGTTCTTGAGCTAATATGGGTCTGTGCTGATAGATCCATGAGAAACAGATGAAGAAGTAATTGGGATTTCCTCAATTTGGAGTTTACAGTTTCTTCCAGTGAGATAGGTTTGATTGAATTTGTCATAGAAAGTTGGTTGTGTTTGCAATGGATTTTTATTTCAATGGGGTTGTTCTCAGGGTTTGAGTAGAGCAGAAGTAGATTTGTTGATGGGTTGCAGGACAGGGAATGTAAACTGGGGTTCATGTTTTAACCGGTGGTTATCTGCTGATGCAACTGAGATGTGAAGATGATGTTGTTTCTCTTAGGGTGAATTGGTGGAACATGGAAATGGTGGTAGGGATTGGTTTGAAGTGGTGTTAGTGGTGATTATGGAATTCAGTTGAAAGTATATGATGGTAGTAATGAGTTGAAGAATGGGTTTGTGGTGGTTTCACGCAGCTGAGGTTGAATGAGTTGAACTGGTGAAGGAACATGGAGTAGCAGTTCAGACAAGCAAGAGAAGAGTTGTAGCTGAGCTGAAGTTGCAGGACTGGTTGTGCCACAGGTAAAGAAAGTGGTGGAATTGGAGAAGTGCAATCAAGAGATAACTAGGTTTTTGATGTTGCAGTGGCTAGCAGTTTCAGGTGATGCAATGGAATTGTTGATGTGTCCGGTTCATGAGCTGAGAGTGGACTGATATTGCAGGTGCAGTGGTGTTGCAGTTAAATATGAGATTCCGTAGAATTCAAGAGTTCAAGAGCAGGTTAGGTGGCTTGTATGAGGAGTCAGAGATGAAAATGGAGCTGTGAAGTGATGCTGCTATGCTCGAGCTTGGAGTCTGCAGATGATAGTAATAGAAATAGTGAATGGATATGCTGGTGGTGACTGCAATGAAGTTGGAGCTACAGAAGTGGCTTATGGAAGTGGCAATGCAACTGAGTTTGATGGCAGTATTGTTGATGGTGTCGGTTTGCTGGAAAGTATTGCAGGAGCTCCTCAGGTGGTGCTGTTGGTTGAACTGATAGGGTGGTATCTATGGAATTTGGAGAAGCTGGTGTGAGTTACAGTTACTGCTAGGTTTGGTTATAATGCAGCTGCAAATTGATGGATCCATAGAGTGGAAGTTGCAGCTCAATGCAGTGAGTATCGATTGGGTATGGTGCTGTGAAGCAGGTGTGGTTTGCCTGTGAGCTGGGCTCGAGTTTCTTATGTTGGAGTTATGAGAGCTGGTTAGCAGGTAGCAATAGAGTGTAGCCGCAGCCGAGAACTGATGATGTTGTAGGTGGACTGTCAAGGAATATGTAGCAGGAGGTATTGGCTGTGGAAATGATTAAACTGAATTGCAGGTAGAGTGTATGGAGCAGCTGAGTCTTTGACAATGGTGTTAAGGCTGAAATGGAGATTAAAAGAGTTGATTTAGTAGGTTTTGGAAGTGAAAGAAGCAATGCAGAGCCATCTTGGCTGTGAAGTGCAAGATGACAGTGCAGCTGAACAGCCATCTTGGTTGTGTATGATAGTAATGCTACAGAGCAGGGCCATCATGGCTGAGCGCAAAGATTGCACAGCTCTAGCCAAACCAACTCAGCCCACTCAGATCTGATTCGATTTTCAACTCAGCTTCTGACTTGTTTGACCCGGAGTTGACTCACTAACCCGGTGTGACTCGCTGAGCTTGACCAGCTGACCCAGTTGACCCGAGTTGGACCGTTGACTGTTTGACTTTTCATGTTGCCGGCGATGACTTTCCGGCACCGGATTCCGTCAAAAAACCTAGTTTTCCGGAAAGTGTTTTTGGGACATATTTTCTACACGGGTTTCTCTCACTTGTGGGCTTGGAGGATTTCTATCTAATGGACTTAGAAGAGTTGGACCTAATTTTGGAGAAAAGCTACAAAAAGAAAAGTTCTACTAACTTTTGGAAAACGTTTTATTCTATTCTTGGAGCTTTTGCATAGAACTACTTCTAGGGTTTGCTTTCTTTTATGTTTCATCTTCTTTCTTTGAATATTATGATGATGAACTCCATTAATATGTGTAGCTAAATACAATAATTGGTTATTGGATAAAAGTTGATTTTTTCAAGCATGTTATTTGATTCTATGAATTAGTTTTGTCTCAATTCTATCGTTTGTGATTCATTATTTTTATTATCATATGATTTGAATGCTAGTTTGGTTGAATCCGGAATCAATTGGATTTTTTTTCATCTCTATAGCTATATTAGGGTTTTCAATACATAAAAGTTGTTTATCCCTGATTTCTAGTAGCATCTTGTGGTTAATACTTGTAGTGATACATCTTTTTAATCGCATATGAATCATAACCTTTGTTAAAACGAATTAGTGCTTTTACACGTTTGTTTGCATTGATTAGTCTTATTTCATAGAACTTATTGCTCTTTGGGAGTTAAATCTAATTGTGCTTTTACACTTTAGGTTGCTTTTTAAGAAGATTTCACAATAGCATCTTTTAATGTTGTTTGTGATAAAATCAGGAAATAAACGGGATACTCATGCAATCAAGATATCCTAGGACTTTTGATAATTGTGAGATTAAATTACCAATTCTAATCATAGTTGAAAAATACATGCTTGTGAATGATACTATCCTTTGACCAATATCTTCTCTTTATTGATTATTCAACTATTTGCTTTGCTTTAGTTAGTATTATTACTTTGATAAAAATAAAAACACACCCTGGGTTACTTGGTTACTTAAGAATCTGAAAATTGCATAACAACAATCGCCTCTCTGTGGATACGAACTATTTCTTATCGAATACTATATTTATATTTAGTTGAGTGAGGAAGTGAAATTATTTTTGACGCATATGACACGCTTCACCATGGAAGGGCAAAGCCCCGTGCATACCAAGTTAAAATAAAAAATATGCCCGATGCATAACGCGGGCACAAATCTAGTGTAGTTTATATATTAATGAGAAAAAGTACCTAAAATTTAGGCGATCACATCTCATATGATGGTGTTATTTTTTGAATCCTATTATTGGGGCTCTCCACGGATGGGTTTTTGGGGGCTATTTTACTAAGTGGAGACTTAATGTTATAGGGGGAAACCAAATCAATAGGAAAGGTCAAATATACCCTTTCCTATAATTATACTATTGTAAAAAATAAATAAATTAATCTTCTCTTCTTCTTCTTTTCTCATTCATTTCATCATGATAAAATCACGATGAAAATGATGATCATAATTTTATCATGATGAAATCGTGATCATTAAAAAACTTAAATCTTCTTCTTTCTATCTTCTATTTATTCTCCATCACATCGTGATTCTTCATTGCATCGTGATGAAGATGATGATCCTAAAATAAAATAAAAACCTATTACTTTTATTTCTCTCTTCTTCTTCATCTTCTCCATTGTTATATAGAGATGATAGAAAAAAAAACAAAAACTAAGAAAACCCACCATTTATTTTTACTTTTGATGGACTTAAAAATTCAATTCGATTAAGTTGAGAAAAAAAAAAAGTTTCTGAAACTATATAACGGCTGGGAGTTCACGCTTTCCCAACCGTGAATCATGTATTACGGTTGGGAAAATACATGTTTCCCAACCGTGAACCCTGAACCTACCTGTACGATTGGGAAAGTAAGAGCTCCCAACCGTAAATGAGTGTCTGCGGCTAGATTTTCCTAGCCGTAAGCTATTCTGATAATCACATAAAAAATATATATAAACATAGGTCTAATTTAGGTTAGGTTTTCCCGCCGAAAATTCTTACTTTCGGCTAGGTTCCCCAGCCGTAACTTGAATTTTCGGCTTGGAAAACCTAGCCGTAACTGTTTCTGATACTTACAAAAAATAGTAGGAAAAAAATCGGTTGGGAGTTCTTGTCGACCTAGCCGCGAAAGTAATCTACGGCTGTGAAATCTTCAATTCCGAGCCATAAATTACTAATTTCGTCCGGGTCGACAAATTTACCCAGCCGTAACAGCAGAAAATTCTAGATTTTTTTTTCCAGATTTTTGACGGATTTGAATTGATGAAATTGATGTTGGGAGTTGATTATAAGGTTATCTTGAGTTTTGTGATGAAGGGTTTCATCATTTTTCTTCAAAAAAAATCAAAACAATTTCACCAAAATCACCATTTTTCCTTCTTCAAAACTCAAAAAGATTAATTTTTGATTTACAAAAGCTTAATGTTTTGATTAGTCTAATCATTCACTAAGATTGATTAGTTAGCTTAATCAATTTAATTAGCACTAATCAAATTAAGGGTAGATTAGACATTTTAAAAAATGATGGATAAGGGGGCTATGGGTTGTTATTTCATGACCCCAAATAGCCCCCAAAAACCCATCCGTGGAGAGCCCCAAAAATAGGATTCTATTTTTTGCTACTCGTTTTTGTCCCTCGGACAAATATTTTTTTTTCCTCCTACACTGCTTTCACACATTTTTCTTTTATGCTGTAATTGTCCTTCCATGCTAATTTTTGATCATTACTATAAGAGAATCTTCAATAGAGGGTGAATCTTTTTTCTTTTGAATCTTTTTTCTTTTAGGCTGAGTGTAGTGGAATAAAAGATAGGAATGAAAGCAACACCTGGACGTCGCTAAAGACTTTAAACAAACTCGTTCCCTTTCTCTCTGCTCGAAAGAAGGGAAGGTTAGCGGTGATTTCAAAATGGGCGAGGTTTGGGACATCGCCAGAAAAGGAGAAAAACGAGGATTTAATCCTCGCTTACTCTTTAATTATAATAAAAAAGCTAATTAATAAATATATTAATATCAGATTTTGGACCCACCTTAAGAGTTTTAAATAAATACAACACTCTTGGGCGAGGATTGCTTTCTCGCCCAAATCTAAATTTCCTCCCCCACCACTACACTTAGGCCTCTCTTCAGCGCGACGTGGCATCACTATGCAACTCCTATCTTCCCTCCTCCACTACACTCAGCCTTAGTGACACATAGGATTTTAGACCCCCATTTGACATAAATTCATCTCCAACAGTAGGGTCCTACAAATTAGGAGGGACCAATTACTAAATATGAAGGTGTTCAAGAAATATCTACAGCTCCACCTCCACGTCATATTTTTCACTACTTTTCTTAAAAAATTCTCTACTCTTGGAGATGGTTTTTTAGATATGAGGTCCTATATTTACTTTATGTGTAGACCCCACATAATTTTTTTTGCACCTTCTGTTGGAGATGCTCTAAGAAAGCTTATTAGCTTCGAGAAAAGGAAATCAAAGAAGGATTTGTCATATTCAATAAAGAGGTTGGAATACGTTTTTACGATTGATTTCTTAGTACTACTTTCTAAAGCAAGTAATGAACAATTATCTGTTGAAGAACCTTAGGAAAATTTTACTAATTATTAAAAAAATATATTTATTATTATTTAATTTCTAATATTATCATTTTTATTGATTTTTCAAATAAATAAAGTTATCAAATATCATCTATTAAAGAATTACAAACATTTGACAATAAGTTGGTGGGTAGCCTGACAACAAGCTGGGCACCAATACCCTTTTGGATAGCTACCCCAATTCTATAACTTTCGTTTATCTTTGCATTTATTTTTTTGGACTTTAACAGTATTTGATGGCAATAGTGGAAGACTACTTAGAAAGGCTAAATAATTAATAGATTAAAAAAAAACTTTTGGTCGCGTTTGGCATCTTTGATATCCTATCCTAGGTTGGGTTATCTCCAAAATAATCGTCAAAATGTGTTTGTCTTCTTTTTATTCTAAGTTTGGACAATAGTGGAAGACTACTTAGAAAGGCTAAATAATTAATAGATTAAAAAAAAAACTTTTGGTCGCGTTTGGCATCTTTGATATCCTATCCTAGGTTGGGTTATCTCCAAAATATCCACCTCCACATCATATTTTTCACTACTTTTCATAAAAAATTCTCTACTGTTGGAGATGGTTTTTTAGATATGAGGTCTTATATTTACTTTATGTGTAGACCCCACATAAAAAAAATTGCACCTTCTGTTGGAGATGCTCTAAGAAAGCTTATTAGCTTCGAGAAATGGAAATCAAAGAAGGATTTGTCATATTCAATAGAGAGGTTGGACTACGTTTTTACGATTGATTTCTTAGAACTACTTTCTAAAGCAAGTAATGAACAATTATCTGTTGAAGAACCTTAGGAAAATTTTACTAATTATTAAAAAATATATTTGTTATTATTTAATTTCTAATATTATCATTTTATTGATTTTTCAAATAAATAAAATTATCAAATATCATCTATTAAAGAATTACAAACATGTGGCAATAAGTTGGTGGGTAGCCTGGCAACAAGCTTGACACCAATACCCTTTTGGATAGCTACCCCAATTCTATAACTTTCGTTTATCTTTGCATTTATATTTTTGGACTTTAATAGTATTTGATGGCAATAGTGGAAGACTACTTAGAAAGGCTAAATAATTAATAGATTAAAAAAAAACTTTTGGTCGCATTTGGCATCTTTGATATCCTATCCTAGGTTGGGTTATCTCCAAAATAATCGTCAAAATGTGTTTGTCTTCTTTTTATTCTAAGTTTGGACAATAGTGGAAGACTACTTAGAAAGGCTAAATAATTAATAGATTAAAAAAAAACTTTTGGTCGCGTTTGGCATCTTTGATATCCTATCCTAGGTTGGGTTATCTCCAAAATATCCACCTCCACGTCATATTTTTCACTACTTTTCATAAAAAATTCTCTATTGTTGGAGATGGTTTTTTAGATATGAGGTCATATATTTACTTTATGTGTAGACCCCACATAAAATTTTTTGCACCTTCTGTTGGAGATGCTCTAAGAAATCTTATTAGCTTCGAGGAAAGGAAATCAAAGAAGGATTTGTCATATTCAATAGATAGGTTGGACTACGTTTTTACGATTTATTTCTTAGTACTACTTTCTAAAGCAAGTAATGAACAATTATGAGCAATCGTCATGGAAATCCAAAGGTTTGCATTTCCTTTTATAGACAGACAATTTTTGAGTCAACCATAATTGACGGACAGAGTCAAATGGGTGCTCATGTTTGGCACAAAATCGGTGGGAAATGACATCCTACTCCCTTAAGTTGTTAACTTAACTAAACTGTGTATGGTATACCCGTTGATATGAACCCAATAACAACATTACCTAGCCCATCATTTCTTTCCTTTCTCCCTCAATTTTATTCTCTTATTCTTCTTCGTTGGGTGAAAAACCTAACAGAGAGTTTCAAGCTGGTAGACCGTGCAATTATTTCTTATTAACTAGACCTATATTATAATTTCCGGTATAACATTATGTTACTGCGGAATTTTTCATAGTAAGTTGTGAGATCCAAATGCAATTCTTTGTTACCACAAATCTGTTATAGATGAAGACACCAAAACCCAATTTGAGGAATGCTTCAAATACCCAATTTTTCCAGATTTTAAATTGCAATGTTTAATATGCAGGATTCATAATTTAAGAAGGTTTATAAATGGTGAGTTGATGTATCCATCCACGGGTTAGCTGCCATTGCTACTCATTGTAAGTATAAGCTCCTTTATTTTCTTATTTATGTTGAAATTTTCTTTTGGTTAGCATCTCTAATATAGGATTAAGATCATGTTGCATCTTGTTTCTTTATTTGATTTCAAAGAATTTATATGTCCATTCCATAAAGATTGGTAAGTAAATCAATAATAACCTACCTTAGTGGAAAATTAGTTGCATATTCAATTATTAATCTTATGGTTTTTTTTTGTGTCTATATGTGGGGATTTGGGATTTAATAAAACGGATTTTTATTTTGATGATTATAATCTTGACATAAAAATTATGACTTGATTATCCAGAAATTTATATCTGTGATGTTAAATTAGTTTATCTTAGGAGCTTAGGCAATGTGGTGGTGGCGGTGGTAATTAAGAGATTGAATTTGATTATTAGTCCGACAAAGAACACACCATGTCATGAATTAAGTAGGCCAAATTAATGTTTATATAGGTGGCCTTGCCCTTTAGGCATGATTCAGTCATGAAGGTTCTCATTGTTGGCATTGGTTGCATGTGTAGGATAGGGTGATAGGTATAGGATGGTGACTCCAAAAGGCAACTATCAATAGTTATAACCTATAAACATTTTGTTTTGTGTTTTCAGGTGTTAAATGTAAGTACGTCTGTTTTTTTTTCATGTAAATTTTTGCTTAAGAAAAGGAGTAGTGATATTTGTCTTTCAGTTTTTTGTTTGGGTTTAAACATAGTTTTTGTGTCACCTTTCTTGAAGGTTTTGCCATTTTTGTAAATTTTCTCCTTTTCCCAACAAAATCATCATCATTTTTGTGTTCCCTTTTGGTTTTTCATTGACATGTGGTGATGATGTTTATAACCTGCAGTTGCTTAACACATTATGTTTCTTCCTTTTACGGACTTTCATAAATTGTATTATGTTCGTGAGATCACTCTCTTACTTTAAGGGTTAAACCTTCATTCTCTCATGTTCGGTTAGTTCAATCGAAAATGGACATGAGTACATAGATATCTCCAATAGGATACTCATTTTCGGTTCGGCAATGGTATAAGCTTCACTCGAGAATGGTTGTATGTTACGTTTTCTTTCTTCTATGTTGTTTTGGCTATTAACATTTAGCTAAAAGTTGCTAGCATTAATTATTTTGTCAAGTGACTTACTCAAGATTATACTGCAGAGCCCCAAATATACGGAACCTACCTTGCTATTCGAGCACTTAATTGTGGTGGGTCTTCATTCAGGTTATAATCTTGATGCAGTGGAGGAATCTTTTTCCAAAAGAATGACAAAGGAGTTGGAGATGCAGAGATCTGAGAGTCTGGACTACAAAATGCTTCAACATCGAGGTCCTTCAATTCCAACTTTGGAACCTGAGCTCAAATCAATAATAATTTTATATGATTCATTCATTTATCATTGAAGTTGCATTTTCACCAGATGATGTGATACTCTGGTTTTTGTTCTTCTCTTAGAATATTGTTATATTTCCCAAAAACGCATTGTAAAAACCATAGGACGCTTGCAATATAGATTTATTTCTTTGGGTATCCACAGATTCCTCGAAATCGAACATTACACTTTCATACTAAAAAAATAAAATGTTATCTCATGTTTCTTAATTTAGATACGCAATCTATCATTTTGCTTTTGCGCAAATGCCTGATGTTCATGTTGTTATTGTTTTTCTTGCTATTTTGCAGCTCCTGTTTAAGTATTGGAGAACCGACAAAGGATTTGACTGCTTTCTGTGTTCCTGAAGGTGTTAAGGTCTGATATTGTCCCTTTCTGTGAAGCATTTGATATAGTACATTAGTACTCAACAATCCATTCTTTTCAAATTTATGTTTTTTTTTTCTTTTTCTTTTTCTTTTTGTAGCTTGCTAGAGGCTTTGATAGCATACCTTGTCCTTTTCCTGTATATACTATAAGTTATTGGAGGGTTGTATTCTTGACTTGAATTTTTTTATCTGTTCATGAGGATGCTACCTTTTCTTACTTCGTATCCCCTTGCATATACCTTCAAAAATGTAAGTTCTCATTAGTTAGCTTGTCTTAACAATGATGCATACTTCTCCGAATATAAGATGTGTGAAGGCGATGTGCAGGTCGCATGAAATAAAGGGTTATTTGGTTTTTGGTACCTATTTTTTGACCTAAACCTGGGTTTGGTCTAACATTTGTCCAGGCTTTGCGTTTGGTATAAAGATCAACGTTGACCAGCGTTGACTTGGTTAAGTTTTGACTTCCGTTTAATATAATTATTAAAAAAAAAAAAACTTACTAGTTAACCCCGTTAACGGTTCTGTGTACACGTGATTCAATAAAAAATCACAGCCTTAATTTGTAATTTATCAATCAAATTGAAGAACCCTAATATAGGTTCTTCCCCAAATTGTAGAACCAACCGTCTCCCACACCGGCACTATCATCGCTGCCGACACCAACCTATCCCACAACCATCTTCTCCCCGACCTGTACTTTCTTCTAAGCATAAAATCATGCTTTTAATATCATAGATCGTATCTAATAAGGGTGGAGCTATTGATCATCAATCAATGATATCTGCAATTTCTTCTTTTAATTATTACAAACTCTTATCTCAACCATTTCTAACAATCAACAGATCAGACCCATTCTTCGATTCCATCTCAATTTTCAATTGCCTGCACCAATTATCAAAAGCATCCAAAGTTACCATCTGTAGCTCACACACATCAACCCATCTCGAAATCAAACTCGTTACAGACTTCCATTTCAAGTTAGAAGCTTTCATTTACAGCTAGATAAAAGAGCACATAATGTCCTTGGCAGCAAGAATCATACTTACCCAGTTTGGTGGTCGAAGAGAAATTGACCGTATGCGTTTTTTTTTTTTGTTTTTTTTTTGCTGCAATAGTGACATGCCTTTCAGGCTTCGTATACATTAGGTGCTACTGGCATGGTTTGTTGCAAATATGATCGATCATACTGAAAAGGCATGTACGATGGCATTGTGATATTTCTATGCTCAAAACCTTTAATCGACTTCAATCAACAACTCTATATATTCCTTGAGCTCAGAAACCCCTCTTCCAACATCAAATTCAAAATCCTAGTATGAGATCTGAAATCACCACCTATTGAAGCTTAACCAGCAGAAGAAGAATCGAGATTCCTCTCGATACTTCATGAAAAAACCTAATCTTTTTAATCTTCATTAATTTCCTCTAGGACTTCTCGATTTCCAGTTATCAATTAATGCGGATGTAAAAGTTAAGTTGGGTTTTGTTCACCTATTTGATTTTAATGTGGGTAAGAAAAATAATGCGGGTTTCGTTCACCTATTATCAAAAAGGAAACACATCATCACGTAACGACGAGTACCAAAAACCAAATAACCCTGAAATAAATTGGGTACCCCTTCGAGAAGGTTGTACAAAATAAATTGGAAACCCATTCAAGAAGGTTGTACAAAATAAATTGGAAACCCCTTTAGAAGACCATATAAAATAAATTGGGTAATTTAGTTTATTGGTCGTATAAAATTAAAATGGGTAACAGAGAGTTGATACTCATAGTCATAGACAAAATCAATTAATAAATTAAAACTAAATACTTCCCACGTAAAAAGGGATTAGTAACAATGCATTAGAGAAAATAACATAAATAATATAATTTACTCAGATAGATTGTTACTCCGGACTACCATACACTTCAAGGCAATCCACATTTAACTAGAGATACAAATGCCGCTACAAGTAGTAGTAAATCATGTTCACGAGTAACCAAACCTCGAAAAGTTATCCAGGCAGACTCATTTGCACATCATTGGATAAATGCATACTATTCTCATGGGAGATGTAGTTTCGTCGACAACCACATGAATAACATTGCGGCATACGCTTACAGTGAGGCACTAAAGGTGAAGAGGCATCACTAGGGACTCTTAACTCGTTCATCGTATAAACTAAAATGGAATTTCCGTTACAAGCCACTTTTGGACGAGAGTCAGAACCTTGACCTTATGTCTCTAAGATTATTTTTTTTTGATCGGTTCCTTATGTCTCTAAGATTAGGCACTTGGCATATATACAATACCAAGTTCTAACTCTTCATATGTATGTGTTTGTCTGCAATCATGGATTCATAGAAGATAAACCATTGGGTTTTGATTGGGTTTGAAGTTAAAGAAGTTTTCAGTGATAGAATGCAATAAAAATAAGCAGAAGAAAAAAATAGAATAATGGAGTAACTGGCGAAGTAAAAGGAAAACAGAGTTGCAGAGGATAAGAAAGAGAGCAAAAGGTAAACAAGGCTAAGTTGCAGAGAAATAAAACTCTTAGATATAGTACCTATATTAGGTTCGGGTTAGGAAAACTGACCCATATTTCTAACCAGATTTAATTAACTACAGTTGAATCCTATTAACTTTGGTTGCAGGGCAAATTTGGAACAAAAAAAACAAAACTTAAAAAACATGGACGGACAGCCGATTTTGTCCGTCTACTTGGCAAGTTTCAAATGTTGCCTGTCTATAAGGTAAAAATGAAATCATTGGATTTCTATGAGGATAGCTCAACAATTATCTGTTGAAGAACCTTAGGAAAATTTTACTAATTATTAAAAAATATAGTTATTATTATTTAATTTCTAATATTATTTATTGATTTTTCAAATAAATAAAGTTATCAAATATCATCTATTAAAGAATTACAAACATTTAGCAATAAGTTGGTGGGTAGCTTGGCAACAAGCTGTGCACCAATACCCTTTTGGATAGCTACCCCAATTCTATAACTTTCGTTTCTCTTTGCATTTATTTTTTTGGACTTTAACAGTATTTGATGGCAATAGTGGAAGACTACTTAGAAAGGCTAAATAATTAATAGATTAAAAAAAAAACTTTTGGTCGCGTTTGGCATCTTTGATATCCTATCCTAGGTTGGGTTATCTCCAAAATAATCGTCAAAACGTGTTTGTCTTCTTTTTATTCTAAGTTTGGACATGAATAGCATAACCTTCCCTAATTTTAGTAAGCTAAAAAAGTAAGGTCCAGAATACCAAAATCCTATCCAAAAATAAGCAGTTATTTTGCCTTTAAAATAGGTAATTACAGTAAAAAAAAATCACTGGAACCATTTTTCAACTTTATTTTTTATTTTTATTATCCTATATTTTCCCTTTATGATTATAAATAAATTAATCTTTTCTAATAAAATTAAATACTAGACAAACAAAATATAACATACACCCGTACGTGATTTGATGGAAAAACAAACAACATTTTTGTTTAACTATTTCTTGGTAATCCTAATTAAGTAAGAGAAAACTATAACCTAGCTAAGTTTTATCTTGTCAAAGGTGTCAAACACGGCCTTAGTAATAATGTAATAGAAACTTGATTAAACCAGGGTGAATCTTGTAAGGCGTTCTTTGGAAAAAATAAAAATAAAAAAAGTTCAACGATTCAACTCTGAGCAGTTAGTGCTTTTACGACTGAGGCTATGGAGCCAACCATTTTCGCACGTCTAGATAACTTTGTCTATTAGTTCTTTAGTTTGGTTTAGTACTTAGTTTAGAAATTCTTACGTGACTAGTTTGTTCAATGATTTAGTTTAAATCTTTTGACGATTCTGCATTTTTTCTTTTAACTTTTTAATAATATCTGTGCTAATAAAAGATTACCATCAAACTGTCAATTATACTTTCAACTGATGCTTCTCTATAAACACAAACTGACCAAGTCCATCACAACGAGAGATGAAGCTTCCAGAGACAAAAGACCCACGACCGCATACTTTCAAACCCGCCCGTAGCAATTGATCCCCAAATAAATGAAGCATTGACCTCCAAATAAATGAAGCTTGCCTGTTGTATTACTATTGATATTAAGTTGAAAATTAGTTTGGATTAGAAAGAATAATTAATTGGTAATGGATTTTGGTGCGGACAAGTTTGGACTCCGATTACATCAAATAGTGACTTTATTATGCTATGGTGATTGGTGACATCAGCTTCAGGGTGAATGCTACTTTTTTTTTTAACGAAGTAGGATGCAACTCAAGGGCACTAAATGAAAAGTGCCCAAAAGACCAAAATCAAAACAACTTTGCTACCCACACCGTGCCATGCGTACCGTGATGCGCTGTTCGAGGAAATCCAATGACTATTAGGGGCGCCCTGGGAGGAGTTGGTAGGGGGTGGGGTTTTAGGTGGGACCCACATGTTTTTCTTCTCTCACACCAAGTTAGTAAGTTCGCGAATAATACTCATATAATTCGCGTATCCGTCCGTATCGACCGAATCCGTACGTATCGACTGTATAACTGGAATTCCGACTTAGATTCGCGAATTTCCAGCTTAAATCGAATTTTACACGTATTTACGAATTACCGAATCATACGTCCCGTATAATACTTTGCCACATCATCACTAAATAATCATTATTTATTATATTTTTGTCTTTTAAAATTTTACATATACTAATCGGATTCCAATACCATCAACGTTCATGTTATTTGCTGATTGTGATGCACATATTGTATGTATAGTTCATGACAAGTATTAAGTATAGTATTTTATGAGAGATTATATTAAAAATGATTTTTTTAACAGGTTAATATATGCCGAATTTTGTACGTCGAATGCATATCTCTAAAACGAATTATACACGTACGTATGTCGTTCCGTATTACTGCCGAATCACGAATCGTTGACCGGATTTTTAACCGAATTTAACTTTTACGAATTCGTATAATACTCGTACGTATCCCATTCCGAACATATCCCGTACCACGAATTGCTAACTAGGCTCTCACACTCTCTCTCCAAAGTATACAATCAGTTCTCTTCTCCTTCCTGGTTTTACTCTTTCTCTCTCTTCTCCTTTCCTCTTCTCTCAAAATAAAAAAAAAAATTTAGCCTCCATTAATCTCTTGCTCAGATTTGATCATTTTTGGACCAGATCTGAGCAAGGTTTCTTTTCATTTTTTAGTTTTAATCAAATAAAAGTATTTTTATTTTGCTCTTGATGTCTTTTGGCATGTTTCTTCGCTATTTGGAGCGATTTTTCTTCGCAATTTGGGGTGAGTTTATCTTCGCTTTGAGAGCGATTTATTCAAACCTTGATCGATGGTTCGTGACTTGCTATTTTCGATTCAAGAACGTTGACAACCCAACACGGTATTGCTTAGAATCCATATTCAATCCAAGGGATTTAGGGCATCCGGGTTCGTTTGGATTTACAAGATTTTGGGCAAATAACTCCTTTCTTATAGGAGTATCTCTTATTGAAGAAGAAGAAAATCAGATTAAATGGTCGGAATCGATTCCGGATTATACCATCATCCTTCCCTACTACATTTACAAAGATTAGGTATCTTTACGGTATATGGCTCTTTCTCTTCGCGATTTACCTGTAATTGATACCTTCATTTGTATTAGGGTTCTAATTATCTTGTATTTTGATGTTTTTGTTATTCTTGTAAGCGATCATGTAACCACATTTTGATTTAAATAAATTGAAATTGTTGATTGACAAAAAAACCAAAACATAAAAATAATACAATCAGTGACTTAACTTCTTAAATTATTTATGCATGTGAACGCGTAAATCACGATGGCATCCACGTATTCACAAACAATGTTCGCACATACAAAAGTTCACATGTTAAGTGTTGTATATGTAAAGGGGAGTGAATATATCGATTCATCGACTCTGAGTCTTCGGACTCGTCCTTGTCTAGTCGTATATTATCACTAACAATGCTCGTATAATAGAATAAATAGAGAGCGAAGCATAATATGAAGTTCATCATGCGAAATACTGAATATAAAGTACGAAATGTAAGTGTTGAATGTAAACGAGACAAGTATTTACGTGGTTCAGCACTAAGGCCTATATCCACGGGGTTAGTGCTTCATTATATGTAGATTGATTACAAATATAGTCGAATGACTTTGGAGTATGAACTGAGGCTGCGGGATTAGGGGAATTACTTACTGTTCCTAATTCTCTCTCCTCTTTTCTCTCCTAGAACTGATATGTACCTCTCTCTTAATGGGAAAGGGTATTTATAGGGGTCACAATATGGGGTCCACTTCTGAAGGCCGATGTATTCTTATCGTCTTGTGTTCTGTGTCAATAACGCGGACCTCTTCGTATTCTATGATGCCCCCCGCGTTCCATGCCTATTTTCGAAGAGTTCGGTCGTATGTTCCATAGATTGGCTGACACGTATGCTTCTCGGGGTGTTTAATGCGGGTGGTTGGTCATCTGCACGCGCCAGACAGTGGTCTTCTGCCTCTGTCATATCTATGTCGGTTGGGATAACCCCAACCGTCGATCTTTACTTTTCCTTGAGATGGGGTAAAGTGAGTCTTGAGGTGATTTTCAGAACTTCGCGGTGTAATAGTATCTTGGTGCTCCTCGATCCTTGACCGCCGAATCTGTCTGATGATGATTTTCCACGGAAGAGATATGTCTCTTTGCTTCCCACGTGTGGCATCATATCTTGATTCTCCCAGTTGCATGCCTCCCACGTGTTTGGCCATGAGCACGTGGCGGGTGATAAAATATGTGCTTACAATTTGCTAATTTTCTTCTAACTAAGGCATCAATTGAAGTTAGAGAAAAACCGTCACATATTCTTTACCTCTCTCTTAATAACTTCCCCTAGATTTTAGGGCACGTTTCCACTACATGCAATAACTCCTTGCAATAACTTCTCCTTGGGTGAAGGAGCGGGTTTTATCTCCTTCAATACTTATAAGTGAGAAATATAATATAAAAAATATGAAATAAATTCCATTCTTTTCTGTCAGTCCTTCATTCTTTTTCTTCTGAAGATTTTTATTCTCCATTTTTGTTTGGATACTCTTAACTGCTGTTGCTGTCTTTGTCTTGAATACGGTCAGTCCTTGATTCTTTGGTGCTCGCGAGTTGTTGTTGTTCGTTGTTCCTTGGCTACGCTCTTCTGTTGGTAGAGCCCTTGATATAGGTAAGGGGTTTTTGTTTATCTTTGATTTTGACATCGATTATTTGTTCATCATCTGCTGCTGTGTTTTTGGCTTTGTGATGAAGAACATATACAAAGTATATATATATACTTTCCCATGTTCTTTATTACAAAGACCATGGATTCTTGTTCGAAGATTCTCCCTCGATGATCCCAACTACGTTAGGGTTTCTCCGTTTCTATTTTTTTAGTCTAGATTTTTCCTTATTTTTTCCTGTCGGATAACTGTGATGAACTGGCCGAAATTCAGCTTTTTGATCTTTATTCGTTATTCTGCGGAACCTATAACTTGTTTGTCTGTTCCACAGACATGGATGATCGTCAACGGGTTCCTTATCAGACTCCGCCGCCTAGTCCTCGTAGATCTCCTTCGCGCAGAGACCCTGATATATCCCCACCAGGAGGTTCTAGATCTTCGCAGGCTGATATTCGTACCCAAAGGGCCCCATCTTCCTATGGTCAGAGTCCTTCGTCTTCCAAGAAAGGAGATCCACCGAAGGATCCTCCTGGCTCTAGGTATGACGCTACCCGCGCTTCTTATCGCCCGCGCGATGAATCTAGAAGCACGCAGACTCCTCCTCATAGTGACGTGTTGGATGTCGCACCTATTCGTTCTATGGCTCCCCCTCCGCTTCCTCAACAAAGTCCTCTGCCTCGTCCTCCAATGGTCCCTTCGAAGGGGAAATCTACTAAGGGTACCGCTTCGAAGACTGATCAGCCCAAGCATGTTTCTTCTAAGAGAAAGATCTCATACATGAGTCCTCTGAAGGATTCCACATCGGATCCTACGGACGAGAAAGACGCTGCCCCGATAATACGAATTGTCTCGGTTGGTAAAAAGAGGTCCACCTTCAAACATATTGACCTGGAAGTATTTAAGGAGAAACATGAACTTCAAGCCTTTGATGTCTGCTTCTACGCTCCTGATGATGACATCACTTATGAGCTTATCTCAAGGTATCAATTCGATGAGTTTCATCTTCTGACTACCGTGGGAGCCTTCGAGGCGGGTCTCATGTTGCCCATATACAATTCAGGTGATTCTTTTTACTACGACGTACTGGCTGGTCGTGAGGGCTCTTCTACGAACACCCATGGTCGTTCTGTATCACAGTTGACTGGGAATTATCTTCGTGCACTGAGGGAGTGCTATCTTCAAAGCAAGGGAGAAATGATGATGACCTGCTATGTCCCCGACCCTGCTGAGAGGGAATGGTATACTCCCCAAAATTTTAATAATTCCTTCGGGGATTATATTAACAGTAGGAAACGCAAGCCGTGGAGTGTAGGTCTTCATAACATTGCTGCTCCTCGTGGTGAGATCTGTCTTTTAAGTGAGGTGAGTGACGCCAAGCTAAAGTATGTTCCTGGTACGGAGAGGTCTGTTAAAAATAATATTTTCCCTCCTCGTGAGAGGATCAACCGTGATCATGACTATGAGTGGCATGCTACTGTTATTGAGATTATTGGTCCGTGGGCTTGGGGTTGGATTCTTGGCCCACATGGATGGCGTACCACTGCTGATAGTGTACCTCGTGAGGTTTCTCCTGTTCGTTACGGAGATTTCTTTCCCTAGCGTTTGAACTTCAAAGGCATGAATTTTCCGTATGCTCTCGATGTTGTTGTTGTTCATGAAGAATAAAGTTCAGATGCTATTCTTCCTTCGAAGAGTACTGAGACTGTCAAGGTATGGCTTCTTCCTATACTACTTGCCCCTTTTTTCTTTGTGTTAAAAATAAATTTCTAAGTAAAGGAACAAGTAATCCTCTGATAGGAATCTGCGAGTTAATATAGGAAGAAGTCTGCGGAGGGTAAGGACGCTTTTGTTGGAGAAACTTCTACCGAGTCTCCCTTGGAAGATTTCCCGTAATCTTTGATGCTGGAGGGTGACGATGCCATTATTGCTTGGATTAAGGAGAATAATTTGATATTTGTCCCGAACCCTTCCCCCGTGCTTGCCGGTGAGAATGATTCCGACGCCTATACCAGTAGGATGATGCAACTATCTTCCGAAGATAAGGTTGCGACAGCGTGGGACAAGGATCTGCGGACCTTGAAGGCTAATCTGGCAGTTGATCCTCCATCCACCATCGTGGATATGATTTCCATAGATGATGGGTATCAGTATGGTTACCCTCAGCAGCGGGTGCTAGAGGTACGTTATTCTCTTTACGTTTCTCTATTTTTGAACTATACAGATTTCTGTTATGATACCCCTTGCTTTCCTGGAAAGTAGGTGATGAGGAGAGAACACTACAATCACACCCTATATCAGTTATTTAAGGCCAAGTCTCTCAAGTTTGAGGCCAAACTTCGTCACAGAGAAGGGGAGCTATCTGTGGCTGAGGAGGTTATATCTGCCAGGGATCAGGAGATAAGTGAGCTGAAGGGTCGTCTCAAAGGGAAGGAATAGCTGGGCAACGAAGAGGAAAAGATTCGTCTAGATCTTTCTATGGTCCGTAGTGAGTTGGAGGAGGTTCAGAAAAATGCTTCATCTTTTACAGGTTCGTTTCCTTTCTTCATTTTACTCAATATCGCTACTTTCTAGCAATTAGTGTTCTGTCTGAGTCTCCCCACCCTATCTTCAGTGAGTGGAGTCCCAGAGATGATATGGATTCGGAATGAGAGAGAGCGGCGGAAATCCCGTATAGCAAAATTAGCGGATCAAATAAAAAGCGAGGCCGAGAGATGGGATTCCAAGGCCGATGTATGGGGTCTGAGGCATACTCATATGGTTGATATGCAAAATAAGTATAATTTTGATCGTCGTCTGTTTAATAGAAATCTTCTATGGACACGCGACAATATTCATGAAACCCGAAAATATGCTTCGTCTTTAGAAGCTAAAATAAATCTTTTGGAGGAAGAGTTACGACAGGCTCGTTCCTCCCAGGGTTCCGAAGTAAGAGGGTATATGCAGCTTCTTGATAAAAAAAGAGATGATGCCTGGGCTAAGGCTGGTGCCCTTATTAGAGCCTTAGCTGCGTCTCGGGCTGATGTAGCCCGCCAGGATGAGTCTAAGAGAAATCTCGAAGTGAACATGTACAGACTCAACAAAGGGTTATAGGAGATGAATAAAGAAGTCAATTATTTTCGCCACTTGGATTCAATGAAGCAGGTAGAGTTAGACACTAGTCAATTTTCTCTTTCCACTCTTCAAACGGATTATAAAAAACTAGTCGATGAATTTGACTTCCTTGGCGAAGCTCGAGACGCAGTTGTAAATGAATATGAAATAGCTTCGACTAGAGTCGAAGATATATATTTGCTTCGTCGAGTGTGATTTGGTGGTTCCATTGATCTAACCCGTCGTATTTTTTCTTATTTTCAGAGCTCCAGGGACAACTTCTCGCTACAAATGAAAGTCTTGAAAAGGCTCAATCTGAGCTAGGGAAGGCTCAAACTGACTTAGTTCATTAGGAGGGTCAGACCACGTACTACAAAGGTTTGGCTACGTCTCGAGACGAAGCAGCGAATGTGGCCTCTAATGAAGTGATATGTATGTCCTCCTTGTTATCACAGTCCGAGCTGCAGAATATTGCCATTACGTATAAGGCTCGTTGACAGTTGGTTGAGGAAACCAATAAGGTCCTGAACAGAATCGATCATGATCTCAAGACTGAGCATGGGCTCGTTAAGGAGTATCCTCGTCGCCCTATGACTCCCCCCTTGACTATCTCTTCATGTCCTTCTTCTAGTGGGAGCATACCTTCGTCGCAGAGGAAAGATCCCATCGGTGGAGCTGAATCATCTAAGTATATTCTGGTGCTAGTTATAGAAAGTTGATCTTTGTTGATTATGGAGGTTTGTGCTACCTGTTGATGTGATTTTTATTTATTTTTATTTTGCTGAACTTGTTAATCAACTTTTATGGAATGGATCATCATTTATTAAATGTGTACATCTTTCGTTTTCCTGCATTTTTATCTTAGCTTTATTATTCGGTTAACGAACTCAAATGAGGTACATGAAATGAAAGAGTCTCTTTTAAGAACGAAGTGTTTGAGTGTGATGCCGAAGGTATGTACCTTCGTGATCATCTTGAGACCTGTCACCCCGCTAGATAATCCTTGTCCAGAGAAATCCCAGGCGTTGGGGGTCGATGCAGCGTTCTAGGATATGGGGTGTTAATTTGAAATATTTACATGTCCCCATTCCATCGACCCGCTGACTTAAAATGGTTGGAGATCTCTTTATTCTAGATGTCTTCCCCATGGTCTTACACTTATAGACGCTGATAGGAAAGTCCTGAGAGATTGTAGGTATCTACTTTCCCCAATAGGCGCGGCTTTTTGTAGCATATTTACAGACATATTTACAAGTATTCATTCTATGAATACGCTTCCCCTTGTAATAGGCTATCTTATTATCCAAGAATTTTTGCAAAAAAGCTTGTTTGATTGATTTGTTGAGGTCTGCTATTCCTCGTCCAGAGATAGAAACACATCGTATTCTTCTTCTGGTACTCTTCACGCAGTTGCAGAGCTACGCTGCTATCTATGGATGTTATGGCTTGAGATATTTAGCATTCCATGGGTGTCTGAGGACTTCCCCTTTTAGGTTGCGTAGGTAATAGGATCCATTTCCTGCGATGTCATGTATGACAAAAGGTCATCCCCATGTTGGTTCCAACTTGCCCCACTTCTTTTCTCGTTGGTATTGGGGTATGGTTCTCAGCACATACTGTCCTTCTATGGAATTTCTAAGCTTAACCTTTTTATTGTACTCCCTTGCTAGCTTTATTTGATAATTCTCCATTTTCTGTAATGATGCTTCTCTTCTTTCCTCAAGATCGTTGAGTCTTTCCAATATTATGTCCGTCGTAAGGTTCTTTTCCCATGCTTCGGTCTTCGTGGTTGGCATAATGATTTCTATGGGGATGACAGCTTTGGCTCCATAAGTGAGCAGGAATGGAGATTCTCCTGTATCTGACCTTCGGGTTGTTTGTTATGCCCATAAGACGTTATGTAATTGTTCACACCATCGTCCCTTATGCTCGTCTAGTTGTTTCTTAAGAATGAGAGCGAGGGTCTTGTTTGTGGATTATGCTTGGCCATTGCTTCGAGGGTATATCGGTGTTGACTTATTCTTTCGGATTTTGAAAGTATCAAAGAGTAAATTGATGTTCTTACCCTGTAGATGCTTACCATTATCAGAGACAATGTCTGCTGGGATTTCGAACTTGCAGATGATGTTCTGAAAAATGAATGTGAAGACATCCGAGTCACGGATTCTTGCAAGAGCCTTAGCTTCTACCCATTTACTGAAATAGTCTGTGGCCACTATCAAGAATCTTCTTTTTCCGGACCCTTCGATCAGAGGACCCATAATGTCTATGCCCCATTTTGATAATGGCCAAGGACTATCTGCCGAGTTTAGTATCGTTGCTGGTGCATGGATTCTTTTGGCGAAACGTTGGCATTCTTCGCATCTTCTCGACATTCTTGCAGCGTCTCGTATCATCGTTTGCCAGTAATGCCCTTGGGGTTTTTCCTTGTCTTCTAGGGATTTCATCCCACTATGATTTCCCACGTCCCCGCGATGAATATCCTTTAGCACCAGGTGGCCTTCGAACCTAGATAGGCAGCGTAGCAAGGGTCCGAGGAAAGATTTTTTGTATAAGATCCCTTCCCTTAAGTTGTACCTCCCTTCTTTTGATTGTATCTTCTTGGACTGCTTTAGGTCTATGGGAAGTGTCCCTTCTCTGAGAAAGAGGTGGATCTCAACTCTCCAGTCCTCTTTTTTGCTGAAGTCTTCATCTTATTCTGTTCTTGCCATGATGTCATTCTCCTGGAAGTCATCAGTGATGTATTCTCCTACATTATCGTCTGCTACATCTTCTCCCACGCTGTCCTTTTGGTTTGCAGCGCAGAATTCTCGGGTGGAGACTGAGGGTTCGTAAACCCTAGTGATTTTGATTGCCTTAACATCCTCATTTTTCAACATAGATGAGACATAATCCAAAGCATCTGCGTTCCTGAGCTCCTTTATGCTTAAGTGCCGGTATTTAATGTTTGGTATTTGAGGTGCCAATGTCTGGACTAAAGCCATGTATGCTGATAAGGTTTCATCATAAACATTATATTCCATATCTATTTGTCGGATGACCATTTGTGAATCACTTGTCAGGCGTATGTTCGTTATAGCATTTCTATTATTAGACGAATGGCATGTACAACAGCTTCGTATTCGACTATGTTGTTGGTGTGCCCCTTGAATTCTAGTCGGAAGGCATGTATGATTCTATCCCTCGTGGGAGTAGTGATCACGATGCCGATGCTTGCTCCTTCTCTGTTCTTCGAGCCATCAACGAAGACTTCCCATTGTCTGGGGTTTGACGGTTCGAGAATGTCGATGGGATCTTTTCTCCTGTCGATCTCTGGTAATCCTGCTATCTTAAGTCCATCAATGAAGATTTCTTCGTCGTTATCTAATGGAAGATCTTCCAGGAAATCCGGTAGGACTTGTGACTTTTGGGAATGCTGAAGTTTATGTATGATGTTGAACTGATCAAGATGAGTGTTTCATTTTGCAATTCTCCCTGCTTTCCCTGTGCTTTTGAGGATGGCCTCTCTCGGGGCTTTGCATGGGACGCGGATGTAGTGAGTCAGGAAGTAGGTCCTTAGATTTTGGGTTGCCCATACTAACGCCAAGATGAGTTGTTCGATTTTTGTGTAATTTCTTTCTGTTGTGTTGAGAGTTTTGCTGACGTATTAGATGGGATGTTCTATATTCGTGTTGGTTTTAACCAGCACCGCATTGACTGCATCCTATGTTGCCACTATGTACAGGGCCAAAACCTCATCGGGATCAGGTTTTTGCAAGATGGGGATCTCAACCAGGTATTCCTTGATTTTTCGGAAAGCTTATTCGCACTCTGTTGTCTATTCAAACTTGCTCCCTTTTTTAAGGATGTTAAAGAAGGGCTTGCATCTGTACGATGACCTGGATATGAACCTTCCTAGTGCCGCTAGGGAACCATTGAGTTTTTGGAATTTTTTCAGGTTCCTTAGAGATGGCATTCCTGTAATGGCCTGGATTTTGGCATGGTCTACTTCGATGCCCCTCTTTGTTACAAGGTATCCGAGGAATTTACCTGAAGTGACGCCGAAGGTGCATTTCTCTGGGTTTACTTTCATGTTGTGTTCCCTCATTATTTGGAAGATATTATTTAGATATTGGTGGTGGTCCTTGCGTAGCTTTCTCTTGACTAGAATATCATCCACATAGACTTCCAGAGTATTCCCAATCCATGGTTTAAAGATAGCATCAACCATCCTTTGGTACGTGGCCCCAGCGTTTCGAAGCCCAAAGGGAATTCTTACGTAGCGGTAGAGGCCATGCGGGGTGTAGAATTCCGTGTGTTGTTGATCTTATTCTGCTAAGAATACCTGGTTGTACCCAGAGTACCTTTCCATGAATGACATCTCTTCGTACCCTTCGAATGCTTCGACCAGTTGGTCGATGCTTGGCAATGGGTAACTATCCTTAGGGCACGCCTTATTGAGGTTGGTGAAGTCAATGCATATTCTCACCCCGCCGTTGTTTTTAGGTACAATGACCATGTTTGAAATCCATGTTGGATATTTGACTTCTTTGATGAATCCATCTTCTAGTAGCTTACAAATCTCCATTTCAACCGCTTTGTGGTGCTCTGGGGCTACTTTTCGCACTTTCTGCCTGAAGGGTGGTGTATTCGAAGCTTATGATGGATTGTCTTTGGGTCGATTCCTAGCATGTCTCCTAATTTCCATGCGAAGATATCTGCGTATTCCGTGAGAAAATTTATTAAGGATGCTTCTCGCTCCTTATCCATCAAAGTTCCTATCTTGACCATCCTAGGTTCTCCTTCAGTTCCTACGTTTATTTCTTTTACTGCTTCTACGGGTGTAAACGTGGGTTTTGATTCCCCTAGGAGAGGAATGTTCTTTGATTGCTATTTGGTAGGCTCCTCGCCAAATTTTGTGGCCGAGGTACTTGCCTCTGTATTCCCAACCGTATTTCCCTTTGAAAGGCTTCTCCCGGAGATTTATTCCAGATAAGCATCGATGGCATTTTCTTTCGCGACTTCTTTATTTCGGTATCTTCGGTTCTTTCGCTGCTCATCCTGTTCTTTATTGAGCTGGCTCTGCAAAGTTTGACATTCTTGTGCCGTGACTTGGTCTCATTTTATTTCCATTACCCTTGGGGAATTGGAAATCTAAGGTATTGGTGGTACGTAGCTGCCACTCCCTTGAGTGTGTGCACCCATCTTCGTCCGATTTATGGAATTATATGGTAATGGTGCATCCACCACACTGAACCGGGTGTCGACCTTCATCGGTCTCGCGTCTACTTGCAAGACAATGTCTCCTAAGGGCTTCGTGGATGCTCCATTGAAGCCGTAGATAATGTATTATGAAGACAATAGATGTTCATCGTTGAGTTCCATTCGCTTGAATGAATCGTAGAATAGAACATTAACTGATCTTCCCCTATCGATGAGGATTTTTTTGATATTGCACCCGACTATTGGAAGTGTGAGAACTAGGGGATCGTTGTGATCTTCCATATCTTGTTCGACGTAGTCCACGTTGAAGATCATGGGCGCGTCCATCCATTGTTCGTGTTCGTCCACTTTTTCCCCATCGATTTTGTATAGCTCATAATAGTCTTCAAACTGTTTCCTTAGTCTCTTACCTATCTGAGCCGTTAGGGATGGTCCCGCGGCCTCAGAACATGAGATGGTGTTAAGGGTGCGGTTTCCTTTGGGCAGCTGGACCTGCTTGCTTCATTTGGCCTTATCTTTGTCGCTAGTCCTTTGTACATATAGTTTAGGATCTCATGCGTCAACTAACTTTTGGATCATTATCTTTAGATTCTTGCATTTTTCAGTCAGGTGGCCATTGAAACAGTGATATTCACAGTATTCCTTGGACCTTTATGATCTTGGGGGATACTTCCCCTTAGACCATGGCCAATCGAGGTTCCCTTGACCCTTGATCTCTTTCAAGATGCGCGAGTAACTGACATTCAGCTTTGTGTAGACTGGGTCTTCGAATTTTCGAACATCCCCTCGTCGATCGTCCCTGCGTTCCATTTTGTCTTTGTTGGGTCGTTCACCCGAGTTGCCCCTTTTCGATCTGCTGGATTGTTCCACGGAGTTTGTGCGTGGTGGACGCTGGGTCTGTGCTCTGGGGTTTTCTCGTTGGATTTCTTCTAATCTAGCATGCTTTTCTATGATCACTCGAAGATCTCCTTCAGTGGCATGGATGGTGCCGTGGATCTCGACATATAGGGGGCTCATCCTGTCAATCCCCCACTTGTAGAAGTTGATGCTAACCACATGATCCACGTTTTCGATGGCTTGACAGATTTTGTGCCACCTATCAGTGTATTCTCTGATGGTTTCCTTGTACTTGATTGTTAGTGAGAAGAGCTTATCTATCCCGGTGTTGACAACTTTGTTATACATGTAAGTTGTCAAGAACTTCTCAGTAAGTTGGTCGTACGAATCAATGAAATTTGGTGGCAAGTTGTCGAACCAGGAGAGTGCGGATCCTTTCAAACTTTAAGGGAAGTATCTGCACAATATGGAATCGTCATATTTCCATTGCGCCATAATTTAATTATAATAACGAAGATGGACAGCGGGATCACTAGATCCTTCGTAACACTCGAAGGACGGAACAAGGAATTTCTGCGGAATGAGAGCTTTGGCCAAGTGTTGTGTCATGGGGGTAGTGTTTGCTTCCTTTATCACTTGCTCCAATCTCCCCCCCCCTTGCCTAGATTTTAGTTGCTTGATCTCCGCCATCATCTCGGCACGAAGATCTTCCATTGCGCGCTGATGTTCCTCCAGAGCAGAGGGTCGTCCTGGTCTAGGGGTATCGTTGTCGAAGTAGTCCGATTTGTCGGGATGGTAATCTGGGTCGAAGCTTCGACTTCCTCTTGTGTCCCTCCGGTTTAATGGTTCTGGGTTGTTAGCAACCACCATCCTTCGATCTTGATTCAGTCTTGGCGCCATAGAGTTAGCCTCATCGTGCTGATTTACCAATTCCGCACTATGGGTAATTCTATCTTTGAGTTGTTGGTTTTCCTGAGCTAATAGAGCTACCGCGTCTGCGTATGTCTTTTGATTCTTTCCCAATTCTTCATGTTCTGCCATCATATAAGCAGTGTGGTTTGATCCTTGATTAGGCGTTTCTACCTGCATCTGTCTTCCAGCTGCTATCGTCTGATCTTCGTCGATGATCTGTATCAATGGCTCTGGTGGATCTGTCTGCGGGTTTTGCTATTCCGCTCGTTGCTGCGCATGTTGATTCGTTATTAAGAGCGGTTGATTGACTTGGAGGGGTATGTTCTGTTCATTGGTGAGAGGCATCCCATCCACGTATTCACAAACAATGTTTGCACATACTAAAGTTCACATGTTAAGTGTTGTATGCTTAAAGGGGAGTGAATATATCGATTCATCGACTCTGAGTCTTCGGACTCGTCCTTGTCTAGTCATATATTATCACTAACAATGCTCGTATAATAGAATAAATAGAGAGAGAAGCATAATATGAAGTTCATCATGCGAAATAGTGAATATAAAGTACGAAATGTAAGTGCCGAATATAAACGAGACAAGTATTTGCGTGGTTTAGCACTAACACCTACATCCACGGGGTTGGTGCTTCATTATATGTAGATTTATTACAAAGATAGTCGAATGACTTTGGAGTATAAACTGAGGATTCGGGATTAGGGGAATTACTTATTCTTCCTAATTCTCTCTCATTTTTTCTCTCCTAGAACCGATCTGCCCCTCTCTCTTAATGGGGAGGGGTATTTATAGGGGTCACAACGTGGGGTCCACATCTGAAGGCCGATGTATTCTTATCGTCTTGTGTTTTGTGTCAATAACGCGGACCTCTTCATCTTCTACAATGCCCCCCGCGTTCCATGCCTATTGTCGAAGAGTTCGGTCGTATCTTCCATAGATTAGCTGACACGTATGATGCTCAGGGTGTTTAATGCGGGTGGTTGGGTCGTCTACACGCGCCAGACAGTGGTCTTCTGCCCCTGTCATGTCTGTATCGGCTGGGCTAACCCCAGCCGTCGATCTTCACTTTACCTTGAGACGGGGTAAAGTGAGTCTTGGGGTGATTTTCAGTACTTCGCGGTGTCATAATATCTTGGTGCTTGATGCGTGTCGTAAACACAACAAATTAATTAATATTTTACTACCTAATTAACAAGTAATATAGGGTAGTCAAGATCGATCCCACGAGGAGCACGAGATTCTAGTTGTCTTATAATGTCACAAAGGGGGTATGTTTTAGATAAGTAAACGAAAAGAAAATAAATAAACAAAACAATTAAAAAGATAAGAGAAATCAATAAGAGAGATTAGATCAAGAAATCCTTCTTCGCTGCAAAATAATGCTTAAAGTTATGTTCTTTTCCACTTTTTATTAGTCACAGATTATCACCAACCGTAGGATAGCAAGTTCGCTTAGCTAACCCAAAAATTCCTTATTTCACTGAATAACAGGTTCGCTTAGTTATCAGAGTCTATTCAAAAGAACCACCTTGAGGTTCGCTTACAAGATGTAATTCCCCGAATGCATTAAGATTTATGAACTTAGGTTTAGTACTAGTAGTTAGACTCGGTTCGCTTGGTCCACTTTCTAGCGTTGTTTTCACACACAATTGCTCCACGGAATCCCTCCGCAAGGTCTTGTGTAAAGAGTCAAGAAACTATTACGTATCCCCTAACTTTCACTAGCTTTAGATCAATTAACAAATCAATTTAGTTGGCCACCTAAACAATCTATCAATCAACCATGAATGTATAAACATTCCTATTAGTAAAAACAAACGATAATCATGTGAAAACTTCAAAGTAGATTTAAAACAAAACTCAAAACATGTTAAGAACTAGGAATTCATCCTCAATCAATAAAATTAGTTACTCATGCTAAAGAAGTTCACACAAAGAATAAAGAAAAGAGAAGTGTTGTGTGTGTAAAAGGTGTGAAAAAGTGTGTATAGAAAAGTAGAGAACTTCTCTATTTATAGGCTTCAATGCTCTCCAAGTCTTCTAAGGAATAGAATCCCTTTCCTATAGCAATACAATTTCCAAATCCAAGCCTTTCTCAAATCTTCCATCTTCTCTTTCCATATTCAAATCAAATTCTCCATCCAATTCCAAGTCCAAGTCTTCACATCCCATGAGAGAAATCCACACAAAATTCTGCAACTTTGGCTCGCCGAAAAACTGGGTTTTTGGCCGGAAATAGGCCAGAATTCGTCACCGCCGGCCACCCGAAATTCTCCCCCGGTGAGGGAATATTCCGTCAGTCCACCGTTAGGACTAACGGTCAAATAGGTCAACCGTCAGTCAAACTGTTAGTCAGCGGGTCAAGATAAGGTAAAGTCAGACACCGAGTTAGCTGTCTTTATTGGCTGACTGGTCTGAATCGCTGGTTTGGATCGGTCATCGTCGGTCTCGTCGGAGCAGAAAATCCGACAGAGTCTCGGCTGTTTTCTGGGATTTTCCAGGCCAAATTCAGGACGATCTTTTGGTCTTCAGTTCCTGCGACAATTCCTAGCATTCATTCACCTAAGCATCATACAGCACCAGCAGCTCACCACTTCCCATATCAACCTGCTACCACCATTACAACTCAGTTCAGCATCTTAGTCCACCTTTCCCTGTAATAGCAGCGATTAACCATACTCAGATCGAACCCATCTCCCTGAATTGCTCATACCACCACCAAGATTCGACAGCACCACCAGCATCATTCTTGGTTAAATTTCTTCATCCAAGGAAAACCCTAGCATCAATTTCTCTTCCATCGTCTCATCAAAACCCTCAATTCGTTTCAAACCCAACCTTCACGGCTTCAATTCAGTCTCAGCGTTCATCATCAAACCCTTCTTTTCTCGACTATCTCAATTTCTTCAAATTCAGCAGACGGCAGCTTTTCTCTCTTTTCCTCCCAATTTCAGCGTAGAAATGATTGAGAAGCAATCTCGATTTAGGGTTGTAAGGAATGGTTGGGGTGGATTTAGACGCCCAAGATAAGAACCACCCCCATATGGGTACCCCATAGTTTCTTCCTAGGTGCTTTTTAGCACTTCTCTTTTAACCACAAAAATGGCTACCCCTTAACATGACGCCAGGCTTCAGATAGTGTTTTCCCATGAAATGACAATCTTTCCCCTTTGGTCAAATTAGGTGATTTCTTCTTCTTTTCCTCCATGTGACTCCAGAGTACCTAATAACTCAAGAACACGCGTAAAATACATAACTTACAAGAAAAATAGCAAAGAAAGCTTAAACTCTTTAGATAGTAAACACGGTGTATTCTACACCTATCAGTGCTCCTCGATCCTTGACCACCGGATCTGTCTGATGATGATTTTCCACGGAAGAGATATGTCTCTTAGCTACCCACGTGTGGCATCATATCTTGATGCTCCGAGTTGCATGCCTCCCACGTGTTTGGCCATGAGCACGTGGCAGGTGATGAAATATGTGCTTACAATGCACCTACTTCATTTTCCCACCAATGAGCCTTGCATTTCTCTCCTTCCACAGTAGTCATATAATGTAAAAAAAAAAAAAAAAAAAAAAAAAAAAAAAAAAAAATTCTAACTTGCATCTGAATTCGGAAAACTGCTTCAGCATCTAGATCATTTCTTTTTTAGTTACCTAACATACGCAGTCTCATGATTGTTGAGATTATTAGTCCCACATTGTCTGGGCATCTAAGATCCTGCGATTTATAATCTCTTAAGTCCTCTCCACTCATTGCCAATTGGTTTTGAGTTGGATGCCCATATTCTAACATGGTATCAGAACATGCTATTTGTGTCGAGTCATTTGACCACACCTTTACTCCGCGTCACCCGATTTAATTGTCCACGTGTTAGACCCAACGAGGCTACACGTGAGGGGGCTTGTTGAGATTATTAGTCCCACATTGTCTGGGCATCTAAGATCTAGTGATTTATAATCTTTTAGGGCCTCTCAACTCATTGCCAATTGGTTTTGAGTTGGATGCCCACATTATAATCTCTTAGGGCCTCTCAACTCATTTCCAGTTGGTTTTGAGTTGGATGTCCACATTCTAACAATAATCGGTCTCATAAGTGTGATAGGATATCGGTTGTTTTCACACAAATAAGTTGAAATGCAGGATATCGGTTGTTTTCACGCAGATAAATTTGGTTTTGAGTTGGATGCCCACACTCTAACAATAATCGGTCTCATAAGTGTGATAGGATATTGGTAGTTTTCACACAAATAAGTTGAAATGCAGGATTTCCGTTGTTTTCACACAAATAAGTTGAAATGCCAGTTCTTTGTTTTGGCAACATCTGCACGATTAATTTCTTATTTAGTTACCTAACATATGCGGTCGGTCTCATAAGTGTGATAGGATATCGGTTGTTTTCACACAAATAAGTTGAAATGCCAGTTTTTTGTTTTGGCAACATCTGCACGATTAATTGAAGGGACGGACAGACCTTATCCAATATTTGAAATGAGGTTACCTGCTTGGGTGGAGTCGAAAAAAATCCATTCATGGAATGGAATGTTAATTTCTTACTTATATACGTCAGTTTGTTGCGCTGCTCTTGTTTGCATTACCGAACCTCAAAATCTACGTTAGTCTTGCAATGTGGGTCCCGCATTGACTACGGAGTCAACCTTTTGAAACATTTTTCACGACACTTCAGCGTAGTACGTCCGTATATCAAAAGTCTTGATAAACCACGAACCTCAAAATCTACGTTAGTCTTGCAATGTGGGTCCCGCATTGACTACGGAGTCAACCTTTTGAAACATTTTTCACGACACTTCAGCGTAGTACGTCCGAATATCAAAAGTCTTGATAAACCACGGAAAAAACCGAGGAGAAAAACCCGCTCCAACTCTTCTCACATTTATTGGCCCCCTAATTTCCTCCGCGGGACTCACCTGGACCCACCAACGAAACCTGAGTCTAGCGGTTTTAATGTAGTCTAAAAACTCGGTCTGTTTAAAAAGGCTGATCAAGATTAGGGCATTTCAACCACGGAAAAAACCTTGTCTCCTATTTAGTTACCTAATCAAACAAAAACAAAAAGCAGAAAAAGCAAAAGATATCCAGTCTAAATTATAGTTCTGATAACATTGAAATGGAATCAAGGGGTTTGAAAGTGAAAATGGTCTTCTTTATTTCTCTGTTGTCTCTAGCCCTTCAACTAACACCGTGTATATGCTCACTTCACTTTCCTATATATATTTCCATTTTCTGCTCCTATCTCTAGCATGTCCTGTTTTACCAACAGTTCTGGTTTTGATCAGCACAAATTATCTCCTGATCTCATTCCCTGAGACCCAGACACGTTAAAACTTTTGTGTTCTTGGTAATTATCCGAATATGAAGTTCGGGAAGGAGTTGAAGTCACAAATGGTACCAGAATGGCAAGAAGCTTACATGAACTACGACTCGCTAAAATCAGTTCTCAAAGACATACATGTATTCAAACACCGGAAAAATCCATCATCAGTCATTCCTAGTATGGACAGACAAATGTCGAGGTACAGAGCGTTCAGTGGTTTATTACATCGGAACCCATCAGCATCGACATCTTCTACGGCAGTACTAGGAGTCGAACCTTCTCAACTTCATCACCGTCACCATAATTATCACCATGGCCATGAAAGTGAAGATGATGAAGAACAACAAGTAATTCTAGTGAAGAATCCGACAAACTTACGTGAAGGAACGAGAGATGAAGGTCAGTACCAGACAAAGTTCCTGATGACTGCTGAAGCCGGTGGTGAATATGAACTTGTTTTCTTCCGTAGACTCGATGATGAATTCAACAAAGTTAATAAGTTTTATAAAGAAAAAGTAGATGAAGTTATGAAAGAAGCTGATTCTTTGAATAAACAAATGGATGCGCTGATTGCTTTTCGTGTAAAAGTTGATAACCCTGAAGGGTTATTAGTTGACGACGAAAGTTGGTCGATCGAAATGGATCAGTTTTCGTCTGAAGTTGCTGCTTCGGCACCCATGGCAGTCACTACACCGAACGGTACTGCTAGAAAACACAACAAGTCGTCCTCGAGGAAACTGCACAAAAATTCCGGAATAGAACAGATAGATGAGGGCAGCAGGGAAGGATCTCTGTCAGATAAGTATGCATCATCTGGCGCCGGTGGCGCCGGTAGTACTAGTAGTCCCAGTACAAGTACTAGTACTGTTCAGAACGGTGTTACAAATTCTCCTGAGCATCAACCACTTAATCAAAATGCTAAAAGGAAACCATCCAGGCCAGCTCCGCTGCACATCCTGGACCGTGTGCAAATCAATAAAACGTTGGAAACTCCTAGATCTACTATCAAAGGACTCATGAGTAATGTCAATAGTAACACTAACAGCGTCAACAGCAGGCTCAGCACTGATGGTTCGAATTTCAAGAAGGAAAATCTCAAGAAAATCGAGGGACAACTTCGTCGAGCATTTATCGAATTTTATCAGAAACTTCGTCTTCTAAAGAGTTACAAGTAAGCATATTTAATCCTTTTAACTAATAGCCCATTTGGATATCACACTAAAATTAGCTTTTGTAAATAATTCTGCTTATGACTTCGACTTCTAGAAAAGCAGAAGTCAGAAACACATTTGTATCCTAACCCCTTATAACTGTTTCTTCAATATTCATGCGTCAACAGTTCTAGTTGTTACAGAAGTCTAATATTATGATTTTGTTCTTTCTATTTTACGTGCAGTTTTCTCAATTTGTTGGCTTTTTCCAAGATCATGAAGAAATATGACAAGGTCGCGTCAAGAAGTGCATCGAAGTCTTACTTGAACATGGTGGATAGATCCTACCTAGGCAGCTATGATGGGGTAAAATAACTTTTCTATGTGCATGAACTTATTGGACTGATACTGATTCATTTTGTAGGAGTATTTTCTAAAGCTACTTTTGATGCGACATCACTCAAATATTTTGTTCGGATTTCCTTTTACGTGTGGATTTTATGTCTGTCAAAAGTATTAGATGCATAGATAGCTTTATTTGACTGAAAGGAAAAGCAAAAAGGTCGAGTACATATACTGTGAACAACCCTGGTCTCCTGGGATTGGAAAAGCAGCCAGTTCAATTAGACATCATCACCATGTCAAGTCATATATTCTTACAAATAGTACTTGCAATTTTCGTTTCGTACCGATCTTTTTCAAATGTTTATGTATGAATTTTAACAGGTTACTAGGCTCATGGATCGGGTGGAGGCAACATTCATTAAACATTTTGCAAACTCGAACCGTAGTAAAGGCATAAGAATCTTGAGACCCCAAGCCAAGAAAGAAAGGCACACTATTTCATTTTTCTTGGGTAACTTCTCTTTTGCAACCTTTACTGATTAAATGTGGTTTTGTTATGCTCTAAAAGGGCTAGAAAAAGTACTGATATGTTTATTCTTTATTCAGGTGTGTTTAGTGGTTGCACAGCAGCTCTGATTGTAGCACTAATATTAATTATAAGGGCTCGAAACATTATAGGAAAAGAAGGCAGCACTCAGTACATGGAAAACATGTTTCCACTTTACAGGTATTCACTCATGATATATCTCCAAACCTCTCATTCAAAATGTAACACTAATAGCCTTACTGGATATCACTTAAAAATTGATTTTCTATTTCTGGAAGCAGAAAAGTCAGAAATTAGTTTGAATACACGATTTTAAAATGACTACAAGTAGCAAAAAAATTAACTTTTTGTAAAGTAAAAAAATATTTTGCTTATGGAGAAGCAGAAACTCTTCTACTTTTATAACTTGTTTGGATAGCACATCAGAAATAGCTTTTCGACTTTTAAAAGTCGAAAAGTCAGAAATCAGTTTGGGTGTCGAATTTCGGAACGACTTCTAAAAGCCGAAAAGGTAACTTTTTGTGAAGCAAAGTTGTTTCCAGAAATAGAAGTCAGAAGCAGATTTGTATCAAAATGCGCTATTATTATCCAAGCAGGCTATATATATTTTGATGTAGGCGCCTATTTTGTTTTCTATAGGGAAATCTTCTAAAAATTATTGGCTTCATGTTTAACATGCGACTTCTAATTTTGCTTGCAGCTTATTTGGATTCATCGTATTACATATGCTAATGTACGGTGTAAACATATATTACTGGAAACGTTACAAAGTAAACTACCCATTCATATTTGGATTCAAACAAGGGACTGAATTAGGATATAGAGAAGTTTTCCTACTCGGTGCAGCTGTAGCAACACTTGCATTGGCTAGTGTACTTGCCAATCTGGATATGGAAATGGACGTGAAAACGAAAGATTATAAAGCATTCACCGAAATTCTTCCTCTTGGACTAGTCACGGTATGATTACTAAAACAGTCTTGCTCAAGATCATGTTGTAAAGAATATAACATTTCTGAATCATCTTAATTTCCCTTTTATTCACAGCTCCTACTTCTGATAACGATTTGTCCCTTCAATATCATTTACCGCTCAAGTCGTTATTTCTTGCTCCGGTGTTTCTTTCACTGCCTTCTTGCTCCACTTTATAAGGTAACGCACACTACATTATAATTTGTGCATGAGATACTAGAAGAAGAAACAAGTGTAAGCTGGAATACCATTCATAATCCCATTATTTCTTCCCATTTTCCCGGACAGGTCACTCTACCAGATTTTTTCCTGGCTGATCAACTAACTAGTCAGGTTCAAGCCATTCGAAGTCTTGAATTCTATATTTGCTACTATGGTTGGGGAGACTTCAAGCGGAGGAACAACACGTGTAAAGATAATGATATTTACAATATTTTCTACTTCATCCTTGCCCTTGCCCCGTATTGGAGCCGTTTGCTTCAGGTTTTTCTTCATCCTTCCACTTATTCCATAGGCTAAAATAAAAAAGTAAAAGTATTTTTTTTTAAGAACGGAGGGAGTATATCTTTAACTAGGTACTGATTATACTTGATATGTCCGTTCATTAATTGTAGTGCCTCCGACGCTTATATGACGAGCATGATGCAATGCAAGGCTATAACGCGTTTAAATACTTTTCGACAATGGCTGCAGTTCTTATGAGAACTGCATATACTAGGCGACCATTGACTAGATGGCTCGTATTAGCATGGATCAGCTCAGTCGTTGCCACAACGGTAAGCACATACTGGGACATTGTTATCGACTGGGGTCTTCTACAAAGGAACTCAAGAAATCGTTGGCTTAGAGAAAAACTTCTTGTCTCTAGAAAAAATGTATACTTTGGAGCCATGGTAAGTAACTGAAGATGCTAGCGTATTACTGCATCCCATTCTTGTATGAGAATCTAACAAAATTTCATTAAGTTGCAGGTATTGAATGTTCTGTTGAGATTTGCTTGGTTGCAAACAATGTTGAATTTTCATGTATCATTTCTACATAAAGAAGCTTTGACAACAATTGTTGCTAGTCTCGAAATTATTCGTCGTGGCATCTGGAATTTCTTTAGGTAAATTTGATTTTATGTTTTGGAAATTTGAACCAAAGCGAAAGAAAATTATTCAAAAAATTTATTTGTCTCATGATGAGACTTATTGTGTTGTTTTGTATATGACCAGGTTGGAGAATGAGCATTTGAACAATGTGGGAAAATTTAGAGCTTTCAAGACAGTGCCACTGCCTTTCAACTATGATGAAGATGAAGATAAAGATGACTAGTAAAAATGGTACCTGAAATTTTAATGATGTATTAACAGTTTTGTTGCGGATAGCCTCTAATGTAATTAATATTAATAATTAAATAAAGTTTTTCTTTTATTATCAAATTTAAGCTATTTCACGGACATATGTATAAAATTTGGCGGGATTATTTCCGGAAATAATTTCACAAGATACTAATTTTTTGGATCAATGTAGAACTAAAGAACAAAAAAGTAAAGACACTAAAATAAACCACAAAATAATAACACTGTTGTAGGGCGGCCTATATGTGCAGCCCATCTATATAGTTAGGTTTTTAATTTTTCATGTATATAAAGGATACTATAACTATGTAATAAGGTTGATGCTAATCAATGGAAACTCCTTGCCTCTTTGTCTTCCGTACATTTCCATTACAATACGTTATCATGCCCGATGCTATACTGCAGAGCGAATTGATTTTTTTCCTAAATGGATGATAGCCACAAGTAGTTTGAATCAAAAGTTAGGTTTGGATTTACATCAAGGAAATCGCGGGAATCAAAAATAAAAACAAATAAGTTAAGTTGAATCTATTTTTCCTTGTTTTTGATTTTGGCATATTCAATCTAAATTTAATATGTCTATACAAATCCCATGATCAATCCATTGATTAAATTGTATATTGTATGGCGTGATTGATTATATTTTGTTGTTTATTTATTCTGTTGCAATGCTATCCTAAAAAGGAGATCTCGCTGGAAAGAGGAAAAAGAAAATCAGTTCCTCCCTGCGTTCGTTGGAGGAAGAAGAAACCCGGTTGACTCGTCCGACCCGGTTGAATCGCCAGTTCCAGTTCTGGTTCCGGTTCCAACCAGTTTCGAAATATCTGTCTGAATCTGGACTGTTTCCAAATATCTTTCTGAATCTGGACTATTTCGAAATCTTTGTCCGAATCTGGACTGTTTCGAAATATTTTTATGAATCTGAAATGTTTCTATCCAGTTGTCCGACCCGGTTCTGTTCAGAACCCTCCTGTTCCAGCTGCCACCCTATCCTGTTTTCTGGGCCCTGTTCTGGTTTTGGATGCGCGCAACCAAAGTTGTTCCGGTTTCGCGTATGTATAGCGAAAACCAAAGTTTGAGGTATGTAATTATAATTTGGATTTTTACATTGAATATTTGCTAGTTTTTTTTTTTTTTTTAGATCATGCCTAATTTTTTTTTTTTGTGTTAAGATAATTTGGTTCCCAGCTTGTCGCTAGGTTGCCAACCAAAAGTATGTAATTTTCATTTGCTCCTTATTGGTTAAGTAAAAATAATTTTTCTTAACAATCATAATAATAGTAATAATTAGATAAGCCTACATCATAGAAATGGTCAATTTAAATTATAATTGTTGATTTCGACCATTAAATTTTTTGGTTTTATCGTTATTTTGTTCTCTTGAAATGATATTGGCTATAGTTGAATGATGTTTATTTTTTTGTTCAATTAGTTGTACCAACTCAAGTCCAATGTATTCATTTGGGGCTTAGAAGTACTTGAGCACCATTATTGGATACTTGATATTTTCCCCAAAAAAATAAAATTTGAATGTTCCGTGGAATTTCCAAAACACATGTTCAAATAAAATCACATATATTCCAAAAAAAATTTTTGTGGAAGAACTCCCAAATTTTTTATTTGAGTCGGAAAATTTTCATTTATCTACTTCATCAATAATACTAACGAACCGGTATATGTTAAAGTATGACAACAAGAGAATTAATTATTATTTTTTAGTAATATATTCAACCTAAAGTAATTGGTTGACATGTGTAGTGAGGTTCTCTTGGCCCGTTGAGATAAAGATCTCAAATTAAGCTAAATGTAGCAAAAATGAAAATGGAAAGAACCCCAAAGTAATAAGGGTTAGACGTAATGACTCATATAAAGCATGAGAAAAGGGACATATATATCATGGGATGATGCTAAAATGTAATTCTAGCTTCCATCATAAATGAAAAAGTTGGAAATGCACCTGGTCATAGGTATTGGTATATACAATGTAATGTGTGTATCATATTAGCAACAAATTTTCACATCAACTTTAATGGCAACAAGAAATTTGCCTAGCTAATTGACTATCTTATTCAGTTGAACTAGATCCAATGTCTGTACTTATGGAATGAAAACATGAGACATAAATTCTCTAAAGAACTTGAGATATATTGGGTGACACGTAATATATATTCACTCTAAAGTACTTGAATTGAATCCCACTTTTATTACGTAATAAGGCCACACCACTTGTTAAAACTCTCAAGACCCAAGTGTCTAACTCATAATTGTTTTTCTTCCATTATCTTAAGGAATTTAAACTAGTTGTTGAACTAATTCCTTATAATATGACTACGATGATTGGATCATTAAGCGAAGCATTGTTCAAAATTTGTTTCCAAAATGAAACAAGTCACAAAAGCTCTATATGTACTGAGAGCTAATCACCTTGTTAAATTCCAAAGAAACCCATGAGAGTGGATATCATATGGAAACTCACAGCGATGAGAATGTAATTGATTGCATCATTTAAAGTCTCTAATATATTTGGAAGGAAATATATTTTAGAGAAACTAATGAGTCAATCTAGTGCAATGTAACACTTTAATATTTGGATTATTGAATCATATTGACTCCGATGATGAAATGTTGGAAACTGACTCATACAGGCTTTGGGCATAACCATAAAGAAACTTTGGTTGTGACATGATGATTGTTTTGAAAGAACTCATACAAATATCACTTTAATTGAGTGAACGAAAATGGAAAAAAGATTGACAGAATGCAAAGTGATGACATATCTCTTAATAAGTGTTTTTCTAAATTACTAAATGCACAACCCCCTTCCCATTATGCTTTTAGGTAAGAAAGCATATCACTCATTTTTACAAAGTCTTTAGTAAAACAGGATCGAGACCATCCTAAGATGCAAATGGTAAAAATTCCATATTACAAAGAAAACAAGGTGAACTTTAGAAAAATATTCATGCAGAATGCGGACCATTAAAGTGACTGATGGATCTGGTGAATGTTTTGACTTTTTGGACTAGTTATAATTCTTAAGAAATTTGCGTTTGAAAATTACTAGCACATACCAAACAATGAAAAGTGCAAAGGCTAACCACCTGTAGTTGCAGGAAATCCTACAACTACACCCTCATGAGATTCTATTAATTTGATTTGATGATCTAATTTATTTAATATGAAAATGAAGATTAAAGTACTAAAATTGTAAAAGAGACACAAGGATTTTTACATGGTTCGATCATTGTGATCTACATCCATGGTTCTTCACTAGTGATTGTATGTAATTACATGATTTTACAATTGAAACTCCATTAATGAATATTTGGAGCTCTAGATTTTTGGAGAAGAAGATCATCAAGAAAATAAGTCTCTCTATTTCTTTACAAAATTCTAACTTCAAATGTCTCTCCAAAATCTATTTTCCAAAAGAACTCTCCCTTTCTCTCATGCCTAAATGGCTATTTATATGATTTTACATAAAAGATGACAGTTGTGTTGCCCCGCAATTTCGGATCTAAAATATGTCATGCGAGTCTTCGCAGCCTTGCTCGCAAGATGTCTTTTCTCTCCACAATTTCGTAAGCTATCATTTGTTGCGTCGTTAATTATTCGCAAGCATAATAATGATGCGAGATTCTGCTCCTACATTTTGCCTCTTTTTTCTTGAATATTGCTTGAAGAGCGATCTTCAGGAAAAAACTAGTTGTTGTAGTTGTTGGAGTAGTCTTTAATCTTGGTTGATGAAGGAACGAGCGAAAGAATACTGGACTTGAAAAGTATATACTTGCCTTTATTCTTTTGCGAAGTCCCGGAATGTTGCGAAGTAAATAAGAAGTCTCACCCTTGAAGTATAAGAAGTATGAAATATCCTTGATGAAGTATAAGAAATATAAAATATCCTTGAAGAAGTATAAGAAGTACTCAATCCTCGAAATATATAAGAAGTATGAAGTATCTGTCCTTGATTGCGAATAAAATTGCCTCTGTTCTTGCAAAGTTATTATTCCATTTTTGGTGAGGATTCTTGTCGAGAAGATAAAGAACATAAAATATTTTCTTGGGTATCCATAGTTGCCTCTGTTCTTTATCTATGAGGGTAGAATCCTTGGATGTATGAATTGTTTCCTTATTATTATTTTTCCTCTGTCTATTATCCCTTCAAGTTGTATATAATTGTGCGAAATAATCTTATCCTGCGAAATAATCACGTGTTGCGAAATTCTGACATGTTCTGCGAAATCTGAATAATCCAGCGAGATATTGAATGATTCTGCGAGATACTGAATAATATTGTGAAATTACGTAAATTTTTGTAAAGTACTAGTGTGAATCTAATGCTTATGTAATGATTATGTTATGAAATGTGTATGTGATGCTTTATGCCATGAAATGCTTATGCAATGCTTTTATGATGCAAGAATGATGCTTGTATGATGAGAATGCTTATCTATTATGACGCATGGATAATGTTTGTATCACTTAGCTTATTTTGTACGCAAGAATTGATGTAGCTTTAAATTTCCTCTAGTAATTGTATTCTTCTTCGCGTACTTATTTTTCCTCATTGTTATAATATAATATAATCAAATGTTCGCAAGCTTATTTGCCTTTGTTCGCAGATAAGAGATGTTGTCTCAGTTTTGTATATCCTGTGAGAATTCACAAAGAGAAAGTAATATTTGGATAAAATGTTAGTTGCGTAATATTTTATTTTTTGTGGTCTTATTTTTCCTTCCTAATTAAAGGTCTTATTTTTCCATCTTTTGTTGCGACAAAATCGCAGGACGTTCTTACACTTTCATGCAAAAACGCATTGATCTTGCCTTAACTTTTTTATATAGTATTTTAGCCTCTTCAGGAAGTGTTGCGACAATATGATAGGCCTAAATAATCTTGCGAAAATAAAGCCCTGTGACATTTCCGTCTTGCGATGAAATCGCAGGACGTCTCTACACTTTCACGTAGCGACCCATTGATTTCATCTTTACTTCTTTATTATGTTCTGCAAGTTCTTTTTTTTTTTAGAAGGCTCGCAGAAATAAGATTGTTGCACAAATATGACAAGCCTTTAAGTTCTTGCGAGCAAAAAGCCTCGTGACATTTGCGTCTTATAGCACGTATCAACTCCCTAATGGAGGGTGATGCCCTTTATCTTCCCCTTGGTTTCCCCTTCAAGGAAGCGTACATCGACCATACAAGGTTATCTCTTCCCATCCGGTTCTAGAAACAACTAGCTTTTGTTCGCAACCTCTTATCATTTTTGCCTATAGGGTTTATAGTTACGAGGTTTCACCCTATGGGGTATCTTTGGGCCAAGTGCACCATTTTCCAAGACTTGTCAAGAATGGCAGATGTGCTTCAAACACATCTGGCACTCTTGACTCAACCGTGTACCTCGGCGCCTTGATCGTTTTCTGCACTTCTTGGGAAAGACAGTAATCCTTAGTCGCCCAACCTAAATCATGTTACATCGCAAGATTAGGTTGAGAATCCAAGGTGTCTTACCCGGATAGGTACCCCGTTATTGGTTTATGTACCCCGTAATGTCCATGTACTCAGGTTCCGTGGTGGTGTTCCGATTCCCCTGAGCCATGCTTATAGGTACCCCCTTAAATGACGTACTTTAGGACTTTGCCTCTTGCGAAATGTTGCTTCGCAAACTAGGTTGTACGTCATAAAGGTTTGCATGTTTTTGCGGCTTTCTTTCTTTTTATGAAAGCTGATCACAGTTTGCGGCTTTCTTTTATGAAAGCTGATCGCAATAAAATATTTTTGCGGCTTTCTTTGATGAAAGTTGATCGCAATAAAATAGTTTTGAAGTTTCCTGCGATTGTATCGCATTTTGTAAATCATGTCAAAAATTCTTTTATTTTGAATAAAAATAATCTAGAAACATATAAATTGGATTTTATCAATATTTATAATTTTGAAATCTCAAAGTCTTTGAAATTTTTGTAATCTTTGAAATTTTTGTAATCGTGCGATTGAATCGTGTTTTGTAAATCAAATTAAAAAATATTATCTTTCATGCGAGTATAAAATAAAGTAAAATGTTCAAGGAAGAGTGGTACTTATCTTTCATGTTAATCGTTGTTGTTGTCAAGGAAGGGAATAGATGCCTTGAAATGTATGAAACTCGTGCAGCAAAAAAAAGTGTGAGAAATGAGACTTGAACCCTTGATCTGCTTCTTGGATTTTCTCGCGACATACCAACTGTGCTAAGCTTCTCTTGCGAAGTAATCATGTATAAGAAGTATTTGTCTATGCTGCGAATGTTCGCAAAGTGAATATCTGAAGTATTTGTTTGTGTTGTGAATGTTCGCAAAGTAAACATCCGCGAGGAACAAAAACTCTGTGCATTGGGGGAGATTCGAACCCACGTCTTCAATCTTCATGTTCGTTGACTACACACATGACCATCTGTTCTAACATTAAGTTGTGATAGAAAGTCCTCAATCAGCGAACTTTATATGATCTAATTCTTAGCAATTGTCCTTCATTCGCGAAAAAATATTAAAAGTGTTGCGAGAAGAGAGACTTGAACACGCGATGCTGAGTTCCCTCGCTTTGCTCATGACCATCTGTGCTGGCTGCTGTTTGTGTTGAGGTTGTGAGATTCATATAAATTATTCTCTTTTAATTGCTCTGTGTATATCAAAAATCTGCGACCTCTCTGTTACTCATTCAGCCTTAAACCATCTTTGCGAACTTCTGTTCGTGACAGAAATCGCTGCATCTGCGTATTATCTTCTTCTTCTGAACACAGAATTCCTCAACTAAAACTTCCATTTTCCCCTTGATCTTCACCACAACAACTAATCTTTTCTCTCATTCTCTTCATGTCTTTGAATTCTCATTCTCTTCATTTTTCGCAGAAGTGTATTATCAGCAGGAAGCTGTTTTCTTTACTTGCGAAGTAAATACTAAACTTGCGAAGTGGAGTACTCATCATTCGTAAACAATCATTAGTAAGTTTGCGAAGTTTCAATTCTTTTAGATTAAATCCGATCAACTCCTCTTCATGTAAGCTTGCACCATCTTGGTAACCTGTAGTCTCTTCTAACTGTTTATTTTTATTCTTCTTTTGGTGCGAAAAATAGAAATGTTTGCGAAGTAAATACTAAAAGTCTTGTTCACATGTATTTCTTTATCCCTGCGAAGTTGAGTTACCTTTGCTAACATGCTAACTTCTCTTCGCTGATTGCCTCTGAAACTTTTTTGTCAGATGTTTTGATTGTTCATTATCGAGGATTCTGGCTACTTTCACTTTGTTGGTGATTTTCTTCTTTTGATTTCACGAACACAACTTTCATTTTGAATCTATTTAATTTCTCCAAACTTCCAATATCACCCGTTGTCTACTGATAGAATTCTTTCACTGGAATTTCCATTTTCACTCTTCAAATTTAACGATCCACTGAGATCTAATTCCAACTATAGCTAATTTGATGTTATCTATTGTTAATTTGAAGATGAAGATCCTTCACTGGAATTTTCGTTTTCACCCCTGAACCTTATAGATCCAGATTCACAATAATTAATTTCTTTGAATCTTCTTGGAACCAACAAGCAGTAGGTAATTTCTTTGAATCTTCTTGGAACCAACAAGCAGTAGGTAATTTTTTTAGATCTTTCAATTTTGCCCCTAAAACATGAAAGAGAGAAGTTGTTGATGATGTTTACTCCCTGAAAGTGTAACTTCCTCCACGAATTTTCCATTTTCGCTCCTGAAACTTTAAGATCATGAACAATATCTAATCTTCATGGGAACTTCTTGAATCAACAAATTACAGGAAAGATAAATCCTTTTAATCTATCCCCTCCTTCTAGCGCCAATTATGTAGTTGCAGGAAATCCTACAACTACACCGTCATGAGATTCTATTAATTTGATTTGATGATCTAATTTATTTAATATGAAAATGAAGATTAAAGTACTAAAATTGTAAAAGAGACATAAGGATTTTTACATGGTTCGATCACTGTGATCTACATCCATGGTTCTTCACTAGTGATTGTATGTAATTACATGATTTTACAATTGAGACTCCATTAATGAATATTTGGAGCTCTAGATTTTTGGAGAATAAGATCATCAAGAAAATAAGTCTCTCTCTTTCTTTACAAAATTCTAACTTCAAATGTCTCTCCAAAATCTATTTTCCAAAAGAACTCTCCCTTTCTCTCATGCCTAAATGGCTATTTATATGATTTTACATAAAAGATGACAGTTGTGTTGCCCCGCAATTTCGGATCTAAAATATGTCATGCGAGTCTTCGCATCCTTGCTCGCAAGATTTCTTTTCTCTCCACAATTTCGCAAGCTATCATTTGTTGCGTCGTTAATTATTCGCAAGCATAATAATGCTGCGAGATTCTGCTCCTACACCACCCTTGTTAATGCTAGAGAATTTACATCAAAAGGACTTGATGGTGTCTAAGGAATAGGTTATGCGTACCAACCTATCTTTTATTGCTTTGGGGATATGCAATTTTACACGCATCTTACTTAATTTGTTTTTAGAACCCAATATTAGTCAAACGTTTCTGCGTACCAGTTGGTAACTGGATTTAAGCCTGACATTCATTTTTTTACGCATTTTTGGTAACATTATATATGTGCCATTACGACTCCACATCGTACTATGATGGGTCTTCAAAACTGTTAAGTAGTTATGTTGGAAATGAGTTCCCAACAATTATCCGCATTTTAAAAATTTTGGCAGGAGATCTCTTACCGCTAGATTTGCGGGTTGTCATTTTAATGAGACATTCTTCCCGTCGTTAGAGGGAGATAAGAAAAAGTATTTTCTAAGGGAATGACATGAATTATCGTGGTGTGTTCCCACTACGTCTCATGTTGATTCTTGTACTCCACAAATGTAAATGTGAAGTGACAAAGAATAATCGATTTTCAGAATGTACACTGATGTCGCTAAAGTGACAAGATCACACATACCAGCTGCAAATATTCCTGCAAGGTTATAAATCCTCAGTATGGGGTACACCATAAACTAAGGTGTTGCAAATACACTTGGTGGAAGTGTAGTTAAGGCCATGGCTCCATAAAGGAAGATGGAGATGCCACTAGGTTCGATCAATTCTCACCTAAAAAGGAAGTAGATAAGTAAGGCAAAACCTAATTTGTATCATTAATGAAATCCTCTCATTTGATTATATCTGACTATGTCCATGAATCAATACTGGAGGACGCTCTGAAGTTTAACGATTCCAGAGAACAATGACATCTTAAGTGGATTATGAGAACACACACAAGTCTATGGAAAGATCGTGTGATCATATTAATGATTATTATTTTCATATACAGTTGCTAATGGAAATCGAGCACGATGAGATCGAACCATGCTTTTTATTGTTTGGATATCAACAATAAAGAGCATATTTGGCCTACACATTAATCCAGGTAGAATTTGATTCTTTGACAAATATATAGGTATTTGGTGTGGTAGTGCTAACCAACCAAGTATAAATCCTGTGGACATACATGATTATTTGTCACAAAGCACAGTGAAAATAATGAAGTCGTAATGGTATAAAGAATCTCCTTGTGGCGCGAGGTATCTCATAATGCCCTAGAATTATTTACTTTGTTGCAATGAGCATTATAGCATTTTGCTACTTAATTAGCTTGGTAATTTCAAAAGGACTTGAAATGCAGCATATGTATGTGGTTGTTACGTATCTCTGAAAGAATCAAGAGATATAAGATATTTACAAAAGTACTTGATAGACTTTTGTTTCCCAAATCAAATGACTCTAAACCACAGAGTGCGTTTACATTTAGATAGAACGCTCACTTATAGATTCAAGCAATCAGGCGGATGTGGTATACCCGTCTAAGTGGCTATTTGATTTGGAGGGGATAAACAAGTAAGTTATTTTTCCTTGCGTATTCATAAGAAAGTTCCTGATTTGGAATTGTAGCTATTTATGTTGATGTTACATACATGATGTGTACTCTTGATGTAATAAGAGACTTTAAAAGCTATTTAAAATCCGAATTTGAGATGAAAAATCTTGGGAAAGCACGATCGGATACTGAGATTGTGGTATATTATTCCACCGGTTTTCATATATCTAAAATTGTCAGGAAATTTAACAAAGACATGCGTCCTGATAGCACTCCCATGATTAGTCGAGGTTCAAATGTAAGTAAGTAACCATTTCGTCCAAAGGAATATGACGAAGATGTGTTGGGAGATGAAATTCCCATATCTAAGTACAATATACACATTTTTGTACTTAGTATAATAATGTACTCAGTTAAAATTTTGCATCCTCAAGGAACCTTGTTAGCCAGATATAGCTCAGCGCCAACGCAATGTCATTGGAATGGTATAGAGAATGTAATCACGTACTTAAAAGTAACCATTGACATAAAAAAATTTTATCCCTACAAAGCACATTAAAAGGAATGCTAATGAAATTGCAATCCAAAAGTTGTTGATTATGAAGGAACAATAATCTCTTCTCCAACGAATGTAATCAGAAGGAGATATAGTGGATTATTTTATAGGTTATTACCGATATTCAGTTTCGAAAAGTACATGACTAAAGGAACTGTCTGGAAGAACTTTGAAGTAATCAGGGGGATATGCCGACATCATGGGGGGATCCAAGGATATGATGTCGACATATTTTACTTTGAAATTGAAGCTGTGTTGTAATCCTTTTCCCTTCGATCGAGAATAGTTTTTCCCAAAGGGTTTTGTTACTCAACAAGGTTTTTAGCGAGATAACACTAAAAACATCAAGTATGTTGAACGTTGAAGACATAAAGATCGCGTTGATATTACTAAAAATATCTGAATCAAAGAAATGAAACGCGATAGTCTGTTATGCAACGTAACTTCCAGGATCAACAACATATTATTATAAGCTTTCAAGTCACCAAGGTACAGTGTGATAAACTCTTTTTGACTGCATTAGACTAATAAAAATTGTCTGACATCATAGGGAGCATCTAATGGTGTGTTGAACTCTTTTCCTTCACCGAGGTTACTTTTTCCCACAGGGTTTTGTTGCTCGACAATATTTTTGATGAGACAATAACAAACACCAGGAAGTAATTTCCCAACTAAGGCTATTGTCTTTCCCACTAGGATTTTCTGCCTTAAGAGTTGTGAAGCAACTAATCAACTTCAACGGAACAATGTGATCATCTGCAACAGATCACCTTTACTTGTATTTGTCACGTTGTACTCTTTTCCCTTCATCAAGGTTTTATCCTACTAGGTTTTCCTTGTCAAGGTTTTAATGAGGCAACATATTCGAGTCCAACTATGTTCTAAGTTTGCTTAATATAGTACTCTTTTTCTTTAGTTCAGGTTTTGTCCCTCTGGGTTTCCCTGGCGAAGTTTTAACGAGGAAATTAACTTAGACTCGTCGATCTTTGAGGATCATATTGCATGTGATGAACTACATGTAAAATACAAGACAACATGTGAAGTACTACATGTGAAGAGTTGTACCAAGGTTTTATCCCATTAGGTTTTTCCTTGTAAAAGTTTTAATGTGGAAATTTATTTCGGTGCAAGTCATCAAGGAGAGGACAACATTTGAAGAACTACATTCGAAGCACTATATGTGAAGCACTGCATATGAAGTTTTATTGGGCCGCACAAGGGGGAGTGTTATAGGGCTTACGGCCCATATATGTGCGACCCATATATATAGTTAGGGTTTTACCTTTCCATGTATATAAAGGATACTATATCTATGTAATAAGGTTGATGCTAATCAATAGAAACTCCTTGCCTCTTTGTCTTCCGTACATTTCCACTACAATAAACACGCAAATTTAATAACAATATTGGCTATGTGCCTATATCCACAAGTGACTACGGTCAAATTTTTATCATAAAAACTTCTTACAGAGAGTTAAAAATCCTGGGGTATTTAGGGACGACCCCAACGCAATTAGGGGAGACACAAAAGATAAAATAGGTTAAAAATACTTCTATGCCCCTCCATAATCGGTAGTTTAGGTTTTTTTAGCTACCGATTGCAAAATCTCATTTTTGGGGGAAACTCTATATTCGGTAGTTATATGAACTATTTTTTCTACCGATTATAGGCTCAACCAAATTAGAAAAATAGAGGATTTTTGCAAAATTTCATTTTGGGGCAACTCTATATTCGGTAGTTATATGTGTTGGATATTTTCAATATTATTTTCCGCTGTCCGGGGGAGTGTAGCCCCTCCCGGCAGGAATTTTTTTCGGTTAATGAATTTGAAAACCTATTCGGTTTTCCAGAAATTTTCACAAAACGTGTATGTTCCCATAGGGTTTCTTCATTATCGGAAGTCATGATAACTCTAATTTTGGGGATACTCTATATTCGGTAGTTATACGAAGTATCTTGACTACCAATTATGGTAGAATATTTGCAAAGAAAACCAATATATAATCGGAAGCATGATAACTCTTCCCTTCTTACCGATTATAGGCTCAACCAAAATTAAAAAAAAAAAGAGGATTTTTGCAAAATCTGATTTTGGGGATACTCTATATTCGGTAGTTATACGAGGTATCTTGACTACCGATTATGGTAGGATATTTGCAAAGACAACCACTGTATAATCGGAAGTCATGATAACTCTTCCTTTCTTACCGATTATAGGCTCAACCAAAATTCAAAAAAAAAAAAAAAAGGATTTTTGCAAACTCTGATTTTGGGATACTCTATATTTGATAGTTATACGAAGTATCTTGACTACCAATTATGGTAGAATATTTTCAAATACAGCCACTGTATAATCGGAAGTCATGATAACTCTTCCTTTCTTACCGATTATAGGCTCAACCAAAATAATAAAAAAAGGATTTTTGCAAACTCTGATTTTGGGGCTACTCTATATTCGAAAGTTAAATAACCTAAATTCCCTACCGATTATGGTAGCATTTTTTCCAAAGGTATACTGTATAATCGGGAGTCAAGATAACTTTATTTACTACCGATTATAGGATAATCAAAATTCAAAATATATAGGATTTTATTTTGGGGATACTTTATATTCGGAAGTTATACAAACTAAATTTACTCCCGATTGTGAAATAACTTACCGACTGTATAGGGTAGTTTGGCCATTAAAAAAATGCCCCAGAAATAACCTACCGATTGTGAAATAACATACCGATTATGACATATTTTGTCATTTTGTGTCGCCCCTAATTGCGTTGGGGTCGCCCCTAAATACCCCAGGTTAAATATCCAAACAATTTGTCAAATCAATTACATAAACTTATGGGCGCAGGTTGTTGAGAATAAACACTCAAAATAACTCTCTAAGAACAGAACGTTATATCTCTACTAAAATCGCCTTCATGACCTAAACTCTCTTGTGAGATTGGACATGAAAATAATTTTCTCTAAACTGGCCACATACTTAGCCTCCAAGTATCTCAAACATGAAAAACCCTTTGTCTCCAAGTATTTTAAGCTTGGAAACCAAAACAAGTTTTGCGAATCGAAAATAAGTTATATTTGGACACCACTTAGGCCTTGAAACATGAAATATGTAAGTAGCTAGGTTCTTAAACTAAACAAGTTAGCTCATGAACCATCGATCACCTATTTCAACAAATTTTGTTATGTAATCTACAATTGAACTCCTTAAGAATGATCTGGAATTTTCTACTAACTCTTACATGCATGGTTTTTAAAATCTGGCATGAAGAGATGAAAACAATTTTGAATCATACGAGCAGTTTTCATAATCTAAAGTCAATTTGGGAAAGCTTGATCAGTTTTCTAAAGTGACAACTAGTTTATGAAATCCAGAATCAATTCCTGAAATCTAGAGTCATTTTCCAAAATCTTGTTCAGTTTTAGAACACGCCTACTAGTTTTTGAGATACATAATTAGTTTACAAAATCCAGTTAATTTTCGGGAAAGATTCTTCTAGGTTTTGAAAGTTTAAACAACAAGGAGTAATTAACGAGTACATCCTTGATTATCAAAAAAACTTTCGAGAGTTACAGAACACTACTTATGTATATCCTTCCTTAGACACTTTAATCATCTTTAATGATCAAGTCTCTCAAGTATATTAAACTCACAGTAATAAAATTCTTTTTCATGATTCTTTGGTGGACTGCGAGAAAGATAAAGATGGAAGTGATATCTTCGTTTGTTCTTCATTTTCTGACTTCAATTCTTCAATGGTAACTAAAGTATTTCATCTCACAGTTCCATATCATAAGTCTAACATAATACGAAGTTGATCTTAACAAGAAATTAAAGCGGTGAGTATTGTCATCTAAACTTGACAATTTTGAACCTGACACATACCAACATCTAGGTTTAACTAGCCTATGTTGTAACACATGATGATAGTAAAAATGAAGAACTAGATCAATAGAGCATGTCCTAAATAAAGATAACCCTTCTCGGGTATCAACCAATTGGTGGATAATATAGAAATACACGATTTAATTTCTCTTATGGACAAATAATCGGGGTACAACTAGACATCGATGCAAAAAAAACTATAAGGACAATACATCATTCTCCACACTTATTTTTTAAATATGTTAACATTGATATGAGTCTCATAAACACCTCTAAGACATCTATAAATACTAAAACACTTTGTATGTGTGCATCATGATTAAAGTCTTAAGTGTTTGATGAACACGATGTTAGAGCATAGATTGGTTGAACCCACTAGCGTTGGTGTGTCAAGTTAGTTGTCAATTTTAGTTGCCAAAATACATTCTTCATTTAGCATACTAAAGATCGTTTCATACTAGATTAGGTATAAGAAGTTGAATCGAAGCTATCCTTAAACAATGAACATTGAAGATTGAAGACATAAACAAGTACTTCATCAAAAAAGGTATGTTATTGATTTCATTTGGATTCTTGTTCAATTCTACCTTTCTAATCTATCAAGATAAATGCTCACTCTATGGAACAATTCCAATGATAGTAAATGTACATTTATGTATATATACTTGAGGTTATTTGATTCATGACTTTGGTGACAATAATCTTTATCCTTATAAAGAATCTCATGTTATATTGAATGATCTTGCGAATCCAACGAGCCAAGAATCACTCAATTCCGAGTTATAACGATGAAGTTATGAGTGATTTATTAAAGTAACAATTATAAGTAGGGGTGTGCAATGGACGGACGGTTGCGGATTAGGGGTCACCTGCAACCAATCCGTCAAAGTTGCGGATTAAGAGAATCAAAATGTGTCCGATCCAATCACCCGTGGAATTCACATCCGCGGATCAGCGGGTAAAACGGACCGGTTGCGGATTAACCGCGGATTCACTCAGTAAAAAAAAGTGTAAAGTGTAAAACAAAACAAAACAAAAATACTAAGACCAGAAATAAGAAATTAGGGGGGTTAGACGCGGCTAGCCCTACTGTCCAGCTTGCCATTTCCAGAAGCACCCGTGGTGAGTAAACTTATCTTTTTGTTTTCTTTTTGCAGTATTCAGTATCGATTTTTGACTTTATATTCTCTGTGCACAAGCTAAGCTTCTATGCAAGTTCTTCAAAAGAATCCAAAAATGTAGTCTTTGTTTCAATTAGAATTATAACATTAAATTTCTTACATTTTCCAGTTAGTACAAAATCTTTCTTGCATTTCGGTCAGTTGCACACTGTAGTACCAGAATATCGCTACAACACTATTCCTGCGATATTAACAACATTTCTACGAGCGTCACTGACGATTCTTCAACGACATTTCACGAGCGTTACAGAACAACTAAAAGAAACTGACGATGGAAGAAGTAAGAGAAGAACAAGACTGATTCTGCGATGGTCATCATGCTTGCGATAGAGAAATATTGTAACGATCGCGATAAGATCGTAGAGTAGATCCGAATTAAGGGGAAATCTTAGATGTCTTCCATTATATATTTTCCTATATAAAGAGCACGATAGATCCAGAAAAGGATGATGCATTTTTGAGAGCTGAGAGAATTTTGAGGAGAGTGAAACTCCAGAAAGAAAGTTGTACTTCTGAGTTTTAATATTTCTTATAAATCTTCCTGAAAATGAATTAATAAAAGTGTTGTTGTTCATTCACAATTATGACTTAGTTTTCATAGATTCTTGACAAGGGTGTAGTGTAGGAAATCCTGCAACTACATTTTGGCGTCCAGAAACAGGGAGAATCAGTCTGAGAAATCTCAAATTGCAACTTGAAGATTTGAAAAAATTATTAGAATTGGAGAAATGGATAGAAGGAGAAGAAATACATCAGATACACCAACAACAGTGAGAAGAAGTAAAAGACTTGCAGGTGAAGGAACAGGTGAATTAGAAGAATCTTTAAGAATAAGATCAGGAAGAAATAGAACAAGAAATGAAGCAGAAAATTCAAATCAACAGCCGAATCAACAAGCACAATCGCAAAATAGGGATGTGAATTATGATAGAGTAAGTGTACACACTTGGAGGTCGGATTGAATGGAAGAAGCAGAAAATCGACAATTAAGAAATGAAGAAGAAGGAGAAAGAAATCAAAGAATGGATGGAGAATTAGTTCATGTGGGACGTGAAAACGGGACAGTAGATGATCTGAGGCAAAGAACACGGGAAGAAAGGAGATTAGAGGCGGAGGAACATGCAAATCTAACAAGACAAAATCATGAGATAAGAATGGAGAATTTTAGGTTACAAAGAAGGAGGTCAAGAAGTACTGTAAGATCAAATTCAAGATCATTCAGGGAAGATCCAAGGAGAAATTCCCCAATGAGAAATGTTAGAGAAGAAGTACAAAATTTAAATGGAGAACAACGTCATAGAGAAGGAGAGATAATTGGAGATCGTTATAATCTGCGTGATAATATAAATAAAGAGGGAAGAAACAATCAAATTGAAGAAGAGAATCCAGAGGAAGGTAGGAGGATATTGCATGGGCGAGAGAATCAAAGGAATCAAAGAATAATTGAAGAAGAAATTGAAAGATACTATACTGAACAAGCACGTCTGCCTTGCGAGAGAGAGAGAGAGATTAAGAGCAAGAATTTCGAGAGGCAGTACGACAAAATAACCATGAAAATCGAGAAAGAAGACGTACACAAAATCGTTATAATGATAATATTCAAGAGGAGTATGATAGGATACAGAGGAGAATAGAGAGACAGCGAAGAGAAATGAAGAAATTCGCAGAGAAGAAGATAGGAAACTGCAATTTCAAGAGGATAGTGAAAGAGAAAATCGCAGAGAAAGACAGGATGATGATGAAGAAGGAGATACGCAAAATCTCGCAAGACAAGAAAGACAAGAACGCGGAAGAAGGGAAGCTGCATTAAAAAGGCCAATGGAACAAAACTCAGCTGAGAATGAGCAAATTTTGAGAGAATTAGCAGAAATGCGAGGAATGATAAGCAATAGAAGAGAAGGATGTAGAAGGCAACTTGATGAATCTATTGAAGAATCTGCGAGGACTCCATTTACTCAAGAAGTACAATTAATAGGAATACCTACAAAATGCAATTTACCAGCATTAACCAGCATTTTTGATGGGACTACTTGTGCTGTTCAACACATCAAAGCTTATGTTATATGTATGCTACAGTGGGAGAATCATGATGCTGTGTTATGCAAGTATTTTGCATCTAGCTTAACTGGCGAGGCGTTTAAATGGTTTGAGGGGTTACCAAAAAATACTATAACTTCTTTTGATCATTTACAAGCTACATTCTTAGGAGCGTACATCAGCAACAATTCATCGCGGTCTAGCATTGAAGATGTGTTTGGGATAAAACAGAGAGTTGGCAAGAGTCTGAAGCACTTAACTATAAGATGGAAATCAATGTGCAGCGAAATGGATTGAAGAGTGGATGAAAGATATCTGATCTTATCCTTCATTAATGCAATATTCGCGACTAATTTACTGTACATTCAGATTCTCAGAATCAAAAATACAATCACCATGACAGAATTGCGAGAGCTGCAGGAAGAATACATTGCTTTGGAGGAGAAACAAAATGAGATGGAATCATACCCAATCGTGAACACCAGCTCGCTGGAGGCAAATGGAAGTTTGCTCCCTAAAATGATAAATAATGTAGCGAGCACCTCGCAACCACAACAGGAGAAAGTGGTCATTGATTACCAACAAAAATTAGTAGCGATGGGCAGTCGAGATCAGGAAGAATATGAAAGGGAGAAGAATTATTATAATCGCATTGGTAATAATAAGATTCAAAGACTCGATCAACCTCAAGAAACTTATGGTGGACAAAGGCAGAATAATTTTAAAGGACAAGGTAATCAGAGGATAATCTGGGAAGAAATTAAGATGCATGCTCCCAATACTAGCATAGAAAAGATTTGGGAAGCTATCATTTTGATGGAAAATATACCCTCTCCGTGGAACATGGGAAAAGAACCCCATCCAAACAATCGAAGTCAAGAATTTTGTCCTTATCATCATTTTCATGGTCACTCAGTAAACGATTGTAGGAATGTGAAGAGAATAATCTTGAGGATGATTGATCAGGGAAAGTTAAATCATTTTCTAGTAGGACATCCACAGTCTCAGCAATTACCGCCTGCACCGGAAACTCGCAGAGTGAATGCTGGGAAAGGAGCAGAAACATTCGTAATAGAAGTTGGAGCCAAAGCAAATAATTTTTTTTGTAATTCTATTGTACATTCACGCAGAAATATAGAGGATTTCCATGAAAATATTTTAAGCAGGGTTTTCGCAAGAGACACAGATGGAAGAGAGATATTGAATATCGCAAGATCCTCGCCATTAGAGGAGTGGCAGAAGCAAACTTTATCTTTCAATGCGCAAGATGTACCTGAGGTTGGCAAGCATCACGATAATCCACTGGTCGTACGGTTAGAGATTAATCCAAAACAAATGCAAGAAGAAGATGAAGATAATGATAGTAAAGTTGAAGATTCTTGGGCTATCAACAGAGTCTTAATAGATACAGGGAGTTCTGTTGATATCTTATTTTATCATACCTTTAAAACCATGGGAGGAAAAGACGAAGATCTAATTCCATACAAAATCTATGGTTTTAATGGCACAGCTAACAAACCAAAGGGGGAAATTGAAATGCAGATACCGTTAAAAAGAATATCTTCAAAAATATTATTCTGCGTTGTGGACATCGAATCACCTTACAATGCCTTGATAGGACGACCCTGGTTACACGGGATATTGGGTGTAGCATCTACTTATCACCAGTGTATCAAATTTCCTCATCCAAAAGGTGTTGGTGTTATTAAAGGAGACTGGGGAGAAAGCAAGAAATGTTATGAAATCGATATGAAGTCTTGCGAAGAAAGAGCCGAAAAGAATAGCAATTGGAGGTGCAAAATTAAGCAACGACAGAAATGTGAAAGGTGAATGATTGATGCAATAGAACGAAAAGAGGATGTGAAAGCTGATGGCGAGCGTCTCGCAGAAAAAGAGACAATAGCAAAACGCAGCAGAAAAACAGAATCAGAAAAAAGTAAGTAGAGAGGTAAAATGATGAACCTTAGAGAACTCTACGAATAATTTGTTTGAAAAATATGTAATTGAACAAAATATTCTGCTTGAAAGAATCGCAAAAACTTTACCAAAATGATCAAAGTTATGAAATTCTATCAGAGTTACAATACTCGCGAGAAACGCGAATAAAATTTCGCAGAGATTAAAAGAACGGGACGAACCTTTATGGCGTGCACCCTAGTTCGCGAATAAAATTTCGTAAGAGGCAAATGTAAGACCTAATAGCGCGTCATATGAGGGGGTATCTCTTGACATGACTCAATGATAAGGTTATACCGCTGCTGGAACCTGAGTCATGCAGACGATGGGGTTAAAGAAAACCTATCCGGGAGAGAGATCTTGGATTTCCAACTATATATGGTTATACCCTGGTTGGACGACTGAGAGTCTCTTCCAAGAATGGCAAAGTATGACCAAGGCGCCGAGGTACACGGTTGAACCAAGGGTGCCCGGAGCGTACGAAACTCTCTTTCCATCCTTGGTAAGTCTTGGCTACAATGCACTTGGCCTGAAGAAAACCCCACTTAGGGTGCAGTCTTGTAACTATAAGCCATATAGGCATAAAGGACAAGAGGCTGCGAACACAACTGGTTGTTGGCAAATCCGGATGGGGGAAGCTAGTCTTGTATGGCCGATGTTCCCTCCTTGAAGGGGCAACCAGGGGGGAAGATAAGGGCGGAACCCTCCATTAGGGAGCTGATAAGTGTCTTAAGACGGCAATGTCATGGGGCTTTATGATCGCAAGAACATTTAGGCATGTCATATTGTCGCGTAACGTAAATAATGCAGAGGCAACAAGCCATGAGAGCAATGTTAAGATGAGATCAATGGGTTTTTACATGAAAATGTAAAGACATCCTGCGATTTTATCGCAAGACGACAATGTCACGAGGTTTTGATCTCGCGAGAGAACTTATACTTGTCATATTGTCGCAATACAATCAAGATATAAAGATAAGACAAGATCAATGGGTCAATACATGCAAATGTAAAGACGTCCTGCGATTTTGTCGCAGAAAGAAAAAGTGTGGCAAAGTAAGACCTTTAATTAGGAAGGCACACTAAGACCACAAGATTACTGCGATAATACTCGCAGATGTTACGAGAATTGCGATTTCACACAATTATCATTGACGAAAAGATCGCCAATATTAAGGAAAATTTTAAATTTCTTATTTAATCTTTTAATCAATTTTTATATTGCAGATGAATAATAGAGGCAAGTATGAGAATGTATGAGAACGATGAAATTATTATTCATCTATCATAAAAAAATTGCGTAGAAACAGGCACGCAGATAATTAAAAGAATAATAGTTATATTGAATGATTAACTTGCAGAAAAAGAGTTGTTTTCTGATTCTTACAGGTAGAAATAAAGAGGCAAAAGAAATTTACAAGTTTAGAGAAACTAACGGCAATGTTACAGAAAAAAGAGAAGGAAAAGGAAGAATTAGTTAGATCCATCGCCATCTTCTTTATCAGACTCCTCTTCATCGCTAGATTTTTCACCTTCACCATCATTTTTATCATTTTGTTCCTCGTTAGAATCCTCAGCCTCACTATCAGAGATGTCGAGATTTGGAATCGCTTTGGGTACTTCTTTTGCAAGATTAGGATATATAGAATAAGAAATCCCATGGTCATTGCAAACCAAATTAACAGAATCATTGCGAACAACAATGAGAGATCTATTGAAGTTCGCGGTAGTGATGACAAATTGCTTCTTCAACTGTGAATATGTATTATTGCGAGCAGCAAGAGTATTCGCGAGTTGATTCTTCTCCTCTTCAAGTTCCTTGATTATTTCAAGATAACCTTTCCCAGCTTCTACAAGAATATGGCAACAAGTTAGAAATTTTATAAAGAAGAATAATAAAAACAAGAAACTAGCGAGAAGAATATTAGCTAATAACCTTCTCTATTAGAAATCATATCTTTAATTAGAGCCGCCTGTTCAACTTGAAGGCTAACATTTACACCTAAATCATTTCTGGCATTGTCAAGAACCTTCGCAGCCCAAGCAAACTCATCATCACTATTAATGAGGAGACGAGATTGAATTTGAGTCTCCCTCGCAAGAAGATCTTCATTCTCGCGGATAAGTTTATCTCTGACCATTTAAACGTCAAGCAGAGTTTTATGAAAATATGCTAAGGTTTTAGATCCCTTTTTTATGGCAAGATCCTTCTCTTCAATAAGATCGCTATTCTTCTGCCTTAATTTATCTATTTCTTTCTTTGAATCAAAATAAAGGCGCCTATATTTGTTAGTCAAGCCTAAATTTAATCTGTGTTCAAGTTTTAAGAGATTAAACTTGGATCTAAGTTCGTCTATGGGGAGGGAGTTAATCTTATCATCTGAGAAATTACTTAAGGAATTATTAATACTAGTAAGAAGAGTATGATCATCTATAGGTTCAGGGAAAGTTTGAAAGATTATATCCTCGTCAGTAAGACCATAAATATCTGCAAGTTAAAAGTGATTGCTTGAATAAGCCGCGATAGAATAAAATGAATTAAGAGAGATGGGAAATCAGTCATACCATAGAGTTGTTGGTTAGCTCTATCAAGATTAATGATCTTTTGCGTATTAGCATAAGCTTCTGTCTCCAATTGTTTATTCTTCTTACGAAGCTCTATATTTTCAAACTCTAGTCTTTCCTTATCTTGGCGAACTTTATCTGCTTTTTCTTCAGCAATGACGCATCTTTTATCTAAGTCAGAAGCAACAGCAAAAGAAGCTCTTCCAACCTGCGAAGAAAAGAAATAAATTAAAATCTAGTGATAGAGAAAATATGAACAAATTGAAGAAATGAAAACATACCAAGGCACCAAGAGAATTCAAGAGACTGGGAGTCAGCGATCTTGATATTCCTTGGAGAGAATCATTATCCACTAAAATAGGAGCATCGCAAACTTGAGCAAGGGCTTGGGATGTCTTTTCAATCATTTCATCCTCTCTATTAGAAGTCATGCTGTGGGATATATCACTAAAAATCCTAGATATATGAGTCATTGAAGAATCAGAAGAAGAGGAATTTCTTATTGAAGGAAAACCGCCAACATTAAACTCCTCGTCAATATCCTTATTCTAGAACAACACTGGGATTCTATGGAATTGTTTGAGGAGTTGAAGAAGAAGAAGGTTGAGTTTTTAATTTCTTTAGCGGAGGATCGCTAGATTCATAATTGCGAGGGGCACAAGATCTTCCCCTAGAATAAGTAGTAGGCTTCTCCTTTATAGATTTCCCAGATGGTTCCTTTGGAGATTTCTCCTTGATTTTTGGAGGAGGCAGTGGTTCTAATTCTTTGATTTCCTGCGATCACAGATAAAGATAAGAAATAGGGGCAACAATATATTGTTAAAATTTATGAAGAAATATTTCTTACTTCATCTGTAAAAGATCTCAGAGCTAAGAGAATGCTGGGTTTCCTAAGAGTTTGATAGATGAGTTTCATTCTATCAATCTGAGAAAATCAAAAAAGTTAGCGAGAATATAAAGAAGACAATAAATAATAATAACATGAAAAGTTGAGAGAGTATACTTCTTTAGATTTTTCAGGCCAGCTAAAGACCCAGGGTTGATATTCTGCGAGATTCGTGGGAAGTTCGCGAGAACCAGATATATAAGGACCTTCAAGACTTAATGGGAAGATGAACCACTTATCGTCGCTAGAATGACGAGGACCTTGGTTAGTAGATGTATGAAAGTCAATATCCATCATAAGAGCATTGTCACCAGTGACCTTATCTTTCTTCAAACGAACACCCCAACATGTACTATCCCTCTTCATAGGGACAATTCTATAGTTTACAAAAAAGTTGTCCACAGTATAATCGCAAGAAACAATGGGGACATCTTTGAACAAAGGATTCTTTGGAGCCTTGGGGTAGCGAGTTACTTTACCAGCGCCACGAGAAGCATATTCAAGTAGTAATCTGATGCAATCCCCACCCAATTGGTATATTGCTCGTGAGAATCTCTCGTCATAAATTATTTGATAAAACAACGGAAGCTCAGGATCATAAATAGGGATAAGAAGACCATATTCAAGTTGTCCTAGCGATACTATGATTTTCTCGTGAGAACATTGGTCATCAGTAAATAGTTTAAGGGAAAGTTCTGATTTGGAATCTTGATCTGGAATCAGAGATAAGTTAAAACCTTTAAGTCTGAGTTTCTCGCACATTCTATTGAAGGCCTTCAAATTTTTAGCACTAGAAGCAACCATTTTTGAGTATGGGAATGAAAGAATAAATCACATTTGTTATAGAAGCGCAATTTGCGGAAGAACATTAAAAATTACAGAGAGAATACGGAGAGAAGAAAGAAGAAAGTAAAAGATAAAAAGGAGAGGAATGAGAAGAGTATTTATAGAAGAAGAAATTTCTCGAAGAAGATGAAGGCAATTAATGCAAAGAAGAGACGTGGATGGTTAGATCGCAGCGGTTACAAAATACGTGTCAAAAATTTATTAAAAGAAAAGATTCGTGAAAACAGCTGGCAAAGGACGAAGAAATCTGAAAAGATAAGCAATTATGGTGTTTTAGATTCTCATATCTTCTCTTCTTCGCAGAAAAGACATGAGAAGAAGCAAGATGTAGTACCAGAATATCACTACAATACTATTCCTGCGATATTAACAACATTTCTACGAGCGTCACTGACGATTCTTCAACGACATTTCACGAGCGTTACAAAATAACTAAAAGAAACTGACGATGGAAGAAGTAAGAGAAGAACAAGACTGATCCTGCGATGGTCATCATGCTTGCGATAGAGAAATATTGTAACGATCGCGATAATATCGCAGAGTAGATCCGAATTAAGGGGAAATCTTAGCTATCTTCCACTATATATTTTCCTATATAAAGAGCACGATAGATCCAGAAAAGGATGATGCATTTTTGAGAGCTGAGAGAATTTTGAGGAGAGAGAAACTCTAGAAAGAAAGTTGTACTTCTGAGTTTTAATATTTCTTGTAAATCTTCCTGAAAATGAATTAATAAAAGTGTTGTTGTTCATTCACAATTATGACTTAGTTTTCATAGATTCTTGACAAGGGTGTAGTGTAGGAAATCCTGCAACTACACACACAACGAGCAGGCCAACAGTCTCTGTACCTTTTTACATAAGACAATAACCAATATTATCTTTAGTAATTTTATTTAATACCCTTACTACACTACGGTGTGGTTTAATCCGCGTATTTACAAAACCAACCACAACCAAACCGCTAAACCATGCGTATTTGAAAACTCAACCGTGTCCGGCCCATAGACGCTTGCGGATTGGTTTTTACCCGTAATTTTGAGGACGGTTAAGGGTGAAAACCGCGGTTTCGGTTTTTCTGCACACCCATAATTATAAGTGTTGTTGTAATTGTTACAGTTTGTTATTAGGAAACAATCCATGGACTGTTTGTAACAGTTCGCGGATTTGGGCCCAATTACGTGACTAAAAGGCATTTTTTGGTCAAATTGGTGATGTTTGCTTATCTAGGCAAGTTAGCTATTACTCGAAACATCTTTGATTACCATATTAAAGTGTTTGTGATTCCTTCATAAATTTGTGATTTATTCACATAAACACAATATTTGCTAATTAATTATTTATATACTTATTTTGGCAAGAGTTGTAACTTAGGAAAGACTCCCAAAATTAGGAGAGTCTTGAAAAAGGAAAATAGATTTGCTTAGTTTTCAAGCTATGTTTCACTATAAATATTGAGTTTGTGAGTTTACACGTTTTTTTATCCCCTTTGGAAAATTGGTGTAGGCTCTGCAGGTTGTTTTCCACGTTTTCTGTTCTTCGTGAACAAGAGTGAGATAAAAGTCTTTGTATTGCGGATCACAAAGCCAAGTTGGATTAAATCTTCGTGATTGATTATACAACTTGTAATCTAGGTTTTTCACCTCTTGTCTATTCTAAGGTTTTCTCTTCTGATATAAAATCATTCAAGAGTTGTTGATCATAAAACCCTAGGTTTTGATAGATTTAAGTTTCCGATCGTATACCAACACTTTTTAGTCAAAATCGGAGACTTGAAAGAAAACTTCGATTAAGGAATCTCGTAAAAATCCTTTTGAAGTTTTAAAAAATATAGATCTAGATTTATCTAGTTGTTCTTGTTTTACAATTATTAGGGTTTTCTTTACTTGGAAATTGATCTTTGGAATCACCCAAGTTCACTTACGAAAATCAAGTTCACGGACTTCTTGTGACTACGCATACTGATTGTAAGTTAAAACCCTAATCTACAAGATTTCCAAAACATGGATTTACATCTAAAGGGAAATCAAACCGGTGTTTTGTGGAAACAAAATATAGACTCGTATCAACCGTGTTGTTGTATCTTCTAAAGAGAGCCTTGGGTTTTGCTAGAAAATTTACGAGAAGAGTTTCTAAAGAGAATCGGTGTTCTGCTAGGAGTTCTATAAGAATACAGCTGAAGAAGGTATTACATCTAGTCCGAATAAGTAGTAAGAAATTGGTGTAACAACTTATAATCAGTGTGTATTTATTCTGGACTAGGTCCCGAGGTTTTTCTACATTTGCGGTTTTCTCGTTAAAAAAATTCGTGGTGTCTGTGTTATTTCTTTTCCGCATTATATTTTATTTATATAATTGAAATAATACAGGTTGTACGTTAATCAATCATAGTTGTTAAATCCGACCTTTTTTGTTGGATAAGACTTGATTGATCTTGAATAATTGTTTTTGTTATTTTTACATTGTTAGACCAATACGGACTAACCCTGTTTCAAGTGGATACCGTGTTGAAATATTCCTTTAGTGATTGTTGCTTAAAGAGGTTTATACACGGTGGATTTGAATAGGTTGTGATTAACACAAAATTTTGTTTCAAGAAACCTCACACTAAAATCAGGTTTACGGACTTGCTTCTGTTTAACTATTGATTATGTTGAGAAGGAGATAAATCTCTTCAATATTATTTCTCAATTGAGTTTTTATTCTTGAGATTATGTTGAAGTTTGTTCCATACATATTTCCAAACGAAATATTGAGTGTGGTTGTTAGATCCCCGCTTTTTCAATTGGTATCAGAACGAGCAAACATGTTAATACCTCATAAGTCTGTATTTGAAGCAATCTGATTGTTATGGAGAGGGATGCTATCTCTATAAATGTACCACCAATCTTCGATGGCATGAACTATTTATGGTGGAAATTGCTATGCGTTCTTTTATTCAATCGCGAGATTTTCAATCATGGGTTCGTATTGTTAATGGCTATAATCCTCCAATATTTACAGTACACGGTGTAACTGTTGCAGAGGATATTTGTGAATATAGTGATCTTGAGATTCTTGCTACAAAGAAAAATTCTGACGGATTAAATGTTATCATCCATGCCATTACCCCGGATCTTCAGCACCACGTTACTACGTGTAATAAGTTTAAAGATGCTTGGGATATCTTAGAAAAACTGTATTTGAAGGGAATGCCGCAGAGAAAGAAGCAAGGCTTCAATACCTAGCATCTGACTAGGAAAACCTTCGCATGTCTGATGATGAAACATTTGATGAGTTTAATCACAAAGTGTCTGAAATTGTTAATGAATCTTTTTGTCATGAACCTGAGCTTGTCTTATCTTGAACATTAGATTATGTCTAAGTGGTAGCCCTTATCATTAGCCGTCTGCCTTGATCCATATTCACATGCATGATGTGAATGTATTTGGCTAGCTTATATTGTCCATTCTTGCGGTTGTAAAGGCTAGTGAATTATTGTGTAATGAAACTATTTCTCCTCCACTCATTCTTCTTTTCTATGAAACTCTAATCTTCATCTTCTTCCTTCGACCTATCCTCTATGTTTCTTCTTCTCTTCTTACTATACCTCTCTTCATTCTAGTTATTACTCTTCTTTATTTCATCTTGAAGAGAACTTACCCTGACTAGCTTGAACAGTTATAGTGAGTTCACTACAAGTGGTATCAGAGCAGTCGATTCTCAGACTGCTTCCATGGCAAACGAAGCGGCAATCGATGAAATTAACATAAAAATTGACGAGCTCGCTAAATCACAGAAATAGTACAGTCAAAAACAAGATGAGTTAGATCTCAAACACGCCGATCTACTCAAGAAAGTGGATCTGAATCATGAGAAACCATCCATAAGGTATCTTCAATCCATCCGTGAGGTGTTTAGAGAATACAGAGATGAACAAGTGAGAATTCCTAATGGAAATGTACCACCACCAGAAGGTTCCAATGGATTTAGGATCTCGTCCTTTCATAAATCAAATACCAAGAACTGGTGAGTTTAATGATTCTCATAGTCATACAAATAATTCTCATACACATACTCATGAAAATCAGTATCATCATTCTAAACCTAAGGTAGAGTTTCCAAAAATTTGATGGCTCTACTCCTAGATCCTGGATTCAGAAATGTAAAAAATACTTTCTCATACACTCTGTGGGAGAGGAATAAAAGGTTCACTTAGATTCATTATATCTTGAAGGAAGGGCTGATGTTTGGTATCAAGATTATCAAGAAGGAAAACCTGAAGTTTCATGGGAGGAATTCATCCTAGCTGTGAGTAACAGAATTCAGGAGTTAGGACATGATGATATTGTTGGTGAATTTAACAAGTTATCTCAAGTAGGAACTGTGTTAGATTATCAAGAATTGTTTGAAGAACTCAAGGCACTTATGCTAGCAAAAAATCGACATCTAACAGAAGAATACTTTACTTCTAGTTTCATAAGTAGCCTCAAAGAAGAATTACGTATGCATGTGTTAATATTTTTTCCAAAGAATTTAGCCCATGCTATTTACTTGGATCGAATGCAAGAGGCGTTATTAGATATTTCTTCGAAGAAAAATAAAAACACAATAAAAAACCCCTCTCCTTATATCCAAAACTTCAATACCAAAAAGAGTTTCTCTCCTTCTGTTACTAGTCCAAGATTACCAAGAACTTCCACAAATAACTTATCTAGTTCTCAATCATCAAATCCACCAATTAGAAGATTGACATATGCTAAGATGAAATCTAGAAGGGACAAGGGATTGTGTTATAACTGTGATGAAGTTTTCTCCTCAGGACATAAGTGTGTTAAACAACAAATATACATGCTAACTACTGAAGAGGAGGATGCACAATTTTCTTATGAAGAATCTCCATCTGACACAATTCAATCTCCTGAATCTGACGAGGGAGTTGAGATATATGTTCATGCATTGTTAGGTAATGTTTCTCATAAAAACATTAAGATTCAAGGCCTCTGTAAGAAAAAAAACTCATTATACTCATTGATAGTGGTAGTACACATAGTTTCTTAGACCCTGAGGCTGCTAAATTGTGTGGAGTATATATAGAGCCAACTATAACTTTACATGTTGCTGTAGCAGATAGAAATAATCTAGTCAGTGATGCTAAGTGCCCTGTATTTAGTTGGCAAATGCAAGGTTACCATTTCTAGTATGATTTGAGATTACTCAAACTTGGAGGTTGTGATATGGTCTTGGTAGTAGATTGGATGAAGGAAGTGAGTCCTATAATCTTTGACTTAAAAAAATTGTCTGTTACTTTTACCAAAGAAGGTCAACAAGTAGTTCTACAATATACAAAGGACACAACAAAGCTGACATAGATTTCTAGATCAGCTTTACACAAACTCCTCAAGAAGAACAAACATGGAATGGTTGGACATTTTTACTCTATATCAGCTATTCATGAGGATTCAACCACTTCTCCTCAAATTTCTAAATTAATTAATGAATACCCTCAAACCTTCAAGGAACTAACATCCCTGCCACCTCAAAGAAACCACAATCATCATATTCCACTTAAACCTCTATCTTCACTGCCAAACCAAAGGCCTTACAAGATCCCTTATGTCCAAAAAGAAGTGGTAGAGAAATTGGTTGAATAAATGTTATCTGCAGGGGTCATTCAGCCAATCCATAGTTCATTTTATTCCCCTATAATACTTTTCAAGAAGAAATATGGAAGCTGGAGGTTTTGTATGGATTACAGGAAATTGAATTATATTACTGTCAAAGATAAGTATCCAATTCCAATTATAGAAGAATTGTTAGATGAACTCAAAGGAGCCAAGGTTTTTAGCAAGATTGATCTCAGGGCTGGCATCACCAAATTAGAGTTCATCCTGCTGATATTCATAAAACTGCTTCCAGAACTCACCAAGGGCACTTTGATTTTTTGGTAATGCCTTTTGGCTTAACCAATGCTCCATCTTCTTTTCAGGCTCTCGTGAATGATGTGTTTAAGCCACATTTGAGGAAGTTTATTTTAGTATTCTTTGATGATATTCTCATTTACAGTCCTGATATGGATACTCATTTACAACATCTTAGAACAAATTTATCCCTCCTACAACAACATTCACTCTTTGCTAAGATGAGCAAGTGTTCTTTTGGACAGTCACAAGTGGAATATTTAGGCCATATTATTAGTGCACAAGGAGTTGCAGCTGATCCATCCAAAATTGAGTGCATTCTTCAATGGCAAACTCCAAGTAACATTAAAGCCTTGAGAGGGTTTCTTGGATTAACAGGATATTATAGAAAGTTTGTGCAACACTATGGTATGATTAGTAATCCATTAACTGAATTACTTATAAATAATAACTTCCAATGGAATTATGCATCTCAATACGCATTTGAACAGCTAAAGAGTGCCATGTCAACAACTCCTGCGACTACTCGTTTTCCCGTAGTCTACGTGATGTATATAGTTCAGAGGATCAGATGCTAAGTAGTATTGATACCTCTATTGAATTGACAATACTAAATAATGAAAGATATATAAGATCATGATAATAATGAAGAACACAAATATAATGTAAAAGATTCTAAGTTATCATGAGACACAAGAGATTACGTGGTTCGACATTTGTCTACGTCCATGGGATAATGAGTGATAGTTTTGTATTGAGATGTAGAGGTTACAAAAGGTCTTAAATGCTTCCCAAAGTAATAGATATAACTCAAGTTTAAGTAACTACTTAAGTTTTAAACATTAAAGAGGTATAAGCTTAAGGCTAGATCTTCTCATTCTAGGTATTGAATGCCTTTTGTTTGTTGGTGAGGCTTGGTATTTATTGCCCCTTCTGCTCCTGCTATATCTTTGCTGCCTCGGGGTCCATCGTCTATTGATATACCTTTCATACCAATGGTACCTTCGTTCACTGCGTGCCTTCTCCAGTAGTATCCTGCCATCTCAGCCGACCCACGTTTCTTCGGGAACTTCCCAACCTTAGTATAAGTTATACCTTCGTTCACCGCCATCTTCCGCCAATTAGGTTCTTCCACGCTTCCTCTCTCCACGTGCCTTGATTCATATGTGTAGATAAGAGATTTGTGCATTTAATGCTGATTAGATGCGTCATCTACATCTGTCCCCTCGCCAGCTTCCTCTTTATAGACTAGGATTTTACTTTTATTATCTCCACCGTAGAGGTCTCTTTTCTTGGGGCGAGATAAAGTTGATCTGCGAATATATCCTCTGCTTATTATGTTTCTTTGTCCAGCGAAGGTTACACAGTTGGATTTGTATACGACCACTATGATCATGACACGTGCTCCACAGAATATTGGTATTCACAGTTTGCCAATTTTATTTCATATTCTACCGCTTGGTAGATGTGGAATAACAATTTCGTTACGCCTCCACTTATGCACATACCGATTGGGTGGTCCCTACATGTCCTTTCATGTAATAACTTCCCCTTGAATTTTGGGACTTCCAAATTTTTGGATTCTCCTAGACGCCTTTAAGAGGGGAATAAAGAGAAGGAATTTTAATTAATTCCCTTTCTTCTTCTTCGAACTGTCGCTATCCATCTATTTCCTTGAGATTCTTCTTTCACTGCTAACTGCTCCCTTTGATTCTTCGAGTGCTTTGGATCCACATTTGATCTACAAGTAAGCAATACTTGTTTTAGTTTTGATTTTCCTCCTGCTTGGTCCTGTGTCTTCTTATTTGACTATGGGATTTAATGATATTGTTATTTATACTTGCATGTGAGAAATTTTGTTCTTTATTACTTGCTCGCATTGTATGGGAACTTGGGTTTTGTTCCATTTTGTCCTTTGATGATGATTTTGTCATGATCCTCACTTGCCTGCAATCTTGTATGATATTTGTTTTCTCGTTTTGGTGTAATCAAACCGTTCCCTTGGTTGGTTTAGTGAAACCCATGCCCAAAGTTTTTCGGTTTTTGCCCCTATCTTGTTTTTGAACGAACTGTAATTTTCTTCCGCCATTGTTGATGGAGAAATTCTTCCTGTTGGTGTTAGGCATTATGAGTTTCCCGAAGAAGCCTATGCGCAAGGGTCCGAAGATATCTTCGTCGACTGATCCTCCTCCACGAATGGATCATCTCGATGCTACGCCGTCCCCTCCTCCTGAGGTGGCTACGGTACCTAAGGATGTTGCGGACCTTGAGGTTGAAGAAGTTGCTACTGGAGACCTTCCACCTCCTGCTCCTCACTATGATCTTTAGATGCTCCAACTTCATGACAAATATAGCTTTTCCCACTTTTCTATTGCTGAGATTACCAAGTCTTTTCGTCTTCATAAATTCGAGGTTTCCTTCGTCAATGGCGCTGATGTTATTACTGAGTCTCTCATCCGGGATTTTCCTTATTATGAGAATAATATTCTTATTAGCGTTGGCCAATTGGCCGCACTTATGCTCCTCCCTTTGTTTAGTAGAAAGGATCCCTTCTACTATGACATTTTGTCTTCGAGGGATGATCCAGAAAATAAGACTCATGTTAGAGGAGTTACGCAATATACAGGTAATTTTTGGAATGCCCTTCGTGAGAGAAGGTACCGTAGCAAGGGAAAAAAACTCTGGAGTCTTATGACCCCTTTTATGAGGGAAGATCTAAGCGGGATGATTATACCCCTTCCAACTTCAATGATACGTATGTTGATGCTATTCAGAAGAGTAATCTTCTTACTTGGAGTATCGGTCCTCGTCGTATCCATGTTACTGCCAGGAAAATCAGGGAGGGTAATAGCCTTCGTTTGCTATAGGATATTGATAAGACTGGTTTGACTACCATCCCTTATTCCGCTAGGATACCTTTGCCGAAAAATGATCGTATCCATCTTGATCATGATGATCGCTGGGCTCGTAGTCCTGTTCGTGTGGTTGTTCCTTGGGCCTATGGTTTCACCATTGCGGATCCCTCTATCCCTCGTTCAGCACGTTCTTTTCCCGAGAAGTATGATGGGTATAGGCCTTAGATTTTCAATCTTACTGCTTCTCATGAGATACCTTTGCTTTTAATATCTTCGTTTGCTTCGATATCTTTGTCTACCTTAACATCTTCGTCTGCTTTGATATCTTTGTTTGCTTTGACATATTTGTCTGCTTTTATGATGGTTTCGTTTTGTAGCCTACCCATGTTTCTTCTGCTGGGGGTGCTTCGGGCTCTGTTGGTAACTCTATAGCCACACGGACTAGGAAGAGAAAAGCTTTGGTTGAAACACCTGCGGAGTAAGGATCATAATCATACCTTTGTGTTTGTAAGTTCCTTAGTGCATTGCCCCTGATTCTTAGCTTCCGTATGTGTTTTTTTATAGTTTTCCCAGAGGAAGTGTAAATTAAAAAATATTATTGATCTTGATTCTTTTGAAGAGGATCCTAAGGATGCTGGCGGAGTACCATGTGATGAGGACATGGAGGATATCGAGGATACTGGCCTCAATCCTCATTTGAATGATATTAAGGAGGATTTTTCTAAGGGTAGCCAGAGACCCATACGAGTTGTCTCTGTTGAGGGTGAGAACCTTCTTGTTAGTTCTGGTGCCCAGTTGGTAGAGCATGTTAGTGTTCAAGACCCTGATCCTATGTTGTCTTTGAAGATGCCTTCGTTTTATTCCCCTACTGTAGCTTTGCATGCTATCCCCACCGCTGTTGGAGCTGATGTAGTGGATTCTAAGAGTCTTCCTTCATCTTCTGCCACCTCTCTTCAATCAAGTGGTTAGTTTTCCAAGGATGTTATCCCTACGGTGAGGGCTAGTAGCTCAGATTCGCAGCCGAAGAAGAAGGTTGTGATTTCACTAGCTAGCTTCTCCTTCGACGTTGCTTCTGCTTTACAAAGGAGTGCTCAGTCTGTTTCTACTTCCCCTGTTATCAAATCTGTTGGACCTCCACCTTCGTCATCAGACTGGACCGTACTGGTCAATCTTCCTTCTGCTGGTGACATGGATCTGGGCGGTTCTCGAGGTCCTTCTTCTTTTCCTAGCTTATCCACCATGCCGTCTCTTCGTCGGGGTGAGGGATCGACAGTCGTGCCCCATTTTCGAGTTCAAATGAGCAAAGGAAATGATGCTGAATCAAGCCAAGGTAAGCTGCTTGAGAGATTGAGCTTAGGTAGCTCTGATGATGCTATTTTATAAGCCATCCTGCGGGATTCTAAGGGTCCCTTTTCTGTCGGAATTGATCATCATCATGATGATAGTTCATTCGAGGTAGCTTCGCAGTTGAATGTGTTATCTGTGCAGTATCGCGCATCTAAATACTTTTTCTTTGGACCTGATTTTCTACGCTCCAGTCAGAGCTTTGGTGAGATCCGTAGTGGTAGCATCCAAGAGATGGAGGCTTTCATGGATATCTACGCCAATTTTCTTCCTCGCTTTGGTGCATTTTCAGTAAGTGATTTTTACTTGAGTGTATTTTTCCTTAACTTGATACTTCGTCTACTCTTATGCTCCTTTGTTTGCATCTTTGAAAACATATCGATGTTGGCTATACCTTATTCAAGGTATATAGGGCTAAGTGTACTCATTTGAGTGCCCTACTGGAACGTGCTCATCAAGAATACGCACTTTCTTTTTCACATCATCCTTTGTCAAGTGGCGCAACTTCTGTTGTTAGAATATCTTTATTGGGGGATAATCTGAGGAAGACTCAGAGGTCTTTGGAAGCTTGTTTGTTGTCTCCCAGGAGGGATAATAACACTACCAAGGTTGTTGAGGATGGTCGCAAAGCTGTTGATGCTTCCTTTTCCGCTGAGCCCTCTAATTCTATAGATTTGTTTCTTCTTCTCCTTAGCTTTTTCTGAATTTATGGTTGAATAGTCCTGAGACAACCTTCGTCTTCCAGCCGGTGGCTCTAGTGAACTTAGATATCTCCAAGATCGAGTGGCCAAGTTAACTTCTGATGTTTGGTATTACTAAAAGAAGTCTGATAGGCTGATGAATGTAACTGTTCATAATGAGGCTCAGCTTTTCCTTGAGTCTGCTCACAATGCATACTTAGCGAAGCATATGGCTTTGCTTCGTAAAGAGTATGACGAAGCCCTTAGATGGAAGGAGAGTCTTATTTTAAAGCAAAAATAGGATATTTCCTTAGTCGAGAAACGTCTCTCAGCCCAGGATATTATTCGAAAGAAATATCATGCCGATTTTGAAGATGCTTGTGCTTCCTTAGATAAGGTTATTGCGGAGCGTAATGTCTTGGATTCTGAGGTCAGTTCTCTTAAGAACAAACTCGTTGATGATGGCTATGTGTATTCTTCCATGTCTCAGGCATCCTTAGTAAAAAGGTTTGAAGAGTTAGAAAGTGTGTACCAAACTTTGTCATCTGAAAATGCCTCACTCTGGATAAATGTTGATGATCTTTGGGCGGAAAAGGATACCCTTGTGGAAGACCTTGAGGAAGCTGAGGTGGATCTTGCTAAAGATCGGCATAGTCTAGAAGAGTCCCTTAGCCATGACGGGGGTAGCTTAGGATGTTTATTTTTCCGTAGCATCCTTTGTGTCTTCATCCGCCTTTTCTTTTTGCTGATACCCTTTGTATCCACAGGTCTCCAAGAGAAGCTGGTGGGTGAAAATGCTAAGATTGGCCGGCTTGAGGGTCAGATATATGTGTTGGAAATATCTCGCCAGTTTAATGCTGCGGCTAAGTTCAAAGATGAGTCACTTCATCAAGCTAATGATTAGCCTAGTGCTTAGGTCGCGGAGCTGCGCAGAAGTCAACTTCGGACTTGGAGGCTCAAGATTCTCGGATGAAGGTGGAATTTGAGCGTTCTGCCATTGATTACATCAATAACGCTTTTAGGGAGGCTGATCTCCAATCTAAGGGAGTTGTATTTCCCCGTCTTCCTTACCCATGATCATGTTATTTTTGCTTTGTTCGCAACTTGAACTCCTTTGTTGTATTATGCCCCCAGCTGAGGGTCCCTTTGATGTATCCTTTCTTTGAAGCACCCTTTGTTATGTTCTGAACCTTTGTCATCTGCAACTTTTAAGACATATTAGTCGTGTTTTGGTAACACTGTTATGGTACCTTCATTATTATATGAAAGTATGTAGACGCATTGTGTCTAATTTTTCTCACATTCAAGTCATTACAAGGTGCTAAGGTATGTTTAACCTTGGTGGAACATTAAACATCCTACCAGGGTATCCTTTGGCCAAAAGGTACCGTAGCGGCGAGGTTCCCTACGTGGGAAATAATTTTCCAGTAACCCTACGTGTTCAGCGATGGATGCTTTACTTTCGACAAGGTATCTCTCTTTATTGGATATATTGCTTACTATCTGCCTTTTAGAGGGATTTATTTTCCCTTAGGATCCGAGATTGACATATGTGCAGTTATGCCGTGCCTTGCCTCATCGTCAATTCTTACGGAGGGTGTCGTTTCTAACCCAATTTGTTTTTAATCAACATGTACTTTTTCTTAGCAAAAAGTTTCTTTCATTGATTAGTTAGGTTTTGTAATACCTTTGATCAGGGATAGAACATGGTGGGCCATCGCCCCTTCCCTTCTTCTCCTGATTGATAACCATTCACTTACGGGTGGTACTTATTTAGGTACATTGCATTCCAAGGGTATTGCGGTACTTCTACTTTGAGGTTCCTTAGGTAGTATGAACCCTTCTCGACAATGTCGTGTATGGTGTAGGGTCCGTCCCATGTTGGAGCTAATTTTCCCCACTCTTTGTTCTTTTTATATGGTGGTATTTGACGTAGTACGTATTCTTCAACCACAAAGTTTCTAGGAATTACCCATTTGTTGTATTCACAAGACAGCCTTCGTTGATAGTTCACCATCCTTTGCAAAGCCACTTCCCGCCTTTCTTCGAGGTCATCCAGCTTTTCCAGCATAATATCCGTTGTTAGGTTCTTTTCACATGCCTCTATTTTCTTTGTTGGCAGCATTATCTCCGTTGGGATGACTGCTTCGGCTTCGTAGGTTAATAGGAACGGAGTTTCTCCTGTGGACGCCCTTTTCATGGTACGGTAGGCCCATAGGACGTTATGCAGCTGCTCGCACCATATTTTCTTGTATGCCCCCAACTTCTTTTTGAATTTTTTTGTTATCGTCTTTTTAGTGGCCTTCACTTTCCATCTCTCTAAGGATATATCGGAATATACTTGTTTTTCTGAATGTTGAAGGCATTAAACAACATGTCTATGTTCTTTCCTTCCATATGTTTGCCATTGTCAGAGACTATGGCGGCCGGTATCCCAAACCTGCAAATATTTTGCTCAAACAAGAATTTAAAGACATTCGTGTCCCTAATTCTTTCCAAAGCCCTTGGTTCCACCCATTTGGTGAAATATTCCGTAACTACTATGAGGTATCTTCTTTTCAATGTCCCCTCAATCAAGGGTCCAACAATGTCAACTCCACACTTGGTGAATGAACATGGGATGATAACCGAGTTAAGCTCCATTGCTGGTTCTTTAATCTTCCTCGCAAAGCGTTGGCATCTTTCGCAACACCTTGCTACGTTCTTTGCATCTTCTTCCATGCTTAGCCAATAGTATCCTTGCATTTTTGCTTTGATTGCCGAAGACCTTCTTCCGTTGTGATTTCCATCTTCTCCAATGTGTATATTGTGTAGTATTCTTCTACCTTCGGTTTGTGGGAGGCACCGCACTAAAGGTCTGAGAAATGACCTTCTATACAATATTCTATCCCGTAGGTTGTACATTGCTTCATTTGATTCGATTTTTTGAGCTTCCTTGACATCTGCGGGTGGGGTACCTTTGTCAAGGTACTGGTGGATTGGGATTCTCCAATTGTCTTCCGCTTGTCCTTCGTTGTTTTCGTCTGACATGGATTGATCTTCGTCAGACTTGTCGGCTTCGTTATCTGGTTCTTCCGTTAATTTATCCTCTTTCTATTTTTCTATCTTCTCTCATGGTCATGGTCTGGATGGTTAAGGTTTCCTCTGCTGAGGTTAGTCATTCTATCAAATCTTCATAAATTCTTCGAATTTGGACAGAGTTGGTGTTTCTATCCATCAGCATTGATGAAATAAATGCTAAAGCATCTGCGTGTCTGTTGTCTTTCCGGCAGACATATCTGAATGTGACCTTGTTGATCTTTGATGCATGATCTTGTGCTAGCTTTAGGTACGAAGATAGTTTGGATCCAAAGTTTGGTATTTGAGCTCTATTTGTCTAATGACCAATTGTGAGTCACTAGTCAAACAAATATCTGATAGGTCCAGCTCTTGTGCTAAGCGTAGGACATGTATGACCGCTTCATACTCTGTAATGTTGTTAGTGTATTATTGTTTGAATTCTAACCTGAATGCATAGATGAGTCTGTCTCCGGTGGGGGTTGTTATCACAATCCCTATACTTGTTCCTTCTCCGTTGGAGGAGCCATCTATGAATATTTCCCACCTACGTGAGTTTTGCGGTTCCAAGATGTCTCCTGGGTCTGGCTTTTCTTCCTCCATTCCTGGGATGTTGTCTATCTCTGCTTCGTCGTTCATAGGTAGGTTCGCTAAGAAGTCTGCTAAGATTTATAACTTCTCCACTTTCCTGGTTTCGAAGATTATGTGAAACTGCTTGATCATGGCATTCCATTTTGACACTCTTCCAATTTTCTCTGTGCTGACGAGGATCTGAATTATCTGAGCCTTTGTAAAAACTCGGATGGTGTGTGCATCGAAATATATCCTTAGCTTTTGTGTTGCCACTACTAAGGCATATATGAATACAATAACTCGCTGACAGGGGATTCACGAGTGTTTCGACAAACTTACCTTCCATACTTGACGGGGGATGAACCGTTGTAGTCGACTCGGGCCATGACTCCTATGTCATGTACGAACCCGAGGCGATATCGTAATCGCCGTCCTTCTCTGCAAACAATTTATATTTAATTATACCCCTCCTTAGGGTTTAAAAATAAAAGAATAATGTCCCAAAGTTTAAAGTCCAAAGTCCAAAAATAAAGTGCAAAAGAAAAAGAAAATTACAAGAATATAAGATATCCTAATACAATTTAAAAAAATAAAAATAAAATAAACTCTTTTTTTTTTTCGCTCTTTTCGCTTTGTCTTTGACTCCAAATCTTTAAGTATTCACCAAAAGCTTTGGCAAATTTTTCTTTTGCTCCAAATTCCAAAATCTGTAATGTAAAGACAAAAAACAAAAAACGTAAAGTAGAAAAAATAAAATAAAAACAAAAACCTAAAAAAATAAATCTAAAAACTCTATCCTAAATACAAGTCCGCGTCGGTATGTAATATCAAAGTTGTTGTAGTAAATAAGTTCGTTGAGACTTGTGAAAGCAATAGATTTTAGACTAAATAAAACTTCAAAATAAAGAAAACTTAATTCAAGATTAATTTTAAAATATAAAAAATAACCAAGACACTGATTCCACTATTACACATGAATGAATGATGGTAAATAATCCAAGACTCTAATTATCTTTTAAGTCCCTTATTTTCTTAATTCACGAATAATCAGACAAATTCTCAAATATTAATTGTATTCCCTAAGCATAGATTATCAATTGACTTAACAAAGTATAACTGATCAAATTGAATCACAATTAATTAAGAAAATTATGCAAACAATTTAGAACTCTGCAAAAGCAGGGATTGAGTGAATTATAAATTATAAATTAGAGAATATAAAATAATTACCAATTATTCATGCGTAAATAGCTTCCTCATTGCCTAGGTTGTGGGAGATTTAGCTCATCATCATGTTGGAAACATGCTCAAAAGTTGATTTCATTGCTCAAAGTGTTTACAAATGATAAAATAGGAGAAAATGGTTAAAACCGGGTGTTTGCAACGCTTATAATTTTTGCAAAACACTGTTACATAGAACGATAAATGGGCACTATCACTGTAGCATATACGACTGTCGAGCCTTTGTCGTTTTCACTGTAGCAAATACGACTGTATTGTGCGTCTTATATTTTTCGTGTTCTTGGTGCAGCAAAAACGAAAAATAATTATGTAACTTGATTTTCTCGCTCTGTACCTCTCCCAAAATCTATGTAACCCTTCCTAAGATAACCAACACCCTCTATAAATCGAACAAGAGCATGAAATCTCGCCGTAAAGTCTCCAATCTTCTCATTACTTAGGAATAATATATTTTCATATTTACGGGATTATTTCCTTATTTATCTCTTTATTGCATTGCATGTAGGCTAACACACTCCAAACAGACCACAACATGGACTAGAAACGATGTAGACTGACTAATATTCACAGCAACCACACGAAATCCCGTGTATTTCTCCTCATGCAACCGTGTTGCTCTGGTTTTCTTCATTCCGATGATTCAAACACTTCTAATAGAAACCATTGATCACATAATCCATGTTTTGCTTTAATGGGGGTGAAAATTGTAGATGCCTTGAGGGGTGCTTGGGGGTGCCCTTATCCAAAATTATGGTGCCTTTAGTACTTTTATTCGGGGGTCCAAATAGCACTTTTTGAGCAACTTTTTCCACAAAAATGTATTTCTCCAAAAACACCTACAAAACATAAAAATACCATAATAAGTACAAAATCAAGCACTAACAATAAAGACATTGAGGACAATTCAGACACAAAAATGTGTCTAACAAATACCCCAAAACTTATTATTTGCTAGTCCTCGAGCAAAACTAATCTAGAAAATAAAATTCTAACTCACTAGGTGGCCCTAGTGACCGAGTTAATCTCGGGAGGGTTTACCAGAGGTGTACCCACACAACCATTACTCCAGACCCTAGCTATCTACGCAGAACCTTGGAAGGCACTAAATAATCTCCTTGGTTGGCATACAATCATTAAATATAGGAGGAAGTACCCTGATGCGAAATTCCAATTTTTGTACACGAGTTTGCACTCAAGCATATTAAAAATCATATATAAGTGACAGAGCTCTACTCAGATAGTTTCTTTACATCATAACCGGAGTTGACCAATCACATGGAAAGATTAAGAAGGTGAATGTAGAGAAAAACGTAGAAGGTTTTGATGTTGACTAAGGTGAACGGTGTTTCCCATCTCTGTTTGAAAGCCTCTTCCAAGATGAACCTATCCTAATGGACTGAGATACCGGTCTGACAAATATCAACACAACTAGCATATATAAGGGGACTAGCGGTCGATAATCCTAACTCTAGGTCAACACAACTGGCATATACAAGGGGACCAGCGGTCGACTTTATTGAATTTATTGCGGTTGGTCTGATGGTTTGGTCTCAATTTTTTTTTATTTTTTTTTGGGTGGTATCTCAATCACTCTATTTCACCTAGCAATGGTAACAACTTGATTCGTGGGCCTCACCAAATCACTTAGAAACATTTTTTTTTAAATAAATAAAAACAGAAGTGAAAAGGATTCAACGAGATATGGCGAAACTACCATGTTTTTTTTTGTTAGCACCTGAGCTATGTGCTTTTATGAATAGACTCTATAGATTTTTCCATCTAGTCAGATTGGTTCCTCAACTCCTACAATTAATATGCTTCCATCCACTTAGATTGGTTAGTGCCAACCTTAATAAACATAAATTTCTAGGCTCTGGAGTTTATCTATTGCAAATAAAAATTAACAAAAAGTTTCTTCCCCACCCCCAAACTTAAATCTAATATTTTCCTTAATGTTTCTAATGAAAGAGCAATACCAAAAAGTAAAGTAACACGAGGAATCATTAAAGAGAGAAGTAGGAAATATAGTACCTGGGTGAAGAGAGAAGTCAAAAACTAATATACAACATACAATCGCCTCAATGGTCAATCAAGGGTAAACTGGATCCTCCAGAGGGACCTCCTCAACATCACATGTAGGAAAAGGCTCTAAAAAGGGTTTCAATCTCTGACCGTTAACCTTCGAAGAACTACTACCATCCGGTATCTCGATCTCAACATCTCCATGAGGAAAGACAGTACGAACAATAAAAGGACCCGTCCACCGAGAACGCAAGTTTCCAGGGAAGAGATGCAAGAGGGTATCATACAGAAGAACTTTTTAACCTGGAGAAAATGACTTCCTCAAAATATTTCTGTCATGCACAAGTTTCATTTTGTTCTTATATATACTCCTTAGCACTATCGTAAGAATTTATACGAATCTCTTCCAACTCATTGAGTTGGATTTTCCTATGGGCTCCTGCCTTGTCAAGTGAAAAATTTAGCTGCTTAACAACCCAATAAGCTCTAGGTTCTAACTCAACAGGTAAATAACATGCCTTTCCATACACAAGCCGATAAGGATACATTCTAATGGGAGTCTTAAATGCAGTATGGTAAGCCCATAAGGCATCAGTAAACCTAAACGACTAGTCTTTCCGATTAGGATTAACTATTTTCTCTAATATGCATTTTATCTCCCTATTAGAAACCTCTACCTGACCACTAGTCTGCAATTATACGGGGTAGCTACCTTATGTGTAATACCATATTTCTTCATCGGAAGCCTAAAAGGTCCATTAAAAAATTGCGACCCTCCATCACTAATTATAGCTCTCGGTGTACCAAAACGTGTAAGTATATTATTTTTCAAGAACTCAATCACAACCCTATGGTCATTGGTTTTACACGCAACCACCTCAATCCACTTAGAGACATACTCTATAGCGACAAGGATGTATAGGTTACCAAAAAAATTAGGAAACAGACCCATAAAGTCAATACCCCACACATCAAAGACCTCAACAACTAAAATAGGGTTCAAAGGCATCATGTTCCTATGGGAAATGGTTCCTAACTTCTGGGAACGCTCACAAGTAACACAGTAACTATGGGAGTCTTTAAACAATGAAGGCCAATAGAATCCACACTGCAATATCTTAGCAGCTGTCTTCTTAGCACTAAAGTGACCTCCACAAGAATGATCAAGACAGAAGGAAATAATACTGGACTGGTCACTCTCAGGTATACATCTCCTAATAATCTGGTCTGGACAATACTTAAATAAATAAGGATCATCCCAAAAGAAGTGTTTAACCTCGGCTAAAAACCTAGAACGATCTTGTTTACCCCAATGTTGGGGTATTCGACCCGTAACAAGATAATTCACTATATTAGCATACCAAGGTTCTTGGGTAATAAAGAACAGTTGTTCATCAGGAAAGCTACCCCTTATAGGAAGGGAATCACCAGGGGAATCAATAACTAGCCTAGACAAGTGGTCTGTTATTACATTTTCTGCACCCTTTTTTATCTCTAATATCTGTAGAAAATTCTTGCAACAAAAGGATCCACCTAAAATCTAGGTTTCATATCCTTCTTAGACAAAAGATATTTCAAAGCAGCATGATCAGTATAAATTACGACCTTAGCACCTAAGAGATATGGTCTAAACTTGTCTAAGGCAAACACAATGGCTAACAGTTCCTTCTCGGTAGTAGTATAGTTCAAATGGGCATCATTCAGAGTTTTGCTAGCATAGTAAATCACATGAAGTAACTTATTTTCTCACCGAACTAGAACAACACCAATAGCATAATCTGAAGCATCACACATGATCTCAAAGGGTAGGTTCCAGTTGGGTGCCTGGACTATGGGGGTGGTAGTGAGTAAAGTCTTAAGCTTCTCAAAAGCCTCTAAACAAGCATCATCAAAGACAAACTTAACATCTTTTTCAAGCAAATTGCAAAGAGGTCTAGAAATCAAGATAAAATCCTTAATGAATCGACGATAAAATCTGCATGCCCTAAGAATGACCTAATATATTTTATGGTTTTTGGGACCTGTAAAGTATTGATAAGGTCAACTTTGGCTTTATCTACCTCTATACCCTTAGAAGATACGATATACCCTAAAACAATTCCTGAACGAACCATAAAGTGACATTTTTCCCAATTAAGCACTAAATTCTTTTCCTTACACCTAGTCAAAACTAATGAAAAATGATGCAAGAACTCATCGAAAGACGAACCAAATATTGAAAAATCATCCATAAAGACGTCTAAGAACCATTCTACCATGTCATAAAATATTCTCAGCATACAACGCTGAAAGGTCGCAGGGGAATTACATAGCCCGAAAGGTATGCGTCTATACGCAAAGGTACCAAAAGGACAGGTAAAGGTGGTTTTCTCTTGGTCTTTTGGGGAAATAACAACCTGATTATAACCTCAGTATCCATCTAAAATGAAATAATGGCTACGTCCAGCTAATCTCTCTAGCATTTGGTCGATGAAGGGAAGGGGAAAGTGGTCTTTCCTAGTGACCTTATTTAATTTCCTATAGTCAATACAGACACGCCAACCCGTGGTCATCCGGGTTGGGATTAACTCATTGTTATCATTCTGGACTACAGTAATACAATATTTCTTTGGAATAACCTGAACAGGGATGACCCACTTACTGTATGAAATGGGGTAGATAATGCATGCATCTAACATCTTAAGAACCTCGGTTCGGACTATTTCTTTCATATTGGAGTTCAGTCGATGTTGCATCCCCCTAGAAGGTTTAACGTCACTCTTTAAATAGATCTGATGCATACAAACAATAGAACTTATACCCTTAATATCTGTTATGGTCCATCCTAAAGCTTCCTTGTTATTCTGAAGGACGGTCACTAGCCTACTTTCCTGATCACTATCCAATTCGGATGCTATAATCACAGGTAAAGTTTCAGATGGGCCTAAAAACACATATTTCAGGGTATCTGGTAATGGTTTAAGGTCCAACTTAGGAGGCTTTTCTAACGAAGGAATTTGTATTGATTGTTGTTATGGTGAAACTCTGACCAGTATCAAAAAATGAGTGGAAACATCTCTTGGTAGAAGATTTAATCAGAAAATACTATATTTTCACGGTAACGGAGTAGGTTGGTTGGATGAGTAAGCGAGCAAGCTGTCCTTGATCATGAGATTTTTCAAACTGGATCAGAGGGCGGCCATGACTACGAATATTGGATGGATAATACTTGACATGGAGAGCGTGGTGGCATTACCCTTTGCAGGAAGGAGTGGTGTTGAAGTGATCATTGAAGCGAATCCACTTCTGGAGAGAACGTTGAAATGACGCCTTGTAAATCTCAAAGCCTTGACGGTTACTATGTTGAAGTCGGAGGCTGCATCACATTCTGCCAAACTCGACATCCCTCAAATGAATGGAGGTTAGGAGTCCCTTATTTCATCTATCGATCGTGCTTTCCAGAAGAGGTTGGGGTTTGGGAACGACTTCCCTGGATGAAAACTTCTGCTTTCTGTTTCATCATAGACTGTACGAATTTGTTGGCCAAGTTCCCATCATGGAGGTCCTGACGGGAAGAGGGTCTTTGTGAACTCAGGAGGGTTGCTAATTTCCTTTGCTTTTAATTTTGGAGAAGTATCTTTATGTGTGATAAAATTGGATTGCTGACCCCCACTTCTGCCGGTCGTTCAAGAGCAACGCGAGCCTCTTCATTTATAAATGCATGTCCTGCTGAAGTGCCTTTTGTCTTTTAATCAAATCAATAGAAGTAAAAGGAGGTCGGCTTCTTCCGGATCTTACATCACCTTGCCCTGATGGTGGAGTAGCGCCTCTGGTGACGGTTGGAGCTGTCATGCTTGAAGAAACATTGGGTCGGCGGAAGCTGTTCTGGTTCTGGTGATCGTAAGTGTATCATGCAAAGATGACACTATTTTGATCACGGAGTGCTGAAGCCATGATGCTGCTTTGGGTGGTTGCAGAGCGGAGAGGATGGCGCTGGAATTGCGCAAGATGTTAGCGTTGGAAGGATGCAAGCTGTTAGCGCAGGGTGTGGTAGTGTGGCTGGCATGCGTATGCGGTATGTGTGCCTGGAATGCACGTCTGGTAAGCGCGTCTAGTAAGCTTGTCTGGTAAGCTTTTCTAGTAAGTGCGTTTAGCTTGCGCGTCTGGTAAGCTCGTCTGGTAAGCGTTTCTGGCATTGGATTTGGTATGGCGCGGACTGTTGACTGGGCATGGCGCAGACTATTGGCTTGTCACAACGCTGTCTTGGAATGTCGTGGACTTGTTCTTACGGGCCTAGGTTCCTCTTTCCAGAAGTAGCTCAAACAAGAAATCCTTTCGTTATTCAAATTCCAAAAAGTGCTATTCTTATGAAAGGGTTTGGCTCCCCTTTTTACCTCGTATCTTTGTTATCACATCCTGGTGTTAGCGGTAGCGTGGTAGTGATAAAGTGGGCAATGATAAGCACATAAATACTATATTTTATACCCATATTTATATTAGCTAGTACTCAGCATTTTGACTAATAACACTATTTTAGTGCTTTTGTAGAAAGTACAAGTAAATTCGGTCATCTGAAGATAAATGGCCATTGTGGAGAGAAAATGAAGTTTGCGACAAATAACACCTAATGTTGCTTGCTGCATCGAAGGGAGGAAGATTTTTATCATTTCTCAAGCATCTTCCAGACAGGGAATCCACTAAGAGGAGATGAAAGTGGATGACGTGGACATTCAATGCATCACATATGTTTTTGGCCTTTGATGAATAAATAATCAAACACTCATATAATGAAAAGTGAGTCAAGAAGATTCCGTTCTCTACAACAGAGAAGTATGGGCGTGTGTGTTGTGAAATTGAGATTTGATAGCTTGGTGTGAAGATTGGAAAGAAGTCTATGGCCGGTAAAGAACTGGAAGAAGGTGTCATTAAAAGAAAACTGGACTTTAGCAACTATCTGGATTCAGTTGGTACAAGAATGTTTTTAGTGGATGGAGCGTTACAACAACCGACATGGCAACATATATGCTCTGTGGTTGAAGGATTATTTGCTAAATATGTGTACCAACTATGTCGCTGGAACAGATATCTATCGACAACAACAAGGCGACTCAAACCATAGTTAGCGCAATTTTCTTGTAACTATGGACTTCTGTTGGTAGAGTAGAAATATATTGTTGCTAAAATAGTTAACCCACCAAATAATTCGCTGCTGAAGACTTATATATTGTTGGTAGAGGTGGTCAGTTATAAAATAGTCAACAGCTAAAGGATTTGACCCACTGTGTTTTAGTTGTTGAACGCGTCGGTTCGGGATTGTACCATTACATAATTCAACGGAGAAGAGTTTTTTCCACTGGAATTTAGTTGCTCAAGAATTTAAACTTCTGTTGCCTTGTATGAACAAGAATTTCAGCCTCTCATTTTTCAGTTGGCTGAAGGGTGTTACTATCCCTTCAAGATGTTAAAGGTCTCTAACCACTATTTGTTCAGTATGCTCAAGAGTGTAACCACCTCTTTTTAGCTAGTCAAGGTCTCTAACCACCATTTATTCAGTTGGTTCAAGGGTGTAACCACCGCCTACTTGGCTGTACAAGGTATCTACGCACCACATTTATGGCTTGTTTTGGTATTTTGTGATGTTGGTCAAGGGTTCCACCGATTGTAAATTATGTTGATAAAGGATTTAAGCCTATGCTGTTAGTTTGCAGATAAAGGGTTTCAGTGATTGTAATATTTATGGCTTGTTTGGGGTATTTTGTGTTGCTGGTCGAGGGTTTCAGTGATTGTAAATTCTGTTGATAAAGGATTTAATCCTTTGCTGTTAGTTTGCAGAGTTGATAAAGGATTTAAGCCTTTGCTGTTACTTTGCATATTAAGGGCTCAAACGACAAGCAATCCCATCCTGTCACTAGTGTTGTCGCTCGAATCCTCGTCCCGATCCAGATATTTTTCAGCACAATAATTATAATTACAAATCATAAAAAAGATAATATTGCTAATAGTTGTATCATTAAATAGTATCCTAAATATTTCCAAAAAAGATGATTGTTTTTCATCCCAACATTGTCCCAAGACATTTACAACCCAAAATACGACTCCAAGAGACATTTACATCCCAAAATACGACTCGAAGAGACATTTACATCCGAAAATATGACTTCACATCCCAAAATACATCCCAGGACCAAAAATACATATTGTATACCCCAAAACAAAATCCCTAAAAAACTTCATTCCCTAAACGTTAGTTCTATGTTCGACTATACTGTGATTTGTAAACCACATTCATGTGAAAACATGAATGATTAAGTGAGTACTTACACTGATATCCACGAGATGTCAATTTAAATGCTAATACTCCTATATGAACTCGTCATCCTCCATGTTACCATTCACAAGTCCTTCATCAGCATCTTCCCTATCCATATCCTCACCAACGCCTTCCTCTTCCTCATCTAGTGCTTCCTCTTCCTCATCCAGTGCATCTTCTGACATGGGCTCACGACCCAAACTCACAAAAACCTCATTTAACAACTGCATCACTTTAATACCTTTGTTTTTGGACTGTTTCTTCAATCGTTCAATCTCCTTTGCTTGTCTTTCTCTTTCAGAGTTAGCGGCATCCAGCTTTGTACGCATTTCAGCGAATTGTTCCTCAGTTTTTGAATAATAGCACGCAGAACTAACCTTATCACGACACCTTTTTCTGCCAGAGCTCAAGGAAGGAAGATTTTCGTGATATATGTCTTCCACTGACATGTCAAGTTTTCCTCTTTCCACTTGCTCTAGCATTTCTTTCATTTTTCCCTACCATATCAGTCATCAAATAAATCAGTCACTAAACAACAAAGCAACTAACAGAACAAAATGTACATACTAAAAAGATTCAAATATATTGAAATTACGAATATCCAAACACTAATTTAGTCCATACACACATTTCTCCGAGCAAACCCACAGATTCTTCATCTACAAAATTTTAGAGTACGTTTTGCAAAAAACTTAAATTCATCTGCAAGCCCATGTTTCACAGATGTTCTGCAATTAGATTATGCTAATTATAAGTGTGGCAAGTCTAGTGCATGTAACATTCCTATGTGCAATTCAAGTAATAGTGTTCCACAGGTAAGAGTCTTCCAAACAGGCCGTATATAAGAATATAGAAAGCAACCCAAGTTCACTGTGGAACGACAAATATTGTATGGACAGTACAGACCGGCTGCTCGAAATCAAATTTTCTATTTTAACAATCAATATACATTCTACGAAAACATAAAATTATATCTTGATAGTTTCACAGGTAGGATCGGTAGACTTCTTAAACTTATGAGTCGCATCAAACATCGTGATTGGATCAGTGGGTTCTCCATGTAACACCTATAAAAACATAACATAGGATAAGAACCTAGTGAAACACATAATACAAACTATAAGAAAATAGACAGCTACTTGGCTAAAAAATACGGAACGCAAATTGCTGAAGATAAGTTTACCCTGTTATGCATTGTCTGGGAAAAACTCGTCGGACCATTAGAATGCTTAAGGACTTGACTCTTTCTGGCTGTGCTTGCTTGATCGGATTTAGTCTGTTACTCCAATATGAATATTGCAAGTTAATTTCAGTTTTAGACTTTATGAAATAATGAAATCTTAACCAAAGATGATAATTACCTGAAACTCCTCCATTTTGAACAAATTGCACATAGCTGTCCAGTCCTCCATGTTAGTACAGTTCTTGGGTGGGTTCGCCAGTGCCTTGTCATAATCCTTGTCACATTCCAACCTATAGTGTTTACTCAAGGCAGATCTGTATCCATTGTATACAACCCTCATTTTCCTCCTTAACAATTATTCTGTTAAGTCATCATCAGGCTCAAGTTTGAAGTGATCCTACAGAATTAAGAAAAATTATTATTATGATATCAAATTAACACTTTGAAAACAGAGAAGAAAAAAGACGTAAAATAGGTTATGTTGTTTTATTACCATCACTAGCTGAACCACCCTCTTGACATTCTCTTCAGGTACATCTTTGAACAAATGCGCTGTAAGGGGGAAGTTCTCCCGCTGCCTTACCCACATACCAATAGCCAAGTTAAACAGACGAAGACGTAAACCCACAAACTGATGCTTGGGATTAAGAAGAATTACAGGTTTATTATCACCAAACTTCTTTCTTTGAAAAAGCTCAGGCAGGCTAGTTTGACCCCTCAGATCTGTTTACATTAATTATTTCCGACATTAGACAATATTGAACTAAAATAATGAATAATTATGATAAAATAGACACGGAGTGAAGTTACATACTATAATCCAATAATAAAGATAAATAGAAATGAAGTAGAATTACATACTATAAGGCCTTGTTGTCGCCACTTCATCTCCTGCTGGGATGGACTGGTCATGGCTATTTGATGCCCCTTGCGATAGATTTCTACAGTGGTGCTGCCTGGTGGCAAGTCCCAAGTTGTTAGGTAGTGAATTCCACCGAGATCTAGATACTGATCGGCTAGACAATCCGTCTTCATCATTTGGTTGTCCAGCTGCATTTATGTCTGAAGCTAACTGTCGCGGACTGGACAAGGATCTAGAGAGTGAAGGAGCATGTTGGTCTTATTTAGCTGACTGCTACCTTGTGTCATGTACAGCTTCCTTGTTTCGCATAACAGTTGAAGCATTCTCCCCTTCCAGTATTAAGGAACGTCTCACACGATTCTGCACTTGAGGTGCGTTTGGAGCTACCCGTCGGTTAGATGGAAGAGATAATGGTGTAGCAACAATTCCAAGTCTTCGTTGGGAGTATCTAGTTGGGGTACTGCCATTTGCTTTCTCCCTTGGAAGATCTATTCCATGCACGTCTGCTATTTTTCTCCTTTGCGAATTAATTCCACTTGATTCTGCAATTAACCACTTACATAATTTAGAAAATTAACATGAAGTAACTGCGAAAATGTGAAACAAATGTATATATTCATTTACCATTTGTTGTCCTAGAACTTCGTGTTAATCCCCCTCTAGCTCTTCCTAATGTAAACACTATAAAAAAAATGAAAAGGTGACTACAACATAAACAAGAAAACATGAATTAAATACTTATCCATACTCAATTCTTGTGTTCCATACAACGATACACAAAATACCAAATTATCTTCGAACAAAGTAGAAAAGAAAATGTGGAAAACAAATGTAAATATATATTTCATTACCATTGGTTGATGGCTTATGTCTTTCCACTGGACTTCTCTCTGGCACAGAATTGTGCAAGGGATCCACTCGTCCGCTATATCTTTGTGAGAATCCTCCTCTAGATCTCCCCATCGTAATGACTACAACAAAAAAAAACATTAAAATTAAATGGAGACAAAGTTATCAAACCATTTAAACTGATCAAATTAAAGAAAAATATCAAATGAGCCATTTGAATATGGAACTTTGACAACTTCTAATTCACAAATACTGAAAGAAATGCTTTACACAGTTGATTCAACATAATGGGCAACTTAAGCATCTAACTTGATATGGGTGAAGCCACTTTAGTGTCTAAATGTTAACCCAAATGCAAGTTTAATGAAGGATTTTACATGATATAATGAGAATGATTCATTAAATCACCTACTCATGCATTCAAATCCACATTGGAGGGACAGAAAAACTTCAGGTAGTGCTCACTAGCTAAACATTAACCTAAAACCTAATACTTGCAAGCACCATGGATTAAATTAGCATGACAAGAAACCATAATCAACCAAAAATTAGCTAAAAAAACTAACATCCCCCACATCATCCCATACATCAAACAAAAATCAAATCCATGAAAAATAATCAACAGATACAACAGAAAAAGGAAAACTCAATAAACTTATGTTGATAACCAAAAAAAACAAAAGGAATCAGAGAATACCCAAATAAAACATACCAAAAATCAAAAAATCCTCAGGCCCAAATACTGAAACATAAAAATCAACATACCCACAACTCAAAAGAAACCCTCTTGTTGAATCTGTATCGTTGTAAGGACTACAACAAATTTCAATAGATCTAGAAAAAAATTTAAACCCTAGAACTGTTTACACACAGAATCCCGAGCTAAAATTAATCTCCGAAAAGGGAAAAAAAACAAAATCAAAACACATGCATCCAAATCAAAATCAAAACACATGCATCCAAATCAAAATCAAAATCAAAAAACAAAATAAATATTATGAAGACTGTGAAAATGACCAGACTCTCCTTATTATAAATAAATAAAATAAATATTACTGACTGTGAAAATGACCATGTTACCCTTAATGGAAATTAGGGCAATAAATATTACGGAGACTGTGAAAATGACCAGACTCTCCTTATCATAAATAAATAAAATAAATATTACTGACTGTGAAAATGACCAGGTTACCCTTAATGGAAATTAGGGCAATAAATATCACGGAGACTGTGAAAATGATCAGCCTACCATTATCATAAATAAATAAAATAAATATTACTGACTGTGAAAATTACCATGTTACCCTTAATGGAAATTAGGGCAATAAATATTACGGAGACTGTGAAAATGATCAGCCTACCATTATCAGAATTTGAACATCACATTTCGTACGTAGGAGACCCCCTAGATTACCAAGATACCCCTCACAAAATATAGATGGCTTTGACTAATCGGGTAAATTCGATAAAAAGGAAAGGCTACTAAAATGTGATTTTTTTATTTGTTTCTCTCGATTCTTCTCTAAGTTCTTTCTTTTCCATACCCATCCCCATTATCGACACCAACCTCCCCCCTGCTCATGCTTTTCCCTCAAATTCGAATTTTTCTATGAAAATTTATCCCCTAATTATCTCTAATCACCTGAATCATGTAGTGACAGATTCAAAGCCCATCTCTCAATTTGAATTGGGAACTCAAATCGCTCTAATTTAGTGATTTGAGTTTGGAGTTTGCAGTTGAAAGAGATTAAGCAAGGGCTTCATTCAAGCTTCACTCGCTTTACTCGAAATGTTACAGGTTAGTTTTTGTTTTCCCTAACATTCGAATGTAAGCTTTCCGTGACATTCGATTTTTGGGAAACCTAGATTCAATATATTGGGGTTTTACTATGTTATTATTAACCTAAATTCTATATAAGCTATACTAATTTACTTTTTCTTAAACGTGAATACAGATTTTTTGTAGCTTCATCTCAAATTATTATCAGGTAAACTGTATATAACAATCTTATCCTAAATGTTTATCTCAAAGTTATTATCGCTTCTAGGCTAGCAAAGTTATTATCGCTGTGGTCACCAATTGTTTATAGGTGAAAATAGTATCTACTGATTTTGGTAATTGCGGGTGTGAAAGTAAGAAACAATTTAAACCCTAAACAATGTATTGCAAGGGAGTACTTTAGATTCGAGAGATCAATCTGTACAAGTCCGACCTAAACCAAGAAATGGCCATTCCAGACTTGCTTAGGTCACAAAGTGGAGGAGAAGGGTTGGTTTAGGGGGGGAAGAGAAGAAATTGTTGAGGCCAGAATAATTCTGGAAGAGTAGTACTTGACTTGTATCAGAAGGTGAGAGCTTTGAGAAAGATAGAAAGAGTTTCCTTTCTGAGTGTGGTGTTTTTCCCTGACCGAGAACTTTTTGTTCAATGGAAATAGGTAAGACCTATTTATACAAGTCGGAATAGAAACGTACCCTGGACTCATTAAGGAGTGGGGAAATAAATGGGAGGAGGTGATGACCGTATGCATGGAATTGATGTCCATAAAGTTGTTAGCACATGAAACTGGTTTTCAATAAACTGTTAATGTTATGGAATTGATGTACCATAAAGTTGTTAACGCATGTGCTTTATGTCCCATGAACATTTCACACATAACTTCCCGTATTTACTAACCGCCTCACATTTATGACACTTTCTTATGACGGGCGTAGTATACGCCGCACGCTGTAGACCTCCAAACCAATACCCAAAGAGGATCCCCTAGTTTGTGTTGATGTCTCGAATGTTTTTGGGAAACATGTAGCATGTTTTTGTGGCTTGGAAAGTTAAGCTCTGGAAACTTGCTAGCCTGGTGACCTTCGACGGTCGAGATTTTTCATCTTGAGAGGAGGGGTAACCGTTGATCGTTGCACGCCTTCGTTTTGGTAGTGAGGGTCAATCGTGGTGGCGCGACTAGGTTGGCATGCCGTTGGCATGGCATGGTTTGGCGTGGCCAAACTTAGGTTTTCGGGCCAAAGGTTACCATGTGTCGTCTGGTAACCTTGGATGGCTAGGATTTGCTACTGGGATTAAAGGGAAACCATTGATTGTTGCACGCCTTCGTTTTGGTGGTCGCGTAGGGAAGACCAACAGGGTGGCGTGGCTGGGGCCAAGGCAAGGGCGTTTGTCTTGGCATGGTGTGACTAGCATAGCTAGGGCCAATGTAGAGTGCGTTTGGCATGGCGCTGCTAGCTTGGGATAGGTGCGGTTTTGGCTTGGCATGTGGGGCCAAGGGTTTTCCATGGGCGTATGGCGTGGCTAGGGCCAAGGGATTTCCTTGGGCATATGGCGTGTCTAGCTTTGGCTGGGTGCGTGACCAAGCTACGGTTTTGGGCCAATGGTCGTGAGGTGACTTTAGACGGCCAGGATTTGCTCATGGGATTGATGGGCAGCCGTTGATTGTTGCACGCCTTCACTTTGGTAGCCGCGTGGGGAATGCCAGCATGGTGGCACATCATGGGGGCCATGGAGAGATGTGTTTGGAATGACGCGACTAGCTTGGATAGGAGCGTGACCAAGATAGGATTTTGGGCCAAAGGTCATGAGGTGACCTTAGACGTCCAGGATTTGCTCATGGGATTGAAGGGTAACTGTTGATTGTTGCACGCCTTCACTTTGGTAGCCGCGTGGGGAAGGCTAGCATGGTGGCGCGGCATGGGGGGCCATGGAGAGATGTGTTTGGCATGTCGTGGCTAGCTTGGCTAGGTGCGTGACCAAGCTAGGGTTTTGGGACAAAGGTCGTGAGGTGACCTTAAACGGCCAGGATTTTCTACTGGGATTGAAGGGAAACCGTTGATTATTGCACGCCTTCACTTTGGTAGACGCGTGGGGAAGGAAAGCATGGTGGCACGGCATAGGGGGCCATGGAGAGATGTGTTTAGGATGGCGCGACTAGCTTGGATGGGTGCGTGACCAAGCTAAGGTTTTTGGACAAAGGTCGTGAGGGGACCTTAGACGGCCAGGATTTTCTCCTGGGATTGAAGGGTAACCGTTGATTGTTGCACGTATTTGTTTTGGTGGCCGCGTAGGGAAGTCCAACAGGGTGGCGCAGTTAGGTTAGGCTTGGCATGTGGGGCCAAGGGTTTGCCATGGGCGTATGGCGTGGCTAGGGCCAAGGAAAGGGCGTTTTGCTTGGCATGACGTGACTAGCATGGCTAGGGCCAAGGAAAAATGCGTTTGGCATGGCGAAGCTAGCTTGGATAGGTTTGGCTTGGCTTGGCATGTGGGGCCAAGGGTTTTTCATGGGCGTATGGCGTGGCTATGGCAAAGTCAAGGGCGTCTGGCTTGGAATAACGTGACTAGCATGGCTAGGGCCAAGGCAAAGTGCGTATGGCATGGCGCGACTAGCTTGGCTAGGTTTGGTTTGGCTTGGCTTGGCTTGGCATGTGGGGCCAAGGGTTTGCCATGGGCGCATGGCGTGACTAGGGACAAGGTAAGGGCCTTTTGGCTTGGCACGATGTGACTAGCATGGCTAGGGCCAAGGCAAAGTACGTTTGGCATGACGCAGCTAGCTTGGCTAGGTTTGGTTTGGCTTGGCTTGTAGGGCCAAGGGTTTTCCATGGGCGCATGGCGTGATTAGCTTGGGCTAGGCGCGTGACGAAGCTAGGGTTTCGTGGGAAAATGTCGTTTGGGAACCTTAGACGGCCATGATTTGCTCCTGGGATTGAAGGGCAACCGTTGATTGTTGCACGCCTTCGTTTTGATAGCCACGCAGTGAAGGCCAGTATGGTGGCGCGACATGGGGACATGGCGAGGTGCGTTTGTCATGGCATGGTAGGTGTGGCTGGCATGATTTTCCATTGGCACGGAGGTGCGGCTAGCATGGTTGGAATGCTATGGCACGATTGGTATGGCTGGCATGATTTGCCATTGGCACAGAGGTGCTGCTAGCGTGGTTGGCATGCTTGGGCGTGGTTGGTGTGGCTGGCATGATTTTCCATTAGCACAGAGGTGCGGCTAGCATAGTTGGCATGCTTTGGCGCGGTTGGTGTGGCTGGCATGATTTGCCATTAGCACATAGCATAGCTGGCATGCTTTGGCGCGGTCGGTGTGGCTGACATGATTTTCCATGGGCACAGAGGTGCGGCTAGCATGGTTGGAAAGCTTTGGCACGGTTGGTGTGGATGACATGATTTGCCATTGGCACAGAGGTGCGGCTAGCATGGTTGGCATGCTTTGGCGCGGTGGGTGTGGCTGGCATGATTTTCCATTGGCACAGAGATGCGGCAAGCATGGTTGGCATGCTTTGGCGCGGTCGGTGTGGCTACCATGATTTTCCATTGGCACAGAGGTGCGGCAAGCATGGTTGGCATGCTTTGGCGCGGTCGGTGTGGTTGGCATGATTTGCCATTGGCACAGAGGTGCGGCTAGCATGGTTGGCATTCTTTGGCGCGGTCGGTGTGGATGGCATGATTTGCCATTGACACACGTGGGAATTAGGGTTTGGATTGTCATAACCCTAATTGAAAAAGATACCCCGGTAATAATTTAGAGACACATTAAAGGTTTTCAGTAAATGTGCCTAGAAAATGCTTGTTACTTTAAATGTTGTGACATCATTGTATGCTAGGGTTTATTGTTTTACGATTTTAACCCTAAGCTAAAAACCACCATCAACATTTACGTACCGCCAAGATTTGACGGAACAAACTAATTATGGTGGAAGTCTGCTATGAGATCTTTTCTTCAATCACGAGACTTTAACACATGGCCATTAGTCATCGATGGTTATAATCGCCCAAAAGTAGAAAATTCGGAAACTAAGTTTAAACACTTAGTGGAATTTTCAAACGAAGAAAAGGATTTTGCCAAGAAACATTCAGATGGTTTGAATGCTATAAAACATGCTGTAAGTCGTGATCTACAACATCATTTATCAACATGTCAAACTTCGAAAGAAGCTAATAATTCAATATCATAAATTTCAAACTCTTTGATGATGACAAAACTGAAGATAAAATTCAAGCTGGTCAGGTATGGGCTTTGTAATGCGAGTTGGATGACTTGCCAAAATACTATGCTCGGAAAACTAAGGTTGAATCAATCCCGGAATTCAAAGTGAATATACAATGGCTGAAAGTACTCGGCTTTAATAGTGGTGTCGGCCTACTTTGCACAATCATGTTGTGATATGAAAGACAAAGAACAAGAGGCACAATTTAGAGACGAAGAAGAAGAGAAAATCTTATTATATGTGTACAATAGACTAACATTAGAGCCTCTATTTATAGGGCTAGACACAAGGGCATCCCAGTAATAAATGGGATTTTCCCTAGATAAAACAAATTGGAAGGAAAAAGAGCGCAAATATCAACATTTTAAATAAAATAAAATATTTAAATGTCAACAAGATGTTGCCTCGTTAAAACCTTGTCAGGAAAACCACGTGGGACAAAACCTGAAACGAAGGAAAAAGAGTACAACTTTTGACGTGTTTATAGATGCTAACCCAACTATATGAGTTTTTAGAAAAAATAAACATCAAAATAATAACTCTAGTCTATCTTAAAGACGAGTTTATGCTAGCATAATTCTAATTGCAGATTTAAGAAAGAAAATGGGAAAAAATAGAATTTATGCTGCTAAAGCGTGGATTTTGTGTTTTTAAGGGTTTCTCAAGAGACCTATAAAGTTGATATCATCAACTAATTAATCCAGATTTTTCATCTTGTACCAAATTTCTAAAAACACATAATGGATTGTTAAACCTAACATAATCGAGTAAAATGGCTATCTGAATATAATTTGAATCCTAAGAGCAACCACAGTCATGGACCATTGACCAAATTTGGGGAGAAAAAGCAGACACTACGGAGCATTAAAGAGCAAAAACCAAACCAAATTTGATCTTTGGTTTAGTCTTTGATCAGGCGTAGATTGGGGTTACGCCTGATGGGGCGTAGATTGAAATTACGGCTGAAGACAAAAAAAAAAATGGGGCGCAAAATACAGTTACGCCTGATTGGGGCGTAACTCAAAGTTACGCCCGTAGAAAAAATAAAACAAAAAAATGAAAGTTGAAAATGGGGCGTAACTCATAAGTTCCGCCCCAAAAAAAAAAAAAAAAAAATTAATGGGGCGCAATCATAAGTTGCGCCTGATCAAATTTGGTTTTCCCACCCGTAGCGTCTCACACGGAGTAAACCCAAAATTTTCAAATTTTTTTGATCTTTGATATTTGGTTATAGTCGTACGACTGCAGTTGCTCTAATGGATTGTACCAAACTAACCTCGTTTCAGTTTGTATGTGGCACCAAAAAAAATGATCATTCAACATTAGTGAGCTTATCAATGCCTTGATGAGCCTTAACCATTATCTTGGACTCTTGGGAACTGACCTCATGAGTGCCCCTCGGCGCCCTAGATGGGTGGATACATTAAAGTGCTTGCAGTTGACATACTGCTACTGCTGGTGACACTGACACATATGTCAGCAAACTCTATTTTCAAAGAAAACTCATCTTCCGGTGGAACGAAGTTTATTGCCACCAAATGACTTTCCATAGATATGAAAGCAGTACATATATATCTGTGACTACTTTATAGGGAAAATGGGGAATATGCCCCAAAATCGACTGTCAATTTGGGGATATGCCTCAGGATTCCAATTTTTGGGAATATGCCCCAAAGTAACGGTTTCCGTCAAGGAACCGTTAAATAGACTATTTATCGTAAATGTGTATGAATTTTCTCTCTAATTGTTTCGATATTTTTTCGTCTGAATATGTTCCCGAACCTTGTAAAGGTGTTAATATATCGAAAATCTACCTTTTAATTCGCATATGTGATCCCAAGTGTGTGCGAATCTACTTAAGGGTTTTGGATGGAATTTTGGACGGCTAGGGCATATTCCCAAAAACTGGAATCCTGGGGCATATCCCCAAGATGACAGTCGATTTTGGGGCATATCCCCAATATTCCCTACTTTATATAAAGTACTTGAAACCCGGACTGCAGAACTTCCCGTAGACATGTTTAAAATGAATATCTCTTAATTGCCACCAAATGATTTTCCATGAATTCCAAACAATGCAAGGTAGTCTGTTATTCATGAAGGAAGTTATAGCAGCACTAGAGACACAATTTAGAATCACTTTAAAGTTATGATGCTCCACAGCCCACGAGAAATTATTATCAAATACAAATAGTCCCCATAGAGGTGTATATGATTTTTCTTATAAAGCAATTTATGTTTAGTTAATGAATGTGGTGTGGCTGGATACATGTGTGGCCCTTAGACCACCACATTCTGCAGCAACAAATACTGATATCTGACAACAAATCCATAACTAGATATCAGTGTCTTCGGATGTTCCTTTTTGAAGCATTATTAGACACCATCTATAGAAAATGAAAACAAAAGAAAATTTAGAAACCATATCAAAAAGTCAAAGATTCCATCACAACACAATAAGATTAGTGATTACTACATAGGCTAAGCATAAATGGAGCGGTAATATTAGATAGAATTTTGAAGAAAAGATTAATCATCAAACCATAAATTGGAAATTTTAAATGAAAAGATTCAATTGGTAATTTTGACAAACACCTAAGGAATCAATGCTCCAAAAGAATGGATCAACAAAAACATCTTTTAAAGAGATAATGTTACAACCAACATAATCATTTTCAAAAAAAGAAAAAAGATCAAAAAAAGTAGATCGATGGATCGATAAACACGGCTATTAACATTAAAACATCTAAAAATGAAAAAATCTTTGATCTTTTCATTTTTCTTCAACTAATGTTGGGCACCCACCGTAAAAATACGGAGAGATAAAAAAAAATTCAGCTCCATCACAACACAATAAGGTATTGTATTTATCTGGAAGAGATAAAGATCACTCGATGGATCGACATTTTTCATTTTTCTTCAACTAATGTCAAAAAAATTCAGAATGTGAAGCTCATAAGCTGAATTATTCACAAATCCTTTTAATCTCACTTCACAATCATGAATCATTCTAGAAATCCTTGTCTTTGCTTTTACATTATCATGAATCCTCTTCTTCACAATTCTAAATCATTATAGAGAAATTTTCAAAGAAAAGTAGAAAACCTTATTTCTAGAGAACCAAATGTCCACAATAATATTGAAGGCAGCAATAAACCAAAATTTCCATCAGGTTGTTTCCTACATACATACAGCCAACTATTAAAAATGTAGCATACTCAAACTGTAGATGATTCGATCTTAAAATGTTAAGTATATTTTCTTTTAGTACGCCTAGAGGTGTAAATTGAGCTGTGCCAGCACAAGCACAGCCCAGCACAACACACTAAAATTTGAGCACAGCCCAGCACAGCACGTGACTTAGCACGTCACGGCACAGCATGTTAGTTAAATGGGACGTGCTGGGTTTGACTAATTGGCACAGTATCCCAGGACAGCACGCGGCACAGATTAGCACGTGGCACGACACATCACGACACGTTAAGAAAGCACGTCATAATATGTATAAAATGCTACAAACCATAGCACAATACATCATATTTTGTGTCTATTTCACAAAAAAAACTCTTATTCTAGCCAACTATTGACATTTTACTACCGTTATGCTGACTTATTTTCATAATAACACATATAATACCTAAATATTTGAAAAACGTTTATATTGGAAAATATAAAATAAATGTGCCTGGCACAGCACAGCACGACACAACACGTTTATTTTCCTGGCACAGCCCAGCACATCACGCCTTCTAGCACGGCACGTCATAATCTCCGGCACAACACATCACGGCACATAGCACGCTAAGCACGTGATTTCGTGGGCTGTGCTGTGCTGGGCCGGCACGTTTTACACCTCTAAGTCCGCCTATATACTCAAGGTCCCTATATGCCAATGGGATTCAAGGTCCCCGCCCCATTGGCATCCCTAGTTGCAGTGCGTATATGGGACCCCAAAGTTCTAGTTTCCCTTCAGTGCCTCTTCAACAATATAGGACACTAGTGATCATTCAGCAATATGTACATTGCGTCTTTCCCCTTTAGAATCTTACGAGCATATTCACTATGTCTCCAACTGTTTACAAAAAAATAGGAAAGCTTGTTACGCCCGTAACACAGCTTCCAACCCTTGATCACAGAAATTCTGGCACCGAAAAATGGTAATGAATTTCAAGTTTCTGCAGTACAAACCTTTTGAAATAGTTATAACTGCTTCATCATTAACTTCTCTTCCTGATAGATACAAACGTTGAAGTCCGCCTCCGCTCGCAATTGCTTTAACCCCATCTGTAGTAAGTCAAGGCAGGCATGTTGCAGAAACCTCAGTCAAGGTCTTTGAACAACCAACAAAGCCGATACCAGTGATCCTGCTGCAATCTGAAATTTTAAGCGAATAGAGTTTGCAACAGTTTTGTATGAGAAAACTAACTCCTGAATCAGTAATTCCATAACAAATAGTGAGATCCACTTCTCCTAAGGATGCACAACTTTTTGCCAAGACTTGTAAACCTTTGTCGGTAATCCTTTGAAAGTTTTCGAGGTCGACTGTTTTTAAGGATGCACAGTATTGGACTAGAGATTTAGGGGCGATTTTTCTTCTGAGTTTTTTTCTCTCGTTTCCATGGCGGCTAGCCATGTCTCTTCCTCAGTTACACCTTCTTGCTCTATTCCGGTTGCGGATTCTTCTAATCCTGCTCCTTTAGCTGAGATTAACATTGGGTTTGGAGATTTTCCACCTTTATTGGGGGTTCATAGACCTAAATCAATTCCAATCTTAGATCCAAAATCCCTCTCGAATTCGAATCAATCACAACCAGTCTTAAGCTATTCTGGTTGCTTAGGTATCAAAAACCTTCAGGCTATCTCTTCAACCAAGCTTGCTTTTGAGGAAGCAAAGGAAATCGATGGAGTTTCTACAACAGTCTTCAATTCAGGTGAACTCAAAACTCACTTTTCTGATTGCGAAGCTTATGTAGTAGGGTATTTTGTTGGGAAGAAACTTCAATTTCCCTTTGTGAAAGAATCCTTAATTGCCCAGTGGAGATTTAAAGGAGATTTCTCCATGACTATTCATGGAGAACAGGCTTTTTTGTTCAAATTTGCCCAGGAAGAAGACATGATTAAAGTGTTAGAATTGGGTTCAGTTTTCATAACTAAGAAACTCTTTCTGATTCGTCCTTGGTCCATTTTTCTTGAGAAAAACATTGATGCTATTACCTCAGTCCCGGTTTGGATGAATCTCAGGAAGGTTCCTCTTTATCTTTGGAATAAATTAGGATTGCAGGTATTGTTGGTACTCCGATTATGACTGATACTCCAACAACGATGAAGACAAGGATGTCATATGCCAGGGTTTTGGTTGAAGTTACAGCTGATTGTGACTTCCCAACTGAACTAACAATTCAGGTGGATGATGTTAAACTGGTAAAGAAGGCAGAGTATCCTTGGCAACCAAATGCCTGTTCTCACTGCATGACTTTTGGGCATTCATATACCAAATGTAGCTTAAAACCTAAGTCTAAGGAAAACTCTCCTCCAGTTATTCATGAAATTGTAGTTGCTCAAAACAATGTAGATTTACTGGTTAACACAAGAGATACAGCTGAGGTTCCAGCTGTAGATGCTCAAATCCCCCTGGTGGTGGAAACACAAGATACTAGTAAGGTTCCAGTTGAAATCACTGAAAGAGAAAAAGGTATTTCACAATTTCAACCTTGCTCTCTGAATCCTTTTTCTGTTTTAGAAACGGATGCGGAATTATATGAATCTTTGACAGGGAGTAGAGAAGAAGAAATTAGAGAACAAGAGGGTAACAAGGAAGTTAGCGATGACAAAGTCACAATTGAATCTTCTGACAATTCTATTGAAGAGTCAGAGTATGAAACGGATAATGATGATATAAAAGTTGATAAGATGAGAAATCTAGAAGAAATACCTAGAAGGAGGCATATGACTGAGGAGCAAAAGGTTGATAATCTTGTTAACGTTAGTGCTTTGTTAGGTGTTGGAGGAAAGAAAACCGACATGAAGAATGTTTTCAGTGGCATAGTAGAGAGGAAATCCAAGATAAACACTGAAAAAGAACTTGATAAGCTCAATTGGCCTGGGGTTTCAAACAATGATATGCTTGGTAGAGGGAAAAGGACCCCTTATAGGAAGAAATAGACTTGCGACTTTGCTTGTAATTCTCTTTCGAGCTGGCAGGGTGAATGCTTTTGTTTTTTGTTGTTAGGGCTTGCTGGCCTTAGTTTTGTTCCCTTTTGCGGCACTTGATTAGTGCTTTCTTTTTCTGTACTTCTCTTTTTTTTATTTTTCAATAAAATTTTAACCTTTCAAGTCAAAAAAAAAAAGGATGCACAGTATTTTCCAGGACTTCTAATCCCTTATCAGTAATATGGGAGTGGCTCAAACGTATCGAAGCCAAATGAGGGAACGAGGAAAATATCAAAGATAACTTGTTATTTGAAAACTCAGGCCAATACTTTAAGCATAGAAATTCAACTTTTGATCCGAAAAGATGTGATTGTGATGCAATATAATATGTTACCTCAGGGAGACCTCTTAGTGACAATTTTTTTGAGATGTTGGAACCGAATCAACAATCTGCAAAGAATTTCGGAAAAGTGTCCCGGACAAATATATTTTGATTCCCGTAAACTACATTTAGAATTAGAAATATCCCATAACGACTCATGATTGTATAGAGGTGTAAAACGTGCCGGCCCGGCACACGAAGTCGCGTGCTTCACGTCGTCATGCTTCGTGCGTCGTGCTTTACTAGTCAAAAGCTAGGTCTTGTGCGTGTTATAAACAATTTGAAATCACTTTTATTAACGGACATTGATGAATCTAAATTGACAACATATCATTTGCTGTTTTACTAGGCTGCAATGGAGAAAAGCTGGTTGCTCAAAACTTTCAAGGCTCTGTGATTTCTTTTAGACAAATATTTCTACCCTCCCAACGAATTGGCGATTGCAACACGTGTTATAAACAATTTGAAATCACTTAATGGTATACATTAAGATTTCGAAATGGGTTTGGGAGACATTATTACGTTGGGAAAAGAATCTAAATTGACAACATATCATTTGTATTTTTTTCAAGTAAAATCAACAAGTTTATATTCAATAAAAAGAAATAACCCATCAAATATAAAATTGGATCATTGTCATATAAATTAATGTTCTAGTCAAATATAGGTAACGACATTATAACAACGATATTAAAATATATTTTCCAAATATTTAAGTATTATATGTGTTGTTATAAAAGTAAGTCAGCATAAAATGTCAAAAACTAGCTAAAATAGTGACTCTTTTGTGAAATATATACAAAATGTGATTTATTATGCCTTGTTATATGGTGTACTTGTGCATGCTATGACGTGCTTTCTTAACGTGCTGTGATGTGCCGTGCCACGTGCTAATTCGTGCCGCGCGCTGTGCTGGACTACTGTGCCAATTAGTCAAACCCAGCACGTCCCATTTAACTAACGTGCTGGGCTGGGATGTGCTCAACTTTTAGCGTGCTGGGCTGGGCTGTGCTCGTTCTGGCACAGCCCAATTTACACCTCTATGATTGTAGTTCTGAATATGGAGCCAATGACGGCAAACCAAACCAAAAGAACTATGGTCAGTACCATATTTTAAGTTCTGATATACAAGTCCTAGGCACTCATCCGGGAGATCTATAATTGACAAAGTTTTCTTGCAAAGATGTGCGTTATCATCTATTGATCTTTCTTCTTATGCAGTTTTTGAAGTAAGCTATGTTAGCGCAATGAGGAAGTATAACGGGTTTATGTAAATGATTTAGGAAATGAATTTAGGAAAAGAGGTTGGTTTATGAAAAGTGAGGCTTATATTAATTTGGAAATAAAATGTTACAAATGAAGTTTTATTTAGCACTTTGGCTCACTTGGTTTAGAAGGACACTTTGGCTTTTACTACTTTCTCTCACTCTTACTCTCTTGTGTACTCACTTGAGTTTTGGATGACTGAAAATGAAACCCATCGTTGCCTATTTATAGGCTTAGCTAACCGAACATCTAGGGAGCTCTAGATATTTCCACACGTGATTTATTATGACCGACCACTCTAGCATATTCTAATACTCTAGTTTAATCTAGAATGATTAAATTAAACGTAAGCTTTTGCATCCAGTTTACCGACTATGGAAGAAGATTCCAGAGATAACTCTCTAGATAATTCACGATGGTCCTGGAGATAATGGGCTTTAAAGGGTGTAGAAGATTAGCTTCTTTGACCCATTAAACATGCGTTGGATCAAATCACAAATTAACTAATATTTTTAACACCCCCTCTTAATTTGTGATTTTGAATTCTTTTCAGAAATGCCGGAACTTGTGCGCTTCGTAGGATTTTATTTTTCACATCCATGTTAGCGGCTCCAGTAAATATCTCTTTATAATTAATTCTTGGTCGTTGGGGTTGTCCTTTTGCAGCGAACTTTTTCTTGTAATTTTTAATTGAACCGTCTCTATTGTTTGTGTTGTAGATTGATTTTCGACCAATTCATGCTCCATTGTTTTATTTTTGTTGATTAGCCCCATTTTTTCATTTGTGTCAAATTCTTTTGCTTCTAGCACCGCAAAGCCGCGTGTCTCGATTGTGCATCTTCTTGATTTTTCTCTCCAAACTTTCTTATACCTTGGAGCTGTCTTGCGATGTTTATAACCTTCATATATTTTTCTTGGCATCTGTTTTTGACATGGTTTTACTACATGAAACTGTGAGCCATAATCAACTTCTTCCCTCATAGCTACGCTGTGTACATAGCTCCAATAGATTGAAAAATTTCTCTCATTCACTTTTATTTTGGCAATGACCTGGTGATTGTTTTTCTTATCATATATATGAAACAAAAACCTTTATCAAAGTATAACGAATACCCATTTTCAATCATTTGACCCACACTCAGCCAGGGACGGAGCTAGAAATTCTATACCAGGGGGCTAATCAATAAAATAAAAGTTTAGGTGGGGCTAATAATAGTTTTTTCTTAGAAATAATAGGAATTATAAATGACTTTTCATGGATTATAAAATTTTTAGGGGAGGCGGGAGCCACCCCTGGCCTCCACTAAGCTCCGTCCCTGCACTCAGCAAATTGGCTTTTAGGTTGGGAACCAGAAAAACATCTTTGATTAACCTTATACCTTTTTTAGTTTTGATAGAAATCGTACCTTTGCCTTCCGCTTCAACTAGGTCGCCGTTTCCCAGCCTGATTAGAGACTTGATAGATGTATCTATGTCGCGAAAAATGCTTTCATCTCCTATCATATGATTGCTGCAACCATTGTCTATGTACCATGCTTCCTTTTTCTCTTCTGCTGATGTTTGATGGGCATAAAAATGTGCTCCTCCTCCTTTTCAGCTTCATGAAAATTAGCTTGATTATTTTTTCTAAAATGGCATTCTTTTGCAAGATGTCCGTGTCGACGACAATTATAACATTGGGGCTTGCTTTCGTCAAACCAACAATCCTTTTCTAGATGATTAGTCTTTCCACAAATTCTACAAGTTGGATAATTCTTCTCCCATCTTTCATTTTTGTTGTTTTCTCCTCTTTCACGTCTGTGGTAGTAATTTCCTGACCCTTGATTTGATGATGACCCTTTCTCGTGAGATGATGATGATCCCCCTCTGGAGCTTTCTTTACTGGCTTCCGTATTTTTCTTTTCACTGAAATTTATTTTTGATTGAAATTACTGCTCCAACGGTTGCTCCGCGAACCTATTTATCCTTTTTTCATGCGCCTCTAGTGAACCCATTAGTTCATGTACTGAGAGAGTCGATAAATTTTTTGGCTCCTCAATGGCAGCAACAATATGATCGAATTTGAAAGGTAAGCTTCTTAGAATCTTTTCTACAATTCTTTTATTTTCTATGGTATCTCCATAACTACTAATTTGATTTAGTATTCCAGTAACTCTTGAAAAGAAGTTTTGGATAGTTTCATTTTCTTTCATAAGTAAATTATCAAAATCTCGCCATAAATTTTATAGTTTAATGGAGATTACCTTTTCTGATCATTGGAATGCTACTTTGAGGATATTCCAGGCCTCCTTCGAAGTTTTTGCCGCCGAAATTCGAGGAAAAATAGCTTTGCTTACCCCTTGTTGTAGAAATAGTAGTACTTTAGCATCCTTCTTCTTATTTTCCTTATACTCATTTTTCTGTGCGTCAGTCCATGATGCCAGAACTGCTGCCGACTCAGGTACCAATTAACCATCTTCCACAAAATCCCATAGGTCTTGTGAAATGAATAATGTCTTCATTTGTAGACTCCAATAATCATAACTCTCACCATTGGAATTAAACTTTGGGAATAATTGAAACCTTGAATACTTGCCATGGGTAGAGTTTTAGGATTACCGGGATAGGTTTGCTCTGATACCAAATTTGTTAGCGCAATGCGGAAGTGTAATGGGTTTATGGAAATGATTTAGGAAATGAATTTAGGAAAAGAGGTTGGTTTATGAAAAGTGAGGCTTATATTAATTTGGAAATGAAATGTTACAAAGGAAGTTTTGTGTAGCACTTGGGCTCACTTGGTTTACAAGGACACTTTGGCTTTTACTACTTGCTCTCACTCTTACTCTCTTGTGTACTCACTTGAGTTTTGGATGGCTAAAAATGAAACCCATCGTTGCCTATTTATAGGCTTAGCTAACCGAACATCTAGGGAGCTCTAGATATTTCCACACGTGATTTATTATGACCGACCACTCTAGCATATTCTAATGTAGGAATTACTGGCTAGTCCACTTTTTCATGACCCAGTTAATGGCTAGTCCACCCATGAAAAAAATTTACTCTCTAGTCCAAAAACTTCGTGGAGATTATAAAGTGTATTTTCTAAATGCCTAAAACACCCTTCTAGGTCTAACTAGTATACTAATATATACTATACTAGTTGTAACTACTAGTAGTAACTAGTATAGTATACTAGTAGTAACTACTACTAGTAGTAACATATGTAGTATCAATACATAACAATTTTTTGATATGTAGTATCAATACATAACATACTACATATCAATATGTAGTATCAATATATAACGTGTTACATATCAAACATACTACATATCAATATATAACGTACTACATATCAATATGTAGTGTCAATATATAACATACTACATATCAAACATATACTACATATCAATATGTAGTGTCAATATATAACGTACTACATATCAATATGTATTAGTATCAATACAAACATACTACATATCAAACATATACTACATATCAATATGTAGTGTCAATATATAACGTACTACATATCAATATGTAGTATTATCAATACATAACATATTACTATTAGTACTAGTTACTACTGGTATACTAGTATACTACATACTACATATGTTATTACTACATACTACATACTAGTATACTAGTTACTACTAGTATACTACATACTACTAGTATACTAGTAGTATACTAGTTATACTAGTATAGTATACTAGTTATAACTAGTACTAGTAGTAACATATGTAGTATCAATATATAACAATTTTTTGATATGTAGTATCAATACATAACATACTACATATCAATATGTCGTATCAATATATAACATGCTACATATCAAACATACTACATATCAATATATAACGTACTACATATCAATATGTAGTGTCAATATATAACGTACTACATATCAATATGTAGTATCAATATATAACATATTACATATCAAACATATACTACATATCAATATGTAGTGTCAATATATAACGTACTACATATCAATATGTAGTAGTATCAATACAAACATACTACATATCAAACATATACTACATATCAATAACATATCAATATGTAGTAGTATCAATACATAACATATTACTATTAGTACTAGTTACTACTATTATACTAGTAGTATACTAGTATACTACATACTACATATGTTATTACTACATACTAGTTACTACTAGTATACTAGTAGTAACTAGTATATTACATACAACTAGTATACTACATACTACTAGTATACTAGTCGCTACTTGAATTTAAATGTAAAAAATGAACTTATAATGTTCGTGGTATATAGGTAAATTTACTTGAATTTAAACTTTATTGGACTAGCGATTAAGAAGAAGTTTTGGCTGGACTAGCCACTAAACCGGGTCGGGTTTAGTGGACTAAACAGGAAATCCCTCTATTCTAATTGACTAGCTACTCTAGTTTAATCTAGAATGATTAAATTACACGTGAGCTTTTGCATCTAGTTTACCGACTATGGAAGAAGATTCCAGAGATAACTCTCTAGATAATTCACGATGGTCCTGGAGATAATAGGCTTTATCAGGTGTAGAAGATTAGCTTCTTTGACCCATTAAACATGTGTTGGATCAAATCACAAATTAACTAATATTTTTAACAAGATGGATTTTACCTCACCCTATGCCATCATCGAGCCTGGATGAAAAACTACCCATCATACTGCAATACGAAAACCAACCTAGAGAACGATAAGTCGATAACTAAGAAAATAATAATGTTGAATGATTTTTCTTTACGAAGCACTAGGCGTTCTTATATACAAGCCCCTGACCCGGTGCATACGCACCGGATGGATGGCAAACACACTTTATTTATAAGGTGTTTTGTTTTGTATGTAGCAATATTTTCCAATGTAAAATTGACTAAACTAAACAATTACGTATTTGCATTATCACAATCTGTTTAGATGCTAACCGATTCATTTATGTTTTTTGGTATTCATATATCTGTTTAGAAGTTCATAGTATTGTGATGCTTACATATTTGTTTAGACACTTAGTGATTCATTTATATTTGCTGGTATATCTACAAAAGGAAAAGAAAATAAATATATTCACAAATCTTAAATTGATGCATGTTAACTCAACAATTTTCGGCGAAAATCGAATTAGACCAACGTACCAAATAATCAATTTTCCCTGGTTAGTTCTTTGGAACCATAGACCAACGTACCAAATCCATCACATCTTTCTACCGAAACTATTTAGAATTCTTCCAGTAAGATTTTCCTATACAATATCCCATGCTCTCAAATAAAGATTTTCCAAAGAAAAGTGTCCAATGGACTACCAATTTTTAACAAAGTTAACGCTTTTTGTAAACATCTTTTTTTTTCGAGTTTTCTTCCTTTGTTGTCGTGTTTTTCCTTATCTTGGTGTCTAGCCTGCTCCACAGTTGTGTATTCTTGGCTCTGTTCAACCCAACTTAGTGTAATCTCTATATTATTTGTTGTTTACCTGGTGAACAAAAAAATAAAAATAAATTACCTTTATATACGCGATCTGTAAAGATTGGCCAACGTATTATATATTTTGTTACATGTGTGAAGGATCTCATCTTAGTGTAAATAGGTTTGTGAATTGTCATTGATAACCATTGTTCATCCCCATGAGCAGTCTTAAATTTAGAAATGTACATTGAACATTACCAAATATCGACGGAGTTAGAGTTTTTGTTATTATTGAAATGATTATTTTTAGACTGATCAAGTTTCTGGCTTTCTGTATCTTTCTTTGATGTTTCTAAACCCAACTATTGCTCGGATGATGTTTTTAACCCAATACTCTAGATGAGGAGGAAAGATGTTGTCTAAAACCCATTGGTTCTTTATCAAAATCTTCAAACCTTCACATGATATTGTTCGTGAAACTGCCGCATATAACTTCCCATGAAAAAAAATCCGTATTGGCGAAGAAATTCCCACACTATGTATGGTTTAATCTTGGATTTTGTTGATTGACATAGCATAGCATAATTTAACATAAATTTATCTTCTTCTTAATGCCAAAGGCTGAGTTTGCGTTAGTGGGTGTAAACATAATCCCTAGGATGTACACCCTCTAAGTAATTGGCTTTTATGATATGTGCTGTGATAAGTCTATGACCAATTTGCTTCACAATCAACCATGGTTCCATTGAGAAGACCCATGCTCTGGTTTATGCTCCGGTTCCGGAGTAGCGTTATTGGAACTCATAGTTTTTGAGTTGTTTATCATCAATCTCAATATCATCATTGTCCAATATGTTTTTTGTTTTTCTTGATACTCAATATCACCAGATAGGAGTCTGGATTTGTAATTTCGCAAAACAGAAACATCGTTATAAACATTTTATCATAATAACTTGTATGAATGCCCAAGTAGCTGCCTCTTCATGATATCATGCCATTCTCTGTCGTCATCTATTATTTGGGATTTTGGGAATGCAAAACAGTGGTGGGTTTGGTAGTTTTGCAGTGGTGTGTGTTTGTATTTATAGTGTTACCAAATGGTGTGATATCCTAAAATGGATTGGAACACTATCGTACGATTTTTCTTGTTTACTTCGTCTGAAAAGATGTGACTTTTGTTACTTGACGGTGGTAGCATTTCTTCCAGCAACTGTTTTATTTAGTTAAAATGTTGTCTTGACTTGTGAATTCTATAATCCTTATCGCTAGGGATAGGACGGAATAGCATATCTTTAAGCGTTAAGCGACTGTTGGGTTGCCTGTTCGGCAGATATTTGCGTGAGTCAAACTACCACAGATGAACGTTTTTGAAGTGACTGTTGGAGTATTAGTTCCAAAGGAACAACGTTCAATCCTTTTATTAAACGGTTTTTTCCTACAGTTCCAAATCAGATACACTAAGCTTAATCATGTTATCGGTAAATACTCACTGTTGGTGTTTGCCTACTGAATCGTGTCTTGGCAAATCAAATAGCAATGACAAGGATTTATAGTGATGAGTTGTGGATCTTTTTGCATGCCTTCAAAGAAGAATCTCGTGATGAGTAGTTGAAGTTCAACGAACTGTTCTACCACAGGCTTTTTCGTCAGTCATCTTGTATTCTAAGAACTTCACCAAAATCAAGATTGACTATGATAAAGACCCAAAGGGCTTAAGGCTAAACCAATGCTATTTAAGTCTAAAACTCTAAGTGTTTTAGTCTATATGGGACTAATGTTTTATTCATTCACATGAAAAAACATCTAGGGAGTAATAGGTCTTGGGATCAAAACATGGTCCATGCATTTTTTGATTAAAACAAAACATTGTTTTTTCTAACAGTGAATTCTATAATCCTTATCGCTAGGGATAGGACGGAATAGCATATCTTTAAGCGTTAAGCGACTGTTGGGTTGCCTGTTCGGCAGATATTTGCGTGAGTCAAACTACCACAGATGAACGTTTTTGAAGTGACTGTTGGAGTTTTTTCCTACAGTTCCTTAAATACTCACTGTTGGTGTTTGCCTACTGAATCGTGTCTTGGCAAATCAAATAGCAATCGCTTCACCAAGACATGTGGCATTTTTGGGGTATCTTATTATAAAGATAAAGAAAGATAGGCCCTCATTATAATATATATACTACTAAGAATGGGAAAAGGAAGTTAATGTAAACTAGGAAACCTATCAACGAAAGGATATAAAGGAACAATGTCAGCTAGCTATGTTCATGAAATATTAAGTGTACAAGAAAATTTACAAACTTGTTTAATATGAACAAGAAAACAATCCATAAAATATAAAACGATCAAACTATTTTTTGTATTTCAGATAGGAATTGCAGTGCGTAAATTTTCTTGTCACTTTAGAAACTGAAAATATATAATTGAAATCAGAATTGCAGTGCGTCAATTTTTCTCTTAATACGTATAGAACAGACTAAACATGTATAAATATCAAACAAATTCAATAAAATCATGAAAATAGGATTGGAATGAAAATGCTTTTGTTGGTGTGAAATTTTTTATTATGATTGTGTTGTTGCAATCTGTTGGAACAATTGACGAATTATGCCTTCACAACAAATAAAATCAAACACGAAACAAATAACGTTAAGGCTGAGTCGCGGATTAGGTCGCTTTCTTTAAGACGTTTCGCGGCTCTGCCCAAGATCGTGCAAGCAGTTCTTCAATGTCGCGTCGTCCCCAGGATAAAACAGCCGAGTTCAATCTCTTACACAATCACTCTTGCACGATGAGAGGATGTGAAACTTCTACACTTCATTCTTGCTCAGAAACCTTTTAGAAAAATCAAGGATGATCACACACTTGTTTTTATTTCTCACAAAAAATCCATTTTCTTTAAAACTCAAAAAAAAAACCATGAAATGAAAAACTCTCTCTATATAAAAAAGGTTTCAACCACACTTAATATAATAAAATTCTGATTTTTTCTTTTAATATCCAAGAATAAATATGGGATTAAATGAAAGGCATTAATAAGATGTTAATGAGCATCATTAACCCACAAAAAACGGTTTTTGGCATTAACACAAAATAAAGTTATTATTTAAGAGAGAGAATAATTGTCACATTAAAAACAATTAAATGAGACACTAAATTTTGGAAATCAATAATGTTTTTAAAACATATATTCCCAACAATCCCCCACTTATATTTTTCAAAACATTGAGCAAAAACGTATAGAGTTGTGCATAAGCAAAGGTGTCTCGCGACTTGAACCTCTACATAGTGTTAATATGCTCTCTTAAAATCATACCGTAGAGTGAACATAAGTCTTGAACTCTAGGAGATAAAAAGATTTCTTAACACAATGACTATACTAGTGTAAAGTCTAAAGCCATCACATTACGGCCCTGCGCTTGTATCCCAGTTTAATGAATGATCTAGAGAACTTCCCATCTTCTCATAGAAAGCGGCCACACTTTCACATTAATATAGGTGAGTTTATCAAGAGTACTCCTGAAGGTACCCCACTCTAAATAGAGATATAAACATCATTAAGAGTTTAAAAATAAAAAATAAAAAATAAACTCAACCTCTACTCGATTCAGGATATCATGCCGCGGTATGAATTCTTCAAAAGCATGATTCTCGCATCTCCATATTATCTATGACTTGGTGTCCCATTTGAACCTATATTTTGGGATCTCACTCCATAGGTAAGGGTTACCCTTTTGAACCTACTTTTGAGAGCTTGAGTTATATGTTGGTAACTGTATCATAAATAACTCAATCTCAATGATGCTATCATCTATGACTTCGTCTAGTCCCTTTGAACCTATTTCTAGGTTGGGTATCCATCACAGATGACTAAATCTCAATGGGCATCAACCTCATCCCTAAGATGTATTTATATCTTCTTATCAATCCTTTCATCAAAGGACTAACGAAAACTCTTTTCAGACACTATATAATCCATTCTCATAATATCAACTCTTATCGTTGTCGTTACGATCTCAATTCTTGCAATAGCCGCGGTACTATCACATTGGATTAATATGTCTTTTCCTCTATCTATTAGAGGATCGAATCGCTCCATCCCTTAGAGGATTCATTTGAGAGGATATCTCAATCAACATCGCAATATCCTTAAAGGATTGCGGTAAACATTTTTAGATAGTGCATTTCTAGGTTTGAGGTTCTTTTCAGACACTTCATAACCTTCTCAAAATTTTACCAATTTTCCATTATAGGATTGGCAAATCTGAATATAAAACCCCCACTACAAAAAATACTTATACACAGTCAATCACGTAGCAAAGAAACATACTAAGCTACCATACTCATATCTAGTGCAATCACACACAATCTCAAAAGCATTAACACTAAACCAAATGAGTGAAAACTAGTTTACATTCAGACTATATATATATTTTTATCCTTTTTTAAAATTCTATTTTCATGGAAATGAAATAGATCCAAAGAAATAAAGAAAAATTTATTTCAAAAACATACACCATCTTCACTCAAGTCTTTCATGTCAAATAGTAAACTAAGCATGTTCTCAATTTCATTTTCATCCTTTAAGTTAGAATTAAAATCTCAACAAATCACTTATGCATACAAAACAAAGAGTATTTTGCATTTCACTTTCATCAATTCTGAAATCATTCAAATGAACCAAGTCAACAATTATTTTTAATTGTTTTTAAAGTTGTTCTCAGAGTACAAATGTAACTTATCTAACTTATATGATTTCATTTACTATAGAAACTACACAGTTTTCCATTCTTGGTTTACATAGATTATCTTCTTTAACTTAAACAAAAGTATATATTTCTACTTATGACTATGACAAATCATACATCATAGAAATAACATCAACAAAACAAGCATGTAAGTTATTTAGCGACATGAATGCAAGAGTCGACAATTTTCTGTTTGCTCGTCTAAAAATAATAGGTTCATAAAACCTTTTTGCCAAAGATTTAATTTTTTTGAAGAACTAAGTTACTCTCTATAAGAAGTTATTTTCCAAAATATAAGCAACAAAATTTTCATGACTAAAATTTAGTCTCACCATATATGCTTTTCTAGGTTCATTTTAGTGAATTACTAGTCATATTCATTTTTCTAGTTCCTCTAATTTTAATCAAAGTTGTTAAAACATAGGGTATGGAACCCCCACTATTTTTTGACTCAAACAAGAATATCAAAACAATATCCAAAGATCCCATGTGAAAAACTAATGAACCAATGATTTAAACCCATAACGTTTTACACAATATAGAGGATAAAAATTCATTCAATTTTCTTGAAGACAACATTACCTAATTCACTACTCAAAATCATATTTGATATCAAGACAAGTTGCTTGAAGCATCTTTATAAAACTCTCAAATATTTTATTTCATCAAATATCATCGCAAGTTGCGTAAGATTTGAAAATGTACATGCTTTTATGAGTTAAGTAAGATTACATACATGCTACTCAAAAAATTCACCAAGTTTATAATGAAATATAACATGCTCATATGCATCAATAACTCATAGATTTCTTAAAAGCATGACAACAACTCATATTTCAAATATTCAGAATTCAAGTCATGTTATGATAAAATTGTAATATTATGTTCAAATATTTTATCCATAACCTATCATTTGTAGTAGTGCAATGATCAAATTCAACAAATTTCTAATCTCAATCTTGTTAATAAAAAGATAGACGGAAACTAGAATTCCTTCTCATTTCGAAAGTATGAACATCTTTAACAAGATTGTTCTACCCAAAGTAAAGTTTGAGATCGTACCAATACCGAAAATCCTAGTGATGTGAGTATATCTCAACACCACTTTCTTTCAAACAATTTGGTTCAACTTTTGAACCGTAACCTATCAAAACAAACATGGTGTAAAACACCAATATATGCCAACCTCACCGTATCCACAATTCACATTAACTTAGCTTGAAAAGCGTTGTTAATAACATTTGATATCCTTACAATGCCGTGCAAGAATAACAAATAAATTCATAATCAAAAGTATGTTCATTTCTTAGTGAGAGTTGATATTCACATTTGTTTTGACTAGGTTTCTAATTCTTTAGGTTTTGGTTTCATATCAAACTCTATCTCATAAGTTCCAAACTTATATGAGTCACATGTTTATTGTCATACACAATAATTCTCAATATCTTGTTTCCCAAAATTTTATTTTAAGATTGAACAATCAATTTATTCAATTTAGAATGTTGTTATTTGATCACTACAATAACTACAAATAATTCATCAATCATACCTCAATTACTTTTAAAGCTCAGTTGGTTATAAACCATTGTCCACTCTTTGGACACCAACAAAGAAATTAGCAACCCCATTGCTCCACACATCGATTAATCTCCCGCAATTTTTATTTCATTGGAAAATAAAAACTTGCTCAAGTAGGTGAATTCTCATGCACCTATCACAATCATTCACATGTGAGCATTCGAAACCAAAAATAAGTAAGGTATGCACTTACATAATTACTTGAAAATCAAATAAAACATATGACTCCATGTTTCTCTTAAATTTCAAACAAAGGTTCAAAGTTATATAGTTATAACATCACACATATAGTTATAACTTTCTACTAAGCATATTATCAAACACATGTGGTGCACTAGTTTGATTTCTAACAATAATCTTCCTTTTCATTACAAAAACAAGAGTATGAAGTACTAGAATCAAAACATGACTTTTAATGTAAATTCTTACATCTCTAATCTCTAATCTCAAGTACGTATCATGTCTCCTATTTTGGACATACATACACAACAATTTCGAAATCAACACATCTCTCAAACTAAAACTCCAAACAGTAAATTTCAAAATGGTTTTCGAAGATAAGTTCCTGATCTACAAGTTTCATGTGACACACGGATTTAAATTTTCTACACAAAGATAAGGAAAAGTTGATTTAATCAGGACTAATTTTCTGCCCGACAGAATGTTTCAGATACGTTATGTAATTTCTAAAATACTTAAAAAATATTTTTCGGACTCCAAAAATTCTGAAATTTTACATGGATGATCCCCATGATGTCTAATATACCCGGTTGAAAATTTAAGACCCAATTCGTTTTCGTTAAATAGATGCACATAAAACTCCACAACCCGTCAAAAACGTTCGTGTATCTTCAACAATATTTTTCTATGTTAAAAATTCATTAAAAAATATCAACCATTTTACAATCCTAGTCCATAACATAAAATTAACTCTAGGTATCAAGTTACTTAAAATCTCAAGCATCGTGTTCAATCGTTAAATAAAACTTATACCAATTATAAATTTATAAAACAAATTAAACAATGATACTTATCGCGTTTGAGCAATTGTTTTTCTTTTGATATCCATGGCAGAATAAAACGTCTTAAAATTGTTGGAACAATTGACCAATTATGCCTGCACAACAAATAAATCAAACACGAAACAAATAACGTTAAGGCTGAGTCGCGGACTAGGTCGCTTTCTTTAAGACGTTTCTCGGCTCTACCCAAGATTGTGCAAGCAGTTCTTCAATGTCGCGTCGTCCCCGGGATAAAAAAGCCAAGTTCAATCTCTTACAAAATCACTCTTGCACGATGAGAGGATGTGAAACTTCTACACTTCATTCTTGCTCAGAAACCTTTTAGAAAAATCAAGGATGATCACACACTTGTTTTTCTTTCTCACAAAAAATCCATTTTCTTTAAAACTCAAAAAAAAAAAAACCATGAAATGAAAAACTCTCTCTATATAGAAAAGGTTTCAACCACACTTAATATAATAAAATTCTGATTTTTTCTTTTAATATCCAAGAATAAATATGGGATTAAATGAAAGGCATTAATAAGATATTAATGAGCATCATTAACCCACAAAAAACGGTTTTTGGCATTAACACAAAATAAAGTTATTATTTAAGAGAGAGAATAATTGTCACATTAAAAACAATTAAATGAGACACTAAATTTTGGAAATCAATAATGTTTTTAAAACATATATTCCCAACACAATCATTGCACTAGAGAAAAGATAAAAAGGGTCCATCAAATAACATTTAAGTTTAATTAGAAAAAAAATAAACTCTTAAATATTAAACTGACTAAGAAAATAGCCAACCAATATTAGCGAACTGAAGCTTATTGCAAGTCTTTCCGGAAATAATTGGCGATCCGGAGATACACATTAGGTCTTTGTTGCTTGAAAAGTTTGATAGCGATCTCTCTCCAATTGTCGTCTATAGATAAATAGGAAATCTTGTTACACCCATCCCACAGAGCTTGCAAACTTAGATCACATAACGTTGGGCAATCATTCACGTAAAGGGATTTCAAGTTTTTGCAATACAGACTAATAGCTTCCCATCCTTCAAGTATTACCTCATGACAATATTTTAGCTGCAACATCTTCAGAAAAATGCAATCCTTCGAAATGTATATAATTGCTTCATTGTTAACTACATTCCCTGATAAATGTAGAGATTGAATCCCACCACCACTCGTAATTTCTCTTACACCATCTGTTATGAGTTTACTCGCGCATACTGCATCAACATTACAATCAGAAATTCTACCTGTCCAGTAAGTTCTTCGTGTATAGTAAGCCCCACACCTCAAATTCTTTACATACTTGCACTAAACTCTTTCAGTTCATCACCTTGTTGCCTAGAAAAGTCGGTTGGCCAAAAAGCAATTGATAAGATATCTATTTACGTTATTAAAAACCACTAATTAAGATCTACATACATATAGGTGGACGTTAAAATCGAAGCTAGTTAGCACATAGTTGGAAATATTAAGCAAGTCGAACTATACTCAAACCAATCTCTTAAGAATCAAGTAAAATTCAGACAAATCAATGAAAACGAGAAAAACATGACATACTAATGAGAGGAGATGTCATCGTGGAACCTCTAATTTTTTGTTACTATATGAAAATTTAGCTAAACTAGAAACGAACTGTGGAGATGAGCAGAAATCACGTATACTTGAACCCGCCTCTATTGGCTTACAGGTTTAATAAGAGTATTCATCTTTCATCCATCAGCTTCACAAGCACTGTCTTTAGGCCTTTCCAACTGAAGTTTGGTCTCAAATTTTCTCAGCCTCACAATTTTAGGAGGAATCATCTGTAAGGTATTTCGAAGATATTGTGTTCCATGGTTGCACGCATCTCTGCACATAATAAAGTCATGATATAAATTTTGTTTGCAAAACAATTTGAAGAAGATAAACAATGTGGAAATTGAATTATTGTACCTATTTTTGATGGGTCTTCATAATTATCCTTATCAACAATATTTATATCCCTCCATCTTTAAAAAGAATCCGATTTTATTAATTATCCCATAAAATACCCTCTATATATTTCTAAAATTTAAAGGACTCGTCATTACTTTTCAATTTCAGATCTGAAACTTTCTCTCTTTATCTTCCCTGGGAACAATCACCGCCACCACCTTCTTCCTCTTCCCTGTTAACAATCACCGCCACCACCAGTAGCAGGATTTAGAGAGTTATAGTTTGATCAACATCACTTGGTATGATTCACTAAAAGGTATGTTGTATCACTTTCTCTTCTTACTCTTCTTAAATTTAAATTAGGTTTTCATAAAATTGGGGGTTTTGCAAATTTCAAGAAATTGTCATAATACGGAACTTGTGAATCATATGGGAAGGTCAATGTTTGAGTCTAGATTGTTTCATCTTCAAGTCATTTTGAATCTGATGAAATTATTTGAGAAAGTAATTAGAAACCCTTTTTTAAGATTTTGTTAATTTGTTCATATTGTTCTGAGATCGTATGGATCATTTTTTTTAAACTTAAATTGTGGTTAAGTTCTGGATATAGGGTATGTAGTGAAAGAATCATGCCAGGGTAGGGCAATTGCCCCTGCATTGTAGTTCATTTCAGTTTTTACCTCAATTCTTAAAATGAAATTTGCTTATTTTAGCATTTGGATCAGGTTATGAAATGAAAGATTCGTGTCACTGTTGGGGCGATTTCCCTTGGGGTGGTAGTTTAATTTTTAGCCTACTTTCCATCATCAACCGTGAAATGTTGATCAATTGTTCTACTTTTGGATTTAGCCACGAACCATGTCATTTTTTAGGGAAGGGGCAACATTGTACCATGTGTTCTTGAAGTTGTTTATTACTTAACTTGATTTATTTATTTTTCCGTATGAATTCCGTGTATTGTGATCATGTTAGCTTCATCTCGATGCGGGAGCTGATGCAGTACTTAATGTTACCTTCCATCCCCTTCAAATGCTCTATTGGAGATTAATGTTCCTCTTGTGTTTAAAGGGAATATGTTTCTCCTGGATTAAGAAAAGGTATGTCCTAAATATACTGCCATTTTTCATTGTTTATTCTTGTGTGCAGAAAAACTATCTTTCTCTAATGTGCAAATCATATATTTCATTTTGATATCATGTTGTTTCATGCTAAGCCTGTCCGTATTTCGTTTTAAGTTTGCAGCTCACCTGTGAATGGATGGTCACTACTAGCTAATGTGAAATTTTGTTGTTATTTGTATGTTTTTATGGGATCAATTGTTGTTGCTGATCCATCTATGGGATCAACTCTTGTTGTTGATCCAATTTTTTATGGGATTAACTATGGTTGTTGATCCATCTATGGGATCAATTCCCGTTGTTTATCCAATTTTTGATGATGTATACGGAGGTGGTTTTGGTTGGAATGATGAAATTGGTGTTGAATTTGGTTTTGGTTGTTCTTGGTGGTGGTGGCGGTGGTGGAAGCGATGACGGTGGTGTTTATGAAGCTACAAGTAATGATCAATTGTTGTTGTTTTTATGTTTTTATGGGATCAATTGTTGTTCTGGATCCTTCTATAGGATCAACTCCTATTGTTGATCCAATTTTTTATTGGATCAACTATGGTTGTTGATCCATCTATGGGATCAACTACTGTTGTTGACCCAATTTTTTATGGGATCAACTATTGTTGTTGATCCTTTGAACTCCTATTCTTGACGATATTTCCTTGGATAAGTATAATCATGCTTGTAGTTTAAATCATGCTTCGTAGTTTAAATCATGTAAATTTCTTCCTATGTTGAACTTGTGGTGCAATGGTAGCATGGTTGACTCCATGTCAGATGATGCGTGTTCGACTCACGCCAAGTTCGCTCCATTTTACATGAATCAACTTTCATTGTTGATCCAATTTCACATGGATCAACTTTCATTGTTGATCCAATTTTAATGGATCAACAATGGAAGTTGATCCACTAAATTGGATCAACTTCTACTGTTGATCTTTTTTTTTTTGGGATCAAATACTGTTGGTTCTATTTTTATTTGGATCAACTACTGTTGTTGATCCAAAAATATCTAAACCAATGGTGGCGGCGGTGACGGCGACGAACTAGCGGTGGAGGAGGACTGTTGGTGGTGTAACAGTGGTGGTGAAGGAGTGGTGGTGGAATATTGGTGGTGGTGGCGGTTGGTAGGTGGTGGTGGAATGATAGTTGAATGTTGGTGGTGGTGGTGCTAGTGGTGAAGTGGTAGAGGAAAAAATTTGTGGTATTTTGAAATAAAGAAAAATATTATATGGGTGAGGGTATTAAGGTAATCTAATATTAAGTGGATAAGGTTATAAAAAAAGTAGGGACATATTTATTATTGTATAAGGACATATTTATTGGGTGTCAAAAGCAGTAACATATAAATAATGTACCCATAAACAATTGGGTAACCAGAGAAAGAAAATTTAGTTGAAAATCCGGTCGCATCTTGAATAGTTTGACAGGGCCATCCTAAATAGAGTACATTTTGGTTGAAACAATTCGGGCAGTTCTCAAACTGAAGTCTTAATCATCCATTACTAGAACACCACATCGCAAACGCTCTCATGTACAAGTATTAACTTTTTATTAACTCTTAATATAAATATTCAGGACTTAAGTCAGGTACATTCCTTGACAATTGAAAATATTAGTTTTGGAAATTCATTGATAAAACTCCGCTAATCTCGCACTGAGCACACCTACAAGACATGTTTTCATGTTTATTCTCTATACCTAGATGTCATAGTTCTCTTGATGATTATATATGTCAGCTTTACAAAAGAAATTACTATTAAATCGATATTATATCCCTGGTTAACGCTTCCATGAACTTGTGCAAGTGTTGAAGACATTGCCCCAAACATAATCCGTCAATCAATAATTCAATATAATGCAAAGCAGTGAAGTACAATGATTCCCAGTACGTAGATTCGAGCCATTTAACTAGGTTAGTCAGATAGGACTTCTTCATACGACAATGCGTGCACCATGGATGCTGAATCCATCCAGTTGTTTTTACTTGCATTTATACGACAATGTTAAATCCATAACATAGAACCAATCCTATCTAAACTTCTACGCTCCCCTATCCACAACAACAATTCTTTTATCTATGATTCCATTCCAGAAATTAAATCACAAAAACCTGGAATCATTTTTCATGTCTATTCTCTAAAACTCATGTCAAACAACAGATATTAAAACCCAAAGCTCAAATAACTTATTTGGTGGGTGCAGAACATTCACATACACAACACTAACAATTCCGCAAAGAGGGTGAATTTATTAGTACTTACAGATGGTTTTGTTGCCAGGAATGCTGCTCTCTTATACTACCGCACTTGAGTTTTCATTTTTTTCATCAACATGTACACATAGTAATCATGATGAGGCTGTTGCGATGAAGGTTAAGTGTATCAATGATTTGAAAACCCTGATGCAGGTAAGGTTACTGGAAGTGCCAAGTCCTCTAAAGAGATAGGAAAATTACAAAGGCATCAAAATTAGAAAGGACAAATCTCTGCATTGATAGAGTGATGAATCAATTAAAATTAGGTCATCAAAATTCGATTTGAAACTGATTTGATTACTTATTTATACTTACTCTACTCTTCTTGTCTTGAAATGCCTCTACTACCACCACTAAAACTACACCAGATGAAGACCTCATTTCCGAGTCTGCCAATACCAATTAATATCCAGATCAACCAACTTACCTCCATCCAGGACCGTACCTATATATTAGGCCATATAGGCGGCCGCCTAAGGCCCCCGAATAATAGGGGCCCCCCAATTTTTTTTTTTCTTTCTTTTCTTATTGAAGAAAAAAATGTTTTTTTTTTCTTTTCTTTTTTGTTTGTATGGATATTAAATCTTCAGTGTTTTTTCCAGAGAAAAAACAAAATCCTGAAATTTCTTATCAGTTTACTTAAGTTTTAAATATTTTGACCCAAGAAAATATTTTATCCTTAGCCCCGGTTAGTATCAACTACTATATAAAAGTAAAAATCTCATTGGCTTAATTAACAAATTATATTCTCTTGATAATAGCACTTGAAAGGCACCTTGTATCAAACTTTAATATTATATAAAGCGTGGCATGGTTCTTATATTAATGGGCATAGCGTATATATGCCGAAATGAAAGTTCTAAAAAGTTTTTTGCCAGAAGAATTTGTAAAGGAAATGGAAAACTATGGAAGATTGCTACCCAAATGCGGAAATTGTATACAAAATTTTATTGACAATTCCAGTTATATTGGCCTCCGCAAAAAGATGTTTTACAAAGTTGAAGCTAACAAAGTCTTACATTCGGTCGACATGATCATAAGAAAGATTGAATGACCTAACAATATTATGAGTCGAGGTACCTATGGTGAACAACATATTACGATACAATAATTGATGAATTTGCATTGAGGAGGCCAGAAAGGTTAATTCTTAATAAATTAGTTATTTTTATGAAATCGTTTCTATTTGCAAATTTTACCGTGTGTTATCTTTTTACTTTAAATGATCAGGGAATTTGTTTAGGGCCCTATTTTTGGTTGTTGCCTAGGGCCTCTAAAAAAATTGGTACGGCTCTGACTCCATCCTTCCATGGTATATGACACACAAAACCCATCTTCTATTTATAACCCCCAATCATTAAGTGGTGGTGGTGCAAAAAATAGTGGTTGTGGTGGTGGTGCTAATAAGGAAGAAGATGGCCGATGGAGGCAGCACGCAAGATCAATGCACCGCCGTAACAAGGAAAGAACTGTTTGTTGTGGTTTTTATGAGGTGAACTTGGTGAACCCTAAGAGCAACCACAGTCTTCGACTATAACTAAAAATTTAGTCGAAACACGAGGCGCTACGGGACGGAGTAAAGACTATAAACCAGACTAAAACTAAAACCCAGAGTATATATGGTCTTTAGTCTAGTCTTTAGTCGGGCGTAGATTCCAGTTACGCCTGATGGGGCGCAAGTTCAAGTTACGCCCGATCAAAAAAAAAAAAAAAAAAAATTGGGGCGCGATTCACAGTTACGCCATAAATTTAGGTGGAAATGAGGCGGAACTCATAAGTTCCGCCAAAAAAAAAATTAAAAAAAAAAAAAGTTGGGGCGCAATCATAAGTTGCGCCTGACCAAATTTGGTCTTCCCACCCGTAGTGTCGCACACGGAGTAAACCCAAAATTTTCAAATTTTTTTGGTCTTTACTCTTTGGTTATAGTTGTATGACTGCAGTTGCTCTAACGCCTTATATTGGAACACTAAATGGCCCATGAGACAAGGCACGGGAGCAGCTCCACTAGGGCTCGCAGCACAGAGTGTCAGCACGTGTCAAATCAAATTTACCACAGTGATAAGTGAATACAGCATTGAAAGTTGCTTTTTGTGAATTCATTCTTCTATCCTTTGTGGGTGGTGTTCAGTGGTTAACGACATCGATTGATCCAATGAACAGAGACTAGTGTCATAGTTGGAATAAGGATAATACTAAATGTAACAACAACTGTGCAGGTACCAGAATCATCAGTACATATGGTGGTGTTTGGACCCTCATACGCAGCCGAGCTTGGAACCCTTATGCTAATTCTAGCAAGTGGAACTCTAGTCCACAGTGTCATCAGGGAAGTCTCTTGCACATACAATTGAAGCACCAGAACTGACCACAGGTTTAAGTTTGGGGTAGAGATTATTAGAGTGAAGTTGTTGAAATATCAGTAGAAATAAGCAAGGGTAGCATCTGTATAGTGCACAAGCTAAGTCAATTTCTATATCTGCTCACTGCATTCGTTTTGGACTGAATACATTATCAAAGATTCACCATCTTATTCTTCTTTTCAACGTATTCTTTTGTCTGTTGCAAACATCTTTACTTGCCAGCTTTTTATCTCAAAATTTTGCTGTAATTTAATTTTCTGAATTCCATTTTATTGTGCTGCAATTTTAGTGTTGGAATACAATTTTATGGGGTATTCAAACACGAGAAGACCGATATTTACAAGATCAATAGGGGAAACTTGGGCCCTCTACAAGAACTGGAACATTTCATGGAGTTCAGATCCAGAAAACTGTAGAGATTACGAGTATGAATTTGTTGTTGTCCTGTCAGATTAAAATTTCTTACGCTTAGTTTGTGGGTTCACGCTTACTCGTTCTCTTTTTTCTTCTGATTTTTGTACTAGTATCATAATGCTCCTGAGGAAGAGATACCAAAATGCCTTGCAACTAGAAGTTACGTTGATGACAGTATGGATCTCATTGACCGTGAATTCAGTAAATACTCTGATGCTCATAGGTACGTATGGATAAAAAATAATCTCTATTATTACTGGTTTATAATACCTACCATGATCATCAATCAATCAATTAACTAAATGAATGGAATTTTGTTTTCAGGGATGGAATGGAACAAGTTTTGGATGTTTGGAAAGTTTTGGACGAGGAAGAAAAGTTTAAGGTTCTACATAATTACTTATGCGACGTGAAAACCAATACCTACGGCCTTTATGAATCCACAGAAGATTATCTTACCGAACTGAGGATCCTGAAAGGCTGAAAGTAAGTGTACAGCTATATGTTCCGAGACGAAATTTTTGCAATCCCCCTAGTCATCTTTCTAGATAAGATACTTTTCCAATCAGAATTTGAACATTTTATTTTCAGACTCTGCCTTCACAGTTCACATTCTAGCTAGGATACTCAATGTGGATCAATCTACGTTCTATTTTCAGACTTCTCAAACAACTACCCAATGATTTCAAGCAAACTAAAATATACACTGCCACTTCAAATTGAGAGAGCAATATCTTAATTTAATAAACAAACATAGCCAGAAGTCTACTATGGGAGGCAAAAAAAAAACAAAGAAAGAAAAACTTACACGATGAGCAATTAAGTATAGGTACTGATATCAATATGCAATGATTTTATAGGTTACTAGAAAAGTACATTTAGATAAGGACTCTATCCCTGGCGAAAATACAGTGAACTAAAAACTGCACTATTGCGTAAATTCTGATATTCGTCAGTAGCTGGATTTTTAAGGGTAATGACGTGAGAGCGCCTTAGCAGTACCAGGCCATTACAACATCCAGAAAACTTAATTCCATCCTGGTAGCTAAAATATATTCACAATGCAAATAGACGATGATGAATCCTACATAACTCAAAATACAATTTTCATTGTAATGATGAAGCATGCATGAGACCAAATCAAGAGTAACTTAAGACCAACGTTTTAAAGAAAATCAAGAGTAACTTGCACCATGCTTTGTCTACGAATCTGAAACAGACTTGATTGGAAGCCGAACAAGGATGTTTGAGAGGATTTCATTTGGTAAGTTCACCATCCATGTTGTAGAACAACAAAAAATTGTGCAAAATAAATTTAGCAATCAGATAACTAGTACAAACTTCACACAATACAGTACTCGTTCAAAATGATTGCTTGTAAAAGAAATAGAGAGTCCCTCCAAGAATGATCAAGTGATGGGAACGAATATTTGGAGGCTATATGAGAAATATGACAGGGTTTCTGAGGCTTGGCGGTCAGCTGATCGTGTCTATTTATTATGGAAATGAATGTCAAATTGGTCATGCAGTTGAGAGAATGATGGGTTTTAATTTTAGCAGCAATTTGAATCCTGACTCTGAAGATTCTGCAACAGGATAAAATTGTAGTAATGTTTTACAGATCCCGAAATAAGATTGCAGCAAAATTTTGAGATAACAAGCTACAAAGAGCTTTCTGTACCCCATATGTTATAGCAGAATTTCCAAAGACACACCAATTAACATATTCAAACCAGAAGAATACCACAATTTAGTAAATTAATCTGAAAGTGGCATAATACATTGACATCAACTTGCGATAAAGGTTAATGTTCTGAAAATAATATGACAGCCTTTAGTCAGCTTTTGATGCTCTGGGAAGACCTGAGTGTATTTTCTGACAACAATCCATTGTAGTCCAGCCCGGTTAGGATATGTACATCTCTCTTTTTGTTTTTACCAAAACTTTCCCCTCTTTTAAACATGGCAAAATATGTACAAAAAACTCATCAAATTACTACATTCCTTCACACAGATTAGACGTATCAGCTTTCTACCAAATTAACATGGATTCCAACTTACACTGACACAGCTGATATTGTGGACTGGTTCATTTCAGCGTGCCGACTTCCCAACTGACATTGTGGATGGGTTCCCCTTGCTGGAGTTACTACACCATGGATTCCAAGCTCGACTTTGTATGGGCTTCCGCGAACCTCTATGTGTTGGTGATTCTAGTACCTGCACAGTTGTTGTAAGAAGTCCGATGAAGTCTTGGCCTTATTTGATCCAACATACTTATAAAGAAAGATATAAACACGCTAGTCTCATTTCAATTGGATTAATCAACAAACACATAATCTTGTAACGCACACCACCAACAAAGGATAGCAGAAAAAATACATAAAAGAACCAACTCTCAATGCTAAATTCAGTATGCACATGGGAACAACAATGACACATCGTGAATCTGCAAATTTCAGTTGACCCCACTCTCAATAGATACTGTCGCTGTAGGAGCAAAATATACAAGGAACACGTGTCCAAAGATTAGAGAAGAAGTATCATAGGTTAGATACACCATTGTATAGGAAATATTTCCACATTTAACATGATGCGTTTAGTTTCTTTAGCCTATTAAGCGTGATAGTTGAATTAACAGAATGATCATGTGTCTCGAGTTTTAAATGGTTATGAGCTGACATACCTAGTGGCATGTTTAGTAAAATCGCTAGAACCCGACACCATTCTCACATGCATTTTTCTGTTTTTCTGTGCATTCATGGATATGTCTAACAGGCACTTAGACAAGAAGGCTTCGTATGCCATATCGGTGTTGCATTTTGTTTTTGTATGTTATCACTCGCTGCAGCATAGCAATACCAATCTTTGTTAAACTTGAAGCAGGATGCCTGACTATCGTCTAATATTCTTCATAATTTCTAACTGTGGCTGAACATCTCAGGTACTGGTTGAAACAACATAGCGAATCCTACGGGGAACCTCGGGCGTAGTGAATTTCAGTTCTGAGCATTGCGATGAGTTCTCTTACAATGAAAACAAAGATCTAAGCGTTTCTCATCTCAGAAATTTTATCTCGTGTGTCAGCAACTCAGCATTAGTTGAATAATGATGCGACTATGATTTTTCAATTCTCGAATTCGTGTTTCAGAATGCTTAGTCTTATAGAGTCGCACACGCCACAACTTAGCCTGCTGTGTCGTCACGCACAAGTCGAATTCATGTCACCGTATAACATGCTATGCCTGTTTTAGCAAATGCATCTATGAACTGTTTGAACTGATTTATCCTCGACGGATATGTCGTACTCGGGTCATCCAATGGAAGGGCCCGAGGTGGTCTAAAAGTTTTGGTTCCGACCAAAACTATCGAGTCGGGGTTACCAATACACGAGATTTTGGTGACTAAATAACCTGGGGGACGCCTTGGGTTATTAATGTGATACAAACACGGGTCATTTCGTACTCAGGCCATCAAACGGAATGATCTGAGGTGATCTAGGAGCCCTGGACAGAGCCAGGAGCTATGCGACTAATGGCTGTTTCGAACCCGGGGCGATGGCATTGTGCAAGTGCCGGGGAGGCTTACACTCGAATGGTCGTTTCGAACCCGGGGCGATGGCATTGTGCAAGTGTCGGGGCGACTTACATTAAGACGGGATATTCGAACCCGGGGTGACGGCAGTGTGCAAGTGCCGAGGTAGCCCTAGGGCCCTGGTGGTTGGAAACCAGTGGTCGATTGTCGAGGCATGAGTACTCGACAGTCGAGCATGCAACATTGCTCCCCTCCCAAGTGACCGGAATCACTTGCCCAAGATGGTTAATTGATAACCTCTTGGGGATATCGATCCCATAGAACTTAGGAACTTAGGAATGACCAAGTACCCTACCACTAGATCAAAATGACGGTGATGAGATACCTCAATCGGGACATGGTATTGGGCCCGATGACCCTTCCTGTTGAGTGTGTTCGACAAATATGGAATATTAACTAATGTCTACGTTGAAATGATTACTATGACAGGAAAACGTATACGCTAAGACTATGAACGGTCATGCATAACTTTGGCGGTGGATTTCACTTGTCAAGGGCAGGTGGTACTTGAATGGTTCATTTGGAAACAACACCAATGAGGTCACCCACAGGGGCACGAGATGTATGTCGGTATCAGGGGAAACACAATGGCGACGACGGAACTACTGGGTTATCAGCGTGTGAAACTTGAATAGCGTGCATACATCGAAGTTCGCAAGTCGTCAAATAACAGAGGCTGCGGGTAAACACAACAGCTGCAAAAGGGAAGCTTTCTTACCCTTATGTCTTCAACTTTAGACATTTTCTATTGGTATTTATCATTGAGACTCATCGGAAACACAACAGATGCAATTAAAGTTAGAAAATCGGAAAAGTGTGTAAATGATAATGTGTTTTTATTTGAAAAATTACAAGCACTTATAGGAATGGCCGAGGGAAATCCAAACTATGAAGGGTAACACAAACTGAGCTAAATATCGCCCGGAGGCTATATTACAGGGGCACAGAAGCTACACGAGAAAGAATAACTGTCTTGGTTATGATTACGATCAAGAATGGTGGGCAACAAAAGATAGGAATCCATGAATCAACGGGCCGCTCGCAAACCAATTAAAGGCGACAACGAGATCACGGAATTTCTCGAGTTTCTGAATCATACTAAAGGCTGCAGCAATGAACCGTACCGTATCAACATCTCTAGCAGCAACGAAGGTCACGAGCAATGACACAGTAAGTTACAAGGCGAATGATATGGACTTCATCGTCAACAGAGAGCCAAGGCAGGGGCATGATTGTTGTCTCGAGACTATACAAACGAATATAGAAGAAACAAGCTAAGTATCACCTATCTCCAAGACTGCAAGTTGTTTTGACCAAACGGGACATGTCATCCACACATTTCGGTTCATCATCGGCCATCATAAAATCTCAACTGATTGCTCGTTCGAATAGTGCTAAGACATGCATGAGTGCTTGGTAGCTCATTTGGCAGACCCCTGTCACATGCTTTATTGCGAATTACGGATGTGATATCGTTGTACCAAACATGATGATATTTTGCCATTGGATACAGTTGTCACAAGCCCTCGGGCATTGCAGAAGCTTAAGTATTTTGTATACAAATCTGGACGCATATCTTCGGGTGAGAACAAAGGCGTGGCAGCTAAGGACAAAATATAGTATTGGGCACAATCGTTGTCTCGAGACTCCGCAAACGAATAGGGGCAAGTACGCGTACTAGGAAGGTGCTGATGGTATTCCTTTGCGCAGTCCCTTCAACAACAATCGGGTAGTCACAACACTGCAAGAAAATGTTTTGGAGGAGCGGCGCATGAAATCCCTCATTTGATGAAGCAAATCGAGGACACCAATATCGTCAACTGATTCACAAAACAGCTAAGTATCATCTATCTCGAGAAACTGTCTTATTTCGTGTACTTCAGTGGTCGTTCATTTTGACCAAGGCACTTGGACATTCGGAAACCTGACATACCATATTGATAACTTGAATTAGCCGTGCATGCATGCCTTTCTACTTTGGATACATAATGTCTTGTTGACACATACCACGATCATGCTTAATGAACAACATTGCAAGAAGTGGAATAATCATTTACAACCTTACAGTTGCACGGTAGCAATCTTGACCATAGAAATGCTGCATCTAGAAGACCCTTTCTATCGTATTAAGGATGAATGTAAACCTCTAGGGGCATAACGTAAACCCTATACAAAATAGTCGAAACCAGCAATCCCCTAACAAGGCGCTAAAACTATAACTTTTTTCAAAATCGCGCTACGCATTAATTGTATTCTCTTGATTTATCTTTGTGAAAACATGCTATGATAACCTTGAATTAGGTTAATAGTGTTCTTACATTAACTAAAGAATGGAATTCTTACATACAGATTACAACAGTAGTTAGTGTTTATATAACACACTAATTACAGCTGAACACGGGCTGGCATAAAACCTGTGGACAGTATTCACTGAGAGCAACAGAAGTGTGTGAACCACACAAAAGAAGTAGTTATCCTACACCACAAATAGAGACCTTAACCTACACTGCATTACTGTCATTATCCCCCCTCAAGCACAAGGGTGGTGACACCACATTGAGCTTGGACCTGAGGAGAGAAAACCTTGGACCATGCAACCCCTTAGTAAAAATATCAGCTATCTGTTCCAATGTTGAAACATAGAACACATCAAGAGCTTTCTGCTGCACAAGTTCTCTTATAAAGTGATAATCTAGATGAACATGTTTCATCTTGGAATGGAGAACAGGATTGGAAGCCAGAGATATGGAGCTAATGTTATCACACCCAAGTCTTGGAATTGCGGGTAGAGAGAAGTGTAAGTCATTCAACCAAATAGCAAATCCAAACAATTTGAAGCACTATGTGCTAGTGTTCGTATTCAGCTTCAGTGGAGCTTCAGCCCATTGTTGTGCTGCTTTTGAAGACCAGAAATAGGATTGTTACCTAGAAATATGCAATAGCCACCAGTGGACCTTCTATCATCTATATTTCAGCCCAATCAAGCATCAGAGAAACCAAGAAGAAATGATGTGCCCTTGCTAAATGCAATTCCATGACAGATAGTTCCTTTGATATATCTTAAGATTCTTTTGCAGAAACAAGATGTGAAGTGGTTGGATGTTGCATATGTTGACATACCTGGTTCATCGCATAAGAGATTTCTGGTCTTGTCCAAGTAAGATAGTGCAAAGCTCCAACAATAGACCTATACTCAGTTGGATTCTCAAGTAAAGTACCATCGATTTAGACAATTTGATATTAGTCGCAATAGGTGTGCTACATGGTTTTACTCCCTCCATGTTAGTTCTCCCGAGTAGATCAATAGCATATTTGGTCTGACCGAGAAATAAAACATCACCAGATTCTCGCACCTCAAGACCCAAAAAATAGTGGACATCTCCTAAATCTTTAATTGGAAATTATTGTTGAAGTTTAGAGATAACAGATTGAAGAAAAACGTGTTGGAACCAAGGAAGAATATCATCAACATATACTAGAGCCATTTGAAATCTGATCACCCCGCTTATGCACAAATAATGAAGTATCGATATGAAGGAACAAACGCAACTCAAGTAAAAGCAGTTTTGAGAGTGTCATACCATACTCTAGGTGCCTGTTTCAAGCCATAGATGGATTTATGTAGAAGACAAACATGATGTGGCTTATTAGGGTCAACAAAAAACAGGAGGGTGACTCATAAACACTTTCTCTTTTAAAGCTCCATGAAGAAAAGCATTACTTACATCTAATTGATGTATTTTCCAGTTGTATTGAACAGCCATTGAAAGAACAATTCTAATGGTTGTTGGTTTTGCCACAGGGACTAAAAGTGTCGCAAAGTCAATACCTTCTTGTTGATGAAAGCCTTTGGCTACTAGTCTTGCTTTGTGTTTGTCTATGGTACCATCGGGATTCTCGCTTCACTTTGAACACCCATTTGACCAACAAAATTTTGATCAGAGAGGGGTCAACAAGAGACCATGTACCAAAGCATTTTGCAGAGCGAGTATTCATTATTGAGAGCGGAAGCCATCTTTGAACTTTGCTTTGCTTGTCTAATATTAGCGGAGGAATAGATGTGTCATATAGTAATGCGGCAGGCATGGGATGTTTTGTGGCAAAGTATGACTTTGGTTTGAGTATGCCATTCTTACCTCTAGTAATCATGCTATGATCATTTTACGTGAATGGAATGTGATAGTGGAGGAGTAATGGAATTTGGAACAACATTAGCATGTGAATTGGAAGTGACAGTGATAGATGGAGTGGTAGATACCGAGGGAACAGATGGAAAATGAAATTCAGTAGGTGGAGTTCTTGTATTGCTACATAAAGTGGATGAAACTAAAGAAATGTATGGAAAATCACTTCATTGAATTGAACATGTCTAGAAATGTAAATTTTATCATTAATAGGATCAAGACATTTGTAACCTTTATGAGACTGATTGTAACCAAGGAAAATACACCGCTTGCTTCTAGGTTCAAGCTTAGTTTTGGTGTAAGGTTTTAACCATGGGAAACAAGCACAACCAAAAACTTTAAGAAATGAGTAGTCCGGTTTTTTTGTGAAATAGAAATTCAAAAGGAGAGACATAGCCAATTGACCTTCTTGGAAGTCTATTGATGAGATAGTTATTTGTATGAAAGACATCTACCCAAAATTTGAATGGTAGGCCAGATTGATGGAACAAGGTTCTAGCAACACCTAGTATGTGTTTATGCTTAACTTCAACTACTCCATTTTGTTCGGGGGTATTTGGACAAGTTATTTCATGAGTAATCCCTTTGGATAGAAAATATTCAGCAAGTAAAGTGTTTACAAACTCTCCTCCTCCATCGGTTCTAACACATTTGATGAGGTTAAGGAGAAGAAATTTTCCACATAAGCAACAAATGCTGTAAAAACATTTTTGAAGTCAGATTTATTGATTAAGGGAAAAATCCAACAGAATTTAGAGTAGTCATCTACAATATTAGCATAATAATATGACCCTGAAATAGAAGCAACTGAGCAAGGACCCCATAGATCCATATGTAACAATTCTAGAGGTTGAGAGGCTGAGTTACAAGACATTTGAAAAGGTAGTTTCGACTTCTCTGATTTTGCAGTCATTACAAAAGAAAGGCCGGACTGGTATACTTGCAAATGTCAAGTTCCTGCTTAAGTTTCTGAATTGTTTGAAATGATGGATGACCAAGTCTTCTATGAAGAGTGAGAATGTCAGGATCTTGAGCTGAGAGAGCTTGAGAGGAGAGGGTTGAAGTGGTTGAAGTAAACTTGATAGGATAGAGACCATTTTTATGTCGTCCTTGTAAAAGAATCCTCCCAGAGTTCAAATCCTTCACAATGAAACCATTGGAGGAGAAAGTTATTTAACAGTGATTATCAGAGGTAAATTTGTGAACTGAAAGTAGATTATGAGAAGCATTTGGGACAAGGAGAATGTTATTAAGATTGAAAGAGTGATCATTAGCAGTTTTACTAGATGCACCTAAATGTGTAATATGCATACCTTGACCATTTGCTGTAGTTATCTCCTCGGAGACCTAAAAAGGAGTAGATTCAGTGAGTGTAGCTGGATCAGATGTAATATGTTGATTGGCACCACTATCTGCATACCATTCATCATCAAAAATATCTGCAGCTGCAAGCATTGCACTTAGATTTGAAGGAGGTTGTCTTCCTTGATATGATAAGTTTAACCTTTGAGTGCAATTAGGTTCCAGATGACCTTTGATGTTGCACAGCTGACATGGCTGCTCATCAGAATTGGAATATCCTCTACCAGAACCATTTCTTGAGAAGATAGTAGGATTAGGAAATCTACCACCTCTAAATCCTCCTCTATGACTTCTTGAAGAATTACTTCTTGAAAAGTTAGCACCCCTAAATCCTCCTCTAGGATAGTAATTAGAAGCAAAAGCTTTTGCATCATAAGTAGATCTATTAGTAGCAATAACTATCTCTTCACTGAGAAGTAAATTGTGCAATTCTTGTCTTCAGAATCGAGGAGTGCGGATTCTAATTGATGTAGCAAAAGATGCATAATCGAGAAGACAAGCCAGAAAGAATGCTTACCACCAACTCATTGTCGAGATACTGGAGACTGACAGCAGCCTAGTTGATCTTGCAGTTTCTTGATTTCAACCAAAAAATTGGAGACAGATCCAGTCATCTTCATTGTTTGGAGCTTGGTCCTCAACTGAATAGCATGAGTAGAAGATGTTTGAGAAAACCTAGCATTGATTTCCCTCCATAAACCATCTGAAGTATCAGCACCAGCAACATAGCAAATCACAGAATCTGAGATTGTTGATGAATCCATAGTATGAGTGTAGAGTCTTGACTTGCCACAATGAATATTGTGGATTAATCACATCATCAGTAGCTCTTGTGCGATTGATGTACATTGGAGGACAGGGAAAACTACCATCTACATATTTGAGAACTTGGAATTTTTTAAACAAAGGTAACATCAAAGATTTCCAAGTGAGAAAATTATCATCCTTAAGTTTGAGAGGAATGATGTTAGCTATAGTGTTAAGAGGCAAAGTTGAAATTCGAACAGATTTCATTAAAGAAATTGAAAGAAAAGGTATCAAGATTTAGAGAATAAGATCAAGAATTTCAGGAAGAATGTAGAACACAAAACTTGATTTCAAACCTTCACTAGCAGATGAAATTGGACACGTTCTGCAGCAGAAAAAGCAAATGAGTGGATCGAAAAACCCTCAGAGTATCATGAACTCTGAGTCTGATACCATGATAACCTTGAATTAGGTTAATAGTGTTCTTACATTAACTAAAGAATGGAATTCTTACATACAGATTACAACAGTAGTTAGTGTTTATATAACACACTAATTACAACTGAACACAGGCTGGCATAAAACCTGTGGACAGTATTCACTGAGAGCAACAGAAGTGTGTGAACCACACAAAAGAAGTAGTTATCCTACACCACAAATAGAGACCTTAACCTACACTGCATTACTGTCATTATGCTAGACTATTGAATTCGGATAACACTCAGGTTAAGTGACAAACCTAAAGCTGTCTTTTAACATCTTACATCGGCATTGTGTAATCTCTGAAATGTTTAAACTTGCAAGACATGCTTGTATTTGAATTTGAAATATTTGTGAGAATCTCGGCAATTACCAATCCTTTCCATGAGTAGGAGGTACCTGTGTTCATTTAGAGAACTTCAAATACAACGAGTCATCAAGAGCTAATACCAACCAAACCAGGCAGAGTTTGAGCACTAAACGCCAAGCCGTGATCGCAACAACTTCGAACATGTAGAATGCATGACCATACTATCTCGGGGCTAATCAATTCGGGAGTACTGCATACAAAAGACTAGGAAGTCATCTCAAAGGAAGTTTTGATGATTACCAAGGGAGACGGATAGCTCGGGGCAAATGTAGTGATCCACAGGTGTTATCAAGGCTCGCTAGTACGATTCTACTACAGCAAAGTTAAGAGGAATACCACGACACGGCAACAACAATCGGCCACCTTCGAGTCAAGAATTGCTTTGAAACTTCGCATAAAAATAGGGGCAAGTATGCATACTGCTACGCGCAGTTTGTATTCTAATGCTCAGTTCCTTCAACAACATTTTAAAGTCCACAACAACGTTCATATGACGCACCATTAAGTCAAAGTTATCAGCTTACCCAAACAAAGGACCCACAGCAGAGGCAGACACCACCAGATTTGTATCAGAAAAGGAAGCCAATTAAAACCGAGAAGAGCGACCCAACATCAGAATTTCCCAACAAGAATGCAACATTGAAGCGATAGTCCGCAGCACCAAGAGAGTTTATCACCAAAGCTAGACACATTTGAGTAGTCTTTTCGAATCATGGACCCTCCGTATTCAGCTGTATCGAATTCAACCCGTAGAGACATTCCGCACACCATCCCGAAGAGAACTGCTACAAGACGAGATGCAAGCTTAAACCGAACCAGACGTATACCCTAGAATTTCAAATCAACCCAAAGGGGATAATTTTTACAAGAAGAGACACTTTACTCCAAGTCGATCATCTATGACAGCACGATTCGAACTCGTCTACAATTTCGAGAAAAGCCATAGCCGAGTAAAAAAGAAATAAGAACACGACATCGAGTACAGTTAAAACATACGAACCAATCGAGAAGTACAGCAAGATCGGGACCGAAAATAGTGAAACGCTTAGTCAGGAGGCATGCAACTCGGAAGCCGATATTCAACAACTAGCATCCCGATGAAAATTCCAAGTCTCTAAAAGTTGATAGTCCATTGGCAACCAGTTTGGATAACACAGAAAATCGGTAAGCCAAGGCCTGAAGCAAAAGTGACAACGACGCAGACGCACGATCCGAAGGTTTTTCTTAGAGATTGCTCTTCGATCATCCTCAAGAAAAGGGGCATAAATGTAGGAGCAAAATATACAAGGAACACGTGTCCAAAGATCATAGAAGAAGTATCATCGGTTAGATACACCATTATATTGGAAATAGTTCGACTTTTCTAGATCTTATCCTAACTATTCATCCCTAAGGACACTATTGTAACTTGATATACATCCTTACCCTTTATAAGGGAAAGTGAGATATGTTCGTAGGGATCTTCTTCTTCCTCCCACAACCGAGAACTTAGCAAAAACTCTATTTTCCCTTTAATGGAGTTTGTATGTAACACTTCCGATCTTGTAACACTTCCGATGATAGTGAAACCCCGTGGATGAAGGCTTTGTTAACAGCTGAACCACGTAAAAATCCTTGTGTCCATGTTTACTTTGATGCACTTCATCTCTTCTTTTTTGAGTAGATCTTCATCTTAGGTGTTGGATCTCATTGGGTGTGGTCTATGTTGTAAAAGGCGCCAAAGGCTGGCGCCCGACAAAAAAAGGCTCCCACGCGCTAAATTATACCTAATTGTGGTTTTTTCTAAAAAAAGAGGCCCTCGCCTGGGACGCCTTAGGCTCCAAAGGCGCTGGGCTTGGCTCCTCGCCTTGCCTAGCGCCTTTTACAACATAGGGTGTGGTTGTTAGATTTTTAGCAACTTTAGTCGCACCACCATAAAATTGAGAATCCATTAATAAGTTTAACATGATCCAGACAAATTGAGAATTCCTAGTAGTATTAACATAAAGAGGTCTTAAAAAAAATCAGTAGCTTATGTTGAAACAGAAAATACAATCACAAGAACTTAATGCCGGTGCGAGAAATTTCTTCATCCCCTAACAATTTCTTCTCTACCTTGCATGATTGCAGCAGCCGAGATTGCGGAATGGAAAACAACAGTAGCCCACAATGAATACTCATCAAAAGGAACCTTCTGCCTTTTTCGATACATTTGTCACCAAATAATCTGCAGTGTAAAATAAATTTGGCAAATAAGATAAGATTATAATGTAGCAATGTTTCATATGTACAAATATATTTTTGAGTTAATGGCATAGATTTAGCAATGTGTATCATTATTCACAATTCTTTTATGAAACCTAATAATAAACAAACAAATTTAGACTTGAGATTCTGGTATTGATTGAATATATGCAGAACATAATGAAACTGGAAAAGAAATAATTACTTCTTACATTTATAAGAGGAGATATCATAATGTCGTCGCTTTCTGAGTCAATTAGAGAGACAACATAATCATATATAATCATCAGCCACACTAGATTTCTTATTCGGAATCTTCCCCAGATCCTAATCTGCTGCATCTAAGATAGGCAAGTGAATTGGCCTTTCCTCTCGTAGATGATCTGGGCTTAGAGTTATGGAATGCCCAAATCCTATTCGAGAAGCACATGATCTGTGGCTATTGTCATCATCAAAAATCAAATCAGCTGGCCGATCTTTAATTATCATAATGCTCCGTGTGTGTAGATGTATTTTACTACAAACTACATCCAAAGGATGGAAATGTACGACTCTCCTCAAACGAAAGTAAACACTCAACCATGAACACAAGATATACGTGGTTCGGTATGATTACCTACGTCCACGGGGGTGAAATGATGAATCTTATTAGTTCAATGTGTTACAAAGGTGTTGCTCTTAATGCGATTTCCTTACAAGATGAACTTACTTCTCACTCACTTCTTTCTCATGCAAACTCGGGTTTCTCTCTCCCTTTTCTCCCCAAAAATTACAACCTACCTCTCTAGAATACAAGTCCCGCTATTTATAAGAGAGAGTTTATACAACGAAGTTAGAATGTTGACCATGTTACATCTAATTAGCTGTTATGTGATCGGGCCGACTCACGTCGCCTTGTGCGGTCGATGCATCTTGGCTCCTCGCCTGTATTTCGTTCGAGCCAATCTATTATGGTCCTCTATTGACGCGATGTTGGCTGTATCGATAGTCGCCCTTATGATCAGCCGATGTGTTCCACACTCTCTTGCCTGTTTGACTGTAGCTCCTCGTTTGTCCCGTCCCGCCTTATCTTGTCAGCTTTATCAGAAGTCTGGGTCAAGTCTTGTCCGACATTATTATGCCCGATCCACGTGGCTTCCTTAAATCTCACGCTCTTTAATCTTTGCTCTATACTTCGCGTTTCTTTGTATTTGGGTGCACTGGGTCTAGGATGTTTCCACCTGGATCTGTAGATAATTTACACCTACATTTATGCCCCTTCTTCCACCCGTGTGGGAGGCACGAGTGGAAGAACATCGTCTCAACCGCCCATGTCTTCGCTCATGCCGCTAATCCCGCCATGCAGCTCCCCACTAATTTCCACTTTATGACTGGTAACCGTCAGCGTCGGTTACAAAGTTTCTTCTTTAAATAGCCCGCTCATTTCTTCCTTCTTCTTCTCTGCCCTTCTGTTCTGCTGCTGTGGTTTTCTTCCAAGTTTCTTCATATCTTACGCTTCTCAAAAAACCCTAGCTTTCTTGATTTTCTTTCGTCCTTTTCTTCTCATCAATCGTTACAGTAGCTGCTGTCGCCTCATCTTTCTTTATTGAATACCGAGTTCTACATTATCTTCGTTAATGGCTTCTTCTCCTTCCATGGCTGAAAAGAGGTCTGTTGATGATGTTTTTTCCGAGTTTGATGTTCCCCCCCTTGCTTCTCTGTTTTTGCTTGAGAGCCCTTCTAGGTATGATGATCGCGCGATGAGATCTATTTTTGCTGATAGCTCTTCTTCTATTTCGTGTAGGTCCGAGAAAAGGGTGAAAGATCTTTCCGATGAAGAGTTCATTGAGCAGTTGAAGGATACGTACGATCTTCACAATTACGAAGTGACCCTTCTCTCGGGCCGAAACGGTAGTTTGAAGAAAACCGATATGAAGAAGCATGAGCAGTCGGCTAATTGTGTGGTCATCACCTTGAATCAGCTGGAGCTAGACCTTCGTCTTCCCTAATACAACCCTGATAGCCCATTTTATTACGAGATTTTGTCCCAGATTCGGCCTTCTCGTGCTTTATCTCAATGGACTAGCAATACTTTCCGAATTATGAACGAGTGGAGGGATCGCCGCGATGGTCATGGTTCTACTGCCGAGTGGTCGACCTACAAGCCCGAGGACGCTCCTGAGTATACCGTTGCCAATTTCCTTGTCAACTATCGAGCTGGTACTTCGACCTTGGGCGATCTTTTTGGGTTTGTTGCAAGTCCTCATCGGGTCAAAACTATGCCCGAGGGTGTCGAAAGAATGATGCTGGATGCTGATCCTATCGGCCATGGTTCCAACAAGCGAGCCCGACATTCTAATGATCCGACCTATCCCCGAGTTCCGCTTCTTGTCCGAGGTCCTATCCTTCATGGTGACTTCCCGTCGCCTACTTTTCCAGCCGAGCCCTATTATTTCTGGGCGGTTAATGATGACAAGGCCGATAAGGTACGCGCTTTTCTTGATTTCTATCTTGTTAGCTTCAGGCGTCAGTTAGTCATTTGTTGTTGTTTGAAAATCTCAGGTCAGTTCCACAAAAACTATCGGGTCTAGGAAAAGAGGTGCTGGCATAAGGGTTGAGGAAGACCAGGGGAAGGTAACAAACATAATGATTCCCTTATAAGTACATGTACTTGCCCATGTTTTTTTCCTTCACATGTTCTGACGAGGCACTTGTGCAGAAACACCCGAGGCGCGATGATGATGACGTTGACGATGTCGACCCTACTCCGCTTAGGCGTAATCCTGGTAGAGGTAAAGAAATTGCTAAGCCACCGCCGAAAACGAGCCCCCTCATTTATCTTTCCGATGAGGATGAGTTGTTTGGAGAGACTGAGACGGGTGACAAAGTCGATGAACAAGGTGTGGGAGACCAGCAGGAGCCCTCGGAGACGCACGCCATAGAGAAGGTTGTTACTAGTGTTCCGTTAGAGCTTCCCTGTGTGCCCCGGTTTACTGAGGGATCGTCTTCTAGCGCCGAGACTTGCTTCACTGTTTCTGGCCCGATCATGAATTCCTTGGGTGCGCTTACTTACTCCGACTTTGGGAAGTATCTTTGGTGAAGAAATGTTGAATGTTGTACCCTATTATGGCGACATCGCCTTGACACTTGACACTGTGGTGAGCGACTCGGTTCTGTATAGTAATGCCCCACTTCTGATTTCTGTCCTTAGTGTCTCTTATGATGCAAACTCGTTTGTTTGTGTTAGATCATGAACCGTGTACGCTTGGATTCCGCCAATCTCCTTCGAGATAAACAGTTGATAGAGTCTCTCCAACTTCAACTTCAGAATGAGAAGGGTCGCGCGAACGAGCTGGAGATCAAACTTGTCGATGCTCAAGGTATATGATTCTTCTTGACTTGTGTTGATTGAGTTTATCGTGCCATTATCCTGAGTCGGGTATCCTTCTTCTTAGCCGAGGTATCTAGTATAGGTATAGACGCTACTTCGGAGTTTAGGATTCTGAAGAGAAAATGGGATATTGAGAAAGACCTTGTGGAAAATCTTTGTCAACGAATGGCAAACAAAGACGACAAAATAGACCGTCAAACTCAGGATATTGCAAGTCTTGAGGACGAGTTACAACGACATCGCCGGTTTGATTATGATCCTTCCGAGATGGACAATTTACGAGCTCATTTGGGATCTTCTCAGCGTCTTGCTGCCGAAAAAACTGCTTTAGCCACGAGTTTGGAGCAAAGGGTAAACGCTCTTCAATTACAAAATCGAGATCTTCACGAGGACCGCTGACGAATATTGAGAGATAATGATGTGGTGGAGCGAGCTAACAACGATTTACAGGGCCGAGTGCGTGAATTTGATAAATTTATGGGAGATTTAGAGTGGAGTAGATCGCATCTTGTGGTTCTCCAAGCGTCGCGTAATCGGTTAATGAACGATTGGGACGAGCATAATAAGTATTGCCCTAGTAACGAGTTCAACGAGCAACATTATAACGAATTAACCATGAAGTTGTCCAGGACCGAGGATGAGTTGTCCAAGTCGGTAGAGTCGCTTCAGTCGGTGTTACCCGCCCTGTCAGGTCTCTTAGCCGATGTGTTGAGGCCATTTTTTAGATCCAGATCGCGCTTTATTCTTGCAAAAATGTTAAGTTGTATCCGATGAATAACATCCTATATTTGTGGTTTTGTAGCCGCGCAAAAACGTTCGCAGGAGCTTGATCTGGAGGTTCTCCGATTGAAACAGGTCGAGGTCGATTTGGGCTTCAAGTTAGATGAGGATGAGGAAAACACTTCCCCGATTACCCAACAACTCGAGGATGAACGGGTCGCCCATGCGGAGGAGTTATGTCAGAAAGTTCAGGCTGGCATTATGGATTGGGTGGAGAAGAAGCGGCTCGAGGTCGCGCATAGGAAGTCCGGCGCGGCTCCTCCAAAGGTTTAAGCTTTATTTTTGTGGTGTTGCGTCACTATGTTGCCCCTTCCATCGGGTTGTAAATCGCCCTAAACACTTCTCCCCTTTTTAATTTCCGCTACCTTGCTTGTTCGTTTTAATGGGGGTGCTGCGTCACCGATGTTGTTTGTTTCATTTCTGCTAAACTTTTCATTTCGTATGTCCGCGCGATACTTTCCGTACTTTGTTATCAGACGCGCTTGGTGTTATCGATTTAGCTTTTGTTTCTTATGTTATTCTGGCGATTGTTGATTGATGTACCATGCGATCGATGTGGTTTTCGTTTTGTATGTTGCTCCTCTGGGTGTTGGTTGTTGCACGACACGATCGATTTGTTTCTTGTTCCGCATGTTGCCCCGACCGTTTGTTGATTAACGCACGACGTTATTTGTTTCGCTTTTGTTCCTGGTGTTATGCCCTGCAATTGTTTCTTTTATATGTTATAACTCTAACCATTTCTGTCGAACACACCCAACAAGGAGGGTTATCGGGCCCTATGCCATGTCCTGATCGAGGTATCTCATCACTATCTCTTTGGATTCAGTGGAAGGGTATCAGTCATCCTAGTTCTAGGCCCGATAGTCCCGAGTGGTTATCGATAAACCGATCTCGGGCAAGTGGACACGCCCACTTGCGATGGTGGTGACCTTTCAGATGTAAGTAGGCCACCTAGCTGAGTAGACCTCGCGTCTAAACAACCTTTGGAACTGGTTTCCAACCACCATAACCCTTAGGCTACCTCGGCACTTGCACACTGCCACTGCCCCGAGTTCGAATAGCCAGGAGACTGTAAGGCACCTCGGGACTTCCACACTGGCGTTGCCCCGAGTACGAATGCCCATTCGAGTGTAAGTCACCTCGGCACTTCCACACTGGCTTTGCCCCGAGTACGAATGACCATTAGTCGCTTGTGCCCTATCCCATACCCCTCACGGTTTCACAGAGATAGAAGACATGTTTGCTTACCGTTTTTTCTCGCATTTCCCGTCAAGGATGATAGAGTTTCAGGAATCGGATGTTCCATGGTTTGAGCTCTCTTGTTCCGTCGAGTCGCAGTAGTCGATACGATCCCTCGCCCGCCTTAGATTCGATTATATATGGCCCGCCCCATTTTGGTGTTAGTTTTCCGCCTTTTTTGTCGCGATCCCATTCAGCTAGAAATTTCAATACCTGCTGCCCGGGATTAAACTCTCTTGGTCGAACGCGCTTGTTGTACTCCCGTTGTAACCTCCTTTGATAATTTTCCATTTTTTGTAGCGCCATTTCTCTTGTTTCTTCCAAGTCGTCGAGTTTATCCAAGATCAGATCGGACGACACGTTTCGCCTCCACGCTTCAGTTCTTGTGGTAGGTATCATTGCTTCTGTTGGTAGAATCGCCTTGGTTCCGTAGGTAAGCATAAAAGGGGAGAACCCCGTAGCTTCCCTCCGTGTGGTCTTGTATGCCCATAGGACGTTATATAATTCCTCGCACCAGTTGCCATATTCCCCGTCCAATTTATTCTTCATGTTATCGGCGATGGTATTATTAGTGATCTTGGCCTGCCCATTGCACTGGGGGTAAATCGGGGTAGCTTTGCTCTTCCTGATGTTGTAAGTGTTAAATAGAAAATCAATGTTCTCGCCCTGTAGTTGTTTTCCATTATCAGAGACGATGGAAGCTGGGACCCTGAAGCGGCAAATGATATGTTCCCAAATGAACTTAAAAACATCTTTGTCTCGAATATGCCTCAGTGGTGCCGCCTCGACCCACTTGGTAAAATAATCCGTAGCCACGATCAAATACTTCCTTTTCCCCGTTCCTACATGTAACGTCCCGACAATGTCCACTCCCCATTTAGCAAAAGGCCACGGACTTATGATCGAGTTTAACGGTACGCCGGGAGCATGGATTTTCTTCCCAAAATGCTGACATTCTTCACAAGCTCTTGTCATTTGCTTTGCGTCCTCGTTCATATAAATCCAAAAGTATCCCATTTTTTTTTGCTTAGCCGACAATCTTCTTCCCGAGCTGTGATTTCCAGCCACCCCATAGTGTAGCTCATGTAGGATTATATGGCCTTCTTCCCTGCTTAAGCATCGTAGGAGTGGCCCTAGGTAGGAATTCCGATATAAGATCCCCCCCCCCCCTTAACTCGTAGGCTCCCGATTTACTTTTGATCTTGTTCATCTCGGGCCAACTCTTAGGTAGCTCACCCGTCTCTAGGTATTGATGTATCGGCTTTCTCCAGTCGCCTTGTTTGTATCTCTCAGCTGTGTTAACGGCCACCTCGATCCGTGCTTCTGGTGTTTCAGGGATAGACGGGTTAAGTAGCCTCATAACGCGTATCCCTTCAATGCTCGGGTCTACTAACTGTGAGGCGATGTATGATAGAGCATCCGAGTGTCTCGTTATCCTTTCGGCAGATGTGGCGGAATTTAATATCGGGATTTGCTTGATGTAAAATTGGGTTGAGCTCCCAATATTTTTGCAGCACCGGATCGTGTGTAGCGTATTGGCCCGTAATTTTCCGGATCACTAGTTGAGAGTCACTAGTCAGTCGAACCTCATGCAGCCCCATTTCCACAATTATCCGTAAGGCATGGATCACCGCCTCATATTCGGTGACGTTGTTCGTTTCCTTGAATTCTAACCTGAACGAATGCACAATCTTCCTCCCCTTTGGCGTGGTGAACACCAACCCGAGACCCGATCCGTCTTTGTTAGATGCCCCATCAACAAATACTTCCCATCGTGTTGGGCTACTAGCGGCTAGAAGGTCCGCCGGCCCCTCTTGTTCTTCTGTCATTCCCGGTATATCTTCTACCTCGTCCTCATCACTGAGGGGGAAGTATGCCAAGAAATCTTCCACTAACTGTCCTTTGATCGTGGTTCTTGTATCGTATATCACATCATATTGTTTGATTATGGCTCCCCACTTGGAGATTCTCCCCGATCGCCCAGCACTATCCAAGACCGCTTCGATAGGCGATTTGGTGAGCACCCGTATTCGATGAGCTTGAAAATATGTTCGCAGTTTAGAGGCAGCAAAGGCTAGCGCAAGCACCATCTGTTCCATTCTTGTGTAGTTTTTCTCGGCCGGACTTAAAGTTTTGCTGGTGAAAAAAACCGGCTTTTCCACGCCCATCTCTGTTTTAACCAATACCGCACTTATGGCATAGGGTGTCGCGCCTAAGTATAAAGTGAGAATTTATGACGGCTCAGGCCTTTGAAGAACCGGGAGGCTAGCTATATGTAGCTTGATACTTTGAAAAGCTTCTTCTCTTGCGTCCGTCCATCGGAATTTTTCTCCTTTCTTCAAGATGTCGTAAAAAGCCTTGCATTTGTCCGATGATCGTGACACAAATCGTCCCAATGAGGCTATGCAACCGTTTAGTTTCTGCACGTCTTTCACCATCGCGGGAGATGGCATGTCAAGGACGGCTCGTACCTTTTCGGGATCCGCTTCTATTCCCCTGGGAGTGATGATGTAGCCTAAGAATTTCCCCGATGTTACCCAGAAGTCACACTTGGTAGGATTAATCTTCATCTTGTGTTTCCTCATTGTCTGAAAGATCTCTCGAAGGTCTCGGACGTGGTTTTTTGATTTCCGACTCTTAAATAACATGTCATCCACGTAAACTTCTATGGTATCGTGAATCTTGTCTTCGAACATATCGCCTACCAATCTCTGTTTCGTAGCCCTAGCATTCCTAAGTCCGAATGGCATCTTGGTGTAACAATACAATCCTCTTGGCGTGAAGAAGGAGGTGTATTCATGGTCCTCGGGAGCCAGTGGTATTTGGTTGTATCCCATGTATCCGTCCATTAAAGTCATCGCCTCGTATCCCACTATTGATTCTACTAATTGATCTATACTGGGAAGGGGGAAGTTGTCTTTCGGGAAGGCCTTGTTCAAGTCGCTGAAATCAATACATATTCGGACTCCCCCTTTCTTTTTTGGTACCACGACCATGTTAGATATCCACTGTGGGTAGTGGGACTTCCTTATTATTCCGGATTCTTGTAACTTCTTCAGCTCGACCTCGACCGCCGCTTGGAATTCTGGCGCGATACGTCTCATTTTTTGTCTAACCGGTTTGAACTTCGGATCAATTTTTAAGTGATGACAGCAGACCTTTGGGTCAATACCCTCCAAATCATGCACTTCCCAAGCGAATGCCTCCAGGTTTTCTTTTAATAGCGTCGTGAGTCTACTGGTTTCTTCGTCCGATAGTAGTGCCCCGATCCTCACTACTTTAGGTTCCTCTATCGTTCCCAAGTTCACTTCTTTAGTCGGATCGACTGTCGAGAAGTTTGATTTGGTCTCCCTGACTGAGGATGCTTCCTTTAATTGCTATAAAGGGTCTTGTTCTCGCGTTTCGTGTGCCAGGACCGCTTGAGAAATCGCCTCCTCCAATTCTTTTGCTGCCTTCACTTCCTTTTCTTTGTTATTTTCTTGCCTTTGCCGAGCTCTCCGTCGCTCATTTATTTCTATATCAACTTTCATGCATTGCCGTGCCGTCTTGGAGTCGCCCATAACTTCCGCTATTCCCTTGCAAGTCGGGAACCTTAACCTTTGATGGTAGGCTGATGCTACGCCCTTTATCCCCGCAACCCATGGGCGCCTGATAATGGCCTCATAAGGTGAAGCGACGTCGACTACACAGAAAGTGGTTAGTGTGTCGAGGTAGCCACCACCATCTGAAACTCTTAAAGTTACTTCGCCCTTCGGGATGGTTATTGTTCCGTTGAAGCCGTAGATACGGTATGTGGATGGGACGAGCATATCGTCTGAGAGTTTCATTCTTCTGAACGTGTCGTAGAACAGCACCTCGACTGAACTTCCGTTATCCACAAGAATCCTTCTTACTCCCCACTTTTCAATCAACAGTGTGATGACCAGTGGATCGCTATGTGCCTGTCCGTTTGCTGGGACATCCTTAGCCGAGAACGATATGGGCACCGTCATCCAGGGTTCCATGGGAAGAGACTTGGCTACGCTGAATATCTCTTTACCGTCACGATCCCTTTTATGGATCCTAGTGGTGATTTCTGGGCCGAGAGTGTAGTTTTGCATAGCCGAATGTGAAATGGTGTTTACGAATTGGTTCGCCCTATCGATGCGGACTTGATGAACTGGCGCATCGGGTGTTTCTTCCGGCCGATGGGGGTGGCGGACATACTGCCTCAAATATCTATCGCGGATGAGGTGTTGAACAATATCTTTCACCTCTCGACAGTTATTGGTGGAATGGCCCCTATACTGATGGTAGTGACAGTATTCGGGGTGATCTCGGGTCTCTTGGAACTGTACCCCCCTCGATGCTGGGTAGTTGATGTCGCTCCTCTTCTCAACTTCCTTGAACACCTCTTCCAAAGAAGCTTTTAGCGGGGTATACGATCGGGCTTCCTGCTTTGGCTTCTTCCCTTTTGACATCCATTCCCTCTTCTCACTGTTCCTCGGGGGAGGGTCCGATCTTTTTTCTGATCGCCTGATATGGTCGTCCGTGACCGTTTTAGTTTCAGTACCGACTTGATTTCCATGGCTTCTTTCACCCCTCTATCTCTTGATTCGGCCTGAATTTCTTCAAAGGAGATGTAGTGTTCTTGCATTCTTCTCATCTCCTTTAAGGTTTTAGGTTTTTTCAGAAAACATGGCAATCCAAATGGGGTCCGATCTCCCCAACGCGTTTTCAAACCCAAAGATGGCTTGGTCCACCGGTACCTTCCCAATTTCAGTACACATTTTCCTCCATCTGTCGGTCAAGGTTCTCAATGGCTCTCTGAATCTTCGGGCGAGGGTAAACAGCTTGTTCATTCTTGGCCGAGGTCGACTGTTATGCATATAGGTCTCAAGGAAGGCCTCGACTAGCGCATCGTACCCGTTGATCGAATCAGGTGCGAGCGAATAAAACCAATCTCGCGCCTCGCCCTCCAAACTAGCTGGAAAGAACTTACACATAACTACCGGGTTACTTCTCCATTGGATCAGTGACATGGTATACATCTTAAGGTGTTCGGTCGCATCGCCGGTTCCATAAAATCTAGAGGGGAATGAAGGTAAAGTACACTTAGGTGGGAACGGCATTTGTTCCAATTCTTGAGAGAAAGGCGTTATCTCGGCTTCACTCATAATCTCGGCCAGCTTATCCTCTTCGCTTCCGCCCGAAAGTTCTTTGATTTTTTCTTCCAACTCCTTAAGATTGGCTTTAGTTGTCTGATCTTGTCGCCCGTCCCTTCCTCGCCTTTCTTCATCGGTGGACGAGTCCTCGTGTGGTCCATATCTCTGCGTTTGGGGAACCGGAGGTAATGGCGGCTAACCTGACTGATTGGGATGATTAATGTTACTCTGCCCCATCATGGGTGGCAAGTGATCGGATCGGACACGATAACCCGATGTTCCTCGGCTTGACGACCCTCTTGATCTGGTCCGTTGGTTCCTCAGTTGGTAGTTCTCATACTCCAAGTCTAAATTCCGCTGCTGGAGTTCCCTCAGTGCCGCTTCTTGTCTCCTCTGACTCTCCAAAATGTCCAACAACGTCGGGTCCGTACTCTCATGACTGGAATGTCCATTGGGTTGGTGTGGCCGAGGTTGTAATGGTGCTGATGTGGGTGGTGGGGACGGTATTGGATCGGTTATATGATTGATAGCTTGAACGGTTGTCGGGACGATGTTACTTGCTATTGCTCGCCCCAACTGAATCTGCCTAAGACGCTCTTGTTCCCTTCCCAAAGCTTCCTGGTGTTCAATTTTTCGCCTCATCGATTTCCTCTGATCTCGCGCTGCAAGTGCTTCCTCATCGTCATCGGTGTCTGAAGCTGTGAGTCCATCTACTTGATCGACTCTTCTCTGAGTTAGTATAATCTGGTTCAGAGGTAAGGTGTTATCGTCCCGCCCCAAATCTACTTCCTCGTCTACAACAGGCATCCCTCGCGCAGCTGCATGAGATTCCTCGGGCGGTGGTTGTCGACTGTTCCATTGCCTCGGCCCCGTTATCCCTGCCTGCATGCTGCTGCTAGTGACCGTGCGATTCCTCAACATCCTTATCGTCCCTGAAGTGCTAGCCATTAGTTACGTTGCGTGATAAGCCGAGTATCGCCCGTCCCTACGTCAGCAAATACGAAAAAGAACCCCTTACTTCGACCTGATTTTTCTAACAAAATGCACAGACAAAAAAGGCGAAATGTTCGACTCTACGACTACTGTCACTATGCAGGGTCAACTTTGGTTATCAGGTGGGTTCCGTTTATCTACCCTATTTTGGTCTTATGCTGAATCTGTGGCTGTTCTCACTTCCCCGTCACTATCACTCCGTACGACGTCGCTCTCTGTACTCGACCTATGCATTTAAGTTGGTTTGTCCTTTGTTCTACATGCTCCAAATCATTGATCTTATGCACGTGATGCTTAAAAAGTACGGCAAGTAACCCCTAGAATTAATTTGAACTTGTACCAACTCCACTTTCTCGAGATTTAATTATGACCTTTTCGACGACTTACGCTACACCGTCGGCTAAAAATTATACAAGGTCGACAGTTCATTACACGATGAAACATCTAAAACACTAACTCTTGGTAACTCCGAGCACCCAACTTCTTACCGCAGCTAAAAACAACTCGCTTAACGCTAACAAACACACAATTATCAAGAACAAACAGTCGTCCCTTCAACAGATTCTTCACGTAGCTTCTAACCCGAACTGTTAGTCAGTTGGTGAGCTCGTGAAGCTTCTCTGTCGATCAAACTGTTGAAGACGCTAAGAAGACGCTGCTACTACTATGACTTTAAATGCTCAGTAAATGACTCAAAACAACCATTACTTCGGACAACAGAGTTCATCGTAGCTTCTACTCCAACACATTAACGTGTATTGAGGAGATGTTGATCGTCTCTGAAGACTTTAATGGCAAGGTATCCGGAGATCTTAGTCGTGTCCCCTTAGTCGGCGACAGAATGTAGATGCATTTTACTACAAACTACATCCAAAGGATGGAAATGTACGACTCTCCTCAAACGAAAGTAAACACTCAACCATGAACACAAGATATACGTGGTTCGGTATGATTACCTACGTCCACGGGGGTGAAATGATGAATCTTATTACTTCACGGTGTTACACAGGTGTTGCTCTTAATGGGATTTCCTTACAAGATGAACTTACTTCTCACTCACTTCTTTCTCATGCAAACTCGGGTTTCTCTCTCCTTTTTCTCCCCAAAAATTACAACCTACCTCTCTAGAATACAAGTCCCGCTATTTATAAGAGAGAGTTTATACAACGAAGTTAGAATGTTGACCCTGTTACATCTAATTAGTTGTTCTGTGATCGGGCCGACTCACGTCGCCTTGTGATCGATGCATCTTGGCTCCTCGCCTGTATTTCGTTCGAGCCAATCTCTTATGGTCCTCTATTGATGCGATGTCGGCTGTCTCGATAGTCTCCCTTATGATCAGCCGATGTGTTCCACACTCTCTTGCCTGTTTGACTGTAGCTCCTCGTTTGTCCCGTCCCGCCTTATCTTGTCAACTTTATCAGAAGTCTGGGTCAAGTCTTGTCCGACATTATTACGCCCGATCCACGTGGCTTCCTTAAATCTCGCGCTCTTTAATCTTTGCTCTATACTTCGCGTTTCTTTATATTTGGGTGCACTGGGTCTAGGATGTTGCCACCTGGATCTGTAGATAATTTACACCTACAATGTGTTATCAGTGAAGGAAGTTCCTCCACCTGAATCCCATACAAAACCAGTTGAACCCATCACTGCCTTTCTACTGATTAATTAGAGGTTTTTGATCTAAAAATGAGATCTAAGGTTTGTTGGGGATTGGAGAAACGGAGATCGGTCTAGGAATTGGAATTTAGGGCCATAATATTTTGTGTGTATATATATAGGACAACTGAACTTGGATCGAGCTACAAGCCCACTTGAAGTATTATGCATAGTTCGGATCCGGATAGTGCTCGCTCCATTGTTTTCCATGGAGAGTGCAGGCAGCTTCCTAGTTAGATGATTACAGTGGCGGGCACCAGTTTACTGCAATAATTTTGGGAGCTTTAGTCAGGTGCCTTACCCTCCACCGCAAAGAATCGCAAAATATTAAGCTCCTGAATATCATTTCGCATAAACCCCTTACCCATTACGCCTGACTGCTTTAATAAGAATCTTAATCTTACTCATAGCCTGATGAAGATAAATGTTCACATGGCGAAAGTGTAGTTACTTTCGTGCCCATCAAACAAGCCACACTCAATTTATCACTGCCACCCAAAGCAAGTTCGTAATCTGTGAACTACAGTTATGCATCCTAACTTGGTGAAACATTTAACGGATGCCACCAGCATCAAGTTGAACTTGCAAATGAACACTGGAAGAAGAGGTGTCGTGTTTCACCACAGCAAGGAACAGAACACAAATTACAACACAAAACATCGAAGTTTCCTGTGCAGGTACCTAACGTATTAGTAGTAAGGCGCTGGTGCAACAATTTCCACACGACCCAAACTCTTCTTGGTGGAGTTCGAACTTCCCACGAGTCAGAAAAATCCTTATCAACAGGTCTTCGAGGTCTGCAAACATCACACTGGTAAAATTTGTGCTCAAAGTGAACTGATAAGATTTGGAGAAATAGAACGACAAATCTGGAATAGCTCAGCTGTTTAGAGCGTGTCGCTGTTAACCACCAGGTTACAGGTTCAATCCCTGTTACTAGAGTTTTTAATTTTAATCTTTTTTTTTTCTTTGAATCCCCTAGAAAGATGTAAACTTGAACTTTAGGTGCGGTTTGTTCTAAATCTGGTTGTAACACCTTAGTATGTCCAATATTAAACCAATACAACAACTGTAAGATAAAGATTGCGGTGCAGATAGAACTGAAAACAAACGTAAGAGCCACATATGATCTCACAAAGTTGATCAGCTCAACGTCATGAAGTTGAGCAGCCAGTTGATCAATTTCTTGGCAATTATGCAACACAAATTCTCAACCAAATAACTGCTCCGTAAGCAGTGAACCACAACTACCTTACCATCAGAGATACAAAGTGGACCTAGGTAGCTATTTCTCCAAATGCACGAAGAATACTGGATAACAACTTCAGAAAAGAGTCAAAAGACCCATAACTCAAATATATACTTATAGTTGGAAGGGATGAAGCTCTGAAGCTTCCAATTCCTGCTGCCCTGAAACTGCTCTTTGATTAGTGTTCTCGTCACTTGATTCTAACCCGCCCTCGCTATCACTGCACTGTCATTACCTGACCCTGAAATCACCTTTGCGCTCTCTCCAGACTTTCCAACTACGAGACCTGCACTTCCAGAATTTCCTTTGGATTTCTTAGTTGAATCCTGTTCTTTTCGGCCCTTCCCTTCTATTTCTTTATCTGCATCCAGAGCCTGCCAACAAGACTCACTGAAATCATATCTCCCAGACTCCCACATGAAAATTGTTGCAATGAATAATTTGACCGTTTTCGCAATTCTGCTCCACTCTTGGAATTTGGAATTGTGACATCAGTCACTCCAGTTAGAAAATACTGATCTTGTACATACTTGAAATCATTTTCAAGTTTAAAAGGGTTGGTAGGAAAATGATCCTCCAACCTAGAGAACCCTAAGCTTTTCAAGGACCCTGGTTGCTTAGCATCCCCATTCAACAGTTGCAACTGTATTTAAGTTGGCGTACTCTTCCTCTGATTTAGCACTTGATAATAGTTTAGCATTGAGTTCCTCGATGATATCAGGGTATACAGGAAACAGGCTTGTCAAGCATTGTTTCACATCTCGACAAGCCTTTGGAATTCCGGCACCACAACGCCAGGTCTCCTGCATCTGCCTCTGCCTCTGCCTCTGGATCTTCATAACCTAAATCCTTCGATCGGGAGATAAGCTATCCAAGTAATTGAATATAATCCTTAGATCCACTGATTGGAGCACAAACCCGACCCACTGATAGGATTCAACACCCAAAACAATAGAACCCTAATGATAAAAATCCTTTGATTTTGGGGATTAGCCCCCAAGATTAAGAAAACTTAATAAATTGATTGAATTAATTGATTTTCATAGCTCTGAACAAGAGTATTTATATAACCTAATGAATTCTAAAACAAGTAATAATCTATCTTAAGAAACTAGCAGAGATTTTGGTTTAGGAAATATGTAAATAAGGAAATAGAGGAAGCGCAGTGAGAAACTCATAGAGCTGATCAATACAAATGTGATACTCTAATTAACAGCAGCCAAGATCTCAGACTTAGTGGTTAGTCTAAGTAAAAAACTTGCGATGTGTCCCGTCTAGCAGGCACATGACTAAGAGATCAAGTGCACAGAGCAGCAGCAAATTATCGCCATTTCTGATCCTCTTAAGTCTTGCAAGCAAGACATTGATTTATATTAAGCATCATTATCGTGGCATCAACAAGCAACACATACTTCAACTCATTGTGGCTCAGATAAAAAAATAATAATTTAAAGCAAGGAATGCTGCAATTACGCATACAAATAAGCCGACTAACTACCTTCAGGTTTTCAATTACTGCACAAGGCTCATGAATCAATTCAAGCAACGAAAAAACTGAAGCACATATAATTTACTAAGCGCATGTAGTACAATGAAAACTAGAAAAACTATACATTCAAGGAAAACAAACCTGAAAACTATTGAACCCAAATGACTTATTTTGCCCAATTGTTGTAAAAGAATGGTACTTTCAAACTACCAACTTGAAGTGTACACTGTACAGTAGGGGCTCAAGGTCTTGTAAATTCAATCTACAGGTGGTTTAAAAACGATGAAAAGTTACTTGTTTTTGGTTGATTGGTAGTGGTAAGCCTCTATGGCTTGATAGGTGCGGATTCCACAATTAGTCTGATTTTAATCAAAAGTTTCAACACACTGCAGCATTGAAATGTATAAAATTCACTCCATGAAACCTTAAGGCGGGGTTACAAATAAACCAATCATTTATCCAAAGCTTCAGATCTCTATCAGAGCTAGTTGGGAAACTACTAGAGAACCTTCAGAGGTGACCAAAGTGCTCTAACAAAGGTACAACGCAAACAAAAAGGTTTTCAGTAGTTCCACTGGCATTTTTACAGTATCACAAATAGGAGAAACACTAGAGCAAAACAGCGCAATTTTCGAAGGAATGGGTAAGATGTTAAAAACAACATATCCAAATTATCATAGGCATATACCAAGATTCCAGATGTTTGTCCACAGGAAACTTAACAGCAGAGTTGACCATATTGATTAACATTCACATCTAGATACAGACCAAAAGTTAAACACCGCATATTTAACAATAGTTAAAAATGAAACTCAATAAGATTACCAGTTAATAAGTATGCATGAAGGGGTGTCATCCTCTTATAGCTACTTCGAAGGCTGATCCCGGCTTTTTGTATCCTCAACTTCAACCGACTCCATTATCTTCGTATCTTCTTCTCCTAATTCTTTCGACGAAACTAAGGTATTCCTGTGAGGGAATACTTGGCTAATCCATACCTTGAAATCAACAAGCCTTTTGAGGTTGAAGCTTTTGGGTTGTAAATGTTGAAATAATTTTCAATGTAAGTTAAAACACCGTCGGTCTTCGTAACAGCTAACAAATCGCTTTCGTCAACCCTAAACTCTTTACTCCAAACAAATAACTGGTGTTCTTCTCGCTCTTTCATGACGTGACTGTCATTCTCCTTTCTTAAGAGCCATATGTCTTGCTGCCATTCTTCTTCTCCGTCATCCAGATAATAAGAATAAAACAGACACCCATCCAAAACACATATTCTGTTAAGATCCCAATCACTGCCTGGTGGCAATGGAGGTGGTGAAAGATGTTCAGAAAACTTTTCCTCAGCTAAATCAAAGGTCTGGATCATTTCTAATTCATAGATCATCCAATATAGAGCTCCATTGGCAAAGACAGCGTCACACACAGGACATTTGCCGAATTCAGAATTGAAGTTTCCAAGGTTTCTCCAACCATTTCCACTGCCTAGAGTGTATTATGTGGACTTCTACAAACTCGTTCTTCAACATACATACTACTACAACTTTGTACTCATTGGTTGAAGAAATGTAACCAAATTCATTCGTACGATAATGATTTGGATAAAGATAATCTGACTTGGTTCCAGGAAGCACAACATATTCTCTGGTAATGGGGTTACAGATACAAACACGCGGTGGCTCTGGCCCCCAATTTCCACTGGATAGACATATCAATCCATTACATGAACCTAGAATGACAGTCTCACTAAACGGAGATGTTAAATGAATCCTCCTAATCCTTTCAATGGTTGTACTAGTTTCGTCATGATTCTCATTATATTCAAGATAATAAAATTTATCACTGTTTCTCAGTAACCCAACAAACTTAGTATTAGCAACAAAACCAAACTTACCAGAATCAGCATCATCAGTAGAAGGAAGATTAAAACGATGTAATTGCATCTTTGAGAATGAAGGATGACGAACGCGATCTCTCCAATTTCTGCATACTAACTTGCAATCTAGAGCTGTTTGGGTTGGCAGCCGACTTTAAATCTCTAATTTGATCTCCACAGGGAGAAACTTGGAATACTCCATGATTGAAAACCCTTGTAGTTGAAGAATTAAGGATTCACGGAGGAGGATTGTTTAGAAAATCAAATCTAGGGTTTATGAGAAGTGGAGATGGAATTGGAAAAATGAATCGGTTTTCTGAGAGCAAAATGAGGGGTATATTGGATCAATTTTGACGGTTAAGAGGGTAAAAATTTAATAGCATGGCTCTTGGAAGCCGGGCTATCAATGGGTACCCGTTACCCGCTACCCGAAACCGGACCCGCTAAATCGGGTCCGGTTTTTGGTCCTAAAGTTGTACCCGTTAGCAACTTAGGACCCGATGGGTAATTACCCGATTGGACCCGAATGTTAACGGGTCCAAACGGGTAATACCCATCGGGTACCCGTTTATTTAACCTTTTGATCATTTTTTTAGCAAAATTATAGGTATTTTTGCTAGTTTCGGCTTTGAATTTTTTGATTTTTGATTTTTTTCTTACATTTAATATTTATTTAGTACATTAATAAAGAAATAATAATAAATTTTTATAAAAATAATTTATATTCAAGTTAAAAAGAGAAAGAAATTAAGATTTTAATAGTTTCTTAATAGTTTTTTTAATACCCAACGGGTATCCGGGACTTTAAATGGGTCCATTTCTGGGCCAACACATTATGGAACCGGACCCGGAACCGTTAGGATCCGGAACCGATGCTGATATGCCGGGTCCGGTTCTGGGCCATGTACTACCCGGGAGGACCTGGACCCGTTGACAGCCCTACTTGGAAGTGCGTCTGGTAACAGAAACCGTGCCACGAACGAGGCTAATACCAATCACCCGGGCCGTGGCCCATATCATTCATGTCAATTGTTACTCTTCCCTCCTCCATACAAATGATGAATGTGCCTTCTTTTTTTTTTTTTGAAACTAGAAACCAAATTTTTAAAATAAAACTAGGCACAATCGTGCTTGATAAGGTTTAACAGGAATGAAGGTGGTTCTCTAAGCCAGGTGCTAGAAAAACCTTCTTTACGGGCATATTTTGCCAATTCATCAAAGACACTCATTCGCTAGTCTATTTTTGTGCACACATGACCAACTCTCAAAAGAAACTAAATAATAAGAAATGTCTTCAACAATGCCTCTATGCTCCCAAGGAACTGCCGCCTCTTCTCCCTGAATTGCTTTCACAAGTGGTAGATAGTCTGTCTCAATGTCGATTCTCCAATATTCCATCTGAATGGCCATTTTGATAGCTTCTAAGACTGCTAGGCACTCCCAGCTTGTTCAGATCCAATCGCTCCATTGATGGTCATACTCCTTGAAGCTAAATGTGCACCTGCAGAATTTCTAAAGATTAGTCCATATCCTCCAAAGAAAAGAGATATGGCGTAACTAAGCATCCGTATTTACTTTAACTCTATCTATGTCGTGGACTCCATTTATGAATTATAGCAATCCTAACTGAATTATTCCTAGGTACCGAAGCTAAATGCATGTCTTTGAAAAAAGTATTTATGCGGTTTAGAGTTTGTTGAGGTGGTTTGTAATTGTTGTTGAAGATCGTCGAACATCTATCCTTCCATGAGATGCCAACATATTATCGCCATTCTTGCAACCAGTTTTTGTCGGGATGATTAAACCAAGTTGCTATCCATTCTTTGGGGCTGCCCCATGACCGATCAGAGATGAGATAACCCGCACCCAACCAAACTTCCTTTGCATATGGACATTGTTGGAGTATATGCATTGTAGTTTCTTTGATGACTTTACACCTACAACACATAACATTTTATTGCATATAACTTCTGCTCATTCTCTCTTTTGAACAAACAATGTCTTTGGCACACTTCCATACAAAGAGTTTTATCCTTGGGATGACATCAATATCCCATATTTTCTTCCAAAGATTGTTTTCGGTAGTTCTTCGTCGAGCTTCCCTCTATGATACTTGTCGTTATAAAGAGTATTGTATGCTGATTTTCTTTGTGAAGTTACCTCCTTTGTTTTAGTCCACATTAGCTTATCCTCACTATTTTGCGGCAATCTCATACTTAATATCTTAGCAGCTGTAATCTGATCAAAAAGTCGAGCGATAATATCATTCTTCCATGCTTTCTCTCATGGTCAATAAGCTCTCGAGACAAAGGTGTAATCTCCATAGTTGTTAGTTGTTGATGAAGGAGAAGGAGGTTCATCCGTGTTAAGCACCCACTTGTCATGCCATATTAGGATTTGCTTTCCATTCCCCACAGACCAAAAACGTATTTGAAGATAAAACCAAAGAAGAACTAATACTCTTCCAAGACCAAGTTGAGTCCGCCTTTTTAGGGGCGTGAAGAGCATTTTGTTTTTTGAAATACTTAGCCTGAATTGAGTTTCCCCATAGGCTATTTTTTATTGTGCAAAGTCTCCGTGCAGACTTAGCTAAGAGAGCTTGATTAAAAAGACGAAGATCTCTAAAATTCAAACCACCATCCGCCATTGTCCGACAGTTTTCGACCACGAAGTTAAGAACAAACCATTTTTCTCCTTCTTATTCCACCAAAACCGCAAAATTTGAAGGGAGTTTATTTTGTTCACGGTATCCTCTCGGTATCTTGAAAGAACTCATTTTATGAACCGGGAGGGTGTTAAGTACATTTTTAACCATTACAGATCGACCTGCTTGTGACTCTATCTTCCCTATCCAATTTGTCAATCTCCTTTGAGTGTTCTCCACCAGAAAATTAAAGGAAAACTTTCTTCTTCTTCTTGAGAAATAATGGTATCCCGAGGTATTTTTCATCCTCAGACATTCTTCTGACATTTAGAATTCCAATGATGTCTTGAACAACATTTGGTGGAATGTTTTTGCTGAGGGAGATACTTGATTTCTGGTAGTTTAGTAATTGTCCTGAACAAGAACTAAAGGACTGTAAAATATTTTGAAGGTTTGGATATCATACAAGTTTGCTTTCACAAATATTAAACAATCGTCGCAAATAGTAAATGGCTTATTGGGGAGCTCTTCTTGCTATTTTTATACCTCTTAACTGCTTAGAGTACTCAGCTGCCACCATAGCTCTCGAAAGTGCTTCCATGGCTATAATGAATAAGTAGGGAGATATTGGATCTCCTTGTCTGATTCCTCTTGATGGGTGGAAAGGGGCACAAGGAGCTCCATTGAGAAGGACTGATATCTCAGTAGTAGAGATGCACTGAAGAATAAGACCACAGAAATGCTCATTAAAACCCATTCTTCTCATCACATGAAGAATGAAATCCCATTCCAGCCTATCAAAGGCTTTTGACATGTCCAGTTTCAAAGCTAAGAAACCATCTCCACCCTTCTTCCTCTTTAGAGTGTGAATAATCTCGTGTGCAAGAGAGATGTTCTCCGATATTAGTCTACCTGGCACATAAGCAGACTGAAGGGGTGAGATAACTTTATGAAGCAAACTTTTCATTCTTCTAGCAATGAGTTTAGATATAAGCTTATAAGTAGTATTACATAAAGCTATTGGCCTGTAATCAGATGGATTACTTGGAATTTTTACTTTAGGAACTAGCATAAGCCTTGTTTGATTGATTTTTTTACTAAGAAAACCACTTCTGAAGAAATCTTGTATCATACCAACAATGTCATCTTTTACCACATCCCATTGAGTTAGATAGAAGCCTGGAGGAAAACCATCTGGTCCGGGGGCCTTCCAAGGATCCATGCTTTTGAGAGTAGCAAGAACTTCAGCCTCAGTAGGAATTGCTGTTAATCTGTCATTTTCTTGTGTGTTTATAACCACCTTGAGATGTTGAAGGAAGTGTTCTTCCAAATCCGGATTTGAAGTAGTGCTGATTTCTTTGAAGTGTTCACTAAGAAGAATTGATAAAGAATCTCTATCCGTGCACCACTCCCCCGTTTTGTCTTGCAAGGAATCTATCCTGTTTCTTGACCTTCTCTTGTTTGCATTTGCATGATGAACCTTTGTATTGGTATCTACGTCCTTGAAGAAAATATCTTTATTCTTTTGCTGCCAGAACTCTTTTTTAATATCTTCCCACTTATGAATTTCAGCTTCCACTTCAAGAATAACACCCGTATTGTCTTGAATAATAGCTGATTTGTGTAGTTTATCAAGCTTTGTATGCAGCATCTTGATATTGGTGTCTATATTTCCAAAACATTCCTTGTTCCAGGTACTGAGAGTCTTTCTTGTAATCTTCACTTTGTGGTTAACATTATGAGCAGAGCTGCCTCTTATGTTATTATTCCACGCTTTGATGATTTGTTCTTTGCAAGAAGAATCTTGAAGCCAGCAAGAGTAAAATTTCCAGTTCCTGTTCATGTTAGTTTCAGAAGGATAACAATTCAAGAAAATAGGTGTATGATCAGATTCCAGTTGGGTTAGATGACAAAGGCTAGAGTCAGGGAAGGTAATAAGCCAGTCATCATTGACCATAGCTCTATCTAACCTTGATTTAATCCTACCAGTTCCATGTTTATTGCTAGTCCAAGTGTAAGGCTTACCATTATAGGTAAGATCTACAAGACCTGCATCATTGATACACTGTATGATAGAAATACTAGTAGAGCAAGAAGCAGCAGAACCTCCTATTCTTTCCGAAGGGTCAAAAGTAACATTTAAGTCTCCTACCAACACCCACGGTTGGTTAATTTCCATACCAAGGTCTCTAATGAAACTCCATTGAGTTTTCTTTTCTTGAGGATTGCAGGAGCCATAAACTAGAGAAAGTAACCATTCGGGTTTAGAAGGGTCATTCCTAACTAAACAATGCATCATGTTTTTAGACGAATGAACAATTTCAAAGTTAAATCCGTCCTTCCATAAGAGAAGAAGACCACCAGATAACCCTATAGATGGTTCATAAGCCGAGTTTGGGAATTTCAATTTTTTAGAGAGCCTAAGCACCTTATTTGTTTTTACTTTAGTTTCTTGAATAAAAATAATGTCAGGATTGTACAGTCTAGACAGATTGTAGATATGATCTCTAGTTTTAGAATCATTAAAACCTTGACAATTCCATGCAATAATTTTCATGATGACTATGTGAGTAAGATAAGAGACAGAAATAAAATTCAAATCGAAAAAGGAATTTTGAACCCAAGTGATTTTGTGAATGAGTTTGGTATATACCTGAGAATAATCTCCGATGCAATCAGTCATGGGTGCAGAAGAATTTGCAGCTGAATTCTCCAACACCATCATAGAAGAATTGTTTTGGGCCATATTAGTAGAATCATTATTCCACCGGGAATTGGGTGGATGGATAAGGATGTTATTTGGGTTCATTGAAGGCTCTTGATTGTTAATGGAGTTTCTGGACCGCTTAACATTCCTTTGATCATCTTCATTAGCTTCTTTCATTTTTTCCTCTTCCATTTCAGAGTTTGGAATGTCATCAACCATTTCCTTGTGAATTTCATTTTCTTCTTCATGGTTCTGTTGGAGCCAAGCTTCATAATCGGCAGTTGATAAACTATCAAGATAGAGGAGACCAGCAGTATGATCGCAGCTATTATCAAGATGGTCAATCACAAAGCACTTCGGACAAACATTCTTTTGCTGTATTTCCCAGTGGTAGCGAATCCAGACATCTTCACCAGAGATAGTTTTCCACCAGCCTCCTCTGTGTAGAGACTTCTGAAGGTCAATTTCAACTTTTGCTTTCACCGTGTTACCTGCACGTGGTCTGCAGTTTCTTGGGTTTGTGGAGATTTTTTTGCCTATAAAATTTATTGCCTCATCAATAACTGCCATATTCATGTGCTCCAGCTTCAGGTACTTGAAATGAAGGCTGAGAATTTGGTGTTGAAACGTATACTCTTGAATCGGGATATCTGAGTAATATTTTTGTACATGAAGGAGAACTCCATCTACAAGCCACGGACCATCAGCAATCACCTCATCACGTTCATCTTCACTGTTAAGTTTGACAAGAATAAGATTGTGACCCATAATTCTTAACTCTTTGTTACGGTATCTACCCCATAAGGAATTAATCTCAGAGTTAACAACTCTCATCTTCATTTTTGATTTTTCCATTAGCTTCCCAAGAATTCCAAAATTCCACTGTCCAACCGCTTGGTTGATAGTTTGAGAGGATCCCACAGTTCTTCTTTGTATTTCTCCAGAGGCAACAATGTTTGCATGTCTCAGTCGTTGAGAAATTTGGTTGATACGATCATTTTGCGGTGCAGACATTTTTGATTTGAGAAGATTATTTTTGACGGTAAGAGTAGGAAGCACTGAACTTTGGATGAAAATTTTTCCCCAACCACACTCAGTTTTTGTACTCATCGAGATTTCAAGATTCGCAATCTTTAACTTTAAGACAATACATTTTTTATTCTTCTTTAAAAGGATGTCGCCATAATACATGCAGAAATCAGTTTCCTTAATTGACTGCTTTAGTAAAAAGTTATCCCCATAGAGCATACGCAACAGACTTTCATTAATTGACTGCTTTAGAAAAAAACTGTCTCCAAAGAGCATGCGCAAAACTCTTTCATTAATCGACTGCTTTAGTATAAAGATGTCCCGCATGCGCATAACACTTTCCTTAATATACGTAAAACAGCTACACTCGGTTTTTATGCACCTCGTTATCTTAAGATTCTCCCTTTTAAAAATATAATTTTTGTATTTAATTGAAAGTAAGGCACCATAAAGCAAGGACAGTTGTTCCTTATTTGACTGCTTTATGAAAGGGATGTTATCATAACACATACACCAATACCTTTCCTTAATTGACTGATTAATTGAATGTTGGTATGGAGGCAAGAATTTTTGAAGATTTGAATATTCCTTTAGCAGTGTACTCTGTTTAGAATTAGAACTTCGATGGATCTTATGGTTTAGGTTAATGATTTTGGAGATGATATTAAAAGCATCATCGGAGATTTTTGAGGTGGATGTGTGTTTGTGAGGATGAAGAAATTCTTCTGAACTACTAATATGGACCATCAACATCAACAAAGTGAAGATGGTTAGCACCACTGCTGGCCGCACCACTGTCGTTTTTTCAGCTGCAAAATTCATGCTGAATACCACCACTGGATACCCACAGACGATTGATCAGAGATCTGCAAGATTAGAAATTCATGTTAGCAACTAAGAATTGAAACTCATGAGAGCATAATAAGAATGAAAACAATGGTTTGTATAATAAAATAGATGTTTGTTTTGAGGACGTAATCAAGATCTTCCAGCTGAGGTTAATAGGGAAGGTCATGCATTTTGTTTCTGTCGGATCTAGGAGTTTTAGTTACTCCATTAACGATTTCTGTGATGTTTGTTTTTTTTCACTATTTCAGAGCCCCTTTCCCAAATCTAGGAGTTTCAATTATTTTTGGATTGAATGTGCCTTCTTTGATAGCTTCAAAAATGGAGTTTCATAAAGCTTAAAATAGGAGTAAGAACCCTCATTTGTAAATGGAATCAATGTAGTAAAAAGCTAACTAGTCTTGTATCGTTCATGTGAAACATATATGAACTTTGAATCTAAAGAAATCATTTTATTACTGATAAAATAAAAAATTTATCTACAAAGTAATTCTTAATTTCTGGGTGGTTTTGTATTCCGTAGAATTGGATAGGTGAATAAGTCTGAAACTAGTTACAAAATAATCATTTTATACGAGAATTTGTTGTAAATTTTGTGGGGCACATGCTGATTTCGTATGAAATTTACCTCTTGATGATAATATTTTGCTATGCTGCCTTTAATGGTGCCTTTCCTGAAAAAAAAAACTTGTTTGGAAAGATGGGATTAAATTGGTAATTTACTGCATTTTACTGCATCTTTGAGAATGAAGGATGGCGAACGAGATCTCTCCAATTTGTGCACACTAACTTGCAGAACCGGCCCTGCCATATAAGCAGGGTAAGCCAAGCTTGAGGCCACACAAAGAAGGAGGCCACAAAAATGAGAATTTCCAAATGATAAAAAAAGGACATTTTGTAAAACTGATACTATTCTTGGGGCTAAATGAAAGAAATAGACTTCAAATGAGCCTATAATAAAATTATAGATTTGTGAGGGACAATTTTTTTTTAGCATTTTACTATTTATAAGCGTTTTATTTAACAAGGGGTGATAGGTGTTTAACACACCTAGATATTTATCTATAATTTATACTTCCTTCGCGAGTTTTCTTGTAAATAATGTATCTTATGTTTACTTTTGAGTTTATCAGGTAATTTGGAGTCTATGTTGCACAGACACGGACACGGGAAACGGTTATGACACAACACGGTTACGGAGACACGTCAAATCTCAAAAAAGCTTGTTACGGCGACACGCTATATATATTACACGTATCATTAAATTGAGATTTTACACTAATGTGCTCAACATAATAATTATTTTTATTTTCAGAATACTTATTTACTAATAAAATAAAATAACTAATGATGAAATTGTGATCACGTTTTTCATAAATAATGTTTATATTTGACAAAAAGACGAATAAATTAGCTTCACATTTAGTTTATTTTGATTTTTCAAACCAAAATTAACCATTTATGGTGTGTCCGGAAGTGTCCGGAAGTGTCCACAAAGTGTTAAATATCGATTTCTATGGGACACATGATGTGACGTGTCCATCGCGTGTCGGGAAGTGTCGTAACCGTGTCGTGTCCGATTATGTGTCCGACACGGTTACGACATATTTCTAGGCGTGTCCGTGCAACATAGTTTGGAGTCTTTGAGAGCAAAAGAAGGAGAAAAGGTATTTTTGGAGCGTAAAAGGCAAAGAGGCCAATTCACATGGGAGCTATATTAACCATTAGTTTTCCATAACTCACAGTTCAGCAAGAGGCGAATGGGTTGTCAGCTATTTGGGACCGACAGGCCATGTGTGAGTTTGTTACCCCTTAAACACTAAAATGGGGTGTCAATATGAATCCCTTTTCATACACAAACCTAAAATTCAGAGAAATATAATTTTGTTCTCATCATTACCTCCTTTGCCTGAAATTGGGAGAAAGCATGGCGGCACGCCGGCACCTCAAAATCAGAGAAAGGGTGATTCAGAAATGAAAATTGTGATTGAGAAGGATTTTGAAAGGAATTGGATGAAGAAGATTATGCTGGGATTAAAATTGAAGATGATTTCCAAGGGTTTGGATCTTTTTTTCTTATCAGGAATAAATGATGAAGAACAATTGTTGTTGTTGTTGAAGAGAGTTAGGTCGACGGAATGAAATTGCTATTGTTGAACTAATGGAAGAATGAGAAGCACTAGAGATGGAGGTTTAGGGTTTGTAGTCGTGAATTAGTGGGAATTTGAGATGAGATTCAATATCTCAGAAGAAGGGTTTTGAATCCGCAGCTGTTGAATCGATTGGAGGTGTTAGGAGATGAATTTGCTGTTAATTTGAAGCTGTGAAGGAGAAGATGAATTTGTTTGTTCCATGGGTGTTAGTGAAACATAGTTGGATATTCAGAGAGATCGTGAAATGAAGAAGTTAGGGTTTTCCATTTCTGTAAAATCAGATGAAGAAATTGAATTCAGGAAGAAGTAAATGGTAATTGCAGCAGCTAATTGGAGTTGTATGGTGATTTGGGTTTCAGCTAATTTGGATGAGCCAGAGAATGGCACTGGTGTTGCAGAGATGGAACTGAAGCTGCAGAATGGAAATGATGGAGTTGGTGGTGATTACAGTTGAGAAGTGTTGCAGCTGAAGTGGTGAATGGTTTGCAGAGTAATGAGCTGCTGCCAGAACAAGGAATGGGAGTGACTGAGAGTTAAACAGGGATACATGGGATTTTTGTTGCTGATGCTGTTGAGCACAAGATGAGCTAATGGTGTTGCAGCTGTGGTGATTGAGTTGAAACTGCAGGAAGAAATTATGAACAATGATGCAGTTGGAGATGGAGCTATAGAGGTGCCGTGTGAAGGAATGAAATGTTGGTGGTAGTCTGGTGAGATTTAGGAGTTGAAATGGGTTTCTGATGGTTGTAATTGAAGAATCATAAGATCAGGAAGGACATGGATGTTGGGCTAGTGTCACTAAAGGAGTTTGTGGTTGCTGTGTGATTGTTTACAGGGTTTTGAGGTTTTTTTGATGATGTTCTGGGTGACTGATTTATGGGTCTGTGATACACAATGGTTGTGCTGGTGATTGGCAGAGATGGTGGAGGAATTGACCTGTGCAGAAAAGCTCTCTTGTTGGTTTGTTGGCTGGATAGCAAGAATTCAGATGGGTTCAGGCAGAGAAATCACTGAGAATTAGAAGATGGAGCGGTGAGCTGTGCTGTTTGGGAATGTAGTAACTGATGCAGTTGGAAGTCGCATCTGGTGAAATGAGTTGCATTGGTGGATGAAGTGCAGGTACTGGAGACAGTGAAGCTGCAGTTCAGTGGGTATTTGCTGTGAATAAGTCATGTAGCAGGTGGTGTTTGAGTCTGTGGAACTGGGAGTTACAGGTGCAGGTAGTGAATTGCAGTTCAAACTGATATGTGAAGCTGGTGATTCTGTATTAGTTATGGGTCGCAGTTCTGGTGAAGTGCAATTAAAAATAATGCAAGACAATAGTGTTAGTGGAATACAAGCCAAGTGTTGCACGTTGTTAGACAGATATCTCCTGATAGAGAGGGCTTTGTGTTTTTTTATGGATGCAGGCATAAGAAGGCAAGTGGCAGTGCAATGTCATCTGAAACGTGTGTCCAGAGTGACTGTTCAGTTCCACGGCCGATCTCAATATCTAGGGAAAGTAACGCGTTGGTTCTGGCCACGCCGCCATCTCCTGCAGTTCGGACCCCAAAAGAACACAACATAACTGACCTACTGTGCGCATCAACCAAACACTAAAAAACCATGAATCAGGTCCCTCTTTCAGAAGGGAATACCTATGGCTCGCAGGTTTACACCGAAGACAAGCGACTTATAGCAATCATACGCACAACCACAACAAGGGGGTTCTCATCAAACGCAACCATGGGTTCTGTGCCAAGATCAACCACAACAAGCACGAGGGCAGCCACATCCATGGGCACAACCAGAAGTCACAAGCTCCCAATATCGCGGCCCAATGTCACCAGCTTGGTGAACCTCATAAAGCACGAGACTCAGCACCAGTAAGTATTTATGACCACATACTCACTTTAGTAATTCAAAAGCGAAAAAATCGAGATCATTACAGAAAATCAATACACACTATGAGTTATTCATTATGGGCCTACAGAGAATATGCGCTTAAATTTTTCCGCGTTAACGATACACATGATTTAGATATTAAGCTACATACATGCTGTGTTCTTGGCTTCTAGTACTATCACGAGCAGCTGCCTGTTCTACCGAAGCGGTAGATGTATATCGACTCCCCTTTGGCATTTACCTCCGTAAGGCTCTGTATAATGAACATGACGCAGTCGACCGCGAATTAGAGCATACTGGATACGGATTTCCTTGAGATTGTAGCTTCGTGTCACAACGTCGTACTGACATATCATTGCAAATCTTTTGCCTATTGCTGAACGTAAAGTCGAGTGAATAATATTCTGCCTAACAGTTAAGGTGGTGGGGGGGGAGTAGTGACTCCTGATCTTCCTCCCCAAACCCCATGCTATGTTACTCGAGCGATATGTGTTTAATACTTTGTTGAAGAATGAATAGACCGAAGAATTGTGGCACACACCATGCTTCCGATATTGTCGCTCCCAAAACCCAACATTGTCTCCCGAAACAGCATCAATCCAGAGCACTTCCAACGATCCTCTTATCCTGCGAAGCTTGTTCTCTTCGAATGGATCGCCATAGCAGTCCAACGGGTTAAGTGGGCCATTTATCATCCACAACCCGTGGATTGTTAACTCAGGTTTTAAGTTGATGGAGCTACATATTTGACGGTGTTCACAAACCGTGAAACCCCACTGTAAGGCTAAGATGAACTGTGGTGCTGGTGGTGGTGGTGGAGGAGGAGGAGGAGGTGGAGGAGAGGCTCTTATGTTGGGACCGATATAAGTTTGTATATTACCTTGTTGTTGAATGTGTATCCTCGCAACCTGAGATGCAAAACATACGAAAAAAATAACGCCGAGTATCCTAGGCATAGGTGGTAATCTTGGAACACTACAGGAAGTCTTCATGTGCCTGATTTGATGATAATGATGATGATGATGAACAATGCAAGAAAGGGAGAGAGAAAGAGATCTCTGTCAATAAAGAAGTTGAAGAACTTCAGATTTAACCAATAAATCCCTTCGAGTTTTCTTGTTCGTGATCGATGAATGAAAGAATCAAGAAAAGGAGGGGGAAGAAGATGAAGAACTACAGATTAAACACTTTCTGTTATGAGTTTTACTGTTCGTGGTCGATGAATGAAAGAATCAAGAAAAGGAGGGGGAAGAAGATGAAGAACTACACATTAAACATTTTCTGTTTTGAGTTTTATTGTTCGATGAATGAAAGAATCAAGAAAAAGAGGGGGAAGAAGATGAAGAACTACAGATTAAACACTTTCTGTTATGAGTTTTACTGTTCGTGATCGATGAATGAAAGAAGCAAGAAAAGGAGGAGGGAAAAAGAAGAATTATCTAAACTAATTTCAAAAACTCACTCGGGATATATAGTTCTTATCTGAGTGTTGCCCATAACACATTGTATTCGGTGTTTCCTAACCGGAAACCAAGGTTTTATCTATCTGAATAGGAAGTAGCATCGGGTTGTTCTAAGTTCGTCTATTGTACTTAGTTGGTGCAAAGGAAAGGCTTTATTATGATATAGTAAATCGAGAGATTCGAACAGCCGACCGACTTCTAATCCAAAACGAGTTGATACGTTCACTCAAAGCATTTTTACTAAGAATCGTATTATTTCCCGTTGACTTACAAGTTTGACCAAGTTGGCGGAGCAAAATCTGTGAAAAAATTCGGGACAATACCAAAACGAGTTGAATCGTTCACTCAAAGTGTTTTTCACTAAGAATCGACTTACGAGTTTGACCAAGTTGGCAGAGGAAATCTGTGAAAAAATTTGGACAAGTTGGCAGACAAAAATCTGGGAAAAAATTATTGGCATCAGTTCTGCGGGAGTCTACGCTCTACCAGTGTACCAACTCGTCTGCTGGTGATAATAATCAAACATATATACACGCTCTACCAGTGTACCAACTCGTCTGCTCGTGATAATAATCAAACATATATACAGTAAAAACCCATATATTGATACCCCATATATTAATAAACTCTATATATTAATAAAAAATCATGATCCCAACTTGGGTCAGTTGTAAATAGTAATAAATTCCACATTTTAATATTAATAGATTTTTCTAGTCATTAGGAATTTACCTTCATATATTAATATAATTTACATAATCGGAAAATTATAGATCTTCTTACATCAAAATTTAAGATAAAGAAAAATATGTATATATAGTTGTCTGAGAAAATGATGTAAGGTTTTGGATTATTATCGCCTCTTTTGATTTGCGTATGCGTAAGACCTCGTTACTATATTCACATTCTTGTTGAATCAAAAATACTTCCAGCTTGTCGAGCATGTTTAAAGCTTCTTGGCGAGCAATTTTTTTTTTGGGTATACCTTCCTATATTAATAAACTCCATATATTAATGATTTTGTGAAGTCCCAAGGCTTGGAGTTTTTACTGTACTTGTGTCAAAAAAAAAAAAAAAAAAACTCAAAGATATATACTACTTATCCCATCGAAGGACAACATTTTGAGATGCTTTAGAAGTATTAAAGAAAAATGGATTTTTTTTATATATTTTGAAATAATAAAGAAACAAATAATAATTTCAACCGATCTTAAAAATCAATAGGATCATACAAAACTTTGGTTGGCAGCATAGCAACAAGCTGAGCACCAACACCCTTTTGAATAACAACCCCTAATTTATATAATTTTTTTTTTACCTACACCACAACTGACATCATAACTAACTAGACAATTTTTCAACCTCTTAAAAAAACACAAAATATCATCACCAAGTTCCCCAAAGTGGAAAATTCTAGGACACCCAAGCCATACTCATGAGAAGCACATTGATCCAAGTATTTTTTTATATTTGCGCATTACAGCATTGGAAATATCTTGACCGGGGGTAAAAGCACGAACGCCTTCGCCTGTGAAGGGAGACACACCAGTAACATTCATACAAAAATCTTGGTCATTCTCCCAGTTAAGAACAAGAATATCAGCAGGTCGCAAGTCTCTATTATCATCAGAAAAAAAAAATCCAAGGGAGACTTCTTTGCGTGCAGGCACACCAGCTTTGTAACAGATATCAACAATTACATCGCGTATCAGGTCATGTCGAAATTTGAGCCCAACATCTTTGGCACAATGAAGAGCGTGATCACCAAAAATATCCATGGGCCTATTGCAATTGGAGCATAAGCCACCTTTCGCAAAAAGAGGGATACCCAGTAGCAAACAACAACTCGAAATTGTCTTGGACCAAGGCATTGATTCAGACCACTAATGGTTACGGATAAAAGATAATCTTGAGCATGCTTAATACGATTACACTACCACAAAATGGAGTCTCTTTCAGACATTACAAATTGGACGGGTATTTCCTTCTTAACTGCGTCAAAATAAGTGACTTCCATGGAGTGCATAGAAGGGGGGCAGTATCATCAATGCAATAGTTAAAAGGTAATCCACACACCTGGATAAATTTTTGAAGAGCCGACTGATAAGCAAAACCTTGTCCGAAGAGAATAAGTTACCAAGAATCACCTTTGTACCGAAACCGTCTGACTCTGGGAAGCAAGGTAGCAATAGTTATGGGTGTCTTCCATAGTGTAGATGCTAAGGCCACCTTCCTTGATAGAGGGAGTAGCTATAAGCTGTTGCGACGGGACAAACCCGCACCATCGCTTGTTAAAAGCCTCAAGTACTGAAATAAATGATCATCAAACAATTCAGTGGCTTGTTGTGGAGCTTCAGGGTTGGTAGTACGCATAGCAAAGTACAGTCTAGAAACACCGGTGTAGTTTCCAAGCAATAACATCTCACTCTGAGTGTCTTTGAGTTTTTTGATGACAGACATTAGCTGAATAGTCTTGTGAACTCTAGCCAGTGCCATATCACTAATAAAATTTAAATACAAACTCACTTGCCCCCCCCCCCCCCATAAGAGTTTAACCTTGTTAGTAGGTCTGCCAATATCTCGAGGAAAAACATCATCATCATAACTTCTAGGATCAATGGTAGGCCAAAAGACCTCCATTTTCTTTATATTAAAATGCAATCCTTTGCATGGGCCCATAGATTCTATAATCCTCAAATATTTGGACACCTCAAGAGTGTCACCAATAATTGTCCCATCATCAACGTACCATGCATGTAAATCAAGTTGGCACTGATATGCAATGGTTTTCACAAGCGGATGAAGTGTCAAGGCAAACAACAATGGACCGAGTGGGTCCCCTTGTTAAACACCAAGTGCGGAGGAAAATATATATTGATCATTATAAAGTCTAGCATGCCTACTATAGGAAAATTCTACCCAACGTGAATTACCTGGACAATGGAGTCGAACTTCCTTAATAAGGTGAGACCGTCTTACCAAATTGAACGCATTTGAAAAGTCAACAAGCAGCATTGACATATTGGAGGACTGGCCTTTCAACTCTATCAAACTATTTACAACGTGTAAAATACTCTCACCTCCAAAAGGCATACCAATACCAAATTGAGGATCTCCCATATAAGAAGTCGTGGCCTTGCCAACGGAGAAAGAAGCTATCTTAGATACCAACCTAAGCCAAATGGTACCAACATATATGGGACTAAGACCACCACCCCCACCCCCACCCGGATTCATTAATGGCATTAGGGGTGCACTAGAAATGAACTTACCTAACCCACTGGGGCATTTTCCTGCCAACCATAAATTGACAACCCCTGTGATGGAAGATACCAACTCGTCCTCTACTGCTGCCGCCACACCACTTAAGCCATCCATTAAATGTTGTGCACGAAAACTGTCTCGACCACAAGAAGTTCCTTCGGGAAAACTCTTGATAGCGCCAAGTACAGCCTTGGAATCAACCACAATTGAATCAACACCAACTGTTTCTGGTGGAATAAAAGGGGGTGGAGCTTTTAGATGTTTCATTTGTAATTCAGCTAAGGTGGACTCATTGAGAGGAGAAATACCACTGGAAGATAACACACGGATATCCGCTAAAAAATGCCCTCTACTCATCTTCTTCCTACACGCAGTCAAGTTGTCTCCGTCACGCTTCTTCATTGGATGTTTACGAGGCTCTTGGACAGGATGTTGAAACAGTCTTCGCATCAAAGATAAACAACCGGTATAATCTTTCCAGTCCAAAAGATCTTGGTTAATGCCAAAAATCTGTAGCTTCCTCCTCATACCAGATTGTTCCTCTGCGGAACACTTGGACACATACACCTACAATGTACTGATGGGGAGAAGAAGAATCTTAATCCAAGATGAAAGTTCGGTTGGACTGTACAAGACTTGGTCGAGGCAAAACTTGAGAGTTATCGAGAAACCCATCTTGCATTGATGAGGGATGAAAGATACAGTCGTGAAACGCCCTTGAAAGGAAAAGTTTAACAACTCCAAGGTAAGTTCAGTAACTTTAGTCCCTTCTGCAACGTTATCACTAACTGCAAAACCTCATTGACTGCAACAGGCGCAATGGAAAAATCATCTGGTTTAGGCAAACCATAAATAAGATCCGTGGAAGTTCCATTTGAAGGCCCGAGAACAACATCACCATGAACAACACCCCACCTTACATTTTTAGGGTAGTCTCCAAGCATGAAACTGCATATATTTTCCGCAGATCCACATACGAAGGTGTTGATGGTGGTTTTTAGCTTAGGGTTTAAATCGTAAAATACTAAACCCTAGCAGACAGTGATGTTACAACATTTAAAGTAACAAGAATTTACGAGGCACATTTACTGAAACCTTTAATGTGTCTCAAAATAATTACCGGGGTATCTTTTTCGAATTAGGGTTATGACAAACCAAACCTTAATTCCCACGTGTGCCAATGACAAATCATGCCAGCCACACCAATCGCGCCAAAGCATGCCAGCCATGCTAGCCGCACCTTTGTTCCAATGGAAAATCATGTCAGCCCCACCAACCATGCTAAAGCATGCCAACCATACTCTCCGCACCTCTGTGCCAACGGCAAATCCTGCCAGCCACACCAACCGCACCAAATCATGCCAACCATGCTAGCCGCACCTCTGTGCCAATGGAAAATCATGTCATCCACACCAACCGCGCCAAAGCATGTCATCCATGCTAGCCGCACCTCTGTGCCAATGGAAAATCATGCCAGCCACACCCACCGCGCCAAAGCATGCCAACCATGCTAGCCGCACCTTTGTGCCAATGGAAAATCATTTCATCCCACCAATCGCACCAAATCATGCCAACCATGCTAGCCGCACCACTAGGCCAATTAAAAATCATGCTAGCCACACCAACCGCGCCAAAGCATGCCAAACATGCTAGCCGCACCTCTGTGCCAATGGAAAATCATGTCAGCCACACCAACCGCGCCAAAGCATGCCAACCATGCTAGACGCACCTCTGTGCCAATGGCAAATCATGCCAGCCACACCAACCGCGCCAAAGCATTCCTACCATGCTAGTCGCACCTCCGTGCCAATGGAAAATCATGCCAGCAACACCTACCTCGCCATGGCCCCATGCCACGCCACCATACTGGCCTTTACTACGCGGCTATCAAAACGAAGGCGTGCAATAATCAACGGTTGCCCTTCAATCCCAGAAGCAAATCCTGGACGTCTAATGTTACCAAACGACCTTTTCCCCAAAACCCTAGCTTGGTCACTCACCTAGCCCAAGTTAGCCACGCCATGCACCTATGGCAAACCCTTGGCCCCACATTTCAAGACAAAACCGCACTTATCCCAAGCTAGTCACGCCATTTGCCTATGGAAAACCCTTGGCCCCACATGCCAAGCCAAAACCGCAGCTAGCCCAAGCTAGCCACGCCATACGCCTATGGAAAACCCTTGGCCCCACATGTCAGGCCAAAACCGCACCTAGCCCAAGCTAGCCGCGACATGACAAACGCACTATGCCTTGGCCCTAGCCACGTCATGCGCCCATGGAAAACCCATGGCCCCACATGCCAATCCAAACCAAACTTAACCAAGCTAGTCGCGCCATGCCAAACGCACTTTGCCTTGGCCCTAGCCATGCTAGTCACATCATGCCAAGCCAAACGCCCTTGCCTTGGCCCTAGCCATGACATACGCCCATGGCAAACCCTTGGCCCCACATGCGATCCAAAATCACACCTAGCCCAAGCTAGTCGCGCCATGTGCCTATGGAAAACCCTTGGCCCCACATGCCAAGCAAAAACCGCACCTAGACCAATCTAGCCATGCCATGCGCCTATGGCAAACCCTTGGCCCCTGGTTCCAAGATAAAACCGCACCTAGCCCAAGTTAGTCGCTCCATGCCAAACGCACTCTGCCTTGGCCCTAGCCACTCCATGCGCCCATGGAAAACCCTTGGCCCCACATGCCAATCCAAACCAAACCTAGCCAAGCTAGCCGTGTCATGCCAAACGCACATTGCCTTGGCCCTAGCCATGCTAGTCACATCATGCCAAGCAAAACGCCCTTGCCTTGGCCCTAGCCATGCCATACGCCCATGGCAAACCCTTGGCCCCACATTCCAAGCCAGAATCGCACTTAGACAAAGCTAGCCACGCCCAAGGCGAACCCTTGGCCCCACATTCCAAGCCTAAACACACCCTAGCTGCGCCACCCTGTTGTCCTTCCCTACGCGGCCACCAAAACGATTGCGTGCAACAATCAAAGGTTTCCCTTCAATCCTAGGAGCAAATCCTAGCCATCCAAGGTTACCAGACGACACATGGTAACCTTTGGCCCGAAAACCTAGGTTTGGCCACGCCAAACCATGCCATACCAACGACATGCCAACCTAGTCGCGCCACCTGTTGGCCTTCCATATGCGGCCATCAAAATGAAGGCGTGCAACAATCAACGGTTGCCTTTCAATCCCAGGAGCAAATCCTAGCCATCCAAGGTTACCAGACGACGCATGGTAACCTTTGGTCCGAAAACCTATGTTTGGCCACGCCAACCTTGCCATGCCAACGGCATGCCAACCTAGACGCACCACCACGTTGGCCCTCACTACACGGCTACCAAAACGAAGGCGTACAACGATCAACGGTTGCCCCTCATCTCAAGATGCAAAATCTCGACCGTCGAAGGTCACCAGGCTAGCAAGTTTCCCGAGATTGAATTTTCGAGCCACAACAACATGCTACATGTTTTCTAAAAACATTCGATATATCAACACAAACCACGCCACCTCTTTGCCCCTCGAGCCAAGGCGTCCACTTGCATCGCCTTCCAAGACCGCACCCCCTTTGCCTTGGAGATGTAAGACCAGACCAAGCCGATAACTTTCATCTCACCACTCCATGGTCTGCATTCCCAGTACAACTTACGCAGGGCCGCTAACACGGGAAGCTAAAACTCTCTTTACCACTCAAAAAGGTTACTAGGATTCTCCTGACTATCTTTGAAATGATTTACACCTCGATTCCGTCCTTGTATGTCACCATCATATGCTTACTTCGCAACAAGGCACCTGTTCCGAGCTAAGCATGGGACTTAATATTGATGGTAGTTTTTAGCTAAGGGTTAAAATGGTAAAACACTAAACCCTAGCAGACAGTGATGACACAACATTTAAAGTAACAAGCATTTACTAGGCACATTTACTGAAACCTTAAATGTGTCTCTAAATAATTATCGCGGTATATTTTTCGAATTACGGTTACGGCAAGCCAAACACTAATTCGCAAGTGTGCCAATGGAAAATCATGCCAACCACACCAACTGCGCCAAAGCATGCCACCCATGCTAGATGCACCTATGGGCCAATAGCAAATCATGCCATCCACACCAACCGATCCAAAGCATGCCAACCATGCTAGCCGCACCTCTGTGCCAATGGAAAATCATTCCAGCCACACCAACCATGCCTCTGTGCCAATGGAAAATCATGTCCGCCACACCAACCGCGCCAAAGCATGCCAACCATGCTAGACGCACCTCTGTGCCAATGGCAAATCATGCCAGCCACACCAACCGCGCCAAAGCATGCCTACCATGCTAGTCGCACCTCCGTGCCAATGGAAAATCATGCCATCCACACCTACCTCGCCATGGCCCCATGCCACGCCACCATACTGGCCTTTACTACGCGGCTATCAAAACGAAGGCGTGCAATAATCAACGGTTGCCCTTCAATCCCAGAAGCAAATCATGGACGTCTAATGTTACCAAATGACCTTTTCCCCAAAACCCTAGCTTGGTCACTCACCTAGCCCAAGCTAGTCACGCCATGCACCTATGGCAAACCCTTGGCCCCACATTTCAAGACAAAACCGCACTTATCCCAAGCTAGTCACGCCATTTGCCTATGGAAAACCCTTGGCCCCACATGCCAAGCCAAAACCGCAGCTAGCCCAAGCTAGCCACGCCATGCGCCTATGGAAAACCCTTGGCCCCACATGTCAGGCCAAAACCGCACCTAGCCCAAGCTAGCCGCGACATGACAAACGCACTATGCCTTGGCCCTAGCCACGTCATGCGCCCATGGAAAACCCTTGGCCCCACATGCCAATCCAAACCAAACTTAGCCAAGCTAGTCGCGCCATGCCAAACGCACTTTGCCTTGGCCCTAGCCATGCTAGTCACATCATGCCAAGCCAAACGCCCTTGCCTTGGCCCTAGCCATGACATACGCCCATGGCAAACCCTTGGCCCCACATGCGAGCCAAAATCACACCTACCCCAAGCTAGTCGCGCCATGTGCCTATGGGAAACCCTTGGCCCCACATGCCAAGCAAAAACCGCACCTAGACCAATCTAGCCATGCCATGCGCCTATGGCAAACCCTTGGCCCCTGGTTCCAAGCTAAAACCGCACCTAGCCCAAGTTAGTCGCTCCATGCCAAACGCACTCTACCTTGTCCCTAGCCACTCCATGCGCCCATGGCAAACCCTTGGCCCCACATGCCAATCCAAACCAAACCTAGCCAAGCTAGCCGTGTCATGCCAAACGCACATTGCCTTGGCCCTAGCCATGCTAGTCACATCATGCCAAGCCAAACGCCCTTGCCTTGGCCCTAGCCATGCCATACGCCCATGGCAAACCCTTGGCCCCACATTCCAAGCCAGAATCGCACTTAGACAAAGCTAGCCACGCCCAAGGCGAACCCTTGGCCCCACATTCCAAGCCTAAACACACCCTAGCTGCGCCACCCTGTTCTCCTTCCCTACGCGGCCACCAAAACGATTGCGTACAACAATCAAAGGTTGCCCTTCAATCCTAGGAGCAAATCCTAGCCATCCAAGGTTACCAGACGACACATGGTTACCTTTGGCCCGAAAACCTAGGTTTGGCCACGCCAAACCATGCAATACCAACGACATGCCAACCTAGTCGCGCCACCTGTTGGCCTTCCATATGCGGCCATCAAAATGAAGGCGTGCAACAATCAACGGTTGCCTTTCAATCCCAGGAGCAAATCCTAGCCATCCAAGGTTACCAGACGACGCATGGTAACCTTTGGTCCGAAAACCTATGTTTGGCCACGCCAACCTTGCCATGCCAACCTAGCCGCACCACCACGTTGGCCCTCACTACACGGCTACCAAAACGAAGGCGTACAACGATCAACGGTTTCCCCTCATCTCAAGATGCAAAATCTCGACCGTCGAAGGTCACTAGGCTAGCAAGTTTCCCGAGATTGACTTTCCGAGCCACAACAACATGCTACATGTTTTCTAAAAACATTCGATATATCAACACAAACCACGCCACCTCTTTGCCCCTCGAGCCAAGGCGTCCACTTGCATCGCCTTCCAAGACCGCACCCCCTTTGCCTTGGAGATGTAAGACCAGACCAAGCCGGTAACTTTCATCTCACCACTCCATGGTCTGCATTCCCAGTACAACTTACGCAGGGACGCTAACACGGGAAGCTAAAACTCTCTTTACCACTCAAAAAGTTTAGTAGGATTCTCCTGACTATCTTTGAAATGATTTACACCTCGATTCCGTCCTTGTCTGTCACCATCATATGCTTACTTCGCAACAAGGCACCTGTTCCGAGCTAAGCATGGGACTTAATATTGATGGTAGTTTTTAGCTAAGGGTTAAAATGGTAAAACACTAAACCCTAGCAGACAGTGATGACACAACATTTAAAGTAACAAGCATTTACTAGGCACATTTACTGAAACCTTAAATGTGTCTCTAAATAATTACCGCGGTATATTTTTCAAATTACGGTTACGGCAAGCCAAACACTAATTCGCAAGTGTGCCAATGGAAAATCATGCCAACCACACCAACCGCGCCAAAGCATGCCACCCATGCTAGATGCACCTATGGGCCAATAGCAAATCATGCCATCCACACCAACCGAGCCAAAGCATGCCAACCATGCTAGCCGCACCTCTGTGCCAATGGAAAATCATTCCAGCCACACCAACCACGCCAAAGCATGCGAACCATGCTAGCCGCACCTATGTGCCAATGGTAAATCATGCCAGCCACACCAACCGCGCCAAAGCATTCCAACCATGCTAGCCGCACGTCTGCGCCAATGGAAAATTATGGCAGTCACACCAACCGCGCCAAAGCATGCCAGCCATGCTAGTCGCACCTCTGTGCCAATGGAAAATAATGCCAGCCACACCAACCGTGACAAAGCATGCCAACCATGATAGCCGCACCTCTATGCCAATGAAAAATCATGTCAGCCACACCAACCGCGCCAAAGCATGCCAACCATGCTAGCCGCACCTCAGTGCCCATGGCAAATCATGCCAGCTATACCCACCGCGCCAAAGCATGCCAACCATGCTAGCTGCACCTCCGTGCCAATGGCAAATCATGCCAGCCACACCTACCGCGCCATGCCAAACGCACCTCTCCATGGCCCCATTTCGCGCCGCCATACTGTACTTTACTACGCGGCTATCAAAACGAAGGCGTGTAATAATCAACGGTTTCCCTTCAATCCCATGAGCAAATCCTGGCCATCTAAGGTTACCAAACGACCTTTTCCCAAAAACCCTAGATTAGTCACGCATCTAGCCAAATCTAGCCACGCCATGCGCCTATGGCAAACCCTTGGCCCCACATGCCAAGCCAACCGCACCTAGCCCAAGCTAGTCATGCCATGTGCCTATGGAAAACCCTTGGCCCCATATGCCAAGACAAAACCGCAGATAGACCAAGCTAGCCACGCCATGCGCCTATGACAAACCCTTGGCCCCACATGCCAAGCCAAAACCGCACCTAGCCCAAGCTAGTCGCGTCATGCCAAACACACTCTGCCTTGTCCCTAGCCACGCCATGCGCCCATGCAAATCCCTTGGCCCCACATGCCAAGCCAAACCAAACCTAGACAAGCTAGCCGCGTCATTCCAAACGCACTTTTCCTTGGACCTAGCCATGCTAGTCACATCATGCCAAGCTAAACGCCCTTTCCTTGGCCCTAGCCACGCCATACGCCCATGGAAAGCCCTTGGCCCCACATGCCAAGCCAAAATCGCACCTATCCAAAGCTAGCCACGCCCAAAGCCAGCCCTTAGCCCCACATGCCAAGCCTAACCGCACCCTAGCCGCGCCACACTGTTGGCCTTCCTTACGCGGCCACCAAAATGAAGGCGTGCAACAATCAACGGTTGCTCTTCAATCCCAGGAGCAAATCCTAGCCATCCAAGGTTACCAGATGACACATGGTAACCTTTGGCCCGAAAACCTAAGTTTGGCCACGCCGAATCATGCCATACCAACGGCATGCCAACCTAGTCGCGCCACCTATTAGCCTTCCCTACGCGGCTACCAAAATGAAGGTGTGCAACAATCAACAGTTTCCCTTCAATCCCAGGATCAAATCCTAGCCATCCAAGGTTACCAGATGACACATGGTAAACTTTGTCCCTAAAACCTAAGTTTGGCCACGCCAAACCATGCCATGCCAACGGCATGCCAACCTAGCCACGCCACCACGTTGGAACTCACTACGCGGCTACCAAAACTAAGGCGTGCAACGATCAACGGTTTCCCCTCCTCTCAAGAAGCAAAATCTCGACCGTCGAAGGTCACCAGGATAGCAAGTTTCCAGAGCTTGACTTTTCGAGCCACAACAACATGCTACATGTTTTACAAAAACATTCGAGACATCAAAACAAACTGGGGGATCTTCTTTGTGTATTGGTTTGGCGGTTTACAGCGTGCGGCGTACACTACGCCCATCATAAGGAAGTGTCATAAGGGTGATGCGGTTAGTAAATACGGGAAGTTATGTGTGAAACGTTCGTGGGACATAAAGCACATGCGTTAACAAATTTATGGGACATCAATTCCATAACGTTAGCAGTTTCATGAAAACCAGTTTCATGCGTTAACCACTTTATGGAACATCAATTCCATGCATACGTTTACCACCTCCTCCCATTTACTTCCCCACTCCTTAATGAGACCAGGGTACGCTTTTACTCCGACTTGTATAAATAGGTCTTACCTATTTCTATTGAACAACAAGTTCATACGGGAGATACAACACTCAGAAATACTTACTTGATAGCTCACCTTGTTAGGTCTCTCACTTTTCTGATAACAAGTTGTAGTAACCCAACTACTCTTCCAGAATCAATTATTCTGGTCTCACCACTTTCCTTGCTTCCCTCCCTAAAACCAACCTATTCTCCTCCACTTTGTGACCGAAGCAAGTCTGGAACGGAAATTTCTTGGTTTAGGCCGGACTTGTACAGATTGATCTCTCGAATCTAAAGTACTCCCTTGCAGTACATTGTTTAGGGTTTCAATTGTTTCTCACCTACACACCCGCAATTACCGAAATCAGCAGAAACCATTTTCACCTACAAACAGAAGGTGACATAGAGCTTTCCCCCAAGCCTGGTATACCATAGAGTTCGTGGAAATTAGTTCTCTGAAAACATCCATGTTGTCTTCGTTGAAGAGATGTCTGTCCTGAAAATTCCACAGAAACGACCCTTTAACATACCCCCTCTCGTTAATACCATCACCACATCCATCAAAACCGTTAAAGGGGCAATGAAAATACCCTGCATTACTAACATCCACCAAGATAGGGGGAAGAAGATAATGAAACATCCAGCGAAACTTGAGGTACTACATCAGAAGAATCCTTCTGAATCCACGAGGAATAAAGCCTGGTTTTTCTAGGCATTAAGAGGAAGATAAACCCTAACCAGACTGTATAAACCCTAAAAAGAAACAAAAGATGAAAATACACGAAAAGCAAGAAAAAGGTTATTGCAAGAAAGGAAAAGCAAAAGAGAAAACGAAAATCAAAAGGGGATCAAAATCATGAAGAAAAAGAAAAATGCAAATGATTCTGGTGAATATCTCTGGTCTTCGGTCGCCAGAGTAAACTCCGGAGCCATAATACAATTAGGAAGAAAATGCCGGAGTCATATATTTTCATTTACTTTTCGCATATTATGAATTTCTCATATTAATTTTTGCGTTGGATGACTCAATTACATTGAGGACAATGTAATGTTTAAGTATTGAACTCTTGATGACTTTTTGCTCCCATTCCATTATCTCTCTGTATTAGGAAAAATAAATGGTATATATTTATATATAAATTAATTTCTAGAGGTATTAAAAAAATTGGCTATGAATCTTTGATTCACGATTCAATATACGATTCGATTCTAAAAAATGAAAAACGATTCACGATTTAAAAACCTTGTATCGGAGCATGTTGTTCAACCACGGAGCTAGGCGGCTAGCTGGTTATTAATTTCATACATTTCTTGTTCATAATCTATAATTTGATAGAATTGTTTCTTGTGAAAGAATTATTCTGAAGCAGCAGAGATTAGTCTAGTTAGATGGAAGTGGAACCACTACAAGAAACTTAATATATTGCAGCATCCAATGATTATGGCAAAAAACCCTACTAATATCACGAGAACCTATGTAGCAAGAAGTCTATTGCTGCACCCAATCTTTATTAGCGCAGCAAGAGATTATGCTTTTTTTCCACACTCGTTTCATATTGTTGCTACAGCTATGTGACAAAAATTTTATTTTGCAGCAGTAAATTATAATTTTTAGCTGCAGCTAAAAAGTATTGTGGCTAAGAATTCACTTTGCAACACCTATATTGAAGGTGTGGAAATATATGGTGTACCAATAGCTATACTTTCTTTTAGTAAAAGTATAGCTATATAATTTCTTGTGTGAAAGTATAGCTATGTAGCAAAAAGTCTATTGATTGGGTGCAGCAAGAGATTATGATTTTTTGCCACACTCTTTTTATATTGTTGCTACAGCTACGTGACAAAAGTTTTATTTTGCAGCAGTAAATTATAACTTTTAGCTACAGCTAAAAAGTAATGTGGTTAGAAATTCACTTTTGCAACACCTATATTACTACTTTTGTTAACTAAGTTAGTAACATTACCAGTAAACTCGGACTTTTGTATCATTGTATATGACTATATGTCATGCCACTAACTTGGGCACCATACAATGACATAGAGTAGGAATTTCTAAGTGATCTTTCTGGTTAAAGCAAGAAAAAAGTTATTGAGCATCAAAGTAAATGAACATGGTAAAATGAATATATTTTGAACGACCAAATTATTTTGGGCCATCAAAATACCAGCCCAAAGTAGCCTAACATTTATTTCCACCTTTGCAAGAACACAACTTGACGGGCGGTTGAATCCCACCAGAAAGAGTAGAGATGGAATGCAATGTGATGGAATGCAATGTGATGGATGAGATATGAACCAGAAAGAGTATTGCGTATACCATGGTAAGAAAATTATCAAAGAATACTAACTTAAAGACATGTAATTTCATGTTGAAGGAACGAACGACCATAAACAGCGCTAACTGCATACATATTTCAAGCGCAAACAGCTCCAATAAGAGTCTTGAGAAAAAGAAAAAATAATAATTAGAGCATCAAACACTCGCAAGTGACTCGATATAATGGTAAAGATGACCCCATGCACCTCCAATAGGAGCATCGAGAAAAAAAAACATCCCCGGGAAAGTATGGATTTTGGTAACACTCATTTCTTTAAGATCATAAGATATAACCTCCTTCCCAGCTACGACCACTACCAGCTTTGCCAATGATTCTGCTTTTTCGTCTTCCTCGAGAAACACTATAGTTCTCCAGAAAATTTTCAGATCGAGAAATGGACCATCTCTCCCCGGATACATAGTGAGAAGACTTTGCAGGTCAAGCTTGTGTACAAGTTTCCACCCAGAATAATCAATCTCCATCTTCAAAATGTCGTAATGGGTATCCCATGGTTTGAGATGCTCTATAAGATACAAATGACCACCACACTCCCCGAAATACATAACTTTCGACGTCTGCTCATCAGAATCAGGCGAAGCTGGCAACGGCTTAACTAGTTCTTGACCGATATCAAAATACATTGGGGACTCGGCATTCACAAATTCTCCGGTCGCAACCCAGTGCAAGCAACCATTCCAGTAGACACCAGACCTTGAGAAACTCATAGCATGCCCATTAATGGTAGAATTGAGCTTCCTCCAGGAGTTTGTTTTTGACGAGTATATTTCAAGAAAATGCTTATTTTCAATGTCTTCATCCCAATCCCCGACATTAGAAAGCATTGGTTCGTATCTCCAGATACAGATAACTTGATAGTCGATGGACTTAATCGGATCAAAAGCTAAACTGATACTGCGAACCATGATGCAATAACCTTCTCGTTCATCTCTGAGAGGTGACGGTGGAAGACATCTGCATCGTCTCGTGGTTGGATTGTAAATGTATGTTTTATATGTACACACATCCAGTGGGTACTCCATATTATCAAATACAGTCCGTCTATTGCAACATAAAAGACCATTACAAGATTGAACAACTTGGACGCCAAACTCCTCCACCGAGTCATAAATACCTGGTTCTGGATCATTAACAGGATCAAATATCCGAGGGATTTTAATATCACCGCCATCAGTAAAAACCACCGCCTTCTCCTTCTTTCCTTCATATCTTTGTTCATATTTACTGCCACCATCAAGAAGGAGAAAATGGTAGAAATATTCGTAAGCATACTTTGTAGGAGTACTAGCGTTTCTTTCAAGAAAATATCCAGTGGTTTTAGGATTGAGTCGTCGAAAGTGAGTAACAGCAAAATTTGGGTCAGAGATGATAGAAAACCATCTTTTAGATACTGACTTAAAAACAAGGAGTGATTTCACTGGTAGGCATGTCAAAATAAGTGTTAACAGATCAACGTCACCAATTACTTTATCTATAACAGAAGAAGATGATTGAGCAGTTGATGAAGATGAAGACTTAAAAATCTTAGAAATCCTCATCCTCGGATTTCCAAGTTTTGGAGGTTGTTCTAGCAATCACCAATTACTTTATCTATAACAGAAGAAGATGAAGACTTGAGACTTAAAACATCTTAGAAATCCTCAACCTCGAATTTCAAAGTTTTGGAGGTTGTTCTAGCACGCTGTGCCTATATTTATAGTGCATGACCACTTTGGTAAGAGGTAGAAAAATACCAAACAGAATACAATTCCTACCCTAATTAGGCTACCTATTAGGCTGTGTTTTTGGTAAGAGGTAGAAAAATTCCAAACAAAATACAATTCTTGATTAACCCATTACCCATTGGTGTATGCAAGAGTCTCAACGGATGGTATATTGTCGGATCTATGATTTGGTATGTTTAGAAGAACAACGTGATTGATTAATAACTTTCAGAAAAAAGTTATAAATTGCAGGTGGATTATTAAGAAAGCAATGGAGGAAACCTTCTTGTATCAAAGTTCCTTAACTGGCAGGAATTTGCAGAACAAGAGACGGGAGATGGAGATTCATGTTCACTGGGAACTTCCTAGACAAGGATTTTCAAAGTTAAATACTGATGGTGCGTATGATGGTCTTCTTAATGCAGGTATGGGCGGAGTCATTCGAGATGAGCAAGGAAGATTTCGTGGTGGATTTGCAAAGTACATATATAATTGTGGCAGCAATGTGGCTGAATTATGTGCTATCAGGGAAGGTCTATTGCTGGCTGAAGGTCTGGGAATTAGGAAGCTGGAAATCGAGAGCGATTCAATGTATGCAATACAAGTTTGCAGAGGAGAGATCCAGGCAACTTGGTATTTGAACGCAGTTCCGAAAGATATCAAGTTTCTCTGTGAGAAATTTGAAGTTACAAGTTTTTCTCATAACTATCGAGAGGCTAATAATGTTGCTGATATTTTAGCCAAGGGTGCTAGTAGGAAGAGTTTAGTAGGTGGGTGGATCTTTGAACCACCGGGAGAGATTTGTGAGAGTTTATCCAATGACTTAATGGGGATAACTTACCCCAGGATAGTTAAGCTGTAGCTTTTTTGTTTTTTCTGCTTTGTTATATAAAAAAAAAAAAATATATATATATATATATATAACTACAGAACAAAAGCGTTTCGGAATACGCCTTTTAATCATACTCAAGTCCAAGTCCCGACCAATTTCGGATTTTTCTTGCAAAGAGAAAGACAGTAATGGACCGGGCCTTAGAATAAGGCACACACCACCAACTCTCTTATTATCTCGATGAAGCTTTTCTTTGATCGGATGAGTGTATTGTAAGTGAAATTAAAAGAATGAAGAGGAATACAAGTTGAAGAAATGAGAGCAAACATGGAGTTTGAAGAATCGTGAATTAGAGCATGAGCAAGAAGACGACGAGCTGCAGAAATTAAAGATGGAGTAAATCTGTCTCAATCACATGCTCTTGCACTAGTCGCCTGATTCGAAAAACCTTTAAAGGGCATCCTAAATCTACTGGATACACAACATGTGCACAAGATTTTGGTGCCGGTCAATGTTAAAATAAATAAATAAAATGAATCATCAATTAAGTCATAAGAACATAACAAATAAAAAACGAGTTACTGAAATATTGATTGATATTCTTGTTAAGGAAAAAATAACATCAAAATTCTATTTTGATGAAGTATTATATTATCAATAAATTAGAGAAATACATTGCAAATTTAACGATCCACCTTCAAAAAAAAAATATAAAGAAATTTACCTTTACTTTCGGAACATTTTGCTAAATGTTTCAATTATATAAAATCAACGTTAAATAAATGTATAAAAAACTAAAAAACAAATAATCTCACAATGATCTTTAAAATTTACAGTTATCTTAGATGTTACTCAGTCGTCTAATATTTTACAAATTTAGCAAGGTTACTATCTAGTTAACTGAACCCAATTAAAACTGGATAATAAAGTTATCAATTATCGCGGATGAATTTACGGAAGTTATGTCATACATTATATGGAAATATACATCCTAATAAGAGGTTGATATTTGATATATAGATTAATCCTATTGTAGAGAACTAATTCAAAACTCAGCGATGATGAACGTAAACTTTCCACCGGCTTTCACAATGGTGATCTTGAACTTGATGAGCTAAAAAAGAATTATTCAAAGTTATATATGTGTATATTCTTGATTGCTTTTATCTCTTTAATTACTTATTTGTCAACAAACTAACTTAGAAACCTTATAATTATTTGAATCAATCCTTCAACAACATCATTAAACTTCTTAGTTAATCATTACAACTCATGCTTGGATTAAAGTGGACCAATCAAACGTTATCGGGGGACCATATTGAAAAGGAGAGGGTACCAACACCACAAAGTTTTTCGTTCGGCAACCTATATGGACAAAACTTATTACACTTGCAAATAGCTTAAGTTACAGATCCTTGAACAATATGTATATATAGATTTTTCTATTATCTCTTACACAATCAATATGTCCAGATAAGAAACTCAGTGAACTAGATTGTGTAGAAGAGTTCTTGGACGATCTCACGAATAAATATACACGAACTATCAAGGTAAAGATAGTCGAACCTAGCTTCAAGAAAGACTAGGTGAAGTCTTTAAGTAGTAAACCTAATTATGTTTCCCAATGGAAACCTAGGTTAATAGAGGACGATTCTGGCAAAAAACTAGGACATAGAAGTGTCGGAATGGGAATCCCCAATTTTTTAAATCTCTCCACTTATATACTTTCAAGACTATAGTTAGCTTTGAATTAAAGCTAAGATAACTTGATATTCAAGAAAACACTTTCTCAGTTTAGATGAAACTCTTATTAGGATTTCATGTAAACATTTGTGAAGTTTGTCTTGAAACTACAAAGAAGAATATACACCATTGTCAAGGATACTGTAACAATAGGTTATGGAGGATGAAGTTGAGAAGAAGTTGGAAAATGTACGACAAGTGAACACTACACCAAAACCAGGATTTTCTCACAGTGTAACCTGTCACAGTTTATTTTTCAGTAACAGATATACATGTGATAAGTCCTGCAACAGTTATAACTGTAATTAAATTTTGTATTCGTGATAATAATTAGGACTTTTATTAGTCACACAAATATTTGTTGATAATTATTTTAACAACAACAATTATAATCTAAAATGATATTTCCACCCAAAAATTCCACCACATCAAAAACAACCCCGAATTAATCACTCTTAAAATTTTGGTTGTCACTACTTTCGCAACAATTATACAAAATAACAATTTTATTTAATTTCTAAATATCAAAATTTATTTAATTTTTTATTTTTTATTTTCTTAATATTAGAAAATAGGATCAAGACCAAGTCAACAAGTCATGACTTTGTATGACATTTGACTTGGACAAATACCAACCTTTTCTTTCGATTTTCTCGATAAAACCATAACAAAAATTTCTGCTTCTTCCGAAGAATGTGAAAATGACCATATTACCCTTACTCGGAATAAGTGCAATAAAAATTCAGAAGAACGTGAAAATGACCATATTACCCTTACTCGAAATAAATGCAATAAATATTATAGAGACTGTGAAAATGACCAGAATACCCTTATTGAAAAAAATAAAGTAAAAATTACGGATTGTGAAAATGACCATATTACCCTTATTGGAAATAATTGCAATAATTTTTATGGAGACTGTGAAAATGACCAGACTACCGTTATCGAAAATAAGTAAAGTAAATATTACACACGTTGAAAAAGACCATATTACCCTTACTAGAAATAAATGCAATAAATATTATGGAGACTATGAAAATAACCAGACTACCCAATTAAGTGTAATAAGTAAAATAAATATTACAGACTGAAAAAATGACCATATTACCCTTATTAGAAATAGTGCAATAAATATTATGGAGACTGTGAAAATGGCCAAACTACCCTTATCGAAATAAGTAGATTAAATATTACAGACTGTGAAAATGACCATATTAGCCTTGTTGGAATTTAGTGGAATAAATATTATGGAGACTATGAAAATGACCAGACTGCCCTTATTGAAAATAAGTAAAGTAATATTACACACTTTGAAAATGACCATATTACCCTTATTGGAAATAAGTGCAATAAATATTATAGATATTGAGAAAATGACCAAACTACCCTTATTGAAAATAAATAAACTAAATACTACATATTGTGAAAATGACCATATTACCCTTATTGGAAATAAATAGAATAAATATTAGGGAGACTGTGAAAATGTCCAAACTACCCTTATTGAAAATAAATAAAGTAAATATTACATACTGTGAAAATGACCATATTACCCTTATTGGAAATAAGTGCCACAAATATTATAAAGACTGTGAAAATGACCAGACTACCCTTATCAAAAATAAGTAAAGTAAATATTACAGATTGTGAAAATGACCATATTACTCTTATTGGAAATAATAGAATAAATATTAGGAAGACTGTGAAAATGACCAAACTACCCTTATTGAAAATAAATAAAGTAAATATTACATACTGAGAAAATGACCATATTACCCTTATTGGAAATAAATGCCATAAATATTATGGAGATGTGAAAATGACCAGACTACCCTTATCGAAAATTGGTAAAGTAATTCGTATAAACAGTGAAAATGACCAAACTACCCTTATTGAAAATAAATATTACAGACTGTGAAAATGACCATACTACCCTTATCGGAAATAATTAAGTAAATGTTACAGACTATGAAAATGACCATATTGCCCTTATTGGAAAAAGTGCAATAAATATTATGGAGACTATGAAAATGACCATACTACCCTTATCGAAAATAAATAAAGTAATTCTTACAGACTCTAAAAATGACCATATTACCCTTATTAGAAAAAAGTGCAATAAATATTATGGAGACTGTGAAAATGACCATATTACCCTTATTGAAAAAAAGTGCAATAAATATTATGGAGATGCGAAAATGACCATATTACCCTTATCAGAAACAAGTAAAGTAATTCTTACAGACTGTGAAAATGACCATACTACCCTTATTGTAAAAAAGTGCAATAATATTATGGAGACTATGAAAATGACCATACTACCCTTATTAGAAATAAGTAAAGTACTTCTTACAGACTGTGAAAATGACCATACTACCCTTATCGGAAATAATTAAGTAAATGTTACAGACTGTGAAAATGACCATATTGCCCTTATTGGAAAAAGTGCAATAAATATTATGTAGACTATGAAAATGACCATACTACCCTTATCGAAAATAAATAAAGTAATTCTTACAGACTCTAAAAATTACCATATTACCTTTATTAGAAAAAAGTGCAATAAATATTATGGAGACTGTGAAAATGACCATATTACCCTTATTGAAAAAAGTGCATTAAATATTATGGAGACTGTGAAAATGACCATATTACCCTTATCAGAAATAAGTAAAGTAATTCTTACAGGCTCTAAAAATGACTATATTACCCTTATTGAAAAAAAATGCAATAAATATTATGGAGACTGTGAAAATGACCATATTACCCTTATCAGAAATAAGTAAAGTAATTCATACAGACTGTGAAAATGACCATACTACCCTTATTGTAAAAAAGTGCAATAAATATTATGGAGACTATAAAAATGACCATACTACCATTATCGTAAATAAGTAAAGTAATTCTTACAAACTGTAAAAATAACCATACTATCCTTATCGAAAATAAGTAAAGTAAATATTACAGATTGTGAAAATGACCATATTACCCTTATTGGAAATAAATCGAATAAATATTAGGAAGACTGTGAAAATGACCAAACTACCCTTATTGAAAATAAATAAATGAAATATTATGGAGATGTGAAAATGACCAGACTACCCTTATCGAAAATAGGTAAAGTAATTCGTACGAACAGTGAAAATGACCAAACTACCCTTATTGAAAATAAATATTACAGACTGTGAAAATGACCATACTACCCCTATCGGAAATAATTAAGTAAATGTTACAGACTGTGAAAATGACCATATTGCCCTTATTGGAAAAAGTGCAATAAATGTATTATGGAGACTATGAAAATGACCATACTACCCTTATCGGAAATAAATAAAGTAATTCTTACATACTCTAAAAAAGTGCAATAAATATTATGGAGACTGTGAAAATGTCCATATTACCCTTATTGAAAAAAAGTGCAATAAATATTATGGAGATGTGAAAATGACCATATTACCCTTATCAGAAACAAGTAAAGTAATTCTTACAGACTGTGAAAATGACCATACTACCCTTATTGTAAAAAAGTGCAATAATATTATGGAGACTATGAAAATGACCATACTACCCTTATCAGAAATAAGTAAAGTACTTCTTACAGACTGTGAAAATGACCATACTACCCTTATCGGAAATAATTAAGTAAATGTTACAGACTGTGAAAATGACCATATAGCCCTTATTGGAAAAAGTGCAATAATTATTATGGAGGCTATGAAAATGACCATACTACCCTTATCGAAAATAAATAAAGTAATTCTTACAGACTCTAAAAATTACCATATTACCCTTATTAGAAAAAAGTGCAATAAATATTATGGAGACTGTGAAAATGACCATATTACCCTTATTGAAAAAAAGTGTAATAAATATTATGGAGACTGTGAAAATGATCATATTACCCTTATCAGAAATAATTAAAGTAATTCTTACAGACTGTGAAAATGACCATATTGCCCTTATTGGAAGAATAAAATGCAATAAATATTATGGAGACTGTGAACATGACCATACTACCCTTATTGTAAAAAAGTGCAATAAATATTATGAAGACTGTGAAAATGACAATACTACCCATATCATAAAAAAGTAAAGTAATTCTTACAGATCGTGAAAATAACCATATTACCCTTATTGTAAAAAAGTGCAATAAATTCTTACAGGTCATTTTCACAGTCTCCATAATATTTATTGCACTTATTTCCAATAAGGGTAATATGGTCATTTTCATATTCTGTAATATTTACTTTATTTATTTTCAATAAGGGTAGTTTGGTCATTTCCCAGACCCCATAATATTTATTGCACGTATTTCCAATAAGGGTAATATGGTCATTTTCACAATCAATAACATTTACTTTACTTATTTCCGATAAGGGTAATATGGTTATTTTCACAGTCTACATAATATTTATTGCACTTTTTTCCAATAAGGGTAATATGGTCATTTTCACAATCTGTAAGAATTACTTTACTTATTTATGATAAGGGTAGTATGGTCATTTTCACAGTCTCCATAATATCTATTGCACTTTTGTCCAATAAGGGTAATATGGTCATTTTCACAGTCTCCATAATATTTATTACACTTTTTTATAATAAGGGTAATATGGTTATTTTTAGAGACTGTAAGAATTACTTTATTTATTTCCGATAAGGGTAGTATGGTCATTTTCATAGTCTCCATAATATTTATTGCTCTTTTTCCAATAAGGGCAATATGGTCATTTTCACAATCTGTAACATTTACTTAATTATTTCCGATAAGGGTAGTATGGTCATTTTCACAGTCTGTAAGAAGTACTTTACTTATTTCTGATAAGGGTAGTATGGTCATTTTCATAGTCTCCATAATATTATTGCACTTTTTTACAATAAGGGTAGTATGGTCATTTTCACAGTCTGTATGAATTACTTTACTTGTTTCTGATAAGGGTAATATGGTCATTTTCGCATCTCCATAATATTTATTGCACTTTTTTCAATAAGGGTAATATGGTCATTTTCACAGTCTCCATAATATTTATTGCACTTTTTTCTAATATGGGTAATATGGTAATTTTTAGAGTCTGTAAGAATTACTTTATTTATTTTCGATAAGGGTAGTATGGTCATTTTCATAGTCTCCATAATATTTATTGCACTTTTTCCAATAAGGGCAATATGGTCATTTTCACAGTCTGTAACATTTACTTAATTATTTCCGATAAGGGTAGTATGGTCATTTTCACAGTCTGTAAGAAGTACTTTACTTATTTTCGATAAGGGTAGTATGGTCATTTTCATAGTCTCCATAATATTATTGCACTTTTTTACAATAAGGGTAGTATGGTCATTTTCACAGTCTGTATGAATTACTTTACTTGTTTCTGATAAGGGTAATATGGTCATTTTCATAGTCTCCATAATATTTATTGCACTTTTTTTCAATAAGGGTAATATGGTCATTTTCACAGTCTCCATAATATTTATTGCACTTTTTTCTAATAAGGGTAATATGGTAATTTTTAGAGTCTGTAAGAATTACTTTATTTATTTTCGATAAGGGTAGTATGGTCATTTTCATAGTCTCCATAATATTTATTGCACTTTTTCCAATAAGGGCAATATGGTCATTTTCACAGTCTGTAACATTTACTTAATTATTTTTGATAAGGGTAGTATGGTCATTTTCACAGTCTGTAAGAAGTACTTTACTTATTTTCGATAAGGGTAGTATGGTCATTTTCATAGTCTCCATAATATTATTGCACTTTTTTACAATAAGGGTAGTATGGTCATTTTCACAGTCTGTAAGAATTACTTTACTTGTTTCTGATAAGGGTAATATGGTCATTTTCACAGTCTCCATAATATTTATTGCACTTTTTTCAAAAAGGGGTAATATGGTCATTTTCATAGTCTCCATAATATTTATTGCACTTTTTTCAATAAGGGTAATATGGTCATTTTAGAGTCTGTAAGAATTACTTTATTTATTTTCGATAAGGGTAGTATGGTCATTTTCATAGTCTCCATAATATTTATTGCACTTTTTCCAATAAGGGCAATATGGTCATTTTCACAATCTGTAACATTTACTTAATTATTTCCGATAAGGGTAGTATGGTCATTTTCACAGTCTGTAAGAAGTACTTTACTTATTTCTGATAAGGGTAGTATGGTCATTTTCATAGTCTCCATAATATTATTGCACTTTTTTTACAATAAGGGTAGTATGGTCATTTTCACAGTCTGTATGAATTACTTTACTTGTTTCTGATAAGGGTAATATGGTCATTTTCGCATCTCCATAATATTTATTGCACTTTTTTCAATAAGGGTAATATGGTCATTTTCAAAATCTCCATAATATTTATTGCACTTTTTTCTAATAAGGGTAATATGGTAATTTTTAAGTCTGAAGAATTACTTTATTTATTTTCGATAAGGGTAGTATGGTCATTTTCATAGTCTCCATAATATTTATTGCACTTTTTCCAATAAGGGCAATATGGTCATTTTCACAGTCTGTAACATTTACTTAATTATTTCCGATAAGGGTAGTATGGTCATTTTCACAGTCTGTAAGAAGTACTTTACTTATTTCTGATAAGGGTAGTATGGTCATTTTCATAGTCTCCATAATATTATTGCACTTTTTTACAATAAGGGTAGTATGGTCATTTTCACAGTCTGTATGAATTACTTTACTTGTTTCTGATAAGGGTAATATGGTCATTTTCGCATCTCCATAATATTTATTGCACTTTTTTCAATAAGGGTAATATGGTCATTTTCACAGTCTCCATAATATTTATTGCACTTTTTTCTAATAAGGGTAATATGGTAATTTTTAGAGTCTGTAAGAATTACTTTATTTATTTTCGATAAGGGTAGTATGGTCATTTTCATAGTCTCCATAATATTTATTGCACTTTTTCCAATAAGGGCAATATGGTCATTTTCACAGTCTGTAACATTTACTTAATTATTTCCGATAAGGGTAGTATGGTCATTTTCACAGTCTGTAAGAAGTACTTTACTTATTTCTGATAAGGGTAGTATGGTCATTTTCATAGTCTCCATAATATTATTGCACTTTTTTACAATAAGGGTAGTATGGTCATTTTCACAGTCTGTAAGAATTACTTTACTTGTTTCTGATAAGGGTAATATGGTCATTTTCACAGTCTCCATAATATTTATTGCACTTTTTTCTAAAAGGGTAATATGGTCATTTTCTGATCTCCATAATATTTATTGCACTTTTTCTAATAAGGGTAATATGGTTATTTTTAGAGTCTGTAAGAATTACTTTATTTATTTTCGATAAGGGTAGTATGGTCATTTTCATAGTCTCCATAATATTTATTGCACTTTTTCCAATAAGGGCAATATGGTCATTTTCATAGTCTGTAACATTTACTTAATTATTTCCGATAAGGGTAGTATGGTCATTTTCACAAATTGTAAGAAGTACTTTACTTATTTCTGATAAGGGTAGTATGGTCATTTTCATAGTCTCCATAATATTATTGCACTTTTTTACAATAAGGGTAGTATGGTCATTTTCACAGTCTGTAAGAATTACTTTACTTGTTTCTGATAAGGGTAATATGGTCATTTTCACAGACTCCATAATATTTATTGCACTTTTTTCTAAAAGGGTAATATGGTCATTTTCACAGTCTCCATAATATTTATTGCACTTTTTTCTAATAAGGGTAATATGGTAATTTTTAGAGTCTGTAAGAATTACTTTATTTATTTTCGATAAGGGTAGTATGGTCATTTTCATAGTCTCCATAATATTTATTGCACTTTTTCCAATAAGGGCAATATGGTCATTTTCACAGTCTGTAACATTTACTTAATTATTTCCGATAAGGGTAGTATGGTCATTTTCACTGTCTGTAAGATTTACTTTACTTATTTCCGATAAGGGTAGTATGGTCATTTTCATAGTCTCCATAATATTATTGCACTTTTTTACAATAAGGGTAGTATGGTCATTTTCACAGTCTGTAAGAATTACTTTACTTGTTTCTGATAAGGGTAATATGGTCATTTTCACAGTCTCCATAATATTTATTGCACTTTTTTCTAAAAGGGGTAATATGGTCATTTTCACAGTCTCCATAATATTTATTGCACTTTTTCTAATAAGGGTAATATGGTAATTTTTAGAGTCTGTAAGAATTACTTTATTTATTTTCGATAAGGGTAGTATGGTCATTTTCATAGTCTCCATAATATTTACTTAATTATTTCCGATAAGGGTAATATGGTCATTTTCACGTAAGAAGTCTTATTTGTAACATTTACTTAATTATTTTCGATAAGGGTAGTATGGTCATTTTTTCTCATAAGAAGTACTTTACTTATTTCGATAAGGGTAGTATGGTCATTTTCATAGTCTCCATAATATTATTGCACTTTTTTACAATAAGGGTAGTATGGTCATTTTTCACACTTTTTGTAAGAATTACTTTACTTATTTTTGATAAGGGTAATATGGTCATTTTCACATCTCCATAATATTTATTGCACTTTTTTCAATAAGGGGTAATATGGTCATTTTTCCAATTTCTCCATAATATTTATTGCACTTTTTTCTAATAAGGGTAATATGGTAATTTTTAGAGTCTGTAAGAATTACTTTATTTATTTTCGATAAGGGTAGTATGGTCATTTTCATAGTCTCCATAATATTTATTGCACTTTTTCCAATAAGGGCAATATGGTCATTTTCACAGTCTTTAACATTTACTTAATTATTTCCGATAAGGGTAGTATGGTCATTTTCACAGTCTGTAAGAAGTACTTTACTTATTTCTGATAAGGGTAGTATGGTCATTTTCATAGTCTCCATAATATTATTGCACTTTTTACAATAAGGGTAGTATGGTCATTTTCACAGTCTGTATGAATTACTTTACTTGTTTCTGATAAGGGTAATATGGTCATTTTCAGAGTCTCCATAATATTTATTGCACTTTTTTCTAAAAGGGGTAATATGGTCATTTTCACAGTCTCCATAATATTTATTGCACTTTTTTCTAATAAGGGTAATATGGTAATTTTTAGAGTCTGTAAGAATTACTTTATTTATTTTCGATAAGGGTAGTATGGTCATTTTCATAGTCTCCATAATATTTATTGCACTTTTTCCAATAAGGGCAATATGGTCATTTTCACAGTCTGTAACATTTACTTAATTATTTCCGATAAGGGTAGTATGGTCATTTTCACAGTCTGTAAGAAGTACTTTACTTATTTCTGATAAGGGTAGTATGGTCATTTTCATAGTCTCCATAATATTATTGCACTTTTTTACAATAAGGGTAGTATGGTCATTTTCACAGTCTGTAAGAATTACTTTACTTGTTTCTGATAAGGGTAATATGGTCATTTTCAGAGTCTCCATAATATTTATTGCACTTTTTTCTAAAAGGGTAATATGGTCATTTTCACAGTCTCCATAATATTTATTGCACTTTTTTCTAATAAGGGTAATATGGTAATTTTTAGAGTCTGTAAGAATTACTTTATTTATTTTCGATAAGGGTAGTATGGTCATTTTCATAGTCTCCATAATATTTATTGCACTTTTTCCAATAAGGGCAATATGGTCATTTTCACAGTCTGTAACATTTACTTAATTATTTCCGATAAGGGTAGTATGGTCATTTTCACAGTCTGTAAGAAGTACTTTACTTATTTCTGATAAGGGTAGTATGGTCATTTTCATAGTCTCCATAATATTATTGCACTTTTTTACAATAAGGGTAGTATGGTCATTTTCACAGTCTGTAAGAATTACTTTACTTGTTTCTGATAAGGGTAATATGGTCATTTTCACAGACTCCATAATATTTATTGCACTTTTTTCTAAAAGGGTAGTATGGTCATTTTCATAGTCTCCATAATATTTATTGCACTTTTTTCTAATAAGGGTAATATGGTAATTTTTAGAGTCTGTAAGAATTACTTTATTTATTTTCGATAAGGGTAGTATGGTCATTTTCATAGTCTCCATAATATTTATTGCACTTTTTCCAATAAGGGCAATATGGTCATTTTCACGATGTAACATTTACTTAATTATTTCCGATAAGGGTAGTATGGTCATTTTCTGATCTCATAAGAAGTACTTTACTTATTTCTGATAAGGGTAGTATGGTCATTTTCATAGTCTCCATAATATTATTGCACTTTTTTACAATAAGGGTAGTATGGTCATTTTTCGGTCTGTATGAATTACTTTACTTGTTTCTGATAAGGGTAATATGGTCATTTTCGCATCTCCATAATATTTATTGCACTTTTTTCAATAAGGGTAATATGGTCATTTTCACAATCTCCATAATATTTATTGCACTTTTTTCTAATAAGGGTAATATGGTAATTTTTTAGAGTCTGTAAGAATTACTTTATTTATTTTCGATAAGGGTAGTATGGTCATTTTCATAGTCTCCATAATATTTATTGCACTTTTTCCAATAAGGGCAATATGGTCATTTTCACAGTCTGTAACATTTACTTAATTATTTCCGATAAGGGTAGTATGGTCATTTTCACGATCTGTAAGAAGTACTTTACTTATTACGATAAGGGTAGTATGGTCATTTTCATAGTCTCCATAATATTATTGCACTTTTTTTACAATAAGGGTAGTATGGTCATTTTCACAGTCTGTATGAATTACTTTACTTGTTTCTGATAAGGGTAATATGGTCATTTTCGCATCTCCATAATATTTATTGCACTTTTTTCAATAAGGGTAATATGGTCATTTTCAAAATCTCCATAATATTTATTGCACTTTTTCCAATAAGGGTAATATGGTAATTTTTAGAGTCTGTAAGAATTACTTTATTTATTTTCGATAAGGGTAGTATGGTCATTTTCATAGTCTCCATAATATTTATTGCACTTTTTCCAATAAGGGCAATATGGTCATTTTCTGATCTGTAACATTTACTTAATTATTTCCGATAAGGGTAGTATGGTCATTTTCACAATTGTAAGAAGTACTTTACTTATTTTCAATAAGGGTAGTATGGTCATTTTCATAGTCTCCATAATATTATTGCACTTTTTTACAATAAGGGTAGTATGGTCATTTTCACAGTCTGTAAGAATTACTTTACTTGTTTCTGATAAGGGTAATATGGTCATTTTCAGAGTCTCCATAATATTTATTGCACTTTTTTCTAAAAGGGGTAATATGGTCATTTTCACAGTCTCCATAATATTTATTGCACTTTTTTCTAATAAGGGTAATATGGTAATTTTTAGAGTCTGTAAGAATTACTTTATTTATTTTCGATAAGGGTAGTATGGTCATTTTCATAGTCTCCATAATATTTATTGCACTTTTTCCAATAAGGGCAATATGGTCATTTTCACAGTCTGTAACATTTACTTAATTATTTCCGATAAGGGTAGTATGGTCATTTTCATAGTATATACTTTACTTATTTTCGATAAGGGTAGTATGGTCATTTTCATAGTCTCCATAATATTATTGCACTTTTTTACAATAAGGGTAGTATGGTCATTTTCACAGTCTGTATGAATTACTTTACTTGTTTCTGATAAGGGTAATATGGTCATTTTCGCATCTCCATAATATTTATTGCACTTTTTTCAATAAGGGTAATATGGTCATTTTCAAAGTAATATGGTCATTTTCGATCTCCATAATATTTATTGCACTTTTTTCTAATAAGGGTAATATGGTAATTTTTAGAGTATGTAAGAATTACTTTATTTATTTTCGATAAGGGTAGTATGGTCATTTTCATAGTCTCCATAATATTTATTGCACTTTTTCCAATAAGGGCAATATGGTCATTTTCACAGTCTGTAACATTTACTTAATTATTTCCGATAAGGGTAGTATGGTCATTTTCACAGTCTGTAAGAAGTACTTTACTTATTTCTGATAAGGGTAGTATGGTCATTTTCATAGTCTCCATAATATTATTGCACTTTTTTACAATAAGGGTAGTATGGTCATTTTCACGATCGTATGAATTACTTTACTTGTTTTCTGATAAGGGTAATATGGTCATTTTCGCATCTCCATAATATTTATTGCACTTTTTTCAATAAGGGTAATATGGTCATTTTCACAATCTCCATAATATTTATTGCACTTTTTTCTAATAAGGGTAATATGGTAATTTTTAGAGTCTGTAAGAATTACTTTATTTATTTTCGATAAGGGTAGTATGGTCATTTTCATAGTCTCCATAATATTTATTGCACTTTTTCCAATAAGGGCAATATGGTCATTTTCACAGTCTGTAACATTTACTTAATTATTTCCGATAAGGGTAGTATGGTCATTTTCACAGTCTGTAAGAAGTACTTTACTTAATTATTTCCGATAAGGGTAGTATGGTCATTTTCATAGTCTCCATAATATTATTGCACTTTTTTACAATAAGGGTAGTATGGTCATTTTCACAGTCTGTAAGAATTACTTTACTTGTTTCTGATAAGGGTAATATGGTCATTTTCACAGACTCCATAATATTTATTGCACTTTTTTCTAAAAGGGGTAATATGGTCATTTTCACAGTCTCCATAATATTTATTGCACTTTTTTCTAATAAGGGTAATATGGTAATTTTTAGAGTCTGTAAGAATTACTTTATTTATTTTCGATAAGGGTAGTATGGTCATTTTCATAGTCTCCATAATATTTATTGCACTTTTTCCAATAAGGGCAATATGGTCATTTTCACAGTCTGTAACATTTACTTAATTATTTCCGATAAGGGTAGTATGGTCATTTTCACGATTGTAAGAAGTACTTTACTTATTTCTGATAAGGGTAGTATGGTCATTTTCATAGTCTCCATAATATTATTGCACTTTTTTACAATAAGGGTAGTATGGTCATTTTCACAGTCTGTATGAATTACTTTACTTGTTTCTGATAAGGGTAATATGGTCATTTTCGCATCTCCATAATATTTATTGCACTTTTTTCAATAAGGGTAATATGGTCATTTTCTGATCTCCATAATATTTATTGCACTTTTTTTCTAATAAGGGTAATATGGTAATTTTAGAGTCCAGTAAGAATTACTTTATTTATTTTCGATAAGGGTAGTATGGTCATTTTCATAGTCTCCATAATATATATTGCACTTTTTCCAATAAGGGCAATATGGTCATTTTCATGATGTATTGTAACATTTACTTAATTATTTCCGATAAGGGTAGTATGGTCATTTTCACAGTCTGTAAGAAGTACTTTACTTATTTCTGATAAGGGTAGTATGGTCATTTTCATAGTCTCCATAATATTATTGCACTTTTTTACAATAAGGGTAGTATGGTCATTTTCACAGTCTGTAAGAATTACTTTACTTGTTTCTGATAAGGGTAATATGGTCATTTTCACAGTCTCCATAATATTTATTGCACTTTTTTCTAAAAGGGGTAATATGGTCATTTTTAATTCTGATATATTTCGTCTTCAGATCATCCGGACGAGAAACTCATGTCTAACTATAGTAATCTTTGAACCTGTGATGTTCAATTCTGATATATTTCGTCTTTAGTTCATCCGAAAAAGAAACTAAGGTCTAACTCTGTTAATCTTTGAACCTGTGATGTTCAATTCTGATATCTTTCGTCTTTAGTTCATCCGGACGAGAAACTGGGGTATAACTCTAGTAATCTTTGAACCTGTGATGTTCAATTCTGATATATTTCGTCTTCAGATCATCTGGACGAGAAACTCGGGTCTAACTCTAGTAATCTTTGAACCTGTGATGTTCAATTCTGATATATTTCGTCTTCAGATCATCCGGACGAGAAACTCTGGTCTAACTCTAGTAATCTTTGAACTTGTGATGTTCAATTCTGATATATTTCGTATCAAGTTCATCTGAATGAGAAACTCAGGTCTAACTCTAGTAATATGGTCATTTTCACATTCTCCATAATATTTATTGCACTTTTTTCCAATAAGGGTAATATGGTCATTTTGAAAGTCTGTAGTATTTAATGCACTTTTTCCAATAAGGGTAGTTTGGTCATTTTCACAGTCTCCATAATATTTATTGCACTTATTTCCAATAAGGGTAATATGGTCATTTTCATATTCTGTAATATTTACTTTATTTATTTTCAATAAGGGTAGTTTGGTCATTTTCACAGTCTCCATAATATCTATTGCACTTTTTTCTAATAAGGATAATATGGTCATTTTCACAGTCTAATAGAATTACTTTACTTATTTCCGATAAGGGTAGTATGGTCATTTTCACAGTCTCCCTAATATTTATTGCACTTTTTTCCAACAAGGGTAATATGGTCATTTTCACTGTCTCCATAATATTTATTCCCATTATTTCCAACAAGGGTAATATGGTCATTTTCGTCCACAGTTCAGCCAAATCAGAAACTCAGGTCGAACTCTCGTAATCTTTGAATCTGTGATGTTCAATTCTGATATATTTCGTCTCCAGTTCATCAATCGTAAACTCGAGGTCTAACTCGGTAATCCTTGAACCTGTGATGTCCAATTATGATATATTTCGTCTCCAGTTCATCCGGACGAGAAACTCAGGTCCAACTCTAGTAATCTTTGAACTTGTGATTATCAAATCTGATAAATATTATGCTCAGTTCACCCGAACGAGAAACTTAGGTCCAACACTAGTAATCTTTGAACGTGGGATGTTCAAATCTGATAAATTTTAGCTTCAGTTCACCATAACGAGAAACTCAAGTCCAAATCTAGTAGTCTTTGAACCTGGATGTTCAAATATGATAAATTTCATCTCCAGTTCACCCGATAAGAAACTCAGGTCCAACACTGGTAATCTTTGAACGTGGGATGTTCAAATATGATAAATTTCATCTCCAGTTCACCCGAATAAGAAACTCAGGTCCAACACTAGTAATGTTTGAACCTGTGATGTTCAATTCTGATATATTTCGTCTGCAGTTCATCCGAAAGAGAAACTCAGGTCGAGCTCTAGTAATCTTTGAACCTGCGATGTTCAAATATGATAAATTTCGTCTCCAGTTCACCCGAATAAGAAACTCAGGTCCAACACTAGTAATGTTTGAACCCTAGTTAGCAATTCGGGGTACGAGAAGTAGTTCGGGACGGCATACGTACGGGAATTATAAGGATTCGGGTATATCGGATTCGGTCAAAAATCCGGTCAACAGTTCGTTGTTCGGACAGTAGTTCGAAACGGGATACGTACGTGCATATTCGTTTTATAAATGTGAGTTCGACACTTAAAATTCGGCTTACATATATGATAAATTGGTAAGTATTATGTCCTTATTACGAGACTAAGTTTATTTGTATATGATTTATAAGATGTAAAAAAATATTTTAGCGTGATTATGTAACAAGAAATAAACAATTTAATCGCATAAATGTATTATAAAACGAGTTTTTAGACTTTTAAAAAAATCAACACATAAAACACTGTTAAACAACTACCAATAAAAATATTAACTGAATAATTGTATTTAAATATAAAGTATATACAAAATCAAACAAAAACCAATCAACTGAACTCTAGTGAGAGAGTTACCTATAGGAGATCTAGTTCGGAAATATCATTCGAATTCGGTCAGTTCGGATACGTTCGCGAATCATTCATGAGGTCTATATAATCCGAGAACTAGGTTCGGAATTCAAATAGTTTGGAAGTATCATTCGGATTCGGTCAGTTCGGATACGTTCGCGAACCATTCGGGAATGATTCGGAGAATTACTAACTAGGGTTTGAACCTGTGATGTTCAATTCTGATATATTTCGTCTGCAGTTCATCCGAAAGAGAAACTCAGGTCGAACTCTAGTAATATTTGAACCTGCGATGTTCAAATATGATAAATTTCATCTTCAGTTCACCCGAACGAGAAACTCAGGTCCGACTCTAGTAATATTTGAACATGGGATGTTCAAATCTGATAAATTTCATCTTCAGATCACCGGAATGAGAAACTCAGATCCAACTCTAGTAATCTTTGAACCTGGGATGTTCAAATCTGATAAATTTCATATTCAGTTCACCCGAATGAGAAACTCAGGTCCAACTCTAGTAATCTTTGAACCTGGATGTTCAAATATGATAAATTTCATCTTCAGTTCACCCGAAGGAGAAACTCAGGTCCAACTCTAGTAATCTTTGAACCTGTGATTATCAAATCTGATAAATTTTATCTTCAGTTCACCATAACGAGAAACTCAGGTCCAACTCTAGTAATCTTTGAGCCTAGATGTTCAAATCTAATAAATTTGATATTCAGTTCACCCGAATGAGAAACTCGGGTCCAACTCTAGTAATCTTTGAACCTGTAATGTTCAAATCTGATAAATTTCATCTCCAGTTCACCCGAATAAGAAACTCAGGTCCAACACTGGTAATCTTTGAACTTGGGATATTCAAATCTGATAAATTTCATCTATAGTTTACCTGAATGAGAAACTTCGAGTCCAACTTTAGTAATCTTTGAACCCTGGATGTTTAAATCTGACAAATTTCATCTCTAGTTCACCCGAATGAGAAACTAAAGTCCAACTCAAGTAATCTTTGAACGTGGATGTTCAAATCTGATAAATTTCATCTTCAGTTCACTCGAATAAGAAACTCAGGTCCAACTCTGGTAATCTTTGAACCTGGGATGTTCTAAATCTGATAAATTTCATCTTCAGTTCACCCGAATAATAAACTCATGTCCAACTCTGGTAATCTTTCAATCCGAGATGTTAAATTCAGATACATTCCATCTTTGGTGCATCTCAATGAGAAATTCATGTCTAACTCTAGTAATAGCTAAACCTGAGATGTTGAAATCGGATATAATGCATTTTCAGTTCATCCAAATGAGAAACTCAGGTCTATCTCTATCATACGGTGATCACAAATTCATAAAATGCACCACCTATTATTAAAACGATTAGAACCGTTTAATAGGTTTTCTTTTTTGACACATGGCAAGAAGTTAACCATCAAATATTTTTGTGGAACAATTAAATTGGTGTCATAGGGAAAGATCTTCTAGCTCCACCACACTGTAACTGAGTTACACTACTTGTGCGAAATACACAAGTCTAATTCTTATTCTTTAGCCTTTCTCATTCCTTCTCTTTTATCTTCTAAGTTTGTAACTGCTGCTACCTTATCCGCTCACCGCTCATCCTTATTCACTCATCCTTCTTCGCTTATCAGATCTATTCTTCAGTTTAATCCCACCAACTACAAATTCTCATTAGCATTGAAAAATCATCAGATCCATCTCGATTCGACAAGGATAGTAGTTCTGATGATTGATTTTGTTAACAGAGAATAAAACCAATTTTTCTTCATTATTTCTTTTCTTCAAAGATTATCTCTATTTTTCCTATCGATTTTCCCATCTGAGATGAGTTTCTATCTCGTCTTTGGGTTTGTTGGATATTTTAACATATGTCGAGAAATTTGATTTGGGTTTAAAGAATTTTTCCTCTGCTTGAGTGTTTGATTTGAATCAGAACAATTATCACCAATCTTGAGTTTTCAGAATCATCAATAAATCAACAACACCCATCTAAACCTAGAAGGAGTCGTGTTTTCCATCTCCTGCATATTCAGATAAGTGAATCTAGGAACTTAGATGTATGTTTAAATGGCCCTTTTAAATCGATTATTAGTTGTTTTTTGAGATAATAATAATAATTTTGTTATATCTGTGTAATTTTATCAGGTCTTTTGAGAAGGATGAGAAGAGAAACCCTAAAATCATCAGCAAGAAGAGATGAACTCCTAACTTATTGTTTCAAATCAATTTTAGCAAAGTTTTTCTCAGTGTTAATTTTTAGTCAGGGTTTCCTATATCTAGATTTTAATTTCGGTTATGAAAAGGGGTTTATTATATTCTCAGATTCAGATTTTGATTTTAGGGGTTTCCTTTCAAATTTTTGTACTACAAGGTGTATGTCTCTGCATGAATTGATTATCAATCAATTGGATGAATTGATTGTCACTCTTATTTGTTTATGAATTTTTCTCTTCGTTCCCAGCTGATTTCATTAAATAGTGGTTTTAAAGATTGCAAAATTTCTCTGAATATTTGTTGTTTATTTATTGGATAGGGAGTGGTGGTTTTTGGTGGGGGTGACCGAGTGGTCCTGATGGTGTGTGTTATTGGCGATGAGGGAGTGGTTCTGTGCTGCTGGTGATAATAGATGGCTTGCATTTGGAATGTTTAGAGTCCTGGGGTAATTTTGAAGCTTGGTTCTGGTTGAATCTCAAATTTCTCAGGGGAAGGAAAAAGATATTGAAAATGTAAGATTCTCTTTTAGCAACTTAATTGTTTACAAATGGTGAGTACTAATTAGACTGGTTGCATGATTGTGTTAATGGATTAACATGAATTATTGTGTGTTGTCGATGCTTTGAGGGTCTTGGTGTGACCTGGAAGTATGGGTTTGGAATTTGTGGAAAAGAAGAAGGTATAAAAGAGCTTGGACTACAACAAAAATGTTATCTCATAACCACCAGCCCCATGCTGCCTAGTTGATTGATAAAATTCCTCAAAGATAAAATGGGTAAACATATTTTGGATCATCTTTCATATGACCTTGATGCATTTTGGCTTTCTCTACCTTGTGACATCGTCGGTCGTTAAGTAACTGGGCTAGTTCAATTGTGTTTGTGCAGATGTAGGGAAGAAGATAAAATGCCTATCTATATTATCTTTTGAGTGTTCATGGGAAAGGCCGGACTATTATTTTCTGCAGGTCAATAGTAGCTTTACGTCATATTTATTCCTTGTTGCTCCTCCTTGGCATTAATTTGTGGTCTTTTCACTCTGAAATGCAGCAGCGAGCACACTTGAAGGTACTTTCTTCAGTGTTAAGATATTTGATCTTTTCCGTGGCCTATTCATCCTTAATTGTTAGCTCATTAATTCTTCTGATGATGCTACGTATTGAAGTGTAATACTAGTTTGGTAGGTAAATACTAGGGGCTAACAACATATAGACGTCGACAAATTACCTATTGAGATGGTGGCATTTCACTAACTCAATGACTACCAGAGAAGTAAATAACAATGGAAATAGTATTAGTGAAGGAAGATGCAGTATGAATTACTTGTTATTGTTCTTTTATGAGAGTTTGAATTGAGTGAAACTTAGTGTTGTTCAGCTAAACTAAATCTCTCCAATAATTTTTTGTTTGTTTGTTTTTCTTCCACGACTTATGTAAATTTGAGTTTGAATTGAGTGACACTTAGTGTTGTTCAGCTAAACTAAATCTCTCCAATGATTTTTTGTCTGTTTGTTTTTATTCCACGGCTTACGTAAATTTTACATTAGGGATTTGGCATTTAGAAAGAAGTAACTAAATATTTTGCTTCCAGGGAATGTAATCTCAAAGACTGAAACCTACATTTCTGTTTAATAATCACTGTGTGTTGGTCTGAGCAATGGAAATAGACCAAGATGATGTGCCTGTTTGGAGCCTAGTGTGGATCAGCTTCATGTCTTTGCATTATAATATATATCTCGAGGATACCAATATATATTTCTCTATAAATTTCCACAACATGTAATCCATGTACACCAGTGTATATTCTTATTTTATTTTATTTTTCACTTCTTTGTGTGTAAACTAGCACTAACGATCTTCTCTTTGATCTCTTGGATTTTCAGGCGATGGATCGTTTTCATGAAAACAACAATGCTATACTTATTGCTACTGATCTTGCATCAAGAGGTCTTGATATCCCTGGTGTTCGAACCGTTGTCCACTATCAACTTCCACAATCAGCTGACGTAAGTAGATTCAAGGAATTGTTGGTAATGTTAGCTGTTATTCTGCACTATTTTTTTGACCTCCTAACTTGAATTTATTTGTTGTAGGCTTTTGTTCATAGAAGTGGAAGAGCTGCTAGAGCATCTGCAGACGGTTGCAACATTGCATTAATCAATCCAAATGATAAACCAAAGTTTTCATCCTTGTGCAAATCTTTGCAAAAGGTGAATTCCGTTGGAAATGAAGTAGTTATTTGCAGGAATATGTTGTAATCGAGTATTTTGCATTTAGCATCTGACTATATGTGATGACAACTAGTTTTAGTCTTCGACGGTTTCCTTTAGATAACTTATACATGCCATAGATTATGAAAAGATTATCTATTGCGCGCCAGATGGATAAGATCACGCATAAGGATTCCAAGGTAACCATATTATATCTTGGGTGAGGATAGTGCATGTATAGTATATTGTTTGGTTACTTTCAAATTACCATCTTGACACAATTTTATGCTGAGTTTGCACACAAAGTTTAATTATTAATTGAATTTTCATCTTCTCATACTTCTAGTGTAAGTACGCAGTGATGATGGTAATCCTAATTTCACTTCACCACCTAAATTATTTTGGAATCTAGTTATAGAAATGTGATGTTCTAAAATGGCGTAGCCCAAAAGTTGTGTATGTCACTTGTTTCAGTTTTGTTACTTTCATTTTGTCACCTTTTCCTTATTGGGAAAGATATATTTCCTGCTGCTTTACTTCCTTAACACCACACTTTCATGTCTTATGAAGGCCATTAAAGAACTGAACATAAAAACTAAAAACTAGAAGGAGCTTCTCACAGATGAACCGTTTACTAGGAATGTCTTGATTACAATTCAGGTATGTACTAGGATTTTGGATGTGCTTTCTTACGTGGGTTTGATAATTGCAAATAAAATTTGAATATTTCTCTTAATTTCGTTTTGCAGAACCCAAATGCACTAGACAGAGCAGCCTATAAAGTGCAGCAAGTGGTATTGTTGTTTCCTTGAGAGATGGCTAAGTCAATCTACCCAATGTGTGGACTCGTCAGCTCTTGTAGACATCAAGTGGAAATGTAAGCTTCTACACTTTACATTAGTCATATTGTTACAGCAGCATAAATTTTTTGGAATTGTCAAAAAATTTCTTTGTATTCTTATGATAAATGAAAACAATTAATTGAAGAATTGTCAAGGATAAAAGAATGTCAAAACTGTTTTTTTTTCTTGGATTCTTATGTGCACTCTTTCCTGACAAGTTCATTTAAAATTAATGGGCACAAGAATGGAAACAAATGAGTGCCTAGAGAACAACGGTGGGTGTTGGCAAGACAAGGATGTTAATGCTACTGCATTCAAGGTACTTAGAATTGCCAAACTTCTCTTTATTTCTGTTGTGTATTCCATTGTAGTCGAATTTTCAAATGTTGAATTTTTCACAAATGAAATGAAATTTGATTGTGAAGTTTGTTTGGTGTTTCCTTGTGGGGAACTCTCAAAGTTTACATCTTGAGGAGATCTCCTAGTGCAGATTTGTTTCGATTACTTTAGCATCCAATGCGTCTTTCTATTTTAGTTTCTTGTTCGATTTAATGTGAGATAGTAACTCATAAGTACATAAGAAGGGTTCCACTCTGAATACTGTGGTCTTAAACTGAATCTTATATCGAACTATATGTGATGTTTCATGTAGGATACTTTCCGAGGAAGAGTGTGAATGCCCTGTTGTCCAAGGTGTGAAATAGGTATGAAGAGATTAGAGAATATATGAATGTGGATGGTTTGCAGACTGAAAATATATTAATTGTGCATTGAAGAACAGGTTGCAAGCCTGTATTTCAGGATTCATTGTATTCAGGATTCATTGTATACATGATTCATTGTATTGCAGGCCTGTGTTTCAGGATAAATTGTGTTGCAGGCCTGTAAACGGGAAGGCCAGGTCCATGAGAATGACCTGGACTATCCATTTTTTTTTAATTGTAATTGAAAGAATTGTCACAGATATAACTGTGACGAAAAATGCGAAGAAAAAACACGTGTCATCATCTTAATGTTGTTACAAATGAGAGTAACAGTTTAAACGTTACCGTATTAGTGACAAAAATATGACAGGTGTCCATAGTGAATTTGTTGCAAAAATTATGCAACACTTATATGTGTTATTCTAATCGTAATAAAATGTTACACGCGGCAAAAATAAATTGTTGCTTACGTGACGGCGTAAGACACGTGTCATTACCGAATTGTTGCAAAGTGAGAATAACAATTAAACCTGTTATAATTACTGTGACAAATGTGCCACGTGTCACTATTTTAAAATTAGGTTAACTGTTACTATTAGATAATGTAACAGTTTATAGCTGTGACTGTAACCAAAGTTTGTCACAGTTAAAAATGTTGCAAAAAAAATAACAAAAAATATCACAGCGTTTCTGTAACGGCGTATATGTGTTACAAAAATTTTTAGTAACGGATATACCCTGTGACAAAATCTGGGATTTGGTGTAGTGGAATAAAAGTCGAAACTGAAAAACCGGGGGTATAACAACCACACCCAATAATTAATTTAGCAATCTATATGGAAAAATTCCAATATACTTTCAAGAGAATCGACTAGAAAGTCTGACTCAATCTTAAGAAAAGTATATCCAAGAGTTATATCTCAATTTCTCAATTCAATCTGCAATCAAACAAATAAGAATTCGCGAGCCCGGTTGAATATTGAGAAATAACTTGAACGGTACCAAAGACCAATGTTCAAGTGTCAATCAATTTACATCAACAACCAATGGTTGGATTATCTAAATGATTGAACTTATGCACAACTTGTGGTATTTCAATTATATAAAAACATATATTACGGAAAAGAAATAACACATACACCAGAAATTTTGTTAGCGAGGAAACCGCAAATGAAGACTAACCCCGGGACCTAGTACATATTTAAACACCACGTTGTATTAAGCCGTTACAGACACTAGCCTACTCCTAGTTAACTTTGGACTGGAATGTAGTTGAGCCCTAATCAATCTCACAATGATCAAGGTACAGTTGCGCTCCCCACACCTCTGAATTCCAGCAGGACTCTGCGCACATAATTCCCTTAGCTGATCTCACCCACAACTAAGAGTTACTACGACCCAAAGTCGAAGACTGTCACGACTGTATACAATCGGGCTTCTATTGAGCTGCATTTGACCCAATGGGTCGAGACCAACCCAACTAGCAAGACCGGATTCTTGAGGCATGACTATGGAACAGGCTAATATTATTTTTTTGAGGAACAATAATAAAACAAAATAAAAGTACAAAATGAATAAAGACGACATAACCTAATGTCTTTCCAAATTAAATTCCAATAAAAGAGGTTCCAAATAATAATCACCGAAAATATTCCAAAATTCATAAAGTAAGAGCAATTGTTTAACTTTTAAACTGAAATGATATCTCTTAATAAAATAATTGAAACAAAATCCAAGAAAATGATAAAATGATAATCAATAAAAAAATACCAAATATCCTTGTGATATCATATAGTAGTGTCTTACGAGAATACTAACATCTGAGTACTATGCCGTAAGCTTCCAAGTCCGCTTACTACGCTAACTGCTCCTCAAACTCTGTAGGGAGAGGAAAAGGAATTTAGGGTGAGAAACCACAGCTCAGTGCAGGAATTTCAAAAAATAATATAGTGCACCGAAAAATTAAACCATGCAGCGGATAAAATAATAAAACCCATGCAATAGAATCTTCTGAAATTACTTACTCATTTTACTCACATAAGCCAACCTATAATTGTAGGTTCCTAATCTAGTGTCAGAGTTATTCCGGTAACAAACCATATTGTTCCCCGAACAGTCTTCCCAAGGTAGCCACCAGTGGTGGGATGCCATAAAGGCCTGATATTTCAGCATCAGTAGAGATTTGTGTATCAAAATTTATTTCTCACTAGTACACTCAATTCCGTACAAAGCTCAAACACGTCCATATTCCAATAAAATTTAATAATATTTATAATAACCGACAAAAATGCATTTATACTCCCAAATAGAAATCATTTTCATACACAAAACCGCTATGCGTCAAGATGCATTTACCCGGTACTACCTAGACAGACTCCCCCGTCAATTTGAAAACAGATGGTGAGAAAACATTGTATAACAAAACACTGACTCAAATATGAATTATTTTAAAATCATTTAGGATTACTGGCGCACCAAAACTGAAGGAAACAAAATGGAAAATACGGCTATTTGTTAACGGAGAAAATGTAATTAGCCCAGTTTACATTCGATATAAGAAAACCACACTGATTTAAGCAATATTTATAATCCAAAAAGTATTTGTAGGATCAGAAAGTCACATGGGGGCAACAAATATCTAGGTAAAACTATTATTTAAATATATTTTTTTATATTCATTGTTTAAAAATTAAATCCTTACTTTTTGTTTGAAACCAGAGGAGTCAAATCAGTGGGGTCACAATGAGTGTGTGGTTAAGGTGTTCAACTTCAATGTAACATGCAGTAAACAAAGCAAAGTCATAGGCTTTTTGTTATTTGAATCTGACATTTTTGGTAGCAAATGGGAAGACAACCTGTGATGCTAGGTTGACCCCCAAAAAACCGTGAAAATTCCCGTGAAGAGATCGGACGACCGAGGGCATTGGGATCATAAGAGGGCAGAAGTGGGCCCACTCCCTGTGAGTTACGGTACCAATCCAGGGATTTTCTTCCGGGATATAAAGCATTACTGGAAGACAACATATGTATTTAGAGGCACACATATAAAGAATCATTTATTTTATAATGTTTTCTTCCCTAATCCAATGGACAAAACAATTATGATTTAAAAGATTTAAACAACCCAAGCACTGACAGAGTTCATGAATCGGTGAGCTTTGTTTAAACTTTACAATAAGTGAAGAGAAATCAATAGACATCTGACATAGGTGTACCGGGATAATAACAGACATAAAAATCAGAGAACTCATGGAAATAATTTATTTTTTATAGTATTACGAGAAACCCCTACCTCTTACAGAATCCAAGTGAAAAATCCATATATCCTTGCAATCCAAGCAAGCAGTATTCCAGGAATGTAGAGTAAGAAAACAGATTCTTCTTCTTTTTTTGTAAAGTAGCAGAGATGAAGAGAGGAAAAAGGAAGGATAAAATGCGGCTGGTTATTTCTTCTAGGGTTTTGAGAAAATGACAAAACAATATATGTAGTATCACCAACCCTAAAGTAAATGCAAAAAGTGAAAGAAATACTTATTCTCTTTCCCACACGTATCACCAGAAGGAAAATCATGTGCACTACTAGATAGTGACTCTACCATTTAACGTGCCAACCATATTTTTTTAGGCACCCATTAATTTGAGCTATATACACCCCACAAACAATCACAAAAAACATAATAAATGAACTAGAATTTGTACACCCACAAATATAAAAATCATTATGTCAACTCTTATGAGTTGAAACGGGATTTAAGCCCGGGTTCAAAAATGCCAGGTATTATAAATTATTAGCATGTTCCATAGTCATGCCTCAAGAATCCGGTCTTGCTAGTTGGGTTGGACTCGACCCATTGGGTGAAATCCAGCTCAATAGAAGCCCGAATTTTCACGGTCGTGATAAAAACTTTAATAAACAAATATGTCTCACACAGAAAAGTCTATTAAATAGATAAATTTGTCCCCACGGAAATACCTATGAGTTTTGTTCCGTCTTTTGATAAATCAAGGTGAACAGGAACCAATTGATATACCGGTCTTATATTCTCGAAGAAAAACCTAGTAATATCAATCACCTCACAATAATGTTAATCGTATGGTAGCGAAACAAGATATTATGAAATCACAAACGATGAGACGAAGATGTTTGTAACTACTTTTTATCTGTCCTATCGGAGAATAAATCTCGATAAAATCTTAGAGAAGATAGTACTCAATCATGATAGAATAAAGCAAGATTAGAACATAAAACTACAGATAAAATAGTTGGGTCTGGCTTCACAATCCCAATGAAGTCTTCAAGTCGTTAAACTATACAGGGTTTTGGAAAAAACATAAGGCTAAAGGGGAATCGACTCTAGTCGCAACTAATATCACACATGAGGTGTAGGGATTATGTTTCCCATTTGCTAGAGTTCTCCTTTATATAGTTTTCAAATCAAATCAGGGTTTGCAATCTAAATTACCTTGGTAACAAAGCATTCAATATTCACCATTAGATGAAAACCTGAATAGATTCAATCTAGTATCTTTCAACCGTTAGATCGAACTTAGCTTGTTATACACAAATGAAATGTTCTCTCATTTATATAATGGTAATCGTACCTAAACATGTGCACACGGTTGGTTCAACAATAGTTAACCGAAGTTAGCCATATGAATACTTTCTTATCCACCTTGTTCATCTCAATCACAACTAGTTCAAATGACTCAAATAAAACTAGTTATGGAGTTGTTCAATTGTTTATATTCCCGTAGAAGTATACAAGACACAATTGAAGCAAAATCGATTTTGATTCACTTGAATCAATTCATGAACATTATAACTATGGTTTGCAAAAGATTGCATTCCTTAATATATAAATATATTAGTTCATGAATAAACTGAGTTTAGAACTTAACTTACTCAGGTACGCATACCTAAGTAGCCGGACTGAGTTTGGGTTCGCCAATATGCATACTGGTACGCATACCACAAACCTCAGTTGAAATTCCAGAACTCGAAACTTACGAAAGGTGTGTATACTTAAGTTCCTTGACTTTCACAAAACCAATCAGTACGTGTATGCATACCATGGTTCCAGGACTTTCACCAAACCAAGCAGTACGCATACGGGTATGCATACCATGGTTTTCAGATATGGATAACATATATGCAAGTACGCACACTATGTTATATCCAATCATGGTTAATCGTTATATAATCCATTTTCAATCATTGAAACATTCTCGGAAAATGGGAATAGCAGTCTCACACAAATTATTATCTTCAAAGTAATCTTCAAGTGATCGAATGATCAACATGAAACATTCTATATGAAATGACTGTCTCACACAAACTAATTATCATGTAAGATGTTACAAGGAGATTTCCACATGATCATCTTTTGACTTGCATCAAGAACATAAGATGAACTTGGTTAAAGCAAAAGATCACCAACACATATTTCGAGAAATATGTAAGAAAGTTAAACTCAGCTTGAAATATCAAAAGTGTATAAACTGAAAACTATATCGTTATACAACTTTAGTCTCAAGAAGGAGATAGAGTAGAAATAGACTTTCTGAGTGATAGATGAGTTCAAGTCTTCATGTACCTTTTGTTGATGAAGTTCCACAAGCTCTCCTTAGTAGTTCTTCGTCTTCAATCGATGAACTCCGTGAAGTCTAAAGCTCAACTACACAATCTATCCTAATCCGAGACTTAACCGTAGATAGTCTAGAAATCAAGACTTATAGTTTTGGCAACTAAACTTGACAAACAATCTTGAGACACAAATGCTTGCGAGTTTGACCGAGCTATGCTTTAAAAATCTCCCCCTTTGTCAATTTTAGTGACAAAACTATCAATAGATATGAATTACAAAATAAATAAACTTTGTAACTTCTCATCCAAATGTTTGATCTTCTTTGTTCTTCAACATTCTTTATCACTTCCAGATTCTAAAGGTGTTCAACTCAGCATCATATTTGTTGAATATCCATAGCTATAACAATATATATATATAAGATGTTTTCATATTGTTATGCAGTGTCATAGTATTATTACATAACACCAAAGTTCAATTGTATCACAACTTTGACAATAAAACTATGGTGATATGTATCACTCCCCCTTAGTCAATACTTCATCTCACATGAAAACCACTACCCCTTATATAATGACCCGTAAACCATATGTATTTGTAGTGTGAACTACACATTAGTTCTCCCCCTTTTGGTCAATAAAAATTTGCAAACGTACGAAAACTAGTGGGATCCTAATGAAATTTTCTTGGAGATACTTCATGACCAAAACTGAACATATCAACTTTGTTTCGATGCAATCATATAGTCAAAACTAAATGCCTTCATCAAGGAGTTTATAAAGACACAAGATAAGCCTATTATACTCCGCAGCCACAGTCCCCACAAATATTTGGCAATTAAGAACAATTTCAATCAAGAACTCTCCCACATTAAATTTCATTCCTGAAAGAACACCAAGAGAGACATTAATTTTACGAGAAAATAAGGATTTAAAAGTATACTTTGATTTCTAACAAAACTGTTATCTAAGGGGGGAAACAATACGAAATTGAAATAACACTACACTGACGTTCTAAACCTTGATTTCCCAAAAGATATGAATAAATCCAGGGGGAAAATGATAGAGAATTAATGAACCAAAACAGCACCAATAGACTGATGCAAGTGTTGAAACATACCAGTATCTAAAGGTTTGGTGAAAATATCATCCAATTGTTGTTCTGAATGCATAAATTCCATATTAACGATACCATTTTCATAGAGATCTCTAATAAAATTATAACTTATGTGAATGAGCTTAGTTATTGAATACTCAACTGGATTCTCAGTGATTCGACTCGCACTTGAGTTATCACAAAAGATCTTCATTACACCAGTGTCAATTATACATAATCAGCAAGCATTTGTTTCATCCATAGAAGTTGAGTACAACATGAAGCTGCATCAATGTATTCTTCTTCGCATGTATACATGGATTGTGAGTTTTATTTCTTGCTATGCCATGCCACAAGATTCAACCCAACATAGTAAAATCCCCCCGAAGTACTCTTTATGTCTTCTACACATCCTGCCCAATATGCATCTGAATAGGCACTAAGATCAGAGTTATTATCAAAAGTATAGGATAGACCATACTCGATAGTGTGTTGGATATATCGCATGATCCTTTTCGCCACTTCAAGATGAGACTCCTTCGGATTCGCCTGAAATATGGCACAACAACCAACAATAAAAGCAATATCAGTTCTAGTAGTTGTAAGATATAAGAGGCTTCCAGTGATAGATCGATAAAGTTTTTGATCCACAATTACTCCTTTCTCATCTCGATGTAGTTTACAGTAGTGGGAATAGGTGTCAGTTTTGGAGTTAACATATCTAGACCGAACCTTGTCACAAGATCATTAACATATTTTTCTAGAGATAATTGTAAATTCCATCCTTATGTTGTTGAATCTGTAATCATAAAAAGAATTTTAATTCACCAACATTGCGTATTTCAAACTCCTTACCAAGAGAGACTTTAAAATCTTTTTCAAGTTTCTCTGAAGTAGATCCATATATGATATCATCTACATAAACTTGAGCAATGACAACATATTTCCCACTCCACTTGGTAAACAAAGTTTTATCAGCTCCATATCTCGAAAAACCTTTCCTGAGAAGAGAAGTAGTTAGTTTTTCGAACCAGGCACGAGGTGCTTATTTCAACCCATATAATTCCTTTTTGAGCTTAATGACATGATATGGGAAGTAAGGATTTTCAAATCCCTTTGGTTGAGCAACATATACCTCTTCCTTTAAATTTCCGTTTAGGAACGAGGATTTTATGTACATTTGTAGCACATGGAAAAAGTTCCTGATAAGGAAAAAAGTGATCATCACATTTGTAGCACATGGAAAAAGTTCCCGATAAGGAAAAATGTGATCATCACATTTCTGGTGTTCCTGATAAAGAAAAAAGTGAGATAACCAAAGCATGGATGGAAACTCTTGACTACTGTCCGGGGGAAGAAGTTTGTGAAAGTTCTCTTATTTAGGTGATAATTTCCATGATAAACAATCAAACTTCTGCTGAAGAAAAATTCGATCTCCTGAACAAACATCTTTACTTGTTTAAGAGAAAATTTCAAATAGAAAAGGAAATATGGATTAAAAGGATTGAAAATCTGGAATATCAACTGAAAACATTAAGATAATAAAAATGCGACTTCTCGCAATTGTGGTGTTAAAAAGAATGATCAATACTCCCCGATAAATTCTTGCAAGTCAAATCAACATATTACTCCTATGATTTTGTCGTGTTCTAATTTCTCTTATGATGAGAAAGACTGGTTAACTTCACAGCACATCATGAGTATACCTTGTATAAAAAACAGGATTACCCAGAAACAGATTGCACAAAGGTTCTTAAAAAAACACTTCTTCTAAACCACGTTTTCAGAAGAAGAAAAAAAAATCTCATAAGAAATCTCATAAGAAATCTATGTCATTTTCTAAAGAGATTTTCAGAACAATTCATAGTATGAAAAAATCGATGAACAATCTGTTCAGAAAAATAAAGGGAAGAAAAATTTCCTCTTCGGATTCTCACTCCACAAAGAGGAATCTGAAACAAGTTTTAACAAAATCATCCTCCTCTCTTGTGAAACCTCCCAATCCTTCTTTAGGTGGGAGAAACTACTCTTTGTAAGTTTTGAGATTGTTCTTGTCTATTTTTCCCTTGGACAAGAATAATAATCTCCAAGAGGGATGTGAAATAATTTCTTGCTGACTTCTTCGTATATCTCCTTATCTTTCTCTAGGTTGGTTATCAAACTAAGAACCGTTTCTGAACACTTGGATGTTTTTATATCTCCTTTAAGTTTATATTAGGGTTTCTGTCAAAGGTCTTTTTGGGAATTTTTCTTATCTCTTCTTATTTTTAAAGATATTTATTTCCTCTAAGCAAGCATTTCATTTACATTCTCTATCATGTCCTCTTCAAGTTTTTCCAGCAGAGAGGATTATGTTTGGACTGTTCTCTTTCCCTCTAAGAAAGTTCGCTTTGGTCCTTCTGATAATGAGATGTTCCAAGATAAACGTGGTTTATCCTCTGATGGAAATCCTAATGATTCTCATTTTGATAAACTCTCATTAACCATAAATCTTGCCCTGGATCAAGTACGGGAATTGAAGGGTGAACTAGAATCCTCAATCAAAAGACTTGAAGACAAGATGCACAATCTTGAATCCAAGATTGATTTTGATCAAACGGGAACTTAATGATTATCGGGAACATGAGAAGAGTATTCAAAGTAAGTGAAATAATTTTTGTTCTTGCTTTATTTCATTATGTCTAGGAAACTTCTTATGAGAATTTATTCTTGTGTTTTAAGAAGGATAACTAGGGTTTGGATTAGCCATTATTGTGAGTACACATAGCCATTTCCAATGATTTTCATCTTGCAATGTTTTTAGATTTAATCATTTAGATTCTAAAGTTTATTTGGAAGATGATTTTGTAGTATTAATCATTTAGGTTTTATATATTGCAACTTGTTATGGGATATGTGTGTTTGCGTCTGTGAACTATGATTATCCCATATATTATCAAAAGTTAAGCCTTTCATATGTCAATATTGATAAAAGATTGAATGAACTTTTGACAAACGAAAGTTAAGCCTATTATGTCATTATGCAAATATTGATAGAGCATAGGATGAACTTTTCTATTACATGTCTCTATGAAAATATTGATGAAAAATAGAATGAATCTTTGAATATTCCGCAGTATTGGTTTTTCCTTCATCCACATCTTTGTGTAAATACTGTGTGGCTCCGTAAGTTCTCTTATGTGAGCATTTCCGATTAAATTAACCACGGTTCTCTTGTGGTTAATTTAATTGAGTATTTTGGATACAAATTCATGTTTCATGAGTATTTGTTAATGTCCAAAGAAATCCTTCTTTTCTTGTGAAAGTAAGGTCGCTCTTGTTGTTCTTTCAGCAATGACATTATATGGGGGAGAGTTCTTAATTGAACTTGTGCTCAATTGCCAAATATTTATGGGGAGTGCGGATATGGAATATAATAGGGGTTATCATCTATCTTTATGAACTCCTTGATGAATGCTTTTAGGTTCGGCTATATGATTGCATCTAAATCTCTTTTGGTCATGAAGTATCTCTATGGAAATTTCATTAGGATCCCACTATGTTTCGTACCTTTGCCAATTTTTATTGACAAAAAGGTGGAGAATTAATGTGTAGTTCATACTACAAATGCATATGGTTTACGGATCATTATGTAAGGGGGCAGAGTGGTTTTCATGTGAGATGAAGTATTGACTAAGGAGGACTGATACATATCACCATAGTATTATTGTCAAAGTTGTGATACAATTGAACTTTGTTGTTGTGGAATAATACTATGACACTGTATAACAATGATTGAGAGCAACTATTTTCTTATTGTTATATCTACGGATTTTCAACAACATTGATGCTGAGTTGAACACGTTCAGAATCACTGCAGTACTTGGAAGTGACGAATATTTTGAGTAAAACCAAGGAAATCAAGAATTTGGATTGAGAGCTACAAAGTTTATTTATTTTGTATTCCATATGTATTGATAGTTTTTTCACTAAAATTGACAAATGTGGAGATTGTTAGAGCACTGCTTGGTCAAACTTGCAAGCATTGCTATCTCAAGCGTGTTATCAGGTTTAGTTGTCAAAACTATAAGTCTTGATTTCTAGTCCACTTATAGTCTCGAATTAGGATAGAAAGTGTAGTTGAGAAATAGACTTCATGATGTTCATCGGCTTGTGAAAGTTCATCAACAAAAGGTATGTGGAGACTTGAACTCATCTATCACTCAAAATTTTATCTACTATATCTCATATTTGAGACAAAAGTCGTATAGCTATATAGACTTCAATTATACACATTTGATATTTCGAGCTGAGTTTAACTCGCTTACATATTTCTCGAAATATGTGTTGGTAAGATTTTGCTTTAACCAAGTTCATCTTATGTTCTTGACGAAAGTCAAAAGATGATCATGTGAAAATAACCTGGTAAAATCTTACATGATTTGTGTGAGACATTCATTTGATGTAGACTCGGAATGTTTCGTTTTGATCATTCGATCACTTAAAAATTGCTTTGAAGCTAATAGTTGTGTGAGACAACTCACTACACCAAACACTAGTGGAAAATGAGGTTTTTACAACCCACTGAAATGACCCCCGTTGACGGTCAATTCACCTTTGACCGAACAAGACTGTTTGGGAATAAGAAAAAACACGGAGAAATTTCGGGATGCTTAACACCAGTCGCGGAATAATTACCATTTAGTCCTAAATCTACTTCTCGATCCATGACGGACGAAAACCGATTCACCTATGATAGATTTTAATATTTGGGCAGATAAATATCTCTTTCTCTCTCCCATATCCAATCTCTCTTTCTCTTTCTCTTTCTTCTTCTGCTCTCGGTATCCATATCTAACCTAAGGAACTAGCTCCATGGAAATGGAGAAATTAGTAAACCTTAGATGCTATTTCACCGAAAAAAATAAACCCTTCTCTAGATTCTTCTTCCGAAATCCCTCATCTCATTTGTCATCTCAAATCTGTTGGAATAGATTCAACCTTATTATTTCTCCATTCTTTCCAAAATCGAAACTGCAAATATCGGGTATTAAATTAGGTGTAATATGTGATTCGAGTATAAGGGTTTTCGCGATTAGATGTGAGACTTGATTTGAATCAAGGGTGTTTGTTTCAACCAGTCAAGTTTTTTCGTGTTTTCTTCAGTAAACAGAAAACGATCTCTCAGATCCATAAATTAGCACCACGAACTCTTCAATCACTTACCACTTCATCTAAATGCTCATCGTTTTAGAATGGTGAGGTCTATTTTATTTTTTATTTTCTCTTCTATTTCAATTTTGGAGTTAGGGTTTTTTTCGATTAATTTTATTTTCTGAATCTGAGAGGTACAGAAGGCAATAGAAGAGTCAAATTGGTGGTGGATTCGGTAGATTCTGATATTATTGTTGATGTTACTCCTAAGGTTTTTCGGTTCTAATAAGAGGGGTTGATGGAGTTGACAGTGGTACTGGTATGTGTACTAAATTCTTAGTTTCTCGCAGTATCTCTATCAAGGGTTTCTCTTTGTGCATCCACTAAAATTTCGTCTTTGTGTTTTTGCAGTAACAGCAAGAGTATCTCTAGATGAAATCAAGGTAGAGGTACCAAGGTAATGGTTTTACACATTGATTTAATGATCTTTTCTTGTATGTTGGCAAATGATTAGTGCTTTAAGGTTTCTGTTGCTAAACTAGTTAGATCTCAAATGCATATTTTTGTTTGCAATCTTTATAACAAATGTGTATTCTCTCATGTAGATTCCTAGGTTCTTGAATGAATGCTCTGAATTTTAGTTAGTTGGTGTGTTATGATGTTTGAAGAATGTTGTCAAATGGGTATATTTCATCTGTATCTCGCATGAGTTGTATGATTAAATTTCAAAGATAATTTACTATTTAGTTGTTTTGCAAAGAAGAAAACCATTTCATATACAAGTTACTACTGATGTTGTTAGATTATAATGTGCATCTCGATGACTTGTGATTTTGGTAATTTTATAGAGGTTTCTTGAATTGGTACTTGTAGAGAAAAATGTCACCTACTGAACCTCATCAAATGCGCCGATGTTGTGGATATAAAGAGAAAATTGAGAAGATAGGAACTGTCTGCTTCTTTCCACTATCAAGTGTGTGTGATCTCTTGGTCCTTGCTTATTTTGACTTGTATTTTAGTGTTTGTTTCTGCTGCAAAGGCGTGAGTGGGTTTTTTTCTAAGCAAAATATGAGACCCCACTTTTCAATGGTCTAAAGGAAGGTGCTTTCCATGGGATTTGTCTTGTGTACCCTTTGTTTTTGTCTTTGTTTTTTAATTTTTGTCTTTTTGTTATATCTTTTTTACAATGTGCAACTATATCTTTATGCGTGTGTTATCATGGTCAGTTAGATTCATTGCACCCACAATGTGTTAGGTCATCTGTTTTGTCGATTTGACATCTTTATCTTTTTGGTTTTTAGCATAATAGATTTGTCCTCTTTGGTCTGTAGCATAATAGATTTTTCCTCTTTGGTCTGAACCATAATGTATCTTGCTGTTAATTGATATTTTATACTCTATTAGTGGCAACATAGGTTGCTGATTAATGTTTAATTCTTGCTGACTGATCTTGGGAGCTATTAATGCTTTTTCAAACAGAACTTGAAGTTTAAACTTCTAAGTAGATTTGATTTTGTAGTTCCCCCAAACCAGCATGCACCAGCAATCACTGTATTTCTATGACTAGATTAGCTTGCATACCTATAGTTTCTCTCCACTTTTCTCATGTTCAGGTACTCTTACAGTGTCGTATGCCCTGTATATATTCTTATTGAACTATAAATCAGTTCATCATCAGGAAGTTAATCATTTTGCTGGTTGGAACTTGTCTTTGAGTAAAGTGAGTGTCATTCACCACTCTTGTCGCAGCTTAGTAACTTGTATATTCTGTCTTTCTCCATTGAATGCGCACGTATCCGTATGTCACTATATTTTAATTTTTGTAATGGTCGTTTGATTATCTTCATCATAAGATATGGAACCCCAATACCCCTATACTCGAATCATGTTAGTTTCATTGCAAGATAACCAAAAGTCCTTGAAAATGTTCTTTTACATATAAATGAATAGGATAGCTCGTAAACTGCGAGTACCGAGATATAAATTATCGCTTTTGGAAGGTTCTTGTGACGGAAACCTACTCTTAGTTCACATTAGTTCGCAATAGTGAGTTATGCATGAATATTTTTAGTGGTTGAATGTATCACCAGGTGGGTCTAGTCTGGTAACGTCGATCTCTTAAACTATTGTTGTTTCATGATCGACATCTAAGAAAGTAAACTGAGAAGTGGGGCTGATATTGTTATTGGAACTCCTGGAAGAATAAAGGTATTTATTTTCTCATGATGGATCTCAACATATGACGTGATATCGATTTTGTTAGAAAATTTATGAGTATCGTTACTATCTTATGCCGACTTCATGAAATCCTGGTGCAGGATCATGTCGAGAGGGGAAACCTTGACTTTGACTCATCAAAGTTCCGTGTACTTGATGAAGCTGATGAGATGCTTGACATGGGTTTTCTTGACGATGTTGAACTTATTCTCGGTACGTGTTATAATGATTGAGTTTTGTATTTTTACTCAACGAGTAGGTTTTTGTTCCTGAACCAAAGTATTTTGAATCTGTAACCCAAAGCCAGATGATATGTTTTTTTATGAGTTTATATATGCAACAAATATTTTTTTGGGACTTGGTTCATACTGAAAGCATTCATGGTTGCTGTTATTGAAGTTGCATGTGCACTTATGTTAAAAAGCTTTCAATTTGGTATTGCAGGAAAGGTTGAAAATTTGAAGACAATGCAAACACTCCTCTTCAGTGCTACATTACCACCACAGATTAAAAATACGGGTCTTCAAACCATGTGGGATGTACTATCTTGATACTTCAAATTTTTTTAACATAAATGTCTTATTCATGCTCTTGTTGTCATTCGCGAGATTACTACTAGGTTTTTGAAACCCGGCAAGAAGATTGTAGATCTTGTTGGAAATGAGAAAATAAAGGCCAGTGCAAATGCTAGACATATTGTCATTCCATGCTCTAGAGATGCCAGAGCAACAGTCATTCCTGATGTAATTCGCTGTTATGGCTGGTTAGTTTCATATTTCCTTTCTTATGCAATGGTTATCTTGGTTTTCTTTCCTTGAAGTGAATATTCATTTATAAAACATTAGAAATGAGTTATGTAATCATTTATAATTTCAGTGGCGGCAAGGTAATAGTTTTTACCAAGACCAAGGGTTGTGCTTCTGACCTTTCTGGGATATTTCCTGGAGCGCGTGCTTTGCATGGAGGTATTCAACAAGCCACCTGTGAGGTATGTTCTTTCTAGTTCTGGTATAGTTGGAATATTCTGTGTTCACACTTGGTTGATCGTTATATGGCCCTACCGATATCGTTATCTTTCTCTAACTTGAAGGGTTGCATTGCAGGTCACAATCGCTGCTTTCAAGGACGGAAAGTTCATGACTTTAGTAGCCACCAGTGTGGCAGCCCGTGGTTTGAACATCAATGACGTCTAGTTAATTATTCAGGTATTTTCTTTTTCTTTTATATAGAAATGCCATCACTAGTTAGATTATTTAGTCTCGTTTGTTGAATCTAGTGTATTGATATGTCATTGCTTTCCTTTAGTGTGAACCTCCACAATATGTAGAAGCCTATATTCATTGTTCTGGGCATACTGGAAGCGACGGTATGTGTTTGAAACTCGCTTCGTGTTTATATTTATTTGTTACATCGATATCAAGTTCAAGCATAACTGATTGTTTTTTTTTTTCTTTCTAGGCAACATTGGAGTTGCTGTAATGCTTTATGATCCAAGGAAGCATAACATCTCTAGAATAGAAAAAGATGCTAGTGTGAAATTTGAGCACACATATCGGCTCCTCAAGCCACCGATATCGCAACTTATGTTGCTCATGAGATATCTGTAGCAATCCTTGAAGTAACCAAATACTAGAACTTAGTTGTTTTTCTTGTAAGATTTACATTGGTCAGAACTCAATATTTTAATTCTTTTTGTGTAATTTGAACCCAATGAATCAATGAATGTTAAATTGAATGATTATTTATGTGCAAGTTTAATTTGATTCTCAGTTTTATCTGATTTGAATTTGGTTCTCATTTGAGTTTGATTTGATTCTCATTTAAATTCTAATTTGAGTTTGATTTGATTCTCATTTGAGTTTCATTTGGGTTTGATCTGAGATTTAGTCAGATTCTCAGTCAGGCTAGACAACCAATCTAAATCTATTTTTTTTTATATTAAGATTTATATCTATGACTGATCCCAATCAGTCATAAATTATTGACTGTTAACACCGGTCGTTGATATAAGATACACATCGACCCGCACATCCACGTCATAGATGAAAAAGACGCTCAAATAGCGACCCTTTCCCCGACCGCCAAAGCAAGTCATTTAAGTTGTATCTATGACTTGCTTTGACCGTCGCGAAACTGTTATTTTCCACTAGTGAAATTTTGGGATTAGAAACAGAATAAAGCCGTTACAAATCGGGTTTATAACGTCCCTCGCCTATTTCAAAAGAGGGTGTTATAATTTTTTAGCAATGGCAATGGATCCTTTACGAATTTTGGGTTGTAACGGCGTTAGTAACAGCTGGGAGCCGTTGCGAATTGACACGTGGTAGCATCTCAGGGCTGTTACGATTTTTTTGTAATGACGTGGTCGTAACATCTTCAAGCCGTTACGAATTTTTTTTTAACAGCAAAAAAGTTACTGCCAGTCAACCTTGACCTGATCAAAATTAGTCAATAGTGACCAATTTTGACCAGGTCAATATGACTGGAAGTTCAGTTTCAGCCGGAAATAAGTCGGAATTCCAAATGATTTTCCAAAATAATTACCTGGACAAGCCTTTTATTCAATCCCCACAAATTATATTACACATTGAACAACAATAATCTGTTTTCTTTCAACAACTACTTAAGAGAATTCCTAAGTTTTGAGGAATACAACATCTTCTTAGAAACTTAGGAGGATTCCTAAGTTATGTGCGGCGTAAATCACATACAACAATTTCTTACGACTATGAGCATATAAGAATAAAACAATCACAGAACTCACGTAACAGTCTCTGCATTCTCTATCATGACAGAACAGTGTTTGCACCTCTGAATCAAAACCCTCTAGATCTGTTTCCTCTAACTCATCAGCCAAATTCATTTCCAATATTCGAATCTTACTGATAAAACTCATAACCAAAAGGTATTATAAGGATCATCGGTAGATGCTCTTAAAGACCACATTCCCTTAATGCCTTGGAAGTTCTAATATTGCCTGTGAAAACAAAGAAAAAATAACAAGTTACTTGTACATAGAAGATGATCTCAATGCTACAGTCATCCTCCTAACATCAGCATTTGATCAATCCCAAAGTGGGCAACTATGTTTTGTATCTTAGTAAAATATACACAATTGCAGAAAATGCAATAATGTCGCCAAGAGAGAAAAAGACTTACTGGATAATAATTTCCAGCAATGGGCTGAGTAACTGAAAGGGACCAGACTTCTCAATAATCTTGAACATGCAAAGAGTCATAGTTATATATTTCAGATGGAACGTTATTGAACTGAACGTCTCTGTATTTTATAAGCTTTAAGTTGAAATTAAAATGCATTGTGAACCCATATAGTCATGAATTAGGCTTGACTTCTGCATTATGGTATCATAAAATTGGATACAATTACTTCAATAATGATTTATCAAGGAGACTAAAATTAAAGAGAGCTACCTCTGCAAGCTTGTAATATTTGTACAAATCCTCGATGTACTCCACAACTGCCAACTGATTATCAATATCTCCTCCATCAATGTCTACAATGGGTTCCTTCTTACCAGGAAAATACTGAGATAGATAGAAGGAAACATTAATTAAATATTCTGATTGAAATTAGTAGTAAGATGGTGAAACAGGACGATGAATAGAATTTAGAATAAATTTTCCTTGCTAGGCGCAGATAAAACTGCATATAAGGTTAGAGATTTATTCCTTGTTACTTTCTGGGACTTTTCCTTCTTAACCTCTTATGTATCTGGACTAATAATTATGCTTAGGTTTCATAACTTCCTTATTTTGAACAGGCTTTCATATCCTTTTTTTAGGTACCATATCTCGATCATCAATTAAAACTAATTGTAACTATGATAAATTAATCAACATTAGACATTTGTGAGACATTGCACAATTTGGATATCCATTTAAGAACAAATATTAGGAAGATAAAGATTGTTCTATGTTGATTATTATTACCTTATTGTGATTCTCCAAATTAGCTAGTGCATTAGCAAGTAGTTTTTTACAAAATCCTCTAGTGACAGAACAATTGATCTGTGGTTTCCCATTTGCACCTCTAATTGAGTCTTTATTCCCGATATCCCCTAAAACAACAAGATTAAAAAAATAAAACTATATTTTGTACCCGTGCTACGCCCGGGCGGTTCCGCCAACTTGCTTCGCCAATTCAATCTATAGCTGCAAATAGAATGGCATAGTTGCGCCCAACCTACACATCGGACATCTTTTTTTTTTTGAAAAGCTCGGCTTCGCCTCGCCACGTCCTGATTTGATTTGGTGTGGCCTCGCCTCGACCCATCCCCATTGTGAACAGGTAGACCTACACATCCATTAATCAATATTTTGTGCCCGTCTTACGCACCAAGCAGACTCGAAAACTATCCACTATCATTTTCTTTTACTTTTAGCCATATTTTTGATTTGGTGTGGCCCGTATTTTGATTTGGTGATATGTGGCTCGGCTTCGCCTCACCGCTGTCCCGATATACTTTTGATTTGGTGGTGTGGCCCCTATTTTCGATTTGGTGGGGATCACCCCACCCCTGTCCTGATTCATTTTTGATTTGGTGTCCCGATGCATTTTTGATTTGGTGTCGTGCAGCTTCTCCTCTCCCCATCGAGGATGTATTTTTGATTTGGCGTGGCTCGGCTTCGCCCATCCCCGCCCCATCCCTTAGGATTTTTGAGTTAGCGTGGCTTGGCGAAGATCTACCCTAAATATCATTTATGGAAGCTAAAAACCCACAAGAAAAATAAATATGCGCACACAACTTTCCTTTGCAATACTTGGAAACCAGTAAACAGGAAGTAATAAAAATTTATGAATACCGGTTAGTATACTGCCAAGATATCTAAAATTGCAAAAAATAAGTTTCGAATTTCATTCCCATCTGAATCTAGGTGACAAAAACCATTAAACTTTAGAATAGATAAAGTTTTTGCCTGCCAAGATAACATCCATGCCTGCATATTCTTATGAGTGACAATAGTCGACAGAATTTGTACATATTAGAACTCATTTTTCTCTATAGTGTAATTCATGGTCACCCTATTGTAAATTAAGAAAAATAATAAGATTATGATGAAAATCAAATAAGAAACAAATGGAAAAAAAAAAAAAACCTCCCTACAATGGCACCTAGCACCACAGGTAAGAAAAGTGGAGAAAAAAACTTGAGTTATACACAATTAACTAAAAACAAATTGATCACGAACTCTATTTGAATCGAGAAACTATAAAGGCTCGCTCTAGCTAGTACATTTTCTCCTTCATAATTCCAAGAGCCATTACTTACACTTCATAATCGGTGTACATCTCGTCCGATGTACTAAAAAGGATGCATATGTATCTTATTTAGTAAAGAGCAGACCTGCAGTAAAAAAAAATAACTCAAAAGTTGAACTATCATCAAGATAGCTTAAAATTACCTATCAATCATAGCACCACAAATTCTTTAAGCTATGAGAAATACTCGGAACAGTTTCTAAACTACTAATATATGCTGGAAAGCTGAAATCCAGAAAGCTCCAAATACTTTCCAATATATAATATTACAAAAAGTTGTGTTTAGCCATATTAAAATGATGGTTCATCTAAGAGTTCAAGAGAGTGCAGGGGAATCACTATACCAAATTATGCACACATGAAAGTTCACCTTCTTTTTCATGATCTACCCATTTTCTTACAAAAATACTTGTATGTGCCATATGCCAAAGCATTTCTCCCTCTCACAACCTACAACATTTGAAACCGTACATCAGTTGAAATTCTCAGCTGCTAATATTCAGATTTGAGATAAATTTTTAAAATGAAAATTTTGAGATACTGATTGAAGATTACGTACATTCTGTAAGTACTTTTAAATCTCAACCTTTCTTATGTTATTATAAAATTGACAATTGCAAGGACTGCCACGCCATTTGAAAGTTGACGTATATACATAGAGAAGGTGTGTGTAGAGGTGTAAATTGGGCTGTGCCAGCACGAGCACAGCCCAGCACAGCACGCTAAAATTTGAGCCCAGCACGTGACTTAGCCCAGCACGGCACATCACGTTAGTTAAATGGGACGTGCTGGGTTTGACTAATTGGCACAGTATCCCAGCACAGCACGCGGTACAGATTAGCACGTGGCACGGCACATCAAAACATGTTAAGAAAGAACCCACAATTGGGGGATAGTTTTATTAATTTGGGGATATGAATTACTTCCCCCAACCAGGGGTGGATGATAAGGGGTAACTTTTGATTATGAAAATACCAAAATACCCTTTCCAAAATTAAAATCCTTTATGAAAAGACTGTTATACCCTTTACCCTAAAACATTAAATCAAAAACCAAAACATTTTATCCCCCCATTTCAGTTTTGTGCCGGCACAGTAAGGTTAGTTTTTTTTTTCTTCATCTTCTTCATCGTTCTTCATCGACGATTAATCGTTAAATCAAAAGTTTCTTCGTCGATTAACCTACCTACCCGAATCATAACCATGGCTCCACGAAAGAAAGTAAAAGCCAAACCGAAAACCAAATCGATTTATCAACAGAAACACGAACGAAGAATTAGTTCGATTGCTGAAGAACAAGAAGAGGTCCAGCCGGAGAACTCGGACGATCAAACACTCGCCCTCATGGCTTCTTTGAGAAGGTTAGTGATTTTGAACTCGTTTATGATTGTTTTAATCGATTTATAGCAATGGGTTTAGGTTAGAATCGCAAAACAAAGCTAAAACAGTCGAGGTTGACAGAGTGCCGGCATTGAATCTTGGATGAATACCACGCCGGTTTTGAGTACCGGCATTCAATCTGGGATGAATATCATACCGGTATCAATTCCTGAAAGTGAATGTGTAGTTCCGGCATCCAAATAGGGTTGAATACCATACCGGTTTTATGTATCGGCATTGATTAATTGTAATTCGTGTATGCCGGCAGTAAGATTAGAACACACAAGAACATTCTGTAGTTTGACACCAGTACCGGCATTGAATCTAGATTTCTTGCATGCCGATTATTTAAAAACGTCATAGATATGATTGAATTTTCGTATGCCGGTAGTTAACTATAAACATACAGGAACACATATGATATTTTGATCAGTACCGGAACTCTTTATCGCTTCCATTCTATACCGGCACTGAACTGATTTAATTTCAGAGTGCCGTTAGTTGTGTTTTATTTAGCGGCATTCTCGACAGCCAAGTTTGAATGCCGGTAGGGCTTAACCGGCTTCGTCTTTTTACCCATGGGGAATGCTGGTACTTAAACTTCCACTATGTCTAAGCATATTTTTTCTTCGTGTGCTTATGTTATAGGTCAAAAGCCAAGGAAGGTAAAAAAGTAAATAATAAAGATGCTCTCACTAAGATAAAGAGGAAGGACGGTCTTGATACTCCTCAATCTCTGCCTCCACGAGGGAAAGATGTAGGTCGCAAGAAGCGTTTGTGGTTTGAAACAAGAGGGGAAATTTGGAAGAGTGGTGGTGACCGTAGTGCACTTGTAATCCGTGAACGTACTGTAACAGTTGAGGAGGATGAGCATGATGAAGGTGAAAGTGAGGAGGAAGATGATGAGGTTCCCACGAGTCAATTAGAAAGCCAAAGAGAAGTTGGTGGGCCGAGTGAACAACCAACACAAGGCAAGTTCAAGGGAAAGGGAAAGGGAAAACACAAAGTTAAAGGTTGTCACCTTCCTAACATTGATGATATGTTACCCGACCTCTAACGTGGTAAAATTTGGGGTGAAGCTCCGAAACCGAAAGTACTATTTGGATACAAGCACTCTTGGGCTCGTACTATCTATCAAACATATGTAAGCATATTTTATTTTGTGCATATGTATTGTTTTGTATTTATGCGAAATCTCTTAATCGTATTATCTTCTAATTGTAGGATCATACTAAGGCTGTTCGTGTCTGCCGAAACCAAGACGCTGCCCATTGGGATTTGTCTATAGAGCATGATGATGTGCAAACAATAGTAAGGGAATCTGGTCTGTATGGTTTGGTGGAAAATTATTTGAAGCCAGATATTGTGACGGTCAATTGCTTCGTTGAACGATACCATGGTGAAACTGATACAATGCACTTCCCGTGGGGAGAGATGACCTTGATCCCAGATGATGCTCAAAACATTCTAGGCTTGAACGTAATCGGAAAGTCAATTGCAGAAGGAGTTGAGTGTTTGGACCTTGATTGGTCGAAGCTGCACGCTTTGACTAACAAGCTGTTTGGTTGGGACTTCAAAACTTCAACGGAGAGCTTTCATTGTTCCCGGTCTAGTAAGACGAAGACGTTCAAGCTGAAGATGCTTAAGAAGAGGTTTGAAAATACAAAGCAAAGAAGTTTGGAGGATGGATGGGACCCTGCACAGATTCGATATACCGCCGCTGCATACCTGTTATACATCCTGGGCACTAGGGCATTCCCCGACACTAATGGCAACAGGGTAAGTGAAAACTTTCTTCAGTACCTGGACCCGTTGGAAGATGTTTATATCTATTCTTGGGGCACCGCGGTAATGGCCCATCTGATGGCGGAGATAAGAAGGGCCTCTTTGGCTAAAACAAACCAATTTGTCGGGAATTTCACTCTATTGCAGGTAAAAATACTTTCTTAACTTATTTTCTTATATATATTGTTCACATGTATATATTCATCATGAACTTAGAATAAAAATTTACTGTTTCACATTGAAATAGGTGTGGTGTTATGAACACTTCCCAACCTTGTTCAAGAATTTCCCTTTCTTGAAGACCATTGAGTGTCTCGAACCCGATGCTCCTAGAGCTAAGAAGTTTGAGTATAACAACATTCCAAAGCCTGGTAATAAAGGTTGACTGATCGAGATGAGATTGGCTCTCGAAGAAATGAGTACAGAAGACATTGTGTTTGACCCATATAAGGAGGATAAAGAAAACCGTCAACTTTTGAAGTTTAGTAACGTTGCATTTTACAATGGCCCGTTGTTCTACCCAAAAGGATATATCATGGCTGATCCATGCCGTGTGATGCGCCAAAATGGATTTAAGCAATTATCCCGTTATTGGTCGGTCTCTGTTGATAATTATCGTCTTTACATTTCTCGGTGCAATTCAACTCCCAACAAGTTGCATGTAGTGTATGATCCGGAACCGGAACCAACACATTGGAGGGATAGAGAGCCACGACGTTTGGTAGATATTAGTAAGTGGGAGATTACGGAAAATGGTGATGAAGCTGATAACGCTTACATGGAAGATTACCTGGAATGGTCACATCCGTATTTCGTGCGCCCTCCCTCCGTCGAAGTTCCTCCCCAGAAAAAACCTCCTGCTGAAACTATTACACCTCCACCACCTACGACGGCCCAACTTTATAAGACTATTGGATTGCTAGTAAGTTTTATTAATTGCTTAGTTGTTTAATGTCAACATAATGTTATATATTAGTAGATATTAATTATGTGTTTATGTATTAAACTAGCGTCGTCGGGTTCGCAACTTGAAGAAGATGTTTGGTTGCAAGTACGATGAAGGAGTGGTGCTCTCCCTTGAAGAAATCAAGGAAGTCGAGCAAAAGCTTGATAAAATTGAAGAAACCGACCCTAGTATAAAAGCTTTGTTTGGAGAAACGACGAAGGTGCCAACCAAAAAGAAACTAAAGACCAAGTGAACAATGGGTGGTTATTGTAATTGTGTTGAACATGTCTCGATTCAACTTGTTTTCGTTTGAACAATGGGTGGTTATTTTAATGTGTTTAACTCTTTAGTTATTTGGTTTGCAATTGTGTTGAACATGTCTGGATTTCTATGAAAAAAATTAAACACACTAACACCGGCGTCCTTTAAATTTTTAATTCAATGCCGGCTCTATAGTGTCGGCATTGAAATTGTCTCTAATTCTATACCGGCACAAGAAGTTAAAAAATTTCATGTTCCTGTGTAGATTTTGACAACTACCGGCATAGTAATTTTTTATAATTCAATGCCGGTATTGTAAATTTAGTCCTTACTTCCTTCTTGACAGAAAACCGGCATGGATATGTCGGTTCAATCAATGCCGGTACGCTTCTAAAAATTTATTTCAGCTACTATTTGATTTCATTCCTAAGTAATCTATTACATTGGATTGGTTCTTTTTAAGAGATAATCTATTTCCATCCCTTTTCAACAATTGCGGAACCTTTGAGCCTTTCCCGAATCTGTTCGAAGACATCGTCCGGGATTGGGGTATCAAGGATCATCTTCACTTGTTCTTCTTCTTTTTCAACATATTCCTTTCCCTTCATATAACACCCATCACACCCATCCATAGGCTTGCATTGGCCCTTGTGGTTTTCTCTTGACTCCGCTAGGTCAACAGCTTTGTCAAACCATTGAAACTCATCGCACTTTGGGTGATTCAAACACCTTAGAAACATTCTTCCATTTTCAGCATCATCATTTTTTGCAATCCAAAACCGGCGTGTCCCATCACAGCTTCTGCACTTTAAATAAATAAAAGGGCAGTCCATTGCTAGATGAGATGGTGACTTACAAATTTTACACTTGCAATGATGACTCTGTAACAGAAAATTATATTAGTTATGCGTCATTGTAGTGAACATTGTATTGTTAGTAATGATTAATCTACTTACTTTGCAAATAGAGATAATTGATGAATCTCCCATCGATTTGTGAAGCTTTAACCGTGCTTGATTTGTTGAGAGAAGGATTTTTGTTATTTTGTGTGTGGTTTGTATAGATTTTCGCCAAGGAATGGGGGTATTATATACAAATGATTCTCCAACGGTCTTATTTTCAAAAAAAAACTAGCCGTTTTTTTTTGGAATTCACCTATACCGGCATAGTCTATATTGAAGATTCAATGCCGGTATAGGTTAAATATTTGCCCGAATCTCTGTGAATGAAAAAAGGCATTGTAATCTTATGGAAATCAAAACCGGTATTCTGTACCGGTATGGTTGTTCACAATGACATCAATTCCGGTTCTGGTTATTTTAAAAAAAACTAGTCGTTGAGGTTTCTCACTATATAAAGAGAGCTAATACTTGGACCCAAAAGTCCCAAACCGTTGTGTTCTTATATATCTCCTTTAGCCTCTTAACTTAGAAACCATCCACCCTAGAATAATTATCTATAAATAACTTAGTATAGTACCTAACCCGTCATTCAACAAATGGCATCGTTTGACTCGGAGGAAGATTTAGCAATCACCCAAGCATGGTATGCCGAAACTCGCCCTTCAATTATAGATAACAGCACGCGAGATTCCATGTGGTTGAAGATTTTTAACAAATTTGTTCATGACTATGGTAACCCAAAACGAAGAAGTGCTAAACAAATTGAGGAACAACACGACATCATCCTAAATGCGGTGGTTGAGTATCTAAAATTGAAACACCGGATTCATCAAGCTAACCACAATAGATTGTCTCCTCAACAACTTGTAAGTATTTTGTATGATTAATTCGAAATAACTAACTATTTTGGAATTCGTATGTAACAACCATAATGTGTGCATTGTTTTTGTAGCATGAAGCCGTGAAAACGCGTTACTTATAAGAAAAGGGAGAACCATTCTTGTTTGAAGCCAACGCCAACCACATTGTAACCAAAGTCACGGAGTTCCGCCAGCTGGGTGAATCGGAGACGGATTCTTCTTAATAATATTGATAGTTTAGTGGTAATTTCTTAGGTTTTTTAGTGGCTAGATATCTATGTAAACCCGTTAACCAATGCCGGCGTAGTATTAATATATATTTGAATGCCAGTAGTAGGTGCCTAATTTTTTTTTGTTCCTGTGTACAATTTACGTATTTCCGGCATAGAGTTTTGAAAAAGACGATTGCCGGTACATAGTGCTGGCATGATCGTAAACCATATATCAATGCCGGTACAACATAATCAATGCCCAACGGCTATTTTTTCAAACTATAAACCTGTAAAGTAAAATGTCGGCGTAGATTTTAGGTTACCAACAATGCTGGTACCATAAAGTGGAAAAGAGCCGTTGTGTACTCATCTATTTAAAGTGGCTACACCTATTGCAGTTGATACATTTCTATGATGGCAAAAAAAAACCGGCTACCGATTTCAGAGAATATTTATATGAAAGAAGAGTCTCAACTCCGGTAGGGAATCAATCATCATCCACCACCAACTCAATTCCCATGATACTAGAAAAACTTAGAAGGAAGGACCAAACCACCATGTCAATTGCGGCAATGGAAGAAGAGATACTTATAAGGAAAAGAGAAGAAGAAGAGGAAACAAAGGAAGATTACTATCGCGGAGAAACAAAGATAATATACGAACGTGTAAAACAATCGAAGATTGAAGCGGATGTTGAGGAAGAAACCAAATGGATCAAAAATTACTACATAGTATCTAATTTCCAAGAAGATCACCGCCCTCCAAACCTTTTTTGGGGTCTTGCTGCGGATGGTCCTTATATGCGGGAGTTCGTGGACGATAAGTGCAAAAAATGTAAAATATTTTACGGGGATGAGTTTGTATCGCATCGGACTACTTCCCTCATAAAATTATGTCGCAAATACAATGAGTTTCTCGCAAGATACCGAGACAATAGGTTTGAAGCTCAGGCCGCATACACCAAGTGGAGAAAATAGCCTTTTAGGAATTTCGAAGCCGCTTTGTTTGTTGAATCTCGTACCAAGAAATGATGTTAGTCGCAATTACCTTGAGGTCTTTCATTTTAGGTGTAAGGTTGTTCAAGTGTTTAATGCTTTTAAGTCTATTTCCTTATGATTAATATGAAATTTCTTTGGTTTGTGGTTAATGTTGTTTATTTCATCAAGTTTCATTCACATACCGGCATTGATAGATACACCAAATTATTTTTAATTGCAAGCGCCGGCATTTAACGGTGCACCAATTACTAAGCCGGCATCATATTGACAATTTAAACATATTGTCAGAATTTCGGCATTGATTTTATCCATGTATCTATGCCGGCATTCCGACGGTTACAATTTGAAACTCACTATAACCCATTTATTGGACAGTTACAAAATCATTCCACTAGTTTGACGGTTACAAAATCCACTAGTTGGACGGTTACAAACCACTATAACCCATTTATTGGACGGTTACAAAATCCTTAATGTGTCGGTTACAAATTTTTCAATCTATTTAAGTGACGGTTTTGTCTACGAAATTATTCAATCTTCCTTTGTATTCAATCTTCATAATTTCATCTTCCATACCAAAGACAATGGGTCCTCGCAAATCTCGTGAAAAACCCAGTCCACAAAAACATGTAGATGAACCGCAAGAAAGTCCTGAAGAGTCTGTGGGTGAGGCGACCATAACAAATTTGATACGGTAAGTGAAGTATTTGTTGAATTGATTTTTTTTTAGGGTTTATCCCATAATATATAACACAAAGTCATCATTTCTTTTTTAGTCCTTACACTACACCACAATTATATTTTGAAATTGCAAACTAGTCAATTGAAAATCTATTCTGTTCGTGCTCGAATTCAATTTGAAAATCATGCCGGATTTTATGTCTTCAATCCCGATTGTATTGCATGATATTGCCGGCATTTGAAATTAGACAAACTATATGCCGGTAACAGGTCCTGGCATTGTATATTTGATCAGTACTATGCCGTATTTATTTTTATTCATTGTTGAAAACTCTGTTCAAAAATCACAAAGTTCCGGCATACTCATAAATATGTACGACAATGTCGGCACTTGTTCCGGCATCCTCGATAGTTTTACTATCTATGCCGGTTTTGTTTCCTTAGACCTGTTATTCTATGTATAGAATTACAAAAAACCGGCATGCAGTTTTGTATTTCCTACTATGCCGGTTCTAGTACCGGCAGTCATTTTTGGTTTCATTTCTATGCTGGAATCCATTGTGTAACTCAGTTTAACGTATTGGAACATAGGTCCAAAGCATCAAAAAAGGACAAAGGAAAAGGTAAAGCTGTTGTACAACAAAAACGTAAGTCTTCTCAACCTAGACGTCCTGATCCGGCTACTGCTAAGGTCACAATTCGGGATCAACCTATAAGGGACTCAACTAGTAGTGATGATGATGAAGATGAAGATGACTGGGAAACTGGGCATGTACCCAAACGAGCTGGTGGATCATCCTCACAAGCAGCTGATGTGGGAGTTCAATCATCTAAGGATGATGAAAAGGCACCCCCATCCCACATGCCTGATAAATATGACATAATTCCATACCTCGTTGATGGCAAACATTGGGGTCAACCAAAAAACCCGCAACTCTTATTTTCCTACAAAGACTCTTGGGCTCGTTGGATCTATCAAACTTATGTAAGACGTTTCCATCTTGTTATTACAATATTCATCTGTTATCAAGTGAATTCAACTAAGTTTGGTGTGTTTTTATAGGACCACAAGAAAGCTTTCCGTGTTAGCCGCCATCAACAATCGGATGTATGGACTTTGAAAGATGAGTGTGCGGATGTTAAGGAAGTAGTCAAATCATCCAGGTTGTATCATGCGATAAAGAATTATGTGGACACTGATACCGTAATAGCAAACTGATTTTTGGAGAGGTTTTATGCTGAAACTGACACCATGCATTTTCCTTTTGGCGAGATGACCATTATCCCTGAAGATGTCCAAAGGATAATAGGTTTAGAGGTTGTTGGGAAAGCCGTTAAGGTGGGAGATGACTCTAAGGACCTAGAATGGGACAAGATCTATGAGCTCACTGAAAGGTTATTTAGATGGAACAAGGAAACCACTTTGGAAAATTTGTACAAGACAAGGACTTCCCAGACGAAGACTATTACATTCGTCAAACTCTTTGAATTGTTTGGGGATACGAAGAACAAAGTATTGACTCCCGAACAAGTTCAGCAAAGTGTCGCTGCCTATATGTTGTTCATCTTGGGCTCCGCTATATTCCCAGACGCAAATGGTAATAGGGTGCATATGAACCTCCTACAATACTTGGATCCGTTGGAAAAGGTTCATGAGTATTCTTGGGGCACTGCTTTCTTGGCACATTTTTTGGCAGAAATGCGTCGAGCTTCTAAGGCAAATGCCCGTCAATTTAATGGGAATTTCACTGTCATTCAGGTATAGATAACTATCCATTTGGTGATCGTTATCATTAAATTTAGTAGTTGCCTTTTTTTTTCTTACACATTTCATTAAAAGGATTTTTCATTGGCACAGGTGTGGGCTTATGAACACTTCCGAAGTTTGTTCGTAGGTTATAAAGGATTGAAGACTGTCTGTGGATATGAACATAATAAGGCTCTAGCTAAGAAATACTACTTCGACAATACCCCGAGGCCCAATAACAGGAAACGTTTAATTGCAATGAGGATGCATTTGGACTCGGTGGCTGTGGAATACGTTGTGTTTGACCCGTACAGGAATGCTAGAGGAGTTCATTTACAAAGGCGTGACAATGTTTCATTTTACAACGGACCTTTATTTCATCCTAAAGGATTTTTTATGCACAACCCTTGTCGTGTAATGCAGCAACTTGGGTACAAGCAAAAAGATCTGACGGATACATCATATCAGAAATTCTCTCATGACTTTCCGCAATGACAATCATATAAGAACCATACTCTCATAGTTTATGACCCTAAACATGTTCTTGCACATTGGACTGAAAGGGAAGAAAAAGGACTTGTTTTGGGTGTGGCCGATTGGGAATTGGATGAGAATGGTTGTGAGAGTGATCCAACCTTCCTAAGAGGTCATCGTAAGTACTCACATCCTTATGTTGTGCGCCCGGATACCGTAGAAGTTCCTCCACAACCAGCACGTCCCTCCACAACTCCGTCAACTATGCACGACCTTCTACATCTCATTACGTTGTTGGTACGTACATCTTGTGCATTACTATTTTTTAAATCTATATATATGAACTTATACAATTGTACATACTAAATACATGTTGAAAAATCCCTTAACAGCGTCAAAGGATTGGAAACTTGTAAATATTCTTGAAGAAGAAGACCAAGAAAGGCGAGTTGATGACCCAGAAAGAACTGGAGAACATCGTCCAAAAGATAGACCAAATTGAAGATCCGGAGGCAAAAGACTTGTGGGGCGAAAGGAAGAAGAGGGTACACAAGAGGCCAAGAACTGAGTGATCGTGTGTTTCTTTTATAGTATTATTTTGGTTTGAACAATTAGAGTTACTTTATTTGTGTGTCTTGTTAAAATTTGAACATCTTTCATTCACTTGTTTTAGGTTTAGAACTTTTTAACTTTACATTTCGTTTGGTAAAACTTTGCTTATGTTATTTTATGGTATTAAGTCTTTGCTTATGTTATTTTATGTGTATTGCAATTCACTTTTTCTAACTTTGGTTTATACAAAACCGGCATAGACTATATCGTGTGTACTATTCCGGAATTCTGTTTAGTTCTAGAATTTAAAAGAATAGAGTTCCGGCATAGCCAATAGCGCTAAAACTATGCCGGAAATCTGTTTACTTATAGAGTTATTCCAGCACAAAATAGAACATATATTGCAACGCCGGTACGAGTACCGGCATAGTAAAGTTTGAATCAAATCACATTGTCACATAAATGGCATATGGTTTAATGATTACAATTCAAACTTCCAAAAAAACAAAAGGTGGAGTATTAGTAAACCACATATATCCAAATTACTCATCATCGCCTCCACACGTATGAAATTTGCCCTCCCCCTCTTCAAGAGGTTTCTTTGATAAGGCCAAAGCATCCCATAATTGGTGATTCTCATCATACAATTCCATCCATCCCTTCCATAGCCTCGGATCTAGTTCCTTGTTTTTAACCATCCCACAAACCGGTGGCAATGAACAATTGTCCTTGAGTTTCAGAATAACAAAATGATTATCGTTCACATACGCCAAAACAACTCTTCTCGTCTTAAGGGATCCCTCGCATTTTTGCCACTTTGGTGTAAATGTTGTGACTACGGTGGGGGAAAAATAATGAAAAACACAATTAAATGTATCCTCTACTAGATGCCCACAAAGTGGCATCCTCATCCAATATTGAGAAGGAAGAAATGACATTTCCTACTCGGGTCCTAACACTTGAGCACACATATCATCAAACACCTCGTCGTGACCAACCAGTTGCTCGTAAAAGCTCTTCTTCTTCACAAGTTGATCGGCCATCCTCATTCTAGCATATCGGCATGGTGTCATTCCTTTACTAACGGACGTCTTGAAGATTCCTAATTGTTCGGTCATGACATGATAGCCACAATTTCCATCTCCATCGACATCATCCGTGTACACAATAAACTCGCGAATAACCTCAGGAAGTTGGTCTATGTAAGACTTTATCTTCGTATGATAACTTCTAATGGTCCTACCTGTTATGGGATCCTTATACATCTTCATATTACTATTATTTAGCTTAATTATATCCAACTCATCATCTGCAATCCCTACACTCCAAATCTCTATTGTATTAGACGGGAGAATATTCTTCCTTGGCCTTCCTCTACCCCTTTTCCTTTGAACATCGGCTACATCGACTATGGGTGTAGCATCCGAATTATCACTTTCTTGTCTTTGGTAGCTTAATGTTGATACCTTCGGCGGCCTTCCCCTTTTCCTTTGAACCTTGGCTACATCGACTATGGGTGTAGCATCCGAATTCTCACCTTCTTGTCTTTGGTAGCTTAATGTTGGTACCTTCGGCGGCCTTCCCCTACCCTTTTTCCTTTGAACCTCGGCTACATCGACTATGGGTGTAGCCTCCAAATTCTCACCTTATTTTCCTTGGTAGCTTAATTTTGGTACCTTCGGAGGCCTTCCCATTTTCATTTGAACCTCGGCTACATCGACTATGGGTGTAGCCTCCTAATTCTCACCTTCTTGTCCTTGGTAGCTTAATGTTGGTACCTTCGGCGGCCTTCATCTTTTCCTTTGAACCTCGGCTACATCGACTATGGGTGTAGCCTCCGAATTCTCACCTTCTTGTCCTTGGTAGCTTAATGTTGGTACCTTCGGCGGCCGTCCCCTTTTCCTTTGAACCTCGGATACATCGACTATGGGTGTAGCCTCGGAATGCTCACCTTGTTGTCCTTGGTAGCTTAATGTTGGTACATTCGGTGTCCTTCCCCTTTTCTTTTGAACCTCGGATACATCGACTATGGGTGCAGCTTCGGAACCCGTAGTTTGATGTTGACTTGATATCGGTTCCTTCTTTGGCCTACCACGTTTGTTTGGAACCGGCGCTTCCGCGAATCTGTCTTCCGAAACTCACTTGAGGATAGATCTCGTCTCTTAGTTTCCGCGAGTTCTTCTTCACGTCTACTCATTTCTTTCAATTCTTCCCTTTGTTTTCTCCTTGGAATTTTAGTTTGTGGTCTACCGGGCGGATCTCCCTTTATTGGCTCTTCACTTGGTGCTATCCATGGGCATGTAATCAGCCTCAGTTGGCTTAACAACACTTGTCGGCTAGCCGAGTTGGCTCATGAGTAAGCTTCATAGAATTCCTTGGCCTCCTTTGTAACCCATGGTGATTTTCCGGGATCTTCCGTAGGGGGGAGGTCAAAATTTAGTTGCTTCCAAAACGGATCAATAACATCAATTGGTATCACTTCTTCATACTTCACAAGCATATGACGACACGGAAGCCCCAATGAAGACATGTCGGGACAGATACACACATCACCCGGTTTTCCGTAATTTTTCTCGTATTGCATTTGTCTCATCATATGTTTTATTGCCCATTTGGAGACGTTGAACTATATTCCTTGGAGCAACTTAATATTTGGAATAAATTGAGTCATCCTATCCATTGAGATTTTCTCAAAATCCTTCTTGATCCTATCGATATCAGCCTTAAAGTGTTACTCCATTGCCTCGGTGACCGTAACCACGTTTCCTTGCCCGGACTGGATGAGATCTATGAATCTCCCATGAGAGGACTCCGCTATACTAGTTGCTTCATTCCCGTAATGTCTATAATGATTTGTCCACGCACGCACAAATTTTTCCTTGAACTTATCCAACCAATTAACCCGACAATATGAGACGACACTTGGATACACTTCGTTATATTTGACAATAAACATGTTCAATCTCTTTTGATACATGTCCTCGGTAAAAGACCAATAAACTTTCTCCCAATCCTTTAGAAATTCCAACCACCTTTTATGATTTTCACCGTGTTCTTTGTCGACTCGCTCTTTAATCTTTCCTTTTTCATTTTCTTCTTCTTCGGGTGATAGTTTCTCTTTGCGAACATCTTCCTCCAGTACAACAACCATTCTCTTCTTATTATCCTCCTTAGAGGGTTCGAACAAAGCATGACAATGTTTTTTCACATTTTCACCAATATGATATGTACATAGGAAATTTTGTGCATTCGGATATACGTCGGAGATGGCATTCATTAGTGCGTCAAATTGATCGGTTATGATGACTTTCGGTGATCGGTTTTCCGGGAACAATAATTTCAATTGTCGTAATGCCCAATGATAATTGTAATCCTTCTCGTTTTCCATTATACACCAGGCCAATGTGAATGTTACCTTGTCCGATGTTTGCCCCACGATGTTGAACAACGGCATGTTGTATTTGTTTGTCTTGTAGGTCCAATTATGAAAGCAAAGGATGCGAAATAAATATTTGAAGGGGCTTCTCGTCCGGACCTCTTTTAATGATTCGCGTGTACTTGTGATCCCAATCTATCTTCTCAAATTCTTGCATAACGGTCCTCCCTTCCCATTCCAACCTTTTAATGGTTGCTTGTGCGCTATAAATTGTACTTAGGGAAGAAACGTTTGTCTCATCCTTTTCCTTGAAGCCTCTGAGAATCACTCTTGGTTTGATACATTCTTTGGTCATTATCCTTACATCCTCAAATTGATGAGGTTTTAGCTTCGCAACTACAGAGTGACCAACAAAATCTTTCGGATCCCGATGGTTATGACGCCCAAAACACACCGTACAATCCTATTCTTCTTCCTCTTTTACTTTGTCTCGTAGATGGAATACAAGCTTAAAGGGGCACTCATGCTTCTTCGTATTAGTCTTGTATACCCTATTAGTCTTCTTTTCATATACATAACCCTTTCTCTTATGGCTATTCTCCTTGTATTTTCCGTGTCGTTCACAAACCATCTCAAAACGAACATTTGAACCTTGGATATTCCTCACTAAGACACACATGTTCTTAAGAGCCATCTCTTTTGCCCAACCAATAGCTTCAGCTGGAGATTTTGTTCCCTATATAAGGACAAAAAGGGAAGATTATAAGGTTAGTTACAAGAAATCCCAACATAAAATTGTAAAAACTAGGTGAAAGTATTATTTGGTAACATACCTGAGGCATTTTATAGTATTCAGACGTATCCCGAAAGAGAGGTTTGGAAGTTGGAGCGATGTATGTCACAACCTAAGGCACGAATGAAAATAAAATTGAATTAGTTCCACATAATAATGTTCCGGCAATGTATGTTTTTGAACAGCAATGCCGGGATAAGGGATGCCAGCATTGTAGAAAAGATAAATGCTCGTCGGTACCTTGTGCCGGGATCCACGATAATTTACATTAGATGCCGGTAAAGAGGTTCAAAATATCATTAACTCCTGTATGATTTTCATGTAAAACCGGCATAGTATATATGTAAAGTTCTCTGCCGGTACATACTACCGGCATTCACGAAAAATTACACACTACGCCGGTACTAAGTGCCGGCGTTTACGAAAAATAAAATAGAAAGCCGGTACTTAAGATCGAAAAACAAATACTCCTGTATGTTTTACTTGTGTTACAGGCATAGTAAGTTTGGAGTAAACCATGCCGGTATGGATATTCCATGAAATATTCGGTGGTAGGTAAAAAGTGAAATGTATACCGGCATGGATATTTGGTATGAATACCACGCCGGCACTGTTTCAAAAATGGGGGATATACTGAACCGGCATGGAAAGGAGTATGAATACGACGCCGGTACCACCAGTTCCGGCGTAGTATTCATACTACGAGTGTGCCGGCACTACCCTTTTTCAGAGAAAAAATGGCGGTTTGAAACAGAAAAATGAAATTTTCGACCTCTTTGAAGCATTACCCGTGTGTTGGGGTTGCTTGTATGCTGGACATGTTTACTTTCTTGGGTTGGTTCTTCACAAAACACTTCATGCTCACGAAAATCATGATCCAAGGGTGTTGGTTCATCATATAACTCCAATTGTGAGTTGTTATCATTAACCGAAGATTGATGATATGATTGTTGTTGTAGTTGAGCTAAAGATTGTGCAGCTGCAAGTCTCTCATCACAATCATCTTCCATTTTCCAAAAAAAAAAATCACTCAAAATTTTCCCTCCTTCTACTCTCAACTAACCCACACAAATAAAAATAAAAAAACTAAAAACACACTAATTTATCCCCCAAATGATTATGAATTTACTAATTATTGTTAACTATTAATCCTGATTAGTGGGGGCTAGATTAGGAATTAATAAAATAATTACATAGGGGGTAACCCTGAATTGCTATTGGGACACCTATTTTGTCCTGTAGCTATATCCCCCAATTGCGCATTCTTAAGAAAGCACGTCACAATATGTATAAAATACTACAAAACATGGCATAATACATCACATTTTGTGTATATTTCACAAAAAAACATTTATTCTAGCCAATTATTGACATTCTACTACCGTTATGTTGATTTATTTTCATAATAATACATACAATACTTAAATATTTGGAAAAAATTTATGTTGGAAAATATAAAATAAATGTGCTTGGCACAGCACAGCACATCACGCCTTTAAGTACGGAACAGTACGGCACGTCATAATCTCCATCACTGCACAACACGGCACATAGCACGCTAAGCACGTGATTTCGTGGGATGTGTTGTGCTGGTCCGGCACGTTTTACACCTCTAGGTGTGTGCATTAAGATCAAAACAGAAACGTTGTTGTGTGGTTGCTAAACTGATCTGCTAATGTAAAAATGTACATGGTTCCGCATAATTTTGATTCTCTTGGCCCAGATCCTGCAAAAGTACATAAACCTAAGTATATGTAGACATTATTAGTTACGTAGCATCAGCCGAAGTGGCATCCAGGATTTCAAACTGGCAGCTAAGCCATAACTCCACATACATTTCTGTTACATTTTCACAATGAGAAGGATATTTAGGGAGATTAAATAATGTGTCAGGGAAGACTTTCATAGACCTCACTGTTGCATACAACACAAACGTGCAAGGCATAATTTTGTATATTAACCAAGGAGAATAAAAATGAAGTTTGAACCAAAATATAAGGCCATAAGGGCTGCTAGGTTCAAAGTTTATGAGTGTAGTTTGCACCCTTGAATTGTGATTAAGTTTTAAACTCACCATGTAACACCAAACCAAAAAAAATCATAAAAGATAAAAATGAGCAGTTCATAACCTTTTTAAATTGATGCAGTGTAATTATACATTCCCAATGTTATGTGTGGTCACATGGAAGGCTCGTTAATTGCTCTTCTTCTACGTACCTAGTTTGGAAGATTACACACCTATCAGGTCCATGTTTATAGTTAGAAAAAAAAAACAACAAAATCTACACAGGCAGTTGACTAATAATTCTTTTTCCATAGTTGTGTCTGGGTTCTCATTACCCATCCAGAATACATATTGCCGATTATAAATGCTGGATGGAAGAATTACAATTTTTATAAATGGAAATTAGCCGAATTTTAGTCAACTGCCTCAGAAAGGTTGTTATCCCGATGCTCTGCGCAATGACTCAATCATTTTTGTAGGAACAATTAACACTCATCTATGTAAAAGCCTTGGCAGCTTACTGTTTCACAGAAGAAGTTTGTGGAATTGTTAGACATACCAACCTGTCCATGACGAAACATTGTTCCTTCAATTCTAATCTCCAATTTCTTCCAACTTACATACCTAAATAGAGCACACACACAATTGGATTAGAGTTAAAGTAATAATCTAAATTCTAAGAAAAACAACAAACTCCTACATTAAGAATTACAGTACTAAATAAATCCTTCTTTGAGAAGTTTAGTTTCACGATCGATACATTATATGCAAAAACATCATTATACTCTTTAAACAGAATATTAGAAATAGGAGAGAGTAAAACATGAAAACATATAAAAGCATCTTCGAGACAACGTTCTTCCACAATAGTATCTCCAAGAGAGGCCTCTTTCCAGAGAGTATCTTTTTAACGTAGATAGACTCTCTAGTGAAGTTTAAATTAGAGAGCTGAATTCGGGTGACGTTTAACAGGCTATAATGTTTACCAAGTTATAACTATTATGCATTTTCCAATTAAGTTCGGATGCCTATGATTGAACATTTATTTATTACTATACGTTGAACAAAAATTAATAAAAAAAGGATTATATGCAGAAATAGGCCCGGTCTGGACCCTCACTTTCATTTCTATGCCTGTTTTTTTATTTGTTGCTAGACTAGGCAAGTTAAATGGATTCCATCCACTTTAACTATCTCGGTCAATTTATCGCATTGACTTGTCAATATATCGCAAAAATATCATATGGGGAGATCTCATAGATGTGGTAAGATTACTGAAATGTCCTTCAGTCACATTAGATAAGATGTCCACGTGTATTGATCTGAAATCCTAAACTAAGATCGATGGAATCTCGAAAATAATTGAACGACTATGATGGACGTCCATTGGAATTAACTCTATACATGTCTGTCTCAGAACCAGTAATCTGAGATATCCAGATCTCAGAGAAATTGGATGTTCTAGATGCTTAAATGCCATCTAATAGCAGAATAAACAGAGATCAATTCTCATTTTGTTCTTCCTTATTCTATCTGGTTCTCTCTGGTTCATCTAAATCAATTTTTTGATTTATTATTAACGTAGAAGCTAGGGTTTGAGATGATTTCAGAGAAAGATAGTGGTAGTTTCAGAAAGGATGGAGGATGTTGAAGACGAGCCGAGAAAGGGGTTTTGCTTGTGGTTGCGAGCTAAGAAAGGGATGAGATGCAGTTGATTTGAGAGATGGGTGTGCTAATTTAGTGTTGGTAGAGGAGATTCAAGGGTTTGATTATGATGTCAACCGATTCTCAGATGGGAGTGAGGTTGTAGGTAATGAAGAATTAGAAGTTGGGAAGAACAATTTGTTGTTACGGTTGATAATGAGGACTAAATTGTACAGAGTATGAGTGTTTAAAGGGTTAGGAATTATGGGTGTGTTTTGAATTCGTGAGTAATTATAGGGAAGGAGATGAGACACGGGTTAGAAGAACACAGTCAATTCATCTTTGCAAAAGGCAAGTCGTGAACACAACATGTTTGAGGAAAAGCCTGAGTGCTAGCTGAAGTTGTTATTATTGTGAATAAGGGATTTAAAGTGGTAGTAATGAAATGGTCATGCTGCAAGATGTTGTAGGGATATATGGATTGCAGTGGAGGAACAAATGATTGATATTGGATAGAAATGGGGAAGATGCAAGCGCAATGGCTATGAATTCGTAGCAATTCAACTCCCTTCCTTTTCTTATGTAAGTTTTAATCAATTAGTAGTCATTTTACCACAGTTATTTTGCTCAATTTTGGATGGCTAATCTGCAGATGTGACTAATCTGCAGATGTGACTGAAGACGAGAATTGGTTGGTCAAGACACAGACAATGGGTGGATGGATGATGATTCAATTAATCTGGGTAGGCAGTGCCGATGACAATGGTGGACTCTATACTCTCAGTTTGGTGTTGGTTGTGGTTACCATCAGAAGCTTAGTCGTGAATGGAGATGAAAGCAAGCTTTTCTCCCAACTTTAGTAGTCAAGAAGTGTTATTACAGGTGTTGGCTCGAGTGTGAAATACAACGAAAACAAGATACGGGCAGTATGAATCTTATTGTGTATTCTTCACATTTCGATTCAGAAAGCCTAAGGAATTAGTGGGGCCTTGAGTGGATTTGGCAATGGCAGTTAGAGTTGCGATAAGGAGATAATGATATGTTTGTTAGCTGATTAAGTATCATAATATTACTGTTCATTGGTCGTTAGAGCAAACTCCGACATTGGCTGCATCAGTGATGGTGATGGATAGATTGGCGGACAGAAAATAGAAGTTGTGTTGGGATATCATGGTGCCACATAAGCAGTGCCGCGTAAGCAGTGCCACATAAGCGATGCCATGTACGCACTATAAGGTGACGTATACAGAGTCAACACACATTTGGTTGGGTTACAATAACCGATTCAAAGGACTTTTAGGTCTTTTTAGTTACAGCTAACGGTGGTAACTTTCCATCCATCAGTTTTGGTCAAAACTTGCCTAGTCTAGCAATAAATAAAAAAAGTTGCCTAGATTTGAAAAGCACCCAAAAAACGGGCCTATTTCTGTAAAAAGCCCTAAAAAAAATCAGCTACTAACCGATGGGAGTATTATTTACACATATTTCAGTTGATAGTGTAGCTGCCAAACCCTGCATCTCTGGTTGGGATCATGCTTCATAACCATTCGAAGTTATGTTAAATCCCCATACAACCTACACTTATTTTTATGTTAACAAACCATATAATATAATTAGTAGCAATGAGAGCACTTGCAAAGGCGAGAAAGAAAGTGAAATCACACAAAACTTTCCGACTGCATGGTTTCATTTTTTTTATGCTACACAAAAACCACAATTCATACATTTTTTGTCCTTTTAGAACTAAAGAACATCAAGCTTTACCTTAATATTGGCAAGTAAAATCTCGTAACACAATAAGCATTCCTATATAGGAAAATGTTTTGCGTTTTAACTTACTTGGTGTTTTAACTTACTTGGTGTGAAGCAGTACGATCTCGCATATTGTTTCCTTCTCCTACCAAAAATAATACTGAAGGACCTAATCTAATTATAATGATCTTTATGCATCTAACCAATGATTCAATATGTAAACCTGAATTACATGCAAGTCCAAAATGTTAATGAATTTTATCCATGATCTTCATAAAACCACAGATAATAAAACAAAGTCGTAGTTGCAAGAAACACAGGAAAATTGATATTTGGAAATATGGGGATCAACAGAGTGAGCTACTTTGGATTCCGGTGTTCGTCATCTCAACAGTACTGGCATTTAGAAACCACACCTGCTATTAAAATCTAGATCTCTTAGAGCATCCGCAGCGGGCGACTAAGACCAAAAATTTGGGTCGAGAACGAGACGTAGTGGGACGTACTATCGACAAAACGAAGACCATCGACTAAATTCCATACTATATTTGGTCCGCGACCAAGACTAAACCCAAATATAGTCGGGCGTTGATAAATTTTACGCCCACCACAAGCGTTCGTAAAGTTTACGCCCCACAATAGGCGTACATATAATTTACGCCACACACTGCGCGTTTATAAAGTCCCCGCCCCATTTTTTTTTTATTTTTCTGTTTAGCATGGGGCGTTAACTATACAAACGCCCCATTTTTTTTTATTTTTTTTTTCATATGTTTGTGGCGGTAACTATACCCCTGCCCCATATAGTTTTTTTTATTATTTTATTACATGCACAGTTCCTCAGCACCATAAAGCGTTAACTATACAAACGCCTCTTCTCCCGGCGTAAACTTTATGAACGCCCCACCGCGCGTAATCTTTATCAACGCTCCGCAATAAGCATAAGCTATATTAACGCCCCGCAACAAGCGTGAATTATATCTCCGCTCGACTAAATATAGTCGCCCCACACTGCGTCACTCAACGGGCTAAACCCAAATTTGTTCTTTTTTTTTTTTACTCTTTACTCTTTAGTTTTAGTCGCACCGCTGCAGACGCTCTTATACAAATACAAAATTTAAACTCAATCGACCTAAATATGTACAAATTAAGCATCCAAGATTAATTCAAAATGAAAATCCTAAAACTACTCATTTATTATACATTGAACACGGATCGGAAAAATTCTAACCTCAATACAGACAATTCAGATATTAGCGCCATTGAATCCTTGCAACAGAAAGATGGCAGCTAAGGCTACATTGGAAGACTTGACAACATGATTCGCCTAAGCAAGTTTTACAATTGTAGTCAATTTCACCATGTTTCGCAAATCCATAAGAATTTAGTTTCCCTACTGCTCTGCTACTTTCTCCTTAATATCGTTACTTGATGGGTCTGCAATAAATAAAAAATTAAAAAAAAAATATAGATACTTGATGGGTCTACAATCAATCAATGCATACTAGATTTTGTGCTCGTGCTACGCACCGGGCGGATCCAAAAACCATCTATTTTTGATTTGGTGTGGCTCGGCTTCGCCTCCCCCCGATCACGATTTGGAATCTAAGAAAATTAATATTTGCATTGACGTGAAGGCTAAGATGTCGACATCAATGGCTTAAGAATGTGTGATGTTATGTACTAAAAAAGAGAGAAGAGATCACCATTAGAAACGAAAAAAAAAAAAAACTAAAAGGAGAAAGATTGAAATAAGTATAAAAGCAGTATTAGAATGTAATTTATAAAGAGATTATGATGTAAATAAAAATAAAAAAAAAGATAGAGACGATGATTATGACGTAAATCCGTGCCTCATAAACTCATAATCATCAAGAAAACCATCAGAGGTGTTACGAAGTTTATTTGTCTTGTATGGTAAAGAAAATAGAGCATCTATAATTTAAGATAATCTTTCGCATTGTTATCTTGCTGCACCCCTGAGAACGGAACAAAAAAAGAAACTATAGGAAAATTTAGTTCATGATTTTTTTCAAACCATATATACACGGTCAAGATTAAAAAAAAAAAAAACAACTTCGTATAAAAACCAATATATAGAAATTAATAAGATTATTCAAAAGATTTTTAGATAACGATGAACTCAAATTATAGTATCTTTTTGAACACGTGATACTTCATTCAGTATGATTGCAACTCCAAATTCTTCTATATCAAATTCAAACCCTTGATAACAGAACACGTGATGGGTCTCCTGATGCCTACAAAAGCCAATTGCCAACGTATCCTTCAAACCATATGTATATATAAGCATGAAGATTTCAAGCTAGGGCACTGCCGCCGATCGAGATCAATGTTCTAATTAGTTAAGGCACCATCACGCTTTTTTTTCTTCCATTTTTAGCGTTATCACTACAGTTTGTACCAAAACATTATAAATATAGTATAGTGCCATAATCTAATCCATGAATATGAATATTAACCCCAAAATTTGTTAGTTGAGATTATTATTCGTTTATTTTGTTATCTTTTTAGTTTAACGTTTTTTGGTATAAAAAATAAAACATGAAAATATTTTCAGTATAAAATCCTTCTTTTATGGAAAGTCGAATACTCTAAAATCTTTTTTTCCTTATTAATAAGATTTTGATATAACGTCCCTGCTTGACGGTGTTACTTATTGGTGTTACTTAACGTCCAGTTAAGTATTGGGTGTAAACCCGGTGTAATTTTTTAATTAGGTGTAAATCAACACATAAGTCTTGTACACCCACGTTTCTACTAACGGTTTTAGTATTTGGTCGTTAAAATCAGGGGGCTTAGACCAATAATGTTATCTACTAAGGGGGTGTTTTATAAAAAAACAATCTTCGACCAATAATGTTACGACACTTGTTTTCTCCAGAATTGGTGTAGTTGAAAGCTTTTATCTAATTTAATTTGAGGTGGGAGTCATACTCACCTTGCAACGTGGGAGCTCATATGACTTAGCCTTTTAAAGGAGGAGTGATACATCGTTAAGAGTAATAAAAAAATTAAATATACTCTATTAGATAAGTTGATGTTTAGTATACTAATATCGGCGGATCTTCAGATTGTAACTTCAAATGTTAATGAGCTTCCAAAAAGGTTAATATATGGCGCATAACAAATGATAAATGCTCTATTCGATCTTTCAATTTACTGAATTTATTACTTTCTATTCAGTCCTTTTCCAGACACACACAAAAAAAAAAAAAAAAAAAATCACCGCAGTCCTTACGTTATTCTCAGTGTAAAATCATGAGCAATGAAAATTCAGAATCCGTCACACATATCCAAAACAAATTCAAGGATCAAAAGTATTACAAAATAAATTAGGGTTTTTGAAAGACTTACCTCAGGAAAGGAGAAGGGAGACCTATCAAATCATCAGGATTCTTCAAATTTCTCTTTACTGATCTGTTAATGATAGTTTGTTTATGATGAAAGAATAAAAACTCGATAAACAACAAAGATATGTTCATGGGATTTTCGCCTAATACGTAGCACTATGAACTCAATAAATATTATACCTGCATATTAAATAACGCAAAACGATAATCAAAACAAAGTTACCAATCGTAACTATCGTGCAAAGGAAATAAATGGGATGAGAATAGGAAGAAGAAAAGATGCTGATAAACTTACGGGATATACATAAGGGTTAAAAGAAAAAACTTAATAGGGTTAGGGATTACCTTTTAAAGTAAGATCAAACGAAACAGTGAATGAAAGACAGATAGAAAGAAAGTAGAGATGAGGCAAAAAAAAAAATGAGGTAGGGTTTTTGCAAAGTAGAGATGATCAGTAAAAACCGTTTTTTTCGCCCCTTTGAGTAAAAGTGGAATGGAGCAATTCTAAGAGTGGGTGAGGGTCATCGTTGAAGGAGGAGGAGGGTATTCCCACCGTTCAACGTGGGGGCTCATATGACTTAGGATTTTAAAGGAGTTAGATACATAATATGTAAGATACAAAACTTATAAATTGATACTAATTTACATAACAATTCATCTTAGACAACAAAAACTTGTTAAAGGGCACCTTTCATTGCATGAAGTATTCCATTGCATGAAAGCGAACCATGCTTCCATTCTACGTAAGTACCATTGCAAGACTTCATGGGAAAGACCTTCTAGTCACTACCGAATCTTGCAAGTCTGTCACCAGCTTCATAATGACGCATGAAAACACAACAACACCACCAACATCTAACTCAAAAATCGTATAACATCAAAATTCAGATTTCCACAAAGACAAGATCACTTTATTACCTACATTGATCATCATGTGGTGCTCTAATAGTTTGAGCAGCTTTCGCAAAACCATTGTGACCAGTGCTAATACCTGTGGCTCACAACCATACTAAGTACTACCTAACTCATCCACCACTTGTAACTGCAACAACAACTTCTGTGCATTTGCATCCATCTGTAGTTGCAACACCATTTCAGTCTCATCTAACCATCCACTATCACCATTCACATTTCATTAATTCAAGGTTCATAATATATAAATTATAGCTATCACTGATTCACAGTAATGCTGAAATACACAGATGATAAAGATAATCATAATTCACAGAACATAACAAACTTTTATTAGGTAAATTTTTTTTATCTTAAATCAAATTCCTAGAATGAATTAGTTGATCTTGATTCCTTGTTTTTCCTCAACCGAGCTTATGAATCATCACTTTGAACCCTAACCATCGATTTCATCTTCAATCACCAACATTTATACTCGGAACCTGAAAATAATTCTCAATTCCTTCTTCTCTTTAACCAAAGTTCAAAACATCGATTAACTTCTAAAACCACCTAACCTAGTCTTTGATATCTTCTCATCTATCACTAAATTGAACCTTAAAACCGGAATTCCTTTCTCTGATTTACCCTATCCTCTATAACCCGAGTTAATACAACTCCACTATCTCCTTCTTCTATTATTCAATCTACCAATCCCTCCTTCGATTTTGCACAAACTCAATACTAACTGCAGAAACCCTAACTTTATTTCTTACTGATTCATCGTTCTTCAATCAATAATAACCCTAACCAAAACCAAATTCACAGCCTCGGTAACACTTTCCTGGTCCATTTACTTCTCTAGATTTCTTCTTAATTGAGATGAACGATTTCTCATTTCATGCTATTGAGAATAAAAAAAAATCGAAGAACAACAAAAAAGAATAAGTTGAGAAGAAAAAAAGCGAAGAAAGACGAAGAAAAATAAGAAGATAAATGAGTTTCTCTTCGACCCTGTTTCTTCTGAGAGATCGAGAGAGAGGAAGAGGAACGATTGAAGAGAGATAGGAAGAGGGATGATAAGGCGAAGAGAAAGAGATAAGATGTAATAATGTGGAGTGGGAATAAAATCTAGGGTTTTATGACTGATATGCATCTCGAGAAAATAATGAAGGGTAGAAATATGAGTTTAGGGAATACATGGTGTAGATGAAAGTCTAAGTAGCATGCATGTGAATGACACACGTCGATACTCTAGGTGTTACGACCCATGTGTGACCAAGCGTGTGAATGGCACGCCTATAAAAAAAATCGTAACGGCTGCAAAGCCGTTACGAATTGTTGTTACTAATCCGAGAATTTGGTGTACTGACTTTTCCTTCTTCCGAGAATGTTTCAATGATAGAAATGAGAGTTTAAAACAATTGGATTTAATCATCATATGCGTACTTGCATATATGTAATCCATGTCTGGGAACCATGGTATGCATACCCGTATGCGTACTGGTTGGTTTGATGAGAAAGTCCGGGAACATGGTATACAAACCCGTACGCATACTGGCTGAAGGTTCAGGTCCGGGAATTTCTACTGAGTTTGGATATTGATTTGGTATGCGTACTAGTTCGCGTACTGGCAAAACCCAAACTTGGTTCGGCTACATAATTACGCATAACCGTACGCATACCTAAGTGGATAATGTTCTAAGATCGGTTTGTGTATATAATAAGGAATGCAATCTTTTCGAAACCGTGGATATAATGTTCATGACTTTGATTCGAGTGAATTAAAATCAATTTTGCTTCAATTTTATCTTTTATACTTCTATGAGAATATAAATAATTGAACAACTCTAGAACTAGTTTCATATGAGTCATTTGAACTAGTTATGGTTAAGATAAATAAGGTTGATATGAAAGTGTTCAAATGGCTAACTTCAGTTAACTATTGTTGAACCAACAAAGGTGCACACATTTAGTTACAGTTTCATATCTAAACGAAGTCACTTTTTATTTGTGTGTAACAAGTTAAGTTTGATCTAACGGTTGAAAGATATTAGCTTGAGTCTAATCAGGTTTTCATCTAATGGTTAATATTGAATGCTTTGTGACCAAGGTAACTTAGATTGCAAACCCTAATTTGAAGACTATTTAAAGGAGAACTCTAGCAACTGGGAAACCTAATCCCCACACCTCTTGTGTGATCCTAGTTGCGACCAGAGTCGATTCTCCTTTAACCTTAGGCTTTTCACGAAACCCTGTAGGTTAACGACTTGAAGACTTCATTGGGATTATGAAGCCAGACCCAACTATTTTCTCGGTAGTTGCGTATTCTGACCTTGCTGTTTTCTATCGTGATTGAGTATTATCTTCTCTAAGATTTTCTCGAGATTTAATACTTGATAGGCAAGATAAAAAGTAGTCACAAAGATCTTCATATTATCATTTGTGATTCCACATTATCTCATTTCGCTACCATACGATTAAGATTATTGTGAGGTGATTGATATTTCTAGGATGTTCTTCGGGAATATAAGTCTGGTATATCAATTGTTTCCTGTTCACCTTGATATATCAAAATATGGAACAAAACTCATAAGTTTATCCGTGGGAGACATATTTATCTATTCAATAGACTTTTCTGTCTGAGACAGATTGGTTTATCAAGTCTTCGACTTTGGGTCATAACAACTCTTAGTTGTAGGTGAGATCAACTATGGGAATCAAGTGCGCAGAATCTGGCGTGGTTCTAGAGGCATAAGGAATGCGACTGTACCTTGATCAGTATGAGATTGGTTAAGGCTCATCTACATTCTAGTCCAAAGTTAACTTGGAGTAGGCTAGTGTCTGTAGCGGCTTAATACAGTGTGGTGTTCAAATCTGGACTAGGTCCTGGGGTTTTTCATTTATGGTTTCCTCGTTAATTTTTTTTCTGGTATCTGTGTTATTTCTTTTCCTCATTATATTTTCTTATATAATAGAAATATCACAGGTTATGCGTAGTTCAATCAATTAGTGAATCCAACCTTTGGTTGTTGATTATATTGAATTTACACTTGAACATTGGTCTTTGGTACCGTTCAAGTTGTTTCACATAATAGTCAGGCTCACGTATTTCTATCTGTTTGATTTGCTAATTACATTGTGAAATAGAGATACAACTCTTGGATATATTTCCATTGATTGAGTCTGACTGTCTAGTTGATTTTCCTGGAGTTATATTGGAGTAGTCCATACAGATTGCTAAGCGAAATATTCGGTATGATATTTGTACCCCCACTTTTTAAAGTTGTATCTCAATTTCTCAATTCAATCCGCAATCAAACAAATAAGATTTTGCGAGCCCGATTAAATATTGAGAAATAACTTGAATGGTAACAAAGAACAATGTTCAAGTGTCAATCATTTATATGAACAACCAAAGGTTGGATTATCTAATTGATTAAACTTACGCAAAACCTTTGATATTTCAATTATATAAACAAATATAATGCGAAAAAAAAATAACACAGACACTAAAAAATTTGTTAACGAGGAAACCGCAAATACATAAAAACCCCGGGACCTAGTCCAGATTTGAACACTACATTTTATTAAGTCGCTATAGACACTAGCCTATTCCAAGTTCACTTCGGGATGGAATGTAGTTGAGCCTTAATCAATCTCACACTAATCAAGGTACAGTTGCGCTCCTTACGCCTATGAATCCCAGCAGGACTCTAAGCACCTGATTCCTTTAGCTGATCTCAACTACAACTAAGAGTTGCTACGACCCAAAGTCGAAGACTTTAATAAACAAATATGTTTCACACAGAAAAGTCTATTAAATAGATAAATATGTCTCCCACACAAATAACTATAAGTTTTGTTCCGTCTTTTGATAAATCAAGATGAACATGAACAAATTGATACACCGGTTTTATATTCCCGAAGAACAACCTAGTAATATCAATCACCTCATAATAATATTAATTGTATGGTAGCGAAACAAGATATTGTGGAATCACAAACGATGAGACGAATATGCCTATCGGAGAATAAATCTCGAGAAAATCTTAGAGACGATAGTACTAAATCATGGTTGAATAAAGCAAGATCAGAACACGCAACTACATATAAAATAGTTGGGTCTCGCTTCATAATCCTAATGAAGTCTACAGGGAAAAAACCTAAGGTTAAAGGAGAATTATCCCCAGTCGCAACTAGTATCACACATGACGTGTGGGGATTAGGTTTCCCAGTTGCTAGAGTTCTCTTTTATATAGTATTCAAATTTGGGTTTGCAATCTAAGAAATTTGAAATGGTGATCGGATAATCAAGATTTCTTCTTAGCAATTGCCTAATGTAAATCCATCTTATAAGCTTTCCCAAGATTTGGGTTCATATAATTTGGTCTTTTGATGAAGCACACGGCTAGATGTGGCAGCTAGTGTATCCTGATAAAATGTAGTCATTAACTGGTCTAGCTGTAGGAGCATCTGTGTCTTTCCTTCTCCACATGTTCTCATCATCAACTCTGTGAGATACTTGCAATTGAAGAGCTCATGAGAAATTTTCTACACCATAAGAGAATTCTGACACTGATTTCTACAGTTCTTTCTTGAATATTACATTTACCAGCAACATCTATTTATTAACATATCCTATGATTGTTCTCTTATATGCACTTTTGTCCTTGACCCATGTTAACCTGCAAATCACAGCTGTGAATGGTAACCCTCATGTTAAAATGACCCATAGCTACATGGAAGAGATAGAAACAACTAATGCATCTCCAGCGGCCCAAACTAATGCTCAAATATCTACACCACCAGTGGGTACACCAGTGAAGACATATAAAAGAAAGAAAAGAAGGGTGAGGAAAAGCCTACCAAAACACCTACTCCTTCCACCAACTCCTGAGTTTGGAGCTCCATCACCACCTTCAAAAATCCAAAAGCTCAAATCATTATCCAACCTCAGGGTAGAATCAAGCAGAACCTCCGGACCAATTCATGAAGTACTAGTTGTAAGAACAAGGAAACCAAGATCTTCCATCTTTATTAGATGCAACTCTCAACCATCTGAAGAAGCACAACATCAACAAAAAAGTTCAAAACATTCGGAGCATCATACAACAAGTACAACTACCAAAGGAAATCCTCCCACGGCGGCTTGGAATCTTTCACTTGATGATGAGACTGATGGCATTACCAGTGCTACTCCTCTGCGAGCAGTTGGCCAAAGACAACACTCGCCTCCATTATGAATTACCTGGCATGGAATTGTCAAGGACCCCACAATACCTTGACAATTCAAAAATTACGTGAGTACACGCGCAATTACAGACCTTTTATTATGTTTTTATGTGAAACTTTATCATCTGCACATCATATTTCCTTTTTGCAATCTTCTCTAGGGTATGATAACTTTTTTCTGTGCCTTGTAATGGTCATAAAGGAGGTCTAGGACTTTTGTGGAACTCCACAGTTAACATTACTATTTTACTTGCTAATCAAAGTATTGTTCATGCTTATGTTGAACCGGTCTCAAAAAATCAACCTTGGCTATTCACTGGAATCTATGGGCCTCAGCAACCACAAACAAGATGAAACCTCTGGCAAGAATTCAACTCAATTATTCCTCAACATAACCTACCTTGGATATTAATGGGAGATTTCAATGAGGTTCTCAACCAATCTGAAAAATTGAGAGGACGGCTGGTCCACTGCAACCAGGAAAAATATTTTAAAGATGTGATTTACACAAATGGGCTCATAGACTTAGGCTTTCAAGGAGATACTTACACTTGGACCAACAAACAATTGGGATACAACATCATAATGGAAATATTAGACCGTGGACTGAGCAACCAGACATGGCTGACCTAACACCCCAACATGGCCATCAAACACCTCACTAGAATAGCCTTTGACCATGCGCCCATACTGCTTCAGGAAAATTTTATCAGACGGAAACCAACTAAAAATTTCAGGATGGAACACCTATGGTTTATTCACCCCCAAATGAAAGAAGTGGTGCTGGAAGCTTGGAATCAATCTCTCTCGCATTCACCACCTATTGATCTTCTAGACAAGATTTGAAACACAGCCACTGCCTTACAAACTTGGAGCAAGGCCACATTTGGACATCTACCAACAATGATCACTAAAATGGAGCAACTCATCAAACAAGCCCAACATATGTGTGAAATCTCAATAGGCCCAACACTGAATGATTGGCTACAACAAGAAAAAGACTACAGACACACACACTTGATGCTGGTCAACTGCAATGAACTATAATGGAAACAGCGATCGAGAATACAGTGGCTGCAAGAAGGAGATGCCAACACCACGTTATTCCATACAAAGGCGACAATTCACATGAGTATTAATCATATATCGCAGATTCAAGATGAACTAGGAAGATGGTATACACAGCCACAAGCCATCCTGAATGTGATACAATAGTTTTTCGCAAAACAATATGAATCTCCGGCTACAATCATTGATCAAACTCTGTTCACATGTATCTCAGAGAGGCTCACTCCTAACCAATGCATAGGATTAATCCAGCCAGTCAAGGAAGATGAAATTCAGAAAGCGGTATTCTCAATTGGAGCTAAAAAAGCCCCGGGGCCGGACGGGTTCGCCAGTAAGTTCTACACCACTTTCTGGACTTCAATCAAACAACAAGTAATAGCAATGGTTCATCATTTCTTTGATAATTCCCAGATTGAACAACCCTTCAACCACACAAACATCACTCTAATCCCCAAAAACCAAAACCCCACCAAACCAAACCATTTTCGATCTATTGGGCTATGTAATGTGGCGTACAAAGTTATAGCAAAAATTCTTGTTAACCGTTTGATACCCCTATTACAGTTCATAGTCATCCCATTCCAAAGTGCCTTTGTGCCAAACAGAGCGATCCACGATAACATTTCCATTGCGACAAAACTGTTTCACACAATCAGAACCACAACACCATCAAAAACACCAAAAATTGCTATGAAACTCGATATTCAAAAGGCGTATGATAGTCTGGATTGGGGTTTCATCCGACTCACTCTGGAAAAAATGGGCTTTCTACCGACCTTCATATAATAGTTTATGAACTGCATCACATCGGTTTCATACTCTATCAATTTCAATGGCTCTGCACAAGGACTCATCAAACCAATGAGAGGCTTACGCCAAGGGGATCCACTCTCACCGTATATTTTTATCCTCTGCGCAGAAGTACTCTCCACTAACTTGGGCGTGTTAGAACAAAAAGGAGAATTAAAAGGTCTAAAAATTGCAAGGAATTCGCCACCGATTTTGAACCTGATGTACGCAGATGACCTATTAATCACATGCACAACGGATGTGAAATCATGTGAAACCCTACAACAACTCCTCATAAGGTATTCCACTTCTGCTGGACAAGCAATTAATCGGGAGAAATCGTCTATCATCCACCACCCCAAGCTGCAACCAGCCCTGGTGCAACAACTAAAACTCTGCTTCAACATCATCACAACAATAACACCACCAACATACCTGGGCATCCAATTCAAAAATGGAAGGAACAACTGAAATCAGTTTGCTGAACTACTCCCTCAGTCTTTTTTTATCTGTCCTAATTTCTACTTTGGTCTGTCTCTTTTTATCTGTCCTCTCTGTTTATAGAATACTTTTCCCTTAAACTATCAAGTATACCCTTTATTTTTTATAGTTATAAAATCATTTTTATATAAACTTAATTCCAAATCATAAATATTATCACCATATATAATGAAAAAATCCATTCAATATTTTTTTGTATTAATTGTCATTCCTTTTTTAAATGAAAATATTTATGGGTAGTTACAAAATTCCTAAAACTTCTATTTATTATTACATTACCTTTTAGCTACCTTTGGTAATAACTTAACATTAAATAGTTTGGTCAAGGGTTAGTCATGACTTTTTGTAGGATTTCCTTATTATTTTGACAAAGTCAATTAGGGATGTTATTTTGAGACCGAGGGAGTATTAAACATGGTGGAAAGTAAAGCAAAAGGTTGGATAACTAAAGGTGTCAATCAGGCGGGAAGACTGGTTCTGATAAAAACATCTTTGACTCCAACTGTGAACCATGTCATGCAAGCACAAAAACTTCCCACTGCGGTGCACGACAAAATAGATATAATCACCAGAAATTTTCTATGGGGACATGACAACCAAACAAGAAAGATGCACCCAATTGGATGGGAAACGATAACAAAACCTTTATCACAGGGGGGGTCTTGCTATCAGAATAAGTAAAGAACATAATCAGGAATTACTGATGAAACGAGTCTGGAAGTTACATCAGTCAAAACCAACAGTCTGGACCTCAATCTGAACTCCAAAATACCTAAAAACCAACATAAATGCTTTACCATTCCCAAAGCCTCAATCATCAGCCAGTCCCCTTTGGAAAAGTTTATCTAACATTTCTACTATTTTGCAGGTTTTAGTTTTTTTACAGGTAGAAGATGACAAGAATACAATGATCAGCCAAAATTGGATTCCAAACTCACAACCATTATCACCTCAAAACCTCCCCAACCACCTCCCATTAAACACACCAGTTAGCTACTTCATTGAATCTCCATCAAATACCTGGAATCACAACCTCATTTTCTCAACCTTCCAGCTACCCATAGCCCAAAATATCATCAGTATTCACCTACCAAAAAAACCAAAAGCAGATCATCTTCTCTGGCCATACTCAAAGACTGGAAGCTACACATCCAAAACTGGTTACAATAAACTCACCTCCCAAACAACCAATAACCCAACAAACCAAACTCCAATTCAACACCCTGTGGACTCCAACTCAGTTTGGAAACTTACATGTCCACCAAAAATCAGACTTTTCTTGTGGAAGGTCACACACAATGGATTACCAACATTCCAGTGACTTCACCGACTGAACATCACAGCAACAAATACATGTCCGAATTGCAGCACTCAGGAAGAATTGACACAACATCTACTATTCGGTTGCAACACCTCAAAAGAAATATGTCAACAAATAATAAATCATCTAACAAGTATTCCGGAGACGAACAATACTCTTCAACAATAACACCAATGAGCAGGATTACAACAGGATCTACAACAACTGCATCAACATCGACAAAGGAAAACACGTTCCAACAATAATCATATATGCCCAACCAAAATTCAGGAGGTACTCAACAAAACATACTCGGAGAAAAAGAGACAATTACTGAGTTTCATGGCATGGCACATATGGTTGGCCAGGAATGCAGTAGTGTACAAAAGGCAACGACAATATCCAAGGAAAACATTCCACATCATAATGGTAATGTATGAAGAATATCGACGAGCACAGGAATATATGGCACCTATCATGCCTAACGGACCAACAGTCGCAAGACTACAAAGGAAAAGAACGACTACTTTAACAATCTACATAGGATGGACTCCACCGGAAATAAATTGGATCAAGGTAAATAAGGACGGCGCATCCAAAGGCAACCCGGGACCGGAAGGAGCAGGAATCATATGTAGGGACAGTGAATAAGATCTACTGAAGGCAATGGCGGCACCACTTGGGATAACCACTTCAATTCATGAGGAAACATGGGGATTATTAATTGCAGCAAGGATAGCTACTCAACATCGATGTCAAATAATATGGTTTGAAATTGACTCGCACGCACTACTTAATCTAATACAAAAAAGGGAATCAGTACCATGGTACCTAAACAACATGCTGGCGGAAATCAACTCGCTCTTAAGTGAAATTCCAATCTACAAAATAACAACACACTTGGAGGGAGGCAAACCAAGCAGCTAATGCATTGGAAAATAAGGAGGTCACAAACCAAAATCAAAACACGACGCCAATAACAAAAACCAGCTGGGAATTCACATGCCCATCCTTCATCCAATACATTGTTTGTAATTATAGGATTGGAACAAAATATCCTAGAAATGTAACCTCAAGCTTGTTTCTTTAATGAATTGGTGAACTTAATCAAAAAAAAATAATATCATAAACTTCTAAATATTCTGCATTAAAGACTGATACCAAGACTACAGAATGTATGAACCTGACATTGTATTTGGCTTCTTTTAAAAATAAACTCCGGTTAAAGATTAGAAAAGGTGGAGACTTCCAAATATGATATGAATCCGCCCTTTTAACAAAACACTAGTTTGTACTGCATTACACTAGCTAGAGTCTGTGTAAGAGGAGTATGTATGAGCAACGGGTTAATCCAGTATTATAGTTGTTGGTCATGTGGTATGAGATTAGAGTGTTTCTATGAATTTACGTCTTTGGGGAGGATATTGTTTCTGGTATGTAGATTGAAGTTGCAGTATAAACTTATGTCAAGAACGAGTTAGGTATTTTAGACCTTGATGTTCCATTCGCAGAAGTAGTTTTTGTTTGTTTAACCTCTAGTATATACGCTAATCTTGGGCCATTGGCGATCATAACTTGGAAAGTTGTTTGTCTCTATACTGATGCTATTCCTGGCTATCTGCTTACAGGTAACATACAAGTTTGGTGTTTTGAATTTCAAACTGCCTCATCTGATCACATATTAAATTTTTTTTAGTGTATTTTCACGCATAGAGATACTATTTAGTTTGTTCTTGTCTGCAATATTCTCACATAGTGGAAATCACGATCATATCTACGTGTTCACAAACAATGTTCACGAAAATCACGGTCATATCTACGTGTTCACAAACAATGTTCGCACATAGTGGAAATCATTGATTAGATGAAACAAGCGTAAAGCGAAGTGATTATACCGATTCATTGACTCTGAGTCTTCGGACTCATCCTTGTCTAATCGTATGTTTATCACTAAAGATGCACATGTAGTGAAGTAGATAGAAACCCGCAGGTTGTACGAAGCTAATCGGGGATAAACTGAATATAACGTGCGGAATGTAAATGAGACAGAATGTAAATGAGACAATGTAAAGTGCGGAATATAAATGAGACAAGTAATTACGTGGTTCAGCACTGAGGCCTACATCCACGGGGTAAAAGGGGGGTTTTATTATTGGTAGATTGGTTACAAGCATAGTCAAATGACTTTAGGGGATTTAATTGAGGCAGCGGGATTAGGATAACTACTTACTCTTCCTAATTCTCTCTCCTCCCTTCCTCTTTTTTGAACCGACTTGCCCCTCTCTCTTAGTGAGGGGGGGGTATTTATAGGGGTTCTGACGTGGGGTCCACTGAGGGAGTCGTTGCAACCTTATCGTCTTGTGCTTTGTGCCAGTATGCGGAGCTTCCGCCAAAGAGTCATGGTCGCTTCTTCCGTTGGCTGGCTGACACGTGTGCTGCTAAAGGTGTTTAACGCGGGTGGTTGGGTCTGTGGACGAGCTAGACCATGGTCTTCTGCTCCAGTCACGTCCGTGTCAGTTATCTTTGTCCTAGCCGTCGATCTGGGATCTGCCTCAAGATGGGATAAAGTGAGCCCGAGGGTGTTTCCAGTCTTTCGCAGCGGTGCTTTATTTCGGTGCTCCTTGATTCGGAGCCATCGGATCTGCTAGATGAGGGATCCTTCTTGATCGTACACGTCTCTTGGCTGTGTGCCAGCGGCATCATCTTTTGATGCTTCGCATCACATGCTCTCCACGTTTTTACCCGAGGACACGTGGCGAGTGGTGAAAATATGTGCATACAATTTGCCCCTTTTCTTATGACTTAAGGCGTTAGTTGAAGTGAGAGGAAAACTGTCGCATATTCCCCACTCTCCCAATAACTTCTCCTAGATTTCAGGGCACGTTTCCAATTATGCAATAACTCCTTGTAATAACTTATCCTTGGGAGAAGGGGCGGTTTCAATTTTCTTTGATGTTTATAAGGGGGGAGAGAATGTGAAATAAATTTCATTCTCTGTCGGTCCTTCATTCTATGCTCCTGAAATCTTCATTCTTCACTTTTGTTTGGACGCCATTAACTGCTGCTGCTACTGTCTTTTGTATTGAACACGACCTGTGTTTGATTCTATGTGTTCGTTTGTTGCTGTTGCTCGTTATTTCATCGTTGAAACCTCCTGGTACAGGTAAGAGGTTAATCTCTGGTTTCGTTTTTTTACTAATTGTTCATCTTCTTCTATTGTTTTGTTAACCTTGTGATGAAGAACACATATACAAAGTATATACTTTCCCCTGTTCTTTATCACATGGGTTACGAGCTCATAGTTTGAGAGTTTCTCCCTGCGCCGTAAGTCAGCTAGGGTTTTTATTCTGTTCTTTGATTATTTTTAGAAGTTCAGCTTTCTGATCTTCATTTGTGATTCTGTGGAATCCACCACTTGTTTGTATATCCATATATATGGCTGGTCGTCCGCGGGTTCCTTATTAGACTCCGCCGCCTAGTCCTCCTAGATCTCCTCCGCGCAGAGACCCGGATACATCTCCGTCGGGAGGCTCTAAGGATTCAAAGATGGATCTTCATTCTCAAAGGGTTTCGTCATCCTTTGGTCAGAGACATTCGTCTTCCAGGAAAGGAGATCCTCCGCGGGATCCCCCGAGTTCTAGGTACGCTACTACCCGCGCTTCTTCCCGTTCGCGTGATGAACCTAAAAACACGCAGGCTATTCCTCTCAATGAAGCTTTGGATGTTCCTCCTCTTCGTTTCATGGCTCCTCCGATGCCTCAGAAAAATCCTCTACCTCTCCTCCTCCAACGATCCCTTTCAGAGGAAAGTCTTTCAGGGATACTGTCCCGAGGGTTGAACCGCCTAAGAATGTTCCTTTAAAAAAGGAAGGCCCTGGATACGATCCCTTCAAAATACTCCATGAAAGACCCTTCTGACGAGGAAGATGCCGCGCTGGTTATACGGAGTATTCCGGTTGGTAAGAAAAAGGTTACTTTCAAACATATTGATATGGAGACGTTTAAGGAGAAACATGAACTTCAAGCCTTTGAGGTTCGTTTCTATGCCCATGATGATGACATTACTTACAATCTCATCTCGGGTTATAAATTCGATGATTTTCATCTGCTGACTACCGTGGGGGCCTTCAAGGCGGGTCTTATGTTGCCTTTGTATAAGTCAAGTGATTCTTTCTACTACGACGTGTTGGCTGGTCGTGAGGGTTCCTCTACAAATACCCACAGTCGTTCTGTGTCACAGTTTACTGGGAATTATCTCGTGCTCTGAAGGAGTGTTATCTTCGGAGCAAGGGTGAAACGATGATGATTTGTTATACCCCCGATCCTGCTGAGAGGGAATGGTATACTCCCAAGAATTTCAATAATTCCTTTGGGGATTATATTAATAGTAGGAACCGTAAGCCGTGGAGTGTGGGTCTTCGTAATACTTCCCGTGGAAAGGTTCGTCTTTTAAGTGAGGTGAGCTATGCCAAGTTGAAGTATGTTCCTGGTTCTGAAGGGTCTTCTAATAAGAAGATTTTCCATCCTCGTGAGAGGATTAAGTGCGACCATGACTATGAGTAGCATGCCACCGTTATCGAGATTATTGGTTCGTGGGCTTGGGGTTGGATTCCCGGTCCCCATGGATGGCGTCCTACTGCCGGTAGTGTTCCCCGTGAGGTTGCCCCTGTTCGTTACGGAGATTTCTTCCCTTGGCGTCTGAATTTCGAGGGTATGAATTTTCCTTATATATGCCTTTGATGTTGTTGATGGCGATGAAGAGGAAAGTTCAGGTGCTATCCTTCCATCGAAGAGTACTACGACTGTGAAGGTGCAGATCCTTTATTTGCCCCTTTTTTCTTTACCCAAAAAAAAAATTGAGTAAAGGAAAAGAATGTTGACTTGGTCCCCTTATTGCTCTGTAGGTGACGAAGAAAAGAAATATTGGTCCCAAGCACTCTTCCACTATCGTTGTTGATGAGGCATAGGTCCAAGAAGAAGATACCAGTCCTGCTAACGAAGACTTTGAGGAAGATGAAGACATCTCTGACGGGGAGGAACATACTGAAACTTCTCCCCCTACCTATGAAGACGGTGATGATGGTAATGGTACGAAGAGTACCCCTGGTTGTACTGATACAGAGAATATTTCCACTGCTGGTGATGTAGGTGGGGACCCGGCTGTCCAAGAATTCTCTTTTGACCAAGTCCATTCCGCGGGGCCGATCTTTGATGTGAACGCTGCCATGGGTCTTGCTGATGAGTTTTCTCTGCTTTCCCCAAGCGATTATTGGGACATACTGAACACCTCTGTTAAGGGGAAAGATTCGGAGAAGACAGTCGCGTATGTGGACGATTCCGGGATTTTTGTTGATGGTGGGGAGGGATCCGTGAAGCAGGCAACATCCGGGAAGGTTACCGTCGTTAGGGAATATTCTACTAGGTCCCCTTTGGATGATTTCCCACGCTCCTTGATGCTGGAGGGAGACAACATCGTTCTTGCTTGGCTGAAGAAGAAGAATTTGATGTTTGTCCCGAACCCTGCTCCCGTAGTTTCCGGGGAGAAATATTCCGATGCCTATACTCGTAGGATGATGCAGTTATCCGCCGAAGACAGGGTTACGGAGTTGTGGGACAAGAATCTGCAGTCGCTGGAGGCTACCTTAGTAGTTGACCCTCCAGCCACCGTCGCTGACATGATGGCCATAGCTGATGGGTATCAGTATGGTTATCCTCACCAGAGAATGCTAGAGGTACATTGTGTTTTTCAGATATCTTTTCCGTGGGTATTCCACGGTGTTCTGACATGGTGCTCTTTCCTGGAACGCAGATGATGAGGAGCAAATACTGTAATCATAAATTGTACCAATTTTTCAAGGCCAAGTCTCTTAAGTTAGAGGGTAAACTTCGTCACAGAGAGGAGGAGCTAGGTGTGGATGAGGCGGTTATCTCTGCCCGAGATAAGGAGATAAGTGAGCTGAAGAACCGTCTTAAGGGGAAGGAACATCTGGGCAACGAAGAAGAGAGGCTTCATCTAGAGCTTGCCATGGTGCGTAGTGAGTTGGAGGTTGTTTCTTATTCTTGTTTATTGCTGTTCTCTTCTAGAAATTTCTGTTCTGTCTGAGTATCCCCACCCTATCTTCAGTGGGTGGAGTTCCTGAGTTGATATGGCTTTGGAGAGAGAGAGAACGAAAGAAGACCCGTATTACCGAGCTAGTAGAGCAAATTAAGAGTGAGGCCGAAAGATGGGATGCCAAGGCCGAAGTATGGCGTTTAAGGCATACTCAGATAGTTGATATGCAAAATAAGTATAACGCGGACTGTCTCCTTTTTAATGGAACTCTGCTGTGGACGCGTTACAATCTTCGTGAAGCGAGAGAACTTGCTTCGTATTTGTCGGCTAAGATGAATCTTATGGAGGACGAGCTACGGAAGGCTCGTTCCTCCCGTGATTACGACGTAAGGGGTACGTACAACGTATTTCCAAAGAAAGAGATGATGCTCGGGCCGAAGCCTCTGCCCTTGGAAAGGCCTTAGCCGCCTCCCGGGCCGACGTAGCTCGTCAGGCCGAGTCTGAGAGAAATCTAGAAGTTAATATGTACAGACTAAACAAAGGAATGGAGGAGCTAAATAATGAAGTCAACCATCTTCGTCATTTGAACTCGATGAAGCAGGTAGAATTACACGCTAGTCAATTTACTCTTTCCACTCTTCAAATGGATTATAATAAAATATCCGACGAGTATAACTTTCTTGACGAGGCTCGAGATGCGGTTGTTAACGAGTATGAAATAGCTTCGGCTAGAGTTGGGGCCCTCTTCGGGTGTGATTTTGTGTTTCTTGGCCCTAACTCTTCGTCTTCTTTTTCAGAGCTCCAGGGATGGATTCTCGCTGCAAATGAAAAAATTTAAAAGGATTAGTCTGAGCTACAGAAGGCTCAGACTTCCTTGGTGCAACAGGAGGGTCAGACCTCGTATTTCAAAGGATTGGATATGTATAAGGAACATGCGGCTCACTTGGACTCTTCGGAAGTGAACCGTCTGTCTACTCTGTTGTCCTAGGACGAAATGCGAAACACCGCTATTACATACAAGGCTCGTTGTCAACTTGCTGAAGAGACGAACAAGGTTTCGGCCAAGATAGAGTATGACCTTAAAACTGAGCATGGCATCATCAAAGACTATCCTCGCCGTCCTAAACCTCCAGTCCTATCCGGTTCTACGGGGCCCTCTTCGGGCAGGAGCGTACCTTCGTCGCAAAGGGAAGACCCCACTGGTGGAGCTGAGTTATACAATTAGATTTTCCTGTTAGTTATAGAGAGTTTATCCTTGTTGATTATAGAGTTATTGTGGCATCTTTCGAACTTGTTTTGCTTATTTTGTTTTTATTTTGCTTATTTTGTCGAACTTGTAATCAACTTCCATGGAATGGATCATCGTTTGTTGGCTATGTTCGCCTGTGGTCTCCTTTTAGCTGCGTTATTTAGTTAACCAAATGAGGTAGTGAAAATAAAAGAATGAAGTTTTTGAGTGCGATGCCGAAGGTATGTACCTTCGTGAACATCTTGAGACCTATCACCCCGCTGGCTAATCCTTGGCCAGAGGATTCCCAGACGGTGGGGGTCGATCCAGCCTTCTAGGATATGGGGTATTACTATTTACATGTCCCCATTCCGTCGACCCGTTGACTTAGAATAGTTGGATATCTCTTTCTGATGGATGCCTTCCCCATGGTCTTTACCCTTATAGACGCTGATAAGGGAGTCCTGAGAGATCTTTCCAATATAGGTGCGTCGTTTTGGTAGTATGTTCGTAAATGTATTTACAAGTATTGGTTCTGCTAGTACGCCTCCCCTTGTATTGCCTTAGGTTAATTGTTATCCAAAGATATACGCAAAAACGTTTGTTTGATTGATTCGTTGAGGTTTGCTATTCCTCGTCCAGAGATAGAAACATATTGACGAGAAGCATCGTCTTCTTCTTCTGGAATTCTTCGCGTAGTTGCAACGTTGCGCTGTAATTTAAGGATGGTATGGCTTTATGTATTTAGCGTTCCATGGATGTCGTACGATTTCTCCTTTTAGGTTGCGTAAGTAATAGGATCCATTTCCCGCGATATCTTATATGATAAAAGGTCATCCCCATGTTGGTGCCAATTTTCCCCACTTCTTTTCTCGTTGGTATTGGGGTATGGTTCTTAGCACATATTGTCCTTCTACAAAATTTCTAAGTTTAACCTTTTTATTGTACTCCCTCGCTAATTTCCTTTGATAATTTTCCATTTTTTGTAACGTTGTTTCCCTCCTTTCCTTTCTATCGTCGAGTCTTTATAGCATCATGTCCGTGGTGATTCTGTCTTCGTGGTTGGAATGATGATATCTGTGGGGATGACAACTTCGGCTCCGTAGGTTAGCAAAAAGAGAGATTCCCATGTGGCTGACCTTCGGGTTGTTCGGTATGTCTATAAGATGTTATGTAGTTGCTCGCACCATCATCCTTTGTGATCATCTAATTGTTTCTTGAGAATGAGAGCGAGGCTCTTGTTTGTGGCTTCTGCTTGGCCGTTGCTTTGAGGGTATAACGGTGTTGACTTGTTCTTTCGGATTTTGAAAGTATCAAATAGTAAATCGATGTTTTTACCCTGTAGTTGCTTACCATTGTCAGAGACGATCTCTGCTGGAATTCCGAACCGGCAGCTTATATTATGAAAAATGAATGTGAAGACATCCGAGTCGTGGATTCTATCCAAGGCTTTAACTTCTACCCATTTACTGAAATAGTCCGTTGTAGTAGCAGGATTTCCCACACTACACCCCTATTAAGATCCTATAAAAATCTAAGTGAAACTAGTTGAAGATTAAAGAATTAAACGACACTTTTATTATTTAGATCTCAGAAATGTTTACAGAAAATATTCAAACTCAGAATTACAACTTTCTTTTCTGGAGTTTCTCTCTCCTCAAGATTTTCTCAACTCTAAAAAATACATCCCCCTCCTCTGGACTTACCTGATCTCCTTATATAGGAAATTACATAATGGAAGACAACTAAGCTTTCCCCTTCTTTCGGATCTATTCTGCGATCTCATCGTGGCAGTTACATTGTTTATTTTTTCCATCTTTCGTAATCCTCGTGAAACAACATTCTTTTATCATGCTTCTTCAATTGTCAACTATCTTGATGCTTTCTCATGTTGCTTACCAAATTTCGTTGGAGAATTCTCACGACGCTCTCGTGAAAGATGTCATTCTTGTAGTGGGAGTATTCAACCTTCTCGTGGAAATGTCGTTCTTATCACGAGAATATCGTTGTGGCGATATTATGGTACTACATCTTGCCTCTTCTCATGTATTTTCTGCGAAGAAGAAACGATCATGAGAATCCTTAACTATCGCAAGAATATCTAAACTTTTTTCTCCGGCAATATTCCGCTAATTCAGCTTTCCTTGTTAACACGTGTTGTAAATCTGTCCTTTTGTATTGACACGTCTCACATAATTTACTCCCTTCTTTTCCTATAAAAGGAAGAGTCGAATTTCATTTATGGTTTTCTTCTCTTAACTCTCTTTCTTCTTTACTTAGTTTCTTTGCTTTTTGTTCTGCAACTTCTTCTCCTTCTCATTCTTCTGTTACTGTATTAATGGAGTCCTCGAGGTATATTTTTGATCATGGTATTTTCTTAGATCAAACTTTTTATTTATATTCTTCGATCTTCTCTTACTTAATTCTTTATAACCCCATATTATGTACTCTTCATGTGAGTCGCATCTATTTCCCAATCCTCGACTCAAAAACCTATTATTCATAAGAGGCCGACTGGAAAAAGGAAAGAAAATTCTGCGAGCAATAAGGTAGTAAGAAACACATTCTATTTATTAATAACAATATTGTTTCCTCTGTTTCTTATCTAGATTATTGTTTGCATAATGACGAGGGTAATGCTAATCCTCCTAAAAGATCTCGCCAATTAAATAAGACCTTTGGAAGTAATTTCGTCATTCCTCCCTTAATATCTGCGAAAGATTCACCTACACCTGTGCAATCTGATCTTCCTCCTTCTTCTGGCGAGAATCTCGCTTTCACTACCACTGCCTTTACTGGTCCTTCACCAATTCAAATTGCAGAACCCATCATACCTGAAACTCCCTCTAGCCCTTTACTTCCTCCAAATGTTACTTTCCCGAAAACTCCTCCTTCTGATGATACAACCATTGCTAATGACTCAAATCATCAACTTGTCCTCACTTCCTCTATTTCACCTTCTACATCCCTTCCTTCATCAAATGAGACCATCGCAGGAATTGATGTTGCTTTCAAAATTTTATCTAACATTCTAAATACTGCTAGAGATTATTCTACTGATTCTCTCCAAAGCGGAGTTTGCGAAACTCTGCTCAAATATTTTGTCTCAGACAATTCTGTTTCACGAGCTTCTCTAGAGAATGGAAATGCTGCTTTGAGAAAAAGTCTTCAAGATAAGACTTCTGAATGTGAAACTCTAAACCACAAGCTCAATAACTCTGTACTGGATCGCGAGAATCTCGCTAGAAAGATTGATGAGCTAAAAAGTAAGCTTCTTTTTGCCTCTGTCATTTTATCTTTTTATTCTATTTCCATATTCTTCGTACTTAATCCTCCCTTTAAATTCTTGGTTTATATATTAGTTTCCAACCGAAATCGTTTCATCGAAAAACTTAAATCTGAAACCATAGCTGATGAAGCTCGCATTGAAAGAGATTCTTGGATGGACCAGCATAGTAGATTAGATAATCTTTATACGTATTCAGTTGATCAAATAAGAAAACTCACAAATGAGAATAATCAATTATTGCAAAATCACAGTTTTCTAAATAACGAGGTTACTCGCCTCTCATATTCGTTATCCAAGACTAATTTGTCTATAGAATCTTTGTGAGACAAGAATAGAACTTTATCTCAAGAGAAACACAAATTATCAAGCTTGTTGGCGATCTCCTCGCAGAAAGTAAACAATCTTCAATGGATATGTGATGACCAAAAGCAGTCTCTCCGCTCTCTTAAAAATAAACTTGACGAAGTAACTGAATCATCTCATTTGAAATAGACAAACTTATCAAGGGTAGACTAACTCTTAGTTTGAATTCCAAGCAAGCTTCGAGATGAATATTCCCAACTAAAGGAGTCTCATTCCTCATTGTCAAAAGAAAATTCATATTTACGCACCAAATAAGAGAACATGAAATCTCGTGTAAAAGGCATAGTTGGCGACAAATTTGATGATGCTATGAACCAATGGGAGAACTGCCTCTTTTCATTAATCCAAAACTTAACTTCGCAAAAAGAAGGTAGTCAATTATGACTGCCTCACTTGTTGATTTCCTTGTCACAATTTATGTTATATTTCACTTGTTGATATTCTCACGATATATTTATTTCTATAACCTTTCATTATTTTGTTGCTCGAGAATCACGAAAAAAGCCTTCATTCTACTATCACCAATCTTACTAAGGAGCTAGACAGTGTTCGCAAAGAAAACAAGACTCTTCTTCTCAACCTTTTAGAAATTCGTGATAAAGAAGAAAGAAAACTTGATTATCTTGAGTATTTCAAGAATATAGAGATCAGAAATCGTGACAAAGGTTTCCTTCGCCAAGTTCATCTTAGTGCTGAAGTTCTCGTGAACGAAATTTTGATCTCCAACTCTCTTTCTCCTGTATCCGTTCTACCTTTGAAAGTTGACGATGATGAAGTCCCTCTTCCTATGGATAAAGATTTAGAATATCCGTCTTCTGAAGGAGATGTTGAAGAAGACGCTGAAGAAGAAGATGATCAAGGAAAAGAAGAAAACCCTCTAAAAGAAGGAGAAGATCGTAACAAAAAGAACTCTGGCGATGATGTTCGCGATGAAAGAAATATTGGTGATGATAACAATCCTGACAATTCTAAATCTAGCGAGACTACCGCTTGAAGCTTGAGTTCTATTTTTAATTTCTTTTTTCTTCTTCTTTCTCGCAAATGATATAACCTTTTTTGAACTATAATATTCTCAAGAAACTTAATGAAATCCTACATATTTATTCCCTTGCTTGCCTCCTCATTAAATTTCTTGAGACTTGTTGAATTCAACTTGTTTATTGTGATAAAGAAATCTTCCCTGCATGGTTAACAAAGAAGAATTAATTTTTGAGATTATTCTATTGGTCTTATTTTGCCTTCCTAATTAAAGGTCTTATTTTGCCAATTTTTTCTTTTTGCGACAAAATCGCAGGACGTCTTTACATTTTCATGTATTGACCCATTGATCTTGACTTATCTATATTTCTTTATTATATTGCGACAATATGACGAGTCTAAGTTTTCTCGCGAAAAAAAGCCTCGTGACATTTCCGTCTTGCGATGAAATCGCAGGACGTATTCACATTTGCATGTAAAAACCCCTTGACCTCATCTTAACTTTTTTCTCTTATGGCTTTTTGCCTCTGTATAATTTACGCGACAATATGACAGGCCTAAATGATCTTGCGATCTTAGAGCCCCATGACATTGCCGTCTTAAGACACTTACCAGCTCCCTAATGGAGGGTGCCACCCTTATCTTCCCCCTGGCTTCCCCTTCAAGGAGGGAAGATCGGCCATACAAGACTAGCTCCTCCCATCCAGATTTACCAACAACCAGTTGTTTTCGCAGCCTCTTGTCCTTTATGCCTATATGGCTTATAGTTACAAGACTTCACCCTAGGTGGGGTTTTCTTCAGGCCAAGTGCATTGTAGCCAAGACTTACCAAAGATGGCCAGGGTACGTTCGTCCGTCCCGGGCATCCTTGGCTAAACCATGTACCTCGGCGCCTTGATCATACTCTGAACTTCTTGGAAGAGACTCTCAGTCGTCCAACCAGGGTATAACCTTATAAAGATGGAAATCCAAGATCTCTCTCCCGGATAGGTTTTCTTTAACCCCTACATCTGTATGCCTCAGGTTCCAGTAGCGGTATAACCTTATCCCTGAATCATATAAAGAGATACCCCCTTTATAACGTGGTTGTAGGTCTTACGTTTGCCTCTTACAAAATTGTACTCGCGAACTAAGTTGCACGCCATAAAGGTTCGTCCCATTCTCTTAATCTCTGCGAAATTTCATTCGCGTTTCTCGCGATATTGCTCGCGTAATCTTTAAAATAAAAATAGTCACTGATAATAACCTTTAATTATGCCAATATTTCTTACCTTTCACTATTTGTCACTGATAATACCTTTTCAAAAATAGTCTATTCCATGGTCTATCAAGTCGTTGGCCAACATCTCTTCCTTCAGGATCCATTAATTTGTATGCCCCATTTCCAATTATTTCTTTAATTAAGTAAGGTCCGTCCCATTTTTTCGCCAATTTTCCACCATTCTCTCGCTGATATCTCGGTGTCTCTCATGAGAACTAAATCACCAATTTGGAATTCTCATTTTTTGACACGTTTGTTGTATTCGCATGAGCTAACCTTCACTGGTAGTTTTCCATATTTGTAGAGTCTTCTCCTTTTTTCTTCCAATTCATCTAGTTTATGTAAAATCATACCAGCACTTAAATTCCTTTCCCACGCTTCTCTTTTTGTTGTAGGAATATCAACTTCTGTTGGTAATACATCTTCAACCCCATATGTTAAACAAAAGGGTGACATTCCAGTAGCCTCTCTTCTAGTGGTGTTGTAGGCCCATATTTCATTATGTACTTGCTCACACCATGATTTGTGATACCCTTCTAATTTCTTTTTCAGAATATCTGCGATCGTTTTATTAGTTGCCTCAGCTTGACCATTTGCTTGTGGGTATAAAGGAGTATATTTTCCACACTTTATCTTAAATGCATTGAGTAGTAATTTTATGTTCTGTCCTTCAAACTGCTTTCCATTATCAGACATCATTGTCTTTGGTATTCCAAATCTGCAGATGATATTCTCGAATATGAATGTGAAAATATCTTTATCACGAATATGTTGTCTCGCTTTTACTTCTCCCCATTTTGTGAAATAATCTGTAGCCACAATGAGGTATCTCCTTTGTCCAGAGCCAGGCACAAATGGTCCCACAATATCTAATCCCCATTTTCCGAAGGGCCATACACTTGTTGAGGATGATAGTGGTGCTCCTGGTGCATGTATCTTTTTTCCAAATCGCTGACATTCTTCACAACGCCTTGAATGTTGTTTCACATATTCATGCATGTAAGGCCAGTAATACCATTGCATCTTCATTCTATATTCCAAAGATCTACCTCCGCTATGATTACCAGCATCTCCGCTGTGCATCATTTTTAACACCTTTTCTCCTTCCTCCCTTGTCAAACATCTTAGCGATGGTCCATTAAAAGATCTGCGATATAACACTCCGTCTCTTAACTCATAATTAGTTGCCCTGCTTCTTAGCTTGTGTGCCTCCAGTCTATTTCTTGGAGTTTCTCCTTTCGCCAAATAAGCAAGAAGTTCCGCTCGCCAATCTTTGTTTCTCTCTTTTTCTTCTATTTCGCCATTTTCTACAATCATCACATATTTCTCTCCTTCTTCGTCAATTTAATTGAATTCCCATCCACATCTTCGTCTTCTTTATTTACTGAAGGTAATAAGAGTGTTTGAATTTTTATGCATCTCGCAAGTGGGTTTGTCATCATGCTAGATATGAAGGAAAAAAGCGTCCATAAGTTTAGGTTATCTTTCCTTGATATGTGCCTCCATTTTATCTTTGGAATTCTCGCAGATAATTCTTCCACGAGTCTCTTGTATTTCTTTAAAGAAGGTTCATTTGTTATATATTCTCCAGTTATTTGATGAATAAATAATTGAGAATCGCTTGGGATTCTAGCATTTTCCAACTTCATTTCAATTGCAAATTTCAAAGCGTGGATAACATCCTCATATTCTGTCTCATTATTAGTGGATGTAAATTCTAACCTAAATGAGAAAGCTGTTTTTTCTCCTTCTGGTGAAATAAAAACAACTCCAATCCCATTTACTTCTCCATTAGATGATCCATCCACTAATATCTCCCATCTATTGGGTTCTGTCAATAATTCTTTTGGATCTCCATGTTCTTCTTCTGCCTCCATCATTTCTTCCACAGCTTCGTCATTTTCCAAAGGAAATTCAGCTAAGAAATTTGCGATGACTTGGGATTTTGGCGAAGATAGAATTTCATATTTGATATCGAAATGTCCCACTTGTGCATTCCATATTTCTACTCTTCCTGATCTTTTTGAATTCTTCATTACCGATTCAATTGGCACTTTTGTTAACACCTTGACCTTATATGCTTGAAAGTAAATGCGAAGCTTGAAAGTTTCATGTACCAATGCTAGGATTAATTTCTCAATCTTTGAATAATTTTTCTCTGCTGAATTGAATGTTTTACTAATATAGTAAATTGGTTTCTCTATCCCAGCATCTACTCGCAGCAATACCGCACTTAGCGCATATGCCGTTGTCGCGAGATAAATTAATAACTCTTCTCCTGGTTCAGCTTTTCTGTAAAATGGTTATATCCATTAAATGCTCTTTTATTCCCTGAAAGGCCTTCTCACATTCATCTGTCCATCTGAATTTTGTTCCCTTTTTGAGTATATCGAAAAAATGCTTGCATTTATCGAGGATCATGAGATGAATCTTCCTAACGAGGCTAACATCCCATTCAATTTTTGCACATCTTTTTTGTAGCTGGTGTGGGCATATCGCGAATCTCTTGCACTTTTTCTGGATCAACTTGTATTCCTTCCTTTGATACAATATACCCCAGAAACTTTCCTGAAGTCACTCCAAAAGTACACTTGTTAGGATTTACTTTGATATTAAATTGCCGCATTTGTTCAAAAATCTCCTTCAAGTCTTGTACATGATCTTCAGCTTCCTTGCTCTTGATTAACATATCATCTACATATACCTCCATTGTTTTGTGGATCCACTTTTCAAATACCTTCTCCACCATTCTTTGGTATGGTGCACCAGCATTTCCTAATCCAAAGGGAATTTTTTTATAACAATATAACCCTCTTGGAGCAAAAAATGCGAGATGTTGCGAGAGGATTTGGTTGTATCCTTTATATCCATCTAACGAAGATATTCTTGCATTTTCTGCTGACTCAACCATTTGAGGAATATCTGGTAGTGGAAAACTATCTTTAGGACAAGCTTTATTTAAATCGGTAAAATCTATGCAAATTCTTATTCCTTTATTCTTCTTTGGGACCACCACCATATTTTCAATCCACTCTGGATACTTTGCTTGCCTTATTATTCCTGCATCAAGCATCTTCTGTAATTCTTCTTATATCTGAGAATGGTATGTTGTTGCGATTTTTCTTATTCTTTGCTTGAATGGCCTTACATTTTTGTTGATTTTTAATTTATGAATGCTACCGATGGATCTATCCCTGGCATTTCATCCATGATCCACGCGAAAATGTCTTTGTATTCTCGTAAAAGATTTATAGTTCTTTATTCCTCGTCTATCTCCATTCTAGTCCCAATTTTCAGTATTTTAGGTTCTTCTTCACTCCCAATATTTACTTCTTTTGTTGGTTCAGCTGCAGTGTAACGGCTTGGTCTTGGTGATTTTATGATTCTCGCACGTTCATATCCTTCTCGCGAAAATTCATTGGGTATTCCTTTTCCCTCTTTTGCTCTTATCATGTAAATTTTAAATTCTTCTTCTTTTCTTGTTTCTCTCATCAATTTTATGCGAGCTTTTCGCTGCTTAGGACGTTCTTCACAATTTTTTACTTCAATTTGATAGCATGTCTTCGCAAGATATGTATCTCCTTTAATTTCCCCAATTCCGCTAGGCATAGGGAATTTGATGCGTTGATGTAAGGTTGACGCTCTGACTTTAATTGCGTGTATCCATGGTCTTCCCAATATCATGTTGTATGGTGATTCCATATCCACCACGCATAGTGTTACTTGTGTTTCAATTTATCCAAGTGGTAATCGTACTATTATTTCTCCTCTTGGTTTTGTTATAGATTTTCCGAAACCATGAATATGATATGATGAAATAGACATTTCTTCATTCTTATACCCCATTTTCTTAAAAGCATGATAGAACATTATATCCACCGAACTTCCTGTGTCAACTAGAGTTCTATTTATAGCCCATTTTTCTACAGATTTTATTGACTTTTCCTTCCTTATTGGTATCATAGGTACCGTAATCACCAAAGGAGATGTATGATCTAAATTTTCTTCTAAAACTTCTGTTGCTGTAAATGTAATTTCTTGCTTTTCCCAATTCTTTAATAATGGCGTTTTCTCTACCATCATAATTTTTCTCCCTTCAAAATCACGTTTATGTATCCTCCCCTTAATATTTTCATGAAATTTATCGATCATTTCTCTTGAAACTAATTCATACTTCAATTTCCTACAATTTTCTTTAATTCTAATCATTCTTCTTATGAATATTTCACCAATATTCTTCAAAGTTTCCTTGATCTTGAATAATTCCTTTCTTCTTTTTTACCTTTTCTTCGATTTTGCTAATTCAACGTTCCCCTTAGTCGGCGCCAAAATGTAGTAGCAGGATTTCCCACACTACACCCCTATTAAGATCCTATAAAAATCTAAGTGAAACTAGTTGAAGATTAAACAATTAAACGACACTTTTATTATTTAGATCTCAAAAATGTTTACAGGAAATATTCAAACTCAGAATTACAACTTTCTTTTCTGGAGTTTCTCTCTCCTCAATATTTTCTCAACTCTAAAAAATACATCCCCCTCCTCTGGACTTACCTGATCTCCTTATATAGGAAATTACATAATGGAAGACAACTAAGCTTTCCCCTTCTTTCGGATCTATTCTGCGATCTCATCGTGGCAGTTACATTGTTTATTTTTGCCATATTTCGTAATCCTCGTGAAACAACATTCTTTTATCATGCTTCTTCAATTGTCAACTATCTTGATGCTTTCTCATGTTGCTTACCAAATTTCGTTGGAGAATTCTCACGACGCTCTCGTGAAAGATGTCATTCTTGTAGTGGGAGTATTCAACCTTCTCGTGGAAATGTCGTTCTTATCACGAGAATATCGTTGTGGCGATATTCTGGTACTAAATACGTGGCCACTATAAAAAATCTTCTCTTCCCTGATCCTTCGATCAGGGGTCCCACGATGTCTATGCCCCATTTTGAAAATGGCCAAGGACTATCTACTGAGTTTAGCGTCGTTGAAGGTACGTGGATTCTTCTGGAAAACCGCTGGCATTCTTCGCATCTTCTTGACATCCTGTCAGCGTCTCGTATCATTATCGGCCAATTATACCCTTGGGTCTTTGCCTTATCGGCCATGGACCTCATCCCGCTGTGATTTCCCGCGTCTCCTCGATGAATATCTTTTAGCACCAGGTGACCTTCGCTTCTTGATAGGCAGCGTAGAAAAGGTCCGAGGAAATATTTTTGGTATAAAATCTATCCCCTTAAGTCGTACCTTCCTGCTTTTGATTGTACCTTCCTAGCCTGCTTTAGGTCCGTGGGGAGTGTTCCTTCCTTGAGAAAGCAATGGATATCGGACCTCCAATCTTCTTCTTTGATGAAGTCTTCGTCTTTATTTGCTCTTGCCATGATATCATCCTCTTGAAAATCATCCATGATATATTCTCCCACATCATTGTCTGCTACGTCTCCTCCCGTGGTACCCTTTTGGCTTGAAATGCAGAGCTCCCGGGAGGGGATTGAGGGTTCGTAGATCCTGGTGATTTTAATTGCCTCTACATATCCGTTTTTCAACATAGATGAGATGTATGCCAAAGCATCTGCATGCCTAAGCTCATTTATGCTTAAGTGCCAGAATATAATGTTTGGTATTTGATGTGCCAGTGTCTGGACTAAAGTCATATATGCTGACAAAGTTTCGTCATATACATTATATTTCAGCTCTATTTGTCGGATGACCAGTTGTGAGTCACTGGTCAAGCGTACATTGGTTAAACCCATTTCTATTATTAGACGCAGAGCATGTACAACGGCTTCGTACTCGACGATATTGTTGGTGTGCTCTTTGAAATCTAGTATGAAAGCATGTATGATTTGGTCTCCGGAGGGGGTAGTGATTACGACGCCGATGCCTGCTCCTTCCTTGTTCCTCTAGACGTCGACAAAGACTTCCCATTGTCTTGGGTTAGCCGGCTCGAGTATATTGACGAGACCTTTTCTTCCGTCTCCTCCTGGTAACCCTGCTGTGTTGCGCCCATCGATGGGGATTTTCTCATCGTTGTCTAGTGGTAGGCCAACCAGGAAATTTGCTAAGACTTGGGACTTATGGGAATGTTGGAGCTCATGTATGATGTTGTATTGTTCTAGATGAGTGTTCCATTTTGCGATTCTCCCTGTCTTTCCCGCGCTTTTGAAGACATCCTCTAGCGGGGCTCTGCATTGAACGCGGATCTAGTGGGTCAGGAAGTAGGTCCTTAGCTTCTGGGTGTCCCATACTAACGCCAAGATGAGTTGTTCGATCTTTGTGTAATTCATTTCTGTTGTATTGAGAGTTTTGTTGACTTAGTAGATGGGATGTTCTATCTTCGTGTTGGTTTTAACCAACACCGCGCTAAATGTATTCTCCGTTGCTGCTATGTACAGGGCCAAAACCTCATCGGGATCGGGCTTTGAAGGCTTGATTTCTTTGAAGGATTCCTCGCACTCTGCTGTCCATTCAAACTTGCTCCATTTTTTAAGGATGTTAAAAAAGGGCTTGCATCTGTCTAAGGATCTGGATATAAACCTCCCTAGCGTTGTTAGGGAGCCATTGAGTCTTTGGACTTCTTTCAGGTTCCTTGGAGATGGAATTCCTGCAATGGCCTGAATTTTGGCAGGGTCCACTTCAATGCCCCTTTTTATTACCAGATATCCGACGAATTTTCCCGAAGTAACACCGAAGGTGCATTTCTCCGGGTTTACCTTCATGTTATGTTCTCTCATTGCCTGAAAAATATCCTCCAGATCTTGGTGGTGATCTTTCCGCATCTTGATTTTTACTAGCATATCGTCCACATAGACTTCCAAAGTGTTTCCAATCCATGGCTTGAAAATAGCGTCAACCATCCTATGGTACGTTGCCCCTACGTTTCGTAGCCCGAAGGGCATCCTGACATAGCAGTAGAGGCCATGCGGGGTGTAGAATACTGTATGATGTTGATCTTATTCTGAAAAGAATACTTGGTCGTACCCGGAGTATCCATCCATGAATGACATCTCTTCGTACCCTTCGAACGCTTCGACCAGCTGGTCGATGCTCGGTAAAGGGTAGCTGTCCTTGGGGAACGCTTTGTTGAGGTTGGTGTAATCGATGCATATTCTCACCCTGCCGTTCTTTTTAGGTACGATGAACATGTTTGAAATAAATGTTGGATATTTAACTTCTTTGATAAATTCGGCTTCTAGTAGCTTACAAAGCTCTACCTCGACAGCTTTGTGATATTCTGGAGCTACTTTTCGTACCTTTTGCCTGAAAGGTGGCGTGCCTTGCTTTATGAGAAGCTCATGATGAATAGTCGTAGGGTCGATTCCTGGCATGTCTCCTAGTTTCCATGCGAAAACATCAGCATACTCCGTGAGCAGTTTTTTTAAGGATGCCTCGCGCTCCTCATCCATCAGCGTTCCGATCTTAATCATTCTTGGTTCTCTTTCAGTTCCTATATTTATTTATTTCACAGCTTCTACAGGTGTAAACGTGGGTTTTGATTCCCCTATGAGGGGAATCTTCTTTGATTGCTATTTGGTAGGCTCCTCGCCTTCCTTCGTGGCTGAGGTACTTTCCTCCGTGTTCCCAATCGTAGGTCCCTTTGAAAGGCTTCTTCCAGAGATTTCTTCTAGGTAAGTGTCGATTTTTTTATCTTTCGCGACTCCCTTATTTCGGGATCTTCGGTTCTTTCCCTGCTCATCTTGTTCGCTATTGAGCCTGTTTTGTAGAGTTTGACACTCCCGTGCTGTGACTTGATCTCCTTTTATCTCCATTACCCCTTGGGGGGTTGGAAACCTGAGGTACTGGTGGTATGTAGCGGCCACTCCCTTGAGTTTATGCACCATCTTCGGCCTATTATGGCATTGTATGGCGAAGGTGCGTCCACCACGCTGAACCGAGTGTCGACCTTCATTGGCCCTGCATCAACTTGTAAAACAATATCCCCTAAGGGTTTTGTGGCTGCTCCATTGAATCCATAGATAGTGTAGTTTGAAGATAATAATTGCTCATCATTAAGTTTTATTCGTTTGAATGTATCGTAGAATAGAACATTAACGGAGCTTCCCCCGTCAATGAGGATTTTCTTGATATTGCATCCTGCAATTGGTAGTGTGAGAACCAGGGGACTGTTATGATCCTCCATATCTTCTTCTACATCGTCCGTGTCAAAGATCATGGTGCGTCCATCCATTGTTCGTGTTCGTCCACTTCTTCCCCATCGATTTTGTATAGCTCACAATAGTCTTCAAACTTCCTCCCCAGTCTCTTTCCTATCTGAGCCGTTAGGGAGGGTCCCGCGGACTCAAAACATGAGATGGTGTTAAGGGTGCGGTTTCCTTCAGGAAGTTGGACATGCTTGCTCCGTTTGGCTTTATCTTCATCGCCCGTCTTTTGCACATATTTCTTGAGGTCTCCCGCATCTACAAACTTTTGAATCATCATCTTTAGATTCTTGCATTTCTCAGTCAAGTGACTATTGAAGCAATGATATTCACAATATTCTTTGGAACGTTCTAATCTAGGGGGCTGCTTTCCCTTAGACCATGGACAATCGAGATTTTCGCGGCCCTTCATTTCTTTCAAGATGCGCTAGTAACTGGCATTCATCTTTGTGTAGACCTGGTCTTTGAATTTTCGATTATCCCCTCGTCGATCATCCCTGCGCTCTCTTCTGTCTTCGTTAGGCCGTTCACCTAAGTTGCCCTTTTTTGGTCTGCTGGATCGTTTCGCGGAGTTTGTGCGTGATGGACGCTAGGTCTGAGCTCTGGGATTTTCCCGTTGGATTTCTTTTAGCCTGGAATTATTTTCTATGATTACTCGAAGGTCTCCCTCAGTAGGAGGGACGATGCCGTGGATCTCGACAAACAGGGGGCTCATTCTGTCGAGCCCCCACTTGTAACAGTTAATGCTGACCACCGGGTCTACGTTTCCGATGGCTTGGAAGATCTTGTGCCAACTGTCCTTGTATTCTCTGATCGTTTCTTTATACTTGACTATTAGTGTTAAGAGCTTGTCCATTCCGGTGTTCACAACTTTGTTGTACATATAAGTTGTCAAGAACCTCTCGGTAAGTTGATCGTACGAGTTAATGGAATTTGGTGGCAAGTTGTCGAACCAGGAGAGGGCAGATCCTTTCAAACTTGAAGGGAAGTATCTGCACAATATGGCTTCGTCATAATTCCATCGTGCCATCATTCTATTATAATACCGAAGATGGGCGGCGGGATCGCTGGATCCATCGTAGCATTCGAAGGCCGAGACTGGGAATTTCTGGGGAGTGAGAGCCTTGGCTAAGTGTTGTGTTAGGGTGGTAGTGCTTTCTTATTTCATTACTTGCTCTAATATCCCCCCCTGCGTAGCTTTCAGTTGTTTGATCTCCGTCATCATCTCGGCGCGGAGATCTTCCATTGCACGCTGATGTTCTTCTTGAGCAGAGGATCGCTCCGTCCGCGGGGCATCGCTGTCGAAGTAGTCCGAGTTGTGGGGGTTATAATCTGGGTAAGATCTTCGTCTCCTTCTCGTATCTTTTTGGTTCGATAGGTCTGGGTTGTTGGACAATACCATCCTGCGATCCCGATTCGGTCTTGATGCCATAGAGCTACCGTCGTTGTGTTGGACTCTCATATACATGCTATGGGTAGCTCTATCTCTGAGTTTCTGATTTTTTTATGCCAACAGAGCTACCGCATCCGCGTATGTCTTTTGAGTTCTTCTTAATTCTTCTAGATCTATCCTCATCTGGGCAGATTGATTCGATTCCTGATTAGGGGTTCCTTCATTATCTTACCTTCCGCTGCTATCGTTTGATCTTCGTCGATAATTTGAATCAAGGGTTCGAGCGGATCCGTCTGTGGGTTTTGCTGCCCCGTTGGATGCTGAACGTGTTGGCTCGTTATTATGAGTGGTTGGTTGACTTGGAGTGGCACATTTTGTTCTTTGGTGAGAAGCATCCCGTAGAGAGGCTGCCGTATTCCTGACTCTGCCATCCCTTCACGCGGTTCGTGTGGTCGGGTGACATCGGTCAGTCTGGAGGCCCCTCCCTTGGATGCCTCGGTCTTGGAAGCTACGACTTTTGCAGCCGAGACCTTTAGAGCTTCCGCTGCAATAGCGCTGGCATCCAAAGGCCTCGAGCTTTCTGCTCCATTTTGCGTTTTGTCTGCGGCTTTGAGCTTTTCGCCCTTCTGATTGCTCCGGGTCATTACCGGTGTTGTCCTCAGTATTTTTTTTGATGAAACCCTTGTTTTTCCTGTATCTTTGTTCTTCTCCATTTCTGATATTTTTTGCAAAGGTTACCACGCACAAAAGAAAAGAATGGTTCAAGGGGAACCCGTTAGTAGAGTCTTGGAAATCAAACACCGGAGGTTTGGAGAGGTTTTCCGGCTGTTATTGCCCTTTTCAGGGGTATCAGATCTCTTTATTTCATTGGTTTATTCCACAAAGTTTGACCGCGAGCAGGTGGGGTTTACACAAGAAAAGTAGATATGATGAAAGGTGTATCCGCGCAGGGACTTATTCGTTAAACGCTTTCGAAGATGTAGATCTACCAAAATATACGTGGATTTAAACACACGTTTCATTTTTCGAAGACAAAAGCTTAAAAACTCTTTCAAAGATGTAGATCTACCAAAATATACGTGGATTTAACCGTACGTTTCATTTTTCGAAGACAAAAGCTTATAAACGCTTTCAAAGATGTAGATCTACTAAAATATACGTGGATTTAACCATACGTTTCATTTTTCGAAGACAAAAGCTTAAAAACGCTTTCAAAGATGTAGATCTACCAAAATATACGTGGATTTAACTGTTCATTTCATTTTTCGAAGACAAAAGCTTAAAAACTCTTTCAAAGATGTAGGTCTACCAAAATATACGTGGATTTAACCGTACGTTTCATTTTTCGAAGACAAAAGATTAAAAACGCTTTCAAAGATGTAGATCTACTAGACAATTTGTAGGGAGACCCATAAATAGGTTATCTGCGTGTTTTCTACGAGTGTTAAAGGGACAAACAAAACGCTCAAAGCACTGCTATTTTCAGAGAGCGATGCTCAGAGCGGCCGGAGTGTTCGAATCACAGGATAAGATAAATCTTTTACCAGGACAGAGTCCCTGTTTCTAGTGCCAGATTGTAAACACGAAAATCACGGTCATATCTACATGTTCACAAACAATGTTCGCACATAGTGGAAATCATGGATTAAATGAAACAAGCGTAAAGCGAAGTGATTATACCGATTCATTGACTCTGAGTCTTCGGACTCGTACTTGTCTAATCGTATGTTTATCACTAAAGATGCACATGTAGCGAATTAGATAGCAACCCGCAGGTTGTACGAAGCTAATCGGGGATAAAACTGAATATAACGTGCGGAATGTAAATGGGACAGAATGTAAAGTGCGGAATGTAAATGAGACAATGTAAAGTGCGGAATATAAATGTGACAAGTAATTACGTGGTTCAGCACTGAGGCCTACATCCACGGGGTAAAAGGGGGGTTTTTATTATTGGTAGATTGGTTACAAGCATAGTCAAATGACTTTAGGGGCTTTAATTGAGGCAGTGGGATTAGGATAACTACTTACTCTTCCTAATTCTCTCTCCTCCCTTCCTCTTTTTTGAACCGACTTTCCCCTATCTCTTAGTGAGGAGGGGTATTTATAGGGGTTCTGATGTGGGGTCCACTGAGGGAGTCGTTGCAACCTTATCGTCTTGTGCTTTGTGCCAGAGCTTCCTCAGCTGCTACGATGCCCCCATCATTTCTTCATTATTGCCGAAGAGTCATGGTCGCTTCTTCCGTTGGCTGGCTGACACGTGTGCTGCTGAAGGTGTTTAATGCGGGTGGTTGGGTCTGTGCACGCGCCAGACCACGGTCTTCTGTTCCAGTCACGTCCGTGTCAGTCAGCTTTGTCCTAGCCGTCGATCTGGAATCTGCCTCAAGATGGGATAAAGTGAGCTCGAGGGTGTTTCCAGTCCTTCGCAGCGGTGCTTTATTTCGGTGCTCCTTGATTCGGAGACATCAGATCTGCTAGATGAGGGCTCCTTCTTGATCGTACACGTCTCTTGGCTGTGTGCCAGCGGCATCATCTTTTGATGCCTCGCATCACATGCTCTCCACGTGTTTACCCGAGGAGACGTGGTGAGTGGTGAAAATATGTTCATACATCCAGTATTGGAGTTGTTGGTCATGTGGTATGAGATTAGAGTGTTTCTATGACTCCACGTCTTTGGGGAGGATATTGTTTCTGTTATGTAGATTGAAGTTGCAGTATAAACTTCTGTCAAGAACGAGTTAGGTATTTTAGACCTTGATGTTCCATTCGCAGAAGTAGTTTTTGTTAGTTTTACCTCTAGTACATACGCTAATCTTGGGGCATTGGCCATCATAACTTGGCAAGTTGTTTGTCTCTGTACTGATGCTATTCCTGGCTATCTGCTTACAGGTAACATACAAGTTTGGTGTTTTGAATTTCAAACTGCCTCATCTGATCACATATTAACTTTGTTTTAGTGTATTTTCACGCATAGAGATACTATTTAGTTTGTTCTTGTCTGCAATATTCTTGGGTCATCAAACTGCTGCAGACAAACTCTTTGAGATTTTAGGTGCATAACATTGCAATGCTAGTCTTAGTAAATGCAGGCCAAATTGCTGATTGCAAGGGATTTCTCAGTAGTATGAGGGAATATAATCTCAGGGATGTAAATTTATAGTTTTTCATAATTTTGTCTAATGTATTGACACTGAATGGTAGAAAGTTAGAGGCAACTAGCGTTGTTTCCGCCTAGCCAGGATTGGGACATTATAATCACCCGTAAGCTCTCAGGTGAAACAAGTTTTTGGAGCTCCCTAAGGAGATACACAAGGAAAGCCTTCCACTATTTTGAACAAAGTAACCTCACCTGATTCATGATTCTCAACTCTTCTAAGTTCCAACACTTTACACTTTCGGATATGAAGTGACTGTATAAGCTAACTATATTTGCAATTGCAAGATTAACCAGCGTTGGCAATGATGGTAAAAAAGGATAGAGCGTGAGACTCTGAGGGATGGGATACCTGCCATTGCTTAGTCCACAACTGTTTTGTGCACGATTGTACTTTGGGACAATTACTAACCCTTTGCAGAGAAACACCAGTTTGTATTTTGGTTCAGAAATAATTCAGTTGCTTTAAATTTTCTAATTCATCCAGACTTGTACATCTTCGACCTCGCAGACCACTGCCGGGATTCAAACAATGATTTCGTGAGCGGCCAATTAGCAAAGGTACCTCACTTCATTCTTACTTCCCCAATTGCCTCATTAATCACCACTAGCTCAGTTACATTCCTATGTATGAAGAATTTTGAAATGGTGATTGGAGAATCAAAACTTCTTCTCAGCAATTGCCTCCTGTAAACCCATCGTATACGTTTTTCCAAGATTTTGGATTCATAAGAGCATTCTGACCGATTTGTACAGTTGTTTCTTGCATATTACGTTTAGCAGCAGCAAGCATCCATTTACTAACGTACCCTATGACTGTTGACTGTTCTCTTATATGCACTGCTGTCCCGATCTGTAGTAAACTTCTGACTATCTGCAGTTAAGCCTGGTACCATGACTGCAGAATTTAAGAACCTGACATTTTATTCACTATTTGGCTACTTTTGAAAATTAACTCCTGTTAAAATTCAGATAAGGTAGAGACTTTCATGTATGATACGCATCCACCTTTTTAGCAAAACACTAGTTTGTACTCGCATTATATTAAATATGGTGCCTTAGAAAGGAAACTTACATTTAGATTGGGTTTTTAAGGATGAACCAGTAGAAGCTGGAGTACACAGATTTATTTCATATTTTTCTCTTGAAGGAGTGCAATTTTTTGAGTCGGTATGCTTAAATTTGTTGCTATTAAGGTTTAAAGTTTCAATGCAGTACACAGATTTTCTCCCACACGCAAAACACTCTGAAGCTGATGAGAAGTCTCTTGTATATGCATCAAAGTGGAGCTTGATAAATCCTCAGGAGGAGGCGGCCAAATAGGGTGCCTTCAGCTGAGATCAAGACTGGTTTATTGAGTTTTACCTCCACTTGATAGTAATCTCTGAATAGAGAATTTGCGCCAAGAAGAATGCACTAAACAGGAGTATCTTGCTTCTCAAAAGACAATAAATTTCTAGATTTCCACATAGCCCATAGAAGATTAGAATTGGAGCAGCAATTTTTGTCGCAGTCTCCCATATTGAGCCAGCCAGCTATAGTAGATTGGAACGTAGCAGTAGGTTCTTCCGTTACTCTGAACTGCAGATGTGGTGCCAAAAGTTGTGGTAACACAGTTGCCCTAATTGTTTCCGTCTCTTCTGTTGTCTGTATTGCTGTGCAGTGTAAATCCTGTAACCTGCCCAAGCTGGTTGAAGGGCTTAAGCGTCTGTCCAAATATGATTCTATGGCATGTGTCCCATTGAGGAGTCGCACGTGCACATTACTGCAGGTGCTGGAGAACTCCATCTTGAGATCTGCTTGAAGGACTTGTTACCAGCATTTAGGAAATGCAGAGGCCAGGAACTCCTCTCTACAACATCAAAGCTTATCTACCCATCGTCGAGGCATTTGGTCTGTCTTGTTACCATGTTAAGGCTGCTACATCAGGACAGGCTTTTCCCCTGTGCGTGTTAGATCATTTGGTTTCTCTTGTTACCAGCTTAATGCTGAAGGGTGTGCTTTCTTTCTTCTAAAATGCACAAACAGTAAATGATTTTATATAATTTACTTACAGATCTGAATCCAAAACATCCGAGTACAGATTGTATCTATTCAAGACAAACAAATTCAAAGTACATTGATAAAGATTTGATTTCTAATTACCTGTTTGTTTAGAGGCTTCCAAACTCGTATGGAAATATCCCGACCACCAAATACAACACAATGTTAAAACGACTTGAAATTATAATCCAGTCACTGAGTGCGGTAAAATTACTCATCCATCGTTCTTCATCACCTGGCACACAACCTCCACAACCAGATTTTCTTAAAGCTTCGATTTCTTAATACCATTCTTGAGTTCAATTCAGAGACTTGATTCTCCAGGTTTTATTTCTCAGCCTTCTCTCGATCATTGATTGATACCAGGAGCCAATTTTGAAGCCTTCTCTCGACCATTGATTCTGTAGGAGCAAACCCGCCATCTATGTATCCCACCGCTCGGATGGAGCCAACAGGAACAAGTAGACCATAGCGGGGCATGTTAACTACATCATTTGAACAGGGTTGCAAGCTCTCTGTCTATCTAGAGGAAAAGTTGAGCCAAACCTTGACAGTTCAGCCATATGTCATAAAAATTCTGCGAACGCGTTGAAATTGCTTTTTTCCCATGGAATCTGGTAATCGCCCAAAGACAAAGAAATTTTGTTTTTTGATCAATACAACAAAGAATTTTATAGAAAAGAAGAAGTGTTACAAACAGAGAAGAAGTGTTTCATACAGAGAAGAGGAAAAGGATAATAATAGGAGAAAGAAGTGAATGCTAGAAGCAGTGCAACTCCCTAAACAGATTACCAAGAAGAAACCAAAGTTTACGATCTACTGCCTATTCACAACAAGACCCCAGTTATGATACAGGCTTTGGAAGGTAATGCCTCTAAAAGAAACAGTTGTAGAAGTCCAATACAATAAGAGAGCCTTTATATTCAAAATCAACTTTTCTTGCGAGTACTCTACATCTTGAAAAGTACACTTATTCCTTTGCTTCCACACTCCCCAAACGAAAGCAAAAGCTAGCAGCTCCCACAGCTTCCTACCAACCTCAGTAAGTCCATTTGCCCCTTGCTCGACAAACAGGTTCGTGGCATTATTGCTAACAACCCAATCTCGGTGAAACTCTTTCATGAAAACCATCCAAACCGCATGTATGTTAGGGCAGTGAACGAATAGGTGATTAATTGTTTCTTCATTAGCCTTGCAAAGGATACACCTATTTGCCAACTGCCTTCCCTTCTTAGTGAGATTATCTAGTGTTAAAATAGCTCTATGATGGATTAACCAAACGAAGAAGGACACCTTTGTTGGAACTAACGGTTTCCAAATTTGATCATAGGGGAAAGCGATACCTGAGGTCTTTGCCAACCCATGGTAACACGACTTGACCGAGAAGACTCCACTAGCCTCCCACCTCCATCTTCTTGTATCTTCAGCATCGCATAAGTGAATACCCTCTAAGAGATGGGAAAGGGTTGCCGCCTCTTCTATTTCTGTGTCAGTGAGTCTTCATCTAAAATTCAAGTTCCAGCTGATCTCCCCTTCACAGTTGGTAGTAGCAACTTCACCGATCCAAAGACCGTTGATTTCTTGTAACTAAGAAAAGGTTTGGGAACTTTTCCATGAGAACTTCGTCACTTAGCCATCTATCCTCCCAGAACAGAGTTCTTCTACCGTTTCCCACTTTGTGTTGTATTCCACGCTTGTACTTATCACCCCTATTGCAGATCCCTCTCCACACCCCCAAGCCATACGGTTGTTTTGTTTGTTTTGTATCCCACCCATTGCTATTACATCCATGCTTTTCCTCCATAATTTTCCTCCACATCGCCTCCGGCTCATTCGAGAATCTCCACAGCCACTTGCACAATAGAGCATCATTCAATACTGAAATAACTTTTATGCCCAACCCCCCTTCTTGTTGTCTATGGCACACTTTGTGCCACGCCACTAGTGCCCCTCTATTTCTGCCATCTATTGTTCCCCACAGAAAATTTCGCATAGCTCTTTCAATCTTCTTGACCACACTAGTTGGAATTGTGAATGCAGACATCAAGTAAACTGCAAGAGAACACAAAACACTCTTGATAAGAACCAATCTCCCCCCATATGAGAGATACCTTTTTTTCCAGCCTGCCAATCTCTTCTCAACTTTCTCCACCACCGAATCCCAGATCTTCTTGCACATATATCGTGCGCCTGCTGTCATCCCTAAGTACATGAACGGTAACTCTTCAAGTGTACAACCTAGAAGATCTACCACCAGTTCATCTTGTGTCGTATTTCCAATACTAATAGTTGTGCTTTTAGTAAGATTAATGCTCAACCCCGACACTAACTCAAAGCAAGTTAATATTGCCCTGATTGTTTGTAAACTTTGGTTGTTGTCAGCACAAAAGAGCAAGGTATCGTCCGCAAAGAGCAAGTGGGAGAGAAGCGCGACCCAACACGAGTAACCTTGAAACCCGATATCATTTCGTTCTCTTCAGCTTTCGCAATCATCCGACACAACCCTTCCATAACCATGGTAAATAAAAAAGGAGACAAGGGATCACCTTGCCTGAGACCTCTAGAACTCCTGAAATTATTACCCGGTAATCCATTGACCAAAATGGAGAAGTGTGCGTGTGAGATGCATGAAAGAATCCAGTTTCTCCATGTAAAACCAAAACCCATCCGCTCCATTACCTTTAGAAGAAAGTTCCAATTCACCTTATCATACGCTTTCTCTACGTCCAGCTTCAAGACCCAACTAGCTTCTTTCTGATTCACCCTGCTGTCCATGCACTCATTTGCCAATAATATGCTGTCTGTAATTTTTCGACCAGTGATATAGGCACTTTGTGTATCCGAGATCAATGCAGGAAGTACTTGTTTCAACCTCGTGGCCAGCGTTTTAGCAATAATTTTGTAGGAGATGTTAATCAGACTTATAGGACGAAAGAACTTAACCACCTCAATTGTTTCCCTTTTTGGAATTAATGTAATAAAAGTGTTGTTGATTCTCCAATCCAGGGACCCCGTGACTTCAAAATGCTTCACCACCTTCATAAAATCCGCTCCTATAATCATCCAGTATCTTGTGAAGAACTCAACTGGATATCCATCGGGTCCTGGGGCCTTGTTTAGCTCCATAACCTTAATGGTTCTCAAAATTTCTTCCTCCAAAATAGGAGCTTCTAGAGTAACATTGTCTTCCAAAGAGATTGAGGAGAATTGAACATCCTCCATGAAGGGTCTTTTAGGAGTATTTTCTCTGTAAAGGATGGTGTAGTAGTCATCAATGTGATCCTTAATGACTGTACTGTCTTCTTCTATGTTCCCATCGATAACCAAGCAACTGATGAAGTTCTGTCTTCTCCTTTGATTAGCACAAGTGTGAAAATAACGAGTATTGTTGTCGCCCTCATCCACCCACTTGTCCTTCGCCTTACTCTTGAGCCTCAAAGCCTCCAGCCTAGCCCATCTTTTGAACTCGCTTTTAAGATTAATTCTATCTAGTCTGTCCTCTAGAGTCGCCTCACGAGCTTCGTCTTTCCGGTCGATGGCATGAATATTGTTCAGAATCTCATCCATCACTCTCTTTGTGCTGCCAAAATGGGTCCAGTTCCACTTCTTCAAATCCCCTTTTAGAAGTTGTAATTTCTTCCAAAATATGTAGCCCGGGCTACCAGTGGATTCATAACCCTCCCACCAACTCTTGATCAAGTCGAAAAGTGAGTTGTCTTCCATCCACATAGTCTCGAACTTGTATGGCCTGTGATTAGTCGACATCCCATGTGTATTCAGCATCAACGGAAAGTGATCAGACGTCGGTCTTGGCCTAGCACTTTGAGTGGTGTTAGGAAACCTCTCCTCCCATTTGCTATTGACTAACATGCGATCCAGTCTACAGCAGATTGGGTCCTCTTGAAAATTCGACCAGGTGTAATGCGCGCCAAACAAGGGAAGGTCAAGCAGCTCACAGTCCGAAATGAAATTTGAAAACTCTGTCATACCTCTGTTGACGGAAATATCTCTGTTCTTCTCCTCTACAAAACGAATTGTGTTGAAATCACCTACAACACAGCCCGGTAAATCCCAGACTCCCAAAACTCCAACAATCTCCCTCCAAACTTTCCTTCTTAGAACTCTATCATTTGGTGCATACACCCCAGTGACAAACCACTCAGTTCCATCCCTTCGAGACTTGAACTTACAAGAGAGAGTATATTGGTCTTCTAAGGTGTCTAGTAGCTCATACTCATCTTCACTCCACATAATGCAGATACCTCCTGAAGCCCCTTGTGATGGAACATAATAGTGTTGTACCCCATTCATGTTCCATAATTCTCTGCAAAAACTCTGAGTGATAACCTCCCTCTTCGTTTCTTGTAGAACAACAACATTTGGATTGCTACTAAGTAACGCTTCATTAATGATAGCCCTCTTGCTCGCATCTCCCGCTCCCCTAATGTTCCAGTTTACTATGTTTGCATTCCAAAGACAAAGAATTTTTCCACCAAATATTATCTTAACCACTCCATAAGCATATTTCACCAGTCAAGAAATCAAAAACCATTTCAGAATGTTTAAACCAGGACATGGGAGAAGGATCGAGAACACTATATATAGTCCTGCATACCATCATTTAATCGACATATTATTCATTTTCATGCTGTAGAGATGTGATGCTAAGCATTTAACGTGACCAGTATTTGTCCTGATGTGGTTGAAGACTAATATGAGATGCCAACCAAAAAAAAAACAAGAAGATGCCAATCTAAGAAATATGGATAAAAAGATAGCTAGCACAACACTTCATGAATATCCATGAGGGTGGACACTGGCCTATCACAATAACAAGGAAATGAAACATCATATGTCCAATTTTGGCGAAGTACAATATCATACGAGTAACAATACTTCCAACAGCAGGACTCAAATATATCTACAGTAATCATAAACTCCGTGATATCTATGGCGCTGGGATACAAAAGAAAAAGGTAAGTGCTGTGACTAATCTAAATAGATTCTCCGTCTTAACATTGTGTGAATACCAATCTCTTGTAGTTGCAAGTTTAATTTCAGATCATAAATATTGTGACGGAATCCCTACAACCTATGCAGAAAATCCTCGAAATTCCTGTCATGATCAGTGAGAGATGATTCATAATGTTTGGACATGGATCTCCTCCAAAAAGCTCAGGAGCTACGGAAACATATTTCCTGTCCAATGCATCACTAAGAGTATGTTTTCGTGCCTAGTAAATCCTAGTCCACAACTCTGTAGACCTCACAAATGTTTAAGTTAATTGCTCGAGTTGGGAATAAATTTCACGTACTCTATGGGAACGATATAAATGTAAAATGCAAAATCATCATAAGCAAAGGAATTTAAATACGTACCTTTTCAACTGCATTGTACGATTTGTGAACATGTTAACTCCTCTAAAGCTTACGGGAACCTTCTGGAGTTCCAAAGCTTATGGAGGAAATGTTCTGCCCTGGGGCACACCATAAACGAGCTGCAGTACCGGTCTTCTTGAAGTAACATCCGCACAAAAATTTCAATAGTTCTCTCAACAAAAGATGTCCCATTTGAAGCACCACCACCATCAAAACTACCAGTAAATTTCCGGCTGGTTTCAGCCATTATTGAAGAACATGAAACAGATATTAATAATGTTACATAGTCAATTCAATCTTTTTGGACAATTCAACATGTGCTGCCATCTCTGCAAGGTCCCTCCATAATTACTTCGTATTTATTCTTGTCAAATCAACCAACAATACATTCCCACAGTTAGCAGAAGCAAAAGAGGCTTGTATGGAGGCCAACAATGAGTTATGCTTTTGAAACAGTTATAGGCTATCTGTTGGAATTTTGGATATGAAACTCCGGAGATATACGAGCATAGCATCATCGCCATTCACACTGCTCGTATAGAGCTCCTAGTTGAAGCAAGGCTAAAATCTTTCTTTAAACAGAACTTGTTATTAACTCCTTGCTTCTGTTACAATTGCAAATGATAATACAAATGCCTATTTATAGGCTTACACGACCACTCTAGTTCTCTCTAGAATTTTCATAACATAAACTAACTGACCGACCTAGCTAGGTCCAGAACATTCCATCTCTAGAAGACTCTTTACATTTCCTTCACGTGAAGCTACTGACGTTGACTAGCACTAGACATTTCTAGTGTACCAACTCTCTACGTTTCTAGATATTTCTTATTTTTAATTAGGGCATGCTAATAACCCTTTACAACTTTGACCGTTTGACTGTGTAGAATTCTCTACACAATTCTACACTCATCTGACCTATCTTGAAAAATATAGATTACAAATTATTATTTCCAACATCCCCTCCTAATTTGTAATCTCCATTTCGTAGTTCGATCTTCACCCAATTTCTCGTTCATCCTTCACTTCTCATGCTCGTACTCTAATTTTCCTTTCTTTCATGTCCGACATTTCCTTGCGTCGACACGTACGCCTTGTCTTCTCATGATGTCTCCATATCTTTCGTCTTCCATCTTCTTTTCTCCAATTTATCTTAGCTTTTCTGCTAGCTCCCAGTGGGTGCGTTCCCACCATCTCGGCCCGGCCTTTACGCGGCCTTCCACAAGCCTTCACTCGGATTTTCTCTAGCCTTCACTTGGCTATTCTTGCCACGAGTAGAGGATTAGCATCTCGTGACAGCATGGCTTTTCTCATGCCATGTCCCAAAGTGCACTCTTTTCCACATGCACTTCCTACAATTTCTCTTTTCTCTTTCTCACTTTCATTTGATGGAGACTTTTTGCATTTTCAGACCTTCTTTAAATTCACGAGCAATGTCTTCTTCCTTTTCATTTTCTCTTTTAATCTTTTCTTTTTCATATTTTTCTCCTTTTACTTGGACATGGGTGATACCTTTCATATGGGGACCTAAAACAAACATCAAAAACTCAAACTACAAAGTTGAGATTCGTACCTTTCATCCTCTCATCTCCTTTACGACTCCATAGACAATCTCAATTTGTGCAGATAACTTTGACGCCCCATATGGATCGAACCTCCGCTCCGATACCATGTTGGAATTTTGGATATGAAACTCCGGAGATATACGAGCATAGCATCATCGCCATTCACACTGCTCGTATAAAGATCCTAGTTGAAGCAAGACTAAAATCTTTCTCTAAACAGAACTTGTTATTAACTCCTTGCTTCTGTTACAACTGCAAATGATAATGCAAATGCCTATTTATAGGCTTACACGACCACTCTAGTTCTCTCTAGAATTTTCATAACATAAACTAACTGACCGACCTAGCTAGGTCCAGAACGTTCCATCTCTAGAAGACTCTTTACATTTCCTTCACGTGAAGCTACTGACGTTGACTAGCACTAGACATTTCTAGTGTACCAACTCTAAACGTTTCTAGATATTTCTTATTTCTTTAGGGCATGCTAATAACCCTTTACAACTTTGACCGTTTGACCGTGTAGAATTCTCTACACAATTCTACACTCATCTGACCTATCTTGAAAAATCTAGATTACAAATTATTATTTCCAACACTATCATTGTGTGAATCCTTAGAGTGCTTCAAAAGCTTTTACCTCTTCACTCGGATCTCTCAAGTAGCTAATAATTGGAAAAGTAAAAATGATACATAAGCCTAAGGAATGAGACATCAACAACAGTTTTGGCAAAGTTAGTGTTGGGCTACTGAATAAAGCTTAGATATATATCGATGCTATTGTGAACAGACTCAGACATCCCTAGAAACTAGTGTGAAGAGATGGTGCAACTTGAATCCTAACTGAGCCAGAGTTAAGGAAAGGAAAAATTAATATAACTGGAAGTAGGCATTAAGTATGTGGATAACTACAATTTATGTGCAAACTCATCCATTAGGATGAAGATGTCAAAATCCCCGATGTTCTTAATCCTGGTTGTAGCCTGCAACTGCAAGGTACTTGCTCATTAATATTTCCCATAGAGATGGAAAAGTAGCATATTGTCGACAAACAATTCAGCTGGTTGTAGTTGATGACAGAATAATAACATAAATCATTTTAGATATCACTGAGAACTGTGCATAATTGATTCTCCTGTTCTTGTGAAATTTGTGATGGATAAAGACACACTTCAAAAGAGTTTATGATTCCTCGAATCCCATGTATAGACGAAATAGTCATTACATTGTATATCACACCCATCGAAATAGGGTCGTGTCACTAACAAAATGCACATTTAACAAAGCAATAGAGCTAACTAACATAAAAAGCACTCCCATAAAGTTGGGACGAGAATACAAAGACAGAATAGAAGTAATCTATGCATACATATATATTACTCAGCAACACAAGTCAATAACATATAGGTGTTGGGTTTAATCCTTATGGACCCAATAGTCCCGGAGTCCCCTTAACCAATGGGGGTAGCTACATAGGGTCTGCCTTTTGTTTTGGTTTTGTGTACAAAAGGCATCAGGAGAATGTTTTTCATTCTCACGGGTTTTCTTCTTTGTTTTGAGAAGAAGAGAAAGATAGGAAGAAGAGAAAAAGAGATAGAGAGATTTAAGCCACCATTTTTGGTGAGATTAGAGGCATCTTGAAGAGGAGAAGAAAGGGTTCTTGTTGAAGGATCTTTTGGTTGATTGTGGTGAAGATTGATTCATCAATTTCCACAACTCTTCAAAGGGGAAAAATCTAGGGTTTGTCAAACCCTAGTAGTAAGTATCTCAAATCACTTCTATTTCTCAAATTGATAGTGAATCTCATATTATATATGAATGAATTGTTGATCCATCCTTAGGGGTGAGTGTAATTAGGCAAATTGATATCCAAGTGCTATAGGCACCTTGAAGAAGAGTTTATCCCCAAATTTGGGAGAATTGTGTGTAACCCATTGTTTGATTATAGTGGAATATTTGCCCGTGGTTTTTTACCCTTCACCTTGGAGGGGTTTTTCCACGTAATTGCCGGTGTTGTGTGTTTGCTTCAATATTGCGTAGTTTTGTTGTTATTCCACATTTGTGTTTCATTGCTCGTGTAGGTTTCGTATTGCGCATAGCGGCTCGGATTTCGTAAGCCTCCCCCAACAAGTGGTATCAGAGCTTTTGGGTTGAGCTAGTCTTGTGCAATGGCGGAAGCTAGCACTAGTAATAGAATGGTCAATTTGACCGGTGAGAACTTTGTCATATGGAAGGCGAAGATGGAAGACTGGTTATATTGTAAAGATCTCTATGGTCCAATAGAGAGTAAGGGAGTAAGCTCTTCTATTCAAAAGCTTGAGGAGACAAGTGCATTTTAAATGAAAGATTGGAAGGTTACTAATCGAAAAAAATTATCAAAATATGTCGCATATGAGATCATTGGGATAATGAATATTCGAAGGACATCACTCCAAGCTTGGAAGCGAGGGGGTTGGTTATATTCGTTAGTGGATTGATGATAGCATTTTTCATCATGTGGCTAGTGACACAATAGCATATCCTTTGAGGACCAAGTTAGAGGAGATATATGATCTTCTCAGAATAATTTTTCCTAGTAATCGATTTGAGTAAAAGAAAGTAGTAGGTCTCCTTGTGAAAAAGCTCTTCTATTCAAAAAGCTTGGAAAGGCATAGTCTTTAAGAGATAGATTAATACAAGGAACCAAAGAAATTATGGTAGTTACAAGGAAGGGAGTTCAATGGCGCAACATTTAAATGAAATGAAGGGTATCATGAATCGAAAAACATTGTTACATCAATGGACCTCAAAATTCCTAAAGAGGTTCAAGCTTATTTGTTGCTAAATACTTTACCAGACAGTTGGGAGCCATTGAGGAATTGTCTCGGTTATTCTGCTCAGACAAGAAGTTGAACATGATGTTGCAACTAGCAGTTTGCTGAGTGAAGAATTTAGAAGAAGGTCACTAGACTCATCTCATTCAGAAGCTCTTGTGACAGAAAATCGGGGTAGAAGAAAATACAGAAGACAAGTTGGTCATAGCAAGTCAAGGGGTAAATCAAAGTCCATAAAGGAAGTTGAATGTTGGAACTGTCATACGAGAGGTCATTATTCAAATGAATGCAGGAAGCCGAAGCAAGAACACAATAAGGGTAAAGGAAATGATAACCAAGACAATGGTGTTGCAGCTACTGTAACAAATGATGATATCATTGTATTCTCAGATTGTAATGATGTTTGTGTGAGTTTTGCAGGTTCTGATTCAGAATGGATAGTTGATTCAGGTGCATCTTATCATGCTACTCCTCATTAAGAAGTATTTACTTCCTACAAGGCTGGTGACTTTGGGTCAGTTAGAATGGGAAACAGTGGTGTTTCGAAGATTGTAGGAATGGGTGATGTGAAGGTTGAGACCAGTGTTGGTTGTACGTTGGTTCTCAGAAATGTGCGACATGTACCAGATCTTAGTCTGAATCTAATGTCACCAGGAGTGTTAGATGATGAAGGGTACAACAATCACTTGGGTGATGGAAAATGGAAGCTAAGAAAGGGCTCCATGGTTATTGCAAGAGGAAAGAAGTGTGGCACATTGTACAAGACACAAGTGAAGGTGTTGAAAGGTGAGTTGAATGATGTTGACAAAGATTCAATCTCCGAGTTGTGGCATAGAAGACTTGGTCATCTTAGTGAGAAGGGAATTCAAATCCTCACCAAAAGACAAGTTTTGCCAAATGCCAAAGGTATGCAATTGGGTAAGTGTACTCATTGTTTAGTTGGTAAACAAACTAGAGTCTCTTTTCATAAAGCTTTACCCAAGCGCAATTCTGGTATTATTGATCTTGTTCATTCTGATGTATGTGGACCTTTAAGGGTCAAAACACTTGGTGGTGCTGTTTATTTTGTTACTTTCATAGATGATGCTTCAAGGAAGGTTTGGTCATATGCAATCAAGACCAAATATGATGTTGTTCCTGTGTTCAAGATGTTTCACAGCATGGTGGAAAAAGAAACAGGTAGAACCTTGAAGTGCCTTCGTTCTGACAACGGGGGAGAGTACATTGGGCCACTTGAAGTGTATTGCAAGAGCATGGGTATACGTCATGAACAATCAGTTCCGAAGACTCCACAACATAATGGTATTGCAGAGAGGATGAACCGCACTATTCTTGAGAGAATAAGGTGCATGTTATCTCATTCCAAGTTGCAGAAGCATTTCTGGGGTGAAGCAATGAATACTGTTGTGTATTTGATCAATCGATCTCCTTCAAGACCGCTAGATGGAGAAGTAGCAGAAAAGGTATGGAGAGACAAAGAGCCTACTTATGATCACTTGAAAGTGTTTGGTTGCAGGTCATTTGTTCATATCCCAAAAGATCAGAGATCAAAGCTTGACGACAAAGAAAAGCAGTGTGTGTTCCTAGGCTATGTAACAGAGAAGTTTGGTTACAGATTTTGGGATCCAGTTGAGAAGAAGGTTATATAAGTAGGGATGCAGTATTCCTTGAAGACAGACAATTGAAGACTTTGAGAAGATTGAGATGCCAAAGCTTCAAGATGATATGACCTTGGATCCAAATCCAGTTGTTCCTACTCTTGAACAACATGATGATGATGTTGATGGTAATGGCAATGAAGATGAATCTCATGAAGATGTTCCAGTGGGTGATGTTGAGCAAGAAGTGCAGCAACAACAACAACAACCATAAGCTGAGTTGAGAAGATCCAGCAGGGACCAGATTACCTTCAACAAAGTATCCACCACATGAGTATGTGATGCTCACAGATGCAGGTGAACCAGAGTCTTATGAAGAAGCTCTTATTGTTCCTGAAAGTCAGAAGTGGTTGAAATCCATGAAAGAAGAGGTTGGCTCTTTAGATGAGAATGACACTTTTGATTTGGTTGACAAGCCTGAGAACCAGAAAATTCCGAAGAACAAGTGGGTGTACAGAATCAAGACTGAAGATGGTAACTCACAACCAAGGTACAAAGCACGCTTATTTGTGAAGGGTTATGAGCAGAGAAAGGGTGTTTACTTTGACGAGATTTTCTCACCGGTGGTGAGATTTTCTTCTATTCGGGTTGTCTTGGCAATAGCCGCTAGTTTGGATCTTGAGATAGAACAACTAGATGTCAAGACAACATTTCTTCACGGTGAGTTGGAGGAAGATGTGTATATGGCACAACCCGAGGGTTTTGAAGTCAAAGGCAAAGAGCACATGGTGTGCAAGCTAAAGAAGAGTCTTTATGGTTTGAAGCAAGCTCCAATAAGATGGTACAAGAAGTTTGAATCGTTCATGAAGGAACATGGGTACAAGAGGACGGCTTCAGATCATTGTGTATTCATTCAAAAATTTGCTGATGGTGATTTTCTTACTCTTTTGCTATATGTTGATGACATGCTTATTGTTGGAAAAGATAAGAAAAAGATTGACAGGTTGAAGTCAGATCTGAGCAAGTCTTTTTCTATGAAAGACTTGGGTGCAGCAAAGAGTATTCTTGGCATGGAGATCACTCGTGATAGGAAGGCGAGGAAGTTGTGGCTATCACAAGAAAGCTACATTGAGAAGGTGTTGCAAAGATTTAATATGGACAAGGCTGAGCCGGCAAGTTGTCCACTTGCAAACCATTTTAAGTTATCTCGTGATCAATGTCCTATGAATGATGTTGAGAAACGGAAGATGGAGAAAATTCCTTATGCGTCCGCAGTTGGTAGTTTGATGTATGCAATGGTGTGTACAAGGCCGGATATAGCTCATGTAGTTGGAGTGGTAAGCAGATTTCTATCAAATCCTGCTATGGAGCATTGGGAAGCAGTGAAATGGATACTACGGTATTTAAGGGGTACTTCTAATATGTGTTTGTGCTATGGAGGTGACAAGCCAGAGTTAGTTGGTTACACAGATTCAGATTTGGCAGGTGCTCAAGACAGTCTCAAGTCTACATCGGGTTACTTATTTACCTATGCAGGGGGAGCTGTGTCTTGGCAATCCAAGTTACAAAAATGTGTGGCATTGTCTACTACAGAGGCAGAGTACATTGCGGCTACAAAGAGTTGCAAAGAGATGATATGGATGAAGAGGTTTGTTAGAGAACTCGGTGTGAAGCAACAGAGGTTCATCGTGTACTGTGACAACCAGAGTGCCATCCATCTCAGCAAGAATTCGATTTTTCACTCGAGGTCCAAGCACATCAATATTAGGTATCAGTGGATACAAGAAGTTCTCGAGGAGAAGGTCTTGTATATTGAGAATATCCATACAGATGACAATGGTTCTGATATGATGACAAAGTCGCTACCAAAATACAAGCATGTGTATTTATACAGCAGGGCAGGTTTGGTGGTGACGGGTACCTTTCCATAAGTCGTAAGGGGGAGATTGTTGGGTTTACTCCTTATGGACCCAATAGTCCCGGAGTCCCCTTAACCAATGGGGGTAGCTACATAGGGTCTGCCTTTTGTTTTGGTTTTGTGTACAAAAGGCATCAAGAGAATGTTTTTCATTCTCACGGGTTTTCTTCTTTGTTTTGAGAAGAAGAGAAAGAGAGGAAGAAGAGAAAAAGAGATAAAGAGATTTAAGCCACCATTTTTGGTGAGATTAGAGGCATCTTGAAGAGGAGAAGAAAGGGTTCTTATTGAAGGATCTTTTGGTTGATTGTGGTGAAGATTGATTCATCAATTTCCACAACTCTTCAAAGGGGTAAAAATCTAGGGTTTGTCAAACCCTAGTAGTAAGTATCTCAAATCACTTCTATTTCTCAAATTGATAGTGAATCTCATATTATATATGAATGAATTTTTGATCCATCCTTAGGGGTGAGTGTAATTAGGAAAATTGATATCCAAGTGCTATAGGCACCTTGAAGAATAGTTTATCCCCAAATTTGGAAGAATTGTGTGTAACCCATTGTTTGATTATAGTGGAAGATTTGCCCGTGGTTTTTTACCCTTCACCTTGGAGGGGTTTTTCCACGTAATTGCCGGTGTTGTGTGTTTGCTTCTATATTGCGTAGTTTTGTTGTTATTCCGCATTTGTGTTTCATTGCTCGTGTAGGTTTAGTATTGCGCATAGCGGCTCGGATTTCGTAAGCCTCCCCCTACAATAGGTTCATACAAATGCTTATTCAATTTCAAAATTAAACTCACAAGTTTATATAGAATGATATGAATATTACTTCAGAAGCTCAATGGAGATTACCAGTATATAAGTGTGTATGCAGTGATCTCATCCTTTTACAGCTGCTTCAATGGCGGATCATAGCTTCTATTGAGTATTGACTCCATTGTTTTTGTACCTTCTTCCCCTAAGGCCTTAAAAGAAACTAAGGTATTCTTGTGAGGTAATACTTGAACTACCGGTTTCTTCAAATCCACAAGCCATTTAGAGGTTGAAGATTTTAGGTCGTAAAAGTTGAGATACTTATCCCAGAGACATAAAACACCATCCCTCTTTATAATGGCTAATAATTCGAGATAATAAAGCCTAAACTCTTGACTCCAAATGAATGAATCATGTTCCTCTCCCTGATCTTTAATGTCATGATTGTCATTCTTCTTTTTAAGTAGCCACACGTCATAACTTACAACTCCTTCGATAACTGAACAAATAGCAAAAAACGAAAAACCATCCACAACCCCTATTCTGTTACCTAAAGAATAACTCTTTGGTAGAAAAGGAGGTGTCAAAAGATTTTCAGAAAAGATTTCCTCAGACAAATCAAAGGTAATGATTTCGGATATATCGTTCTTCAGCTTCAGCCAACAAAAAGCTCCATTAGAAAAGATACCTTGTCTATGTTTCCAAGAACAATTGTTGATATGACAATCGAAGTTTCCAATGTTTCTCCATCCAAACCCACTGCCTAGAGTATAAATTTGGACTTCCATAAGATGGGTCATCTTCAACATAAACATTCCCACAACTTTGTACTCATTGGTCGAAGAAACATAACCGAATCCGCTCATGGAGACAATATATTGACCAATATCACAATTTATTTTAATATCTGGAAGCAAAACATATTCTCTGGTGATGGGGTTACATATAAAATGAGGTTGTACTTTCAAAGATGTGCCTCCAGAAGAAAGACATATCAATCCATTACATGAACCAACAACTTTAGTATAGCTAAACGGGGATGTTAAATTAATCCCATTAATTGAACCAACAATTCTGGTATCGATAAACGGGGAGGTTAAATTAATACTTCTAATGCTTTCAATTGGTGAAGACTCATTATTTTGATTAAATTCAAAATACTGAAAATTTTCATTATTTCCGATTTCAGACCGAGTCAAAGCGAGAAAACTTAGCTTACCAGAATCAGAATCAGGATTTGAAAGATGTCGATGGAAGTTCATCTTTGAGAATGATGGATGATGAATAAAATTTCTCCAGGTTTTGCTTACTAATTTACATTCCAGAACTGATTCTATTGGTAAACCAGTTAGAATATTTAATTCAATTTCCACAGGGAGAAACTTGAAATACTCCATCAATGAACGATAAAACCCTGGAAGTGGAAGGAACAAGGATTTTTATTCGGGAAGAATGGTTTAGAGAGATCTAAATCTAGGGTTTATAGGAAAACGGAGTGATGGAATTGGGGATTTATATTTTTGGTCTGGAAAGAGTTTAGAAACGAAATGAATTTAGAACCGAAAATTGTGTTGTAAATAGTCCCAGATGCAGTAATTTATCTTTACTCTTATATCGTGTAAATCCTTTTGTAGGGCAATCCGGGGTTAAAACGGGTGAGTACATGATGGTTTATCTATAGTGTAGTGACGTGTAAAGTAAACATGTAGATATAGGTGCATGTAGTGAGTATTAGTTTCCCTTTATCATTTTCTGTTATGACACCTATAACTTCTCTAACCAAAGAGCATGATTTCCATTATTCTTTTCTTCTGCCGATAAATCGGTAACTTTTCTTAAATTTTCTTTCTCTGTTTTGTAATGGATTCAAACATTTCCAAGATTCCTCTTAATACAATTTCTAATATTGTTCCTTTGAAACTCCGGATCATAATTTCTTAACATGGAAAGCTTTACTTTTACATTTATTCAAAAAGTTTAATGTTCTCAGATTCATAAACGGATCTTATCCTTACCCTCTCAAATACGTCTATACTATTCAAAATGCGGTACATGAGGAAACTATTAATCCGGATTATACTTATGGAAATGAAGAGGATCAAATATTGATACTTTGGATACAATAAACAATATCATAAAGGGTGATTTCCTATGTTGTTGGACCAACAACATCTTATGATCTATGGAAATCCATTGAGGAAAGATTTGCTCTTGTTTCTTCGACTCAGGATGAAACTATCTTCTTTAAAGCAAGGTAATACTTCAATTGTTAACTATTTGAATGAAATAAAGAAGATCTCAGATTCACTTTTTCCTGTTGGATCTAAAATTGGAAATAGTTGAAATGATAGTTTATGTTCTTAACGGTCTCAATTCTGCTTTCGACTCTTTATCTACTTCCATTAGAGTTATAAATACACATGTTACGATTGGAGAGATTCACAATCTATTAATGAGTGAAGAAATTATATTGAAAGATAGATCCAAAACTGTTATTCAACTTGATGAATCTAAACCTTTACTTCATTTAGACCTCACAAATCATACTATGCTCCAAGATTCATTAATCCACCATCATACTTTCCACCTAGATTTATTTCTATATTCAGACAAGCTCCACCATACAAAACACCACCACCATCTTAATCTTTTCCTTATCAAACTTCTCATCAACTTTCACTACCCTCCACTTGATCCGCTTCATCTTTTCCTATTAGAAATCCCTTTTCACAAGTTACACCAAGAATGTCACAAGCTCAACGCTCCCTTCCAGATATGTTTCAAGAATGGTCATTCAGCTATTGAACGCAATCACATAATGCATTTTTTATATCAAGGTATAGGTCAATTCCATAGGATTTGCATGCTATGATATTGGCTATTGATGATATTCTTGGTGGGAATCCTTAGTATGCTGATAGTGGAGCCACAAATCGTATTACTTCAGATTCTTCTGATATCATTGAGTTTCAATCATACGATGGTAATGAACAGGTTTCCACAGCTAATGGTGAATATGTATGTCAATATCTGACATAGGTACTTCTACAAAAAAATATTTAGCAATAAAGTTCTTTTACTAACTATATTACATGTGCCTACTGCTTCTCATAAACTTCATTAAGTTCACAAATTTACTAAGGAAAATAATTGTAATATAACTTTTGAGTCTGATAAATTTTATATCAAGGATCTCAAGTCAAGGATTAGTATTTTCCAGGGGTAGAGTAAGAATGGTCTTTATCCAAAGAATTTGTCAGATACTTCTTGTGCTCTGATACTTAGGATGATGCTTCTCCTACTGTTTTTGCTGATTTTCAAGTTTTTGCTACTACTCTTCATAAAAGACTTGGACACCCCTCTTTCAGTCTTTACAAAGAGTATGTCATAAGTTAGCTGTTAACTTTTCGAAAAAACCTACTTTGTGCAATGATTGTCATTTAGGTATATCACATAAGCTGCTATTTGAGACTTATTTTTCTGTGTCAAATAAACCATGGAAACTATTGCATATAGATTTATGGGGTCCAAGTCATGTATCATCTAATAGTGGATACAAGTGTTGATACCCCAATTTCACACCTTCTATGGGAAAATATCAGTCTTAAACATCCAAACCCGGGAGTTCTTGCTGTCACATTGAAGAGGAGGAAAATACGAAGTCAATGGCGAAAGAACGGAATCATTCTGAGTTCGTATGAAGAAGTTATGAGCAAAAAAAAACTCAGAAAAAGTTAAGGGGAAGTCAAGTTTAAAGAAACCACTAGAGGGAGTCAGGTCTTTTACAATAGGGGGTGCCAAAATAAAATAGTACTAAAGGCACCCGATTCATTACTAAAGGCACCCGATTTATTACTAAATGCATCTGATTTATCACTAAGGGCACTTCTTCTTCTTCCTCATGAAGAACATGAGTGTTTTTAATGGTGGTCATCATGATGATCACGATAGTGATGGATTTTGATCAACAATAATTTTTGATTTCGAATATATCACTAAGTTCCTAGGGACGATAAGGAGCTTGGGTAGGAGCCTGATTTCAAATAAATCATGTTCTTGATGCGGTGAACAGTAACAGTGGTGTGAATAGTACAGTACGGTGAACATTAATAGTGTCGTTGGGACCCACATGTCATAATCATGTTTGTTAACTGCCGCACAAAATTGAAAAAATTGAAGGAAATCGAAGAAAAATAGAGAAGAAGAAAAAAAAGGACGTGGGACCAACAATTGAAAATAATCAGAATGTGAAACAATTGAGTTTACTTCTTTGGCATTGTTTCACCGTGGATTTCTTCATACTTGAAATATGATATTTAAATATGAAAGGATTCTTACGGCGATTTCTTGCACTAGATCTTCATCTAGAATAACGATGGTACCTGATATATGATCTTAGACCGGCTCTCGACCGTGCCAAGCCCCGATTTCTACAATGGAGACTTCACTGGGGACAAGTAATAGACTGGATCTTTGCCATGTGCTCCTCCTCGATTTAAATTAAGGGATCATAATATACCGGCTCTCGACCCGTGACAGTCCTCGATTTCTATAGTGGAGACTCTGCTGGGGAATAAATAAGAGATTCGACTTGAAAAATGATTAAAAGGAAAATGTTTTTTTAACTAATATTTATTTGAGAAATATTCATATTTATGGTATCATCGTTGGTTGTGAACCATCGAAGCTTATGTATCCTACAACTAGAAGTGTTACCAGAAAAGATGCTGCCACATTTGTTAAAGTGTATTTCCGCAAAGGAATCAAGTCCTCAAGAACGAAGAGGTATTTTAACAAGGATGACGTTCCAAAAAAAAATATTCATGGAAAGCATGTTATCAACTTAAAAGAATGTTACAAATGAATTCCTCAACCGGAAAAAGAGTTTCAAGTATCGCATCAACTCCGCCATAAAGAAAGTAATATCTTATAAGGATAAGTTGAAAAGATATGAGAAAGCTCTATTCAAACTAGAAGCTAAACCCAATGATTTTTTAAGTCTCTTTGACAATGAAGAGGATTTCCCAATGAAGCAGCAGAGGACGTCAGAACTCCTTCCGACACCAAAGCATTAATGGTTTCAACAAACACGTGCGACCACGTAACTTAAACAAAGGAGATCTTGTGCTCAGAGAAATCCGTCCAATCAAGCATACCGACCCAAAGGGCAAATTCAAACCAAAATGGGAAGGTCCGTTCATTGTCCAAAAGAATTTTTAGGGAATGGTAGTACAATTGGTGGACCTAGATGGAGAAGAACATCCAAGGCAATCTACGAATGCAGATCAACCCAAGAGGTATTATGCCTAATCAAGGGCAACATTCCAGCATACCTAATCTCTGCACCTCCTCAAAAGATCAACTGGTTTGTCAGCACTTATCATCGTTTTCTACTTTATTAACTTGTTTTCAAAAAAAAAAGTTTAATTGAGTTTCAATATTTTTTACAAAAAACAAAAAAATAACAGATTGCTAAAGTCTTGTTTTCAAAAAAAAAAAGTATGTGCTTTTATAAAAGTTGTGCCATTACAAAAAAAAAACAGATTTCTAAGGTTTTGTTTTCAAAAAAAAAAAAAAGATTTCTGAGGTTTTGTTTTCAAAAAAAAAAAAAAATTAAAAAATAATATGCCGATGATGAAAGCCTTAAGATGATACTGTGCTATGCACACACCGAATAGGAAACCGAGGCAAAAGTTTTTGAGTGTTATTTCAAGCCTAATCATGTTCTAACCATGTTTTAAGCTTTTGTGAACGACGAGTTATCTGAGTTATGGTCTTTCCGCCGGAGTCAGCGATCTGCAAAGTCAGTGCAAGTCAAACCAATGACAAGAGCACCACCAGAAAGAAAATATTTCATTCACAAATGGAGGACTTAAAAGATCTTCGTCTACAACAATGAAAAGCATGAACACTTACTCATCTGAAGGATACATGATCAGATCAAAAAAAAAAAAAAAAAAACAACAACAAGAAACAAAAAAAATGATCTGACGACAAACCAAAGAAGAAGAAGTGAAAAACAAATAAGGAAAGGGGATGATTTTATCTGAGTCTAGACCGAGATCCAATTTCTTCACCATTTCCTATTGATCGAAACCAATGTGTGATAGTGGTAAAAGTTCCCATGTGACACATTCGATCTAGACATCTTCATTCCAGGCAGATCCTCCATACTTGTCAGAATACATCTAAATCTAAATCTGACTTCAACTTTGAAATCTGGATTTATCTTTGTATGTATTTTGAAGCTGCATATGGAACGATCTTGCATATTTCCCTAAATCATCAGATCTTCATCTCCGAGCCGAACATTAGTCTGGATCTCAAGATGCATTATCATCAAGCACAAAAAGAAGAGGATTCATACAAATCTATAATGAGATTCCACCAAAGACATCTCACTTCAGTTAACACTACTTCAGGAAGCACTTTATCCATCCGCTCAAACGCTATCTTGCATACTCCACCAATAAATGATTACTACGGCGATAAACCAAACAATCAGAAAGTAGAAGAACATGAAGACGGTGGTTAAGAAAAGAAAGATCAAAGTCCAGATCCGGCACATACAAGAAGGATCTGATAAAAAGATTGAGAACAGAGGCGGATGTGTAGAAAGAAGAAGCAGAAAAAGAAGAAGAAGTTGAGGGTCGAGGAAGAAGAAGACGAAGTATATAAAGTGGAAGATTAGGGCTCCATCAAACTACTTTTCGGGAAAACCGAAATGAAGTCCATGACCCTCAGGGTTTCTCCAACCCATTAGGGTCATTCATCCGATCCGCTAGCTCCTTTTCCCTGTATAAAAAAAAAAATGCAGTCTACCTCGCAAATAAGTCGAAGCGTGGACAATTCTTCAGAAAGAGTATAGATAAGTGAATGCCTCCCCATGGATTCTCTATTGATTTCATCATGCCTTAACATGATCCCGTACATCTCATTAAGGGATTCTCTATCCACCAAACGGAGAAAGTATTCTTGAAGAGGTCTGGAAGCCTAAAACAAGAAATGAGTTAATAAAAGTATTAAGTCATTAAGGCAAAAGGGAAGAGTAGCAGCGTTACCTCGGGAATATCGTCTGGGAGAGGTAACCTAATAATGTTTTCACAATAAAAAGAACCACCTTCAATTCCAACCACATTTGAAGTTCTCAAGATAGGTATTTGGAAGTCCAATGTTGGAAGAAGATGGCCGAGACTCATTAATGGAACTTGTGGAGAGAAGGAGCATTGCTTGAAGATCCCATCAATAATGGACGAGAGGCAAAACCTGGATCACCCACTACTAGATTCTCTCGTCAAACTTGGATAGAAAGAGGTGGCCCTAAATAAACCAATCTCCAATATGAATCGAAATTCATTCCACTATCAACTGAATCTTCATAGGAACCTTGCGATTGGAGTGAAATCTCATCCATATCTCTAAATAATGCATAAGGAAAACATGTATCGTCAGGAGGAAGAAAACGGGGTGTAGTGTCTGGTTGACTAATTTTCCGCCCAAATCTGTCACCAAGATACCAAGCACAGTAATATGGGCCTCGTAACAAGTACCGAAGCATGCTAGACGACATGGCATGAATGGCTCTTTGATCACGCCGAATCAAATAATCTTTCCAAGGGTCCCAGCAAATATGCGATCAAAATGAAGGTATACACATATAATAATAAATAAATAAATATATATATATATATTAAAAAAAAGTTGTTTCTTACAGATTCAACCGTCGCTTCCTCCAAACAAAGGCGTGTATATGCAGTCGAGTAAATTCGAAGTGCACCTTTCCATCTAGCCATTCGAGGAAATATTTGACTATTGTAGAAGCTCGTATCAAAAGGAGGGCGACTGGTTGGAAAATACTCATAACACCAATACTGTTACAAAAAAAAAGTATGGGTGTTAGAAAAAAAAATCATCAAGAAAAAAGGGTCTAAGATCAGTCGGCCTGAAGCAAGGAGAAATGTACTCACATTCAAGATGGGACAGAATCCACATAAGGCTTTTGTTTGAAGGCATGTTGCTCGGGATAGATAGGTGTAAAGTCGCGTTATCGCACAACTTCACCAATCGTAATAACTTACTAAATCAAAGTCAGAAAATGCTTCCAGGTAGCCTGATTTGATATAGCCACTAGAAGAGCTAAGGAAGGTATGACCCACAACAAAAATCAGGAAAGCTCTGGTAACCTCAATAACTTTAGCATCATCTTTTGAAGCGTCGGCAGCGAGATCCATCTCAGGGACCGAGAAATTCATCTTCAAGCCAGATAAGCTGACGTACCAATTCTTAGGTAAGATATACCCACAGTGTGGTCCCAAAATATTTCGGACATTCTCATCTGTCATGTTTACACCCAGGGGGACATGAGATCCTACCCCCACACGGATGCCAGTAATCATGTAGAAATCCATAGGAGTGATGGTTAACTCACAATGTGGCAGGTGAAATGAATTAGTATCACCCCACCATCGCTCTGCCACGATTAACGAATTATCACCATCATGGAATGGTTCCAAATATTCAATAAATTCGTACCAACCGATCCATTGTACAAGCTCACGTACACCTTTGCATCGTCTCAACGCCAGCCACCATTCTGTTATGCCAGTGGTCCCTCCACGAAAATGCACCCAAGCCTAATTCTGTGAAAGAAAGCAATGGCTGAGAAATAACAAAAGAAAACATGGAAAGCGAAGAAGAAAAATTCGATCAACAAGGAAACTTACAGGGTCTTCCCGGATTTTTGCAGAAACATGATTATCCACGTCATGTGAAACCCCAACCTTTTGTTTTTTACGTGTCGGCGGCAAAGGAGGACGAGCATAGAAAATGTCAGAAGGCTTCCCATATGTCATCTTGAAAGAGAAAACAATAAAAACAAATGGAAGAAGAACCCTGGATAAAGGATAATCTTCTCCCCCAGTCTTATAAAGAACAAAAATTACTTCCTTCTTCAAGAAGCTTGGAATAGAACGACGACCCTTTCCAAAAAAGGTCTATTCCGCAAAGGAAAATCAATCGTATCAAGTCAAGGCACGACACATCGAATAGTTTTGACCTCAAAACAGAATCTGCAATGGATTGCATAGTGTAAGGCCCGACGCCTCCTAGGAAATCCACGAAGCTTAACCAGGGAAAACCTGGCCAATATCATAAATTTCTACATCAACAATTGGATCATCGTTCATCAACTTTTTCAACTATTCAATCGGATCGAACAAGGGGCAATCCAACTGAATCAACCACCAAGGTTCCAAAACATCAAGAAAATGCAACCGACAAGCTCAACCGGGGCAAACCCGACCAATGTTAGAATTTTCTTCATCAACTATTCAATAGGCCCGAACAAAGGGCATTCCAACTGAATCAACTGCAAAGTTTCAAAAACATCAATAAAATGAAACTGACAAGCTCAACAGGGGCAAACCTAGCCAATGTTATAATTTTCTTCATCAACTTTTTCAACCATTCAATCGGCTCGAACAAAAGTCAATCCAACTGAATCAACTGCAAAGGTTCAAAAACATTAGGAATATGGAGCTGACAAGCTTAACTGGGACAAACCCGGCCAACGTCAGGACTTTCTTCATCAACAACAAATAGAGCGCGAAATCAGGTCTACGACTTTGTTCGCATACCGCGAGCGATTACTCTCAAAGAGGGGCAATTGTTGACACCCCAATTTCACACCTTCTATGGAAAAATATCAGTATTACACATCCAAACCTGGGTGTTATTGCTGTCACATTGAAGGGGAGTAAAATACGAAGTCAATGGAGAAAGAACGGAATCATTCTGAGTTCGTATGAAGAAGTTATGAGTAAAAAAAAACTCAGAAGAAGTTAAGGGGAAGTCAAGTTTAAAGAAACCACTAGAGGGAGTCAGGTCTTTTACAATAGGGGGTGCCAAAATACAACAATACTAAAGGCACCCGATTCATTACTAAAGGCATCTGATGTTACTGTTCACACCGTTGTTACTCAACAATACTCAACTTCTCAACACTCAACTTCACTCAACAATACTTCACAAACAAAAACACTTCTTCCTTTACTTTAACAAGGTTTCCACCCAAACCACACCACAACACAAGGTTTCCACCCAAACCAAGAAGAATTATTGTTTCTCAAATAGAAAATATTTCTTCTCACATATTTCAAGTCTCCATGTATTGTGTCATTTAATCAAAGAGAAATAAAATTTTCTTCCTACACAATAGTTATCACTGTCTTGTGCATTTATAGTTCATTTTGAGAAAACTCAAAAAATAAGAAGATTAAATCAAGTATTGTCTTTAAGTTTTTAAAAGATATATTAGCATTAAATTGCTAGTACTTTAACTACTTTCAGCATACTTAACGGAAGAAAGCAATCGTCGTAAGAATCCTTTCAAATTTAAATATCATATTTCAAGTATATTAATTACCTATCTCTTCGGTAAATTATGTAGTCATACGGGAACAGAATAGTTTTCCATTTCGTAGTAACACCGCGATTACTCTTTGCATTACATAAAAAATTATGTTTTATTATTAATTTTCCAAGTGGGATAAATCAAAGTGTGGGTATAAAGCGAAATTCCCTCCCACATTAGACCCATTGTCAAAAAATAAGGTTGGAATTAATTCTATTTTTATTGAGCTAATCTGCATGTTAATTGTTTAATTTTGAAATTTCATTCAAATTTCTTCTCAAAAAAACCAAGGTTTCCACCCAAACCACCAAACAAGGTTTTCCACCCAAAACCACCACAAAATAAGGTTTTCCACCCAAAACCACCACAAAAAAAAGGTTTCCACCCAAACCACAACAAAAGGATCAAAAAACTAAGGTTTCCACCCAGACCACTACAAAAGAAAAACCATCATAAAAGAAAGAAACCACATCTCCATAGTCAAAGTTCCACCCAACTTCTAACTATGTCTCTTTTATAAATAGCTCATGCATGAAAATCTATTCTCAATAAATTATAAACATTTTCCCCTTTAATCATGAAGTAGAGGCCAATCTTACGATTGGACGGTTGATGGGTGCCTAACACCTTCCCATACCGTACTAGAATATCCTTATCCAGACTCTCTGATAGAAGACCAAAAACATGTAAGTCATAATTAGTTTTGTTTTCCCGAAAGAATTCAAAGTAGTTAAAGGGTCCTGACTCCCCTTAGTCAGGTGGCGACTTCAAAACATCTCTCTTTTCCTTGCAGAGTTATCCCTCTTACTAACGAACTAGTGAGAAGCTACCTCTGTCGACCTTGTGCGACAAACATCCACGAACGGATAATTAGGGATCGTAATAGTCCGGCACTCGACCGTGCAAAAGTCCTCGATTTCTAAAGTGGCGACTCTGCTGGGGAAAAAGAATATACTGACACTCGACCTGTGCATAGGCCTTGATTTCTACAACATGTACAATATTGTAACATCATTGATGGTTATAACAAATATTGATGGATTTTCCCATTAGTAAGAAAATCAGATTTTTCTTCAGTCTTTATTGATTTTCCTACATAAGTTCAGAATTTTTTTGAATTGAGCTTTGAGATAATTGGAACTGATGGAGGTGGGGAGTTCATAGATACATAATTTCACTCTTTTCTTACTTTTAGTGGTATTCAACATCAATATAGTTGTCCACATACCCTTGAGAAGAACGGGGTGGCTGAGTCCAAACCTAAATACCTATATAGTGGGAGTATGCATAACTTTATTAGTTCAAGCAAATTTAGCTCAGTCTTTATGGGTTTATGCTTTTCCGATAGAAAATTATTTTATAAATAGGCAACCAACTGCAAGTTTGTCATTCATTTCTCCATATGAAGTTCCTTATGGTTTTTCTCCTAATTACAATACATTTAGAGCGTTCGGGTTTGCTTGTTATATAGGTTAAATCCATATGCTCAATCTAAACTGGAACCTAGAAGCAAATTGTGTATTTTTCTTGGTTACTCTCAATTTAATAAAGGATACGTATGTTTCGATCCTAAGACTAGAAGAGTTTATTTGTATGAGACATGTCAAGTTTGATGAAGAATATTTTCTGTACTTGCCTGCAAGCTTTTTGATATGTCAAATATTTCTTTAGGGAGTTTACTTCAATACTCCACCTACAAGTCAAGATACTCAACAACAAACTTCGTCAGTTTTTCCCTGCAACAACAACTTTGTTTGATACTTCATCGTGACAGACATGTCTTCACCAGTATCTTCTTATATAAGCAACACATTATCATCAAAACATGTAACTTCCTCAAATATATTTTCTGGTCTTTGCTTGATTCCATCCACAACATGCTAACAAGATCAAAACATGGAACTTTCAGTCCTGTAACAAAGACAACGATAATAAGATTAGTACTTTATTTAGATGTTCATCATGACTGGTGATAGACACATTTTTGTGTCTAATTTGTCTCACTTCTATATATTCATAGTGCTCATTTTTGTACTTATTATGGTGTTTTATGTGTGTGTAGGTATTTTTGGACAATAAACGTTTTTGGAAAAATTTGCTCGAAAAGTTGATAAAGGCACCCAGAGTTTGGATAAGGGCACCCCCAGGGCACTTTCTCGTCAGCTGCTAAAGGCACCCCTACTCTGGATAGGGGCGCCTCTCCTTTCTTCTTCAAAAAGTTTGGCGGGAAACTGATGTATAGCATGCGTACTGTCCCGGGACGCACTGGATTGATTTCTGTCGAGTTTTTCTCGGTGATTGACCGTGGAATGGATTAGTATAACCCTGTTTCATCTAAACATGGAAGGTATGGTGGCTAGATTCGATAAAGAAGGAGTTTACATCAAGTTATCCCAAAACAGCGTCATGAAGAAATATTATCGGGATTTTAGAGTCCATGAAGATTAAGAAAGGATTTAACGGCCAAGATTGAGTCCATAGGGTCCTGCTGGAATATTGTAGAGGTTGGATCGTCCCAGATGACGCGTACATGATGGAAGAGGTAGAAAAATTCGTGACTTGGCCGAGGGGAGAAGAAAACAATATCGGGGATATTCTTAGGGTTTTAATCGACCTGTGAGCTATAAAAGGAGTTGGGATAAGTCATAGAGGGGGGACGAAGTCATTGGAGCAGTTTCAGAGAACTTTAGAACACTACAGAGACAAACATATCGAGTTGCAGGAAGTTCCCATTTTCTGCTCCTGCTGAAGAAAAAGTGTTGGAAGGATAAAAGCGTCTCAAATTTGTAACAGTGCAACAGTGACTTCTCTGTAACAGTCAGTCCGTAACAGCTGCTTTGTAACGCCAATACAGCGTTGCAAACAGTCTGTTTTATTGTTTCTCATTATTTTAATAATCTTTTGAGCCATAAACAAATATTTTGAGATCATGATTAATATGAGGAGCTAAACCCCATTGCTGAGGCGATAAAGGAAGCTATTTTTCCAACAAAAAGTGGTATATTCTATTTTATCTTTTTATTTGCAATTTTTATATGATTATTTTCCTTGAACTATTATTGAATATGATTTTTGTTTGAGTGATTGTGATCTATTTTGATGGAGTATGCTTAGTTTTAATACTTTTGATGCTTCATTCTTGGTATTTACAATTATTACTTGTGAAAATCTATTTGTTGCAATATTTTAGAATCAACTTGAATGAGAAAATTGCATAAATATAATTATTGGATTAAATCACTTTGAACTTGGAAAATAGTGGAATCTTAGCCTCAGTGTTCTTTTAATATTAATATCAACTTTATCAGTGTTTGCTATAATTTTTAGTGTGTTTTCTATTTTAGTTTTGAATATTAAGTCTGAAAAATCCTTCACAAGTCTGAGAGGAACGACAACCTTACTACCAATTTCTACAACATTATTGATATCACATCAATTTTTGGCGCCGCCGACGCGGACTTGTTTTTAGGGTTTTAGATTTATTTTTTAGGTTTTTATTATTTTTTGTTCTATTTTACGTTTTTGGGTATTTATCTTTTGTCTACAGGTTTTGGATCATAAAGAAAGTTGAGCCAAGGAGTTTGGTGATTTCATAAAGACTTGGAGCTAAAGATTAAAGAGAAGAGAACGGAAAAGAAGACAGTTTTATTTTTATTTTTCTTAGGGTTTTGTTTACTTTTAGAAAAAACTGTTTTAGGTTTATTATTTTTGTAATTTTTCTTTTCTTTTTCTGGACACTTTTGGACTTTGGGACATTTTTTTTTATTTTTACCCTACGGAAGGGTACTTTGAATATAAACTGTTTGCAGAGAAGGAGGACAATTACGATATTGTCTCTGCACCTTGGGTTCGTACACTGACATAGGAGTCAGTGGCCCGAGTCGACTACAACCGATTCATCCCCCGTATGTAACGGGAGGTAAGATTCTAAACACTCGCAAATCCCCTGTCAGCGAGTTACTGGACTCCTTCGTTTGCATATATGTTGAGGACTTGAATACGGTTGTTTTAATTTTCTAGTAAAGGGCAAGGCCTGGCCATACAAGATAAGGTTTCGGATTTCATCACCATTCTCTTCTTGACCACCTTAGGAACACGTAAACTACGCGTACCTAAGCCTTAAAATTTTGACTATAACGAGACCGATAAGGTAACGTGCTTAATAGGAAAGTCATTCGAGAAATATTGGTTACTCTTTTAAGCATACTTCAAAGTTCAGGAAGGTTTCTGTGAGTTGAATGCGTGACTGCGCCGCCTTGTAATATCGGTGAGGCCTTGGGTATCAAAGCTCCACAGAGCTTCCCTCGCCTCAATTCAACTTACTTTGACTCGGATTGATTCTAGAGGGGTTTGCTTAAATTGTAACGAATTCCCTTTCGAAGGATTAGAAGCTGGTCTAGAAACAATCTAAGTGGAGCCATCATGCTTTTTGTTTGCTAGAAATATATAGGTTTGATTTGGTTGAGTCGGCCTTGATTTGTGATTGCTTAGAATTCCTTTCCATATTTTCTTTTGTATGCCTGAACGTAAAAGAGACGCCCTAGGTAGATTTGTTAAAGAGAAACCTAGTAGTTCTAAGCGTCTCGATTACCTCAATTTAGAAAGTTTGATTTTTGAAAAGTCCAGTTTTGAACCTCCGTCTTTTACTGAGGAGAGAATCCCTATAGATACTGAGGATAGAATCCCTACAGAGCCAGAAATGGCAACTTTGAAAACTTTGTTGAATCCGACTAGGACTACTCGTCCCTCGTGTATCAGGTTAGCTGAAACGGAAGCAAATTATGAACTTAAACCTGGAATGTTACAGATGCTCCCAATATTTTTAGGGAAAGAAAATGAAAACCTTTATTTTCATGTTAGGGACTTTGAGGAAATTTGTAGTACCCTAAAGATTAGGAACCTTGATGATGATGCTCTGAAACTTAGGTTATTCCCTTTTTCCTTGAAAGATAAAGCCAAATCGTGGATATATAGTTTGGCTTCTGGTTCAATTCAAACATATGAACAACTTACATATGCCTTTTTGAACAAGTTTTTCCCTAGACACAAAACATCGTCTATTAGGACGCAAATCTGCACATTTTCTCAACAGGAGGGAGAATCTTTGTATAGGTATTTGGAAAGGTTCAATGATTTATTAGCCCAATGTCCTCATCATGGCCTAGAAAATGTTAGGATAGTTCAGATCCTTTATGAGGGTTTAGATTATTCCACTATGACCACAGTAGAGTCTATGTGTACAGGTGGGTTTGAAAACCAAACAGTTGATGAGGCGATGACATTCTTGAGTGAAATCGCCGAAAAGACCCAACAATGGGAAAACAATAGGGGACCCCACAAAACAATTCTTCTAGGTAGAGGAAATGTTAATAGGGTAGAAGGAGGTTATGAATCAGATGCCAAAATTGCTGCTATAGAAAAAAGGTTAGAATCTTTAGAAATGGGTCACACTAGTGGTAGATTGGAGCCTTTTTGGGAAGGCCAGAATAATGAAGAGCAAGCCAATGCTCTCTATAATAACACTAGATTTGATAGCCGTCAAAATATTGACCCATATTCAGAAACCTATAATCCCGGTTGGAGAAACCATCCGAACTTTTCATGGTCTAAGGGCCAGAGTCAAGGTCAGTTTAGTAATTCTAATGCTCCCCCAGGTTTTGGGTATAATAAGAATCCTTCAGGACCAGCTCAGTTTCAGAATCAGTCAGATAAGAAAATCTTGAGTTTAGAGGAGTCTCTCAACTTGTTAACTCAGCAAACTGCAAAATTTCAGCTATCAGTAGAACATAGTCTACAAGATAGTAATAGGATAGGACATGAAAATAGTCAGGCTATTTCCGAGTTAAAAACCCTGGTTGGTCTGATAAATGAGTCTTTGAGAGAGAAAGGTAAGTTCCCTAGTCAAACACAACCCAACCCTAGAGGAGTTCATGAAGTAGGTGCAAAACCTTCGAATCAGTTGAATGCTATTAGAACCCTTAGGAGTGGTAGAGTAGTAGACAATCAGGTAACCATGCCCGATAGTGAAAATACTGTAGTTCACCCCTCAGGACCACCACTAGATGATGGGGCTGATAAAGTTTCCGATGATGTCAATTCTGTTCCTGAGAGATCTGATTCTGTGCCTAGAGCCCCATTTCCCAAGCTTTTAGTACCAACAAAGAAGGAATCGAACTTTAATGACATATTGGAGGTTTTTAAGCAAGTTACCATAAACCTTCCTTTATTAGATGCAATTAGGCAAATTCCTTCTTATACTAAGTTCCTTAAGGATATGTGTACGCGAAAGCGAAAGCATAGTATCCATAAGAAAGCCTTTTTAGCTAGTCACGTAAGTTCAATCATTCAGAACACCACAACTCCAAAGTACAAAGATCCGGGTTCCCCTACCATTGCTTGTACAATAGGTACACACCAGATAGAAAAAGCTTTACTTGACTTAGGAGCCAGTGTGAACTTACTTCCGTACCATGTGTACTTACAACTAGGACTTGGTGAAATGAAACCTACTCAGATGACATTGCATTTAGCTGATAGGTCTGTTAAAATTCCTCGAGGTGTTATCGAGGATGTTCTCATTGAGGTCGACAAGTTTATTTATCCAGTAGATTTCGTGGTCCTAGATACCCAACCTGTCCCTGACCCAAAGAACCAGATACCTGTGATTTTAGGTCGCCCATTTTTAGCTACGTCTAATGTGATCATAAACTGTCAAAATGGTGTGATGAATTTATCTTTTGGTAACATGACTATGGAAATGATCATTTTTAATGTCAGTAAGCTACCTTATGAGCTAGATGACACATGTGTTGAAGAGGTGAATATGATAGAAGCCTTAGTTCAAGAGTCATTACCAAATATCTTGTCTGAAGACCCATTAGAGAGTTGTCTATCCCATTCTGGTTTAGATTTTGATGACGATAGCACCATTGAACAAGTGAATGCTCTATTAGATTCTACTCCTGTGTTAGATTCTGATAGATGGAAAGCTAGGTTCGAACCTTTACCATCCTCTGAGACTACCTTAACTCCTTCTTTAGAAGATCCCCCTTAGTTGGACCTTAAACCACTACCAGATACCCTGAAGTATGTGTTTTTAGGACCATCTGATACTTTACCTGTGATTATTTCCTCCGACTTGGATAGTGATCAGGAAAGTAGGCTAATAAAAGTACTTCAAGATAATAAGGAAGCTTTAGGGTGGACTATAGCAGACATTAAGGGTATAAGTCCTACTGTGTGTATGCATCAGATTCATTTAGAGGAAGACTCCAAACCTTCTAGGGAGATGCAACGTCGACTGAACCCTAACATGAAAGAGGTAGTTCTAAAAGAGGTGCTTAATTTGTTAGATGCGGGTATTATCTACCCAATTTCAGACAGTAAGTGGGTCAGCCCCGTTCAGGTTGTCCCCAAGAAATCAGGTATCACTGTAGTCCAGAATGATAATAATGAGTTAATCCCAACCCGAGTGACCACGGGATGGCGTGTCTGCATTGACTATAGGAAATTGAACAAGGTCACAAGGAAGGATCACTTCCCCCTTCCTTTTATCGACCAAATTCTAGAGAGATTAGCTGGATATAGTTATTATTGCTTCTTAGATGGCTATTCCAGTTATAATCAGATCGTTATTGCCCCAGAAGACCAAGAGAAAAACACTTTTACCTGTCCCTTTGGTACCTTTGCGTATAGACGCATGCCTTTCGGGCTTTGTAATGCCCCTGCAACCTTTCAGCGTTGTATGATGAGCATATTTTCGGATATGGTAGAACGGTTTTTAGAGGTCTTTATGGATGATTTTTCAGTGTTTGGTTCATCTTTTGATGAGTGCTTGCATCATTTGACATTAGTGTTGACTAGGTGTAAGGAAAAGAATTTAGTGCTTAATTGGGAAAAATGCCATTTCATGGTTAAATCAGGAATTGTTTTAGGGCACGTCGTTTCTTCAAAGGGTATAGAGGTAGACAAAGCCAAAGTTGACCTTATTAAGACTTTACAGGTCCCAAAAACCGTAAAAGATATTAGGTCATTCCTAGGGCATGCAGGTTTTTACCGTCGATTCATTAAGGATTTTAGCTTGATTTCTAGACCTCTTTGCAATTTGCTTGCAAAAGATGTTAAGTTTGTCTTTGATGATGCTTGTTTAGAGGCTTTTGAGAAGCTTAAGAATTTACTCACTACCGCCCCGATAGTACAGGCACCTAACTGGAACCTACCCTTTGAGATAATGTGTGATGCTTCAGATTATGCTATAGGCGTTGTGCTAGGTCAGCGAGAAAACAAATTACTTCATGTGATTTACTATGCTAGAAAAACTCTGAATGATTCCCAAATGAACTATACAACTACCGAGAAGGAGTTGTTAGCCATCGTGTTTGTGTTGGATAAGTTTAGATCCTACCTATTAGGTTCTAAGATCATAATCTATACTGATCATGATTCTTTAAAATACCTTTTGTCTAAGAAGGATACCAAACCTAGATTGATTAGGTGGATCCTATTGTTACAAGAATTTTCTCCAGACATTAGAGACAAAAAGGGTGCAAAAAATGTAGTAGCAGACCACTTGTCTAGGCTAGTTGTTATCTCCCCTAATGATGCCATTCCTATAAGGGATAGCTTTCCTGATGAGCAATTGTTCTCTGTTTCCCAATCACCTTGGTATGCAAATATAGTGAATTATCTTGTTACTGGTCGAATGCCTCAACATTGGGGTAAACAAGATCGTTCTAGGTTTTTATCCGAGGTTAAGCATTTATTTTGGGACGATCCTTATTTGTTTAAGTATTGTCCAGACCAGATTATTAGGAGATGTGTACCTGAGAGTGACCAGTCTAGTATTATCTCCTTTTGTCATGAACATGCATGTGGGGGTCATTTTAGTGATAAGAAGACTGCTGCTAAGATATTGCAGTGTGGATTTTACTGGCCTTCGTTGTTTAAAGACTCCCATAGTCATTGTGTTTCTTGTGAGCGTTGCCAGAAGTTAGGAACCATTTCCCGTAGAAATATGATGCCTTTGAACCCTATTTTAGTAATTGAGGTCTTTGATGTGTGGGGCATTGATTTTATGGGTCCATTTCTTAATTCTTATGGTTATATTTACATACTTGTCGCTGTAGACTATGTGTCTAAGTGGGTTGAGGAGGTTCCATGTAAAACAAATGACCATAGGGTCGTAGTCCAGTTTTTGAAAGAGAATATACTTACACGTTTTGGTACGCCGCGAGCTATAATTAGTGATGGAGGTTCACACTTTTGTAATAGACCGTTTTCTATTTTAATGAAACAATATGGTATTACCCATAAAGTAGCAAACCCATATCACCCACAGACTAGTGGTCAGGTAGAGGTTTCCAATAGGGAAATTAAGCGTATTCTAGAGAAAACAGTTAATCCTAATAGGAAAGACTGGTCGTCGAGGCTTACTGATGCCTTATGGGCTTACCGTACTGCGTTTAAGACACCCATTGGAATGTCACCTTATCGTTTAGTATTTGGCAAGGCATGTCACCTGCCTGTTGAGTTAGAGCATAGAGCCTATTGGGCTATTAAGCAGTTAAACTTTTCATTTGACAAGGCAGGAGCTCACAGAAGGCTCCAGCTCAATGAGTTGGACGAGATTCGTAGAGATGCATACGATAGTGCTAAGGAGTATAAGAACAAAATGAAACTTGTGCATGATAAGAATATTTTACGAAAGTCATTTTCTCCAGGTCAAAAAGTTCTTCTGTATGACACTCGTTTGCATCTATTCCCCGGGAAGTTGCGCTCTCGGTGGACCGGTCCTTTTGTGGTCCGTACTGTTTTTCCTCATGGCGCTGTTGAGATTGAGACACCAGATGGTAGTAGTTCTTCAAAGTTTAACGGTCAGCGATTGAAGCCCTTTTTAGAGCCTTTCCCTTCAGGTGATATTGAGGAGGTCCCTCTGGAGGACCCTGTTTACCTTGATTGACCATCGAGGCGGTTTTGTATGTTGTATATTATTTTTGTAGGTTTTTGGTTATACTTCACCCAGGTACTATCTTTCCGACTTCTCTCTTTACTATTTCCTCATGTTATTTATATTTTTGGTATTGTTCTTTAATTAGAAACATTGAGGACAATGTTAGATTTAAGTTGGGGGGTGGGGTAGAAACTTTTTGTACCTTTTTGAAATAAATAAACTCCAGAGCCTAGAAATTTATGTTTATTTAGGATGGCACTAACCAATCTAAGTGGATGGAAGCATTTTGGTTGTAGGAGTTGAGGAACCAATCTGATTAGATGGAAACATCTAGAAGAGTCTATTCATAAAAGCACAGAGCTCAGGTGTTAGAAATAACATGATAGTTTCACCATATCTCGTTGAGTCCTTTTCACTTCTGTTTTTATTTTATTTTGTTTTTAAACTATGTTTCTCTAAGTGATTAGGTGGGGCTCACGATTCAAGTTGTTACCAATGCTAGGGTGAAATAGAGTGATTGAGTTACTAAAAAAAAAAAAAAAAAGAGAACAGAACAATTAGACCAAACGGAATAAAATTAACACTTGGGAATGGCAATATGTGTGTGTTTTCCCTGTCTCCGTCGCCTAAACAAGCGTGGAATGCAGGATCCACGGGAACTATCATGTAATCTGCTGACAAGAAGCATGCGCTTGGATCCAAAAGATCTAATCATGCAGTTTAAAAATAAATAAATAATAATAATAATGTTCAGTGAATAAATTGACTGCTGGTTCCCTTGTATATGCCAGACGTGTTGATCTAGAATTAGGATTGTCGACCACTGGTTCCCTTGTATATGCCAGTTGTGTTGATATTAGTCAGGCCAGTATCTCAGTCCATTAGGATAGGTTCATTTTGGCAGTGGCCTTCAGACAGATATGAGAAACATCGTTCACTTATTCAACATCAAAACCATCTATGTTTTTCTATATCCATCTTCTTGATCTATCCATGTGATTAGTTTTGACTCCGTTATATTGATGTCCATAGTGAAACTATCTGAGTAGAGCTCTGTCACTTTATATGAATTTTAGTATGCTTGAGTGTGTACAACAATTGGAATTTCGCATCAGGGTATTTCGTCTTGTAGTCAATAAGTATGCCAACCAAGGAGATTCTTTAGTGCCTTCCAAAGTTCTGCGTAGATAGCTAGGGTCTGGATTAAGGTTTTGTGGGTATACCTCTGGTAAGCCCGCCAGAGACTATAACTCGGCCACTAGGGCCACCTAGGGGTTTAAAGGCTTATTGCATACGCTAAATGCAATCGACGATGCCTGCGACAGTGAGTTAGGATTTTATTTATTTTATTATTTTTGCTCGAGGACTAGCAAATAATAGGTTGGGGGGTATTTGATAGACACATTTTTGTGTCTAATTTGTCTCACTTCTATATATTCATAGTGCTCATTTTTGTACTTATTACGGTGTTTTATGTGTGTGTAGGTATTTTTGGCCAATAAACATTTTTGGAAAAATTTGCTCGAAAAGTTGATAAAGGCACCCAGAGTTTGGATAAGGGCACCTCCCCAGGGCACCTTCTCGTCAGCTGCTAAAGGCACCCCTACTCTGGATAGGGGCTCCTCTCCTTTCTTCTTCAAAACGTTTGGCGGGAAACTGATGTATAGCATGCGTATTGTCCCGGGAAGCACTGGATTCGATTAGTATAACCCTGTTTCTGTCGAGTTTTTCTCGGTGATTGACCGTGGAATGGATTAGTATAACCCTGTTTCATCTAAACAGGGAAGGTATGGTGGCTAGATTCGATAAAGAAGGAGTTTACATCAAGTTATCCCAAAACAGCGTCATGAAGAAATATTATCGGGATTTTAGAGTCCATGAAGATTAGGAAAGGATTTAACGGCCAAGATTGAGTCCATAGGTTCCTGCTGGAATATTGTTGAGGTTGGATCGTCCCAGATGACGCGTACATGATGGAAGAGGTATAAAAATTCGTGACTTGGCCGAGGGGAGAAGAAAACAATATCGGGGATATTCTTAGGGTTTTAATCGACCTGTGATCTATAAAAGGAGTTGGGATAAGTCATAGAGGGGGGACTAAGTCATTGGAGCAGTTTCAGAGAACTTTAGAACACTACAGAGACAAACATATCGAGTTGCAGGAAGTTCCCATTTTCTGCTGCTGCTGAAGAACAAGTGTTGCAAGGAAGAAAAGCGTCTCAAATTTGTAACAGTGCAACAGTGACTTCTCTGTAACAGTCAGTCCGTAACAGCTGCTTTGTAACGCCAATACAGCGTTGCAAACAGTCTGTTTTATTGTTTCTCATTCTTTTAATCATCTTTTGAGCCATAAACAAATATTTTGAGATCATGATTAATATGAGGAGCTAAACCCCATTGCTGAGGCGATAGAGGAAGCTATTTTTCCAACAAAAAGTGGTATATTCTATTTTATCTTTTTATTTGCAATTTTTATATGATTATTTGCCTTGAACTATTATTGAATATGATTTTTGTTTGAGTGATTGTGATCTATTTTGATGGAGTATGCTTAGTTTTAATACTTTTGATGCTTCATACTTGGTATTTACAATTATTACTTGTGAAAATCTATTTGTTGCAATATTTTAGAATCAACTTGAATGAGAAAATTGCATAAATATAATTATTGGATTAAATCACTTTGAACTTGGAAAATAGTGGAATCTTAGCCTCAGTGTTCTTTTAATATTAATATCAACTTTGTCAGTGTTTGCTATAATTTTTAGTGTGTTTTCTATTTTAGTTTTGAATATTAAGTCTGAAAAATCCTTCACAAGTCTAAGAGGAACGACAACCTTACTACCACTTTCTACAACATTATTGATATCACATCAACTGGTCAGTCAAACAACTAGACATTAATGATGCTTTCTTATATGGTGATCTTCAAGAAACTGTTTTCATGACCCAACCAGCTGGTTTTCAAGATAAGGACCATCTATATTATGTATGTAAGCTTCATAAGTCCATTTATTGACTAAAACAAGCTCATAGAACCTGGTATGAGAAACTCATGGATACTCTGCTTTCTATTGGATTTACTACATCTCTTGTTGATACATCACTTTTTATTCACTAGTCTGGATCTCAAATAATTATAGTTCTCATTTATGTGGGTAATATATTAATCACTGGATCATCTTCTACTTACTGTGATGAAGTAATATCTCATTTAGGGATAATTTTTCCTATCGAGGATCTTGGTCAATTTCACTACTTCTTAGGTCTTGAGATAGATAGAAATAATTTTACCATGCATCTATCTTAGTCTAAGTATATCCTTGATCTTCTCAAAAAGAACAATATTTGTTCTACACCAGTCATTGCAGATTGAAAAAATATGTGGTACATATGGAAATGATCACCTGAATACAGAATCTTTTGTATGAGCATTACAGTATATTACTTGGACAGGGCTAGAAATTTGTTATTCTATTAATCAAGTTTGTCAGCACATGAGTAAGCCTTCTACAACTCATTTAATTTCAACCAAAATGGTATTTAGATATATTAAAGGTACCATTAATTTTGGTATTGTTCTCCAAAAGGGTTTGCGAGCACTCTCATCCTATTCTGATTCTGACTATGCTGAAAATCCAGATAATAGGAGATGCACTAGTGGTTATTGTGTGGTCTTATAAAAAGAAGCTTACCGTTGCTAGAAGCTCAACTAAAGTTGAATAAAGGTCATTATCTCAAACTGCTGCTGAAGCTCTTTGGGTTTGTCAGTTTCTTAAAGATTTTGGTGTCTTGATCTTTACCACTCCTTCTCTCGGCTGTGACAACAAAGGTGCTACTACATTAATCTCTAATCCCTTTTTACAGAGCAGGATGAAACATCTTACTACTGATTTCCACTTTATCGGAGAGCTCCTTCAGTCCAAGAAATTGCAGGTATTTCATGTCTTCACTCATCATAAGGTAGCTAATGTTTTTCATTAAGAGTGTGTTTGGCACCGGTGCAGTGGAGTCAGGAGAGGTAGTTGGAGGAGGTGGTTCATATTACCCTTGTTTGGCATAACTTTTTTTCGGGTGGAATTATTTTCTTGTCAACTTTCTTTCCTTCAATTAGTGGAAAAGAAGTCGACAACCTAACCCCTACGATTTCCAACTCCTCATTTTTTTTCCAGGTAAATCACATTATTCTCCCATGTATTCATTATGGATATTATTGTTAAATATTTGTTCTTCGTCCTTTCATGTACTTCTTTTAATCATCTTTTGATTGATATACCAAAATCAAATAAGTTTGGGTTTGTAAATATAATCTAGAGGAACAAAAGTTTTCATGATCAAATGGTGTTTTTCTTGTTTTTGTATAAGTACAGTACAATAATGAACCCTAATCTACTTTTGTTTTCCCTTAATTTCCTGATTTTCGTATGTAATTGATTAGAAAAAAAAATTTGTTTATCAGAAAAAATCAGTACAAATGGATCCTGATTTCAAACGATTCACACTATCAGAAAGATCTTTGATTCTTCTTATCTCTTGTGATGAAACCTTACTTACAGTAAGAACTATGTCTCAACCTTTTGGATGCTCTATTGATGCCAAACAACAAATATTATACCGGAGGCAGTTGAATTTCTAGGTAGTTGGATTTATAGTTTGTTTTAACTACCTATAAATTAAACTCACTGGTTCCAAACGAAAGGGATTGTGTGCTGCAAGGTTTGATTTTCTTAAATATAAACTGAGTGTTCTTGATCACTCACAGCTCAGTTTGAGGGGGGCTAGTAAAGTGTAAATATCATAACCTACAAATCAAAAAATTATTTTTCATTGAATTTTACAAATAATTTAATGTACACCTAATTGATAGGATCCCGGAGATGCCTATATAAATAACCGCAATCGCACGGTGTCTAACTAGTAGACAGAGGCAAGTACGGGTCGTTCCCACGAGGAGCGGTGGAAATATCGATAATCAATATCTCTAATGAACTAATCAGAAAGAATATTTTTGGGATTTTGGGATTGAATTTGAAACAATAAAAATGAATAAAAAGAATTAACAAAATGCAATGAGAGAGTGTCGGTAACCAGGGTTCTATGGTATCCACCAATATTTCTATTCAATTACTGAAATGAAACATAATTCATGAATATTTAATTATCGTTCGTTCTATCGACATCACCTATTATATGTATTAGTGTCACTAATATCACTGGGACGCCCTAAGCATGGCACATCAAAAGACTAAACCCAAGCATGCACCATCAAATTGCGTTAGCGAGAAAGTTATACGAAACTAAATACAGGTTCACAAATAATATACAGCTATTCTAAGCATACCCCATCAAAGGATTTAACCCAAGCATGAAATATCAAACAAGGAGACAAATATATTTGTGACCCTAACAATTATGCACAGAGGTTATAAGAAACCGGTGAAGCAACAACTCGTTTTGCAATCAATCAATAAACAATTATTCAAGAGTTAATCTAATCAAATCATAATAGCCTTAAAACCATATGTATTCAAATCTAAAGTGGTCTAATGCTCTAAGTGATTTCAACATAAAACCCTAGCTATAAAGTTTAGCAACTCATAAATATGGATTTCTCAAAACCCACAAAAACAATTACAAAAAAAATAGAGAAAAGAGTAAACCTTTGTCACCGAATCGTCGCATTTCCCTTTGATCTCTTGTTCTTCCGCTCTTGCCTTCACGGCTGTTCCCACTGTTGCTCGGTGGCCTCCCAAAACTAGAAAAAATGAAAACCCTATTCTGTGTTCGGCTATCTAGCCGCCGCCCCCTTTCTCTGTTCGTTTCTCCTTTTTATATTTTGTTGCGTAGAGAAAGAAATACGGCCTAGAAAACTCTAAGGCCCAGTCCAACCCGGCTTCCTAATACCAGCACCAACTCCATAGCTGCACGTACTGCTTCCATTAGTTCTTCCCCGTACGTCTCAAATTCCTCTTCCTTTGGTTGCAACATCACTCAACTTCAGACCCATACGAACCTCCTTTTGTTCTCAGACCTTCTACTTCTCAAACACTTTTCGTTTATAGCCATGCAATGGCAGCAACACTAATAACACCACCTCCATTTCGATTCTCGGCAAAACCAATTCAATCACCACCAGCGAATCAGCACATTCCTCTAACAATATCAACAGCTCATACAAACGTACGCCTAAGAGTCTTATTTCTCTTTAAGTTCAGTCACCACCACCGACTGTCTTCATGGCTTGAAAGAGTTGTTAAACTGCTGATAGCAACTCAAAACTTCACAAAGTTGTAGGCCTGTACTGTTCGAGACCTTACCCATTTGGCTGAATCATCCATGCATGCCCTTTGAAGTCACCATCACTAACCGATATCATCTCAGGCCGAAACCCACAACACCACTTCGTCTCTTCTCTCTATACCGGCACACCCAGCTCCCATTGTAAACTAGACAAAAGTCACCATTTCTATTGCAGCACAGTCTGCATTAACAACCCTTGTATCAATCTCTTTCTACTTCTTGTGTTAACGGTACCAACCCACCATCTCATCTTCTGCAAGTAGGCAGCAACAACTCCACCAACAAATACATCCAATACCCATCGGAGACTAGAGAAAAATCACCACTTCCATTGCAGTAATCACCATCTTCTGTTGGTCTTGGCAACAGCTCCAGTTTCCGTCTCAACCGAGTATCACCTCCTTCACAACTTCAAACAACGTCAAGGTCCCAAGCAACACTACCAACTGCAACATCTCAATCACCACTTCACAAATCAACTGACTTGCTAGGTCTCAGCAGACAACATATTCTCCATTCCCTTCCTTTATTCTGTCCACCACTGCACCAGCTTCCTTCGACATTGTAGTTGCAGTTCGTATCCAACCACAGCTTTGCACCGGCCATAGATCTTTATCTTCTTTGCATCTCATCCATAAAACCACTTTCAGTTTGAGCCAATGAATAGAACTCTCCATGCAACCATCGACGTTGCTGTTTTTTCGTCTTGACCCTGCATATAATTATTCGGATGCCTGCACTTGAACACAATAGCACAATTCGAGTATTGACTCAATGCAGTATAAATCTGGCACAGAACCAAGAGCTCATGATTCAAACCAGTCAACACCAGCTTCCAATTCAGACCAGCTCAACATCCGATTGCAACCAACCTCATCACACGACGACAGCTAGCACTTCCTTATAGAAAAGTTTATCTCCACTGACTGCAATAACTAACGATTCCATCCAAAGCTTTCTCAAAGCTTTCTGACTTCCAGTGCCGAGAATCACCAGCACTCCTTGTCTTCTCTCAGCTACCAGTAGATTGCTCTTCATCTCTTCATTCACTCTGTCGAGAGTATCACAAACGGACTCGATATCTTTAGAACTGTCCTCCACGGCTCAACTTCGACAACTCCGATGCAGCAAGACAGGCCATCATCACCACTTGTATCTTCGACAACTCCGATGAAGTTGCTAAATATCTTCGCACTATCGACTTAAACCCAGCACACAGCAAACAATCATGTATCATAGCCAACTCTCTCGTCTTCTCTCCCAGTTCTCTGGCCGTGGATAAAGTAAGGTGGTGTGCAGCATGAGTTATTAACTTGACAGCCCACTGACTCATTTGGGCCTTTGAGCAGTGTATTAATGCTTTTGCCGCAAACATCATTCGATCTCTTATTTAAGCCGGTTATTCTCCGATAACGAAATTTGCTTCTATTTTCTACAAATGACTCAAAATAATGTTATTAGCCAAGCTATCGAGTCCTAACGAAAATAAATATGGGTATAAAATGTAGCACAAACGTGCTTATCACTAATATTCCATACTGATAACAAATTAAGTAATTAATAGGCATTCTAGATGCATCTAAAATAAATCACTTACTGAACCATGTTGAAGATGAAAATGACATACTTGTTATTTACTTTTTTCTTTACTTTACTTTGTTTTTTCTTCTTTTAATACGAATTGTTGTTGTTTACTTTACCCTTAATAATTATTAACTAAAACCGAAAGACTTATAAAATAACTTAATTTTACTAGATAAAGCAAAATAATGATAAAAAATTGGTCAATTGAGTTGCATATGTTATAGCTTGTTGTTTACTTTACCCTTAATAATTCTTAAATAAAACCGAAAGACTTATAAAATAACTTATTATTACTAGATAAAACAAAATAATGATAAAAAAACTGGTCAATTGAGTTGCATATGTTATATGTTCTTGTAATTTACGAACTCAAACTAAAATGTTAATGAAACAACTAATCAGAGATTCGAAGTATTAATCGGAGATTAATAATTAAAAATTAAGCATCGAATAAGAAAAAAGAGAGGGGGAATTCTTCTGAGATTGATCGAGATGGAGGGAAGAAAATTCTTAATTTAATTAGGGCTCGGTGATCCAAAAAATGAATTAAAACCCTAACTTTCTGACATGACCTCGATGAGATCCTAACAACAGACAGAAAACCCATCCTTGACCTATAAATAGATTGAACTATTATGCCAATCCTTCAGTGAATTATTTTAGGAAATCTATTAGGAAACCTAGTTTCCCTTCTATTGTAAAAGATTCTAGGCGTCGGATTATTACGTCAACTAACATTATTATAGGGTCGTCCTCCTTATCCAATTTTTTTTTACAGCATCCCAACTATGCTTAGTAGTGTGGGTTTTAATTATTTTGGCTTCCACTTCCAAAAATATCTTTCATTAATGATAAATAAAATTATAAACCCGAAAGTATTTTTTAATTTATCGAATTTCATTAAAACTCCATCTTTTCGAGACGAATATTAAATTAAAAATAAATTAAATATTTAAATATTTAAGACCGGCTTTGTTCCTAAAGCCCCATTCCCACAGCTGCTAGTTCCATCTAAGAGGGAGTCCACTTTAATGGTATATTGGAGGTTTTTAAGCAGATAACTATCAACCTTCCACTATTAGATGCAATTAAGAAGATTCCTGCGTATGCCAAGTTTCTTAAGGATATGTGCACGCGAAAGCGAAAGCTTAGTGTCCAGAAGAAAGCGTTCCTAGCTAGTCATGTGAGTTCTATTATTTTAGCATCGGACTCATAAGATCCTTCTACCCTATGGACATTTCCTCTACTTAGAAGAATTGTTTTCTGGGGTTCCTTATTATTTTCCCATTGTTGGGTCTTATCGGAAATTTCATTCAAAAATGTCATCACCTCATCAACTGTTTTATTCTCAAACCTACATGTGCATAAGGACTCAACCATGGTTGTTGTCGAATAATCTAAACCCTCGTAGAGGATCTGAACTAGCCTAACCTTTTCTAAACCATGGTGAGGACATTGAGATATTAAGTCATTGAACCTTTCCAAATACCTATATAAATATTCTCCCTCTTGTTGAGAAAAAGTACATATTTGTGTCCTAATAGATGATGTTTTATGCCTATGGAAAAACTTCTATAAAAAGGAAGTTTTAAGTTGGTCATAGGTTTCAATTGACTCAGAAGGAAAACTATATAGCCACGATTTAGCTTTATCTCTTAGGGAAAATGGGAATAACCTAAGTTTCAAAGCATCATTATCTAGGTTTTTAATTTTCAGAGTACTACAAACTTCCTCGAATTCCCTAATATGAAAATGTGGGTTTTCACTTTCTTTCCCTAAAAAGATTGGGAGCATCTGTAGGGTCCCAGTTTTCAGTTCATAATTTGCCTCTGTTTCGCTAACTTGATACATGACGGACGAGAGGTCCTAGTTGGGTTTAACAAAGCTTTCAAAGTTGTCATTTCTGGCACTACCAAAGGACTAGGAGTACTTTCTTCACTAATTGTCAAGTTTTCAAAGCTAAAATTTCCAAAGATAGGGCTCTCAAAAGAAGAGTCTTCGAGCTCCCCATCTTCACAACAAGAACTACTAGGTTTGTCACTAATCAAACGACCTAGAGTGTTTCTTTTCCAAGCCCGTTCTCTAATGACCTCGGGTATACACTAGAAAAAAAACAAAAAGAAAAAAAATCCTAAAAGGAAGGGAGCTTCTATGCAAACACAAACAAGGCTGACTCCACCACAACAAACCTACTGATTTCTAGCAAACAAAAAGAATGATGGCTCCACTTAGATTGTTTCTAGACCAACTTCTATTCTTTCGAAAAGGAAATCGTTACAATCTGAGCAAACCTCTCTGGAATCAATCCGAGTTAAAGTAAGTTAAATAGAGACGAGGGAAGTTGCGTGGAGCTTTGATACCCAAGGCCTCACCGACATTACAGCGCATTCAACTTACAGAAACCATCATGAATTTCAAAGTATGCTCAAAAGAGTAACCAATATTTTTGAACGAATTTCCTATTAAGCTCGTTACCCTATCGGTCTCATTCTATTCCAAATTTTAAGGCTTAGGTTCGCGTTAAGTATCATTTTCTTAAGGCGGGCAAGAAGAGAATAGTGATGAAATCCGAACCCTTATCTTGTATGTCCAGTCCTTGCCCTTTACTAGGAAATTAAAGCAGCCGTTTTCAATTCCTCATCATATATGCAAATGAAGGAATATAATAACTCGCTGACAGGGGATTCACGAGTGTTTCGACAAACTTACCTCCCATACCAGACTGGGGATGAACCGTTATAGTCGACTCGGGCCACGACTCATATGTCATGTACGAACCCGAGGCGATATCGTAATCGCCGTCCTTCTCTGCAAACAGTTTATATTTAATTTTACCCCTCCTTAGGGTTTAAAAATAAAAGAATAATGTCCCAAAGTTTAAAGTCCAAAGTCCAAAAATAAAGTGAAAAAGAAAAAGAAAATTACAAGAATATAAGATATCCTAATACAATTTAAAAAAATAAAAATAAAATAAACTCTCTTTTTTTTTTCGCTCTTTTCGCTTTGTCTTTGACTCCGAATCTTTAAGTATTCACCAAAAGCTTTGGCAAATTTTTATTTTGCTCCAAATTCCAAAATCTGTAATGTAAAGACAAAAAACCAAAAACGTAAAGTAGAGCAAATAAAATAAAAACAAAAACCTAAAAAAATAAATCTAAAAACTCTAGCCTAAAGACAAGTCTGCGTCGGTGGCTCCAAAAATTGATGTAATATCAAAGTTTTTGTAGTAAATAAGTTCGTTGAGACTTGTGAAAGCAATAGATTTTAATTAGATTTAATAAAACTTCAAAATAAAAAAAACTTAATTCAAGATTGATTTCAAAATATTAAAAATAACCAAGATACTGATTCCACTATTACACATGAATGAATGATGGTAAATAATCCAAAACTCTAATTATCTTTTAAGTCCCTTATTTTCTTAATTCACAAATAATCAGACAAATTCTCAAATATTAATTGTATTCCCTAAGCATAGATTATCAATTGACTTAACAAAGTACAACCTATCAAATTGAATCACAACTAATTAATAAAATTATGCAAATAATTTAGAACTCTGCAAAAGCAGTGATTGAGTGAATTATAAATTATAAATTATAAATTATAAATTATAAATTAGAGAAAATAAAATAATTACCAATTATTCATGCGTAAATAGCTTCCTCATTGCCTTCGTTGTGGGAGATTTAGCTCATCATCATGTTGGAAACACGCTCAAAAGTTGATTTCATTGCTCAAAGTGTTTACAAATGATAAAATATGAGAAAATGGTTAAAATCGGGTGTTTGAAACACTTATAATTGTTGCAAAACACTATTACAGAGAACGATAAATGGTTAATGTCACTGTAGCATATACGACTGCCGAGCCTTTGTCGTTTTCATTGTAACAAATATGACTGTGCTTGTGCGTCTTATGTTCTTCGTATTCTTGGTGCAGCAGCAGCAGAATATAATTTTGTAACTTGATTTTCTCGCTCTGTTGATGCTCCGCACCTCTCCAAAACTCTATGTAAACCTTCCTAAGATAACCAACACCATTTATAAAGCGAAAAGGAGAAAGAAATCTCGCCGTAAAGTCTCCAATCTTCTCATTACTCGGGAATAATATCTTTTCATATTTACGGGATTATTTCCTTCTTTATCTCTTTCTTGCATTGCATGTAGGCTAACACACTCCAAACAGACCACAACACGGACTAGAAACGTCGTAGACTGACTAATATTCACTGCAACCACACGAAATCCCGTGTATTTCTCCTCCCGCAACCATGCTGCTCAGGTTTTCTTCATTCTGACGATTCAACCACTTCTAATCGAAACCATTGATCACACAATCCTTGTTTAGCTCTATCAAGTCCAGCCCCTTTAGTCTTCTCAAAACCGGTCCAAAATACCAACCCTAATTTTAGCCACTAAAGAACTCTGTTTCCCGCCAAATCCAGGTTCAAACGAAGGAGATGACGTCCCCCTAAAAGAGATGGGGGTGCGAATAGTAGATGCCTGGAGGGTGTCTATGGGTGCCCTTATCCAAAATGAGGGTGCCTTTAGTACTTTTCTCCGGGGGTCCAAATAACACTTTTTGAGCAACGTTTTCCACACAAGTGTATTTATCCAAAAACACCTACACAAACATAAAAAAAAACCATAATAAGTACAAAATCAAGCACTAACAATAGAGACACTGAGGACAATTTAGAGACCAAAATGTGTCTAACATTGAGCATCTTTGGTTCTTCCTGTGAGCAGATTTGTTGTTGAGGCCGTTGAGGAGTGCTTTTCTATAATTGTCATTTGGCGGAGACATCTGCGCTTGGAGTGACGGAGGTACTTACTTCTGGTGCTGAGACGGCTTTGGGTACTGAGGAGGCTCCGTCCTGTACTTTCTTGTTGCTTGCCTTGCGTCTCTTTTTTTCGTGTTGTTGAGCCGCAGTTCTATCTTCATTGAGTATGATTTCTGTTAGGTTGTATATCCTTGCGTCTTGCTGGTCGCCTTTGATTTCCATTTCACCCATAGGTATAGGAAAGCGTAAGTATTTGTGATATGTCAAAGTTGTTCCTCGTAATCTATGGACCCATAGCCTGCCCATGATGACATTGTAGGGCGAAGGTGCCTCTACCACACAGAAACGTGTGTTAGTAACTAAGGGTCTTGCATGTACCTACAATAAAATTTCTCCTTTTGGTCTAGAGACTGCTCCATTAAATCCATATATTGTGCAAGTGGAAGAATCCATCTTCTCTGCTGTCAATCCGTTGCGTAGGTAGGGTTCGTAAAACAGCGCATTTAACGAACTGCGCGCCCCCATCCACGAGGACCTTCGTAAAATTCCATCCATGTATTGGAATAGTGATGACCAGTGGATCGTTGTGCGTTTCAACCTCCTGGTTGACGTCCCTTGTTAAGAATGTTAATGGCGTGGCCATCCATTCCTCCCAAGTTCTATTAGGTGGTCCACTTAGCTTGAACACCTCATGGGATTCAATCTTCTTTCTGTTTCAAGCTAACTCGAGTATATCTTCGAGCATTTCTTCTTGACTTCCGCTGGAGAAGGTAATCATGTTGATGTATTTTCCGTCCTGAGGTAGTTCCACCCTTTTCTTTAGGGTCTCCTCGGTCTTCGCTAACTATAGCTGTACGTACTCCATGAACTTGCCTTCGTCGATGAATCTTTGGATCACACTTCGTAAGTGGTAAAAAGTATTCTTGGTATGTCCGTAATATTGGTGGTACGCACAGTATTCCTTAGCCTCCTTAGTTTCATCTGGCTGCTTTCCCCTAGTATTAGGGTAAGGAAATCCTTGTTTTTCTCCTTCCTTGCTTAGGATGTGAGATAAAGTTGTATTTAGCTTCGTGTAGATTTTATCAAAAAATTATTCTTTTCCTTTGCCTCTTTTTCCATCTCCGTATTTGGATCGTTTGTCTCGATAGTTAGTTCTGCCTCGGCTTCATTTTGTCGCTTAGGTATCTCCAGAATTGGTTCTTAAGAGTTAGTTCGTTGCGGAGCTGTTGTTATCTTTTCTTGTTCCCTGGGGTTGTCCTTCAGAATCTCCTCGAGTCGGATGTAACAGTCTTGGACGACCCTGAGCTCTTCCTCGGAATCGAGGGCTCTGTTGTGGAGTTACACGAAGATGGCTGAGGTTCCATCAAGTCCGTACTTATAGAAATTAATGTTAATTTCTGGATTGACTTTCCTAATTGCTTGGCATGTTTTTTGCCACCTGTCTGTGTACTGCATCAGTGTTTCCCGGGGTCTGACAGATAAAGAAAATAGCCTATCTAACCCTGCCTTTGTTGATTTGTTGTACATGTATATCTCCAAAAATACCGTAGATAATTGCTCGAAGGAGTCAATTGAATTTGCTGGTAAATTGTCATACCAGGATAACGCTGATCCCATTAATCTGGACGGAAAGTACCTACAAAGTACTACCTCATCTATGTTCCAATGCGCAAGGACACGAGTGTAATACCGTAGGTGGGCTGCGGGATCTGAGGTACCATTGTATGCTTGAATGTAGGTACCGGGAATTTCAGAGGGATGGGTTCCTCTAAAATGTGAAAAGATAGTGGGGACATGGTTGCATCTTGTAACGTTTCTTCCAGTCTTGCACCTGCGTGGCCAGTTTTTAGGCCTCGTATCTCCTCCCTATTCATTTTATCCATTTGATCCATAACCATGTTCGCATTGTGAGCATCTTTGGAAAGTGCCTTGTCGTAGTAGGATTGAGAAAATTTATATGTTGAGTCCACTTCTTCCGGATCTTGGTGCGCTTTTCCGGCTCCCTTAGGTTGATTCATCTTTGGTGGGTTGAGATCGAACCTTCGTTTTCCTGAGATAGCTCCATTATCATGCCTCTTTTGTGGGGGGCGAGCTTGGGAACCTTCTATCTGTGTGTCCAACATACCTTTGAGGTTTTGGTTCTATTGAGCCATTTCCTGCAATGCATCTTCGTTTTCCTTGTTTCGGAGTATCAAAGATTTTACTTGTACCGCCATTTGGTCTTTGTTGTGGGATCCACCTCCTTGAGGAGTGCTATCAGCTGGATCTTCAGAGTTTTCCACCCTTTCATCTACAATTGGTGCATCTGGATCTATCTGAATTAGTGTTAGGTTTCCCAACCCTCATCCCATATGAGCTAAGGTTCTGGGTAACCCTGCATCGGCCGAAGATGTCTTTGTAGTGGTACGATGCTCCAGTAACGGCATGTCGTAGATTGGTTGAGCTCCCAATGTTTTCCCCATACCCTCAGCAGGAATATGTATTTTGGTAGCAACTGTTCTTCTTACTATCTCATTTTTTCTGGCCTCTGCTTAATTTCTTTGATTTGCTTGAGACGGCTTTTGGGATCTTCCTCTTGTGAGTGCTGGTCATGTGCTTGTTGGTACATCATTTGGTTTATGCATGCCTTCGGCTTTTGATATCATGCGGTCACGGAAAACAAAAAAAATCTGCTACTTGGGTACCTTCGTCAAAAGTAGCAGTCAATGCTCCGACATAGAAGACGGCTAAGCATCTTTTCAGTAAAAAAGATTGAACTAATGTCTTTGATAGACAGGTATTAAATGCATATGACACCCTTGGAGAAAACAACCTTAAAACGTTGAAAACCAAAAAAGGGGTGCCAGATCTCGCCAAAAAACGAGGTTATTAAATGTTTTAGGAGATCTTTTTTCCTTAAAATCTCCCTGGGATTCCTATGTCAGTCAAAGGTTCTCAGATCTAGAATACGCTTTGTTTAAAAATGTTGTTTTAGTATAAAACAAAGATTTTGGCGTATTGTGGGTATGCTTTTGTGAAAAACTTTGTATAGATCTGTGACAAGGTATGTTTTTAGAGGCTATAAACTCAAAAATATACACAAATAACGAATGAACGAATCACTAGAGAGCGAGATTCTTCGTTTTGGAACACAGATCCCTTCGTTTCCGAAGATGTATAATTTAAAAGTAAAAATGTGTCTAAACTCACGGTCGTGAGCAAAACTCGGTGGGCACCAAACTGTGACTACTCGTTTTCCCGTAGTCTACGTGATGTATACAGTTCAGAGGATCATATTCTAAGTAGTGTCGATACCTTTGTTAAACTGACAATACTAAGTAACGAAAGATATATAAGATCACGATAATTACGATGAACACAAATATAATGTAAAATCTTCTAAGTTATCATGAGACACAAGAGATTACGTGGTTCGACATTTTTCTACGTCCACGGGGTAATGAGTGATTGTTTTTTATTGAGTTGTAGAAGTTACAAAAGATCTTAAATGCTTCCTAAAGTAATAGAGAGAACTCAAGTTTAAGTAAGAGGTATAAGCTTAATTAAGACTAGATCTTCTCCTTCTAGGTACTGAATGTCTTTTGTTTGTTGGTAAGGCTTGGTATTTATAGCCCCTTCTGTTCCTGGTATATCTTTGCTTCCTCGGGGTCCATCGTATGCTGATATACCTTTCGTACCTATGGTACCTTCGTTCACCGCATACCTTCTCTAGTAGTATTCTGCCATCTCAGCTGACCCACGTTCCTTCGGGAACTTCCAAACTTTAGTATCGGTTGTACCTTCGTTCACCGCAAGCTTTCGCCAATCGGGTTCTTCCATGCTTCCTCTATCCACGTGCCTTGATTCATGCATGTAGATAAGAGATTTATTTATTTAATGTTGATTAGATGCTTTATCTACCTCAGTTCCCTCGCCAGATGCCTCTTTGTATACTAGGCTTTTACTCTTCTTATCTCCACCGTAGAGGTCTCCTTTCTTGGGGTGAGATAAAGTAGATCTGCGGAGATATCCTTTGCTGCTTATGTTTTTTTGTCCAGCAAAGGTTACACAGTTAGATTTGTATACGACCACTAAGATAGTAACACGTGCTCCACAGAATATTTGTATTCACAACTCAAGTGCTAGCATTACCTGACTTCTCAAAGCCATTTGAATTAGAAATAGATGCTTCTGATGTGGGGGTGGGGGCAGTTCTCATGCAAAGCAAGCAACCAATATCTTATTTCAGTAAAAGTATTGGTATCAGATTCTTAGCTTACTCAACCTATGAAAAAGAGTTGCTAGCTATAGTATTGGTATTTACTAAATGGAGATATTATATGTTAGGAAATAAATTCACAATATATACAGATCATCAAAGCATTAAGTTCTTCATGGAGCAAATATTACATTCCATACTTCAGCAGAAATGGTTGTCCCAATTACTTGGTTATGAGTATGAACTAGTGTACAAGAAGGGAGCAGAGAATAGAGTAGCAGATGCCTTGTCTAGAGTTCATGTCCAATCTACTTCAACCTTCCATGCTATCTCTGAAGTTCAACCAACATGGTTAAATGAGGTAATTTCTAGTTATGAAGAAGATGATCATGCTAAGGTTATTATACAAAAGTTTCTTATTTCTACAGACAGTGTACTTCATTATTCTTACTATCAAGGATTAATAAAATTCAAGGGAAGGACTTATGTGGGTTCTTCTAGTGAGTTAAGAAAGAAAATTATGACTGATGTTCACTCATCATCCATTGGAGGTCATTCTGGTACTCAAGCAAGTTATCAAAGAGATAAATCTTTCTTTTACTGGGGCAATATGAAGAAGGATATCTTTCAGTTTGTGGCAGAATATGATAATTATCAATAACATAAGGGTTTTAATACACTACCAGGTGGATTATTATAACCATTGCCAATTCCAAATCAAGCATGGCAACACATCAGTATGGATTTAATTTCTGGATTTCCTAAGTCTGAAGGAAGAGAAGTTATCATGGTTATAGTAGACAGATTTACAAAATACTATCATTTTATTATTATAAATATGATCCACCCTTATACAGATCAATTTATTTCTAAGATGTTCCTTGATCACATTTATAAGATCCATGGTCTTCCTCAAACTATTGTATTTGATAGAGATAATGTGTTCTTAAGCAGTTTTTGGTAGGAGTTATTTAATAAGATGGGTACTTCACTTCATCTTAGCACAGCATATCATCCTCAAATAGATGGACGGACTGAGAGAGTTAATGCTTGCTTGGAGTCTTATTTGAGATGCATGACCAGTTATAGGCCAACTAAATGGGTCAGTTGGTTGTCTTTGGCAGGGTGGTAGTTTAACTCCACTTATCATACTAGCTTGCATTTAACCCCATTTCAAGCCCTTTATATATGGTTACTCACCACCACAATATGGGTTGATTTCTTATCCCCCTGCTATTAATGCTAAAATGGATGATTACTTAAAACAAAGACAAGCTATGAATATTCTTCTCAAGTCCACATTGGAGGAAGCACATCACAGAATGAAACAACAAGCTGATAAGAAGATAACAGAGAGACAGTTTCAAGTAGGAGATTGGGTTTATCTTAGGATCCAACCCTACAAACAATCTTCAGTTCAGTTAAAGAGGAACCTTAAGCTGGATGCAATTTTTTTTGGACCATATCATATCATAGCCAAGATTGGAGAAGTACCTTACAAACTCCAACTACCAGCATCTTCTAGAATTCACCTTGTCTTTCATGTATCTCATCTCAAGCTCAAGGTATGAAAAAATGTTATACCTCAAACTATTTTGCCAACTTTGGATGGTGAAGGATGCATGAAGATTTCTCCACTGCATATACTGAGTTCCAGGCTAGTGAAAAAGAACAAACAAACAGTAGCTCAGGTGCTGGTTCATTGGTCTCACTCCACTGTTGCGGATGCTACTTGGGAGATACAGCTTTTATGAAGCAGAACTTCCCTAAGATGATCCTTGAGGCCAAGGATCCTTTGGAGCAGTAGGAAGTTGTCACGAACCTTAGCTTGTCTTGTCTTTAACATTAGATTATGTCTAAGTGGTAGCCATTATCATTAGTTGTCTTCCTTGAGCCACATTCACATGCATGACATGAATGTATTTGGCTAGCTTATATTGTCCATTCTTGTGGTTGTAAAGGCTAGTGAATTATTGTGTAATAAAACTCTTTCTCCTCCACTCATTCTTCTTTTCTCTGAGACTCTAATCTTCATCTTCTTCCTTTGGCCTCTCCTCTCTGTTGCTTCTTCTCTTCTTGCTAAACCTCTCTTCATTCTGGTTATTACTCTTATTTATTTCATCTTAAAGAGAACTTACCCTGACTAGCTTGAACATTTGTAGTGAGTTCACTACACTTTTGCATTGGGTAAAACTATTCCTGAAAAGAACATTGTGATAAAAATTCTCAGATTGTTGCCATCTAATACGACTCTAACAAACATGCCATTGAAGAAGCAAAAGATCTTTCTACACTCTCCATAAATACTCTTGTTGGAAAGTTAAAGATCTTTGATAATGAACACGCATCTAGAAAAAATGTGATTTCTCTTAAAGCTACAAACAATTCTGAATCCTCTAAGGGTAAATCTGGTTCACCAGATACTAAGGATGTTACTCCACGACAATTTAGAAAACTCTTGAGAGACAGGAAAAAGATTTTTTCTAAAGGTGCAACATCTCCTAATGATGATGTACAATGTTATAGTTGTCTTAGTTTAGGGAACATTTCTTCAGTATGTCCTAGATGGAGCCGTAGGCAATCGGTATATGCAGTAGCTTTACCTACTCTTGATGATGGACCTGAATATTACAATCCCCAAGAGTACACATGCGAGGTTGCATTAGCTTCTGGAAAAATTCTTTCGGATAATGATTATGATTCTGATGAAAAAGTATTCCATGTAGATCCAGTTGCTAATAATCTTCTTAAGGAATGTCATAAGAAACTCTCGGAAGCTGAAAGCACCATTTTCAGTGAGAAAGTTAAATATGAAAGACTTGGTAGTCGAAATAAAGACTTGCAAGACCAACTTTATTCTAGTGGTGCAAGAAATCATCTCAACGAAATACGAAAGCTTAAAGAAAAAATTTCCGAAGGTCGTGATTGGGAAATTATTCTTCAAGCAAAGCTAGATAACTTGGAAAACATTGAGATAAACTTGTTATTTGATTCATAGCGAGAAGATCTCAAAGTTCAATGTGAATCATCTAAGAATTATCTAGTTATTACGCTTGAAAAGGTCAAAAGTTTGGAAGAAGAAAACTCGAACTTAAAAGAGAGTTTGTCTAGAAATAGCAACTCAGATAAATTAACCTCGATATTAGGAGCACGTGATAAGCACGTAAGTGCTACATTTTATACCCATATTTATATTAGTTAGGACTCGATATTTTGTATAATAATAATATTTTATTGCTTTTGTAGAAAGTATGAATAAATCCGATCAACCGAAGGAAAAATGGCTAAATTTGAGAATAAATGACATTTGTGATAAAAATCAACCAATATCGACTGTCGGCACTGAAGGCATGGAAAGGTGGTTATGGGAAACATTTTGTATCTGTTGACATACTTACGAACAGAAGATGGTGGCTTGGGAGAAGTAAACATGAAGTTATTTGAGTTAAAAGACCAAGTGGACTTAATGGTCAGAGGGCTTAATTAGGCATGAGACAGTGGAGGCCCACTACCAATCCGGTGGGAGTGGATCGTTGCTAGATTTGAGTGGAACGTCGATAGCTTATGACAAGCAAATTTTTGTGTTGACCATTTATCAAAGGTTAATTTTTTATTACTCCACTGACTATCAAGCTTGATGTTTGTAGTTGCAGGATTTCACACAACACACCCCTTGTAATATCTTGATAATAATCTCTTGATCTAAACTAATTTGATATTAAAAGTATGATTAAAATTCTAAAAATTGTAGATAGACACACGGATTTTTACATGGTTCGATCAATTTGATCTACATCCATGATTCTTCACTATGATTGTTAAAGTTTACATTTGATTTACATTGATAATCTCCACTAATGGAGTTCTAAATCTAGTTTTAGGAAATAAGGTGATAAAGAAAAATACATTTTCTCTCTCTAAAAATCTCTCTGCAAAATATTTCTCTCTCCTAAAATTGTCTCTCTCCTCAAGACTCTCCCAACTCTAAAAAATACATCATCCTTTCCTGAATCTATTGAATCTCTATTTATAGGAAATTACATAATGGGTGACAACTAAGATGTCCTCTAATTTCAGATATCTCTCGCAATATTATCGCAGTAGCTATATTATTCCTTCTCGCAAGCATCGTAACCATCGCCAGTCAATCATGTTCTTTTTGCGTTTCTTCAATCGTCAACTATTATGTCATTATTTTGTGACACTCGCAAAGTGTTGCTATAGAACTCGCTGTGACGCTCGTAGAAATGTTGTTAATCTCGTCAGAATATTGCTGTGGAGATATTCTGGTCCTACATCTTGCCTCTTTTTTCTTGAATATTGCTTGAAAAGTAATCTTTAAGAAAAAATCTGTTGTTGTAGTAGTCTTTGATTTTTGTTGATGAAGGAACGAGCGAAAGAATACTAGACTTGAAGAGTACGTACTTGCCTCTATTCTTTTGTGAAGTTCCATATCTTTGCTAAGTAAATAAGAAGTATCAAATCTGCGAAGTATGAAGTATCCTTGAAGAAATATAAGAAGTACTCAATCCTCGAAATATAAAGAAGTATCCGTCCTTTAATGAAAATCATAAGTATTGCCTCTGTTCACGCGAAATTATTACTTCATTTTTGGTGAAAATCCTTGTCCATTTTGGAAATGATTCTTGCCGAGAAGATAAATAACATAAAATGTTTTCTTGGTAATCCATAGTTGCCTCTGTTCTTTATCTATGAAGGAAGAATCCCTGAGAAAATGTTAAATGAACGAATTGCCTCTGCCTCTTTCAATAAAATAATCATATTCTGCAAAATAATTAAATTTTTAAATTTGGAATAATCGCAAAATCTTTGAATGAGTTTGCAAGTTTTTGAATGTTTCTGCGAGTTTCTGAAATAGAGACGTGAATAGTGTTGCGATGAATAGTGCCGAGATGAATAGTACTACGATGAATAATGCTGTGAGATTGATGAATAGTTCTGCGAGATTGTAGATAATCTTCTTGAGAGACTCTGAATAATACTTATGAGAAATTCTGAATAGTATTTCCGAGAGATTCTAAATAGTACTTGCTATCTCTCTAGCGATGAACAAATCTTTTCTGCATTCTTAAAAGAAAATAGTTTGAAATTATTCTATTGGTCTTATTTTGCGTTCCTAATTAAAGGTCTTATTTTGCCAATTTTTCTTTTTGCGACAAAATCGCAGGACGTCTTTTCATTTGTATGTATTGACCCATTGATCTTGCCTTATCTTTATTCTTTAATTGTATTGCGACAATATGACAAGTCTAAGTTCCCTTGCGAGGACAAAGCCTCATGACATTGCCATCGTGCGATGAAATCGCAGGACGTCTTTACACTTTCATGTAAAAACCCATTGATCTCATCTTAAATTTTTCTCTTATGGCTTGTTGCCTCTATATAATTTTTGTCACGCGACAATATGACAGGCCTAAATGCTCTTGCGAGCATAAAGCCAAATGACATTGCCGTCTTAAGACACTTATCAGCTCCCTAAAGGAGGGTGCCTCCCCTATCTTCCCCCTAGTTGCCCCTTCAAGGAGGGAACATCGGCCATACAAGACTAGCTCCCCCCATCCGGATTTACCAACAACCAGTTTTTTTCGCAGCCTCTTGTCCTTTATGCCTATATGGCTTATAGTTACAAGACTGCACCCTAAGTGGGATTTTCTTCAGGCCAAGTGCATCATAGCCAAGACTTACCAAGAATGGCAAGGGAGTTTCGTACGCCCCGGGTACCTTTGGCTCAACCGTGTACCTCGGAGCCTTGGTCATACTCTGCAATTCTTGGAAGAGATTCTCGGTCGTCCAACCAGGGTATAACCTTATATAGTTGGAAATCCAAGATCTCTCTCCCGGATGGGTTTTCTTTAACCCCAACATCTGCATGACTCAGGTTCCAGTAGCGGTATAACCTTATCCCTGAATCATATAAAGAGATACCCCCCTTATAACGTGCTTGTAGGTCTTATATTTTCCTCTTGCGAAATTGTATTCGCGATCTAGGGTGCACGCCATAAAGGTTTGTCCCATTCTTTAAATCTCTGCGAAATTTTATTCGCCTTTCTTGCGATGATGCTCGCGTTTCTTCATTCTTTCATTTCTGTCAATTTCTTCTTTCATTTCTCATAATCATATTTGAAGTAAATATTCTTTAAAATCTTTTGGAATCTTAGAAATATTCTTTGAAATCTTGAGATTGTATCGCGTTGTTAAATCAAAAATATTTTTCTGTAAAAGAAATATTCTAGAGAAATTTGTGAAATCTTGCGATTGTATCGCTCTTTGTAAATCTTAAATTTAGAAATTTTAGAAATTTTTGCGATAATTTCGTTTTCTGTAATCTTGGAAATCTTTGAAAATTTTGGAGATCTATATATTTTTTGCGATGATTTCATTTTTTGGAAAAAAAGTTTGCTCTAGCAGCTGCTAGAGCCCTTGGATGGTGAATCCAATGGTGGTGGTTCCCAGTTCAGTTTTTTACTCCAAGGGAAAAAATGAAATTTCCATCATAAACCACCACCACCCTTAGATTCACCCATCCAAGGGCTCTAGCAGCTGCTAGAGAAAAATCGCCTCCCATTTTTTTGTAATCTTTTGAAATTTTCGAAATCTTGCGTTAATCAAATCAGAAATCTTTGAAATATTTTCAAATCTTAGAAATTTTAGAAATGTTGCGATTATATCGCCTTTGGCAAATTGAATCAAAAGTTTTTGAATTTTTTTGAAATATTATAAACTTAAAAATGTTCTTTGAAATCTTGAGATTGTATCACTTTTAGTAAATTAAATTAAAAAATTTCATTTTCTGTAAGTAAAATATTCCAAGAAGTGGTACTTAGCTTTTTTTGTGGCTGCCGTCTATCGCGAAGTATTTGATTTGCTTGCGAGATGAGAATGAATTAGAAATGAACTCTTGATTTGTCTCTCGCACCATACCAATTGTTCTAACTTTCTCTTTCGCGAAGTAATTAAAGGCCAATTATGTGAACTGCTATTTTGTTGGTTGTGTTGCTCGCAGCTTCTTTGTTGATGCACTATCATCAAGCACAAAAAGAAGAGGATTCATACAAATCTATACTGAGATTCCACCAAAGACATCTCACTTCAATTAACACTACTTCAGGAATCACTTTATCCATCCGCTCAAACGCTATCTTGCATACTCCACCAATATGATTACTACGGCGATAAACCAAACAATCAGAAAGTAGAAGAACATGAAGAAGGTGGTTAAGAAAAGAAAGATCAAATTCCAGATCCGGCACATACAAGAAGGATTTGATAAAAATATGGACAACAAAGGCGGATGTGCAGAAAGAAGAAGCAGAAAAAGAAGAAGAAGTTGAGGGTCGAGGAAGAAGAAGACGAAGTATATAAAGCGGAAGATTAGGGCTCCATCAAACTACTTTTCGGGCAAACCGAAATGAAGTCCATGACCCTCCGGGTTTCTCCAACCCATTAGGGTCATTCATCCGATCCGCTAGCTCCTTTTCCCTGTATCAAAAAAAAAAATGCAGTCTACCTCGCAAAGAAGTCGAAGCGTGGACAATTCTTCAGAAAGAGTATAGATACGTGACTGCCTCCCCAGGGATTCTCTATTGATTTCATCATGCCTTAACATGATCCCGTACATCTCATTTACCACCGACATCAATTGGCGCTCACGGCTATCCATCAAACGGAGAAAGTATTCTTGAAGAGGTATGGAAGCCTAAAACAAGAAATGAGTTAATAAAAGTATTAAGTCATTAAGGAAAAAGGGTAGAGTAGCAGCGTTACCTCAATAATATCGTCTGGGAGAGGTAACCCAATAATGTTTTCACGATAAAAAGAACCACCTTCAATTCCAACCACATTTGAAGTTCCCAAGATAGGTATTTGGAAGTCCCATGTTGGAAGAAGATGTCCGAGACTCATTAATGGAACTTGTGGAGAGAAGGAGCATTGCTTGAAGATCCCATCAATAATGGACGAGAGGCAAAACCTGGATCACCCATTACTAGATTCTCTCGGCAAACTTGGATAGAAATAGGTGGCCCTAAATAAACCAATCTCCAATATGAATCGAAATTCATTCCACGATCAACTGAATCTTCATAGGAACCTTGCGATTGGCGTGAAATCTCATCCATATCTCTAAATGATGCATAAGGAAAACATGTATCGTCGGGAGGAAGAAAACGGGGTGTAGCATCTGGTTGACTAATTTTCCGCCCAAATCTGTCACCAAGATACCAAACACAGTAATATGGGCCTCGTAACAAGTACCGAAGCATGCTAGACGACATGTCATGAATGGCTCTTTGATCACGATCAAAATGAAATCAAATAATCTTTCCAGAGCAGATAAGGTCCAAATCATAAACTTTTTATTTCTTCACCAAATATGCTTTATTATTATTTCGATCAAAAATGAAGGTATACACTCTCATTGTCTCACATCACAAATCTCCATGATTCAAAAACCATTATATCTCACCATATCTATCAACCTTTTTTTTTCTTTCAAAACTGATTCCTTTAAGACCTCTTTTTTTTAGGTTTTTTCAATCCTCAAATAAACCTATATAATTTTTTTTTTTTATTTCTTGAATGATAGTGTTTTAATTAAACTTTAGTTTTGTTTTTGTATGTAGAAGACCTTCAGGTGGATTTATCTTCAGGTATAACATCTCCATCACTTTGATTCAATTTTGTTGGTGTTAAATTGGATTTCTCTTTACCTAATCATCACGAAGAAATCTTATCTTAGTTTCTTATAAAAATTTCTCTATTTCGCGAGGTTGGTCTGCTATAATGTGAGACTTCCTCCAAACAAATTTGATGATTTTAATTTTTTTTTGAGATTTGGGTAATTTTGATTGATTTTAATTGTTTATTTTGTTTTCTTCAATTTTGGTATGTGTACTCTATTTTTTTCAGTTATTTTAAATGGATATAGTTGTGCTTGATGGGGTATGTTAGCTGTATTGTTGCACCTTTCCATATAGCCATTCGAGGATACACTAAATATTTGACTATTGTAAATCTGTGGGTCATATAATATTGATCAGCTTATTTTGCGGTGGAAAGTGCTTTCAATAATTTGCCAGCTCGCTCTCTCAATAGTCTTCTTATCGCACCAATTATGCATGCGGGAGGTTTTAAAGTGTCGTGGGGGAATCGATTATGATCTGCAGCATATAGGGTTGGAAAAGCGCAATGGTAAGCTTCCTTTGCAAATTTCATCTAATTAACACTAGCAGTGAAAATCCCATATAGTTCATGGGGCTCCCTAGTTATTGTTGTTGTCTTTAAGTTTTTTTCTGTTTGGAAGTTTTTCTTTTCTCTTGGAAAAATTTCTACTCCTGGTTGTTGTTGTCTTTGATTTTTTTTTTTTCATTTCTAATTTAATTCACATGTTTTTTAATGATACATAGGAAAAAAAGGGTCAAATTTGAAGATTCATTGCTCATGGGTGATAAACCTAAGCCAATTGTGTGCCATAAAATTTGTGAGGTCACATAATATTATTCATTTCAAAAATAAACTGGAATATTTGTAGGCCAAATGTTGGATGAAATGTTGGAACCAAAATTCCAAAGTCATTTTTCATCTCATTAAAATCTTTATCTGTGTTTAATGAGCCAAAGTAATTTCAGTCATTCAGGGAAAGACAGACAATATAATGGCTTGAGAAAGTGGTTAGCCCCCTTGGCAAAGCCAACAAATGAAGGCATATAGATTGGGTTATCTATTTTGTCATTCTCCAAACACTTTTCCCAGTTATATCCCTGTACCAACACCTGGCTGCTGCATTTTTAAAATCTTTCATTAGCATAGTGTTGTGGAAGTGGTTTTAGTGGAAATATGGGCACTATTAGTTGGTACTTCAGGCGATGGTCACTCACACCTCTCTGCAACCAAGTTTAAACTCAGTCTCCTCAAGAGGTATGCACTTTCACTTTTCAATTTTAGGGAATATATTTTTGTTGGTAATCAGTTGTTTGTTACTAAGCTTTGCCTGTTATGTTTACAGGTCGTCCTGCTGCAGACACTCCCAAGACTTCTATCAACTCAATGTGTATATTTTGGGTCAGGATATCAATTTGTTGGCCGGAAATACATGGAACTGAAGCTGGAGATGATGGATCATGCTCCAAGGTAATGTACACTATATTTTAGTTCTGAATGTGTTGTTTTGCTTTTTATTAATATGATATTATTATGTTTTCCTTTGATTAATACGAATCTTTTGACTGTAGGTTGTGTCAAGTGCTATAATTGATAAATACATAGGTGTAAGTGCGAGATTTATTCGTGAGATGTTTAACTACGCACGTGATCATCATGTAATGCCAAGGTCTATGTGAATTAATCATGTCATATTATATTATTGATTAGCCTCAATCCAGACCAAAAAAGTGTCCGGAGCATCTGATATGCCTTGCAGACATATTTATGGATGAAATCGATGCCATTGGTGGTCGTTCGATTCAGCGAGGGTATGAAAACCAGTGCTGATTTCCTGTATTAAAATGAAAGTTTACCTGATAACCTGAGTTCCATATGATTTTTAGGAAGAGTTACATGAAAAGAGAAATTTGGGAAGAAGGAGACATTGATCCTTTTTATATAATAATGAAATTAATTTCATTGATGGAATTTTCATCTTGATGGGTTTGACCAACTTGGGAAAGCCTAGGCGATGATAAGATGAAGTATTGCAGGTGGTTCTATATTTATTACAACCTCTCATTTTTTTGAAATGGATGTATATGTTAAAATGATTATGGCGACGAACAGACCAGATGTCTTGGATCCTGCACTTCTTCGTCCAGGGCGACTTGACAGAAAGATAGAGTAAGGACCTATCATGTAACTTATGAATATGTTTGCAGGAAATCTCAAAGGGTCTTATTGGTAAGCTCCGAATTGCTTGTTATATGGAGCTGCGATAAAGATAACTTTCATTTTCAGTTTCACCGATACTAGTTTGATGCTAGTTCATGTTGCCATTCATTTCCAATTCATTTGAATGTGTGTTGCAGACAAGAAGTAACTCTCCTAACAGTGGACGGGTATACGTCAATAAAGCTCAAGATGTTGTTTAAAGTATGCTGTCTAAGTGTTCAGCCATAACTGCAGCAGAGCGCAAGTTGAACGACACATGCTCAGCTGTGAAAACAAGCAGGTACTCAATGTATTCCCTTTTGAATTTCTGAGTTTTTATGTGTACAAGCTCTCTGTATTAAAGATGTTAACTTCTTGCAGTTTACCTGATAACCTGGAGTTCATTTGATAGCTTTCTCACCATATGATTTTAGGAAGAGTCTACATGAAAAGCTTGAAAATAAAGAATATAGATAGGAATATTTGGGAAGAAGCGAGACATTGATCCTTTTTATATAATAATGAAATTAATTTAGCATAAAGAATATACAATTTGAATATAAATAGGAATATTTGGGAAGAAGGGAGACATCGATCCTTTTCATATAAGAATGACATTAATTTAGCATACTATTACCTTATGTTATATCAAGGATTTGAAGCAGGAGATATAGATTATTTCAGATTTGAACTCTCTATGCTACTATAATGAACAGTCTGTCATTCCCTGTCACATGCATAATAAATGCAATGAAAAAAAAATGGTTTTTTGTGTTTTAATGTTGCTAAAAGTAGTCAATTTGTGCATACGATGGGTTGGCTTATTTTATCCTTTGGTTCATAATTGATTTTGTTTTTGATTCCTTTCCCTCTCTCATTTGAGGTATTGACAGGTGCGACCTACAAGTGAAAAGGGATAAGCTGGTTTTCTTACCAGTTAAGAGGCATAAAAAGGATCAGAGTTACACATGGAATCCAAAGTTCTTTGGTGTGGAGTAGATTACTGTCATTTTTTGTTGTTGTTAATTGCTCAAGTATAATTATAACTCGGGAATGGTGTGAATTCATTACCGTAATTTTTTGGGGGTTTTGACTTGTCAAATTTGGATTAATGGTTCCCTAAACCGAATTTGGATTGAATGGTGAATGTTTTGTTATCAAATGAGCATCTATAAAAGTTCGTTTGTGAATTTCAAATTTTATGCCCAGGAAATAAGATGTGAATCAGATTTTCTAAATTTTAATGAATTTCAAAAGCGCTCGATGAAAAACTAGTCGAAGTGGGAATGGATTTTAAAAAGTATTCACCCATATAAACAACTTCTCAAAACCGGTGATTAACTTTTATATTTTCCAATTTAAAACTTTAACAAAAGTCAAAAACAATTGGAGAAAGTCGTATTTTTAAAGAATCGTTTTGGAAAAAACTTCGATCAACATGCGTTTTTGATGAAACTTAAAGTGGTTTAACTTCTATTTTCCACTAGTGAATGGCTGAGAAATAACAAAAGAAAACATGGAAAGCAAAGAAGAAAAATTCGATCAACAAGGAAACTTAAAGGGTCTTCTCGGATTTTTGCAGAAACATGATTATCCACGTCATGTGAAACCCCAACCTTTTGCTTTTTACGTGCCGGCGGCAAAGGAGGACGAGCAGAGAAAATTTCAGAAGGCTTCCCATATGTCATCTTGAAAGACAAAACAATAAAAACAAATGGAAGAAGAACCCTGGATAAAGGATAATCTTCTCCCCAGTTTTATAAAGAACAAAAAGTACTTCCTTCTTCAAAAAGCTTGGAATAGAACGAAGACCCTTTCCAAAAAAAAAAGGTCTATTACGCAAAGGAAAATCAATCGTATCAAGTCAAGGCATGACACACCGAATAGTTGTGACCTCAAAACAGAATCTGCAATGGATTGCATAGTGCAAGGCCCGACGCCTCCTAGGAAATCGACGAAGCTTAACCAGGGAAAACCTGGCCAATGTCATAAATTTATACATCAACATTTGGATCATCGTTCATCAACTTTTTCAACTATTCAATCGGCTCGAACAAGGGGCAATCCAACTGAATCAACCACCAAGGTTCCAAAACATCAAGAAAATGCAACCGACAAGCTCAACCGGGGCAAACCCGACCAATGTTAGAATTTTCTTCATCAACTATTCAATCGGCCCGAACAAAGGGCATTCAAACTGAATCAACTGCAAAGTTTCAAAAACATCAATAAAATGCAACTGACAAGCTCAACCGGGGAAAACCTGGCCAATGTTAGAATTTTCTTCATCAACTTTTTCAACCATTCAATCGGCTCGAACAAAAGGCAATCCAACTGAATCAACTGCAAAGGTTCAAAAACATTAGGAAGATGGAGCTGACAAGCTTAACTGGGACAAACCCGGCCAACGTCAGGACTTTCTTCATCAACAACAAATAGAGCGCGAAATCAGGTCCACGACTTTGTTCGCATACCGCGAGCGATTACTCTCAAAGAGGGGCAACTGTTGACACCCTAATTTCACACCTTCTATGGAAAAATATCAGTCTTACACATCCAAACCGCGAGCGATTACCTCGAGCGATTACTCTTGCTGTCACATTGAGAGGAGGAAAATACGAAGTCAATGGAGAAAGAACGGAATCATTCTGAATTCGTATGAAGAAGTTATGAGCAAAAAAAAACTCAGAAGAAGTTAAGGGGAAGTCAAGTTTAAAGAAACCACTAGAGGGAGTCAGGTATTTTACAATAGGGGGTGCCAAAATACAACAGTACTAAAGGCACCTGATTCATTACTAAAGGCACCCGATTTATTACTAAAGGCATCTGATGTTACTGTTCACACCGCTGTTACTCAACAATACTCAACTTATCAACACTCAACTTCACTCAACAATACTTCACAAACAAAAACACTTCTTCCTTTACTTTAACAAGGTTTCCACCCAAACCACACCACAACACAAGGTTTCCACCCAAACCACAATCCAAATAATCTAGGTTTCCACCCAAACCAAGAAGAATTATTGTTTCTCAAATAGAAAATATTTCTTCTCACATATTTCAAGTCTCCATGTATTGTGTCATTTAATCAAAGAGAAATAAAATTTTCTTCCTACACAATAGTTATCACTGTCTTGTGCATTTATAGTTCATTTTGAGAAAACTCAAAAAATAAGAAGATTAAATCAAGTATTGTCTTTAAGTTTTTAAAAGATTAGCATTAAATTGCTAGTACTTTAACTACTTTCAGCATACTTAACGGAAGAAAGCAATCGTCGTAAGAATCCTTTCAAATTTAAATATCATATTTCAAGTATATTAATTACCTATCTCTTCGGTAAATTATGTAGTCATACGGGAACAGAATAGTTTTCCATTTCGTAGTAACACCGCGATTACTCTTTGCATTACATAAAAAATTATGTTTTATTATTAATTTTCCAAGTGGGATAAATCAAAGTGTGGGTATAAAGCGAAATTCCCTCCACATTAGACCCATTGTCAAAAAATAAGGTTGGAATTAATTCTATTTTTATTGAGCTAATCTGTGTTAATTGTTTAATTTTGAAATTTCATTCAAATTTCTTCTCAAAAAAACCAAGGTTTCCACCCAAACCACCAAACAAGGTTTTCCACCCAAAACCACCACAAAATAAGGTTTTCCACCCAAAACCACCACAAAAAAAGGTTTCCACCCAAACCACAACAAAAGGATCAAAAAACTAAGGTTTCCACCCAGACCACCACAAAAGAAAAACCATCATAAAAGAAAGAAACCACATCTCCATAGTCAAAGTTCCACCCAACTTCTAACTATGTCTCTTTTATAAATAACTCATGCATGAAAATCTATTCTCAATAAATTATAAATATTTTCCCCTTTAATCATGAAGTAGAGGCCAATCTTACGATTGGACGGTTGATGGGTGCCTAACACCTTCCCATACCGTACTAGAATATCCTTATCCAGACTCTCTGAAAGAAGACCAAAAACATGTAAGTCATAATTAGTTTTGTTTTCCCGAAAGAATTCAAAGTAGTTAAAGGGTCCTGACTCCCCTTAGTCAGGTGGCAACTTCAAAACATCTCTCTTTTCCTTGCAGAGTTATCCCTCTTACTAACGAACTAGTGAGAAGCTACCTCTGTCGACCTTGTGCGACAAACATCCACGAACGGATAATTAGGGATCGTAATAGTCCGGCACTCGACCGTGCAAAAGTCCTCGATTTCTAAAGTGGCGACTCTGCTGGGAAAAAAGAATATACCGACACTCGACCCGTGCATAGGCCTTGATTTCTACAACAAGTACAATATTGTAACATCATTGATGGTTATAACAAATATTGATGGATTTTCCCATTAGTAAGAAAATCATATTTTTCTTCAGTCTTTATTGATTTTCCTACATAAGTTCAGAATTTTTTTGAATTGAGCGTTGAGATAATTGAAACTGATGGAGGTGGGGAGTTCATAGATACATAATTTCACTCTTTTCTTACTTTTAGTGGTATTCAACATCAATATAGTTGTCCACATACCCTTGAGAAGAACGGGGTGGCTGAGTCCAAACCTAAATACCTATATAGTGGGAGTATGCAGAACTTTATTAGTTCAAGCAAATTTAGCTCAGTCTTTATGGGTTTATGCTTTTCCGATAGAAAATTATTTTATAAATAGGCAACCAACTGCAAGTTTGTCATTCATTTCTCCATATGAAGTTCCTTATGGTTTTTCTCCTAATTACAATACATTTAGAGTGTTCGGGTTTGCTTGTTATATAGGTTAAATCCATATGCTCAATCTAAACTGGAACCTAGAAGCAAATTGTGTATTTTTCTTGGTTACTCTCAATTTAATAAAGGATACGTATGTTTCGATCCTAAGACTAGAAGAGTTTATTTGTACAGACATGTCAAGTTTGATGAAGAATATTTTCCTGTACTTGCCTGCAAGCTTTTTGATATGTCAAATATTTCTTTAGGGAGTTTACTTCAATACTCCACCTACAAGTCAAGATACTCAACAACAAACTTAAATGAGTTTTTCCCTGCAACAACAACTTTGTTTGATACTTCATCAGCGACAGACATGTCTTCACCAGTATCTTCTTATATAAGCAACACATTATCATCAAAACCTGTAACTTCCTCAAATATATTTTCTGGTGCTGCTTCAGATTCCATCCACAACATGCTAACAAGATCAAAACATGGAATTTTCAAACATAAAGTGTATTTTGCAACTAAATATCCTTTATGAGATGCTTTCCTCACCAACATCACTCCACCAGTACCAACATATTATTTTCAAGATATCAAAGATCCTAAATGGATTCCACCAATGAAGAATGAGTTAACATCTCTCAAAGATGTTGGTACATGGTATTTAGTGCCACCTGATCCATCTTATAATCTAGTTGGTTGTAAATGGGTTTTTTAAGTAAAACACAATCCTGATGGCTCAGTTGAGAGATTAAAAGTAAGACTTACTGCTAAGGGTTGTCATCAGCAGGAGAGCATTGACTATGGTGGAACTTTCAGTCCTGTAACAAAGACAACGATAATAATATTAGTACTTTATTTAGATGTTCATCATGATTGGTCAGTCAAACAACTAGACATTAATGATGCTTTCTTACATGGTGATCTTCAAGAAATTGTTTTCATGACCCAACCAGCTGGTTTTCAAGATAAGGACCATCTATATTATGTATGTAAGATTCATAAGTCCATTTATTAATTAAAATAATTATAGTTCTCATTTATGTGGGTAATATATTAATCACTTGATCATCTTCTACTTACTGTGATGAAGTAATATCTCATTTAGGGACAATTTTTCCTATCGAGGATCTTGGTCAATTTCACTACTTCTTAGGTCTTGAGATAGAGAGAAATAATTTTACCATGCATCTATCTTAGTCTAAGTATATCCTTGATCTTCTCAAAAAGACCAATATTTGTTCTACACCAGTCATTGCAGATTGAAAAAATATGTGGTACATATGGAAATGATCACCTGAATACAAATCTTTTGTATGAGCATTGCAGTATATGACTTAGACCGGGCTAGAAATTTGTTATTCTGTTAATCAAGTTTGTCAGCACATGAGTAAGCCTTCTACAACTCATTTAATTGCAACCAAAATGGTACTTAGATATATTAAAGGTACCATTAATTTTGGTATTGTTCTCCAAAAGGGTTTGCGAGCACTCTCATCCTATTCTGATTCTGACTATGCTGGAAATCCAAATAATAGGAGATGCACTAGTGGTTATTGTGTGGTCTTATAAAAAGAAGCTTACCGTTGCTAGAAGCTCAACTAAAGTTGAATAAAGGTCATTAGCTCAAACTGCTGCTGAAGATCTTTGGGTTTGTCAGTTTCTTAAAGATTTTGGTGTCTTGATCTTTACCACTCCTTCTCTCGGCTGTGACAACAAAGGTGCCACTACATTAATCTCTAATCCCTTTTTACAGAGCAGGATGAAACATCTTACTACTGATTTAAACTTTATCGGAGAGCTCCTTCAGTCCAAGAAATTGCAGGTATTTCATGTTTTCACTCATCATAAGGTAGCTAATGTTTTTCATTAAGAGTGTGTTTGGCACCGGTGCAGTGGAGTTAGGAGAGGTAGTTGGAGGAGGTGGTTCATATTACCCTTGTTTGGCATACCTTTTTTTCGGGTGGAATTATTTTCTTGTCAACTTTCTTTCCTTCAATTAGTGGAAAAAAAGTCGACAACCTAACCCCTACGATTTCCAACTCCTCATTTTTTTTTCCAGGTAAATCACATTATTCTCCCATGTATTCATTATGGATATTATTGTTAAATATTTGTTCTTCGTCCTTTCATGTACTTCTTTTAATCATCTTTTGATTGATATACCAAAACCAAATAAGTTTAGGTTTGTAAATATAATCTAGAGGAACAAAAATTTTCATGATCAAATGGTGTTTTTCTTGTTTTTGTATCAGTACAGTACAATAATGAACCCTAATCTACTTTTGTTTTCCCTTAATTTCCTGATTTTTGTATGTAATTGATTAGAAAAACAATTTTGTTTATTAGAAAAAATCAGTACAAATGGATCCTGATTTCAAACGATTCACACTATCAGAAAGATCTTTGATTCTTCTTATCTCTTGTGATGAAACCTTACTTACAGTAAGAACTATGTCTCAACCTTTTGGATGCTCTATTGATGCCAAACAACAAATATTATACTGGAGGCAGTTGAATTTCTAGGTAGTTGGATTTATAGTTTGTTTTAACTACCTGTAAATTAAACTCACTGGTTCCAAACGAAAGGGATTGTGTGCTGCAAGGTTTGATTTTCTTAGATATAAACTGAGTGTTCTTGATCACTCACAGCTCAGTTTGAGGGGGGCTAGAAAAGTGTAAATATCATAACCTACAAATCAAAAAATTATTTTTTTTTGAATTTTACATATAATTTAATGTACACCTAATTGATAGGATCCCAGAGATGCCTATATAAATAACCGCAATCACACGGTGTCTAACTAGTAGACAGAGGAAAGTACGGGTCGTTCCCACGAGGATCGGTGGAAATATCGATAATCAGTATCTCTAATGAATTAATCAGAAAGAATATTTTTGGGATTTTGGGATTGAATTTGAAACAATAAAAATGAATAAAAAGAATTAACAAAATGCAATGAGAGAGTGTCGGTAACCAGGGTTCTATGGTATCCACCACTATTTCTATTCAATTACTGAAATGAAACATAATTCATGAATATTTAATTATCGTTCGTTCTATCGACATCACCTATTATATGTATTAGTGTCGCTAATATCACTGGGACGCCCTAAGCATGGCACATCAAAAGACTAAACCCAAGCATGCATCATCAAATTGCGTTAGCGAGAAAGTTATACGAAACTAAATACAGGTTCACAAATAATATACGACTATTCTAAGCATACCCCATCAAAGGATTTAACCCAAGCATGAAATATCAAACAATGAGACAAATATATTTGTGACCCTAACAATTATGCACAGAGGTTATAAGAAACCGGTGAAGCAACAACTCGTTTTGCAATCAATCAATAAACAATTATTCAAGAGTTAATCTAATCAAATCATAATAGCCTTAAAACCATATGTATTCAAATCTAAAGTGGTCTAATGCTCTAAGTGATTTCAACATAAAACCCTAGCTATAAAGTTTAGCAACTCATAAATATGGATTTCTCAAAACCCACAAAAACAATTACAAGAAAAATAGAGAAAAGAGTAAATCTTTGTCACCGAATCGTTGCTTTTCCCTTTGATCTCTTGTTCTTCCGCTCTTGCCTTCACGGCTGTTCCCACTGCTGCTCGGCGGCCTCCCAAAACTAGAAAAAATGAAAACCCTATTCTGTGTTCGGCTATCTAGCCGCCGCCCCCCTTTCTCTGTTCGTTTCTCCTTTTTATATTTTGTTGCGTAGAGACAGAAATACGGCCTAGAAAACTCTAAGGCCCAGTCCAACCCGGCTTCCTAATCCATCGCTGCACGTACTGCTTCCATTAGTTCTTCCCCGTACGTCTCAAATTCCTCTTCCTTTGGTTGCAACATCACTCAACTTCAGACCCATACGAACCTCCTTTTGTTCTCAGACCTTCTACTTCTCAAACACTTTTCGTTTATAGCCATGCAATGGCAGCAACACTAATAACACCACCTCCATTTCGATTCTCGGCAAAACCAATTCAATCACCACCAGCGAATCAGCACATTCCTCTAACAAACGTACGCCTAAGAGTCTTATTTCTCTTTAAGTTCAGTCACCACCACCGACTGTCTTCATGGCTTGAAAGAGTTGTTAAACTGCTGATAGCAACTCAAAACTTCACAAAGTTGTAGGCCTGTACTGTTCGAGACCTTACCCATTTGGCTGAATCATCCATGCATGCCCTTTGAAGTCACCATCACTAACCGATATCATCTCAGGCCGAAACCCACAACACCACTTCGTCTCTTCTCTCTATACCGGCACACCCAGCTCCCATTGTAAACTAGACAAAAGTCACCATTTCTATTGCAGCACAGTCTGCATTAACAACCCTTGTATCAATCTCTTTCTACTTCTTGTGTTCACGGTACCAACCCACCATCTCATCTTCTGCAAGTAGGCAGCAACAACTCCACCAACAAATCACCACTTCCATTGCAGTAATCACCATCTTTTGTTGGTCTTGGCAACAGCTCCAGTTTCCGTCTCAACCGAGCATCACCTCCTTCACAACTTCAAACAACGTCAAGGTCCCAAGCAACACTACCAACTGCAACATCTCAATCACCACTTCACAAATCAACTGACTTGCTAGGTCTCAGCAGCCAACATATTCTCCATTCCCTTCCTTTATTCTGTCCACCACTGCACCAGCTTCCTTCGACATTGTTGTTGCAGTTCGTATCCAACCACAGCTTTGCACCGGCCATAGATCTTTATCTTCTTTGCATCTCATCCATAAAACCACTTTCAGTTTGATCCAATGAATAGAACTCTCCATGCAACCATCGACGTTGCTGTTTTTTCGTCTTGACCCTGCATATAACCATTCGGATACCTGCACTTGAACACAATAGCACAATTCGAGTATTGACTCAATGCAGTATAAATCTGGCACAGAACCAAGAGCTCATGATTCAAACCAGTCAACACCAGCTTCCAATTCAGACCAGCTCAACATCCGATTGCAACCAACCTCATCACACGACGACAGCTAGCACTTCCTTATAGAAAAGTTTATCTCCACTGACTGCAATAACTAACGATTCCATCCAAAGCTTTCTCAAAGCTTTCTGACTTCCAGTGCCGAGAATCACCAGCACTCCTTGTCTTCTCTCAGATACCAGTAGATTGCTCTTCGTCTCTTCATTCATTCTGTCGAGAGTATCACAAACGGACTCGATATCTTTGGAACTGTCCTCCACGGCTCAACTTCGACAACTCCGATGCAGCAAGCCAGGCCATCATCACCACTTGTATCTTCCAGTCCGGCTAAATATCTTCGCACTATCGACTTAAACCCAGCACACAGCGAACAATCATGTATCACAGCCAACTCTCTCGTCTTCTCTCCCAGTTCTCTGGCCGTGGATAAAGTAAGGTGGTGTGCAGCATGAGTTATTAACTTGACAGCCCACTGACTCATTTGGGCCTTTGAGCAGTGTATTAATGCTATTGCCGCAAACATCATTGGATCTCTTATTTAAGCCGGTTATTCTCCGATAACGAAATTTGCTTCTATTTTCTACAAATGACTCAAAATAATGTTATTAGCCAAGCTATCGAGTCCTAACGAAAATAAAGAAGAATTAATTGGGGGATATAGCTACGGGACAAAATAAGTGTCCCAATAGCAATTTTGGGTGACCCCCTATGTAATTTTTTTTTTAATTCCTAATCTAGCCCCCACTAATTAGGATTAGTGATTAAGTATAATTAGTAAAATGTTAAGTATTTGGGGGATAAATTAGTGTGTATTTTTATTTGTGTTTGGGTGAGAGTAGAAGGAGGGAAAAAAATATTTGAGAGGAATTTCTTTTTTTTTGAAAATGGGAAGATGATTGTGATGAGAGAATTACTGATAATAAGAGGTTGAAAAATTGATTTTTTTTCTTTGAATCCACCATTGTTGCAGCTGAAAAAGCTTGGTGCCAGCATGGTATTCAACCAAAAACTCATGCGGGCAATTGTTGGAAATGTTCATAAATTTTTTCCTGGTTTTGATCTTCCGAATGTTGATTTTTTTCTGGTTTTGAACAGGTACCGGCATGGTAATAGTTTTTAAAGCATCAGACTTGTTCCGCATAGTATTTTGCTTAAATACCTATCGGAATGAATGAAAAGTATCCGAATGTTGATTTTTTTTTCACTTGACTCCGGCATTGATAGGAAATTATCGGGCATGCGTACCGTGTTCCGGCATATGGTCTTCATCAATTCTAAGCATGGTATTCCTCACTTCCATTTTGAATTTTCCTAGCTTTAAAAAGCTTGGTGCCTAAGGCATGGTCGGTTGATATGAAGACCATGCCGGTATTGTTTTTCTCAAGATAGGAAATAAATATGAAAACTATCGGAAAAAATACGCATTGTCTTCATATCAACTGACCATCTTAGGTACCAAGTTTTTAAAGCCAGGAAAAATTCAAAATGGAAGTGACGAAGACCATTCGGAATTGATAAAGACCATATACCGGAACCCGGTAACCGGCATGGTCTTCATCAATTAAGATGGTCATCATCACTTTCAAAGATGATCTTCATCACTTCCGAATAAAAAAAAATTTCGTTTCCAAAGTGAGGTGAAGAGAATTTGATATAGAGTGGGGAGAGTTTAGAATTTGAAAGGGAATGGAGAATATTTGGGTTTCAAAACACTACCCCTAAATAAGATTAATAAGAAGTGGAGATGGAAATGAGGGATATGATTTAGATTTTTGATTTTAAGTTTTTAATTTTTATTTTGAGGGAAGAAGTGGAGATGGAAATGGGGATATGATTTTGTTTTTTGATTTTTATTTTGAGGGAAGGGTATTTTAGTATTTTCATAACCAAAAGTCACCCCTTAACACACACCATGGGTTGGGGGAAGTAATTCATATCCCCCAATTAATTCCCATATCCCCCAATTAATTCTTCAAAATAAATATGGGTATAAAATGTAGCACAAACGTGCTGATCACTAATATTCCATACTGATAACAAATTAAGTAATTAATAGGCATTCTAGATGCATCTAAAATAAATTACTTACTGAACCATGTTGAAGATGAAAATGACATACTTGTTATTTACTTTTTTCTTTACTTTACTTTGTTTTTTCTTCTTTTAATACGAATTGTTGTTGTTTACTTTACCCTTAATAATTATTAACTAAAACCGAAAGACTTATAAAATAACTTATTATTACTGGATAAAGCAAAATAATGATAAAAAATTGGTCAATTGAGTTGCATATGTTATAGCTTGTTGTTTACTTTACCCTTAATAATTCTTAAATAAAATCGAAAGACTTATAAAATAACTTATTATTACTAGATAGAACAAAATAATGATAAAAAAAACTGGTCAATTGAGTTGCATATGTTATATGTTCTTGTAATTTACGAACTCAAACTAAAATGTTAATGAAATAACTAATCAGAGATTCGAAGTATTAATCGGAGATTAATAATTAAAAATTAAGCATCGAATAAGAAAAAAGAGAGAGGGAATTCTTCTGAGATTGATCGAGATGGAGGGAAGAAAATTCTTAATTTAATTAGGGCTCGGTGATCCAAAAAATGAATTAAAACCCTAACTTTCTGACACGACCTCGATGAGATCCTAACAACAGACAGAAAACCCATCCTTGACCTATAAATAGATTGGACTATTATGCCAATCCTTCAGTGAATTATTTTAGGAAATCTATTAGGAAACCTAGTTTCCCTTCTATTGTAAAAGATTCTAGGCGTCGGATTATTACGTCAACTAACATTATTATACGGCCGGCCGCCTTATCCAAATTTTTTTACAGCATCCCAACTATGCTTAGTAGTGTGGGTTTTAATTATTTTGTATTCCACTTCCAAAAATATCTTTCATTAATGATAAATAAAATTATAAACCCGAAACTATTTTTTAATTTACTGAATTTCATTAAAACTCCATCTCTTCGAGACGAATATTAAATTAAAAATAAATTAAATATTTCGATATTTAAGACCGGCTTTGTTCCTAAAGCCCCATTCCCACAGCTGCTAGTTCCAACTAAGAGGGAGTCCACTTTAATGATATATTGGAGGTTTTTAAGAAGATAACTATCAACCTTCCACTATTAGATGCAATTAAGAAGATTCCCGCGTATTCCAAGTTTCTTAAGGATATGTGCATGCGAAAGCTAAAGCTTAGTGTCCAGAAGAAAGCCTTCCTAGCTAGTCATGTGAGTTCTATTATTTTAGCATCGGACACATAAGATCCTTCTACCCTATGGACATTTCCTCTACTTAGAAGAATTGTTTTATGGGGTTCCTTACTATTTTCCCATTGTTGGGTCTTATCGGCGATTTCATTCAAAAATGTCATCACCTCATCAACTGTTTTATTCTCAAACCTACATGTGCATAAGGACTCAACCATGGTTGTTGTCGAATAATCTAAACCCTCGTAGAGGATCTGAACTAGCCTAAACTTTTCTAAACCATGGTGAGGACATTGAGATATTAAGTCATTGAACCTTTCCAAATACCTATATAAATATTCTCCCTCTTGTTGAGAAAAAGTACAGATTTGTGTCCTAATAGATGATGTTTTATGCCTATGGAAAAACTTCTATAAAAAGGCAGTTGTAAGTTGGTCATAGGTTTCAATTGACTTAGAAGGAAAACTATATAGCCACGATTTAGCTTTATCTCTTAGGGAAAATGGGAATAACCTAAGTTTCAAAGCATCATTATCTAGGTTTTTAATTTTTAGAGTACTACAAACTTCCTCGAATTCCCTAATATGAAAATGTGGGTTTTCACTTTCTTTATCTAAAAAGATTGGGAGCATCTGTAGGGTCCCAGGTTTCAGTTCATAATTTGCCTCTGTTTCAGCTAACTTGATACATGATAGACGAGAGGTCCTAGTTGGGTTTAACAAAGCTTTCAAAGTTGTCATTTCTGGCACTACCAAAGGAATATGAGTACTTTCTTCACTAATTGTCAAGTTTTCAAAGCTAAAATTTCCAAAGACATGGCTCTCAAAAGAAGAGTCTTCGAGCTCCACATCTTCACAACAAGAACTACTAGGTTTGTCACTAATCAAACGACCTAGAGTGTTTCTTTTCCAAGCCCGTTCTCTAATGACCTCGGGTATACACTAGAAAAAAACAAAAAGAAAAAAAATCCTAAAAGGAAGGGAGGTTCTATGCAAACATAAAGAAGGCTGACTGCACCACAACAAACCTACTGATTTCTAGCAAACAAAAAGAATGATGGCTCCACTTAGATTGTTTCTAGACCAGCTTCTATTCTTTTGAAAAGGAATTCGTTACAATCTGAGCAAACCTCTCTGGAATCAATCCGAGTTAAAGTAAGTTAAATAGAGACGAGGGAAGTTGCGTGGAGCTTTGATACCCAAGGCCTCACCGACATTACAACGCATTCAACTTACAGAAACCATCATGAATTTCAAAGTATGCTCATAAGAGTAACCAATATTTTTGAACGAATTTCCTATTAAGCTCGTTACCCTATCGGTCTCGTTCTATTCCAAATTTTAAGGCTTAGGTTCGCGTTAAGTATTTTTTTCCTAAGGCGGGCAAGAAGAGAATAGTAATGAAATCTGAACCCTTATCTTGTATGTCCAGTCCTTTCCCTTTACTAGGAAATTAAAGCATCCGTTTTCAATTCCTCATCATATATGCAAATGAAGGAATATAATAACTCGCTGACAGGGGATTCGCGAGTGTTTCGACAAACTTACCTCCCATACCAGACTGGGGATGAACCGTTATAGTCGACTCGGGCCACGACTCATATGTCATGTACGAACCCGAGGCGATATCGTAATCGCCGTCCTTCTCTGCCAACAGTTTATATTTAATTTTATCCCTCCTTAGGGTTTAAAAATAAAAGAATAATGTCCCAAAGTTTAAAGTCCAAAGTCCAAAAATAAAGTGAAAAATAAAATGAAAATTACAAGAATATAAGATATCCTAATACAATTTAAAAATAAATAAATAAAATAAACTCTTTTTTTTTTCCGCTCTTTTCGCTTTGTCTTTGACTCCAAATCTTTAAGTATTCACCAAAATCTTTGGCAAATTTTTCTTTTGCTCCAAATTCCAAAATCTGTAATGTAAAGACAAAAAACCAAAAACGTAAAGTAGAACAAATAAAATAAAAACAAAAACCTAAAAGAATAAATCTAAAAAATCTAGCCTAAAGACAAGTCTGCGTCGGTGGCTCCAAAAATTGATGTAATATCAAAGTTTTTGTAGTAAATAAGTTCGTTGAGACTTGTGAAAGCAATAGATTTTAATTAGACTTAGTAAAACTTCAAAATAAAGAAAACTTAATTCAAGATTGATTTCAAAATATTAAAAATAACCAAGATACCGATTCCACTATTACACATGATTGAATGATGGTAAATAATCCAAAACTCTAATTATCTTTTAAGTCCCTTATTTTCTTAATTCACAAATAATCAGACAAATTCTCAAATATTAATTGTATTCCTTAAGAATAGATTATCAATTGACTTAACAAAGTACAACCTATCAAATTGAATCACAACTAATTAATAAAATTATGCAAATAATTTAGAACTCTGCAAAAGCAGTGATTGAGTGAATTATAAATTATAAATTAGAGAAAATAAAATAATTACCAATTATTCATGCGTAAATAGCTTCCTCATTGCCTTCGTTGTGGGAGATTTAGCTCATCATCATGTTGGAAACACGCTCAAAAGTTGATTTCATTGCTCAAAGTGTTTACAAATGATAAAATATGAGAAAATGGTTAAAATCGGGTGTTTGCAACGCTTATAATTGTTGCAAAACACTATTACAGAGAACGATAAATGGTTACTGTCACTGTAGCATATACGACCGCCGAGCCTTTGTCGTTTTCATTGTAACAAATATGACTGTGCTTGTGCGTCTTATGTTCTTCGTATTCTTGGTGCAACAGCAGCAGAAAATAATTTTGTAACTTGATTTTATCGCTCTGTTGATGCTCCGCACCTCTCCAAAACTCTATGTAAACCTTCCAAAGATAACCAACACCCTTTATAAAGCGAACAGGAGCAAGAAATCTCGCCGAAAAGTCTCCAATCTTCTCATTACTCGGGAATAATATCTTTTCATATTTACGGGGTTATTTCCTTCTTTATCTCTTTCTTGCGTTGCATGTAGGCTAACACACTCCAAACGGACCACAACACGGACTAGAAACGTCGTAGACTGACTAATATTCACTGCAACCAGACCAAATCCCGTGTATTTCTCCTCCCGCAACCATGCTGCTCAGGTTTTCTTCATTCTGACGATTCAACCACTTCTAATCGAAACCATTGATCACACAATCCTTGTTTAGCTCTATCAAGTCCAACCCCTTTAGTCTTCTCAAAACCGGTCCAAAATGCCAACCCTAATTTTAGCCACTAAAGAACTCTGTTTCCCGCCAAATCCAGGTTCAAACGAAGGAGATGACGTCCCCCTAAAAGAGATGGGGGTGCGAATAGTAGATGCCTGGAAGGTGTCTATGGGTGCCCTTATCCAAAATGAGGGTGCCTTTAGTACTTTTCTCCGGGGGTCCAAATAACACTTTTTGAGCAACTTTTTCCACACAAGTGTATTTCTCCAAAAACACCTACACAAACATAAAAACACCATAATAAGTACAAAATCAAGCACTAACAATAGGGACACTGAGGACAATTCAGACACCAAAATGTGTCTAACATTGAGCATCTTTGGTTCTTCCTGTGAGCAGATTTGTTGCTGAGGCCGTTGAGGAGTGCTTTTCTATAATTGTCATTTGGCGGAGACATATGCGCTTGGAGTGGCGGAGGTACTTACTTCTGGTGCTGGGACGGATTTGGGTACTGAGGAGGCTCTGTCCTGTACTTTCTTGTTGCTTGCCTTGCGTCTCTTTTTTTCGTGTTGTTGAGCCGCAGTTCTCTCTTCATTGAGTCTGATTTCTGTTAGGTTGCATAGCCTTGCGTCTTGCTGGTCTCCTTTGATTTCCATTTCACCCATAGGTGTAGGAAATCGTAAGTATTTGTGATATGTCAAAGTTGTTCCTCGCAATCTATGGACCCATAACCTTCCCATGATGACATTCTAGGGCGAAGGTGCCTCTACCACACAGAAACATGTGTTGGTAACTAAGGGTCTTACATGTACCTACAATACAGTTTCTCATTTTGGTCTAGAGACTGCTCCATTAAAGCCATATATTGTGCAAGTGGAAGAATCCATCTGCTCTGCTGTCAAACCCATGCGTAGGTAGGGTTCGTAAAACATCGCATTTAACGAACTGCGCCCCCCCATCCACGAGGACCTTCGTAAAATTCCATCCATGTATTGGAATAGTGATGACCAGTGGATCGTTGTGAATTTCAACCTCCTAGTTGACGTCCCTTGTTGAGAATGTTAATGGCGTGGCCATCCATTCCTCCCAAGTGCTAGTAGGTGGTCCACTTAGCTTGAACACCTCATGGGATTCAATCTTCTTTCTGTTTCAATTTAACTCGAGTATATCTTCGAGCATTGCTTCTTGAATTCCGCTGGAGAAGGTAATCATGTTGATGTATTTGCCGTCCTGAGGTAGTTCCACCATTTTCTTTGGGGTCTCCTCGGTCTCCGCTGGCTGTAGCTGTACGTACTCCATGAACTTGCCTTCGTCGATGAATCTTTGGATCACACTTCATAAGTGGTAAAAAGTATTTGTGGTATGTCCGTAATATTGGTGGTACGCACAGTATTCCTTAGCCTCCTTCGTTTCATCTGGATGCTTTCCCCTAGTATTAGGGTAAGGAAAGCCTTGTTTTTCTCCTTCCTTGCTTAGGATGTGAGAGAAAGTTGTATTTAGCTTCGTGTATATTTTATCAACAAATTATTATCTTCCTTTGCCTCTTTTTCCATCTCCGTATTTGGATCGTTTGTCTCGATAGTTAGTTCTGCCCCGACTTCATTTTGTCGCTTAGGTATCTCCAGAATTGGTTCTTAAGAGTTGGTTCGTTGCGGAGCTGTTGTTATCTTTGCTTGTTCCCTGGGGTTATCCTTCATAATCTCCTCGAGTCGGATGTAACGGTCTTGGAATGTAGGTACCGGGCATTTCGGAGGGATGGGTTCCTCTAAAATGTGAAAATATAGTGGGGACATGGTTGCCTCTTGTAACGCTTCTTCTAGTCTTGCGCCTGCGTGGCCAGTTTTTAGGCCTCGTATCTCCTCCCTCTGCATTTTATCCATTTGCTCCATAACCATGTTCGCATTGTGAGCATCTTTGGAAAGTGCCTTTTCGTAGTAGGATTGAGAAGGTTTGTATGTTGAGTCCACTTTGTCCGGATCTTGGTGCGCTTTTCCGTCTCCCTTAGGTTGATTCATCTTTGGTGGGTTGAGATCCAACCTTCGTTTTCCTGAGATAGCTCCATTATCATGCCTCTTTTGTGGAGGGCGAGCTTGGGAACCTTCTATCTATGTGTCCAGCATACCTTTGAGGTTTTGGTTCTATTGAGCCATCTCCTGCAATGCATCTTCGTTTTCCTTGTTTCGGAGTATCAAAGATTTTACTTGTACCTCCATTTGGTCTTCGTTGTGGGATCCACCTCCTTGAGGAGTGCTGTCAGCTGGATCTTCAGAGTTTTCCACCCTTTCATCTATAATTGGTGCATCTGGATCTATCTGAATTAGTGTTAGGTTTCCCAACCCTCATCCCATATGAGCTAAGGTTCTGGGTAACCCTGCGTCGACCGCAGGTGGCTTTGTAGTGGTACGATGCTCTAGTAACGACATGTCGTATATTGGTTGAGCTCCCAATGTTTGCCCCATACCCTCACCAGGAATATGTATTTTGGTAGCAACTGTTCTTCTTGCTATCTCATTTTTTCTGGCCTCTACTTCATTTCTTTGATTTGCTTGAGACGGCTTTTGGGATATTCCTCTTGTGAGTACTGGTCGTGTGCTTGTTGGTACATCATTTGGTTTCTGCATGCCTTCGGCTTTTGATATCATGCGGTCATGGAAAAGAAAAAAAATCTACTACTTGTGTACCTTCGTCAAAAGTAGCAGTCAATGCTCTGACATAGAAGACGGCTAAGCATCTTTTCAGAAAAAAAAGACTGAACTAATGTCTTTGATAGACAGGTATTAAATGCATATGATACCCTTGGAGAAAACAACCTTAAAACGTTGAAAACCAAAAAAGGGGTGCCAGATCTCGCCAAAAAATGAGGTTATTAAATGCTTTAGGAGATCCTTTTTCCTTAAAATCTCCCTGGGATTCCTCTGTCAGTCAAAGGTTCTCAGATCTATAATACGCTTTGTTAAAAAATGTTGTTTTAGTATAAAACAAAGATTTTGGCGTATTGTGGGTACGCTTTTGTGAAAAACTTTGTATAGATCTGTGACAAGGTATGTTTTTAGAGGCTATAAACTCAAAAAAATACACAAATAACGAATGAACGAATCACTAGAGAGCGATATTCCTCGTTTTGGAACACAGATCCCTTCATTTTCGAAGATGTATAATTTAAAAGTAAAAAAGTGTCTAAAATCACGGTCGTGAGCAAAACTCGTTGGGCACCAAACTGTGACTACTCGTTTTCCCGTAGTCTACGTGATGTATACAGTTCAGATGATCATATGCTAAGTAGTGTCGATGCCTCTGTTAAACTGACAATACTAAGTAATGAAATATATATAAGATCACGATAATTACGATGAACACAAATATAATGTAAAATCTTCTAAGTTATCATGAGACACAAGAGATTACGTGGTTCGACATTTTTCAACGTCCACGGGGTAATGAGTGATTGTTTTGTATTGAGTTGTAGAAGTTACAAAAGATCTTAAATGCTTCGCAAAGTAATAGAGAGAACTCAAGTTGAAGTAAGAGGTATAAGCTTAATTAAGACTAGATCTTCTCCTTCTAGGTACTGAATGTCTATTGTTTGTTGGTAAGGCTTGGTATTTATAACCCCTTATGTTCCTGGTATATCTTTGATGCCTCGGGGTCCATCGTATGCTGATATACCTTTCGTACCTATGGTACCTTTGTTCACCGCATACCTTCTCTAGTAGTATTCTGCCATCTCAGCTGACCCACGTTCCTTCGGGAACTTCCAAACTTTAGTATAGGATGCACCTTCGTTCACCGCCAGCTTTAGCCAATCGGGTTCTGCCATGCTTCCTCTCTCCACATTCCTTGATTCATGCATGTAGATAAAAGATTTATTCATTTAATGCTGATTAGATGCGTTATCTACCTCAGTTCCCTCGCCAGATGCCTCTTTGTAGACTAGGCTTTTACTCTTCTTATTTCCACCGTAGAGGTATCCTTTCTTGGGGCGAGATAAAGTAGATCTGCGGAGATATCCTTTGCTGATTATGTTTTTTTGTCCAGCGAAGGTTACACAGTTGGATTTGTATATGACCACTAAGATCGTAACACGTGCTCCAAAGAATATTGGTATTCACAACTCAAGTGCTAGCATTACCTGACTTCTCAAAGCCCTTTGAATTAGAAACAGATGCTTCTGATGTGGGAGTGGGGGCAGTTCTCATGCAAAGCAAGCAACCAATATCTTATTTCAGTAAAAGTATGGGTATCAGATTCTTATCTTACTCAACCTATGAAAAATTGTTGCTAGCTATAGTATTGGTATTTACTAAATGGAGATATTATATGTTAGGAAATAAATTCACAATATATACAGATCATCAAAGCATTAAGTTCTTCATGGAGAAAAGATTACATTCCATACTTCAGCAGAAATGGTTTTCCCAATTACTTGGTTATGAGTATGAACTAGTGTACAAGAAGGGAGCAGAGAATAGAGTAGCAGATGCCTTGTCTAGAGTTCATGTCCAATATACTTCAACCTGCCATGCTATCTTTGAAGATCAACCAACATGGTTAACTGAGGTAATTTCTAGTTATGAAGAAGATGATCATGCTAAGGTTATTATACAAAAGTTTCTTATTTCTACAGATAGTGTACTTCATTATTCTTACTCTCAAGGATTAATCAAATTCAAGGTAAGGACTTATGTGGGTACTTCTGGTGAGTTAAGAAAGCAAATTATGACTGATGTTCATTCATCATCCATTGGAGGTCATTCTGGTACTCAAGCAAGATATCAAAGAGATAAATCTTTCTTTTACTGGGGCAATATGAAGAAGGATATCTTTCAGTTTGTGGCAGAATATGATAATTATCAACAACATAAGGGTTTTAATACACTACCAGGTGGATTATTATAACCATTTCCAATTCCAATTCAAGCATGGCAACACATCAGTATGGATTTCATTTCTGGATTGCCCAAGTCTAAAGGAAGAGAAGTTATCATGGTTATAGGAGACAGATTTACAAAATACTGTCATTTATTGTTATAAATATGATCCACCCTTATACAGCTCAATGTATTTCTAAGATGTTCCTTGATCACATTTATAAGCTCCATGGTCTTCCTCAAACTATTGTATTTGATAGAGATAATGTGTTCTTAAGCAGTTTTTGGTAAGAGTTATTTAATAAGATGGGTACTTCACTTCATCTTAGCACAGCATATCATCCTCAAACAGATGGACGGACTGAGAGAGTTAATTCTTGCTTGGAGTCTTATTTGAGATGCATGACCAGTTATAGGCCAACTAAATGGGTCAGTTGGTTGTCTTTGGCAAGGTGGTGGTTTAACTCCACTTATCACACTATCTTGCATTTAACCCCATTTCAATCCCTTTATGGTTACTCACCACCAAAATATGGGTTGATTTATTATCCTCCTGCTATTAATGCTAAAGTCGATAATTAATCAAAACAAAGACAAGCTATGAATATTATTCTCAAGTCCACATTGGAGGAAGCACATCACAGAATGAAACAACAAGCTGATAAGAAGATAACAGAGAGACAGTTTCAAGTAGGAGATTGGGTTTATCTTAGGCTCCAACCCTACAAAAAATATTCAGTTCAGTTAAAGAGGAACCTTCAGCTGGCTGCAATTTTTTTTGGACCATATCATATCATAGCCAATATTGGAGAAGTAGCTTACAAACTCCAACTACCAGCATCTTCTAGAATTCACCTTGTCTTTCATGTATCTCATCTCAAGCTCAAGGTATGACAAAATGTTATACCTCAAACTATTTTTCCAACTTTGGATGGTGAAGGATGCATGAAGATTTCTCCATTAAATATACTGAGTTCCAGGCTAGTGAAATAGAACAAACAAACAGTAGCTCAGGTGCTGGTTCATTGGTCTCACTCCACTGTTGCGGATGCTACTTGGGAGGATACAACTTTTATGAAGCAGAACTTCCCTAAGATGATCCTTGAGGCCAAGGATCCTTTGGAGAAGTAGGAAGTTGTCACGCACCTTAGCTTGTCTTGTCTTGAATATTAGATTATGTCTAAGTGGTAGCCATTATCATTAGTTTTCTTCCTTGAGCCACATTCACATGCATGACATGAATGTATTTGGCTAGTTTATATTGTCCATTCTTGTGGTTGTAAAGGCCAGTGAATTATTGTGTAATAAAACTCTTTCTCCTCCACTCATTCTTCTTTTCTCTGAGACTCTAATCTTCATCCCCTTACTTTGACCTCTCCTCTCTGTTGCTTCTTCTCTGCTTGCTAAACCTCTCTTCATTCTGGTTATTAATCTTATTTATTTCATCTTGAAGAGAACTTACCCTGACTAGCTTTAACATTTGTAGTGAGTTCACTACACTTTTGCATTGGGTAAAACTATTCCTGAAAAGAACATTGTGATAAAAATTCTCAGATTGTTGTCATCTAATACGACTATAAGAAACATGTCATTGAAGAAGCAAACGATCTTTCTACACTCTCCAGAAATACTCTTGTTGGAAAGTTAAAGATCTTTGATAATGAACACGCATCTAGAAAAAATGTGATTTCTCTTAAAGCTACAAACAATTCTGAATCCTCTAAGGATAAATCTGGTTCACCAGATACTAAGGATGTTACTCCACGACAATTTAGAAACTCTTGAGAGATAGGAAAAAGATTTTTTCTAAAGGTGAAACATCTCCTATTGATGATTTACAATGCTATAGTTGTCTTAGTTTAGGGCACCTTTCTTCAGTATGTCCTAGATGGAGCCGTAGACAATCGGTATATGCAGTAGCTTTACCTACTCTTGATGATGGACCTGAATATTACAATCCCCAAGAGTACACATGCGAGGTTGCATTAGCTTCTGGAAAAATTCTTTCGGATATCGATTATGATTACGCGAAAAAGTATTCCATGTAGATCCAGTTGCTAATAATCTTCTTAACGAATGTCATAAGAAACTCTCGGAAGCTGAAAGCACCATTTTCAGTGAGAAAGTTAAATATGAAAGACTTGGTTGTCTAAATAAAGACTTACAAGACCAAGTTTATTCTAGTGGTGCAAGAAATCATCTCAACGAAATACGAAAGCTTAAAGAAAAAATTGTCGAAGGTCGTGATCGGGAAATTATTCTTCAAGCAAAGCTAGATAACTTAGAAAACATTGAGATAAACTTGTTATTTGATTCATAGCGAGAAGATCTCAAAGTTCAATGTGAATCATCCAAGAATTATCTAGTTATTACGCTTGAAAAGGTCAAAAGTTTAGAAGAAGAAAACTCAAACTTAAAAGAGAGTTTGTCTAGAAATAGCAACTCAGATAAATCAACCTCGATATTAGGAGCACGTGATAAGGACGTAAGTGCTACATTTTATACTCATATTTATATTAGTTAGGACTCGATATTCTGGATAATAATAATATTTTATTGCTTAAGTAGAAAGTATGAATAAATCGGATCAACCGAAGGAAAAATGGCTAAATTTGAGAATAAATGACATTTGTGATAAAAATCAACCAATATCGACTGTCGGCACTGGAGGCATGGAAAGGTGGTTATGGGAAACATTTTGTATCTGTTGACATACTTACGAACAGAAGATGGTGGATTGGGAGAAGTAAACATGAAGTTATTTGAGTTAAAAGACCAAGTGGACTTAATGGTCAGAGGGCTTAATTAGGCATGAGACAGTGGAGGCCCACTACCAATCCGGTGGGAGTGGATCGTTGCTAGCTTTGAGTGGAACGTCGATATCTTATGACAAGCAAGTTTTTTGTGTTGGCCATTTATCAAAGGTTAATTTTTTATTACTCCACTGACTATCAAGCTTGATGTTTGTAGTTGCAGGATTTCCTACAACACACCCCTTGTAATATCTTGATAATAATCTCTTGATCTAAACTAATTTGATATTAAAAGTATGATTAAAATTCTAAAAATTGTAGATAGACACACGGATTTTTACATGGTTCGATCAATTTGATCTACATCCATGATTCTTCACTATGATTGTTAAAGTTTACATTTGATTTACATTGATAATCTCCACTAATGGAGTTCTAAATCTAGTTTTAGGAAAGAAGATGATAAAGAAAAATACATTTTCTCTCTCTAAAAATCTCTCTACAAAATATTTCTCTCTCCTAATATTGTCTCTCTTCTCAAGACTCTCCCAACTCTAAAAAATACATCATCCTTTCCTGAACCTATTGAATCTCTATTTATAGGAAATTACATAATGGGTGACAACTAAGCTGTCCTCTAATTTCAGATATCTCTCCCGATATTATCACAGTAGCTATATTATTCCTTCTCGCAAGCATCGTAACCATCGCCATTCAATCATGTTCTTTTTGCGTTTCTTCAATCGTCAACTATTATGTCATTATTTTGTGACACTCGCAAAGTGTTACTATAGAAATCGCTGTGACGCTCGCAGAAATGTTGTTAATCTCGTCAGAATATTGTTGTGGAGATATTCTGGTCCTACATCTTGCCTCTTTTTTCTTGAATATTGCTTGAAAAGTAATGTTTAAGAAAAAATCTGTTGTTGTAGTAGTCTTTGATTTTTGTTGATGAAGGAACGAGCGAAAGAATACTAGACTTGAAGAGTACGTACTTGCCTCTATTCTTTTGTGAAGTTCCATATCTTTGCTAAGTAAATAAGAAGTATCAACTCTGCAAAGTATGAAGTATCCTTGAAGAAATATAAGAAGTACTCAATCCTCGAAATATAAAGAAGTATCCGTCCTTTAATGAAAATCATAAGTATTGCCTCTGTTCACGCGAAATTATTACTTCATTTTTGGTGAAAATCCTTGTCCATTTTGGAAATGATTCTTGCCGAGAAGATAAATAACATAAAATGTTTTCTTGGTAATCCATAGTTGCCTTTGTTCTTTATCTATGAAGGAAGAATCCCTGAGAAAATGTTAAATGAACGAATTGCCTCTGCCTCTTTTAATAAAATAATCATATTCTGCAAAATAATTAAATTTCCTGCGAAATTCTGGAATAATCTGCAAAATCTTTGAATGAGTTTGCAAGTTTTTGAATGTTTTGCGAGTTTCCGAAATAGTGACGTGAATAGTGCCGCGATGAATAGTGCTGCGATGAATAGTTCTGCGAGATTGTAGATAATCTTCTTGAGAGACTCTGAATAATACTTATGAGAAATTCTGAATAGTATTTCTGAGAGATTCTAAATAGTACTTGCTATCTCTCTAGCGATGAACAAATCTTTTCTGCATTCTTAAAAGAAAATAGTTTGAAATTATTCTATTGGTCTTATTTTGCCTTCCTAATTAAAGGTCTTATTTTGCCAATTTTTCTTTTGGCGACAAAATCACAGGACGTCTTTTCATTTGTATGTATTGACCCATTGATCTTGCCTAATCTTTATTCTTTGATTGTATTGCGACAATATGACAAGTCTAAGTTCCCTTGCGAGGACAAAGCCTCATGACATTGCCATAGTGCGATGAAATCGCAGGACGTCTTTACACTTTCATGTAAAAACTCATTGATCTCATCTTAACTTTTTCTCTTATGTCTTGTTGCCTCTATATAATTATCGTCACGCGACAATATGACAGGTCTAAATGCTCTTGCGAGCATAAAGCCCCATGACATTGCCGTCTTAAGACACTTATCATCTCCCTAAAGGAGGGTGCCTCCCCTATCTTCCCCCTGGTTTCCCATTCAAGGAGGGAACATCGGCCATACAAGACTAGCTCCCCCCATCCGGATTTACCAACAACCAGTTTTTTTCGCAGCCTCTTATCCTTTATGCATATATGGCTTATAGTTACAAGACTGCACCCTAAATGGGGTTTTCTTCAGGCCAAGTGCATCATAGCCAAGACTTACCAAGAATGGCAAGGGATTTTCGTACGCCCCGGGCACCCTTGGCGCAACCGTGTACCTCGGCGCCTTGGTCATACTCTGCACTTCTTGGAAGAGATTCTCGGTCGTCCAACCAGGGTATAACCTTATATAGTTGGAAATCCAAGATCTCTCTCCCGGATGGGTTTTCTTTAACCCCAACATCTGCATGACTCAGGTTCCAGTAGCGGTATAACCTTATCCCTGAATCATATAAAGAGATACCCCCTTATAACGTGCTTGTAGGTCTTACATTTGCCTCTTGCGAAATTGTATTCGCGAACTAGGGTGCACGCCATTAATGTGTGTCCCATTCTTTAAATCTCTGCGAAATTTTATTCGCCTTTCTTGCGATGATGCTCGCGTTTCTTCATTCTTTCATTTTTGTCAATTTCTTCTTTCATTTCTCATAATCATATTTGAAGTAAATATTCTTTAAAATCTTTTGGAATCTTAGAAATATTCTTTGAAATCTTGCAATTGTATAAATCAAAAATCTTTTTCTGTAAAAGAAATATTCTAGAGAAATCTGTGAAATCTTGCGATTGTATCGCTCTTTGTAAATCTTAAATTTAGAAATTTTAGAAATTTTTGCGATAATTTCGTTTTCTGTAATCTTGGAAATCTTTGAAAATTTTGGAGATCTGTATATTTTTTGCGATGATTTCATTTTTTGTAATCATTTGAAATTTTCGAAATCTTGCGTCAATCAAATCTTAGAAATCTTTGAAATATTTTCAAATCTTAGAAATTTTAAATGTTGCGATTATATCGCCTTTGGCAAATTGAATCAAAAGTTTTTGAATTTTTTTGAAATATTATAAACTTAAAAATGTTCTTTGAAATCTTGAGATTGTATCGCTTTTAGTAAATTAAATTAAAAATTTTCATTTTCTGTAAGTAAAATATTCCAAGAAGTGGTACTTAGATTTTTTTGTGGCTGCCGTCTATCGCGAAGTATTTGATTTGCTTGCGAGATGAGAATGAATTAGAAATGAACTCTTGATTTGTCTTTCGCACCATACCAATTGTTCTAACTTTCTCTTTCGCGAAGTAATTAAAGGCCAATTATGTGAACTGCTATTTTGTTGGTTGTGTTGCTCGCAGCTTCTTTGTTGATGCACTATCATCAAGCACAAAAAGAAGAGGATTCATACAAATCTATACTGAGATTCCACCAAAGACATCTCACTTCAGTTAACACTACTTCAGGAAGCACTTTATCCATCCGCTCAAACGCTATCTTGCATACTCCACCAATATGATTACTACGGCGATAAACCAAACAATCATAAAGTAGAAGAACATGAAGACGGTGGTTAAGAAAAGAAAGATAAAATTCCAGATCCGGCACATACAAGAAGGATTTGATAAAAATATGGACAACAGAGGCGGATGTGCAGAAAGAAGAAGCAGAAAAAGAAGAAGAAGTTGAGGGTCGAGGAAGAAGAAGATGAAGTATATAAAGCGGAATATTAGGGCTCCATCAAACTACTTTTCGGGCAAACCAAAATGAAGTCCACGACCCTCCGGGTTTCTCCAACCCATTAGGGTCATTCATCCGATCCGCTAGCTCCTTTTCCCTGTATCAAAAAAAAAATGCAGTCTACCTCGCAAAGAAGTCGAAGCGTGGACAATTCTTCAGAAAGAGTATACATACGTGACTGCCTCCCCAGGGATTCTATATTGATTTCATCATGCCTTAACATGATCCCGTACATCTCATTCACCACTGACTTCAATTGGCGCTCACGGCTATCCACCAAACAGAGCAAGTATTCTTGAAGAGATCTGGAAGCCTAAAACAAGAAATGAGTTAATAAAAGTATTAAGTCATTAAGGCAAAAGGGCAGAGTAGCAGCGTTACCTCAGGAATATCGTCTTGGAGAGGTAACCCAATAATGTTTTCACGATAAAAAGAACCACCTTCAATTCCAACCACATTTGAAGTTCCCAAGATAGGTATTTGGAAGTCCCATGTTGGAAGAAGATGGCCGAGACTCATTAATAGAACTTGTGGAGAGAAGGAGCATTGCTTGAAGATCCCATCAATAATGGACGAGAGGCAAAACCTGGATCACCCACTAATAGATTCTCTCGGCAAACTTGGATAGAAAGAGGTGGCCCTAAATAAACCAATCTCCAATATGAATCGAAATTCATTCCACGATCAACTGAATCTTCATAGGAACCTTGCGATTGGCGTGAAATCTCATCCATATCTCTAAATGATGCATAAGGAAAACATGTATCATCAGGAGGAAGAAAACGGGGTGTAGCGTCTGGTTGACTAATTTTCCGCCCAAATCTGTCACCAAGATACCAAGCACAGTAATATGGGCCTCGTAACAAGTACCGAAGCATGCTAGATGACATGGCATGAATGGCTCTTTGATCACGCCGAATCAAATAATCTTTCCAAGGGTCCCAGCAAATATGCGATCAAAATGAAGGTATACACGCATAATAATAATAAATATATATATATATATATATATATTAAAAAAAAAGTGGTTTCTTACAGATTCAACCGTCGCTTCCTCCAAACAAAGGTGTGTATATGCAGTCGAGTAAATTCGAAGTGCACCTTTCCATATAGCCATTCGAGGAAATATTTGACTATTGGAGAAGCTTGTATCAAAAGGAGGGCAACTGGTTGGAAAATACTCATAACACCAATACTGTTACAAAAAAAAAAAGTATGGGTGTTAGAAAAAAAAAAAAAATCATCAAAAAAAAAAAGGGTCTAAGATCAGTCGGCCTGAAGCAAGGAGAAATGTACTCACATTCAAGATGGGACAGAATCCACATAAAGCTTTTGTTTGAAGGCGTGTTGCTCGGGTTAGATAGGTGTAAAGTCGCGCCATCGCACAACTTCACCAATCGTAAAAACTTACTAAATCAAGGTCGAGAGAAAATCTTTGCCGTGCTTTGATTTGATATAGCCACTAGAAGAGCTAAGGAAGGTATGACTCGTAACAAAAATCAGGAAAGCTCTGGTAACCTCAATAAATTTAGCATCATCTTTTTGAAGCGTCGGCAAGTGAGATCCAGCTCAGGGACCGAGAAATTCATCTTCAAGCCAGATAAGATGAAGTACCAATTCTTAGGGAAGATATCCCCACAGTGTGGTCCCAACATATTTCGGAAATTCTCATCTGTCATGTTTACACCCAGGGGGACAGGAGATCCTACCCCCACACGGATGCCAGTAATCATGTAGAAATCCATAGGAGTGATGGTTAACTCACAGTGTGGCAGGTGGAATGAATTAGTATCACCCCACCATCGCTCTGCCACGATTAAATCATTATCACCATCATGGAACGGTTCCAAAGCTTTAATAAATTCGTACCAACCGATTTGTTGTACAAGCTCACGTACACCTTCGCATCGTCTCAACACCAGCCACCATTCTGTTATGCCAGTGGTCCCTCCACAAAAACGCGCCCAAGCCTAATTCTGTGAAAGAAAGAAATGGCTGAGAAATAACAAAAGAAAACATGGAAAGCGAAGAAGAAAAATTCGATCAACAAGGAAACTTAAAGGGTCTTCTCGGATTTTTGCAGAAACATGATTATCCACGTCATGTGAAACCCCAACCTTTTGTTTTTTACGTGCCGGCGGCAAAGGAGGACGAGCAGAGAAAATTTCAGAAGGCTTCCCATATGTCATCTTGAAAGAGAAAACAATAAAAACAAATGGAAGAAGAACCCTGGATAAAGGATAATCTTCTCCCGAGTTTTATAAAGAACAAAAAGTACTTCCTTCTTCAAGAAGCTTGGAATAGAACGACGACCCTTTCCAAAAAAAGGTCTATTCCGCAAAGGAAAAGAAATCGTATCAAGTCAAGGAACGACACACCGAATAGTTGTGACCTCAAAACAGAATCTGCAATGGATTGCATAGTGCAAGGCCCGACGCCTCCTAGGAAATCGACGAATCTTAACCAGGGCAAACCTGGCCAATGTCATAAATTTCTACATCAACAATTAGATCATCGTTCATCAACTTTTTCAACTATTCAATCGGCTCGAACAAGGGGCAATCCAACTGAATCAACCACAAGGTTCCAAAACATCAAGAAAATGCAACCGACAAGCTCAACAGGGGCAAACCCGACCAATGTTAGAATTTTCTTCATCAACTATTCAATCGGCCCGAACAAAGGGCATTCCAACTGAATCAACTGCAAAGTTTCAAAAACATCAATAAAATGCAACTGACAAGCTCAACCGGGGCAAACCTGTCCAATGTTAAAATTTTCTTCATCAACTTTTTCAACCATTCAATCGGCTCGAACAAAAGGCAATCCAACTGAATCAACTGCAAAGTTTCAAAAACATTAGGAAGATGGAGCTGACAAGCTTAACTGGGACAAACCCGGCCAACGTCAGGACATTCTTCATCAACAACAAATAGAGCGCGAAATCAGGTCTACGACTTTGTTCGCATACCGCGAGCGATTACTCTCAAAGAGGGGAAACTGTTGACACCCTAATTTCACACCTTCTATGGAAAAATATCAGTCTTACACATCCAAACCCGGGAGTTCTTTCTGTCACATTTAAGAGGAGGAAAATACGAAGTCAATGGAGAAAGAACGGAATCATTCTGAGTTCGTATGAAGAAGTTATGAGCAAAAAAAAAACTCAGAAGAAGTTAAGGGGAAGTCAAGTTTAAAGCAACCACTAGAGGGAGTCAGGTCTTTTACAATAGGGGGTGCCAAAATACAACAGTACTAAAGGAACCCGATTCATTACTAAAGGCACCCGATTTATTACTAAAGGCATCTGATGTTACTGTTCACACCGCTGTTACTCAACAATACTCAACTTCTCAACACTCAACTTCACTCAACAATACTTCACAAACAAAAACACTTCTTCCTTTACTTTAACAAGGTTTCCACCCAAACCACAATCCAAATAATCTAGGTTTCCACCCAAACCAAGAAGAATTATTGTTTCTCAAATAGAAAATATTTCTTCTCACATATTTCAAGTCTCCATGTATTGTGTCATTTAATCAAAGAGAAATCAAATTTTCTTTCTACACAATAGTTATCACTTTCTTGTGCATTTATAGTTCATTTTGAGAAAACTCAAAAAATAAGAAGATTAAATCAAGTATTGTCTTTAAGTTTTTAAAAGATTAGCATTAAATTGCTATTTTTTTAACTACTTTCAGCATACTTAACGGAAGCAAGCAATCGTCGTAAGAATCCTTTCAAATTTAAATATCATATTTCAAGTATATTAATTACCTATCTCTTCGGTAAATTATGTAGTCATACGGGAACAGAATAGTTTTCCATTTCGTAGTAACACCGCGACTACTCTTTGCGTTACATAAAAAATTATGTTTTATTATTAATTTTCCAAGTGGGATAAATCAAAGTGTGGGTATAAAGCGAAATTCCCTCCAACATTAGACCCATTGTCAAAAAATAAGGTTGGCATTAATTCTATTTTTATTGAGCTAATCTGCAGGTTAATTGTTTAATTTTGAAATTTCATTCAAATTTCTTCTCCAAAAAACCAAGGTTTCCACCCAAACCACCAAACAAGGTTTTCCATCCAAAACCACCACAAAATAAGGTTTTCCACCCAAAACCACCACAAAACAAGGTTTCCACCCAAACCACAACAAAAGGATCAAAAAACTAAGGTTTCCACCCAGACCACCACAAAAGAAAAACCATCATAAAATAAAGAAACCACATCTCCATAGTCAAAGTTCCACCCAACTTCTAACTATGTCTCTTTTCTAAATAGCTCATGCCTAAAAATCTATTCTCAATAAATTATAAACATTTTCCCCTTTAATCATGAAGTAGAGGCCAATCTTACGATTGGGCGGTTGATGGGTGCCTAACACCTTCCCATCCCATACTAGAATATCCTTATCCAGACTCTCTGATAGCAGACCAAAAACATGTAAGTCATAATTAGTTTTGTTTTCCCGAAAGAATTCAAAGTAGTTAAAGGGTCCTGACTCCCCTTAGTCAGGTGGTGACTTCAAAACATCTCTCTTTTCATTGCAGAGTTATCCCTCTTACTAACGAACTAGTGAGAAGCTACCTCTGTCCGACCTTATGCGACAAACTTCCATGAACGGATAGGCACATAGACTATCACCCCATGACAATTAGGGATCGTAATAGTCCGGCACTCGACCGTGAAAAAGTCCACGATTTCTGGGGAAAGAATGGCACTCGACTGCATATGTCTTGGGAAAAAGAATATACCGGCATTCGACCCTTGCATAGGCCTTGATTTCTACAACAAGTACAATATTGTAACATCATTGATAGTTACAACAAATATTGATGGATTTTCCCATTAATAAGAAATCAGATTTTTCTTCAGTCTTTATTGATTTTGCTACATAAGTTCAGAATTTTTTTGAATTGAGCATTGAGATAATTGGAACTGATGGAGGTGGGGAGTTCATAGATACATAATTTCACTCTTTTCTTACTTTTAGTGGTATTCAACATCAATATAGTTGTCCACATACCCTTGAGAAGAACGGGGTGGCTGAGTCCAAACCTAAATACCTATATATTGGGAGTATGCATAACTTTATTAGTTCAAGCAAATTTAGCTCAGTCTTTATGGGTTTATGCTTTTCCGATAGAAAATTATTTTATAAATAGGCAACCAACTGCAAGTTTGTCATTCATTTCTCCATATGAAGTTCCTTATGGTTTTTCTCCAAATTACAATACATTTAGAGCGTTCGGGTTTGCTTGTTATATAGGTTAAATCCATATGCTCAATCTAAACTGGAACCTAGAAGCAAATTGTGTATTTTTCTTGGTTACTCTCAATTTAATAAAGGATACGTATGTTTCGATCCTAAGACTAGAAGAGTTTATTTGTACAGACATGTCAAGTTTGATGAAGAATATTTTCCTGTACTTGCCTGCAAGCTTTTTGATATGTCAAATATTTCTTTAGGGGAGTTTACTTCAATACTCCACCTACAAGTCAAGATACTCAACAACAAACTTCTGTCAGTTTTTCCCCTGCAACAACAACTTTGTTTGATACTTCATCAGCGACAGACATGTCTTCACCAGTATCTTCTTATACAAGCAACACATTATCATCAAAACATGTAACTTCCTCAAATATATTTTCTGGTGCTGCTTCAGATTCCATCCACAACATGCTAACAAGATCAAAACATGGAATTTTCAAACATAAAGTGTATTTTTCAACTAAATATCCTTTATGAGATGCTTTCCTCACCAACATCACTCCACCAGTACCAACATATTATTTTCAAGATATCAAAGATCCTAAATGGATTCCACCAATGAAGAATGAGTTAACATCTCTCAAAGATGTTGGTACATGGTCTTTAGTTCCACCTGATCCATCTTATAATCTAGTTGGTTGTAAATGGGTTTTTTAAGTAAAACACAATCCTGATGGCTCAGTTGAGAGATTAAAAGTAAGACTTATTTCTAAGGGTTGTCATCAGCAGGAGAGCATTGACTATGGTGGAACTTTCAGTCCTATAACAAAGACAATGATAATAAGATTAGTACTTTATTTAGATGTTCATCATGACTGGTCAGTCAAAAAACTAGACATTAATGATGCTTTCTTACATGGTGATCTTCAAGAAACTATTTTCATGACCCAACCAGCTGGTTTTCAAGATAAGGACCATCTATATTTTTCAAGATAAGGACCATCTATATTATGTATGTAAGATTCATAAGTCCATTTATTGATTAAAATAATTATAGTTCTCATTTATGTGGGTAATATATTAATCACTGGATCATCTTCTACTTACTGTGATGAAGTAATATCTCATTTAGGGACAATTTTTCCTATCGAGGATCTTGGTCAATTTCAATACTTCTTAGGTCTTGAGATAGAGAGAAATAATTTTACCATGCATCTATCTTAGTCTAAGTATATCCTTGATCTTCTCAAAAAGACCAATATTTGTTCTACACCAGTCATTGCAGATTGAAAAAATATGTGGTACATATGGAAATGATCACCTGAATACAGATCTTTTGTATGAGCATTGTAGTATATTACTTGGACCGGGCTAGAAATTTGTTATACTGTTAATCAAGTTTGTCAGCACATGAGTAAGACTTCTACAACTCATTTAATTGCAACCAAAATGGTACTTAGATATATTAAAGGTACCATTAATTTTGGTATTTTTCTCCAAAAGGGTTTGCGAGCACTCTCATCCTATTATGATTCTGACTATGCTGTAAATCCAGATAATAGGAGATGCACTAGTGGTTATTGTGTGGTCTTATAAAAAGAAGCTTACCATTGCTAGAAGCTCAACTAAAGTTGAATAAAGGTCATTAGCTCAAACTGTTGCTGAAGCTCTTTGGGTTTGTCAGTTTCTTAAAGATTTTGGTGTCTTGATCTTTACCACTCCTTCTCTCGGCTGTGACAACAAAGGTGCTACTACATTAATCTCTAATCCCTTTTTACAGAGCAGGATGAAACATCTTACTACTGATTTAAACTTTATCGGAGAGCTCCTTCAGTCCAAGAAATTGCAGGTATTTCATGTTTTCACTCATCATAAGGTAGCTAATGTTTTTCATTAAGAGTGTGTTTGGCACCGGTGCAGTAGAGTCAGGAGAGGTAGTTGGAGGAGGTGGTTCATATTACCCTTGTTTGGCATAACTTTTTTTCGGGTGGAATTATTTTCTTGTCAACTTTCTTTCCTTCAATTAGTGGAAAAAAAGTCGACAACCTAACCCCTACGATTTCCAACTCCTCATTTTTTTTTCCAGGTAAATAACATTATTCTCCCATGTATTCATTATGGATATTATTGTTAAATATTTGTTCTTCGTCCTTTCATGTACTTCTTTTAATCATTTTTTGATTGATATACCAAAACCAAATAAGTTTGGGTTTGTAAATATAATCTAGAGGAACAAAAGTTTTCATGATCAAATGGTGTTTTTCTTGTTTTTGTATCAGTACAGTACAATAATGAACCCTAATCTACTTTTGTTTTCCCTTAATTTCCTGATTTTTGTATGTAATTGATTAGAAAAACAATTTTGTTTATTAGAAAAAATCAGTACAAATGGATCCTGATTTCAAACGATTCACACTATGAGAAAGATCTTTGATTCTTCTTATCTCTTGTGATGAAACCTTACTTACAGTAAGAACTATGTCTCAACCTTTTGGATGCTCTATTGATGCCAAACAACAAATATTATACCGGAGGCAGTTGAATTTCTAGGTAGTTGGATTTATAGTTTGTTTTAACTACCTGTAAATTAAACTCACTGGTTCCAAACGAAAGGGATTGTGTGCTGCAAGGTTTGATTTTCTTAGATATAAACTGAGTGTTCTTGATCACTCACAGCTCAGTTTGAGGGGGGCTAGAAAAGTGTAAATATCATAACCTACAAATCAAAAAATTATTATTTTTTGAATTTTACATATAATTTAATGTACACCTAATTGATAGGATCCCGGAGATGCCTATATAAATAACCGCAATCACACGGTGTCTAACTAGTAGACAGAGGAAAGTACGGGTCGTTCCCACGAGGAGCGGTGGAAATATCGATAATCAGTATCTCTAATGAATTAATCAGAAAGAATATTTTTGGGATTTTGGGATTGAATTTGAAACAATAAAAATGAATAAAAAGAATTAACAAAATGCAATGAGAGAGTGTCGGTAACCAGGGTTCTATGGTATCCACCACTATTTCTATTCAATTACTGAAATGAAACATAATTCATGAATATTTAATTATCGTTCGTTCTATCGACATCACCTATTATATGTATTAGTGTCACTAATATCACTGGGACGCCCTAAGCATGGCACATCAAAAGACTAAACCCAAGCATGCACCATCAAATTGCATTAGCGAGAAAGTTATACGAAACTAAATACAGGTTCACAAATAATATACAGCTATTCTAAGCATACCCCATCAAAGGATTTAACCCAAGCATGAAATATCAAACAATGAGACAAATATATTTGTGACCCTAACAATTATGCACAGAGGTTATAAGAAACCGGTGAAGCAACAACTCGTTTTGCAATCAATCAATAAACAATTATTCAAGAGTTAATCTAATCAAATCATAATAGACTTAAAACCATATGTATTCAAATCTAAAGTGGTCTAATGCTCTAAGTGATTTCAAAATAAAACCCTAGCTATAAAGTTTAGCAACTCATAAATATGGATTTCTCAAAACCCACAAAAACAATTACAAGAAAAATAGAGAAAAGAGTAAACCTTTGTCACCGAATCGTTGCTTTTCCCTTTGATCTCTTGTTCTTCCGCTCTTGCCTTCACGGCTGTTCCCACTGCTGCTCGGCGGCCTCCCAAAACTAGAAAAAATGAAAACCCTATTCTGTGTTCGGCTATCTAGCCGCCGCCCCCCTTTCTCTGTTCGTTTCTCCTTTTTATATTTTGTTGCGTAGAGAAAGAAATACGGCCTAGAAAACTCTAAGGCCCAGTCCAACCCGGCTAATACCAGCACTAATCCATCGCTGCACGTACTGCTTCCATTAGTTCTTCCCCGTACGTCTCAAATTCCTCTTCCTTTGGTTGCAACATCACTCAACTTCAGACCCATACGAACCTCCTTTTGTTCTCAGACCTTCTACTTCTCAAACACTTTTCGTTTATAGCCATGCAATGGCAGCAACACTAATAACACCACCTCCATTTCGATTCTCGGCAAAACCAATTCAATCACCACCAGCGAATCAGCACATTCCTCTAACAATATCAACAGCTCATACAAACGTACGCCTAAGAGTCTTATTTCTCTTTAAGTTCAGTCACCACCACCGACTGTCTTCATGGCTTGAAAGAGTTGTTAAACTGCTGATAGCAACTCAAAACTTCACAAAGTTGTAGGCCTGTACTGTTCGAGACCTTACCCATTTGGCTGAATCATCCATGCATGCCCTTTGAAGTCACCATCACTAACCGATATCATCTCAGGCCGAAACCCACAACACCACTTCGTCTCTTCTCTCTATACCGGCACACCCAGCTCCCATTGTAAACTAGACAAAAGTCACCATTTCTATTGCAGCACAGTCTGCATTAACAACCCTTGTATCAATCTCTTTCTACTTCTTGTGTTCACGGTACCACACCACCATCTCATCTTCTGCAAGTAGGAAGCAACAAATCCACCAACAAATACAGCCAATACCCATCGGAGACTAGAGAAAAATCACCACTTCCATTGCAGTAATCACCATCTTCTGTTGGTCTTGGCAACAGCTCCAGTTTCTGTCTCAACCGAGCATCACCTCCTTCACAACTTCAAACAACGTCAAGGTCCCAAGCAACACTACCAACTGCAACAGCTCAATCACCACTTCACAAATCAACTGACTTGCTAGGTCTCAGCAGCCAACATATTCTCCATTCCCTTCCTTTATTCTGTCCACCACTGCACCAGCTTCCTTCGACATTGTTGTTGCAGTTCGTATCCAACCACAGCTTTTCACCGGCCATAGCTCCCTATCTTCTTTGCATCTCGTCCATAAAACCACTTTCAGTTTGAGCCAATGAATAAAACTCTCCATGCAACCATCGACGTTGCTGTTTTTTCGTCTTGACCCTGCATATAACCATTCGGCTGCCTGCACTTGAACACAATAGCACAATTCGAGTATTGACTCAATGCAGTATAAATCTGGCACAGAACCATCAAAGATTCTAGGTTATTTGTTTACTGTCTCACAATTGTGTAGACGTATAATTTCTCATTCAATATTTATATATACAGGTTACAAAGCAACAAATCAGTAGGAATAGAGCGAGTTTACAGGGCAGTTTACAACAAGATTAGACGAAGTTACAGCAATAGACTAGGACTCTATGACCAAGTATAAACGTATATGTAGCAACAGATCCTGACTTAGCTTTATTGTTTTTCTGACTTGGCCGTATTTCTGGTGGCGTGTGCTCGTGCCGCACACTCCAAGTGTGTTAGCTATGTACGTCCAATACCCCCCTCAAGTTGGAGGCTGAGGACCATCAGTGCGAAGACCCAACTTGCTAGCAAGTCGGCGAAAGTGATTGACTCCCAACAGTTTTGTGAAAAGATCATCCAATTGGGATGCAGATTCCAGGCAAGTGGGCTTAATTAGACCAGAAATTAGTTTGTCACGGACGAAGTAACAATCTATTTCGATATGTTTAGTTCGTTCGTGAAAAACTGGATTCTCAGAAATATGAATAGCAGCTTGATTATCGCAATAAATTGGAATGGGCTTTGGAATAGTGATACGAAGATCACTGAAAAGATAATGCAACCATTGCAATTCAGAACTGACCCGTGCAAGAGCACGATATTCTGCTTCAGCAGAAGAAAGAGAAACTGTTGGTTGTTTCTTGGACTTCCAAGAAATGGGACTATCTCCCAGCATTGTAAAATAACCGGTAGTGGATCGATGAGTAGTAGGAAAACCTGCCCAATCAGAATATGTATATCCATAAAGTGATAAAGTTCTTGAGGCAGACAAGAAAATCCCATTACTAACGGTTCCTTTAAGGTAACGAACTATACGATGGGCAGCATCCAAGTGACTAGAGCATGGGTGCTGCATGAATTGACTTAAATAATTAACAGAATAAGTAATGTCAGGACGTGTCACCTGAAGATAAAGAAGACGGCCTATGAGACGGCGATAAATACTAGGATCCGGCAGAGGACTACCAGAAGAGGGAAGAAGTTTGAGATGTTGTTCCATCGGAGAAGGAGAAGGCTTAGCTCCTAAAAGACCAGAATCATTAAAAATGTCAAGAATATATTTGCGTTGACAAAGAAAAATACCTTTGGGAGAGCGAGATACCTCAATACCCAAAAAATATTGTAAGGGGACAAGATTCTTTAGAGAAAATTGGGATTCAAGAGTATGTTTTAGGTTCTGAATAGCAGAATCATTATTACCGGTGATTATAATATCATCAACATAAACTAAAACATAAATAGATATTGTGCCAGAATGAAAAGTAAAAAGATAATAGTCGGCACGAGATTGTGTAAAACCTGCATTTAGAAGAGCTGCAGAAAATTTGGCAAACCATTGGCGAGATGCTTGTTTAAGGCCATATAAAGACTTATTCAGTTTGTAAACGCTAGTTTCTCCCTTCTTTTGAAATCCAGGAGGAATCTTCATGTAAATATCTTCTAGAAGATCACCCTGTAAAAAAGCATTGTTAACATCAAGTTGATGAAGAGTCTAACTATAAATATCCGCAATAGATAAAAGAACACGAACCGTGACCAATTTGGCCACTGGAGCAAAAGTGTCATGAAAATCAATGCCTTCTTGTTGCGTATAACCCTTAGAAACAAGGCGCGCCTTACGACGTTCAATCGTACCATCTGATCGATATTTGGTTTTAAAAACCCATTTGCATCCAATGGCAGTTTTGCCAGGTGGAAGATCAGTAATAGTAAAAGTATCATTGTTTTCTAGAGCCGTATGTTCTTTGAAAATGGCATCACGCCAATCCAGAATTTTAATGGCTTATGAAAGGTTGCGTGGTTCATCATTAGTTAAGACTGAGGAAATGAATGCACGATGCTGTGGAGTGAATTGAGAGAGTGAAATATAGTTGGTAAGAGGATAAGGAGTAGTCGTCTTACACTGTTTGACAGAACATATATAATCCTTCAAATGGGAAGGCCGGTGATGTTCACGTGTCGAGCGACGCAAAACAATATCAGGCACAACAACAGTGGAAGAAGAAGTGGTTTCTGAAACGTCCGTAGTATCTACAGTTGGCAGAGAACCTGAAGTTGCTGGAGAATCCATATTAGTGGAAGAATCACCAGTAGGAAACATTGGTGAATGCTGTGTAGACTTAGTAGGAGTTTGACAAGATTTCTCCATATGAGGAGCAGAAGTAGAATGGGATGATTGGAATTCTATACTACTAGGTGAATCGTCATAGTAGAAATCATCTGTAACAGCAAGTTTAAAAAAATCATTATTAGGAACCTGTGCATCTTTAAAGGGGAAGATATGTTCATGGAAAACCACGTCACGAGAGACAAAAGTAGAGTTTGTAGAAATATCTAGTACAATATAACCTTTATGATTATATGGGTAACCAAGAAACACTCCCGGCGTAGCGCGGGGATCAAACTTATTTGTTATCTTAGTATTACGAGCATAACATAAACAACCGAAAATACGAAGGTGACGATAGTTTTGTTTCGTACCTAGCAAGACTTCATGAGGAGAACGTTTAGAAAGCACTGGAGTTGGCATTTTATTGATGAGATAGGTTGCTGTTAAAATACATTCACCCCAGTATGTGATGGGAAAATTGTCCTGAAAACGAAGATCCCTAGCAACAGTGAGCAGGTGACGATGTTTCCTTTCAACCACCCCATTTTGTTGTGGAGTATAAACGCAACTGCGCTGATGATGAATGCTATTTTCATGAATCCATGCCTGAAATTCACGTGATAAAAATTCAGTGCCATTGTCTGATTGAAGGCGCTGTAAAATGGGTAAAACAGGTAAAGAAGTACCTGTAGAAATAGTGTGAAGTTGCGTAGAATATTGAGTTGCAACATGTTGAACAAAAAACTTGAGAAATTTGCAAGTTTCACTCTTGGTATGCATAAGATACACCCAAGTACATCTGGAAAAGTCATCTACAATGGTGAGAAAATATTTTGCACCAGTCAATGAGGGAATAGAGAATGGTCCCCATATGTCACAGTGAATAAGTTCAAAACAACAACGAGAAGAAATATGATTTTTATTAAAAGATAGACGAGTTTTCTTCGCCAATGGGCATACATCACAGAAATTAGAAAAACTGGACTGAATGTAGTCGTACGAATTACATAAAAAATGAAAGCGATCTAATCTAGGGTGTCCAAGTCGACAATGCCAAATGTCGACGGACGTCTTATTATTAAAAAGAACTTTAGATGATTCCGATTGAGATGTAGAGGCCCGTAGCTGATATAGACCGTTGGTGAGTTTACCCCGACCAATCACTTTGGTCGTGAGAAGGTCCTGAAAAGTGAAAGAATCATGTGTAAGAACAACAACACAATTCATAGAGCGCGTTAACTGGCTCACAGATAGGAGATTAAATTTAAAATTTGGAATGTGATGAACATTAGTTAATTTCATAGTTGGTGAGAAAACAACTTCACCAATATGCTTAACAGTAGAGAGAGTACCATCAGGGAGTTGCATTTGAATCAAGGATGTAACAGGAGAATATGAAGTAAAATAAGATAATGAATTACAAACGTGGTGAGTAGCACCACTATCAACAAACCAAGGTTCAATAAAACAAGTGGTAAATAACTTACCGGTGAAGTTCACCCGTGGTTCTATAGTAGTATCCTCATATGGAGGACTTATCAAAGACAACAGATGAGAATATTGTTCAGCAGAAAGCGTTGGAAATACTGGTGGATGGACAGACTGTGAATCAGAAGGAGCAGCAGTAGTATTTGCAGTGACAGACTGTGATGCAGATGATGGAAACCCATGAAGGCGATAGCAACGGTCTCGAACATGTCCATGGAGATTACAGTAATCGCAGTGGGGTCTCTGCCATTTGTTCTGGCTGGTAGAACGATTAGCTAAAGAATAAGCAGTGAATCGGTTTGTGTTAAGCGCCGCCGAGTCGATGGTAGGAGTTGGGGTTGCAGTAATATGATGTTGTTCTTCCTCCTGCTGCACCATGTTAAATATGCGAAGAGCAGAGGAAAAGGGTCCATCATTAGGATCTGACTTCGGAGATTAGAGAAGCGGTCATGTAATCCCTGGAGAAATTCTATTGCCCTTTCTCATTCAAATATCTCAAGAAGAGATTTGCCCGCACCACATATGCAAACTTCGGTAGCATCCACAAGCGAATCATATTGATCCCACAAAGTCTTAATCTTTGTGTAATACAGAGAGATAGACATTGATTCCTGTCTAATAGCATCTATGGTAGACTTAAGACAAAAAATAATGGGTGCATTAGAGGTACAAAACCTGACTTGGAGATCTTTCCAAATGGCATGAGAAGATGGAGCATAAATACAACTATCCCTAATGTCAGGTTGACAAGAATTCAACAACCAGCTTCCAACGAGATCGTCACACCTTTTCCAACACTGATATTGCAATGCATCCTTTGGAGGAGTCAAAGAGCCATCAACGAAACCGAGCTTTCCTTTAGCATTCAGGGCTTTGGTTATTCCCCTAACCCATGAACCATAATTATCTCCCTGCAAAATAGGAGATGAGAGAACATTTGCAGGATTGTCACTTGGATGGATGACGTAGGGGTCTAGGGTTCTTATGTTTCCTGAAGAGTTGGCTTAAGTTTCATTGTTTGAATGGGTTTCCGGGTGTGAATGAGTTTTCGGGTGTGAATGAGTTTCCGGGTGTGAATGAGTTGGAGATGAAGGAGGTGATTGATCTGGAGTATCCACCATTATGAGAGAAATCAGGGTTTGATTAGTGAGCGGAAGAGATAAAGAATAGGTCTTAGGATGGATCAAGATGATACCATCAAAGATTCTAGGTTATTTGTTTACTGTCACACAATTGTGTAGATGTATAATTTCTCATCCAATATTTATACAGGTTACAAAGCAACAAATCAGTAAGAATAGAGCGAGTTTATAGGGCAGTTTACAACAAGATTAGAAGAAGTTACAGCAATAGACTAGGACTCTATGACCAAGTATAAACGTATATGTAGCAACAGATCCTGACTTAGCTTTATTGTTGTTCTGACTTGGCCGTATTTCTGGTGCCGTGTGCTTGTGCCGCACACTCCAAGTGTGTTATCTATGTACGTCCAATAAACCAAGAGCTCATGATTCAAACCAGTCACCACCAGCTTCCAATTCAGACCAGATCAACATACGATTCCCACCTACCTCATCACACGACGACAGCTAGCACTTCCTTATAGAAAAGTTTATCTCCACTGACTGCAATAACTACCGATTCCATCCAAAGCTTTCTGACTTCCAGTGCCGAGAATCACCAGCACTCCTTGTCTTCTCTCAGCTACCAGTAGATTGATCTTCATCTCTTCATTCATTCTGTCGAGAGTATCACAAACGGACTCGATATCTTTGGAACTGTCCTCCACGGCTCAACTTCGACAACTCCGATGCAGCAAGCCAGGCCATCATCACCACTTGTATATTCCAGTCCGGCTAAATATCTTCGCACTATCGACTTAAACCCAGCACACAGCGAACAATCATGTATCACAGCCAACTCTCTCGTCTTCTCTCCCAGTTCTCTGGTCGTGGATAAAGTAAGGTGGTGTGCAACATGATTTATTAACTTGACAGCCCACTGAATCATTTGGGCCTTTGAGCAGTGTATTAATGCTTTTGCCGCAAACATCATTCGATCTCTTATTTAAGCCGGTTATTCTCCGATGACGAAATTTGCTTCTATTTTCTACAAATGACTCAAAATAATGTTATTAGCCAAGCTATCGAGTCCTAACGAAAATAAACATGGGTATAAAATGTAGCACAAACGTGCTTATCACTAATATTCCATACTGATAAAAAATTAAGTAATTAATAGGCATTCTAGATGCATCTAAAATAAATTACCTACTGAACCATGTTGAAGATGAAAATGACATACTTTCTATTTACTTTTTTTCTTTACTTTACTTTGTTTTTCTTCTTTTAATACGAATTATTGTTGTTTAATTTACCCTTAATAATTATTAACTAAAACCGAAAGACTTATAAAATAACTTATTATTACTAGATAAAGCAAAATAAGGATAAAAAAAATTGGTCAATTGAGTTGCATATGTTATAGATTGTTGTTTACTTTACCCTTAATAATTCTTAAATAAAACCGAAAGACTTATAAAATAACTTATTATTACTAGATAAAACAAAATAATGATAAAAAAAACTGGTAAATTGAGTTGCATATGTTATATGTTCTTGTAATTTACGAACTCAAACTAAAATGTTAATGAAACAACTAATCAGAGATTCGAAGTATTAATCGGAGATTAATAATTAAAAATTAAGCATCGAATAAGAAAAAAGAGAGGGGGAATTCTTCTGAGATTGATCGAGATGGAGGGAAGAAAATTCTTAATTTAATTAGGGCTCGGTGATCCAAAAAATGAATTAAAACCCTAACTTTCTGACACGACCTCGATGAGATCCTAACAACAGACAGAAAACCCATCCTTGACCTATAAATAGATTGGACTATTATGCCAATCCTTCAGTGAATTATTTTAGGAAATCTATTAGGAAACCTAGTTTCCCTTCTATTGTAAAAGATTCTAGGCGTCGGATTATTACGTCAACTAACATTATTATAGTGCCGGCCGCCTTATCCAGTTTTTTTTACAGCATCCCAACTATGCTTAGTAGTGGGGGTTTCAATTATTTTGGCTTCCACTTCCAAAAATATCTTTCATTAATGATAAATAAAATTATAAACCCGAAACTATTTTTTAATTTACTGAATTTCATTAAAACTCCATCATTTCGAGACGAATATTAAATTACAAATATATTAAATATTTCGATATTTAAGACCGGATTTGTTCCTAAAGCCTCATTCCCACAGCTGCTAGTTCCAACTAAGAGGGAGTCCACTTTAATGATATATTGGAGGTTTTTAAGCAGATAACTATCAACCTTCCACTATTAGATGCAATTAAGAAGATTCCCGCGTATGTCAAGTTTCTTAAGGATATGTGCACGCGAAAGTGAAAGCTTAGTGTCCATAAGAAAGCCTTCCTAGCTAGTCATGTGAGTTCTATTATTTTAGCATCGGACACATAAGATCCTTCTACCCTATGGACATTTCCTCTATTTAGAAGAATTGTTTTATGGGGTTCCTTACTATTTTCCCATTGTTGGGTCTTATCGGAGATTTCATTCAAAAATGTCATCACCTCATCAACTATTTTATTCTCAAACCTACATGTGCATAAAGACTCAACCATGGTTGTTGTCGAATAATCTAAACCCTCGTAGAGGATCTGAACTAGCATAACCTTTTCTAAACCATGGTGAGGACATTGAGATATTAAGTCATTGAACCTTTCCAAATACCTATATAAATATTCTCCCTCTTGTTGAGAAAAAGTACAGATTTTTTTCCTAATAGATGATGTTTTATGCCTATGGAAAAACTTCTATAAAAAGGCAGTTGTAAGTTGGTCATAGATTTCAATTGACTCTTAGGGAAAATGGGAATAACCTAAGTTTCAAAGCATCATTATCTAGGTTTTTAATTTTCAGAGTACTACAAACTTCCTCGAATTCCCTAATATGAAAATGTGGGTTTTCACTTTCTTTCCCTAAAAATATTGGGAGCATCTGTAGGGTCCCAGGTTTCAGTTCATAATTTGCCTCTGTTTCAGCTAACTTGATACATGACGGACGAGAGGTCCTAGTTGGGTTTAACAAAGCTTTCAAAGTTGTCATTTCTGGAACTACCAAAGGACTAGGAGTACTTTCTTCACTAATTGTCAAGTTTTCAAAGCTAAAATTTCCAAAGACAGGGCTCTCAAAAGAAGAGTCTTCGAGCTCCCCATATTCACAACACGAACTACTAGGTTTTTCACTAATCAAATGACCTAGAGTGTTTCTTTTCCAAGCCCGTTCTCTAATGACCTCGGGTATACACTAGAAAAAAACAAAAAGAAAAAAAATCCTAACAGGAAGGGAGGTTCTATGCAAACACAAATAAGGCTGACTCCACCACAACAAACCTACTGATTTCTAACAAAAAAAAAGAATGATGGCTCCACTTAGATTGTTTCTACACCAGCTTCTATTCTTTCGAAAAGGAATTCGTTACAATCTGAGCAAAATTCTCTGGAATCAATCCGAGTTAAAGTAAGTTAAATAGAGACGAGGGAAGTTGCGTGGAGCTTTGATACCCAAGGCCTCACCGACATTACAGCGCATTCAACTTACAGAAACCATCATGAATTTCAAAGTATGCTCAAAAGAGTAACCAATATTTTTGAACGAATTTCCTATTAAGCTCGTTACCCTATCGGTCTCGTTCTATTCCAAATTTTAAGGCTTAGGTTCGCGTTAAGTATTGTTTTCCTAAGGCGGGCAAGAAGATAATAGTAATGAAATCCGAACCCTTATCTTGTATGTCCAATCCTTTCCCTTTACTAGGAAATTAAAGCAACCGTTTTCAATTCCTCATCATATATGCAAATGAAGGAATATAATAACTCGCTGACAGGGGATTCGTGAGTGTTTCGACAAACTTACCTCTCATACCAGACTGGTGATGAACCGTTATAGTTGACTCGGGCCACGACTCATATGTCATGTACGAACCCGAGGCGATATCGTAATCGCCGTCCTTCTCTGCAAATAGTTTATATTTAATTTTACCCCTCCTTAGGGTTTAAAAATAAAAGAATAATGTCCCAAAGTTTAAAGTACAAAGTCCAAAAATAAAGTGAAAAATAAAAATAAAATTACAAGAATATAAGATATCCTAATACAATTTAAAAAAATAAAAATAAAATAAACTCTCTTTTTTTTTCGCTCTTTTCGCTTTGTCTTTGACTCCAAATCTTTAAGTATTCACCAAAAGCTTTGGCAAATTTTTCTTTTGCTCCAAATTCCAAAATATGTAATGTAAAGACAAAAAACCAAAAACGTAAAGTAGAACAAATAAAATAAAAACAAAAACCTAAAAAAAATAAATCTAAAAACTCTAGCCTAAAGACAAGTCTGCGTCGGTGGCTCCAAAAATTGATGTAATATCAAAGTTTTTGTAGTAAATAAGTTCGTTGAGACTTGTGAAAGCAATAGATTTTAATTAGACTTAATAAAACTTCAAAATAAAGAAAACTTAATTCAAGATTGATTTCAAAATATTAAAAATAACCAAGATACTGATTCCACTATTACACATGAATGAATGATGGTAAATAATCCAAAACTCTAATTATTTTTTAAGTCCCTTATTTTCTTAATTCACAAATAATCAGACAAATTCTCAAATATTAATTGTATTATCTCTAAGCATAGATTATCAATTGACTTAACAAAGTACAACCTATCAAATTGAATCACAACTAATTAATAAAATTATGCAAATAATTTAGAACTCTGCAAAAGCAGTGATTGAGTGAATTATAAATTATAAATTAGAGAAAATAAAATAATTACCAATTATTCATGCGTAAATATCTTCCTCATTTCCTTCGTTGTGGGAGATTTAGCTCATCATCATGTTGGAAACACGCTCAAAAGTTGATTTCATTGCTCAAAGTGTTTACAAATGATAAAATATGAGAAACTGGTTCGGGTGTTTGCAACGCTTATAATTGTTGCAAAACACTTTTACAGAAAACGATAAATGGTTACTGTCACTGTAGCATATACGACTGCCGAGCCTTTGTCGTTTTCATTGTAACAAATATGGCTGTGCTTGTGCGTCTTATGTTCTTCGTATTCTTGGTGCAGCAGCAGAATAAAATAATTCTGTAACTTGATTTTCTCGCTCAATTGATGCTCCGCACATCTCCAAAACTCTATGTAAACCTTCCTAACATAACCAACACCCTTTATAAAGCGAATAGGAGCAAGAAATCTCGCCGTAAAGTCTCCAATCTTCTCATTACTCGGGAATAATATCTTTTCATATTTACGGGATTATTTCCTTCTTTATCTCTTTCTTGCGTTGCATGTAGGCTAACACACTCCAAACATACCACAACACGGACTAGAAACGTCGTAGACTGACTAATATTCACTGCAACCACACGAAATCCCGTGTATTTCTCCTCCCCCAACCATGTTGCTCAGGTTTTCTTCATTATGACGATTCAACCACTTCTAATCGAAACCATTGATCACACAATCCTTGTTTAGCTTTATCAAATCCAGCCCCTTTAGTCTTCTCAAAACCGGTCCAAAATGCCAACCCTAATTTTAGCCACTAAAGAACTCTGTTTCCCGCCAAATCCAGGTTCAAACGAAGGAGATGACGTCCCCCTAAAAGAGATGGGGGTGAGAATAGTAGATGCCTGGAGGGTGTCTATGGGTGCCCTTATCCAAAATGAGGGTTCCTTTAGTACTTTTCTCCGTGGGTCCAAATAACACTTTTTGAGCAACTTTTTCCACACAAGTGTATTTCTCCAAAAACACCTACACAAACATAAAAACACCATAATAAGTACAAAATCAAGAACTAACAATAGAGACACTGAGGACAATTCAGACACCAAAATGTGTCTAACATTGAGCATCTTTGGTTCTTCCTGTGAGCAGATTTGTTGCTGAGGCCGTTGAGGAGTGCTTTTCTATAATTATCATTTGGCGGAGACATCTGTGCTTGGATTAGCGGAGGTACTTACTTCTGGTGCTGAGACGGATTTGGGTACTGAGGAGGCTCCGTCCTGTACTTCCTTGTTGCTTGCCTTGCGTCTCTTTTTTGCGTGTTGTTGAGCCGCAGTTCTCTCTTCATTGAGTCTGATTTCTGTTAGGTTGCATAGCCTTGCGTCTTGCTGGTCACCTTTGATTTCCATTTCACCCATATGTGTAGGAAAGCGTAAGTATTTGTGATATGTCAAAGTTTTTCCTCGCAATCTATGAACCATAGCCTGCCCATGATGACATTGTAGGGCGAAGGTGCCTCTATCACACAGAAACGTGTGTTGGTAAATAAGGGTCTTGCATGTACCTACAATAAAATTTCTCCTTTTGGTCTAGAGACTGCTCCATTAAAGCCATATATTGTGCAAGTGGAAGAATCCATCTGCTCTGCTGTCAAACCCATGCATAGGTAGGGTTCGTAAAATAGCGCATTTAACGAACTGCGCGCCCCCATCCACGAGGACCTTCGTAAAATTCCATCCATGTATTGGAATAGTGATGACCAGTGGATCGTTGTGCATTTCAACCTCCTGTTTGACGTCCCTTGTTGAGAATGTTAATGGCGTGGCCATCCATTCCTCCAAAGTGCTAGTAGGTAGTCCACTTAGCTTGAACACTTCATGGGATTCAATCTTCTTTCTGTTTCAAGCTAACTCGAGCATATCTTCGAGCATTTCTTCTTGACTTCCGCTGGAGAAGGTAATCATGTTGATGTATTTGCCGTCCTAAGGTAGTTCCACCATTTTCTTTGGGGTCTCCTCGGTCTCCGCTGGCTGTAGCTGTACGTACTCCATGAACTTGCCTTCGTCGATGAATCTTTGGATCACACTTCGCAAGTGGTAAAAAGTATTCGTGGTATGTCCGTAATATTGGTGGTACGCATAGTATTCCTTAGCCTCCTTCGTTTCATCTGGCTACTTTCCCCTGGTATTAGGGTAAGGAAAGCCTTGTTTTGCTCCTTCCTTGCTTAGGATGTGAGAGAAAGTTGTATTTAGCTTCGTGTAGATTTTATTAACAAATTATTCTCTTCCTTTTCCTCTTTTTCCATCTCCGTATTTGGATCGTTTGTCTCGATAGTTAGTTCTGCCCCAGCTTCATTTTGTCGCTTAGGTATCTCCAGAATTGGTTCTTAAGAGTTGGTTCATTGCGGAGCTGTTGTTATCCTTGCTTGTTCCCTGGGGTTATCCTTATGAATCTCCTCAAGTCGGATGTAACGGTCTTGGACGACCCTGAGCTCTTCCTCGGAATCGAGAGCTCTGTTGTGGAGTTACACGAAGATAGCTGAGGTTCCATCAAGTCCGTACTTATAGAAGTTAATGTTAATTTCTGGATTGACTTTCCTAATTGCTTGGCATGTTTTTTGCCACCTGTCTGTGTACTGCATCAGTGTTTCCCGGGGTCCGACAGATAAAGAAAATAGCATATCTAACCCTGCCTTTGTTGATTTGTTGTAAATGTATATCTCCAAAAACACCGTAGATAATTGCTCGAAGGAGTCAATTGAATTTTCTGGTAAATTTCCATACCAGGATAACGCTGATCCCGTTAATCTAGACGGAAATTACCTACAAAGTACTACCTCATCTATGTTCCAATGCGCAAGGACACGAGTGTAATACCGTAGGTGGGCTGCGGGATCTGAGGTACCATTGTATGCTTGGAATGTAGGTACCGGGAATTTCGGAGGGATGGGTTCCTCTAAAATGTGAAAAGATAGTGGGGACATTGTTTCCTCTTGTAACGCTTGCGCCTGCGTGGCCATTTTGAGGCCTCGTATCTCCTCCCTCTGCATTTTCTCCATTTGCTCCATAACCATGTTCGCATTGTGAGCATCTTTGGAAAGTGCCTTGTCGTAGTAGGATTGAGAAGGTTTGTATGTTGAGTCCACTTCGTCCGGATCTTGGTGTGCTTTTCCGGCTCCCTTAGGTTGATTCATCTTTGGTGGGTTGAGATCCAACCTTCGTTTTCCTGAGATAGCTCCATTATCATGCCTCTTTTGTGGAGGGCGAGCTTGGGAACCTTCTATCTGTGTGTCCATCATACCTTTGAGGTTTTGGTTCTATTGAGCCATCTCCTGCAATGCATCTTCGTTTTCCTTGTTTCGTAGTATCAAAGATTTTACTTGTACCGCCATTTGGTCTTCGTTGTGGGCTCCACCTCCTTGAGGAGTGCTGTCAGCTGGATCTTCAGAGTTTTCCACCCTTTCATCTACAATTGGTGCATCTGGATCTATCTGAATTAGTGTTAGGTTTCCCAACCCTCATCCCATATGAGCTAAGGTTCTGGGTAACCCTGCGTCGGCCGCAGGTGGCTTTGTAGTGGTACGATGCTCTAGTAACGGCATGTTGTAGATTGGTTGAGCTCCCAATGTTTGCCCCATACCCTCAGCAGGAATATGTATTTTGGTAGCAAATGTTCTTCTTGATATCTCATTTTTTCTGGCCTTTGCTTCATTTCTTTGATTTGCTTGATACGGATTTTGGGATCTTCCTCTTGTGTGTGCTGGTTGTGTGCTTTTTGGTACATCATTTGGTTTCTGCATACCTTCGGCTTTTGATATCATGCGGTCACGGAAAATAAAAAAAATCTGCTACTTGTGTACCTTCGTCAAAAGTAGGAGTCAATGCTCTGACATAGAAGACGGCTAAGCATCTTTTCAGAAAAAAAGACTGAACTAATGTCTTTGATAGACAGGTATTAAATGCATATGAAACCCTTGGAGAAAACAACCTTAAAACGTTGAAAACCAAAAAAGGGTGCCAGATCTCACCAAAAAACGAGGTTATTAAATGCTTTAGGAGATATTTTTTCCTTAAAATCTCCTTGGGATTCCTCTGTCAGTCAAAGGTTCTCAAATCTTGAATAAGCTTTGTTAAAAAATGTTGTTTTAGTATAAAACAAAGATTTTGGCGTATTGTGGGTATGCTTTTGTGAAAAACTTTGTATAGATCTGTGACAAGGTATGTTTTTAGAGGCTATAAACTCCAAAACATACACAAATAACGAATGAACAAATCACTAGAGAGCGAGACTCCTCGTTTTGGAACCCAGATCCCTTCGTTTCCGAAGATGTATAATTTAAAAGTAAAAATGTGTCTAAACTCACGGTCGTGAGAAAAACTCGGTGGGCACCAAACTGTGACTACTCGTTTTCCCGTAGTCTACGTGATGTATACAGTTCAGATGATCATATGCTAAGTAGTGTCGATGCCTCTGTTAAACTGACAATACTAAGTAATGAAAGATATATAAGATCACGATAATTACGATGAACACAAATATAATGTAAAATCTTTTAAGTTATCATGAGACACAAGAGATTACGTGGTTCGACATTTTTCTACGTCCACGCTGTAATGAGTGATTGTTTTGTATTGAGTTGTAGAAGTTACAAAAGATCTTAAATGCTTCCCAAAGTAATAGAGAGAACTCAAGTTGAAGTAAGAGGTATAAGCTTAATTAAGACTAGATCTTCTTCTTCTAGGTACTGAATGTCTTTTGTTTGTTGGTAAGGCTTGGTATTTATATCCCCTTCTATTCCTGGTATATCTTTGCTGCCTCGGGGTCCATCGTATGCTGATATACCTTTCGTACCTATGGTACCTTCATTCACCGCATACCTTTTCCAGTAGTATTCTGCCATCTCAGCTGACCCAAGTTCCTTCGGGAACTTCCAAACTTTAGCATAGGTTGTACCTTAGTTCACCGCCAGCTTTCGCCAATCGGGTTCTTCCTTGCTTCCTCTCTCCACGTTCCTTGATTCATGCATGTAGATAAGAGATTTATTCATTTAATGCTGATTAGATGCGTTATCTACCTCATTTCCCTCGCCAGATGCCTCTTTATAGACTAGGCTTTTACTCTTCTTATCTCCACCGTAGTGGTCTCCTTTCTTGGGGCGAGATAAAGTAGATCTGCGGAGATATCCTTTGATGCTTATGTTTTTTTGTCCAGCGAAGGTTACACAGTTGGATTTGTATACGAACACTAAGATCGTAACACGTGCTCCAAAGAATATTGGTATTCACAACTCAAGTGCTAGCATTACCTGACTTCTCAAAGCCCTTTGAATTAGAAACAGATGCTTCTGATGTGGGAGTGAGGGCATTTCTCATGCAAAGCAAGCAACCAATATCTTATTTCATTAAAAGTATGGGTATCATATTCTTAGCTTACTCAACCTATGAAAAAGAGTTTCTAGCTATAGTATTGGTATTTACTAAATGGAGATATTATATGTTAGGAAATAAATTCACAATATATACAGATCATCAAAGCATTAAGTTCTTCATGGAGCAAAGATTACATTCCATACTTCAGCAGAAATGGTTGTCCCAATTACTTGGTTATGAGTATGAACTAGTGTACAAGAAGGGAGCAGAGAATAGAGTAGCAGATGCCTTGTCTAGAGTTCATGTCCAATCTAATTCAACCTGCCATGCTATCTCTGAAGTTCAACCAACATGGTTAACTGAGGTAATTTCTAGTTATGAAGAAGATGATCATGCTAAGGTTATTATACAAAAGTTTCTTATTTCTACAGACAGTGTACTTCAAGGATTAATCAAATTTAAGGGAAGGACTTATGTGGGTTCTTCTGGTGAGTTAAGAAAGCAAATTATGACTGATGTGCATTCATCATCCATTGGATGTCATTCTGGTACTCAAGCAAGTTATCAAAGAGATAAATCTTTCTTTTACTGGGGAAATATGAAGAAGGATATCTTTCAGTTTGTGGAAGAATATGATAATTATCAACAACATAAGGGTTTTAATACACTACCAGGTGGATTATTATAACCATTGCCAATTCCAAGTCAAGCATGGAAACAAGTCAGTATGGATTTCATTTCTGGATTGCCTAAGTCTGAAGGAAGAGAAGTTATCATGGTTATAGTTGACAGATTTACAAAATACTGTCATTTTATTGTTATAAATATGATCCACCCTTATACAGCTCAATGTATTTTTAAGATGTTCCTTGATCACATTTATAAGCTTCATGGTCTTCCTCAAACTATTGTATTTCATAGAGATAATGTGTTCTTAAGCAGTTTTTGGTAGGAGTTATTTAATAAGATGGGTACTTCACTTCATCTTAGCACAGCATATCATCCTCAAACAGATGGACGGACTGAGAGAGTTAATGCTTGCTTGGATTCTTATTTGAGATGCATGACCAGTTATAGGCCAACTAAATGGGTCAGTTGGTTGTCTTTGGCAGGGTGGTGGTTTAACTCCACTTATCACACTAGCTTGCATTTAACCCCATTTCAAGCCCTTTATGGTTACTCACCACCACAATATGGGTTGATTTCTTATCCTCCTGCTATTAATGCTAAAGTGGATGATTACTTAAAACAAAGACAATCTATGAATATTCTTCTCAAGTCCACATTGGAGGAAGCACATCACAGAATGAAACAACAAGCTGATAAGAAGATAACAGAGAGACAGTTTCAAGTAGGAGATTGGGTGTATCTTAGGCTCTAACCCTACAAACAATCTTCAGTTCAGTTAAAGAGGAACCTTAAGCTGGCTGCAAATTTTTTTTGGACCATATCATATCATAGCCAAGATTGGAGAAGTAGCTTACAAACTCCAACTACCAGCATCTTCTAGAATTCACCTTGTCTTTCATGTATCTCATCTCAAGCTCAAGGTATGACAAAATGTTATACCTCAAACTATTTTGCCAACTTTGGATGGTGAAGGATGCATGAAGATTTATCCACTGCATATACTGAGTTCCAGGCTAATGAAAAAGAACAAACAAACAGTAGCTCAGGTGCTGGTTCATTGGTCTCACTCCACTGTTACGGATGCTACTTGGGAGGATACAGCTGTTATGAAGCAGAACTTCCCTAAGATGATCGTTGAGGCCAAGGATCTTTTGGAGCAGTAGGAAGTTGTCACGAACCTTATCTTATCTTGTCTTGAACATTAGATTATGTCTAAGTGGTAGCCATTATCATTAGTTATCTTCCTTCAGCCACATTCACATGCATGACATGAATGTATTTGGCTAGCTTATATTGTCCATTCTTGTGGTTGTAAAGGCTAGTGAATTATTGTGTAATAAAACTCTTTCTCCTCCACTCATTCTTCTTTTCTCTGAGACTCTAATCTTCATCTTGTTCCTTTGACCTGTACTCTCTGTTTCTTCTTCTCTTCTTGCTAAACCTCTCTTCATTCTGGTTATTACTCTTATTTATTTCATATTGAAGAGAACTTACCCTGACTAGCTTGAACATTTGTAGTGAGTTCACTACACTTTTGCATTGGGTAAAACTATTCCTGAAAAGATCATTGTGATAAAAATTCTCAGATTGTTGCCATCTAATATGACTCTAAGAAACATGCCATTGAAGAAGCAAACGATCTTTCTACACTCTCCAGAAATACTCTTGTTAGAAAGTTAAAGATCTTTGATAATGAACACGCATCTAGAAAAAAATGTGATTTCTCTTAAAGCTACAAACAATTCTGAATCCTCTAAGGATAAATCTGGTTCACCAGATACTAAGGATGTTACTCCACGACAATTTAGAAAACTCTTAAGAAACAGGAAAAAGATTTTTTCTAAAGGTGAAACATCTCCTAATGATGATGTACAATGCTATAGTTGTCTTAGTTTAGGGCACCTTTCTTCAGTATGTCCTAGATGGAGCCGTAGACAATCGGTATATGCAGTAGATTTACCTACTCTTGATGATGGACCTGAATATTACAATCCCCAAGAGTACACATGCGAGGTTGCATTAGCTTATGGAAAAATTCTTTCGGATACTGATTATGATTCTGACGAAAAAGTATTCCATGTAGATCTAGTTGCTAAAAATCTTCTTAAGGAATGTCATAAGAAACTCTCGGAAGATGAAAGCACCATTTTCAGTGAGAAAGTTAAATATTAAAGACTTGGTAGTCGAAATAAAGACTTGCAAGACCAACTTGATTCTAGTGGTGCAAGAAATCATCTCAACGAAATACGAAAGCTTAAAGAAAAAATTTCCGAAGGTCGTGATCGGGAAATTATTCTTCAAGCAAAGCTAGATAACTTGGAAAACATTGAGATAAACTTGTTATTTGATTCATAGCGAGAAGATCTCAAAGTTCAATGTGAATCATCCAAGAATTATCTAGTTATTACGCTTGAAAAGGTCAAAAGTTTGGAAGAAGAAAACTCGAACTTAAAAGAGAGTTTGTCTAGAAATAGAAACTCAGATAAATTAACCTCGATATCGGGAGCACGTGATAAGAACGTAAGTGCTACATTTTATACCCATATTTATATTAGTTAGGACTCGATATTCTGGATAATAATAATATTTTATTGCTTTTGTAGAAAGTATGAATAAATCCGATCAACCGAAGGAAAAATGGCTAAATTTAAGAATAAATGACATTTGTGATAAAAATCAACCAATATCGACTATCGTTACTGGAGGCATGGAAAGGTGGTTATGGGAAACATTTTTTATCTGTTGACATACTTACGAACAGAAGATGGTGGCTTGGGAGAAGTAAACATGAAATTATTTGAGTTAAAAGACCAAGTGAACTTAATGGTTAGAGGGCTTAATTATGCATGAGACAGTGGAGGCCCACTACCAATCCGGTGGGAGTGGATCATTGCTAGCTTTGAGTGGAACGTCGATAGCTTATGACAAGCAAGTTTTTTGTGTTGACCATTTATCAAAGGTTAATTTTTTATTACTCCACTGACTATCAAGCTTGATGTTTGTAGTTGCAGGATTTCCCACAACACACCCCTTGTAATATCTTGATAATAATCTCTTGATCTAAACTAATTTGATATTAAAAGTATGATTAAAATTCTAAAAATTGTAGATAGACACACGGATTTTTACATGGTTCGATCAATTTGATCTACATCCATGATTCTTCACTATAATTGTTAAAGTTTACATTTGATTTACATTGATAATCTCCACTAATGGAGTTCTAAATCTAGTTTTAGGAAAGAAGATGATAAATAAAAATACATTTTCTCTCTCTAAAAATCTCTCTGCAAAATATTTCTCTCTCCTAAAATTGTCTCTCTCCTCAAGACTCTCCCAACTCTAAAAAATACATCATCCTTTCCTGAATCTATTGAATCTCTATTTATAGGAAATTACATAATGGGTGAAAACTAAGCTGTCCTCTAATTTTAGATATCTCTCGCGATATTATCGCAGTAGGTATATTATTCCTTCTCGCAATCATCGTAACCATCGCCAGTCAATCATGTTCTTTTTGCGTTTCTTCAATCGTCAACTATTATGTCATTATTTTGTGACACTCGCAAAGTGTTTCTATAGAACTCGCTGTGACGCTCGCAGAAATGTTGTTAATCTCGTCAGAATATTGCTGTGGCGATGTTCTGGCCCTACATCTTGCCTCTTTTTTCTTGAATATTGCTTGAAAAGTAATCTTTAAGAAAAAATCTGTTGTTGTAGTAGTCTTTGATTTTTGTTGATGATGGAACGAGCGAAAGAATACTAGACTTGAAGAGTACGTACTTGCCTCTATTCTTTTGTGAAGTTCCATATCTTTGCTAAGTAAATAAAAAGTATCAACTCTGCGAAGTATGAAGTATCCTTGAAGAAATATAAGAAGTACTCAATACTCGAAATATAAAGAAGTATCCGTCCTTTAATGAAAATCATAAGCATTGCCTATGTTCACGCGAAATTATTACTTCATTTTTGGTGAAAATCCTTGTCCATTTTGGAAATGATTCTTGCCGAGAAGATAAAGAACATAAAATGTTTTCTTGGTAATCCATAGTTGCCTCTGTTCATTATCTATGAAAGAAGAATCCCTGAGAAAATGTTAAATGAATGAATTGCCTCTGCCTCTTTCAATAAAATAATCATATTCTGCAAAATAATTAAATTTTCTGCGAAATTCTGGAATAATCTGCAAAATGCTGAATGAGTTTGCAAGTTTTTCAATGTTTCTGCGAGTCTCTGAAATAGTGACGTGAATAGTGTTGCGATGAATAGTGCCGCGATGAATAATGCTGTGAGCTGATGAATAGTTCTGCGAGATTGTAGATAATCTTCTTGAGAGACTCTGAATAATACTTATGAGAAATTCTGAATAGTATTTCTGAGAAATTCTAAATAGTACTTGCTATCTCTCTAGCGATGAACAAATCTTTTCTGCATTCTTAAAAGAAAATAGTTTGAAATTATTCTATTGGTCTTATTTTGCCTTCCTAATTAAAGGTCTTATTTTTCCAATTTTTCTTTTTGCGACAAAATCGCAGGACGTCTTTTCATTTGTATGTATTGACCCATTGATCTTTCCTTATCTTTATTCTTTGATTGTATTGCGACAATATGACAAGTCTAAGTTCCCTTGCGAGGACAAAGCCTCATGACATTGCCATCGTGCGATGAAATCGCAGGACGTCTTTACACTTTCATGTAAAAATCCATTGATCTCATCTTAAATTTTTCTCTTATGGCTTGTTGCCTCTGTATAATTTTCGCCACGCGACAATATGACAGGCCTAAATGCTCTTGCAAGCATAAAGCCCCATGACATTGCCGTCTTAAGACACTTATCATCTCCCTAAAGGAGGGTGCCTCCCCTATCTTCCCCCTGGTTTCCCCTTCAAGGAGGGCACATCGGCCATACAAAACTAGATCCCCCCATCCGGATTTACCAAAAACCAGTTTTTTTCGCAGCCTCTTGTCCTTTATGCCTATATGGCTTATAGTTACAAGACTGCACCCTAAGTGGGGTTTTCTTCAGGCCAAGTGCATCATAGCCAAGACTTACCAAGAATGTCAAGGGAGTTTTGTACGCTCCGGGCAGCCTTGGCTCAACCGTGTACCTCGGCGCCTTGGTCATACTCTGCACTTCTTGGAAGAGATTCTCGGTCGTCCAACCAGGGTATAACCTTATATAGTTGGAAATCCAAGATCTCTCTCCCGGATGGGTTTTCTTTAACCCCAACATCTGCATGACTCAGGTTCCAGTAGCGGTATAACCTTATCCCTGAATCATGTAAAGGGATACCCCCCTTATAACGTGCTTGTAGGTCTTACATTTGCCTCTTGCGAAATTGTATTCGCGAACTAGGGTGCACGCCATAAAGGTTTGTCCCATTCATTAAATTTCTACGAAATTTTATTCGCCTTTCTTGCGATGATGCTCGCGTTTCTTCATTCTTTCATTTCTGTCAATTTCTTCTTTCATTTCTCATAATCATATTTGAAGTAAATATTCTTTAAAATATTTTGGAATCTTAGAAATATTCTTTGAAATCTTGCGATTGTATCGCGTTGTTAAATCAAAAAAAAAATTCTGTAAAAGAAATATTCTAGAGAAATCTGTGAAATCTTGCGATTGTATTGCTCTTTGTAAATCTTAAATTTAGAAATTTTAGAAATTTTTGCGATAATTTCGTTTTCTGTAATCTTGGAAATCTTTGAAAATTTTGGAGATCTGTATATTTTTTGCGATGATTTCATTTTTTGTAATCTTTTGAAATTTTCGAAATCTTGCGTCAATCAAATCAGAAATCTTTGAAATATTTTCAAATCTTAGAAATTTTAGAAATGTTGCGATTATATCGCCTTTGGCAAATTGAATCAAAAGTTTTTGAAATTTTTTGAAATATTATAAACTTAAAAATGTTCTTTGAAATCTTGAGATTGTATCGCTTTTAGTAAATTAAATTAAAAAATTTCATTTTCTGTAAGTAAAATATTCCAAAAAGTGGTACTTAGCTTTTTCTGTGGTTGCCGTCTATCGCGAAGTATTTGATTTGCTTGCGAGATGAGAATGAATTAGAAATGAACTCTTGATGTCTCTCGCACCATACCAATTGTTCTAACTTTCTCTTTCGCGAAGTAATTAAAGGCCAATTATGTGAACTGCTATTTTGTTGGTTGTGTTGCTAGCAGCTTCTTTGTTGATGCAATTCTTAGGAAAATATTTGCGAAGAAAATACTTGTGCTGAAAATGTTTGTGAAAGAAACATTTGCGAAGAGAAATATTCCACCTTTTGCTGGCCCATTTGAGATTAAACTTTGCTATAAACTTCGTGAATCATGTGCACTTCTCATTTCATTAATTGGTTTTGTCCTTTATAACTTCTTTGCATGTTAATTTCTCTTTCTCTGCACATTTTTTTTTTAGTGAGATAAGCTTCGCAGACAAAATAATATGGTTAGCTGCGAGGTTCTCTTGCTCTGGTAACGTGTCTTGTTCCATGTAATATCTTCATTGTACTATCTCTCTTTGCTTCGCTGGTTTTGATGAAGAAGTTTCGTTATTCTCTGAGATTGGCATCATAGTCTTGTTTACTGACAAAAGAGTTAACTTTTTCCTCTTTCTGCTAATGTTGTTACTCTTGTAACAATGTGGGATTACTCTTTACGTAACATGTACTCCTGCGAATTTCAGTTAGCGATTAGTAGTATTTTAATGAAACTAAATATTACACAATAATAATTTGTAACAATATTCTTTTAATCTATTAAAGTAAAGAGTTTTCCCTTTTGGTTGTGGTATTTTCTTCATTTTACTTTTCAAGTAATGCTCATGCTTGTGACTAGGATGTCAACTATCTAAGGTTGTTGACGAGGTGAACTAGGCTCTCGTTCTCTTCCTATTTCTCCGAAGTATAATGCTATACGTAGTATCTAATTGAGCTACTCTACTCGCTGGTATCATACACGTAGTATCTAATATAGCTTTCAAGAACTTTGGAGGTAATCATCGCTGTCTCTTATGTTTTATCCCATTTAATCTTTCCTTCTTTAAAATCAACTTCTTTGCTCTCTCCTTTGCCCTTCGCTATTACTGCGAAACAAAATTCTACCTCTCGCAGAATTTTTGGAATAAATCCTTTCCAAGTTTAAACTTTCTCGATTTTACTCCAATAGATTTATAAAATATTTGGTCCTGGCTTTCATTCTCCGCATTGCCTTAATTATTATGTAACCATTTCTTTACTTCGCTGATGTTGATTAACATTGGTTCCTTCTCACTGAAATGATTTTTTCCTTTGCCTGTAGAATTCCTTCGTTGAAATGTTGATTAACAGTTGACGATGGCATCGCTGCTCCTTTACTTTCTAACTCATCGTTGTCTTAACTCATCGCTGCTCCTTTACTTTGTTGTTTGGATAACTAATTAACTCACAAGTTTCTCTTTACTTTGCGTGATTGTAGCTGCCGTTGTTAAGTCCAATATCTGTGGCTTTATTTGGTCGCTTCCACTTGTTTCTTCTCTCCATAGTCCGCTGGCGTTTATGTAGGATTATTTCTTTAGATGCCAGCGTCACCTTTTGGTTGCGATGCTAATCATTATTTCCTAAGTAATGAGTTTGTACTATTTTCTTTCTTTTGAGATGTGAATATTCCTTGGTTCATGTGGTGTGGATTCCTTCTGTCATACATTTACTTCCTTTTAGCCTACATCTTCGCAAGAGATCTTTGTGTTCTCGCCAGATTTGCTACTTGTCCAACTAAAGTTCCATTGATTATTGTCTTCACGTGATTGTAATTATTTTGTGTTGGAATTCCTTTACCATCCCATTCTTTATACTGCGAGCTTGTGGTGCTTCCTGCATCTTTGCCTAAGCTAACGATAACATCTATTTCTATCATTTGGTTGTATTACCACTTTTTGGCTTTGTATTCCTATTCTTACTGCTAGCGTCTATTTCTGGTCATGTTGTTATTTCCATTCCTTATTCTTTTTCTCTTTGCCGCAAGCTTCAAATTTGGTGTTTTCTTGTACTTCCATTTTATTTCCTCACAGATAAATCCACATCTGAAACAAAAATGAGAACAACTATATTGATTTTGTCTCCTTATCAAATCAGTGAAGTTAATACGAAAAAAAACAATATACTATTATTCCATTACATATCATACAAATTAAGTTGTTGTGAACTAAACGATTATCTTAAATTAAGTCTGTTCAAACCGAGAAATTGATTTAGTTAATATATAAGATTTTTTTTGTAAAAGCCTTTTTTTTTTTTGAAATTTTGAGAATAAAATTAAAGAAATATAAAGATTAAGCCGAATAAAATTAAAAGGATAGAGAATCGTCAGGATGGATAAATCGTTGATGAAGATCTTCTCTGCTGCTGCCTAAGCCGAATAAAATTAAATCTCTGATTTTGTGAGCTCCTGATGTTAGTTGTCGTTCTCTCATTGGAATCTCTGTTTTCACCCTTGTAGATTATAGATCTATTTGAATTCATCATCAACCGTAACTAATTTCTTTGAATCTTCTTAGAATCAACTAGTAGCGGGTAGTGTTTCTAGCGCCAAAATGTAGTTGAAGGATTTCCCACAACACACCCCTTGTAATATCTTGATAATAATCTCTTGATCTAAACTAATTTGATATTAAAAGTATGATTAAAATTCTAAAAATTGTAGATAGACACACGGATTTTTACATGGTTCGATCAATTTGATCTACATCCATGATTCTTCACTATGATTGTTAAAGTTTACATTTGATTTACATTGATAATCTCCACTAATGGAGTTCTAAATCTAGTTTTAGGGAAGAAGATGATAAAGAAAAATACATTTTCTCTCTCTAAAAATCTCTCTGCAAAATACTTCTCTCTCCTAAAATTGTCTCTCTCCTCAAGACTCTCCCAACTCTAAAAAATACATCATCCTTTCCTGAATCTATTGAATCTCAATTTATAGGAAATTACATAATGGGTGACAACTAAGCTGTCCACTAATTTCAGATATCTCTCGCGATATTATCGCAGTAGCTATATTATTCCTTCTCGCAAGCATCGTAACCATCGCCAGTCAATCATGTTTTTTTTGCGTTTCTTCAATCGTCAACTATTATGTCATTATTTTGTGACACTCGCAAAGTGTTGCTATAGAACTCGTTGTGACGCTCGCATAAATGTTCTTAATCTCGTCAGAATATTGTTGTGGCGATATTCTGGTCCTACAATGTTGCTAATTTGTTACTAATTTCTTGGGTGACACTCATTGCGGTAATACTTGTCCCTACCACCGAGATTTCCTTCATGTTTTCATTTATTTGGATGACGACATAGTTCAAGAGAATATATTGGCAAATCAAATTAAGGGAGAAGATTCTGAAGATGTTCTTGATATGGAAAGTACTAAAAGGCTAGAGTTCACATTTTATTGAGGCCGGCTGGAGGATTGAGTTGGGTTTTGGAGGTGACACAAAGCCGTGAAGGTGAAGAGCACAACAACGAGATAGGGAGAAGGGGTTGAAAGGGTTGCGTGACAAAATTTTATTGGGTTTAATCTTTTCTCTCTTGATTATTATTTTTGATGGGTTTTGAGAAACCCATAGCTATGTTCTAATTTCTTTGTAACTAGGGTTTGATAGTTGAAACCATTTTTGAGAATTAGACCACTTTGATTTGGAACACATATGGTTTTGAGGTTATTTTGATTTGAATAAATTAATTCCATGATTTTATATATTGATTTAATGATGAATTTAGTTGTTGCTTCACAGGTTTTGAACGATACAGTAACTTTTGAGCTTAATCAATAGGATCGAAAATATATTTGTCTACTTATTTGATATTTCATGCTTGGGTTAAATCCTTTGATGCGATATGCTTAGAATAACCAGGTATTATTTGAGAACCTAAAATTTAGTTTCGTAATATTTTCTCGCTAACGCAATTCGATGATGCATTCTTTGGTTTGGTCTTTTGATGTGCCATGCTTAGGGCGTCCCAGTGATATTTGCGACTCTAATGCATATAATAGGTGATGTCAATAGAACGGACAATAAATATTTCATGGATTATGTTTCATTTCAATAATTGATTAGAAATAGTGGTGGATACTATGAACCCTGGTTACCAGCTCTCTCATTGCGAGTTCATTTTATTAGTTTAATCTTATTATTTCATTCTCATTATAAGAATTCAAAAACATTATTGTTTGTTACTCTTATTAGAGATATTGATTACAGTATTTCCACCGCTCCTCGTGGGAATGACCCATACTTGCCTATGTCTACTAGTTAGACACCGTGCGATTGCGGTTATTATATATAGGCAATCCCGAAAGCCTATCAATTTTTGGCGCCGTTTTTGGGGAGCGGCTGTGGAATATTGTAATTGGTATTTTTGATTTTGTATATAAAGATTTTTTTTTTTTTTTTGGTTTTTTTTGTACATAGTTATTATTATATTATTTTTTGTACATAGCTTATTTTTGCTTTTGCTTTTAGATTTATATTTTCTTTTAGATTTTTTTACATAGCTTATTTGATTTTTCTCAGGTACTTTAGTCTGAAGAGCGACGATTGGAATCAACAACTGGCCTAAAGTAAGTACTTGATATTCTCACAAAGCTGTTGAAAGGTGAGTTATTGAGAAAATTTTACTTTGTATAATGGTTTCTAGTTAGTTGATTTCTTTTATAGCTTTTTGGAATCTTACCAAAAGAGCTGAGACAAAGGAGTCATTTCATATTTCACCTGAGGAGTATGCATATGCACCTTCTCATTATCAAGAACTTGACGAGTGTGTAAATAATGATTGGAATTATTCTCATAGGTATGATCATTCCGGAACTTATGAAGGTTATGATCATTGCCAACCTTACCCTGATTATGAGCCACAATATGTTAATTCCAATTATTATTCACACATTTTTCCATCACAGTATGACAGAGATAATCAATCTTACTGTGATCCTTTTACATCACAACTATCTTTGTTAGAACGCCTCAATATTTACATTGCTGAACATACCAAAGCTAATGAGTTATTTTTTTCCGAGCTTAGTAAAAGCCATGCTTATATTGCTGAACTTGCTGAACAAACTGATTTATCGATTGCTCAACTAACACAGTCGGTATAATATTGTGGTCTTACAGAGGAGACATGTTCTAATTTTTCTAATACTATTGATATTTATGATGAAATCGCTTTAACTAATGAATCAATGCGTATGGATAATGATGATGAACTTGATAGTTGTGAACATAGGAATAGAGACATTGTCATACCAAGTGAAGGTGGTGTATTTAGTCCAACTCCTTATCGTGTTAATTATCACTCTCCTATCCAAAAGGATGATTTTAGGATTGAGGACACTATTATTTTAGACGGTGTGACATATCAGTGCTATAACAATGATGCTTATGAAGAATGTGTTAATTCCAAAGAGACTGTAGTTAAGTCTAACGACTTAGAGACATTACACTCTATCTATAAGGTTTCTTTTAATCATCTTTATTGTGATATTCCTATTGATTCCCAGGTTGATGATGATTTAGTACAGGTTCACAAACCCAATGGAGAAGTTAATATATCTAGAATTGTTAGCATAACTTTTCAGAAGATTCCTAATTTTGGATTAGAACTGCGTGCTTCTCCAGTATTACTAGATTATTTTGCATCTCGTGATTTCTCTTTGCATGTGCATGACTCCCAGATCGTTTCAGTTCTTAGCTCTAGTGAACCCTTTAACTCGATTATTTTTGATCAAAATGATACATCCTTTGCAGAAACCAGGTTTGGGGGTATCTCTTTCCTTTTGATAATCTCTATATCTTTATGTTTCTTCAGCGAGGATTTGAGGTTGTCATTGGTTGTATATATTGTGATATGGGTTGATTCCCAAATTTTTAGGTTGTTGATATATGGAGAATCCTTTATGTATATTCCAGTAGGTAATTCTATTTTCTTGTTTTATTTTTATTGGTTTATCTGTGCATATTATGAATTTCCCATATTAATTTTACATTGGATGACGAGGACAATGTAATGTTTAAGTGTGGGGGAGTGGCACTATCGTTAGTAATTTTGATTAAAAAAATAAAATAAAAATAAAATACTATGACCAGCTGTGTAGCGGGTCTAAAAAAAATAAAAAATAAAACATTATGACCAGCTGTGTAGCGGGTCTACAATTATTTATTTTTTAATGATTGTTAGGGTTATGACAAGCTGTGTAGCGGGTATTTTATTTTTTCTTGCATGTTATGACCAGCTATGTAGCGGGTTTAAAAAAATTTATATGAACAGATGTATAGCGGGTCTCTCTCTCTCTCTTATTTTATGACCAGCTGTGTAGCGGGTCAATTGTTTTGATCGAGGACTAGAAAAATATAAGTGTGGGGGTGTCTGATAAGCACGTAAGTGCTATATTTTATACCCATATTTATATTAGTTAGGACTCGATATTCTGGTTAATAATAATATTTTATTGTTGTAGATGGGGGAAAACGATTTGCTGGTTTTTACGGAATTGAAGAGTCGACCATGTGGAGACTCCTTGAACCGAGTGAAATGTTGAACCTCACGCAGATGCGCTGCAACAAGGGAGTGCTTTTAGTTCGAGAGATCAATCTGTAAGACCCCGGCCTAAACCATGAACAATGGTCGTTCCAGAGTCAATTCGGTCACAAGAGATGATGGGTTGATCTGTAGGAGGGAAGATGAGAAATGTGTGAGATCAATGGTGATCTGAGATTGTAGGTGTGTTGTGATTTCAGCGTGAAAATGCTCTGAATGATTGAATTTTTCCTGATTGAGAGAGATTTATGTGAGTTCGTGTAGACGAAAGATTGTTTGTATGAACTATGATGAGAAATCGCTCGTTTAGGCGAATGTTGCTTGAATGTTCGAATTGTTCGAATCTTGTTCAATGTTGTTGTTTCAATCAGGATTCAGAGACATTTTATAATGCCGTAGTTGAAAACACCATGATCCCATAAAGTGTGACAGTTTCTAGGACCAATTACTCATCGTGCGGAGACTTGGTTAATTTTTCACCCACTACTTTGCTGATTCTTCCAATTGATTGCACGACTTCCTCACATTCCCATCGTGGGTGAACACACGTGCCGTAAACCGCCAGACCAAAACCCTAGTTAATATCCCCCCATTGTGAGACGATTGAAATCTCGTGATTGTGGAATCAGTTGCTGACTTTGTGGGACGATGAGTCCATGTAGTGCTGAGTAGAACACGTTTTATCAAATGTTCTGAAACTCATGAATCAAATGCATGTCTGCTGAGACGAGGTACCATTATAACCTAAAATGAGCAAACTGTGTTGCTAAATTGCTGAATATTGATAGTTGAACCAATATTCTTTGATCTGAGCAAATATTGCTAACTTGAGTGAATATTGCCGGTTCGAGCAAATATTCCCAGTTTGAGAAAATATTGCTCGTTTGATGAATTTATTGGTAGCAGGACCGAATAAAATAATAATTTAATTTACTTACTGCTGAGTCGAGCAGAATAAGTAAGAATGTTGATCATGGAATCAACATAAAATTATTAGAGTGTTTGAATCTGCTCAGAATCATGTTTCTGTAGAGCTCTGGATTCAAAACCCTAATTTTACCGAGATGATGATTTATTGCAATTCAACATGGGACCGGATACATGGGATGACGGGTTCACCATGCATCTCTCAGATGCTCGAATGAGCAAAAATACCAAAGTCTCTTGAGGACGGTGACATAATGATTAAATGCTGGTTTAATCATTTACCGAAATAATGCTCGTGTGAGCGACAAATAATAAAACCTGATATCATGAAAACATGAAGGGACGACCCAAGAGGTCATGAGACTGGCTCTTGGTGCGTGTGGGACCAGTGGATGGTCGTTTGAGAAAACTTCCAATAGTTTGGAAAGAGTTTGAACCTAATATGAGCAGTTGAGAAAATTAGGTTAAAATCAGTAAAACATGCGGGATCAGCTGTTTGCAAGCCTCAGGGTCACCCTTGATCGGTCAAGGGGATGTGCCCGTGTCGCCAAAACGTCCGTGTTTCAGTCCTGAGAATTTTGATATTTTCTGGTGCACGTTTGAGCAACATTTGAAGAAAATATGCAAAATTCATGGTTTTGCTGAAACTGGGAAAAATACATGAGATGAGGGAAAATAAATAAAACAAGGAATTACAAGGTGGGGAAACGGCCACGGCTTGGGCATGGTCGGCCAGTTGACACGCGGTCCCACATGCTCTTCCCAGTTTTATGTGATTTTATGTATTTTTCTATGATTTAAGGGAAATTCCATAAAACTAGAGAGTTTGGTGAAATTAGGGAATTATCATAAGATGAGAGACATAAATAAATATAAAATAGGGAATGGGAGTGTGGGACCGGCAATGGCCACGGCATGGCCGGCCGGCCAATGGGCGCGGGTCCCAAGCTACTCACTCTTCCTAATTTTACCAAATTTTGATAATTTTAGATAATTTTCATAAAATCAAGGAGATTTGTTGAAAACCAAGGAGTTTTGTTGAAATCATGGAGTTTTCATGAAATCATGAAACAAAATACCAAATAATAATAAAACAATGGACACGTGAGACCGGCTAGGTTGAAACACTAATTAGCGCCCATTAGTAGAATCGATGTATAATTCTCATACGGACTCGGATTTTGATGGTCCGCCCATCCATTTTGTACGAAAAAGAATTTTCTATCTCCCAACGCGAGAATATTTAAGTCTTAAGCTCGCTCGGGAGGTGAAAACATCCCGAGAGTAAAATTCATGAAGAATTCAAGGGGTTGGTCCCATGGTATTTTTCTAATTTTATCATGTTTGATAAAATCATGTGATAAAAATACATGAAATTAGGTAATTTAAGAGAAAATACATGAAATCAAGGAATTTTCATAATTTAAAAAAATAATAAAATAATGGGGACATGAGGTGTGGGATCGGCCACGACCAGGGTATGACCCGCCGGCCGGCGGTCCCATGTCACCTTTCCCTAATTTTATTTTTTTCATAAAACCATGTGGTTTAGATAAAAATACATGAAATTAGGCAATTTTCATGATTTTAGAGAAAATTCATAAGAAATCAAGGAATTTTCATAATTTGAGAGAAATAATAAAATAATGGGGACATGAGGTGTGGGACCGGCCACGGCCAGGGCATGACCGGCCGGCCGGCGGTCCCATGTCACATTTCCCTAATTTTATTATTTTTTGATAAAACCATGTGGTTTAGATAAAAATACATGAAATTAGGTAATTTTCATGATTTTAGAAAAAATTCATAAGAAATCAAGGAATTTTCATAATTTGAGAGAAATAATAAATAATGGGGACATGAGGTATGGGACCGGCCATGGCCAGGGCATGACCGGCCGGCTGTCCCATGTCACCTTTCCCTAATTTTATTATTTTTTGATAAAACCATGTGGTTTAGATAATTTCTTTGAAATAAAGAAAATTGTTCGAACCAGAGGATTTTCATAAGATCAGGAAAATAGCAAAAATATGATAAAAATATAAAATTGGGCATGGGACTGATCACGGCATGACTGGCCGGCTGGTGAACCCAGTCCCCTGACGCTTTTGCTAATATTTTATTATTATTATTTTCCTTCCTATTTTGCATAGGTTCCTCGTTCGTTCATGCTGGTCTGTGCATTATTTGCTAATTACACTTGCACCATTTTTTTTCAGCGCTTATTCGATACTCAGATGCCTGTTTCGTCGGATATTTATCACAAACTCGTGGCATTCTGCTGGGAAGAACCACGAGTTGAAGTGACGAAATATAACGGAGAATCGTAGAATATTGCTGGATATTCAGACGATGGTTCGTAGAATATTGCTGGATATTCAGACGATAGTTCGTAGAATATTACTGGATATTCAGACGATCTCAGATAATTAATTGATGGCTCTATACTAGAAGGGCTTCCTGCCTAGGATCATTAATCATCTGAGGGTTTGAGAAATATGAACTTGCTGGAGTGTCATATTCCTTTTGCATAGTCGGGGAAAACCAATCGTATCCCAAAGACGTTGTCGCCCAATTTTTCGATTCTATACAATATGAGATGTACCGTGGTCTCAGCTGAGAGACTGCACATCTTCATCTTCTCTGAGAGACTTTCTCCATCAAAGGGTTATGAGATGTGTTGTGGTATCAGATGGGATACTGCACATCTACATCTTCTCTGAGAGACTTTCTCCATCAGAGGGTTATGAGATGTGCCGTGGTCTCAGCTGGGAGACTGCACATCTGCATCTTCTCTGAGAGACTTTCTCCATCAGAGGTGGCATGAGATTTCATGCATAGAGACATTAGTCTCGATACTCATCTGATTGCCGGATCCGGAGTAATTACTGAAATTTCTCAGTATTCATGAGATGTGTCGTGATCTCAGCTAGGAGACTACACATATTCACGTACTCTGAGAGACAACCTTCTCAGTCAGAGATTTGTGGCGTGAGCTTTCATGCTTTAATTGAGAGACATGAGCCTTAATATTCATCTGATTGCCGAATATGGAGTATAGTTTTACAACTCTACCCTTTGTCGAAAATACACCATCTACATTAAGTCCCCTGCTTAGTGAGGAACAGTCATGTTCCTCAGTCAGCATTGAATGGTGATTTTCCAGGTGTAAATAGAAATAAGTAATTGAACTTAGTTATAAGATGTGACGTTACCGGATTTTGACTGAATGAGAAAACCACGGTTTGAGCGAAACCCAATGGCCTAATAGGGTGTCACCCAGTGAACATAAATTCGTGTAGAACCGCTGATTTGATGGTGGAAACATGGTTGGTTTAGGATTTACGGGCCGGGACCAAAAAGGAATTCCTTAAGGAATTAGGTTTTGGAAATAAAATTAGGTATAAAAGGAATTAATCCTTTTTAAAAAAAAAAATTTATCCCACATGTCCGACCACCATCATCACCTCCTTCCTCACATCGTAGCAGCAGCAGAAATCAGGAGGATTTTCACCGGAGCACCACCAGCTGTCGACCGGAGATAGCATCGTCCGGCCAATTTCCGGCCGGCGCCGACCAAGGTGCATAAGTTTTTTTTTTTCTTCATAGTATCTGATTTCATGAGTTGCTCATCCTTTCATTATGTTGAAATCTTATACATGTGTGTATGTTAATGTGAGTTTTGTAGAAAAACCCTTATTTTATTAAACGTATGTTCGTTCAATCATTAGTTTTGAAACTAATAATAAATCCCTGATTTATGAGAGATTTTCTTTGAAAATAGACTTGTGTCCAGTGGTAAAATTTTGTTTATGAGCTTTCATGGGAAACACAACTTCATGTTAAGAGTTGTGAGCTTTCACAAAACCGAAGTAAACCTCGTTTTAGAAAATAATAGTCATATTAGGAAAAATAGATTTTCTTCATATACATAAACTTATGTCCAGTGATAAAACTTTATGTATGAGCTTTCATGAGAATTAGTATTTTATCACAAGGGGTGTCAGCCTTCACAAAACTAGCATAAACCTTCGTTTTTAAAAGAAAATGCAAATACGAAGGAAATAGATTTTTTATAAATATGTAGCCATGACATATTATGTGTATGTAACTTGTGTTCAATGATAAAACCTTATGTATGAGCTTTCATGAGAATTAATATTTTATCACAAGAAGTGTGAGCTTTCACAAAACTAGCATAAACTTTCGCTTTTAAAAGAAAATGCTAATACGAAGAATTTTTTTTTTTTTTTAAAAACATATATGAAACCGTGGCATATAATGTGGGATATGATGACATATGTTATTCGCATGGATTTGTTCTTATTAAATAAATTCTTGAAAATTTACGTGAATAAGTTGCATGAATTATTGATTTGCAAAATAAAGACGTGGGTTTTGAGCAACCTTCGAAACTAGACAATTTATTTATGATGAAAGAATGTCTTGTTGTAAACTTCAAAGTTCAATTGTGTGAATGTTAATATTATGAAAATTATGTCTATGATTTTATGAGAAAATCATTTTTTATGAACTAATGAAGTTTCGTCCGTTACCGCAGGTTTCAAGAAACGAACTTATTTCGTGATAACTCTCTTGGCACAATCACTACTGTTAGTGAAATTGAAAGAGGTGAGAGTTAAGAATTACCTTTTTTAGATGCTGGAATTCCCGTTTGCATGAATCCATCATCTCGCCAAATTTGCATTCAGACGACTGAAAATAATTATTGTTGTGGGTTTCACAGCTGATTTGCAAGGATGCCTGATTCCCCATCCCATGATGCTTCCAGAGATGAAGTGTGTGTATATGATGACATCTCCAGAGAAGAAACATGTATGGATGAGACTTCTATTGGTGAAGAAGAAGAAACACCTGGAGTCAAGAATGTTCCAAACATAGATGATGCATTCTTCGAGGTTCAGAAGACTGAAAATCGTCTCAAGTCCCCAGTGTATCGTCTTTTGATTAATCCCCGAACAGTAACCCAGAAGAAACTGGTGACTCCCCGAGATGCTATCCGGTTTTGTCTTGAACAAGGTCTCTTCCAAGCTTCAATGATCGAATTAAAGCTCTCTCGACGACCTTTAGAGAAGTTTTCTGGATGGTCAAGGCACATGCTGGGATTTCCTCGTGTTAGAGATATGTTGGATAGAGCACAAGTTACTAAGGCCATTCAGACAGCTGGAGACTTATATATCTTTCATGACACATGAGGTATTGTAGCTCTTCTTGCTCGCTGGTGCATCCCAACTCACACATTCATATGTAGTTGGGGAGAGTTTACCATCACCTTGGAGGATGTAGTTTCTTTATTGCATCTTCCAATTACATGTAACTTTTCTGAAGAACTTTGGACGGCAAAGGAGAAAGAAGTTTCCAAAACCTTAACAACTGAGATGGAGAGGATCAACAAGGTCTTTGGTAAAGGTGGTTATTCTCATTGGCTAACACACTGGTGGCCACGAGACATCCCTATTAATAAACCCGACAGTATGTTGTCCATTTACTCTTTCTTATGCTTATGGCTGTCCAGGGACGTGTTTGAAGATGCTGGGACCTTGTTGAAGCCTTTTGTAATCCATTTTTCTATTAAGATAGCTCAAGGTGAACAACTCCCGTTAGGTAGCTTATTCATGGGCTCTTTGTATTCTAACCTGGATTCTTTGGTTATAGACTCCAGCATTTCGAACGGCTTTATGAAGATTGAACGCTACGCCAGTACGATGTTTCTCCAAGTTCTGATGTGGGAACATTTCGAAAATTATGCTCCTATTCCCCGTAGTATCTTGCAAGGTCTAAACTCTGATGATGCTCGACATATTTTCTATGAGAAGGACAACACTAGGATCATGCGCTGGTATACAAAGCAAATTCAGTCGAAGACGCGCCTTATTGATGTGTTAGATAGCGAGTCTGAGTTCAATTTCCGTCCTTGGGTGGTGATTCCTCATTACATTTCTCAATTGACAATTTTTAATACTAGAGAAAGTAAGTATTTGAAATCCGGTGCTGATTTGAGCGATGGCGAAAGATCTTTCATGCTGAGTTGCACTCTCGGTCATCAATTATCAGCTACATATGGAGATTTTTCGGTGGAGGAGTATAACATTGATAGAACTGCTTGTCAGATGAGTATGGACCAATGTGTTCCAACTTTCCGGAGGATAAAACCATCGGTGGAACATCTTAAGACTTTTTTAGATCATACACATGCTGAAGGAAGCTCTAATTGGTTCCCTTGTGCTGATCGAACCACGTATGTGACTCCGGGTTACATAGAATTCTGGGACCAGATGCTTGAGCGTCTAAATAATTATGTTACGGCAGTCCAACCTTTAGTGAAAGAACCTCCTTCTTCTGAGATGAGTGCTTCTCGTCCAAGATTGAGAAGTATTTCTGGTGGTTAAAAAAGAAAGACATCTCCAGGAAATTTACCGGTATGTATTTTTTGCGTATTCTTCATATATATCTTGTATAATTACCTTTAATCATCACATCAATGTCTTCTTGCAGGATGGTCGTGATGTAAGATCCCGAATTGAGGTGAATTTCTCAGAAGCAGAGGCAATTGTTCATGGTGGAGAAGGTAGGAGCAAGAAATGCAAGTTGGTTCCAAACACCATAAAGTCCCCAGTTGCTTTTCTGGTAAGTTGTTGATACTTTTCCACTGTGACTTCTTCTACCCGCTTTACCAGGACCAACATTTGTCATTTGGTTGTATAAGTTTAATCCATCCGTTATTGATGGTCTTCATTTCGCCCATGGTCAAACAACCCAGGGACACAATACTGATGAGGAAGTTGATGTAAGTATCCTTCTTCAAATTAAACCACCATAATATGCCTCGGGATGATTTGATGGTGACCATTGTTGATGTATTCAGGAGGAATTTATCGTGGATGATGAGGATGTTGATGCACCGACCTCCTCATCGAGTGATAAGGATGTGTAAAGTTCCCGAAATTCCTAACCGAATAAAAATATGGAGAGTTCTCAAATTTACGAACCGAATGGAGATAACGGAGTTGTAAATGATGATTCCATCACTGCCAAGCCCCTAAGTGGTTTGGAGTCTCCCCTAGTAAGTATTTATCCTGTAGATTCTCCATAGAAGTATAAATTTTCTGATTTGTGCATGAATGAATGAAAACCCATGCGACCATGCACATAATTTCGGCGAAATACGTCGTCAGGAAATTTCAAGCTTCAGTTTTTAATAAAAATACCGTAAACCCTTCGTATGGAACCGGAATTTCAATGTCTGCATATGCATGTTCAAGCCGACGAAATTTCCAAGCTTTAGTGAAGAAGTTTTTTAACTTCTGAGCACGTTCAGGGCTTGAAATATGCGAAATAGTAAACTTCCAGGAGACTTTTAAAACTTTTATTGATTGCGCATTTCTTCATGTTTTGAACACATCGCCTTGCTTATTTATCCAATCATCATGAAATTTTGATATGTTGTATAAAAAGTCCATACGAAGAGAATGGTATATAACCAAACCCTTGATTCTTCACAAATTTCTCCCAGTTCATCACATTGTACAGGGCAGTGTAAAATCTTCTCAGGCGAGCTTGTTGTAAAGCGTGATTTTATGACTTTCATATCATTTTTCTGACATCTAGCATGTATAACGAAAGACTTTGATGACGTTGGACCATTTGTATGATGTAGTTCATGACTTTCTTTGGTTTCACACTTGGATGATCCTAATCTCATGTAATCTTCGTATTAGGTGCAAAATACCGAAGTTGAGAATGAAGGAACCCAAAACGGTGAAGTGAGCAACCCTAATGCTATTGATAAGAAAGCAACTATATCTTCTCTTCAAGGCCGTGAAAGTGTTGTTGATGCAGTCATGGAAACCCAGATTGTTGTCGCTTCAGTAATGGAAGAATCCAGGATACCAGCAAACACTAAAGAAACTGTTGCTTTGATTGTAGAGGCCTCTCTAGTAATTGAGAACCGTATAGTTGTACATGAGTATCCAAGTGCAAGAGTTGCCTTTGATCCTCCATTCAATGCCTCACTCCCGTATCATGAGTTAGTTGGTGGATTCGGCGTTCCCATAATTGTCGACAGGAATCCTGGGCATGCTTACGCTTTAACAATGTAGGTAAGTGTACTCTTGCGTGTTATAAGCGATATATGCACTAGAGCCAGAAATTCTGTAATACCATATGTACTCTTTGATTGGGAGTTCAACTTGGAGAATTCTGAAAGACTTGGTTTCAATGTGAAATGGCTTCATAAGAAAATGAATGCTATTAAGGATTCATGTGAAAAAAACATGCCCTTTCCCAATGATGATGTGATGGAGAAGGAAGACAAGATTGCCAGACTGACTGAACAGCTGAACAAGGAGAAGGCGGCTTTACAGGCTTTGAAGGATGCAGAGGCGCAAAAATCTTTCTTCGCTGATTTTTTTTGATTCATTCTCCATAATCTCTTGAAATTATGAATTTCTGAGAGATGTGAGTTTTATTTGGGTTTTGATATCATGGTTTTGAATTGGTATATGGTTAAGGATTTTCTTTTGGATTTGATAGAGATTTTATTTTAAGAAATATGGATTGAATTTTTTTATAAATTGTTGAATTCAAATACTGATTGCAAGTATTGCAAACATTTTGGAGGAATTGAAATACAATGAAAGAAATCCTAAAATGCCAAATCCATACGTCATGAATGCTTAGACGCCCAGTACCTCAAATGCCCAATAGTCTCAGATAACTTCCTTAAGCCAACTCTCGTGAATTATTGGTAAGGTTCGTCCATCCATGTTGATCAGTTTGTAGTATCCTCCAGCGATGGACTTAGCGATCATGAATGGTATTTAATAATTAGATCTCCTTTCAGAATGGAGATCCCGTTTAGTTGTTTTGAGAACCAAATCTCCCTCCTTGAATTTGTTCGGCTTTGCAGTTCGTGCCTTGAATATTTTGCGTTGATTCCATGGTTGTGGTACATATGGACATTCGTGAAAAGATGAGTATCCAGCATATTGTTTGTCATGCTTAGCCAAGTCTTCAGTAATAAACCTTTTGACGGAATGATCAGCATGGAGATGCCCTGAACCCAACCACTAGGTATAATATTTCCGAGGTGAAGTTATCCATTCATAACTCCTAATCATTGCTAAATTGTTCATGGGGAGGAGTCTCTGGATCAATGTAGCATATTTGAACATTGTTAATATTGGAGCGTGAGGAGGGATAAGACTTGCCTGAGATTGAAACCTTCTGACAAAGGTGTGTGGACTTTCTCTAGGTTTTTGCGTAAGTCCTACTAGAATTTTAATTTCCTCCAGACGCTCAAATGGTGGAGTATCTTCTGCTTCCTCTTATGACTCAGAGTCTTCATCGGTGGTGGATCGTGCTAAATGCATCAGAGTTATCCTTCCAGCATGGATTCAAGTCCTTCCAAGGATCATGTCATATCCAGGGTCTTCTTGGATTATGTAGAACTTGGTCTCAGTGCAGACCAGATTCTATGTAATTTTGAGAGTGATGAAGCCATATGCATCTCTGGAAATCCCTTCATGGTCTCTGATTGCTATGGGAGCATGAGTAGCTTCTTGTCGAGTAATGCCAGCAGCCCTGAGAGTTTTCAAATGGATGATGTTGACAGCATTACCAACATCAACAAATGCCCTTTTGAATTCATTTCCTTTAATGTGCACTGTGGTGAGAAGTCCCTACTCATACATTTCTTTGTCAGTGGCTGAAAGTTCGGAAGGTACATCTGGAATCAGCAGGCATTTCCCGGAAACTATGTGATTTAAAGCTGTAAACATGTCCATTCTTTGCGCTTTTGATAGATAGAGCAACTCGCAGACATGCTCCATCAATGACTGAACTGCTTCTTTGACCGATGCTTCAGAAATAGAGAATTTCCGGACAGGGAGGGGGTCTTTGTGCACCCCTTAGGATCCAAGATTAAGTTCTCATGACTCAACCTCCTTTCTGAATATGCGTTTCAAAACTTTTCAGCTACTTGTCGGATGATTTATGAATCGGTGGAAACGACAATAACGAGGATTTTCCATATCTTCCTCAGTTGGGTCTCTCCTAATGTACGGCAATTTGATGGCACCATCTTGGATCCAGGCATCTAGTAGCTCGAGCACTTCTCCAATGGGTAGAGGAAAGTCGGGTGCATCGTCGTCAGGAGCTTTTGTGCGTTGACCAGGAGTATGTGCCTGTGCCTATGATTTGTACTTCTTTTGTGTCTTCAGAGGAGCGGCATCATGCTTATCTGGGGATTCAGCATTGCGCTTGCTCCCTTCTGCAATAGCGTTTGTAGAGGGCTATAGGTTTTACTGTTTGTTGATCAGACATCTACTTCCTCGAGTGTCACGTGCTTCCTCAGTATTCATGGGTTTTGCTCTTTCCAATAGAGAAGGTGCAGTGGTTGCTGATCTCTTAGCCACTTCATGAAGTTCTGAGAAAGTCTGGAATCGAAGATTTTCCAGCAAGGCTCTGTATACCGGGAGCATGCCGTTGATGCACAGATCTACTAGCTGTTGTTCTGTGACATTAGGGTCATGACAATCCAGGGCTTGGACTCGGAATCTTTTCACATAGTCATTGGGATTTTCACTAACCCTCTAAGACATCCTTCTAAGGTCAGATAGAGTGACTTGTTCTGACACGAAGAAGTATTTCCTGTAGAAGGCGCTGATCATTTCTCCTCAGTTGTTGATAGTCCCTGGTGCAATGTTGTTATACCAGGTGTATGCTCTGCCTTTCAATGATTTTTAAAAATCTTTGATCCGAACAACATGGTTATGTTCATGTTCTCCCAAGGCTTCGAGGAAACGGGAAACATGTTCTCGGGCATTGCCAGTTTCATCATACAGAGTAAAAGTTGGAGAAATGTAACCTTTAGGAAGAGGGATCCTTTGTGTAACGACGGGATAAGGAGGTTGGTGACGATGGACGTGTGATGTGTTGACCTTTCCACGGTTCTCCATAAGACACTCCAGGTCTTCACGAGTGATGAATTTTGATGACTCCTTTGTTGATGAATCGCCTGCAGCTTTGCCGGCTTCGTCATCATCCACTGTATGAATTGGAATCACCTCAGGATCAGCGGTTTCCGAGGAATTTTCCTTTTCTTTTCCTTTTTATTGAGTCTTCTCTGACAGCTTGTCCGTGAGAGTCTTCAGATGGTCCAATAATTTCTGTTGTGCTGCAGCCATGTCCGTCTGATTCTTTGCAAGAGTCTCTTGTGTTTTGATGAGATCAGCCATGGTAGGTGGTGGATTTCCTCTGATTTATTCGGGATGTCGACCGAACAAAGGATGACCTTCCATGTTGGCGTGAGGAGGAGTGATGTCACCACCATCAGTGTTAGTGGACGGAACGGTTTTCGGGATGTCTTCATTGTTGCTAGTGCTAGCGATATTTACATTATGATTTGTAACCGATCCTGAAACAAGACCAACCATCTTGTGAAAATGAAAGATTGCAACTGAGAGATTAATCTCCCACTGTGGTCGCCAATCTGTAGATGGGGAAAAAATATTTGCTGGTTTTTACGGAATTGAAGAGTCGACCATGTGGATACTCCTTGAACCGTGCGAAATGTTGAACCTTACGCAGATGCACTGCAAGAAGGGAGTGTTTTTAGTTCGAGAGATCAATCTGTAAGACCCCGGCCTAAACCAAGAACAATGGCCGTTCAAGAGCCAATTCGGTCACAAGAGAGGATGGGTTGATCTATAGGAGGGAAGCTGAGAAATGTGTGAGATCAATGGTGATCTGAGATTGTAGGTGTTTTATGATTTCTGCGTGAAAATGCTCTAAATGATTGAATTTTTCCTGATTGAGAGAGATATCTGTGAGTTCGTGTAGACGAAAGATTGTCTGTATGAACTATGATGATAAATTGCTCGTTTAGGAGAATGTTGCTTGAATGTTCGAATTGTTCGAATCCTGTTCAATATTGTTGTTCCAATCAGGATTCAGAGACATTTTACAATGCCGGAGTTGAAAACACCATGATCCCATGAAGTGTTACAGTTGCTATAACCAATTACTCATCGTGCGGAGACTTGGTTAATTTTCCACCCACTACTTTGCTGATTCTTCCAACTGATTGCACGACTTGCTCACATTCTCATCGTGGGTGAACACACGTGCCCTAAACCGCCAGACCAAAACCCTAGTTAATAAAACCTGATATCATGAAAACGTGAATGGCCTACCCAAGAGGTCATGAGACTGGATCCTAGTGCGTGTGGAACCAGTGGATGGTCGTTTGAGAAAACTTACAATAGTTTGGAAAGAGTTTGAACCTAATATGAGCAGTTGAGCAAATTAGGTTAAAATCAGTAAAACATGCGGGATCAGATGTTTGCAAGCCTCGGGGTCACCCTTTATCGGTCAAGGGGATGTTCTCGTGTCGCCACAATGTCCGTGTTTCAGTCCTGAGAATTTTGATATTTTCTGGTGCACGTTTGAGCAACATTTGAAGAAAATATGCAAAATTCATGGTTTTGCTGAAACTGGGAAAAATACATGAGATGATGGAAAATAAATAAAACAAGGAATTACAAGGTGGGGAACCGGCCACGGATTGGGCATGGCCGGCTAGTTGACACGCGGTCCCACATGCTCTTCCCAGTTTTATGTGATTTTATGTATTTTTCTATGATTTAAGGGAAATTCCATAAAACTAGAGAGTTTGGTGAAATTAGGGAATTCTCATAAGATGAGAGACATAAATAAATATAAAATAGGGAATGGAAGTGTGGGACCGGCAATGGCCACGGCATGGCCGACCGGCCAATGGGCGCGGATCCCAAGCCACTCTTCCCAATTTTACCAATTTTTGATGATTTTAGATAATTTTCATAAAATCAAGGAGATTTGTTGAAAACCAAGGAGTTTTGTTGAAATCAGGGAGTTTTCATGAAATCATGAAACAAAATACCAAATAATAATAAAACAATGGACATGTGGGACCGGCTAGGTTGAAACACTAATTAGCGCCCTTTAGTAGAATCGATGTAGAATTCTCATACGGATTCAGATTTTGATGGTCCGACCCTCCATTCTATACGGAAAAGAATTTCATATCTCCTAATGCGGGAATATTTAGGTTTTAAGCTCGTTCGGGAGGTAAAAACAGCCCGAGAGTAAAATTCAGGAAGAATTCAAGGGGTTGGTCCCATGGTATTTTTCTAATTTTATCATGTTTGATAAAATCATGTGATAAAAATACATGAAATTAGGTAATTTAATAGAAAATACATGAAATCAAGGAATTTTCATAATTTAAAAAAATAATAAAATAATGAGGACATGAGGTGTGGGACCGGCCACGGCCAGGGCATGACCGGCCGGCCGGTGATCCCATGTCACCTTTCCCTAATTTTATTTTTTTGATTAAACCATGTGGTTTAGATAAAAATACATGAAATTAGGTAATTTTCATGATTTTAGAGAAAATTCATAAGAAATCAAGGAATTTTCATAATTTGAGAGAAATAATAAAATAATGGGGACATGAGGTGTGGGACCGGCCACATCCAGGGCATGACCGGCCGGCCGGCGGTCCCATGTCACCTTTCCCTAATTTTATATTTTTTTGATAAAACCATGTGGTTTAGATAATTTCTTTGAAATAAAGAAAATTGCTCGAACGAGAGGGTTTTCATGAGATCATGAAAATAGCAAAAATATGATAAAATATAAAATTGGGCACGGGACTGGTCACGACATGACTGACCGGCTGGTGAACCCAGTCCCCTGGCGCTTTTGCTAATATTTTATTATTATTATTTTCCTTCCTATTTTGCATAGGTTCCTCGTTCGTTCATGTTGGTCTGTCTATTATTTGCTAATTACACTTGCACCATTTTTGTCAGGGCTTATTCGATACTCAGATGCATGTTTTGTCGGATATTTATCACTAACCCATGGCATTCTGCTGGGAAGAACCATGAATTGAAGTGACGAAATATAACAGAGAATCGTAGAATATTGCTGGATATTCAGATGATGGTTCAAAGAATATTGCTGGATATTCAGACGATGGTTCGTAGAATATTGATGTATATTTAGACGATAGTTCGTAGAATATTGCTGGATATTCAGACGATCACAGATAATTAATTGATGGCTCTATACTAGAAGGGCTTTCTGCCTAGGAGCATTAATCATCTGAGGGTTTGAGAAATATGAACTTGCTGGAGTGTCATATTCCTTTTGCATAGTCGGGGAAAACCGGTCGCATCCCGAAGACGTTGTCGCCAAATATTTCGATTCTATACAATATGATATGTGTCATGGTCTCAGCTGAGAGACTGCACATCTGCATATTCTCTGAGAGACTTTCTCCATCAAAGGGTTATGAGATGTGTCGTGGTCTCATCTGGGAGACTACACATCTACATCTTCTCTGAGAGACTTTCTCCATCAGAGGGTTATGAGATGTGCCGTGGTCTCAGCTGGGAGACTGCACATCTGCATCTTCTCTGAGAGACTTTATCCATCAGAGGTGGCATGAGCTTTCATGCATAGAGACATGAGTCTCGATACTCATCCGATTGCCGGATCCGGAGTAAGTACTGAAATTGCTCAGTATTCATGAGTTGTGTTGTGATCTCAGCTGGGAGACTACACATCTTAACGTACTCTGAGATACAACCTTCTCAGTCAGAGATTAGTGGCATGAGATTTCATGCTTTAATTGAGAGACATGATCCTCAATATTCATTCGATTGCCGAATCTGGAGTATAGTTTTATAACTATACCCTTTGTCGAAAATCCACCATCTACAATTGCTTTTGTAGAAAGTATGAATAAATCCGATCAACCGAAGGAAAAATGGCTAAATTTGAGAATAAATGATATTTGTGATAAAAATCAACCAATATCGATTGTCGGCACTGGAGGCATGGAAAGGTGGTTATGGGAAACATTTTGTATCTGTTGACATACTTACGAACAGAAGATGGTGGCTTGGGAGAAGTAAACATAAAGTTATTTGAGTTAAAAGACCAAGTGGACTTAATGGTCAGAGGGCTTAATTAGGCATGAGACAGTGGAGGTCCACTACCAATCCGGCGGGAGTGGATCGTTGCTAGATTTGAGTGGAACGTCGATAGCTTATGACAAGCAAGTTTTTGGTGTTGACCATTTATCAAAGGTTAATTTTTTATTACTCCACTGACTATGAAGCTTGATGTTGCTAATTTTTTACTAATTGCTTGGGTGACACTCATTGCGGTAATACTTGTCCCCACTACCGAGATTTCCTTCATGTTTTCATTTATTTGGATGACGACATAGTTCAAGAGAATATATTGGCAAATCAAATTAAGGGAGAAGATTCTGAAGATGTTCTTGATATGGAAAGTACTAAAAGGTTGGAGTTCATATTTTATTGAGGCCGGCTGGAGGATTGAGTTGGGTTCTGGAGGTGACGCAAAGCCGTGAATGTGAAGAGCACAACAACGAGAGAAGGAGAATGGGATGAAAGGGTTGCGTGACACAACTTTATTGGGTTTAATCTTTTCTCTCTTGATTATTATTTTTGATGGGTTTTGAAAAACTCATAGTTATGTTCTAATTTCTTTGTAACTAGGGTTTGATAGTTGAAACCACTTTTGAGCATTAGACCACTTTAATTTGGAACACATATGGTTTTGAGGCTATTTTGATTTGAATAAATTAATTCCATGATTTTATATATTGATTTAATGATGAATTTAGTTGTTGCTTCACCGGTTCTGTACGATATAGTAACTTTTGAGCTTAATCAATAGGATCGAAAATATATTTGTCTACTTATTTGATATTTCATGCTTGGGTTAAATCCTTTGATGGGATATGCTTAGAATAGTCGGGTATTATTTGAGAACCTAAAATTTAGTTTCGTATTATTTTCTCGCTAACGCAATTTGATGGTGCATGTTTTGGTTTGGTCTTTTGATGTGCCATGCTTAGGGCGTCCCAGTGATATTTGCGACTCTAATGCATATAATAGGTGATGTCAATAGAATGGACAATAAATATTTCATGGATTATGTTTCATTTCAGTAATTGATTAGAAATAGTGGTGGATACTATGAACCCTGGTTACCAGCTCTCTCATTGCGAGTTCATTTTATTAGTTTAATCTTATTATTTCATTCCCATTATAAAAATTCAATAACATTATTGTTGGTTACTCTTATTAGAGATATTTATTATAGTATTTCCACCGCTTCTCGTGGGAACGACCCGTACTTGCCTCTGTTTACTAGTTATACACCATGCGATTGCGGTTATTATATATAGGCAATCTCGAAAGCCTATCAGCATGTAGAATTCATCGTGATACAAGAGGATTGGGATATGAAGGAATAGATGCTCCTAGTATTTGAAAAGAGGTAAAATTTGTCAAAGCTAAAGATTCTTCTAAACCAAAACCTTCCACGGTTGACAAAAGTAAAGTATTTCTACAAACAGCCGATACCGAAAAGAGGAGATCCTGTCAAGCTCCAAAGCAAGAACATACACATTCAGGTAAAACTAAACATAACTTTTTTCCATTCAACTAAACGTTGTTTTTATTGTGGAAAACCAGGTCACTTGCAAAGGAATTGCAGATTTCTTAAACGAGATAAATCCAGATCTGATTCTATTAAGAAGATAAGATCTGATGTTCCAAACTGGAGAAAAACTGAGTGACGGACCAGAAAATTACGCCTTTGGCGCGTTGCCCCGAGGGCCGTAACTACCCCGGCCCGATACATCGTGATGAGGCTATGATCCGAGCCTTAAAGCTGGGCAAATGCACGTTCATTTTCCTTGGCAAGCATGATCTTAGAGCATGATGCAGCCAACTTAGCTTCCACACCTTTCCAACTTACCCTTGTTCTGCGAAGGGTTTATTAAGTAAGGCAAAAAAATTCTTAAAACGGAAAAAACAGCCTTTTGAGGCTCTAGACAATGGAATTTTGCTAAATTCTAGTGACCATGTAGAGCTATAGATCAACATATCTTGATCTTTGGGTCGTTTCCCATCAAAATGGACTTCTCTTGAGCTAAATTACGACACTCGGGTTTTTAGCCTCCAAATAGGCTATAACTTGCTCTTTGTAGCTTGATAGGAAGAATGAGAATCCACTTGTTGGCATGCAACTAAGCCTCATAAATCTTGACCACAATCATCTCTTGCATCGAGCTCCCGATCTTAGATGATATGAGGGGCCAATTTGTCGCAATCATCTCACAATTAGATGATATGAGGGACAACGTGCTGGACCGGCAATGCTGCAACTCATTGAGGCTTCCTACGTACCCTTCTCTACTCTAAAGGGATCAAGCACAGACCGTAGTTCATCACGAAGGGACAAGCGACTTATTCCAACTCGTTTGCTAGGCCGTGGCCAAGCAATAGTGGTAATGGCCTAGTCCGTATAGACCGTTCTGTAAAAATACATGCAAGTGATGCATGTATGGTCCGCAATATGGCATAACGATGCCTAAGCATCAAATGCCCTCTTCGAGAGGCTACGCAACTATAAATGAGCCTTAGGCATCATTTATACTCTTCCGGCTAAGCTATGAAGCCTACTTGGTACATAGTCCGCATATGCACGTTCAACCAACTACCTATCCCTATATATGTTAATTTGACATTTTTAGAACTTTGATTAGGGGAGGAAAATTCTTTCATCAACTCCCCGCAATCATTGCGTTTCATTGTTCATCGTGATGATTGTGTTTCACTGTTCATCGCAATGATTGCGCTTGCGCAATATTCGTTCGTCCAGCCCTCTTTGGCCTGATGCACAATGATTGTGCACCACTCGGCACAATGATTGTGCTACAAGCTCAAGGCCACTAACCAACTGGCCTAATGCATCATGATGATGCAACATTGGCCCTCAGCCAAATTCCAAACATAATGCGCCATTTTGGCACGGTATTGGCCAAGGCCAATCTACCTCTTACCCACCAACGGAAGCTTTGGATGAAGCTTCATCTCTGGCCATGGCGCATCTTTTAGCATGTGCCATGCGAAAAACACGGGGTGTTACAAACTGAGTCTCTTAATATCAGTTCTTCTAGTATTCCCCCGAAGAAGTTTCATAACTACATTGGGGAGAAAAAGAAATACGTTTCTCCAAAAGTTACTCAGAAATGGGTACCAAAGAAGATAAATAAATCAACAAGTACTATTATGAAGGATCTCCCAGACAAGAGTTCGACAAGGGATAACATCTTAAAAAGGTATGAAATAGTTATTGAAAGTTTCAAGGGAGTTTTTGATAGGTTCCGGAGATGCCTATATATAATAACCGCAATTGCACGGTGTCTACAATGTAGACAGAGGCAAGTACGGGTCGTTCCCACGAGGAGCCGTGGAAATACTGTAATCAATATCTCTAATAAACATTAACCAGAAATGATGTTTTTGGATTTTTATAATTGAAAACGAAATAATAAAATTAAACTAATAAAATAAAATCAATGAGAAAGAGTCGGTAACCAGGGTTCTATGATATCCACTACTATTTCTATTCAAATACTGAAATGAAACATAATTATGAATATTTGTTTATTTTTCGTTCTATTGACTTCACCTATTATAAGCATAGAGTCGCAAATATCACTGGTATACCCTAAGCATGGTGCATCAAAAGAATAAATCCAAGCATACACCATCAAATTGCATCAGCGAGAAAATTATACGAAACTAAATATTAGTTCAAAAATATTATTTGACTATTTTAAGCATAACCCATCAAAGAATTTAACCCAAGTATGGACTATCAAACAATGAGACCAAACATAATTGTAAGACTATTATCAATTATGCATAAAGGTTCTTAAAACCGGTGAAGCAACAACTTGTTTTGCAATCAATCGATAAACAATTACTCAAAAATTAATATAATCAAATCACAATGGTCTATTGCTAGATAAACAATTCAATGTAGCCTAATACCCATGTAGTTTCAACCATAAAAACCCTAGTTACAAACAAGAAAACTAGCAAGACATGGCTTTCTTATAAGCCATAAATATATCAAAGATAATAATCGAATTAATCGCTAATCAAAATGAAAATGGAGAACACCAATTGCAAACCCTAGTCGTAGTTTCCTTTTGTCGTAGGCACTGCAGCCGCAGCCGCAGCCTCTCCCCACTGAACTCCAGCCGCGCCTCTCCTTTTGTTTTCTGTTTACAAATCATTAATTCATTATCTAGGTGTTGCCCAAGAGACTCCCTACTAGGCCCGAGCAATCAAGCCCAGTCCAAGACCACTGGTTTCTGAATCCTGGCTCTTCACTCGTTTAACCCCAGGACCAACTCCATCGCTGCACGTACTGTTTCCATTAGTTCTTCCCTGTACGTCTCAAATTCGTCTTCCTTTGGTTGCAATATCACTCAACTTCACCTCCAACTTCATTCCACAATCCGATACAGCATCACGAATTAAATCAGCTGTGTACCTTGCCAGTTAGATCCGGAGCTTGTGTTTCTTCCATGTCCTTCCTGACCTTCTTATTCTTCTCCTTGCACCGGAAGCAGCAGCTCAATCATCTCCACCAGCTCTTCTTTTCCATGTACTGACTCCACACTTGAGCATAGCCCCAACTCCATAGCTTCTGACTGCCGTATCATACGAATACAACACCGTAGAATCCCCTGTACTTTATTATCGAACACCACCGAGGCCATCGATTAAACATTACCATACAACCAAAACGTGCACTGCTCACAACCTACTCAAGTTTTCTCTCCCTGTTGGTGTGGAAAACATCTTCTAACCGCTGCAAATGGTCAAGTTCCTTGCAGCATGAACTCGACATGAGCCATTTCTGGCCGAGAGATAAGAGACGAGACTGAGTATCACTTTCACAAAGTGCTGCAGCAAACCAACTCCACTCATATCAATTTATTCCACCATCTGCAATTTCTTCTCATAAGCATATGACTGCCATGTTGAGACAATTCCTCCACTGGACGAACAGAGAAGATCGATCATCTCCTTCCATTCGCTGCCATCTCCAATCACAGCAACACTTCTCGCTTTCTATGACACTCTAATCACCATTGCATTCAACGGAAGCTGATTCAATCCTTTTCGCTTTTCAGTCCACATAACGACCTTGCTTTGCTCAACACGGCCATCGAACTTGTAAAGAATTGATGCCGCTTCTTCCACTGATCGCAACACTAAATATCCACAAATTAAAGTGCTCCATCACTACTGTACGTGCCTTTACTCTCTGCTTAATGAGTTGCTCTGTGTGTTCTCGTCACCTGTATCTCCGCTGCCAACTGCATTCATGTCCGAGATATCTCTATACAGCCCCCATCAGCTGCACTTCTTGGCATCAAGACCAATTCTTTGTTCATTGCTATGTCATGGCAGAAACACCATCTACTCTTGGACCGGTTAATCACCTTCCGTCACAGGCAGTAATAACTTAGCTAGCTGGCAAGTAGCTCCATCTCCACTTGATCAAACAGCACCGAATACAAGCCATCTCCCCAACTTCTTCCTCAAAACTCTTGCCTTAAAAACCCATCACTACTGGAAGTTCAATAACCAACGCCATTCGTCCTTGCTAGTTGCAGAGAGCTGCTGACATTCCGAACACCACAGATCCATCCATCGTTGCCATCAAAACCTCCAGCTAAATATTTAGCTACCATTCTATGGAAACTCTCCTCATCTGCAGCCTATAAATCAACATCTGGTGGCAATACACGGAGTTCTCGTAACTATCTTCAACTCTTCCTCTCTACGCCTTCATGAACCAAATTCCATTCAACATGAAGACCTTAGTTTTCTCGCTGCTGCTTCATCTAATCCAACTAGTTTATGCCGGTCGAACTTCCAAAATGATAATATGAAGAAGGAATATGGTGTACGCCCGAGCAGTCCGTACTCCCCCTATGGTCAGAAACATACAAATATCTCCAGGACTTCAACATCTTGGGTGTACCATTTTTAACTCTTGGTGGGCTTCCATGCCGTGCATTCTCTGGCCTGAAATAGTTAGGTTGTTCCGCAATATTAACTAGGCTGTCTTTTTGGCGCCGAGAACTGCAGCATCTATGTTTTGAGTCGCAAATGTAATAATAGCTCTCATTTAGCCGTTTATTCTCCGGATGATCATAATTTTTTGTACTTTCTACAAAAGCACTAAAATAACGTTATTAGTAAAAATATTGAGTCTTAGCTCATATAAACATGGGTATAAACTGTAGCACTGACGTGCTTATTAACACCCCCACACTTATATTTTGCTAGTCCTCGAGCAAAACAAAGAATTGACCCGCTACACAGTTGATCATATCATAAGAGAGAGTTAGACCCGCTACACAGCTGGTCATGACAAATACCCTACAAAAGACCCGCTACACAGCTGGTCATGGAAAATATCATACAAAGGACCCTCTAAACAGCTGGTCATAACACTAAAAATCATAATGATAATTTTTTGAAGACCCGCTACACAGCTGATCATTTTTTTTTAGACCCGCTACACAGCTGGTCATAATATTCATTTTCTTTTTTTTTGAATCAAAATTCCTAACGACAATGCCACTCCCCCCACACTTAAACATTACATTGTCCTCAATGTAATTGAGTCATCCAACATAAAAATTAAGATGAGAAATTCAAGCAAACAAATAAAAGATAGAGGAAAGAAAACAAATCTGATGGACTGACTCCCATGAAGAGAAATCGTATGGGTTGACTCCCATAAAGCATAATATTTGTATCCATGTTTGCGCACATAAAGAAGAACCTCAAGTAAGGTGAGGTTGCACCAAAGTAAACTGCAAAGCATATATGTATAGTATGAAAAGTTGGGGATCAATCCAACAAATCATATCATCCGCCAAAATGAACCTGCAAACATTATAAACCTCCAAAAAAACGTGTAAATTCATTCCCAATAGAAAACAATTCTTAGTCATCAAGTCATGCAAGGTCGATATTAGTAAATCACTCACATGAACAACAAACATAGAATGGATATTAGTTTCTATTCGGGAAGGACACTCTAAATCAGGTTCTAAATCAGCTGAAATACATTCGGTCAACACATTATCTTCACTACAAATCATAGAAAGCAATGTATTGACAATGCAAAAAGGTACCGGATTATCAAACTCAACACAATGGTTTAAACCTGTGTATAATGGTTCAAGTTTATCAAAATCAGCAACTCTTAAATCTGGTTCTAAGTCCGCGGAAATAATTTCCGTTATGGAGTTACCTTGATTAACCATTGGAGGTCGCAATGCATTGACAATATCAATAAGCATCGGGTCATCCGAATTAGCAAAGTGTTCCACACAAACAGATAAAGGCTCAAAATCATCAGTACAAGTTATCTGACCAATATCAATATGTTCAACATTCACATCTGTATTTATAGAATCACAAGATGTATCAGCGAAAGACTTGTATCAGCAAAAATTGATGGTATTTTCAATGATGTTGTAGTAAGAAGATTCATTCAAGACTTGTGAAAGCATATTTTTAGACTTAATTTTAAAGCAAAAATATAACAAACTCAAAATTAAAAGTGTTGTGAGAATTATGGAGAGAATGGGGCTAGGATTCCGCTATTTACCAATTCCAAAGTGATACTAATTACAATCATGCAATTTCACACGTTCAATTTGATTCTCAAATATTGCAAAAGTAGATTTTTAGAAACAACAAATGTTAATCCAAAGCATGGGATATCAAAAACCCTTGGTCAAGCATATTCCATCAATAGAAAACACAATTGTTTAACAAAAATCATGAAATCTATTTTCAATCTAGGCAAATAATCATAATTAAAAATTGCACAAATTAAATAATTAAGAATTACCACTTTTTCATTGGCAAAATAGCTTCCTCCGTCGCCCCAGTGGTTGGGTCTAGCATATCATGTTGGAAACACGCTGAAAGTACGATTTCATTGCTCAAATGTGCTTACAAAGATGAATAGAGTGAAAAAGATTAAAACTGGGTGTTTGCAACATTTATAAATGTTGCACAACACTGTTACAAAGAACGATAACAATTACGCGTCACTGACACTGTAGCTTTACGACACTAACAGCTCTGTCGTTTACAGTGTTTAAGAACGACGGTCTTGGGCTGTCTGTTCTTTGTCTTCCACAGGAGAATAAAAATATTTTTTGCAACTCTAGATTCTCACTCTATTGTTGCTCTAAACTATCCCAAACTCTCCGTCCCCCCCTTATGTGATCCAAGCAGCATATTTATACTCCTCAGCCTCATTTAATCACGCCATAATTCTCAAAATTCTTCATTGAACTCGGGCAGTAAATAAAACATTATGGGAATATTTTCTTCCCTGATTTAGCTTCTCACGCATTTCTACAACTGCAAAATCTCCTTATTTATCTTTTTCAAGGTCCAAAGTGTTGCTCGAGTCATCAGACATGAGGAGAACACGTTCAAAATCTCCAAAATGCATGCAGACCCGTGTACGTGTACATGTTGCTCTGATTTCTTGTCTCGGTTTTTCCAGAAAAATTCAGTTGAAACCATTGACCATACCATTCCTGTGATGATGAATCAAATCGAACCATGAGGTTTCAGCCATTGAATCTCCCTAAAACACGCCCAAATCAGCAACCCTAATTTTGGTTCTTTGAAACCAGATTTTCCCGCCAAAAACAAATTTGAAAGGAAGAAGATGGATGTCCCCCTAACCAGACCGGGGGTACGAATAGTAGATGCCTTGAGGGGTGCCTGGGGGTGCCCTTATCCAAAATGAGGGTGCCTTTATCACTTTTCTCTGGGGGTCCAAAAAGCACTTTTCGAGCAACTTTTTCCACACAAATGTATTTCTCCAAAAACACCTAAACAAATGTTAAAACACCAAAATTAGTACAAAAATCGAGACTAACAATAGAGACACTGAGAACAAATCAGACACAAAAATGTGTCTATCAGTTGTTAAATTCCTAGAGTCCGTGCATGATTTTGTTTCGAATACCTTTGGTGAGCAAGATTTTGTTCACCTCAACACAATCTAATTGTGTTGAAAGTGCATCCTCACCAAGAAGCCCTTGTAAATACGATGAGGATTGCAAAAGAATTGGGGCGCACAAATTATGTTGGTAAACTTTCGCTTTAGCCAAGTTCATCTTTACCTAGTAACGAAAGTCATGTTAAGTTTCAATCACTTTTTGCTCTGACGAAAAATAGTTTGTGAATAACATCTATATAACGCCCTCTGAGAATTTTTCAATGATTGAAATGAGAGTTTAGACTATCTAACCATTGGAGGATATAAGCATTGTTGTGGAAACACATATATGTATAAGTCCTTATTGCTTGAACAGAAGTTTGCGAACTTTGTTGATCAAGTGAAATCGGAGTACGTGAACTTAAGTCCGCGAACCCAGTCCGCAAACTGGCGAAGTTCTCGAACCCGAGAATTTATGCTAGAGTTTGTGAACTCCATCCGGGAACTTAAGTCCGCGAACCCAGTCCGCGAACTTGAGTAGGTTATGTCTAAAAACGATGTTTGTGAACTTATTTTAATTAGCTAATGAATTCTATTGAAAACCGTGGATTTATAGTTCATGAATCGATTTGAGTGAATCACATCGTTTTTGCTTCGATTGTGTCTTGTGTAGTACATAAGATTTCCTTGCAATTGAAAACCTCTCTAACTAGTTCATTTAAGTCATTTGAACTAGTTATGGTGAAGAAGAATAAGGTTGATATGAAAGTGCTTATATGGCTAAATACCACGCGTATGATTCTTAAATACCGAACTTGATTTGTAATTGAAATTCTTACAGGTGTTTACTCAATAAATACATTTGTATATTTGTTGAGATTTAAAAAGAATCATGAAAATTAATAACTTTGCGAGAATTATACAGAATTGAGAAAAAATTTGCGGAGTTATGCAGAGTTGTCTAATGTCTTAAAGACATTTGTAGACTCCTGAAGAGTTGTAAAAAAAATTCTATTTATAAATATGCAGGATAGACATAAATAAAAAAATTATTGTAGCTTATTTATTATAGTAGCTTCAACTAAATTAAAATAAATTATTATCATTTTATATATATATATATATATAACTTTTTTTTTTGTTGAATAAAATACAATAAAGTGTAACAATAAATTAAAATAATTATTATTATACATTTTTACATAATAATTAAAATTGAAAAAATATTTAATCATATCATATAATTTATATTAATCTATAATAGGAGTTTTATAGATTGTGTATAAAATAAAAGAGAGTAAAAAAATATCCTTATAAAAAATTTGGGAGTCTTCCAAAATCTTACATATTTTTCAAGAATTTTATCAAGGCAAATATATACACAAAAGTCACTCAAAGTCTTGAAAATCGATAAGTATGCAAAGTCTTTGAATTTTCAAGTTTACAACGAGTAACACAAACTTTAGAAGACCTTTTGACAATCTACAACGAGTAACATAAACTTTGAAAGAAATTTTAAAAGTATACAACCAATAACACAATACTTTGTAAATTCATTAAACTCTTTGGAAATCAATAAAAGTATTTATTGAGTAAACCCCTATTAAGGTTAGAAGCAATAATCAAAGCCATTGGATGTTGATTTTTACTATCAAAGAAACTTTTTCATACACTTATGGTAACCATGCTTGGCGTAAATCCTTGTGGAAAAGGTTATTCTTCCTTCTAAGCATATCAACTCTTGATACAAGTTTGTATCACCGAAAAGATGATCACAATACTTGATCTTTATGATTACATATTGTGTATTGTTACCATGAGATAGTTCTAATTTTTAGTAACACAATCTCATGAGAGACTTTCAATGATTGGTTCTTAAATCGTATCTCCTTGTAGGATTTCTAAAATCCAATATATAAATCCTTCTCTCTGGAGTAAGGTCACTCTTGTAATTCTTTAAGGAATGAAAATTTATGGGGGAGAGTTCTTTTGAACTTGTGCTTAATTTCCAAATCTTTTTGGGGAGTGCGGTTGTGGGACATGTAGGGGTTAACTTGTATCTTAATAAACTCCTTAATGAAGTCACTAAGTTTCGACTCTGTGATATTGTCTAAACAAAGTTGATATATTTTACTTTGGTCATGAAGTGTCTCCATGAAAATTTCATGAGGATCCCACTAGTTTTCGAACCTTTGCCAATTTATATTGACAAAAAGGGGGAGAATTAATGCATAGTTCATACTACAAATACATATGGTTTACGGATCATTGCGTAAGTATGACTAAGGGGGAGTGATACATATCACGGTAGTATTATTTCCAAAGTTGTGATACAATGAAACTTTGATATTGTGTAATAATACTATGATGGATCTTCAATAAGTACAGGATGAACACACGCAGTGTTAAAGAACCAAGGAAATCAAGCTTGTCGATTTTTCTTTTAACAAGTACAAGCCATTTGTAAAATGGTTTTGTCACTAAAATTGACAAAGGGGGAGATTGTTAGAGCATAGCTCTGTTGAACCCACTAGATTTGGTATGTCAATTTTAGTTGCCAAAATGCATTCTTGATTTAGCATACTAAAGATAGTTTCGGTCTAGATTAGGTCTAAGAAGTTGAATCGAAGCTATCCTTAAAGGATGAAGATTTAAGATTGAAGACATCAACAAGTACTTAATCAACAAAGGTATGTGATTGATTTCATTTGGATTCTTGTTCAATTATACCTTTCTAATCTATCAAGATAAATGCTCACTCTATGGAACAATTCCAATGATAGTAAATGTACATTTATGTATATATACTTGAGGTTATTTGATTCATGACTTTGGTGACACTATCCTTTATCTCTATAAAGGATCTCATGTTATAGTAAGTGATATTGTGATTCCAATGAGCCAAGAATCACTCAATTCCGAGTTATAACGATGAAGTTATGAGTGATTTATTAAAGTAACAATTATAAATGTAGTTGCAGGAAATCCCACAACACAGCCCTTGAGATATTATGATAATATTTCCTAGATCTAAATTTATTTGATAATCAAAATAAAGATAAAAGTGCTAAAATTACAAATGGAGACACAAGATTTTTTACATGGTTCAATCAATGTGATATACATCCATGGTTCTTTACTATGATTTTTGGAATTACATAAATGTTACATTTAGAATCTCCATTAATGGATATTTGGAAATCTAGATCTAGTTTTTGGGGAAGAAGATGATAAAGAAAAATAAAGTCTCTCTCTCTCTCTCTCTCTCTCTCTCTCTCTTACAGATATGTCTCCTCTACAAAATGTATCCCCATCTTCTCTCTCCCGCCTTTCTCTTTATATAGATGTTTACATAGTGGATGACAGCTCACATATAGTGGAGTACAACTCATATTATCTAATTTTCCTACTACATTCTCCCAAGCTTTTCTACGTTCTCGCGAGCTTTTCTACGTTTTCGCAAGCTCTTATTGTTGTGCGATATTTGGACCCTACATCTTGCCTCTTGTTTCTTGAATATTGCTTGAAGAGCGATTTTTAAGGAAAAAATCTGTTGTTGTAGTAGTCTTTGATCTTTGTTGATGAAGGAATGAGCCAAAGAATACTGGACTTGAAAAGTATGTACTTGCCTTATTCTTTTGTGAAGCTCCGGAACTTTGCGAAGAAGTATCATCTCTTGAAGTATGCGAAGTATGAAGTATCCTTGAAGAAGTATAAGAAGTACTCAATCCTCGAATATAAGAAGTATCTGTCCTTGAATGAGAGTCATAAGTATTGTCTTTATTCATGCGAAGTTATTACTCCATTTTTGGTGAGGATTCTTGTCCACCTTGGAAATGATTCTTGTCGAGAAGATAAAGAACATAAAATTTGTTCTTGGCAATCCATAGTTGCATCTGTTCTTTATCTATGAGGGTAAAATCGTTGAGAAAATGTTGAATGAGAGAGTTGTTTCTTCATTCTTACCTTGCCTTTGTATCTTGTTTTGTGCTCATGCGATAGTATAATATCTTCAAGTTGCTTTTAATTGAGCGAAATAACCATATTCTGCAAAATAATCACATTCTGAGAAATTCTGACACATTCTGTGAAATTCTGGCACATTCTGCGAAATTCTGAATAATCCTGCGAAATTATGAATAATCCTGCGAAATTCTGAATAATCCTGCGAAATTATGAATACTTCTGCGAAATTCTGAATACTTCTACGAAATTCTGAATACTTCTGCGAAATTCTGAATAATCCTGCGAAATTCTGAATAATCTGCGAAATTCTGAATACTTCTTATTTGTCATTTTCGTTGTCTCAGTTTCATTTCCATGTATATATTCGCAAACTTATTTGCTTACATATAATCATTTTCGCAAGCTTATTTGCTTACTCATTTTCTTATGTGGTCTTATTTTGTCTTCCTAGTTAAAGGTCTTATTTTGCCACCCCTTGTCATTGCGACAAAATCGCAGGCCGTCTTTACACTTTCATGTAATGACCCCTTGATCTTGTCTTATCATTTCTCTTAGTATTATTGCCTCTACAGGATATTGTTCATGCGATAATATGACAGGCCTAAATATTCTTGCGAACATAAAGCCCCATGACATTGTTGTCTTGCGGCGAAATCGCAGGACGTCTTTACACTTTCATGCACTGACCCATTGATCGTGTCTTATCTTTATCTTTTGTATTATTGCCTCTTCAGGATTGTTGCACAAATATGAAAATCCTTGATACTCCCGTGAGTAAAAAGCCTCATGAAATTTGCGTCTTAAGACACTTATCAGCTCCCTAATGGAGGGTGCCGCCCTTATCTTCCCCCTGGTTTCCCCTTCAAGGATACGTACCTCTACCATACAAGGTTGGCTCCTCCCATCTGATCTTAACAACAACCAGTTGTTTTCGCATCCTCTTATCCCTTTTTCCTATATGGATTATGGTTACGATACTGCACCCTAAGTGGAGTTTTCTTCGGGCTGAGTGCATCATAGTCAAGACTTCCCAAGAATGTCCAGGTACGTTCCAGGCGCCCCATGCACTCTTGGGTCAACCGTGTACCCCGGCGCCTTGATTATATTCTGCACTCCTTAGAAGAGACCCTCAGTCGTCCAACCTAAATCATAAGTTTAGGTTGAAAATCCAAGGTACCTCTCCTGGATGGGCTTTATGGACCCCAAATCTCCATGACTCAGGTTCCAGTAGCGGTGTAACCTTTTCACTGAGTCATGAAACATGCACCCCCTCTATGACATACTTTAGGTCTTACATTTTCCTCTTGTGAAATTTTGATCTTGCGAACTAGGGTGTACGCCATAATAAGTTCGCCCCTTTCTGATGATTATTCTGTTTCTTTTTGTTTCTTTTGTTATTCTTTGCGAAATTTTCACATGTCTTGATTCTTTCATTCATTCATTCTTTCTTTCTTTCATTTCTTCATGATAAATATCATATCAACTGCTTCTTGCATATTCTCGCACCATACCAACTGTGTTAACCCTCTCTTGCGAAATAATCAAAGATCATGCGAAGTGATTAAAGGCCCACTTTGGTGCGAATTTGACGCTGCTAACCAACTGTTCATGCTCTTGTTTGTGAAAGAAGTGACCACATTGTTCTTTTAATCTGATCTTTGGCTTTAGCATTTCGAGTAAAAATGTGAAAAAAGTCTGCGAAGGTTGGGATTCGATCATGCGAACACGAAGGCATACTCCGCTGACTTCACCATCTGTGCCAATTTATGTTTTTGAAAAAGCTGGTAACACTGCCCCCTTATTTTTTTTATTATCTTGCGAAGTTATCTCATGCTGAAATTTGGCTTTGTTCGCTTGCTCTCTTTGTTCTTTTGCGAAAATGTAGCAAGACTAAATGATATCACTGCTCCTCTATTATTCTAGTTCACGAAAAAGTATCCTGCGAAGATAACTGTTACTATGCTTTTCTCACTGGGCAGTTTGCATTGGTTCTAACCTTTCTTCCTTCCTCCTCTATTAACTGCTATAGACAAGTAAAAATTTTCTTCTGGTCTTCACTTACATGATGTAGTTGCTGACTAAACTTCCCCATGAATTCCTTGCTTCACCACCATAGTTCAAATTTGCTACCTTCTCTCCATCATATTGGTTGATTCGTTTCTCTAAGAATCTTCTTAGACGCCCTTCATAAGTTGTGAGTTGTTTTACTTCGCAAGTTGCTTTATTTTTCTTTACTTGGCTTCGTTCATCTAGACTTTTCAGCTCTTTGGTTTGTCCTGCTCGAGATGATTGGTCTTTGAAGTTTCTCAGCGAAGTAAGGCACTGTGAGTTATTGGTTAATCTTGATATTGGCTGCAGTTGGATTAGTGCTGGTAGTAGCTATTTGTGATGCAAAGAAAAGAAAAATAATAGGATCCGTGAGACTTATTTTCTTCTTGAGAAATTAACATAATAATATTATTCTAGCAACGTGTGATTATATTCATCATTCGATAATAAATCAAGACTATCATCAGGCAGTTCTCGAGTAGAAATGACATGAATATGATATAGATGAGCATTTTGAATGGCACAGATATATGCTGCGCATTTAACGAAAGCTCCCTGAAAATTCAAACTACATTCAGCACGATAAGCGTTTAAATATGGCATTCAGAGAGTGATGATACTTCCCTTTTAGATGAGTTTATTGGCAAGATCTAATGAATTGATTTGTTGAGATTAGGTCAGAAAATTGACTTGTTTCGTTCTGAGTTTGAATGAGTTACCTTTTATTTTCATACGGTCATTTAGCTAAATGTTTGCCTCATTTTCCTTGCTGATATTTCTCCCCTTGGACTCCTGCGAATTGACTTGCCGGGTCTTGGGTATAAGTTGGTTTATTCGCAACTGTGTGATTTTTTTTCGCAACCAGTTGGTGTTTCGTCAAACCACTATGATAGTTTTAGTTTGCTACAACGATTGTACGTGCTCCCAAGTTGTCATCTTTCTTCCCTTCGAATTTCCTTGACTGGTGTCTAACTACTTCTTGTCTAGTTGATTGCTTTTTCGGGTTATCACTCTTCTTTGGTTTCTCCCAAAGTAAATGAATCTTTTCGTCAGAATATAATCAATCATCTTGTAACTTCGTCATTTGTTGATGATGATCAGGCGAAGTGAGCTCTTGTTCCTCATGAAGTGTGCCTTACTTTACTTCCTGCTTGTTTGACGAAGTAAGCTGTTTGCTGCCTTATTTCGCTGATGATCACATAATTGGTCTTTCTTGTAATCTCTGACGAAGTGAACTTTTTCTATATCTCTCATTTCTTAACTTCTTCTGTAATTTCATTCATCCTAGCTGTTGACGAAGTGAAATTCGCAGGACTTAATTATTAGCCTGGAGATAAAATTCGTTGGTGCTATGGCTGTATTAACAGGTGATGAAAAGAATTTGTCTTCGCTGCAAGGGTTGGTTGACGAGGTCAGCTTCCAGACTTAACCGAACTTCACTTTATACTGATTTTTCGCTAATGATGATACTTTGTTGAGTTAGATGATAAAGCAAGTTTGGTTGGTAACTTATTTTTCGCTAACGGTTGGTGTCTTCTTTGAATTTATATTGATTATTGTACATTTTCTCTTCGCTGAGATTTATTGTGACTCAGCTAAAAGTTTGTTTGCTTTGTTGGCCTAAACTTATCATCTTGCTGAATTTTAACTGATCTCTCTTCACTGGAATGATCATTTGCGAAGTATCAAGTTTATTGTCTTCTTTGCTCGTTATTGGTTCTGGTGACAAAGCATACTGTATTTCTCTCATTACTTCGCTAGTGATGCGGTCATGTATGTACCAAGATGTCTGGTTCTTGCTATATTACTTCGGTGCTAACAATTTGGGTGTGTCCTTTTCTTTGCTGATGAGTATTTCGCTCTTGGGTTTGTTGGTTGATTCCACTTCGCATTGTAATGGTATTTCCCGCTCCTGCGAGATGTTTATTTTCACATGTGTGTCTCTTTGACCTACTTGCGGTGCTATTGAGTTCTCTTCATTCCTATTCCTTCATGTTCGTCTTTAGCAATTCATGTTGATTTCCTCCTTTGTATAGAGGCATGACATAACTAGACAATGATGGATGTCTCTGCGAACAACCAATTAAGTTAGTGAATAATCTACTAAATTTCATGCAACCTTCTGTAATGCTAAGAATAATGAATATTGTGCAAAAATTTAATGGGGATAATCCCCAAATCAGCGAGAAACATTGATATTCAATTATTTCACAATTTATCGAATATGTATGTAAAATGAGCTCTGTTAATAATAAATTTGCAATCCAATCCTATTTTCAATCAAGATTTTTAAGAGAAAAATCTGTTGATATCCATGAGCAAGAGAAGTTTTTATGAAAATAATTTTTTTTAAACACCAGATCTGAAATGTTGAGAATAAAATTAAGGAGATGGAAAGGGAATTCGTCCTTTTTGAACAATTGCAGATGTATTCCATTTTGATCTTTATTTTGGCTGCATCTACGCGTCATCATAGTCACCCTCTTTTCATTGCTTTGAACAATTGATGACTATCTGAGGATGAAAATCTTCGTGAACTTCCACTTTTATCTTTGGACTTTAGAGATCCAGCTCCAATAGTATTTAGTTTCTTGAATCTTCTTCAAACCAACAGTCATCAGTCCATGTTTCTAGTGCCAAAATGTAGTTGCAGGAAATCCCACAACACACCCCTTGTGATATTATGATAATATTTCCTAGATCTAAATTTATTTGATAATCAAAATAAAGATAAAAGTGCTAAAATTATAAACGGAGACACAAGATTTTTTACATGGTTTAATCAATGTGATCTACATCCATGGTTCTTTACTATGATTTTTGGAATTACATAAATGTTACATTTAGAATCTTCATTAATGGATATTTGGAGCTCTAGATCTAGGTTTTGGGGAAGAAGATGATAAAAATAAATAAAGTCTCTCCCTCTCTCTCTCTCTTACAGATGTGTCTCTTCTACAAAATGTATTCCCATCTTCTCTCTCCTACATTTCTCTTTATATAGATGTTTACATAGTGGATGACAACTCACATATAGTGGAGTACAGCTCATATTATCTCATTTTCCTACTACATTCTCTCAAGCTTAGCTATGTTCTCGCGAGCTTTGCTACGTTTTCGCAAGCTCTTATTTTTGTGCGATATTTGGACCCTACAATAAGTGTTGATGTAATTGTTACAGTTCGTTAGTAGGAAACATTGAATAAATTTCATTCGAACATTCAAGGAACTTATTAACAAAAGATTTAACGAGACACAAATATTCATACACACGGTTCCCATTCCACGACTTGCATATCTTCTTCCGGATCCTATTCCGTTTTCTAGGCTAAGTGTGTGATGTGGGAGTGGCTCAAAGAGGTTGCCCTTATATGGATAAAGAATCAACAACTATTTATTTTTTTCGTATTCAATTCACACAATAAGATTTTAGGGATGTCCACATAGACCGATTGTGTCCTTGGAAAATAATATAAAATATGCCTATCAGTAATCGGTTTTTAATATTGCACATGTAATCCCATTCTTGGCAAAAAAAAAAAAGTTACATAAAAACTGCCACTTTTCCTTGCAAGAATATGATTACATGTGATGTCCACATAGACCGGTTATCAAGGTTGTAAAAATATGCCTCTAAACAATCGGTTCTTAATATTTCACTTGTAATCTGGATCTTAAAAAAGATACATAAAAATTATCACTTTTCCTCACAAGAATCGGATTACATGAAATGCACACATAGACAGATTCTTTTAGGTTATCAAAACTCTGGATTATTTTGTTTTCTCGGAATCTTAATTTAAAAGTATCCGTATAAACCGATTCTGAACACTTACAAACAAGTTGAATGAAAGTTCCAGAATCGGTCTATGTTGTGCACCCACAAAACCCGATTATGAAATTGTACCACTAGAGAACTGTCATAATCGAATTTTATATAGGTAAATGTGAATCGATTCTGACTGAAAAAGTTCCAGAATCCTGCATTTTTTGCGCACACACATTGTAGTTGGTTCTTTTGTCGCATCATAGGCAAACAAAAACAATTTTCATAAGAAACCAGATTCAGTCATTCATAAACTAGGAACATAACCAAACATAATTCGACAATAAGTTTAAGAAATAAGTTTTGAATCCATAATTATCCATGGGGAGGGATCGCGTAACATGGTTAGTTTGACATAGTTTTTCACAGACCCTTATGACCGTTGGATGTTGTCATTTTTAATGGATGAGATGTATTCATAAAAAATGCGGATCTTATTTATCAGATCCGTGACACGGTTAACATGGTCCTAAATTTTAATTTCTTCGTTCAAACTCTCTCTCTTCAGGAAACTGATTTCATTCTTCTTATTCATTGTAGAATCTTTCCCACCGAGATGGAACAATAACAAATTACTCGATTAACTTAAAAAAAAATTGAATCTCCAAAGTGATTAGACACATTTTAAAAAGTATGATTCAATACTTCTCTGAATCTCGGTAATAATTAGGTACATTTCATCAAGATTGATGTTTATCTACATTTTAGAAACCATGATTCAGTACTGCTTGATGCTTGTACACGTCTTAATTTCTAATTAAACATAGTAAATATAGGCTTTGTTGTTTGCTTAATAGAACTTTCTTCATCAGTCCATGTTACATCAAATGTTTTGTGCATATTTATATTCCGATGTACATAGTTGAAGTTAATAAATAATTTTTTTTTATCTAATTCTCACAAAAGTAGTTACCTCTTTGTGTTACAACTGCAGCCATTAAATTTCACAATGTTCCAATAATTTTAACCCCGAATTCAAAAGCCTACAAAAAACTTTGTTTAAAATCCATATACAAATTTGGGTTTACAATCAGTTTCAAGATTGAAAGATTTTCTCAGTAAAATAGATCCAAGAACTCATCAATAATGGTAAGTTTTTTTCGATTTTTTTTATTGCATCTTAGGCAGAAAAGAGTATCCAGAGAAAGAAGGAGAAGCTTAAGATCTGTTCCGTTGCTTGGAGAGAGAGAGAGAGCCCTAGAACTGAGAAATGGAAATAAAATTAGGATCGTATTAACCAGGTCATGGATCTGATAAAAAACATCCTCGTATTTTATGAATACATCTCAGCCATTAAAAATGACAACATCTAATGGTCGTAAGGGGCTATGACAGAATCTGTCAAACTAACCCTGTTACCCGATCCCTCCCCATTATCCATAGTTAAAGACATACTCCCTATGTCCTAGTTTACTTGCCAAAATTGGTTTTTGCACACAAATTAAGAAATGTAGAGTAGATTATTTTCCAAAATTACCCCAAGCTAGTATTTAAGATACATAGTTTTTACATATCTAGTTTTCTGGTCTTTACTTGAAGAATTCAAAACAAAACAAAAAAGATAAATAAAGGATATATAGAGAGAGGAGAATTTAAAATTGTGTATAGGAAATAGAATTACACAATTCTCAATAATATGACCTGATTCCAACAGAGGGGTAAATTAGGATAAAAAGTGGAAAAATATGAAAATTGGCAAGTAATTTAGGATGAAAAAAATCCCCAATTTTGGCAAGTAAACTAGGACGTAGGGAGTAAGTTTGAAACCATTCATTCATCAACATCTTTATCACCACCAACATTCCCACCACGACCACGTCCACATTCACGACCACCTCGTCCTCGTTTAGCAGGTTGGGCGCTGCTCGATTCACCTACAAACTTCCTTTTTGCGGTGGTTCCCATCCTATTTTTCTTCGTCTGCTCGACCACCTCCGCTTCCCCAAAATTTGCACCTGTTTCTACATCTTCGAGTCTGTTCAATTTATCAATCAGCTTTTCATTGGCCTTAACGTTTTTCCCTTCCCTGATATCTAGTATTTCTTGGGTTATCAAGTGCCCGACTCGTCTTTTATGTTTCCATTTTAAACAAAAACATTTCAACAAATCATGCTAAAACCATTAACAAAACTGTAACTGAGTAACAATACGCACCAGATATTCGAGAGTTGTACCTTTGTCCTATATCTGGGGCCTCTCATCCAATCGTATCCCTCGAGTATGCGAAACGTTGAGGTACCACGATATGTAACCGAAATTGCCTCATCATTTGTTTTTGATAGCCCATCCATACCAAGTATGTTGAACCTTCTGTCTTCCAAATATTCACATAATGGTAAAGGGTGGTGAACAATCTCAATATCATTATCCAATGACTCGTTTTTTTCTCATCGATTTTAAACTTCTTATGCTCCTTTGCGATTTTTTATATGTATCCGCATTATATTGCGACTCTCGCCGGGTTGTACATTACGTATCCTCTTGGGTGAAACAAAGGCCCAAAATAATGTTCTTGCTCGATGCACCCAACCATTTTTACTTTTCCTTTAGCCAAATCCTTCTGGTAAGGGTCAAAGAAAACATCTTTCGTTGATAAGTTGTCCAACTGGCGTCTCAACTTCTGATAATCCTCTTTTTGGGACTTCGACTTACCATTGTAGGTGTACATGTCTCCATACCATTTATCGTCCCATTACTTGTTCACAAAAGCCATTTCATCAAATATTGGGAAGTGCAAATATATCCACGCCTACATAAAAGCCATGTTGCCTCCGATTTGGTTCCTTTGAGCCCTAGAAACCTTTCTCAACTCGTTCAATGAGTGTGCAAGGATGGAAGCGCCCCAAGAGAATTCATGAATCTTGTCAAATGGTTGCAACAGCTGAATAAAGTTAGCGCTCACATGGGCACCGGAAACGTTGGGGAATATAACATCTCCCAGGATATAAAGGACATACAAATTGTCCGTAACGAAGATACCTTCCTTGGTCACCTATTTTCCATCAGCACGAAGCTTCTTTGTTCCCATGAAGTTGTTCCTCAAGCATGCAAGACTGAATATGCTCTCCTTTTCTTGGCCTACTAGCATCTCTGACTTGGTCTTCTCCTCATCCCATTGGAAGACATTAATTCTTGGTGAACTCGTAAATCTTGTCCCACTCAAGATCTTGCATATAGTTTTTGTACTTCACGACTTTACCTTCTATGCTTAGCCCGGTAATGAACTTCGCATCATTTGGAGTAATCGTCATTTCTCCAAACGGAAGATGCAAAGTATCTGTTTCCCCGTAAAATCTCTCGGAAAAAAACGGAACAAAGAGATTTGTCATAACCAAGAACCAAATTGTCAACCACAGGCAACAACCCCGTAGATTTGACTAGCTCGATTACTTACTCAACTTCTCCAATGGTTGATTCTAGTGCTTCCAGTGGCCAATTCTTCATCATACTCATTAACGTTTCTGGCTTCATAATACGAACGATATCCTTGTGATCCTATAAAACAAAACAAATCAGATGGAAACACTACACAGATAATAAGTTTTATGTTAAATAACCTAAGGTTTAGGTAGTTACTATGGTATGGCAGATGACAGCGGCCCAACTCTCTTTATAACCCCATGACAAATTTACTCCATCAGCGGGTAACCCGTAAACGGTATCAATAGGACCGCGAGGAAACATCTTCAGCGGGTCGGACATGTGGTCCCATTTCTTCTTCTTTGGACCATTATTCTTACCATCTGTATTATGTAGTGATCTACACTACAAGTCGGTCTCAAGAACAACAAACTAAGAGAAGAAAATAAACTAAGATTCAATAATTTTTCATAATGACCAACCACAACGAGTTTCAGGAGATAAACTCATTGGCACACGCGCCCAACACACACACCATGTAAACAACCGTTACAAACGGTAAAAGTAAAGACTAGACTAAGTGCTAAAGGCGCCTGAAGGAAGGACTAAGGGCACCTTGAAGGGGGAAGCCCTTACTTGGGATATGACAAATTCCCATCCCTTCTAATCATCCTTGTCCTCAAGGATGAAGTTTTCAAATTGCTCAGTTATAAACTGCATGTCCTCCCAAGTAGCTTCACTTTCAGTCATATCCTTCCATTGTATCAAGACCTGTGAGATTACTTGTTGATTTTTCTTGATCTCCCTGGTTGCCAAAATCTTCAGTGGTTCTACCTTGATGTTTCCTGCTGTGTCAGTGGTTATCAACTTGGTCTGGATCACTACTCCTCTTCCTAATTTAGGTTTGAGCTGGGAGACATAAAAGGTGGAATGTATCTTGGAACTGGATGGTAGCTCCAATTTGTATGCCACTGCTCCTACCTTGGCCAACACCTTGTAAAGGCCATAAAACTTGGCTGCAAGCTTTAAATTCCTTCTCAGTTGAACTGAGGACTGGCGATATGGTTGTAGCCTCAGATATACCCAGTCTCCAACTTCAAAATATCTCTCAGATCTTTTCTTGTCAGCCTGTTGCTTTACCTTGTGTTGTGCCATCTCCAAAGTCGCCTTTAGTACTTGACTCATCAATTGTCTTTGTTGTAAATAATCTTTTACTGCAGCATGGACTCCATCTTGGGATGATAGAATACCAAACTGAGGAGGTGCAAACCCATAGAATGCTTGAAAGGGTGTCAGCTTTATACTGGTGTGATAAGAAGTTTTATAGCACCACTCAGACAAAGAGAGCCATGTAACCCATTTTGAAGGCCTATAACTTGTCATACATATGAGGTATGTTTCTAGACATGCATTTACTCTCTTTGTCTTTCCATCTGTCTGAGGATGGTAGGCAGTGCTCATATGCAGGGTGGTTCCCAGTTTAGAAAATAAAGCTTGCCAGAAATTACTCATAAACACACTATCTCTGTCAGAGACTATTGTTTTAGGCAATCCATGCAGCTTAAAGATGGAATCAATGAATACCTTATCTACGGATGAGGCAGTGTAGGGATGACTGAGGTCCAAGAAATGGATGTATTTGGTAAACCTGTCCACTACTACCAAGATTACCGTTCTTCCTTCAGACTTGGGTATCCCTGTGATGAAGTCGATGCTAATATGTTCCCATGCTGAATATGGTATTGGAAGTGGTTGTAGGAGCCCTGCTAGTAGAGTGTTGAAGCTCTTGTGTTGTTGGCAAATGTCACATTCCTTGACATATTGTATTATTTGTTGTTTCATACCCTTCCAATGAAAATATAATTTGGCCCTCTGATAGCTGGCTTGAGTCCTTGAATGCCCCCCAATAGCAGAAGTATGAATGGCTTCTAGGATCTTCTTTCTAAGATCCCCATTTACCCCCACATAGATTCTGTTTTTTGTATATCAACACTCCTTGCTGGTAACTATAATTTTCTACTGCATCAGCTTGAATGAGTAATTTAGCAATAACACCACTTGACAGTTGATCATCTTTGTAGCTAAGTTGTATTTCTTCTACCCAAGAAGGTTGACTTTGGGAAATGGCACTACAATTAGATTCTTCAGTCATGACCACTCTGGATAGGGCATCTGCTACCATGTTGTCAGTACCCTTTTTATATTTCAACTCATATGTATACCCCAAGAGTTTTGATATCCATTTCTGCTGTAGAGAAGTGTGAATCTTATGCTCTAGTAGATATCTAATACTTTTATGGTCAGTATATATGACAAATTTATTCCCCATCAAATAAGTCCTCCATTTGGTCACTGCCATGACCACTGCCATCATTTCTTTCTCATATGTAGACAAGGCTAGAAACCTGGTGCCCATTCCTATGCTAAAAAATGCAATTGGTCTCTTGTTCTGCATCACGACAGCTCCTACCCCAGTGTCACAAGCATCAGTGCATAACTCAAATGGTTTTGAGAAATCTGGAAGAATAAGCACATGAGTGGTTATCATAGCTTTCTTAAGTTTTTCAAATGCTAGCTGGGCTGTCTCATTCCAAGTGAAGTTATTCTTTTTAAGTAACTCAGTGAGGGGTTTTCATATGAACCCATATCCCTTCACAAACTTCCTGTAGTACCCTGTAAGACCTAAGAAGCCCCTCATCTCCTTGATAGTCTTTGGTGTAGGCCAGTTCTTCATACAAGAGATCTTCTATGGGTCTGCAGATACTCCTTCACCACTAATTATGTGTCCCAGATACTCAATCTGTGTCTGCCCAAAATAACATTTGCTCAACTTAGCATAGAGAGAATGTTCCTTGAGAAGAGATAGTGTGGTACTGAGATGTTGTTGGTGAGTTTCCAAATCAGGGCTGTATATCAAAATGTCATCAAAGAAGACCAGTATGAAATTCCTCAAAAAGGGTTTGAACACTTCATTCATCAATGCCTGAAAGCTTGCGGGAGCATTAGTTAATCCAAATGGCATGACTAGAAACTCATAATTCCCTTTGTGAGTTTTAAAAGCAGTCTTGTGTGTATCAGATACTGCTACTCTAATTTGATGATACCCATCTCTCAGATCAACCTTAGAAAACACCTTAGATCCTTTGATCTCATCTAGTAGCTCTTCAATAACTGGAATTGGGTACTTGTCTTTGATAGTTATCTCATTCACCTTCCTATAGTCCACACAAAATCTCAAAGTTCCATCCTTCTTCTTTACTAGTAAGATTGGGGATGAAAAAGGGTTGTGACTGTGTTTAATGATTCCAGCTGTTAATATTTCTTGTACTAGTTTTTCCACTACCTTTTTTTGTATGTAAGGAATTTTATAGGGCCTTTGATTGGGAGGGGTTGAAAGTGGTTTAAGAGGAATGTGGTGATCATGATTTCTGTGTGGAGGTAGTGTGTTAGGTTCTTTGAACACTGTTTCATATGAATTGAGTATAGGTTTGAGGTTCTCAGGAATAGTGGTGTCAGACTCAATGGCTGTGAGTGAGTATAAATGATCCATGAATACTTGCTTCTTCTTATCATTCTTTAAGAGTTTGTCACATTGTTCACCTGTTATGATAGAAATACTTGGAGTAGAGTCTTCATTCCAGTTAATTCAATACATTCACCCTTCATGTTAAAAGTAATGGATAACTTAGAAAAATCAAATTGCACATGGCTAATAGTCTTTATCCAATCAACTCCTAAGACCATATCACAACCACCAAGGGGCAACATCCTCAAATCAAACTCAAATTCATGGCCTTTCATACTCCAAGGAAAACTAGAACACTTAGCTGTACTCACCAATTTGTTCCCATCAGCTACAGCTACTTGAAATGCATTAGTTGGTTCAATACAGTAACCACTTACTCTAGCTATTTCAGGGTCCAGGAAGCTATGAATACTTCCACTATCTATAAGTATAATGAGTGACTTCCTGTTTCTGGACTTACCCTTAATCTTGATGGTATTAGTAGAGGTATTACCTGAGAGATCATGATGTGATATCTCTACTTCTTACTCAACTAGCTCCTGAATTAGTGGTGTGCTCACAGGTGACTCCTCTTCGGATTGTGTAGCATCTTCATCATCAGCTTATAACATAAATAGTTGTTGCTTCACACATTTATGCCCCTTTCTAAAGACCTTATCACAGTTATAACATAACCCTTTTTCCCTTCTAGCCCTCATTTCAGCATATGTCAGCCTTTTAATAGGAGGTAATTTGGAACTAGTTGTGTTTTCTTGTTTGGGTGAGGGGGTACTTGACCTTGGAGAAGTTACAATAGCCCTATTGCTGTTAGGAATGTGTATATGAGGTAATCTGAAGTTTTCCTTGACCTTCCTCGCTGTGGTTTCTAAGAGAGCTTCTTGCATTCTTGCTAAATGGATGGCTTGCCTCAATCCAGTGGTGCTAAACATCTGCACAGCTATCCTAAGCTCTTCCTTCAATCCACTGATCCAACTAGAAGTAAAATAATCCTCAGTGAGGTATTTGTTTTTAGCAATCATTAAAGCTTTTAATTCTTCAAATATCTCCTGATACTCTAGCACTGTTCCAGTTTGGCTCAATTTATTGAACTCTCCTACAATTTCATCATGACCCAACTCCTGAAATCGGGAAGTGATGTCTAAAATGAACTTTCCCCAAGTTATTACTTCTTTCCCTTCCTGATAATATTGGAACCACACATCCGCTTTATCTTCTAAGTACAAAGAAGCCATATGTACCTTCTTTTCTTCATCCATGGAGTGGAGTTGGAAGTACTTTTTACATTTTCGAATCCACGATCTAGGGTTAACTCTTCCAAATCGAGGGAAATCAACCTTAGGTTTATGATGATGTGAAAATTGATTCGAGAAAGGAGAGTGACTACCTCCTATATTGGATATGTGGTTAGAATTCGATCCAGAATATGCTTATGGTCCAACCTTCTTCATAGCTTTATCTACCTCATGTGTGATGATGGCTGCCATACCACTCATGGTCTTAATAAACTGAGCTATATCTGCAAATCTCTTCACTTGAGCATCTTCCAATCTCTTGATCGCTGCTTCTGTTCGATCTTGTGATTCTCCTTGACTTTTAATGAGTGCAGTAACCTTTTTATTAAGATCCTCAAAGTCCTTTTGATTCACCATGGTATCAGGTCTTCATATCGATTGCTCTGATGCCAATTATAGTGATCTACACTACAATTCGGTCTCAAGAACAACAAACTAAGAGAAGAAAATAAACTCAGATTCAATAATTTTTCATAATGACCAACCACAACGAGTTTCAGGAGATAAACTCATTGGAACACGCGCCCAACACACACACTCGGTAAACAACCATTACCAACGGTAAAACTAAAAACTATACTAAGTGCTAAAGGCGCCTGAAGGAAGGACTAAGGGCACCCTGAAGGGGGCAGCCCTTACTTGGGATATGACATCTTATCTTGTTCTTGAGTGTCTCCTCCTTGGACTTGTTGTTGAACTTCTCCTCCTTGAACTTGTTCTTGAACTTCTCAACTTGGACTTTTTCTTGAACTTCTCCTCCTTGGACTTGTTCTTGAACTTCTCAACTTGGACTTTTTCTTGAACTTCTCCTCCTTGGACTTGTTCTTGATCTTCTCAACTTAGATTTTTTCTTGAACTTCTCCTTTCTCTTCATTAACTTCATTCCCACTTTCTTCTTCATCACCTTCCTTGTCACTTTCTTCTTCATCACCTTCATTGTTATTTTCCTTTTCATCACCTTCATTCTCATTTTCTTCTTCATCAACTTCCTTTCCACCACTTTCTTCTTCATTGATCTCCTTGTCTCCTTGCCACGACTTTCTTCTTCATTAAATTCCACCTCACCACTTTCTTCTTCAATAACTTCTCTATCACCATCTCCTTCTTCAGTAGGTGTATCAGAAGATTCTTCTTGTGTTGGTTGCTCCACTTGAGGTGGTGGGTAATTGATGCAGATACTTTTGGATTTACTCCCCGAGCCCCTTCGGTGGGAAGCATTTAAATTTTGACCACCCTCTCTAAGAGGTCCCAAACTTTGAGGAGAATCAAATTCATTTCTTTTCGGCTTACTTTTGTTGCTTGCCCTTGTTTGGCCTGTAGAATACGGAGATCAGCAACAAACAACAATGAAATTGAATGCATATTTTTTAATTCAAGGTATACAATCGGTTTACTCGATACACATTTAAAATACGATTCCTAACATAACACATAATAATCGGATTATATAAGTGCTCATGTAATATGATTTTAACAAAAAGAATTTACTAAAAAATTGGGCATTTTTTCTTACAACAATCGGTTTACTCGATACACATATAAAATCTGATTCTATAATTACACATCAACAATCGATGTTTATAAATGCTTATGAAACCCGATTATGCGTTAAGAAGTTATGAAACTAATGGCTAGACAATCGGTTTATGTGAACACATATGTAATCCGATTCTAACGATTTTTTTTTACAGATTAACGATTATCCCTACAGTAACGGAATCAGGTTATGTGTACATTAACATTTTCTGATTCTGGTTCAAATTTCTCGAACTAGAAAACAAATGCAGCACAACCGGTGTTTGTGACCAAGAACATCAACCGTTTCTAAACACAATCGCATTGACATAGTCCGATTCTGGTAAACCCAAAAAAAATTGAGCGATTGCATGTTACTAAAAGTTAGTTTAGATAATTGAGTTGATAGAAAGGTACCTGATTCGACCCATTTCTTCCTCTTGTGCGATAAAAGATGGTTCTTCTTGCTCAACCATTTTCTTCTTCGTTTTGTTTCGAATCGCTTCAACAATTCCGGGATTATTCTCACTAGGAAATTTCTTGTTAGTAGCATGCTTCACTCGCGTTGATTTCAACATTATATATAAGAGAAAAAATGATTAATCGTTTTTGGATCGTCGATAATCGACGATGTTTTGGTTTCAAATAAATGAAAAAGAGGGAGAAGAAGAGAAGAATCGGTTTATACGGGGATGGAAATGAATCTGATTTTGGTTTTAAGTTTTATTATTAAGAGTTAATGGGGTTAAATTGGTAGTATTAATATTTTTAAAGGGTAAATTGGTAGTTTAACAAATTTAGACACCCCTTATCATTTTTTATTAGGTAAATGAAGTAATTTATAGGCCCTAAATAATCACATTAGGCCCCAAACTAGCCAGGATAACAAGGTGAATGCATGAGCTTTACTAAAAAAAAGAATCCTATTTTTGGGGCTATGAAAGTCAATGGTCTTTTGGGGATATTTAGGGTCATTAAATAGTAAATGAGGTTACCCCTTATCACATCATATTCCTAATATCTATTATACCCCTATCTGAATTTCACTATTCATAAAAAAATCTTTAATCTTCCCCTTTTCCTTCTCATTTACAATCATGATGAAGATGATGATCATGAAAACTAAATCTATTATCTTCTCCCCATCCTTCTCTTCTCATTCATAAATTGTGAAAAAATGATGAGCATAATTTCATCATGATGAAGATGATGATCATCAAGAAAACCCAAAACTATTTTCTTCTCCTTCTCCTTCTCATTCAAAAATCATGATAAAGATGACGATCATCATAGAAAGAGAAAACTAAGAAAATCCACCATTTATTTGTGTTTTAAATGGTTTAAAAAAATCCAATTCGACGAATTTCAGGTAAAAAAAAAACAGTTTCTCAAAGTATTTACGGCTGGGAATTCTTAGATTCCCAACCGTGAATCAAGATTACGGCTGGGATAGTTTGTCGACCCAGCCGAGAGTCCATGTTTAGGCTTGGTTTTCCAACCGAAAGTTTTTTCGATATTATTTTTTGGTTTCCAGAACCAATTACGGCTGGGAAATCATCAAATCCCAGCCGCAACGGACACTTATTCGGCTGAGATAATTTTTCGACCCAACCGAAGAACGCAAAAACGGTTGGGAAATGATGGTGTTCCAAGCCATATTTTTATTTACGGCGGGGAAATAAAGAACTCCTAGCCGAAATCATTTTTCTGATAATTTTTGCTTTTATAACCAGTTGAGGCTGGGTTTTCCCAACCGTAACAACAGTTTCGGCTGGGTTTTCCTAACCGTAATAGCAGATTCGGTTGGGTTTTCCCAGCCGTAACTAGTTCTGGAAACCAAAAAAAAAATCAGAAAACTAATTTCGGTTGGAAAACCAAGCCGAAACATATACTTTCGGATGGGAATCTAAGAACTCTCAGCCATAAACACATTTAGAAACTTTTTTTTTTAACCCGAAATTCATAAAATCATATTTTTAACCATTTAAAAGTAAAAATAAATGGTGGGTTTTCTTAGGTTTTTTTGTTTTTATGATGATCACCATCTTTATTATGGTCTATGAATGAAAATGAGAAAGAGAAGATGATAATTTTGGGTTATCTTTGTGATCATCATTCCCATCATGATGGAACCATGATCATCATCTTTATCACAATTTATGAATGAGAAGAGAATGATGGGGAGAAGATAATAGATTTAGTGTTTTTTTAATGATCTTCATCATCATGATTTGTAAATGAGTGGAGAAGGAGAGAGAGAAGATTTGATTTCGTTTTTTTTTAATGAATAGTGAAATTTAGGCAAGGGTATTTTTGACTTTTTCATATATTCTTGAGTCCTCCTATCCATTTTTTGGTTACACATACCATTTTAGCCCCCAAAACCTCTCCCCTCTAAAGGCCTAATAATAGGATTAAAAAAAAATGTCTCCAAAATATGAGTGTAACAGTGTGCTAGTAGATCCGCTCCCATTAAATTATAGAAGGCTATTTTTGGGCATACAAGAAACTTATTGGGCATACCAAGTAAGACAAAAAAGGAGTGTAAATAGCAATATTAGAAGCCCCTTAACCAAATATTTTTGGTAATGGAAAATCTGCCCTTTTAGGATTAGTGTTAATAGTAATGGTTAGTTAAAATAAATCTGATTAGTGATTAATGATTAGTGATTAGTTTTAAGATTACTTTCAACAAACCCTTGAATTGTAATCATTTAGACAGCTTTCGGGGTTCGGCGAGTTTGGATGAATAGTTCGGCTAGCTGGAAGTGTTGATTAAGAGCCGAACCTACCTTGTAGACCATAGTTCGGCTCGTTTTGAATTGTCCTAATAATTCTAACCCTACACGAATCGTATGGAAGAAAAATGTTTAGGGTTCGGCTTATATTTAGAAATTCGTAAGCGCCGAACCTGTTGGAAACACATTGTTCGGCTATTTGAATAAGTAGAATATAAGCCGAACATGATCATGTACATTCCTGGGTTAATAATTTTGTATTGGTTCGGCACATATTATGATTATCGAATACGCCGAACCCTTATGCATCTCTTTCTGTGACTAGGTTCGGCTTGAAATTGCATGAAATTTCAAGCCGAACTGTTCATATACACTTACAGGAAGCTTTTGTGAAGAACAGTTCGGCTAAAAACACAACTCAATTTTGAGCCGAACCTTATAAATGCACTAGGTTCGGCACATATTATGATTATCGCATGTTTCTAACCTAACCATTAATTTTTCTTTGGAGCATCTAAAAATGTTTACTGTCCCGAAATACAAAATATGTGCCGAACTAAGGTAACTTTCATTGTGTTGATGAAACAAAGAGTAGTTCGGCTTGTACGATAATCATAATATGTGCCGAACCTAGTGCATTTATAAGGTTCGGCTCACAATTGAGTTGTGTTTTTAGCCAAAGTAAACCAATTCAATCAATCATAAACAATAAAATAAGAGATGGGTTTGTGATAAATACCTTAAAATTCCATTTTTGGAGATGTTTTTTCAATCAGTTGAATTTTTGGTTCAATTTCAGATTCTGCACATTCAACTTCTATTTGTTCTTCGATTGATGGATTAGAAAAGGAAGAAGATGAGATGTATATAATAGGAAACTGATTTTGATTTTAGTTTTTTTTAAAGGTATGGACATATTAATAATTTAAATTGTTTGAGGATATATAAGTAATTACATTACCCCTTATAAAGACACCCTGTGTGGAAAAATAAATTTGTATGCCCAAAATATTTCTTATATGCCCAAAAACAGCATACAAATTATATACTCCATAGCCAAACGGCCCAAAACCAGATCGTCGTTAGGAGATTATTGGTCTCTTAGAAATAAAGTTAGAAATAATCTCCACCTTTATTTAGGAATAAAGTTAGCTTCGGATCCCACATAGCCAACCGGCCCAAAACCCGGACCCGGAGCAGTTGGTTTTTCTGCCGCTTATGCAGATAGACTAAGAGTTACAATTAAAAACCCTAATTTCTGCTTTAGGTCGAGGCAATTTCAGATAGAAACTAATTCCCATCTCACTTCAATGGCGAATATGGATGGAGATGGTGTAGTGAGACTCTGAAGTATCCATCTCGTTTTATTAGGGGAGATACTTTTGATTCAATTCCGATTTTCATAAACTCATCCTGTTCCTGTTGCTGGGAAACCACGGGTTGAATCTTAGAAATCTGAGGAACCGAGGAAGAAATCCAGGAGATTTTAGACTGAAGAAGGTGAGATTGTCGTTCTGAAAGGTTTGGCAGTGATTTTGTCAACAAAGGTACTAAAAACTCTTCTATTTCTGATCGGAATGCTCAATTTTTTTATGGGTGTACTAAGGGTTCCATTGATGCGGTGGATATTAGTTTAGAACAATTGTTTAGTAAAACCAGACATTATAAGGATAGATAGATATCTGAAGAAACAAACTAACTCGTACCATTTCTCTAAATGGGATTTGGTAAAACTAGCTAGCATGTATAATTTTATGAGTTTGAGTTTTTCCAATCCCATTTAAAGAGATGTCATGAGTTTTCAAAGACGATATGGGGTGGTGAGCAAAAAGATGTTGAAGGTGAAACAGCTGCGGTGGATGGTGAAAAGAAAGAAAGAAACTGAAACAAGAAGAAGCCAAAACCCTCTTTCTGGTTAACAGAAAAAGGGTTTTGGTTTGTGTGAATTGATTCAGGAACAAATGATTACTTGACTATATGCTTGTTTGGTGTTTTTTAGTAGCAGAGGTTCAGTGTTGGGATGTTTTATGTTGCTAATTGGAGTATGGTTTTTTATTTTGCTATCTGCACATGTCCATGGCTAATATGTTTTGTGACTTACTAAATTTCCGGGGTTTTAGTGTTCTATGCTGCTATAAGAGTAGGTACCGTGATTTTTTTTCACATGAATTTCCATAATCGATTAATGTATATCTACATGACCAAATACAGTGACAGATTATTGGTCTCTTAGAAATCTTTTTTTGTTTAGTTTTTTCATACCTCTATTGGACTGTTATATTACATTTCTTACTCCATGATAAATTAATGATCTTCAATAGGTAGAAGTAACAAACATAACATAAATATGTGTCAAGGTTTTATATTAGATTTATAATTGGAACTATTAGACATAACATGTAATGTACCAGTTACTGAAATTTACGAGTACTGTATTCTCATTGTTATTAGTCGTTAGGAGGTAAAATTTGAATAATCTTCATTGATGATTGAGCTGTAGCGGTCTCATGAGTAGATCGACAATTGAACTGTCTGTGAGTAGTTTAGTTTCTGCAATGGATCCAGTTTTTGTATCACCAACGCCTTATGTTGATTCTGGAGTTAACTCCCGAGGTCAGATCAGTTTATCAATCTCATCATTTTCGAATAAAATAGACAAAGGTGAAACGCTTCACTCCCAGATTCTATTGCATAGCTGAACTAAAGTAGCAAAGCCTTTGTTGTTGTCTTTTTTTTTTGTTTGAGCGTGAGTTATTATCATGGATTCGTCATATCATGTACAACAGCATTTCCTGAATCAGGATTTACATATTCATACTGAAGATTTAAATGTGGCCTACATGAGTTGCCATTAAGAAGTCCTTTTGCTTGGCTCACTAAAGTGTTACGACCAAATTTTTTGGCCTCTTAATTAGTGAGATTTTACCACTTATGCAGGCCACGTTGGTTAATTTGGGTCGAGGCTTTCCAGTATTTATGCACCTGAAGAAGGACCCAAATACTTCAACAGATTCCAGGCAACCACTGAAGAAGGATCCTTTTCAGGTTACATCGGGAGTTTGGCAGATACATTCGTGGGCTGACTGATCTAAATATATCTGCTGGTAAGTTCTTTCTCCACCCTGTTGCTGTAGTTAGCCATAGTTACTGGTTCTGGTCATAGAAGTAAATCTGGGTTTACATGAGCAGTATTGGCTGGTGGAAGTGACATATTCTCAACCCTAACTCTGCAATACAATTTGGTAGCTTTAAAACATGTTCTGCCATGCCATGTATAGAAACACACAGCTACTCACATCTAATGTATATAGAAAGCACCAGTGCAGAACTATAGCTTATAAAATTTCTTAGGTGAACTTCAACATCAGTTACATCAAACTATTAAGCAATGTTGCGGTTCATAGATTAGTGGTGTGGGCATGATCCGCTTAATGAATGGTAATGACTCTGGAGCATAGATATAAAATTCGTGCTCCGTTTGTGCATCGCTACAGCCTAGTTTATCATGAATGGTAATGACTCTGGAGCATAGATATAAAATTGGAGGTATTAGACATAACATGTAATGTACCAGTTACTGAAATTTACGAGTACTGTATTCTCATTGTTATTCGTCGTTAGGAGGTAAAATTTGATTCTTCTTCGTTGATGATTGAGTTTAAGCGGTCTCATGAACATAAACAGAAAAATAAGTAAGACCATCAATTGATCTTGGAAGATTTAGATTTGAAAAAGCAGATTGATCAAAATATTCTTCAAAATTGATGCAGTATCTGTTTGTAAACACCATTATTAACTACTAATGCACTATCATGTAATGGATGGAAACCTATTGTAAATATGACATCTACACAAATCACTTGGCCAGTGATTGAAGAAGAAGCAGCTGGGAGGCATAGGAATGCAACAGAGACGAAACTTCCCTTGGTTCTCCAATGCGTTGAATTGGGGTTCGTGAGATGATTCTTTTAGAGGGATGTTTTGGGAAATATGCTAGTTATGCACAGATCATCAATTGAACTGTCTGTGAGTAGTTTAGTTTCTGCAATGGATCCAGTTTTAATGTGGCCTACATGAGTTGCCATTAAGAAGTCTTTCTGCACCTGAATAAGGACCCAAATACTTCAAGATTCCAGGCAACCACTGAAGAAGGATCCTTTTCAGGTTACATCGAGAGTTTGGCAGATACACGTATTCGTGGGCTGGCTGATCTAAATATATCTGCTGGTAAGTTCTTTACATCTAATGTATATAGAAAGCACAAGTGCAGAACTATACCTTATAAAATTTCTTAGGTGAAATTCAACATCAGTTATATCAAACTATTAAGCAATGTTGTGGTTCATAGATTAGTGGTGTGGGCATGATCCACTTAATGAATGGTAACGACTCTGGAGCATAGATATAAAATTCGTCCTCTGTTTGTACATCGCTACAGCCTAGTTTATCGTGATATCATCTAAGTCGGATTCTTTAAACCCTACTCCCTTTCTGAAAAGGGTTCTCACCGGAAAAGATGGCCGATTGCCAAATTTCTATAATTTTTTTTGTTTCTGACAGTCCAGCCTACCCTTAAACTAGCTAAACACCATTTTTTCCCCTGGCTAGACCTAAACAGTGTGCCGGTCCAGCCAAGCCAAGCCTGCCTACCCTTAAACTAGCTATATACCACTTTTTTTATTCATTTGATCTCAGGTACTGAAGTCTCCAACTTCTTAAGGTTTTGTGGACTAATTACTTAGTATTAGCTGGTTTTTGTCTTCCTAATAACATAAGTGCGAGGTTCAGTGTTGGGATGTATGTTTTGTTATATCGACCGAATGCAGTGACAGGACAGATTATTAGAATCATTCTTAGACTGTTTTTTTAGCATTTCTTACTCTGTGATAAATTACTGATCTTCAATTTGTTGAACGTAGAGATTAGTTTGTTGCACTAAGAAAAAAAAATAAAAAAAAAAAATTGCATCACGAGGTAGAATGAAGTTACAGATCAAAAGAAAATGATAAATATATGTTATGGTTTTACTGGAAGTTTGGAACTATTAAACATAATATCGTAATGAACGAATTTCTAAAATTTAGGAATAGCGAATTCTCATTGTTACTAGTCATGTAATGTTATGGATTGGAACCATTCACTGAGAATCTGCCATCTACACAAATAACTTGGCCAGTGATTGAAGAAGTAGCTGGGAGGCAGGGGAATGCAACCAGGGATGAAACTTTGCTTGGTTCTCCAATGCGCTGGATTGGGGTTCGTGAGATGATGCTTTCCAGGTTCTTCTTGTCTTCCAGCACCCGCGATGGAGACAATTTTAGAGGGATGTTGTGGTAGACATACTGGTTATGTACAATTGGCCATTCATTACTCAGTGAGTAGTTTAGTTTCTGGTCAGACTAATTTAGAATTCACTGCAATATGTGTTGAGATTTTATCTTAGTCCCCATATTGGGTATTGCTGAACATATGCAGGACTTAAGGATCCTTTTTTCTTTCTTCGGAATGGCAAACCCAGTTCTACTTTCCTAGTTCATTTTCATGTTTAGGTTCTTCTTGTTATTGTCTTCTTATCTTATAATTAGGGAGTCCCTTAGGTGTCTTCTTTCCTTGGTTTCCAAATCAGAGGTTGTTGTTGTTGGTTTCTTCCCCTAGTCGTCAATTGTTTTAGACAAGCATAAAAAATTTACTTTTTCTGTAAGTTGTGATGAATTCGAGGAGGAAAATGAGGATGTTCTCAAGAGTTGAAGTCCAAGGTAGAAAACATTGACATGATGAAAATGATTCCCTTGTTAGAGAGTTGTTGTCATTCACTGAAATGGCATGTTTATGTCTTTGTTGGTCTGGGATTAAGTATAGGGCTAAGAAGGATGGCCCAGTAGTTTTAGTAGGCTTCTAAGCATTTAACAGTTTCTATCTTCTGGTTCTGGTCCTTTTTATCTTCACACGTAGATTAAAACCTTAAACATTTTCTTGTTCTACAGACTCCAGGGTTGGAAACATCCTTGGGAAGGTCATAAAGGTCACTCTCACGGGCAAATGCAGCCATGGAAATGGACAAGGGCCCTTGAGGTACTAAGAAAAGCCATGGCTAGTAACCGGAGATACTAGCATCTGCAACACCCCACTATATTGTTTGAGAAACTAACAAACTTCATTAAATTGCAGGTATTGAATGTCCTGTTAAGATTTGCTTGGTTGCAAAATTTTCATGCATCATTCATTTAAGGTAATTAAATTTGTATTAATGTTTCTGAAATTTAAACGAAAGAGAAATAAAATTCTTATAATTTTTTTTGGCACATGATGAGCCTTCATATATGATGACCACCAGGTTGGAGAATTGAGCAATATAACACCAACATATTTTGACAATTAACACCATAACAAAGTCCAAATCTTGAGCTCGTGCTCAACAAACAATAACAAACTTCAGAAATAAACATTCACAAAACACACCAACCTTCATCTTCTCCGGCTTGACAATCCGGTACAAATTCAATCTCCTGAAACTGTTCTGACCCTTCCATCGAATTCAACGGCTCATCGCTCTCATATTCTTCAAACTCAATGGCATCGTCGTCATCATAATAGTAATCATCAAAATATTCACTTCTAGAAATAGCACACAGAATACCCGTAGCGGATTTCGAATCATAATTCAAACCATTTCCATTGTTAGCATCCACGACGCTCCAAGCCAACGACCGCTGATTCATAGCAGCACTGCATGATTTAAGCTTTTGAGTTCCTTTGGCTTTATCTTTCGACTTACTCCCCGGGTTAATGTGACAATCTGTGCACCTCGCTACACCGCATTTACCTGTGAACTTCGAATGATTCGTTGGTTTCCTTGACACTTTTGTGAATGCTCCGGCGGTTGGACGAGAATCCAGTGCGTTGACTATCTTGGACTTTGGTGTAGGATTTAATGGTGATGGCAAGACCATGTAGCTTCTAACCATCCCATGTTGTCGACCCTCTCGCTTCATTTCTTTTTGTGTATTGATGGCTTGAAAATGTATTTGATGCAACTCTACTGCTTCTTCCTCTGTTTATATATAGCTGTATGCAGTAGACAAAGTAAAAGCTGAAAAGAAAAAGCAGAAACTTGGTTATCAAGTAGTTTGCTTAGGTCAATGCTCTTGCAGACCAAGTAATCTATGTGTCAGAATTTTAAACTAAGTCACAACTGTACATCAAATAATTAATCAATTTTATTAATTTGTTGATTTTTTCTAACAAAAAGAAATTATTTGTTAATTTCAGGATGACTAGTTTCAGACAAAAATTAGTTTGGAAATCAAATCCAGAACAATTTTTAAGAGTGATTTTTTTTCTTCCGGCAAGCAAAATTTTTGGTTGTGATTTTGAAATTGACTTCCAATTTCAGAGAAACTGGTTATCAAATAAGCTCCAAACTTCACTAATTCTTCTTCTACCCTTGCTCCATGGCCATTTAGTTTATATTTTCTTTCAAATTTTTCCACAGTAAATAATAAATATTTTTTTTACTCAAAAGGATAATATCGAACGCGTAATTGGGGGATACCAAATCTAATTGGGGGATATAGATTACTATATTTTCTTTCAAATTTTTCCACAGTAAATAATAAATATTTTTTTTACTCAAAAGGATAATATCGAACGCGCAATTGGGGGATATAGATTACTTCCCCCAACCCATGAATCATGCTAAGGGGTGACCATTTGAAGTGAGTACTAAAATACCCTTTGGTTAATTAAAATTCTTTATGAAAAGACGGTTTTACCCTTTCACCTAAAACATTAAAACCAAAAACCAAAACATATATCCCACATTCCATTCAATTTGTACCGGCACACTCTTAGGTTAAGGTTTTTGAATATTATTTTTTTCCTTCATCGTTCTTCGTCGATTAATCGTCGATTCAAAAAAAATTATTGTCGATTAACCCACCCGAATCATAACAACGCCTCCACGAAAGAAACCAAAAGCCCTATCAAACTCAAAATCGATTAGTGAAGAGAAATTAAAACAAAGACTTGCTAAGATTGCTCAAGAGCAATAAAAAGAAGAAGCAGCGCTGTCGGACAATCAATCACTCGCAACAATGGCTTCTGTGAGAAGGTAAGTTATTTTAAACTCAGTTATGAGTGTTTGAATCGATTTATAGCAATGGTTTTAGGTTAGAATCGCGAAACCTAAAGAAACAGTTGAGTTTCAGTAGATTCCAGCATTGAATTGTGTATGAATACTATGTCGGTTTTGAATTACGACATTCCATCTAGGTTGAATTCAGAGTCGGTATTGAGTTACGTCTTACATGTTAGGATGAATACAATGCCGGTTTCAAACCCTGAAACTCAATGTTATGTACCGACATATAAATTGGGTTGAATACTATGCCGGTTTTGTATTACGGCATTCCTTTATGATAATTCGAGTATGCCGGTATTAAACTAAAACTTACAAGAACATTAAAGAATTTATCCCCACTACCGGCATTCCTTTTTGGTTGCATTGTATGCCGGTACTCAATTACGGCATGGGATTGATTTATTTTTATAGTTCCGGCAGTATTTTTTTGGTATCCAGGAGGATTATATATGACTACCGGTAGTATCGATAGTTAATGGTTACCGACGGAACAATGTAACAGCAGAGAATATTAACTAAGTTTTTATGCCGAGAGAGTAGTGCCGGCGTACTTTTTTTAGTGAGTCTATACTGGTACTGATACTAAAAATGAGATGTCTTATATTCATTTCGTGTGCTTATGATATAGGTCAAAAGCCAAGGAAGCTAAGAAAAGAAAAGGTAAAGATGATGCGACTAAGAGAAGGAGGAAGGACGGTCTTGATACTCCTCAGACTCTGCCTCCCCGCGGGAAAGATGAAGGTCGCAAAAAGCATTTGGGGGTTGAGTCTAGAGGGATTACTTGGGAGAGTGGTGGTGACCTTAGTCGACTTGTAATCAATGAACCTACTACACCAGTTGAGCACGATGAGCAAGATGAAGAGGAAAGTGAGGAGGAAGATAATGAGGTTCATCCAAGTCAATTTATAAGCCAAAGCGAAGTGGGTGGGCCTAGTGAACAACCAACACAAGGCAAATCCAAAGGCAAGGGCAAAGTAAAAGTTAAAGGTTCACACCTTCCTCATGTTTATGACATGATTCCTGACCTTGATGGTCGTAGAATTTGGGGTGAAGCTCAAGATACGAGAATTCTATTTGGCTACAAGCACTCGTGGGCTCGTACTATCTATCAAACCTATGTAAGAATTTTTTAATCTTGTGCATATGTATTCTTGTGTATTTATGTTAAATCTTTTAACCATACTATCTCATAATTGTAGGATCACAAGAAGACTGTGCGTGTTTTTCGAAACCAAGTTGCGGCAGATTGGGATTTTTCTTTGGAATGTGAAGAGGTACAAACATTAGTAAGAGATTTTGGTCTATATGCTCTGGTTGAAAATTATGTGAAGTGTGATGATGTGACTGTCAATTACTTCGTCGAAAGGTATCATGGCGAAACTGATACAATGCACTTCCAGTTTGGAGAGATGAACTTGATTCTGGATGATGCTCAGAACATTTTAGGCTTGGATGTTATCGGAAAATCAATAGTAGAAGGAGATCATTGTCCGGACCTAGAATGGTCGAAGTTGAACGCTTTGACTAACAAGTTGTTGGGTTGGGACTACAAAACTTCTGTGGAAAGCTTTTATGTATCTAAGGATAGTAGGACAAAGACAATCAAGCTGACGATGCTTAAGGAGGAGTTTGAAAAAACGCAGGAAATAAGTTTGAAGGATAGATGGGACCCTGCACAAATTCGTTATACCGCCGATGCGTACCTTTTATTTATCTTGGGCACTAAGGTATTCCCCGACACTAGTGGCGACAGGGTCAGCGCAAGACTTCTTCAATAATTGGATCCGCTGGAAGAGGTCCTTACCTATTCTTGGGGCACCGTGGTAATGGCACATTTGATGACGGAGATGAGAAGGGCCTCTAAGGCTGTTACAATTGTGACGACATTGAAAAATTGTGGTTCTACAACGCTGCCAAAGACATTATGCATATACCGGCATTTAATTATCGATGGACCGTTGTTCCACCCAAAGGGATACTATGCAACTTGGATTTAAGAAATCTAGCTTGATTCTCGTACATTCTTGAAATTTGGAAGTTTTTTTTCCAGAAAACCATTGGAGGGATACGGAACCAAATCGTTTGGTAGATATTAGTAATTGATTTGGATAAAACTACAATGCTGGAAGATCATGAAAAATTTGGAACTTAGATCTTTTACGATATTGTTTTTTATTTGTTTAATGCTCATATATATTTTATTTCATTCCTATGTAATCAATTACATTATATTTAAAACTTTAAATTTAAACATACTAAAAAACATGTAATGGATTAATTTTGGTTAAAGATGATCTCATAATCTATTTCCACCCCTTTTCAACAATTACGGAACCTTTGAGCCTTTCATTGATTTGGACAAATATCTTGAATTTGGAAAGACATCAATGCTCTTTTATTTCATTCCTATGGAATCTAATGGATTAATTAAGGACCATCTTCATTGGTTCATATTCATGTTCAACATATTCCTTTGCCTTCATATAACACTCATCACACCCATCAATAGGCTCTCAATGGCCCTTGTGGTTTTCTTTTGCTTCGGCTAGTGCAACAGCTTTGTCAAACCATTGAAACTCTTCGTACTTTGGGTGATTCAAACACCTTAGAAACATTCTTCCATTTTCAGCATCATTAGTTTTTGCAACCCAAAACCGGCGTGTCCCATCATAGTTTCTACACTTAGAATAAATAAAAGGACAATCCAAGGCTAGATGTTAAGGTGACTTGCAAATTTGATAGCTGCAATGAGGATTCTGTAAGAGAAGATTATATTAGTGATTGATCCTAGCAGAGAAGATTATAATTTTCCAATTCATCCTTAGTAATATTGAATCTACTTACTTTGCAGGTAGAGGTTGTTGATGAATCTTCCATCGCTTTTGAACCTTGAACCGTTCTAGCTTGATCTATTTTTTGAGGCTTGGTTTCTTCAGAGAAGGATATTTGGTATTTGGTGGGTGGTTTGTGTAGATTTTTGCAAAGGAAATGGGGGGGTTTATATAGATTGAAGCCCCAACGGTCTTATTTTTCAAAAAACTAGCCGTTTTATTTTGTAATTTACATCTACCGGCATTGTCACACAAACAAAGATTGAATGGTATTTACTTCCAGCATAGTACGACCTCGTTAAAAACTACGTTGGTACCATTTACATAGTCCACATAATTTGAACGTGAGATAATAGGTTTTCGGCAAAGTAGTTTATTTGTGATTCGTACCGGAAGTATGTACCGGTGTACATTATCTTTATTATTTCAAAGCCGACACTGTTTCTTTCAAAATAACTATCCGTTGATAATTTTCTCTATATATAAAGAGCTAATACTTGGACCCAATATCCCAAAACTTGTGTGTTCTTTATTATATCCCTGAGACTCTAAACTTACAAAACCCTAAACCCTAAAAATCTTATCTATACATATCTTAGTATAGAACCTACTCCCACATACACCAAATGGCATTATTTGACTCCGAGGAAGATTTAGCAATCACCCAAGAATGGTACGCTGAAACTCGTCCTTCAACTATAGATATAAGTACTAGGGATTCAATGTGGTTGAAGATTTTTAACAGATTTACTCACGATTATGGGAATCCGAAAGGAAAAACTGCTCAAAAAATCGAGCAACGGCACGACATAATCCTGGGGCGGTGGTTGAGTATTTAAAAATAAAACACCATATCATGCACGATACACAGAATAGATTGTCCCCTCAACAACTTGTAAGTATCTTTATAATTAATTCGCCACAATCCACTCTTTTCAACCTTTATGACACAAACTAAGTTTGTGTGTGGTTTTTTGTAGCATGTAGCCGTGAAAGCACGTTACTTGCAGGAAAAGGGGGAAGTATTCATGTTTGAAGAAAACGTGAACCACATGGTAACCAAAGTCACGGAGTTCCACCAGCTGGATGAATCGGAGACGGATTCTTCTTAACAAGATTGATAGGTTTAATTCTTTTTGGTTAGGTTTTATTGTAGTTTCTGGTAAGGTTTTGTGGGTAGATCTCTATGTAAAGTGTAAACCCTCACGAGACTATAACTCGTCCACTTGGGTCACCAAGTGGTTTAAAGGCTTGATGCACGTGCTAAGTTCATTCATTGTTCCGTCGACAAGGATTACATCTGGAATAAATTTAAGTTCCGGCCCATTATGTTTAACAAATTTACACCGGTAGTAATTGCCGGCATCAACATTTTATACATTTTTATGCCGATATATTGTGTCAAAATTTAATGGTTTCTGTGTACACTAAACCACTTCCGGCATTATTTTAATAGGAGACACAATACCGGTATTGGGTTCCGGCGAATCGGTTTTCCGAATTACAATGCCGGCTAAAATTCAAATTTTTGAAAGTACAACTTCATTGATTGAGTACAATAACGGCCAAATTTGGGCACCATCCTATAAATACACACGTTCTCCCTACAAAACAACACACACCTAGTTCCATATACTATCCAAAGCTAATATCATTATATACTCTTTCTAGCTATCCCAATACCTCTAAATACAAAGCAATGGCATCATTTGATTCACATGAATATTTGGAAATCACCAAAGCTTGGTACGCTGAAACTCGATTTAGAAGCCAGTCCTCCGTAAGGGTGGATTCTGAAACCTTTTGGGGTAGGGTATTCAACAAATATAGGAAAGAGTTTGGGAATCCAAAAAGGAAGAAGTGTTAAACAAATTCATGATAGGCACCAAGTCATAGAAAATGCGATACTTGGTTATTTAGTTATCCAAAAACCAATTTTCAACGCTACCAACTTTAACTTGTCCATTGAACAATTTGTAAGTGTTTTTGTGGTTTATTATACATAACTTTGATATTCCTACTAAACACCACTAACTAAGTTTGTGTTATGTTTATATAGCATGAAGTCGTCAAAGCACGCTACTTGGAGGAAAAGTGGGAAGCATTCGCATTGGATGCAAGTTATAAATTCAAGGAAGACAAAATCCCGGAGTATGGCTAGGAGATGATGGAGGGTGTATCTTCCTCGGACGAAGATTGATGTCTTTAGAAGATTTAGTGTAGGTTTTGTGGGTAGATCTCTATGTAAACCCTCACGAGACTATACTCGTCCACTAGGGTCGCCTAGAGGTTCAAAGGCTTGATGCACATGCTAAGTGCATTCGTTGTTCCTTCGACAAGGATTACATTAGAAATAGATTACATTTGCGGTATAATATGCTAAAAATTTTGAATCGCGTATCTATCCCGGCGTAGAATATAGTGCATTACTCTATGTCGGGATAGAGTGTCAATTTTTTTTATTATTTCTGTGTAATAAACCTCATTCCAGCATTTAACTCTTGGACGTTTTTTAGGCGGTACTAGGTGCCGGAGTAGAGGTTATATGTATTTCTAGGCCAGTAGTGAGTGCCGGAAACATCGAGAACCATAGTTCTGTGCCGGGAACTAACATTCAATGCCCAACAACTATTTTTTCAAACCATAAACCAAAACCCTTTTACGCCGGCGTCAAAAGTAGGGTACTGACAATGCCAGTACAATAAAGTGGAAAATAGTCGTTGTGTATTCAACTATTTAGAGGAATTGATACTCCCATTAAACTTGATACCTATAAAAAAAATTGTGCTCCAACACATATCTCTAATGGCTAATCCATCATCAACTAACAATTTCATCATTTTCATGGAAAAAGAAAAACTTAATAAGAACAAACTATCGACTCCGATAGGAAATCAATCACCATCCACCACCAACTCAATTGCCATTATACAAGAAAAAATTAGAAGGAAGGAAAGCACCACCAAGTCTATTTCTACCATGGAAGAAGAGATACTTAAAAGGGAAAGAGAAAAATAAGAAGCATCAAAAGAAGAAAAATATCGCAAAGAAACGAAGGAAAGTATAGAACGTGTAAAACAAGCGAATATAGAAGCGCTGACGTTGAGGAAGAAACCCAATGGATTAAAAATTAATATATCGGATCTCCCAGAAGATCATCGCCCTTTAAACCTTTTTTGGGGTCTTGTTGCATATGGTCCTTATATGCCGAGGTTGGTGGATGGTAAGTAAAAGAAACGCAAAATGGATTACAGGGATGTCTTTGTAGCGAATCGAATAATTACCCTCATAATATTATGTCGCAAATACAACGAGTTTCTCGCAAGATACAAAGGGAATAGGTATCAAGCTCAGGCTGCATATTTGGAGTGGAGAAAATAGCCTTTTAGGCATTTCGAAGCCACTTTGTTTTTGGAATCTCGTTCCGAAAAATGATGTTAGTCGCAATTAGTTTCAGATCTTTTCTTTTATGTGTAATGTTCTTGTTCAAGTATTTAACGTTAATTATTTTCAGTTTGGGCCAGTTTGTTTGCTTAAACCTTTGGAATCAATTTAAACTCATGGTCATAATGATGGCATTAAATTATCTCCTTGGAACAATACCGGTACTTATACTGGCGTTGATTAAAATCAAAGTTTAATGCAGGTACAGTAAACTGCACAATTAAAACTAGTTGTGAAAATGCCGACACTGTATTTTTCCATTTTTCTATGTCGGTATTGAGACGGTTACAAACTTAAGTTATGGGACAGTTACAAAGTCCTTAATTCCACTTAAGAGACGGTTACAAACTCCTTCATCCCACTTATTTGACAGTTACAAATTCCTTAATACCATTTTACAGTTACAAAATCCTTAATTCTATTTAAGTGGCGGTTATAGAATTGAAAAAATTAAATCTCTCTTTCCATCCAATCTCCCTATCTGTTTCATCTTCTATACGAAATACAATGGGTCGTCACAAACCTCGTGAAAAACCTAATCCTGAAGAACCTGTTGATGATAGTGGTAAATCGAAATCAAAAGCACAAGAAGTGGATGAGGAGTCTGTTGGTGAGGCGCAAGTAACAAATCTGATGCGGTAAGTGTTGTATATATGTTAAATTGAAGTATTTTAATGGTTTATACAATACTAGAAAACACAAATTGAAACTTGGTTGTTTAGTAGTTCGACTACTCTAAAATAAAATTTTCAAACTGTCATTTAGTCAATTTCAATTTAGTTACCTGTTTGTTTGGTGGTAGAATACAAGTAGAAAACCATGCCGTATTGTATGTCTTGTAACCCTATTTTATTTCATGTAACTGCCGCCATAATAATCTCATTGCATACTATGTCAGGATCTAGGTACCGTCTTTGTATGTTTGATCAATGCATGCCGTTTTTTTTGGGTTCTTGAGTTAAAAGTTCTGTACAAAATTAATTCAATACCGGCATAGTATGTTCTTTATTCTACAATGACGGCATTTGTGACGGCACTATCGAGATGTTTGGTATACATTCCGGTATTTAGTCCCCCAAATTTGTTAATTTTGTGAATGAAATCATAGAAAAATGGCATTGTATATTAGTTATTTTCTGCGCCGGCACTACTGCAGGTAGTTCAATATATTAACTTTCCATGATGGAATTATTTACATAACTCGGTTGAAATATTGGGACGTAGGTCTAGAGCAGCACAAACGGATAAAGGAAAGGGCAAAGTTGTTGATCGCTGTCATAGGCGTCAAAAATAAATTACACTTTCTTACTACTCAAAATATATAATGAAGCAAGGGCAAGAAAGGATCGTTCCCACAGAGAGGACTTGGTTGTCAAGTTGTTTCGGTTTCCTATATAAAACAATGGGGGGTTTTCTGATTTTTATAAACTAAAATAAAATAAAAGCAAAACAATAAAAAGTAAACACGCAAATCAATAAGGTGAAAATATTGGATAAAGGTTTCATCTTCAATTGTAAACAAGTATTGAATGTATGACTCGAATTCATATTTAATCTCGCTATCATCAAAAGCCCTAGAATACCTTATTGCAAAAATACTCCGTAAATTTCCTAAGTCATCAACACACACATTAGAGATGCATATGTGAATTCTACCTAAAGAATAACCTAACGCCTTGCGCTAATTAAGTTCAATTCCTATGAGCATTAAGTTTTGTGAAATAGGATAATCAATGCAATTGAAATACATAGCGCAAACAATTCGAACAAAGGTCAATTTCTACATATGATTACAAGGATGTATCACTACAAACTATAATCATATCATGCTACTCGTATTCAAGGTTATCGCTCGATGATGAACCCTAAATTAGATATAGATATAAATGTATGTTCAATCAATTATAGACTCAACCAAACAAACATTCAATCATATTTCAATACATCAATCATGCAATTATTATACGCAGTAGAAATCAAACAATAATATTGAGAGAAAACTAATTCATAAAATTCATAACTTGTTTTCAAAATCCAACTACATCTTTAACCAATAATAAAATCAAGTACTTGTGTTTTTGGAGTTCATCATAAAAGTTGGAGAATAAAACTATCATGTAAACCCTAGAAAGAAAGTAGAAGTCTCCCTAATGGAGATATCTAGGTTTAGAGAAAGAATTTTCTATTTATATATGCTTTTCCCATTCCAAAAGGATACTCTTTCCAAAAGTAGGTCAAGTCTTCTCAAAACCCGTCTCCAATTCGTCCACCAAGCCCATGTGTCAAAACATATCTTCTGGAAATTTTGGGTCCAAAGTTGGTCGACGGATCGCTGACGTCATCACCGGAATTCGATGACCGTTGCCGAAATCCGGTCACCGGAAAACTATCTCGGGCCACTTGAATCATTGGAAGATGTCACCAGGAAAATGTATAATTTCAGGAGCTCGACTCTACTTATCTGCAGTTCAAACATTCACAAACACCATTTTAGCCAATTCTTTGTTTCTTGCGAAAGCGTACCCAAAAGTGTGACGCGTAGCTCATATATCCAGCCGCCAACTCTTTCATTCGAATCATACCCTTTTCATGATTCATTGAATCTTTACGATCCCCACTTTCTATTCTTAAATCCGGAAACCCGGGCTAGTACCATCATCTCGCCATTTCTACTTAGTTTTCGCATTGTCTCATCAGCTCCAATTATCAACAGTAGAGACACCTCCATCACTTGAACCTGTAATTCACTTTCCCACTCTTCTCAGCTTCTCAAAGCCACCATATACCAACTCCATTTCTTCTTGCAATTCCAATGCCAATTAAATTTCACTAACAACATATATGTTACTCCTCTCGGTTGCAATATCGCCATTCTGTTCAACATACTCATCTCTAACACATCAAAATTCACCTCCTTCCAAAATATGAACCTTAACAACGCCTTTCCTTTTTGTCTCAGCTTCACCAGGTTCATCTTCTTTCCTGTAAACCAGCTAATGGCCTAACTGCAGTTTCATTTTAGTCCCCAGCTGCAACTCCACCAAAACTGCACAGCAACAACATTTGCAGCACTTGACCCCCAGCTGCAAACACAGCTTCCAACCCATTCCTGCATTTCCTCCATCACTACAATCTCAGCTCATTCAACTCATTCCCTGGTTTCAAACATTTCTGCAGCAAAGCCATCCATAACTCAACCCAAACCATCAATTGTAGCTACCCTTCTTCCCTGACTGCAATTTGCATTCATTCATCTCATGGAAGCGAGCTCAAACACCACTAGCTCTATAGCTCAGTTCAAGCTCCCTGCAATTCAGCTTTGAGCCATTCTTCCCATTTCACTTCTAGCCATCAGTTCCCAGCTGCAATACCAACTCCATGTATCATCCTAAATAATTACTAACTGCAGTATCATCACATTCATGTTGTGCTCATTCCCATCAAACCAGCATCGATTCGTCAATGGCTTCACCTATTTAACTCAAACCACAGACATCTTTCAGCTGCTTCTTGGTTGCTCCAAAATCCATCCAACTTTTCTCATCACCTGTAGTTGTAGATTCCTTCAGTTTACCTGCAGTCTCTCATCTTATGCTTTCTTGTAACTGCAGATTCGATCCACAATCAGTATCCATCTCAACCTTCATAGCTCCAATAACACAAATCATTATCAGTTCATAGTTCAAGCACCACCACAGAGATAACCCCTGCAACACTTCCACAACCATGGATACATATGCACCCTAACCTTGAGCTTTCTCTCTAATCCACCATCTTCTACAATTCTAGTCCATCAACAAATTCCTCCACCATCTCCCCTGTAATTCATTGTGCTCTTCATCTCGGCATCAAATTTTCTGTCTATAATCTCTCTTCTCAGTTGGTGTCGAGAACACCACCTAGCCAATGCTAAACATCCCTCTTATACATCCATCAAACCATTGTTAGCAGCTGCAAATAACTTAATCAGAAGTGGTTCAGTCATTTAATAGAACAGGTTGTACGCCATACTCTTGTTGTTGTAGTTTTGAGACTTCTACATCTTCCAAACACATGCAAATTCGAATTATAAACAAACCCATTCATTCACTCTTGTCACTGAACTCAAAGGCTTCCTTCAATCTTATCTATTCATTCAATCTGTATGGCAACAAGAACGTGAGACTTCAACTGATTTCAGTGCTGAAACTCCACCAGAATTCGTGTTCTTCTTACCTGTACAAGCTTGTCCTAACCTCTGTGAAACACCCTTGAACCATGACTTGAAATGACGGCAACAAATCTGCAGGCTCGATCGACGGCTACTGGAACAACGATTTGGGTCTTTTTCTTTGATTGTGAACTGAACCTGGTTTCAAAAGAGACATAACTTCATCTCTTTGTAGTTTGTACTGCTCTTTCTAGCATGCACATTCCAACAACACAAGGTCATGTAGAACATGCCCCTTTTCTAGACTATGTTGTCTTAATGAGCCGCTGGCTTGGTTTGCCTGCCAGAACTGGGAAGATGACTAGCTGCTCCCGCAAATGCCAATTGAACTTTAGTGGTAATTCAGTGATCCTTTTTGATTATTCTAGTGCTTTGGAACCAACATCTCCACTAATTCCGAGCAATGCTTTAAACCTCCATTTTCCTCTGTTTGTGCCAAACATGCCGAGTTCCTACAAAAATACTAACCAAGCATAATATACAATGGTTTTAAGAGAAATAACTAAGAAAAGCATAAGAAATTAACATTCGAAAGATGTATTTTAAGCACTTATCAGATGTTGAAGAATGAAAACCCAAGTCATCTAGGGGTCGATGTAGTCGTTCTGATCTGTATCATGTTAAGGTCGTCATTCGAGAGCGTACGTGGGAAAAAACCAGCAGTGAGGATGATGAGGAGTGGAAAAAATATCCTCAACTAGGAAGAGCAGGTAGGTCATCCTCACAAGCAGTTATCTTAGAAGAACCTGATGCCGGAGTTCAAACCACTAAAAAGGAGGAAAAGGGACCGCCATCCTATCTTCCTACAATACATGACATGATTCTGGACCGCGATGATGGTAAAGAGTTGGGTCAACGACTCAACCCCCAACTCTCATTTGGATACAAACACTCTTGGGCTCGTTGGATATTTCAGACTTATGTAAGACCTTTGCATCATGTTATTATATTATTTATCTTGTGATCAAGTGAATTTAATTTATTTTGTTATGTTTTTATAGGACCACAAGAAAGCCTTCCGTGTTAGCCGTCATCAATCAAGTGAAGCATGGCCTCTGGATTTAGAGTATCCCCAAGTTGGAGCAATTTTCAGAACATCTGGGTTGTATTCCGCGGTAGAGAATTATATGGCCAATGATCCCGTCATGACGAAATGCTTTTTATAGAGGTTTTTTGGTGAAACTGATACCATGCATTTTCCATTTGGCGAGATGACCATTATCCCTGAAGATGTCCAAAGGATAATAGGTCTAGGGGTTCTGGGGAAAGCCGTTAAGACAGGAGATGAGTATTAGGAACTAGGATGGGACAAGATCTTTGAGATGACTAAAAATTTGTTAGGTTGGGATAGGGATACGAATTTGGCAAATGTGTACAAGATATCCCGTTTCAAGACAAAGACTGTCACATTCGTCAATCTCCTTCGATTGTTTAGGAATACGAAGGACAGGGAATTGATTCCTGAAGAAATTCAGCAAACCGCCGCTTCTTATCTGTTGCACCCCTTGGGCTCCGTTATATTCCATGATGCTAATAGTAACAGGGTTCATCTGAGTCTCCTTCAATACTTGGATCCCTTGGATCATGTCCATTAGTATTCATGGGGCACTGCTTTATTGGCACAATTTTTGGCAGAAATGCGTAGAGATTCTAAGGCGAATACCCATCAATTTAATGGTTATCTCACTTTAATTCAGGTAGAGTGAACTAGTTATTTTGGAACTTATTTTGTGGGATTATTTGGTTAGTTTCCAATTACTTTTTTAGTAATTTTTTTATTTTACATTTCATTATCATAGGTGTGGGATTATGAACACTTCCCGGAGTTCTTCAAAGGGTATAATTGATTGAGGACTTTTCCTTATTATGAAGAGCATCAGGCTCTATCTCAGAAGTACGTCTTCAACACCCACCCGAAGCCCAATAACAGGAAATAGTTATTCGCAATACGAAGCGCTTTGGTATCCATGGTTGTCCAAGATGTTGTGTTTGACCCATATAGGAATTCCAGAGGAGTTCACTTTCAAAGGCATGACAATGTTTCATTTTACAATGGACCGTTATTTCATCCAAAAGGTTTTGTTATGCACAACCCTCACCGTGTGATGCGCCATCTTGGGTACATGCACAAATATATAATGAATACATCCTATCATAAATTCTCTTATGCCTTTCCTCAATGCCAAGCAAATGAGAACAATACTATGGTAGTTTACAACCCAAGTCCAATTCTTGCACATTGGAGTGAAAGGGTAGAACGGGGACTAGTTTTTTATAGGGTTGGCTGGAATTTGGCGGAAAATAGTTATGAGACATAACTAACGTTTCTCAGAGGTCACCTGAAGTACTCACATCCTTATATTATCCACCCGGATATCATAGAAGTTCCTCCACAAGCACCACATCCACCCATAACTGCGGATGAACTTACTTTACCTGGACTAAATAAGATCCTTACATTGTTTGTACGTACGTAATTTTATTTTCCAATTCCTTTAGTCTACATCTATGAACTTATATAGGGCTACATACTAAGAACATGTTTAAAAATATGACAACAGCGTTAGAGGATCATAAAGTTAGGAAAGTTCTTTAGGACAAAGAACAAGAAAGGAGAGGTGTTGACCCAGAAAGACATGGAGAAAGTCGAGCAAAAGATTAAAAAAATTGAAGATCCGGATGCCAAAGAATTGTGGGATGAAAATAAGAAGAGGGTACACAATAAGCCAAGGACCAAGTGATCGTATGTTTGTTGAACGATGTGGTATTGGTTTATGTCTATTTATGTTTATGTTTGGAACAATGTGGCATTGGTTTATGTCTGTTTATGTTTATGTCTTGAACAATGTGGTATTGGTTTATGTATGTTTATGTTTATGTCTTGAACAATGGGGTATTGGTCTAGGTTTGTTTATGTTTATGTCTTGAACAATATGCGTGTCTTAATAAACTCTTTGGTTGATTTAGCTTATGTTTAACTTATTTTCGGTTTGGAATCTCTTAACTTTGGAGTTTGTTTTTTTATACAATCTAGTTTTGTTATTATATTTATTATGTTGACAAACCGGTGTCAAATTAACCCTTTCACCGAGTTTAAATGTTCTTTGAACGCGCCGATAGCACATGTTTTAGAAGTGTGCATTATGTTCTGGCATTGTGTAGGAAGGAACAACTGTGCCGGAACTCTAAATCTTCCAAACACCAAAAAAAAAAAAAAGAATTTCGGCATGGAGTGTTATTTGGATAGGATGCCGGTTGCGAGAAATTTCCAGGTACAAAATAGTTTGGTCAGACTACCGGCACTGTTTTTTGTTTAACATTCAATGCCGGCATATTCACTCATTTTAATGGATGTTGTTCCTCACTAACCGACACCGTGTATACAGTTATTTTTATGCCGGCACAACACTTCCGGCGTAGTAACGATGAAACATAAAAATGCCGGCATAGGTATCAAAATATTGTTTAATGTTTACGATACACACTTCCAAAAAACAAAATGTTGAGTATTAGTGAACCACATATATCCAAATTACTCATCATCCCTTCCACACGTATGAAGTTGAATCTTCTTCTCTTGGAGAGGTATTTTGGATAGAGCCAACGCATCCCAAAATTGGTGATTCTCCTCATACATTTCCATCCATCCCTTCCAGACAACGGGATCTAGATCCTTGTTTTTCATCATGTCACAAATATGTGGCAATGGATAATTTTCCTTAAGTTTTAGAATAATGAAATGATTACCGTTCACGAATGCCAAAAAAACTCTTCTCTTCTTAAGGGATCCTTCGCATTTTTGCCACTTTGGTGTAAATGTTACTTCTATGGTGGGGGTAAAATAATGAACAACACGGTTAAATGTATCCGCCACTAGATGCCCACAAAGCGGCATTCTCATCTAATATTGAGAAGGAATGAACTGCATCTCCTTCTCGGGACCTAACACTCGAACGTACATATCATCAAACCCATCTTCATCACCAACCAATTGCTCATAAAATCTCCTCTTGTTCATAAGTTGTTCGGCCATCCACTTTCTAGCATATCGGCATGGTGTCATCTCTCTACTAACCGCCGACTCAAAGATTCCTAATTGTTCAATTACGACATGATACCCACAATTTCCATCTCCATCAACATCATCCGTATATACAATATACTCGTGAATAACCTTAGGAAGTTGGTCTATGTAATACTGTATCTTCGTATGATAACTTCAAATGGTCCCACCTATTTTGTGATCCTTATACATCTTCATATTACCCTTTTGTAGCTTAATTATATCCAATCTCTACACTTCCAGTATCTTCAGTATGTGATGGGAGTCTGTACTTCCTTGGCCCACCCCTTCACTTTTGAACCGAAAAAACATCAACTTCTATGGGGCCTATGGAGTTGTCACCCTCGGGTTGTTATTGACTAGATATGGGTCCCTTACCTTTTTTATCACTTATTTTTGGTGTGGATTGGGAATTTTCACCTTCATGTTGTTGACTTGATGTAGGTACCTTATTTGGCCTTCCCTTTTTGTTTGGAACCGCCGCCTCGTCGCCTTGTTGTTCTTGGTAGCTCAATGTTGGTATATTTCACGGCCTACCCATTTTTCTTGGAACCTCCGCTATATTGACTATGGGTGTGGCCTCGAAATGCTCACATTATTGTTCTTGGTATCTCAATGTTGGTATATTTCGTGGCCTACCCCTTTTCTTTGGAATCCCTGCTACACCGACTATGGGTGTGGCTTCAGAATGCTCAGTTTGTTGTTCTTAGTAGATCAATGTTGGTACATTTCGCGGCCTACCCCTTTTCTTTGGAAACTCCGCTACATCGACTATGGGTGTGGCTTCGGAATGCTCACCTTTTTGTTTTCGGTAGCTCAATGTTGGTACATTTCGCGACCTACCCCTTTTCTTTGGAACCTCCCCTACATCGACTTTTGGTGTGGATATGGAATCCATCATTTGTTGTTGACTTGATAGCGGTTCCTTTCTCGGCCTACCCCTCTTGTTTTCAACCGGCTCTGCCGCGAACCTTGATTCCAAAGTTTCACATCCGGTTAGATCTCGTTTCTTACTTGCCGCGAGTTCTTCTTCATTTTTAGTCATTGATTTCAATTCTTTCCTTTGTTTTCTCCTTTCCGTTTTAGTTTGTGGTCTACCGAGAGGATCTCCAATTATTTGATCTTCATTTTGTGCTATCCATGGCCATGTAATTAGCCTTAGTTGGCTCAACAAGACTTTCCGTCTAACCGAGGTACCACGTGAGTAAGCTTCGAAGAATTCCTTTCCTTCATTCGTATCCCATGGTGATTGTCCTGGATCTTCCTTAGGGGGGTGGGGGGTGGAAAGGGCTTCCAAAACATGAATACCCGATTTTTCATAAGTTTCTCTCTATTTATGAAGGTGAAAACTATTTTTCCTAGTTTCTCTCGATTTTGAAAACTAGTTTGGGGTGTGGATGAGGAATGAATCTAAACCTTAAACAAATGCACTGCGCGGTGAGTGCTTGTAGATTCGAGAGATCAATCTGTGCAAGTCCGGCCTAAACCAAGAAATGGCCGTTCCAGACTTTTTACGGTCACAAAATGAAGGAGATGGGGTTGATCTTAAGCAGGGAAGCGAAGAAGGTGTTGAGATTGTGAAGGTGTTGGCTATGTATGACTTGTATCAGAAAGCTGAACTGGCTTGCAAAATGTAAGCTATCAGTTCCGGTGTTTGAATACAATTGTATCAACACTTGCCTATGTTATCTCGTCTTGTTCTATCCTTGTGAAAAAATAGGGCGGAGAACCTATTTATACAAGTCTTTTAGCCTAACCTTCGTATCTCGTGGGAAGTGGAGAAAGTGGAGTGACGGAGTAGTGGAGTAGTGTGTTGGTGTCACACGACCAGGCTTGCCCACTTCTCCCATCATCACTAACCGTCCATGACTTCCTGACACGTTCTTGTGATGGTGCGTTGTGCGCTGCATGTTGTAAACCTCCAGACCAATACCCCAGTATGTATCCCCCAGTTTGTGACATGATTGATGTCTTGAACGTGTGGATCATGGGACCCACAAAAAGTAGCATGTAATGCTACGTTATTTAGGAAATTGATACTTGTGAAGTATCGTGTGTGTACTATGCAGGTACTGCATCGAGTATATTGGGCATGTATGAAGCATCGCTGTTTGAGAGTCTCAAAATAATCTCATGTCCAGCCTACTTCATGTGATAGTTTGGAGGTTGCGCAAGCAAGTCCTCCCTTGGCCTACCACATGGTGTGGTATAGTGACGGATGATGATCACCATGACTCTGCACTGACCAATTAACTCCTGACCAGGGTCATATAACCAAGCCGGTGAAATTGGACGGACGAGATGATCTTTGAGACACTCATCTGCGACCGTTGGTGAAATTAGGGTTTATGAAAAGGTGCGCAAGCATCACTTTTCAGCTTGGTCGAATCCAAGCTTGGGACACAATTTTGGATAGGCCGGTCGTGCATGCGTGTAGACGGCATGACGGTGTAGGTGCCCATACCTCATTGTATCATGAAAGTGTGATCTGGGCCACTCAATTCGTCCGGCGAAGTTGAGTGGTTGAGATTAATTTGCGACAGAAAACTGGTGCCGCAAAAGCCGCTCTTCATGCCATCTTCAGGCTCACGTTCCAAGACGACCAGGCTTGGCCGGTCTTGGTCGATTGCTCCAGCGTGTAGGTGGTAGGCTGGAGTTCACGTCCATACCCTGACATCCCATAGAAACATGATCTAAGCTACTCAACTTGTCCGGTAAAATCGAGTGGTCAAGATTAGTTTGCATCTTGGGAGGTGCGACCACCCTAGTGTGGGCGGACGATTTGGGATAACCAGGCATGGTATGCCTTGGCCGATCAGGTGAGAGGATAGATGGGTCCACGGTGGTCATGTTGGTATGACCGGAACTGCTTGATATAATCTCGGACCCTCCATTCGTGCCGGAGAAAATGACGCTCGTGATTCAAAACCCTAACTTTGGTTTTCAAGGCCGTGCGTCATGCTCCATTCGAGCGCACGAATTGGAATGACCAACCATAGTTTGTCCTGACCAATTGGTCAGGTATGTAGGTGAGCCCACAATGATTGTGTTGACATGCTCCGTGCCCTTTGAATCAACATCTGTACCCTTCATCTATACCTGCGAAGATGGATGGTTGAGACTGTTTTGCGACACATGTAATATGCCGCAAACCCTGATTTAGGGTTGTGCGTACATATTGTTATGGTTTTAACGTTTTGGAAAGCTAGGACAATCTTTTTAGGAGGCCGACCATGCGGGGCCCGCATTGGTTCGGCAGCGGATGTTTTATACCTGCTTAGAGGTTATGGAGTCGATCTGGGCCATCCAATCATGATGGTGGAGTTGGATGGTTGTGATCATATCCGGAATGATACGGTCAGTCCGGATGCTCAATCGGGCTAGTATAACACATCGAGAGTGGCTCAATCGGGCTAGTATAACACACCGAGAGTTGCATCCTGTACGGGCATTTCGTACATGTTTCATTATAATGCTTGGAGATTCGTGTTGCTCTGCTGAGAGCAACACTCAGTCGTCATGCCGTACTGATAATGAGTACAGGAAATACAAGGCTGGTTGCGCATTAATTAATAATGTTGTAAATTCACAGGGTATATGGGATTGTTGCTACATGCTCCAACCTGGATGAATTTTGTGTATTTTATTCACAGAATGGGATTGTTGCCACATGCTTCATTCTAGGTGAATTAAATAAAGTGAAGGAGTATCCATCACTTATTAATGGCCTTATCTTTTACAAAATGTTAGCGCATAATTTTTAGGCTTTTACAATTTTACCCTTTAAATGAAAATCCACCATCAACATTAAGTCCCCTGCCTAGCACGTAATGGTACACTATTGTGGGGTAGGCATGAGATGGTGATAGTTAAAGACAAAGCTTATGAGACAAAGTTAGATGTTACCAGGAGAGACGGGTCATCCTGTCCTTGGAGCATGTCACGTTCAAGAGGCGTCCAGGCGAGTGTTCCCCTAACATGATGTCGGTCTTGCCTGCTTCGATGGAATGTTGCGCCTGTTTCGTTCGTGGGGCTACTACGCATGCTTGATCGAACGTGGGCTTGATGCTTTGACCAAACACCGGCCTTGCTATTTTTTCGCTCGAACGTGGGACCCGATGTGAGCATGCTTATTTGAAAAATAAACCTTGTGTGCTCAAATGTAAATATGGGTCCTGCAGAAAGAGTTGAAGTGTTGGAGTTGAAACGCCTTCTACAGGAGAGGGAGCTTTGATTGGGGACGGCTGTGTCTGCTTCGACGAATCTAGGGCTGAGATCAAGTGGGACCCATCGCGTGCCTGACTGAACGTCGACCATGTGTTTCGACTGAAAACCGGTCCTGCTGCATGCACCTGTTTTATTCAAATACCAGCCTTGTGACTTTGATCAATACCAGACTTGAAACTTGAGGAATACCGGAGTTGTGACTTGATCCGGACTTGTGACTTGATCAACACCGAACTTGAAACTTGAGTAATACCGGACTTGTGTACTCCAACGTGAATATGTGTTCTGTCATGTGTGACTACACATCTCACGCGCTTTTACACAACTACTGACTCCTGTCTTTTTTTGTAGAATAAAGAAAAGAACTCTTGTTGAGATGTCTTCTGGGGATAATGTTGGTGCCAAGTCAGGAAGTGTTGACAACTTCAAATATATGCCGAACATTGATGATGAGTTGTTCACCGCGCCCTTTCAACTATATGAAAATATCCGTTCCACAAGATAACCCTTCTCCCATCGACTTCAAGGTTTTTCCATGCTCCGCTGGGCCCTCATGGAGGATGGATGAGACGTATGTTGAGCAATGAGTACATCAAAGATAACTTGACTAGAGCGCAGATTATTGATGCAGCTTGAGTGTTGAAATGGCTCGATAGGATGTTAAAGTGGCTTCTGGTGCGAACGTTGAGGTGGATCCTGGAGATAGTGTTGAAGCAGGATTCTGAAATGAACGTTGGTCCCGGAGAGAGCATTGAGGCGGCTCTTGAATAGACTATTGAAGCATCTTCTACTGGAGGGAGCGTTGAAGTAGCTTCCTCTTCAGTTTGATTTATCCTTTCGAATTACATGCTTCTTGACTGACCATCTCTCTCGTGTTGAAGAAGTACTTGACTGACGGTGAAGGAAATTCATTGTTGAGCCTCAGTCCCCAAGCGTGGTTTACATGGTTTGTTTGTAGTGGTTGTTGTCTAGCCAGATATGGAATATCTTGGACGTTGTTTCATCATTGTGGGAGTTGTGCATGTGGTACTGGAGTTGGAGTTGGCAGACGCGCATGATGTTGTATCTCGGTGGTTTTCCTCTTGATGCTTCAGGGAACTGCTTACAGAAGGCTGAAGGTTGTATCGCTTGTTGGTGAGATATATGCCCTTACGAACATTATGAGGCTCTTTATTATCGACAGGCTTGGTTCTTTATATCAGGGCATATATTGTTGTAGATGAGCGTTCAATAGCTCCATAGGATGACCAAAAGCGAAAATTCTCCAACATAGCATAATAGACATGTACCACCGTGATCTTGTTCGACCACTGTATGTTAGAGTGACTCGCCCGGATCTTGCTCGTTATGATGCGTGGACATCGTTATCTTCTTGAGGCTTCTCTCTTGAGGTATCGGCTCCAGTGGAAGATTGCCGTCATAGAACATTGATACGTTGCGCCAGCATTATTTATACCAAAAGGCATAACAGTATAGTAAAAATTTCCATGAGGAGTTCGAAAGGTTTTCTTACTTGCGTCATGCTCATACATCCTTATCTGATTATATCCGCTGTAACCATCCATGAAGTAGAACATGTCGTGTCCGCTGGTGGCGTCTACTAACATGTCGATGTTAGGCAGAGGAAAGTCGCCCTTGGGGCAGCATTCTTTCAAGTCTCTGGAATCCATGTAACACCTGATCTCGCGCCTCAATTTCCTCGGAGATTGTTTGACCGATATGGATCGGAGATTGTATGAATGGTCAAGCTGATGGAGATAGGCCTAGGAGATTCCTCATCGTCGAGCTCATCAGTTGTGGAGTTGGTACAATCTTGAAAGTGTCATGGACCGTCTAGCACTTCTTCTTGTGGCTCGTCATTGTTGTAGCATTCCGTTGGGTGGAGAGAAGAATTGAGACGTCTTGTCAGCAAGGATACATCATGTGGCCTAGCCTTCGATGATGCAAGTCGGTCCTCCTCCTGGCATGTTTCCCAAGTAGGAAATGGGGTGCAATGGACTTTGTTTGATCCTTCCTACGGAGCTTCCCCCTGTTTGAACAGTTCCACTCCGCATATTCGTGCGTAAGGAGACAATTTTGCAGGAATACGAATGACTTCTTTATTCAGCATAGTCTTCAAGCATTGGTGATACGTTGAATGGGCGATCCCGTATGTGTTGGTCTGATTTCCTTCAAAGTATGCCATTGTGGTAGGATGCCATACAATCTTGCCTAAGCGAACCTTGGCCGTCTTGAGAGTCTTGAGAGTAATCACATTCGAAGACGCTCCTGTATCGACGAGGACCCTCTTGAACTCTGAATACTTGATGCGTGCCGTAACATGTAGGGCCCGGTTGTGACCTTCTTCTAGTTGATTGCATCAAAACGTCTCTGCTCGCTGATTCTTCGAGAGGTGTAAAAGTTCGCATAAAATTTCCACTAGAGAAACCGCTTCCTGATCCACCGGCCTCTGTCTCATAGTGAGACTATTGACTTGAGGAGGATCGTTGTGAGGATCAGTCCTCAGTGTAGGAATCTCCATGACAGGACTGTTCATATTTGATATCGCTTCTTTGATCAGGTCCATGCAGTCCGCGCCGTACATTCTCTAGGTGCGTTTAGTGCATTCCTCGTTGGCTCCAAGGGATGTCGCGGTTCTTGTGGAAATCGATCAGTTAATGTCTTAAGAAAAGTGAGTACCTCTTTCTGGGTTGCGGCCATATCCGTTTTGGTCTTATCCAGAACTTCTTGTTTCTCCATCAAGTTTTCAATGGTAATGGGTGGTGGTCCTCCTCTTGTCCCTCCGGCTCCTCGTCCTGATGAAGGAGTGAAAGTTGTTGCTCTGGTGACCACCGGAGGCGTTACACTTGAGAAGATGTCGGGATTAGCGGTTGCTCTGGCTCTGGTGATGAGAGGTGTGACACTTACTGGAATATTTCCTACTACGCTGGCGCTGATGGCGGAAATGACGGCTCCACGAGATGTATTGACCACGGTAGCTCCACTGATAGGTACATCGACACCGGGAGTGTTATCCACACTTGTTCCATCAGAATTAATTGTTAATCCAGACCTGAGTTCCACCATCTTGAAATGAATTGTTGATTGAATTGGTTCTAAGATATACCCTTTTGAAATTGATAAAATCGAATCGGATTTCGAAGAAATTGTCTTTACAACCGTGAGATTAATGTCCCATCGTGATCGCCAATTGTTTATGGGTGAAGACTATTCATTCCGATTTTGGTAGTTTTGGGTGTGGATGAGGAATTAATCTAAACCTTAAACAAATGCATTGCGCGGTGAGTGCTTGTATATTCGAGATATCAATTTGTGCAAGTCCGGCCTAAACCAGACTTGTTTCGGTCACAAAGTGAAGGAAATGGGGTTGATCTTAGGGAAGGAAGCGAAGAAGGTGTTGAGATTGTGAAGGTGTTGGCTATGTATAACTTGTATCAGAAAGCTGAACTGGCTTGCAGAATGTAAGATATCAATTCCTGTGTTTGAATACAATTGTATCAACACTTGCCTCTGTTATCTCGTCTTGTTCTATCCTTGAGAAAAAATAGGGCGGAGAACCTATTTATACAAGTCTTTTAGCCTAACCTTCGTATCTCATGGGAACTAGAGAAAGTGGAGTGACGTAGTAGTGGAGTAGTGTGTTGGTGTCACACGACCAGGCTTTCCCACTTCTTCCATCATCACTAACCGTCCATGACTTCATGACACATTCTTGTGATGGCGCGTTGTGCGCTGCACGTTGTAAACCTCCAGACCAATACCCCAGTATGTATCCCCCAGTTTGTGACATGATTGATGTCTTGAACGTGTGGATTGTGGAACCCACAAAAAGTATCATGTAATGCTACGTTATTTAGGAAATTGATACTTGTGAAGTATCGTGTGTATACTATGCAGGTACTGCATCGAGTACATTCAGCATGTATGCAACATCGCTGTTTGAGAGTCTCAAAATAATCTCATGTCCATCCTACTTCATGTGATAGTTTGGAGGTTGCGCAAGAAAGTCCTCCCTTGGCCGACCACATGGTGTGGTAGAGTGATGGATGATGATCACCATGACTCCGCACTGACCAATTAACTCCTGACCAGGGTCGTATAACCAAGCCGGTGAAATTGGACAGACGAGATGATCTTTGAGACACTCATCTGCGACCATTGGTGAAATTAAGGTTTATGAAAAGGTGCGCAAGCATCACTTTTCAGCTTGGTCGAATCCAAGCTTGGGACACAATTTTGGCTAGGCCGGTCGTACATGCGTGTAGACGGCATGACGATGTAGGTGCCCATACCTCATTGTATCATGAAAGTGTGATCTGGGCCACTCAATTTGTCCGGCGAAGTTGAGTGGTTGAGATTTATTTGCGACAGAAAACTGGTGCCGTAAAAGCCGCTCTTCATGCCATCTTCAGGCGGACGTTCCAAGACGACCAGGCTTGATCGGTCTTGGACGATTACTCCAGCGTGTAGGTGGTAGGCTGGAGTTCACGTCCGTACCATGACATCCCATAGAAACATGACCTAAGCCACTCAATTTTTCCAGTGAAATCGAGTGGTCAAGATTAGTTTGCAGCTTGGGAGGTGCGACCACGCTAGTTTGGGTGGACGATTTGGGATAACCAGGCATGGTATGCCTTGGACGATCTGGTGAGAGGATAGATGGGTCCACGGTGGTCATGTTGGTATGACCGGACCTGCTTGATCTAATCTCGGACCCTTCATTCGTGCCGGAGAAAATGGACGCTCGTGATTTCAAAACCCTAACTTTGGGTTTCAAGGCCGTGCGTCATGCTCCATTCGAGCGCATGAATTGGAATGACCAACCATAGTTGGTCCTGACCAATTGGTCAGGTATGTAGGTGGGCCCACGGTGATTGTGTTGACATGCTTCGTGCCCTTTGAATCAACATCTGCACCCTCCATCTATACTTGTGAAGATGGATGGTTGAGACTGTTTTGCGACACATGTAATATGCCTCAAACCCTAATTTAGGGTTTTGCGTCCATACTGCTATGGTTTGGACGGTTTGGCAAGCTATGCCAATCTTTTGGGGAGGCCGACCATGCGGGGTCCGCATTGGTTCGACAGTGGATGTTCCATACCTGCTTGGGGGTTATGGAGTCGATCTGGGCCATCCAATCATACTGGTGGAGTTGGATGGTCGTGATCATATCCGGACTGATACGTTCAGTCCGGATGCTCAATCGGGCTAGTATAACATACCGAGAGTGGCTTAATTGGTCTAGTATAACACACCGAGAGTTGAAGCCTCTACGGGCATTTCGTACATGTTTCATTATAATGTTTGGAGATTCGTGTTGCTATGCTGAGATCAACACTCAGTCGTCATGCCGCACTGATAATGAGTACATGAAATACAAGGCTGGTTTCGCATTAATTAATAATGTTGTAAATTCACAGGGTATATGGTATTATTTCTACATGCTCCAACCTGTATGAATTTCGTGTATTTTATTCACAGAATGGGATTGTTTCCACATGCTCCATTCTAGGTGAATTAAATAAAGTGAATGAGTATCCATCACTTATTAATGGCCTTATCTTTTACAAGATGTTAGCGCATAATTTTTAGGCTTTTAGAATTTTACCCTTTAAATGAAAATCCACCATCAACACTCTCATATTCCATTTGTCTCATCATATGTTTTATTTCCCGATGAGAGACGTTGAATTCTATTACTTGGAGAAACTTGCCATATCGAATAAATGGAGTCAACCTTTTCATTGAGCTTTTCTTAAAAGCCTTCTTGATCCTGTCGATTTCACTCTTAAAGTATTGCTCAATTTCCTCGGTGACTGTAACCACGTTTCCTAGGATGGACTGGATGTAATCTTTAAATCTCCCATGAGCGGACTCCACCACACTGGTTGCTTCATTCTTGTAGTGTCTATACCGGTTTGTCCATGCACGCACAATTTTTTCCTTTAACTTGTCCAACCATTTAGTCTGACAATACCAGACGGCAGTCGGATAAACCTCATTCAAATCACCAATAAACTTGTCCAACCTATTTTCGTGCATATCCTCGCTGAGATACCAATAAAAAATTTCCCAATCTCTTAGAAATTCCAACTACTTTTTATGATTTTCCGCATGTTCTTGGTCCACACTCTCTTTTATCTTGCCTCTCTCATCCTCTTCTTCTTCTGGGGATAGTTTGTTCTTGCAAACATCTTCCTCTAGTTGAACAATCATTCTCTTCTTAATATCCGCCTTGGTGGGTTCAAACAAGGCATGACAAGTTTTAATAATATTTTGACGTATATGATATGTACATAGGAAATTTTATGCTCCCGGGAATACGTCAGATATTGCATTCATTAAGGCGTCCTCTTGATCGGTTATGATGACCCTCAGAAGTTTATCTTCCCGGAAGAATAATTTCAATTGTTGTAATGCCCAATGATAATTATAGTCCCTATCGTTTTCCATTAAATACCAAGACAATGTAAATGTTACCTTGTCCGATGTTTGCCCCACGATGTTGAACAACGACATATTGTATTTGTTTTTCTTGATGGTGCAATCCATCAAAAGAACACCACAACATGTATTTTCCAATTGTGAAAGCAAAAGATGCGAAATGAATATTTGAAGGGGCTTGTTGTCCGACCCTCTTTTAATGATACGCATGTAGTTGTGATCCCAAACTATCTCCTAAAATTCTTGCATAACGGTCCTCCCATCCCATTCCACCCTTCTAATGGTTGCTTGTGCGTTATAAATTGTACTCAGAGAAGATACATTAGTCTTATCATTTTCCTTGAATCCTCTGAGAATTTGTCTCGGTTTGATAAATGCTTTGCTCAATCTCTTTACATCCTCGAATTCATGAGGTTTTAGCTTTGCAACTAGGGAGTGACCAACAAAATCTTTCGGATCCCGGCGGTTATGACAATCGAACCAAACCTCATAATCCCATTCCTTGTTCATGTCATTTAGATGGAATACAAGCTTAAAGGGGCAATTATCCTTCCTCGTACGAGTCTTGTATACCTTATTAGTCTCCTTTGGATATACATAACCCTTTCTCTTGTGGCTACTATTCTCCTTGTATTTCCCACTTCTCTCGCAAACCATCTCAAAATGAATCTTTGAACGTTGGGTATTCCTCACCAACACACACATGTTCTTAAGAGCCGTCTCTTTAGCCCAAGCTATTGCTTCCTTTGGATCTTTTGTTACCTACACAAGGACAACAATGGGAGATTAGAAGGTTCATTACAAGCAATCCATTAGTGAGGTCAAGATACTAGGTGAAAAGTATTCTTTGGTAACATACCAGAGGCATTTTATAGTATTCCGACGTATACCGACCAAGCGGCTTTGCATTTGTTGGATCAATATATGTCACCACCTAAGGATGTAATGAATATCAGTTACAACAGAAATGGAAAACAATGTCGGAACGGTATTCCGGCATTATCGACATATGTCTCGGCATAGTCGAACTAAAACAAAACTGAAGACAAAATTTTAAACCTGTTCCGGCATTCTCGTTATCTAGAGTTCCACGTCGGTACATGTTTCCGGCATTAGTATAAGTTATGCCGGTACATGTGCTGACATGGTGTTTAATTAAGTTTTCTATGTCGGTGTTTATATACGGAAGGTACTGCTTCCTGTATGTTTTTCATGCAGTACCGACATAGAAACCTTTGAATTTGACTATGATGGTATTATATTCCGTAGAATATTCCTTGGTAGGTAAAAAGTAACTTTTGTACCGGCATAGTTTTTGGTTTGAATTCGATGTCGGTATGGGTTTCAAATTAGGGGATATTGAATGCCGGCATGGCCGAAGCATGAATACTATGCCGGTTTTATGGCTGCCGGCATTGTATTCATATAACATCTATGCCGGTATAGAGGTTTTTCAGCTGAAAAAATGGCGGATTCAAAGGAAAAAAATCAAATTTTCAACCTCTCAGCAGCTTTACATGTGTGTTGGGGATGCTTGTATGTTGGGCAAGTTTACTTTCTTGTGTAGGTTCTTCAAAAAACTCTTCATGCTCGTAAAAATCATCATTCAAGGGTGTTGGTTCCACAAAAACTTGCAATTGTGAGTTGTTATCATTAGCAAAATATTGAGGATATGATCCTTGTTGTAGTTGAGCTAAAGATTCAGCAGCAACAATTCTCTCTTCACAATCATCATCCATTTTCATCAAAAAAATTCTCTCCCAATTTTTTTCCCTCCTCTACACTCACCTCACTCACCCAAAAACAAATAAAAACACTAACTTAATCTTATAACTAATACTTAACATTTTTAATAATTAAAATTAATCACTAATTAGGATTAGTGAGGGCTAGATTAGGAATTAAAAAAAATAATTACATAGGGGGTCACCCAGAATTTCTATTGAGACACCGTTTTTGTCCTGTAGTTGTATCCTCCAATTAGATTGGGTATTCCTCAATTGCGCGTTCATAATATAACTAAGGGGGAAAAAGTCATCACAAAAAGTGATAGTCCTTAGGCCATGTATTGTGGTTGGGCATTTCGTTTACCTTGATCGGGTCTAGTTTTGGATGGTGGATGATTATTGATTTGGAAGTATTAATTATATGTCATGCAGATGTGCTATAGGAGTGGAGTAGGGTTTTAAGGCGTTGGTTACTTTGGTTGGAAGCTTTATATGTGATATAAAAAATTTTACTTTAGAGTGCAAAAGTTTACTTTAGTGAATTCAGATAATATTGTTTATGAGTAAAAACAATTTAAGAGAAAAAAATACAGATATAATAAAATAAAATAAAAAATTAGTAAAATAAAAGAGTTAAAAGTGAAAAATAAAAGAGTAAAAATAGGTTTATAATGAAAACTAGAATACGGAAACCCATTTAAAAAGTCACAAAAAGTGAGTTTCTGTAAAGTAATTTTTCAAACGAATCGCTTATCTTAAGGGTGGATCAGATCTGATCAATTTTTTTGTTGTTGTGAGAAGCGAAATTGCCATGTTAAAGCCAAGTAAAGGATCATAGTAGTTGAATTTCGCTACAATTAAGCTATAGCGAAGCGAAATCATCAACCATAGTGCTTGCCCTTAATAAAATACAAAGGTCAAAGTGAAGCTAGAAAGTTACATTAGCAAATTGCAACTAGCCGAGAAAACCCAAACAAAAGCAACTCAAAAACTAAAAATTACTTGGATTCATCACCGGATATCATCCCTCGCCCTTTCGGATCGAGCACTATTGTCATCATCATATTGGCACATATGGAAACTGATGTCAGGTATCCTTTCAAGACATATCCATCCAAATCCATCTATTGTAATAACTCAAATTCAACATTATCAACTATCCATCCTACCACCTAATGTCAGGTTTCCTTTTATTTATTTATTTTTTAATCGACAAAGAAAGATATATTGATCAAAATAAATGGGTTTAAAAGAACCGAACCACTTTAAAAAAAATACTCCCTCCATTTCAGAAAAATGTTACTTTCATTTTTTAATTTTGGTCTATTTTTACAATATTGGCAAAGGGGCGTCAAGAAATGGTAGAGGGTCGACAACTTAAAAAATGTCATCAAAGAAAATCTGGAAATGACTAATTAGCCCTTATTGTTAATAATCAAGATTAGTAATGATAATCAAGATTAGTGTTGATAATTAATTTTCACTTATTATAACTCTAACATCGGATTTTTAGAGTTATAAAAAAAAAATTAGAGGAGAAGAAAAAGAAAACTTATGTGATATTTGTGAAACCTAGATTTTGATTCACTCAACCAAAATGAGTGATTCCAGTGACCCGGTATACTTCTAAATTAGTTTCCATTAGCTTTTTCTCGCTCCAAATTATCTAAAGTACGTAACAAATTCAAAACTTTTGAATTTTCAGAAGAACTTACGGTTGAAATTTTGCTTGTTACCAACCGTAAATCTTACTTACGGTTCGTAAGTTATCGAATATCAACCGTAACTGGTTAAATTTGGGGAAGATCCAATCGTAAAACCAGTTAAGGTTGGTAACTAAATACTCGATACCAACCGTAACTGAGTTATGATTGATAATTAAATGCTCGAAACCAACCGTAACTGAAGAAAATTCTCAGATATAAGAACATACGGTTGGTAATTGAACTATTACCAACCGTATGCTCTTCAAAATCTCAAGTTATGGTTCGTAATTGAGTTATTACCAACCGTAACTCACATAAACCCAGAAATTTCAATTTCAATTTTCATACAAAACCCTAATTTTTGATACAAAATTAACTTAAATCCAACACGATAAACTAAACCCTAACTGGGTTTTTCCAAACATTTTTCAAATCGCCGATTAATCGAAGACGATGAAATTTTCAGTTTTAATGGAGGTTACGGTTGATGGAGGAGAAGAGAAGATGAAGAAGAAGATGAAAAAAAAAATTGATTTGATTTTTTTTGATTCATTAGGTTTAAATTTTTTTTGATTTGATTTTGGTTGATTTAAGGTGAAAATGGTAATCTAGTCAATCTACACCCCCTATAGGACACCCCCTAACCAATAAGAGGGACATTGTTATCACACTTGCCGCCCCTCTACCATTTCTTGCCGCCCCTTTACCAAGCTTGTATTTTTAGGTTAAAATGAAAAAGTGAAAGTAACACTTTTCCTGAAACGGAGGTATTACAAAGCAAAAAAAGGAAAAACAAAGATCCAGTAACAGACTGCTAGATCATCAACGTTGAGAAAACAGAAAAAACTGACTAGGCCAGTTTACCATAGTCGATTGATAGTCCATGTTTTCGAAATCCTTAATCACCGAAGACCAAGTGAACAAGTAGTATTTAGCTTTCTCAAACACGCTAGCTATAGTGTTCTTTTTTCCATTGAAAACTCGGGAGTTTTTATCTTGCCAAACTGTCCACATAAAAACAGAATGAATAGAATTTCAAACTGAGATGCTTGCCAAAGCATTGAATCGTAAGAGTAAAGAGTGGAGATGATGTCAATGTGTATTGTGTAAGACCAATTGAGCTTTTATTGAAAAGGGGGCCAAAGTTGCTGTGCAAAAGAACAATGCAATAGAACATGACTAGCTCCTCTTCTATGCAGCAGCTCTCTAGTAGGCAACCTGTTATGACAGAATCCGCCAAAGAAAAGAGATATTTTGATTGCAAAGTTTTACTTTATGCTCTCAACTTGCGTCATTCCGAATTGCAAATTTTTTACTTTTAGCTCTAACCTTGGAGTACGCACTAGGGTGCAATTAGTTTGGCCAATTCTCTAGAACGTTGGTGCCACTGTATAACATGCAATTTGAAATCCTAGTAGGCATATAAAAACTATGTTTTCTCCCGAGTCGAAACTTCAGTTTCGCCGGATAACTTTTTTGGGTCTCGATTTTACATTTTATTCGGTTTCTCTTGAGATATATTACAAAATACAATATATTGACCGGATATTCTTAACCAATATTTAATTAGGCCGCACCAGCACATTTAACTTAAGTGTGATCGTGCAAGTCAGTGGCATAGCCAAGAGGCGACATTGGCCGATAAAACGAAACTTCAAAGCAAGACCAAAACAGATGTTAAAGATAATGCAAATAAGATAAATGACTTTTTATTTTGTCTTATATGTATTTTGGTACACTCTCGTGAAATCCTCCGATACCCCCATCAACAACATTGGTCAATGACAAGTAGGGGTGAGCATTTGGCCCGTAATTCGCGGATTTAACAGGGACCAACCGTTCTTTTGCGGATGGATGCCCGGACCGTTCGTTAATGGGTTGGATGCGGATGGAATTTTTGAAATCCAACGGATCGGGCCCGAATGCAATCATGAAAATCCGTTGGACATCCATATCCGTTAAATTAAGGGCATTTATATAGTTTTAGAAAATACTATGGATCATTTAGGAATTTTTAAGATGTTTGCTTAAGGAGTTGTACATGACATTTTTATATTTGTATACATATATAGGCAGGAGCGGAGTCAGGATTCTAGAAATGGGTAGGCAAGTTACCAATCAACGCATATTTTAGGGAGTGCAAAAGGGTTAAAAGGGCCAAAAATGGGATAATTTAGCTAAAATTTGGCTTGGGAGCTCACATTTGAGGGGGCGCAATTGCACACCCACCTTTCAATGTGGCTCCGCCCCTGTATATAGGATATGTAAGTTTTATAAGAAATCATTTGTGTTAGCTTTATTTTCTTTACTATAAATTTTAACTAAAACAAATCCATTGGATTAACCGCATCCAATCCGTCCATCCATGCATCCATTGGATGCAAATCCGTTGGATGTGGATTGGATGCGGATACCAAATTTGAAATCCGTAGGCTGTGTTTGGGAGCTTTGACTACACAAAACTTAGCTAGGGAAGTTTTTTCTCTAACTTGATTTGGATTATCCTAAGATATATTAATACAGATATTGTTTGTCTTTCCATTATATCCGTCACACGTTTATCATGTATTATGTTTATCTCTCGGGACTTTAACCCTGTATTTTTATAGAATAATTGTATATTATGAAAATTTTGGTTAGAATAACAAAATTAAAACGTAAAAATAAATTAAAATTTTAAATACTATTTGATAAAGTAAAATAACTACCCTTATAACCGTTTAACCTAGGTAAAGATACTGGTATCCTAGCTACTTTGGAGATTATCATAACCTTGCTTTTTTTAGCTTCCTAAAATTAAGGAAGATTTAGTAGTTCTTATCCAAGATTAGAATTAGAATGAGACAAACATGTTTTAATCGTCTTTTTTTGATAACCTAACCCAGGATAGGTATTTCCAAGGGGCCAACACACGACCGTAGTGCAATGGATTATATGCGGATGATGTGAAAACCGGTCCATACCGGCCCGTGCTCACCTCTGGACTGACAAGTGCATCTTCTTGATGTATGGGTGCAAGCCCGTGCATTTGGGGACCGAAAGCCCAACAGTTACCATTAAAAACCCTAGTTTTCGCTTTAAAAAGCAAGAGAAGCCGGAACTTCAAAGTCCAAATCAAATTCACCGATTAGGTCGAGGCAGAAGTGGGAATGGATGAGTTTATGAAAATCAAAAGTGTCTCTGAGAAATCTGAGAACCGAGGAAGAAACTTGGGAGAAGCTAATTCCATCCAATTGAAAGGTTTTGGCAGTGATTTTGTCAACAAAGGTAATGAAAACTCTACTATTTCTGATTGGAATGCTCAATTTCAGATTGGAATGCAGTGATAGATTATTGGTTTGTTTGGTTCTTTGATACCTATATTGGACAGTTCTATTACATTTCTTACTCAGTGATATACTAATGATCTTCAATTTATTGAATGAAATTATTTTAGTGCATTGCAAGGTAGAATGAGAGTAACAAATCAAGAGAACGACAAATATATGTTATGGTTTTATTAGAAACTAGACTCATCATAGGAAGTTTGAAACTATTAAGCGTAACATTGCAATCAACCTAATGTGGCAATTACTGAAATTTAGGAATACGGAAATTTCATTGTTATCAGTCATGTAATGGATGATTAAAGATGTCGAGAGAGCCACAGAATAGGCTACATTAAAGGTGTCGAGTGAGCCAAATCTCCAAAATCAAGGGCTTGGAAGGAGAAATAGATCATCAACAAAAAAGAACCTTGATTCCTAGTTTTGAGAGATTTGCTATCACTATTTTGTATCTATTTTCTTTTTTCAGATGCTAGTTCTGCATTTTAGAATTTCTTATGCTGATCTTATGTGGTTTCCTATCAAATGTTGTACGTGGAAGTTCGACTTCGCCATTCTCAAGCGGAGTTTGGTATCTTTCTTCAACATTGAGAAACAGCTGTTTCTGACGGTACTGGCAAGGACGAGCTGCCAAGGTACTCCTCACCTGGCTAACCATAGATTGTGTCTTACAATCGTTCCCTTTTGCAAATCATGCTTTCATTCCTTCCATATAGTCCTAATTTAAAAAATCAGTTTTGGACTAAGAATCACATAAACATCACTGTACTCTTACTATGCCGGTTACCAAAGGTTTATAGGAGGATAATTAGGCACAAAAACTAGCCTTGCAATGTTGGCTTGAAGCTGTAAAGCTCAAGGACCATGATCAATATGAACTGTATGAGAAAAGCACCATGATTTTCTAAGTCGTGATTTTGTAAGACATCTCTGGATCAAAAATATGCGTGTAATCTTGTACTTGTCAAAGACTCCCTCAGATAAGAGCCTAACATTTTATTAATTCGTGTCCAAAGTACAGTTTTTTAGATCATAACAGATATAGAATGATCCAGTGTTTGTTCAATATCTTACTTCTGTTCAGAATTCATTCTTTTTGCTATATGGTCATGCATTTCTCTGAGGCAGATTGAATGTTCTGCACATGTTCTTAGTTGTTTAAATGTTTATATATAGGAAATTTGGTTCAGTACTATTTGGATTGCCTAGAGATAACGAAGAATTCTCATCTGGACAATGATGAAGAACTGACAATTCAAGAACATGAATTTGATGACAATGGGTTTGTTTAATATGATTTATATTGTTTGTTGGTTTATATTGTTTGGTTATGATTTGATGATAATGGGTTTGTTTTATTTTTTTATGACAGTGATATGGGTTGCCATATTGATGGGTTTATTTCTGTTGTTGCACATACCCATGTTCTTCAAGAAGGACCAGTTACTGGTACAGCAGCTGATGTTATTGGTGCTGCCAATACTGCAGCCGAAGTAGCATTGAGGCTTGTTAGACCTGGCAAAAAGGTAAAAAAGAGCATGTTCTGATTGTGCAACTAGAAGCTAATAATTCATGTTTATTTGGGGTATACTTTCATACTCTTAAATGGTTGTTACTTTCTGTTTATATCATCAGTCAAGGGGATTCATGATTCGTCTAAGTGATGTCACAGATCTTAGCTATGGATGAATTTCCAAATGAGGCTTTATGTCATAGTTACCCAGATAGATGAATCGCATTGTATTTTTTGTTCTAGTTTATTGTGTGCTTCATATATAAAGGCAACTTTGCCGAGGTGATCAGGATAATATTGATCTCCTCTTTTTCCCTGTTGCCTATATTGATCTGGCTATGATTTGTTTTGTTGGGGACAATGAAATACGTATTTGTTGTCCAACATCTTTTCATAGTGAATATTTTAGCTGAGAAACTTTTGTGTTACTGTATTTTTCTACAAAGAATTTCACAACTGATGTATACTTTAGCACCTCAATTTTTTTTTTCCTTTCCGAAGGAGCAACTTTGCCGAGGTCATCAATATCTATTTGGTTTCCTCTTTTTCCCTGTTGCCTATACATATTGCTTGGCTACGCTGTGATATCTGGGGTCATCGATGTTTTGGTCGTTGATCCTGGTGTTTTGTAGCCAAATATTCTTGTTAATATACACAAAAGTGTACTGGATGTGTTTTCCCGGGATCTTATGACTTTTTGGTAGAGGTGCAACTTTGCCGAGGTCATCAATATTCATTTGATTTCCTCTTTTTCCCTGTTGCCAATATTTTACTTGGCTATTCTATATGATTTTTTGGGCAAACTTATTTTAGATAGTTTGTCTAGTCTTATTTGTTGCCAATATCTTTGTTTGTGAACACATACTAGTCCTGGTTGAGTTTCTGTGATCTGATGAGACACAGAGAGGCGGGCAACTTTGCCGAGGCTATCAATTACATTTGGTTTCCTCTTTTTTCCTGTTGCCAATATTCTAGTTGACTATGTTTGATTAGGTGAGCAATCTTGCCTTTGTTGTTTTTGTTTGATACAGTTCTATTGTAGCCAAAATCGTTTGCTGCCAGGGACACGCTGGGGAATCAAGTATATTCTAACTCTTGAAAAAGATTGAATTTCAATAAGTTTTACCAGCCTTGCATCATTTGTTTTCAAGTGGTCGCGTGTTCTTTTTTTCTGCCACCTTTCTTTGTTTGCATCCTGAAGAGGTTTTGCTGGACATGATCTATCTAAATGATGAAAACTCTAAACTGCTACGGAGCATGCTCCTATTAAGCTTTTTTTTTTTGTCATAGTTACACTGATAGAAGGTTATGTTTTGGTCTCAATATTGTCAAAAGTTGGTAGATTTTCACCTGTTATTTTCTGGTTATGAACAATTCAAACTTTATTTACCGAGGGAACGAGTTTTTGTATGACATGCATCAGGTTTAGTAAGTCGTCAAGCATCTTTTTGAATTGTGCCCTAGTGATGATTACTTAACAGAAGCTATGGGTTTGACATCCAAGTGAGGCTCTTTTGTCATAGTTACTCTGATGGGGCAAGTTGGTAATTAATATGCTTTTGTTAGTACATATGCTTTTGTCATAGTTCCTTGATGTGTGAGTCTTAAACCTTGATAATTCTTTGTGATGCAGAAATGCTCCATGTTTGTTGCAATCTATTCTCAAATTTATATAGTGATTATTCATATTCTGCCATTATCATGTTCCGCTTACTGATGTATTTTTTATTACAATCGTCAGATAATGGAGATTATGTGGTTGGGTAATTTTCAGTAATTTGAAATTCTGCTTTAAAATTGTTTTTTTTTTTGAATTAGATTTTGAAAGTGGGTTTAATTTGGGTGGTTTTTTGAGTAGGCATCAGCATGGTTGAAAGCTGGAGGACTTTATGAAGATCCATCACACGACCAGTTTGTAAAGCAATATGCCGAGCAGGTAAAACTACACTTACACTACTGAAAATTAGTCAATGCATCACACGGGAATGTTACAGCTGCTTATTGGCTTACTGTCGATGCAGGAGTTTAATGTGCATTCTTTCTGTATCTGTTACAGGGGGAGACTTATCCTGTGGTGCATTATACTTACTTGGATAATTTTTAAATTCAAGAGAGAATCACCTAAGGATGTGTTTGATAACAGAGAAAGGAAACAATTCCATGGAAAGTGATTCCATGGAATCAGTTTCCTTGGGGAAGCAAAGAAAAACTTTCCATGAAATTCCATGAAATTAAGTTTAAAACATACTTTAGGCCACGCTTTTTTTTACAATTCCATGGAAACAGATTTTTGACCAAACGACGGAATACACGTTATTTCCATGGAAAGATGACTATTTCCATGGAATTAGCTCCTATCAAACACAACCTAAGATTTGAATCCCTTGATTGCCCAGGAACTTCGGAAGCCTGTGAATTTATTTAGCACCTTCAAAAAAAGAGGATCCTATCCAATTCGTCTGATATGTTTGGAAGCCTTAAGAGCGAGCAAAAGCAACCAGTTCTTAAAAGTTCACGGGCACCCCCATTTTGTTATGGGATGTGGGAATGGTAATGGTTTTAGGGTAAAATGGGATGCGACAGGATGATAGAGATAAAGCATGAAGGTGTTAGGTTGCTTCTGATTGTCAGCAACTAAATAACAACGGGCAATATCTTCATTTTGCTAAGATTAAGAATGCTGCTGCTAATCTTAGCAACGAAGAGTGACCCTTCTTTCTCTCATGAGCATCTGTGAGCATAAAATATTTTGAAGTGCTTGGAAGTTGGATCTTCTCATATGGGTCTGGAATTGCTACTACAAAGGTCATCTCTGAAGCCCAACTCCCATAAGACTATTAGGGCATCGGGAAAATTAGGCGCAAATCCAAAAAGAAATATTATTCTTGTTGTCAGGCCGTCAGGCCCAAAATTATTTTTAGTTTTCGTGATATCCACAATTATATGAAATTTTGAACAATGTCCTAATTTTGTAGGGGTATAATTGGCAACGTAATTTGGATATAACATATCTAAAAAACCGCACCTTGTAATTTTATAAATTTTATATCTTTGAAAAATCTTTTAAAAAGAGTTACCAAACGAATACAAACAACAATATTAAAAATTTGCTTTTCACGAAAAAATCGGAAGTGATCATCATTTTAGGGAAAAATTTCGAAAATTGACTACATATTCGGTGAAAAATTTCGAAAATTGACCACATATTCAGTATGCAGCCTCCAAAAAAGATGTATACACCACAAAAGATGCATAACACATTATGCAACCATATTTTTGTTCATGCATCAATTATTTTGGTTATGCAGCCACTAAAACACTGTAGATGCCTGAATCCAAAAGAAAAAGCAGATGCATAGCGAATTATGCATCTATAACAGGTTATGTAGCCATTGTTTTGGTTGACTTTAGTGCGTACAGAAAAAGTTGATGCACAATGCATTATGCAGCCATATTTTCGGATGCATAACATGTTATGCAGATATTATTGTAGGTGCATGACAAGTTATGCAGTCTTTTTTTTTTGGCTTAATCAATCCTTGGTATTACTTACTCATTAAGGAAAATTACAGCTCAAAGTCAAAACTGAAAGTTACATACAAGCCCAAAATAAAACTGAAAATTGAACAAATGAAAAAATGGGCCCATTGACAGAAATGAACAACAAAGTCCATTAAATTCCTAAGCTTAACAGAATCTGTAATATATTTTGTCAGGCATTTCCAAAGCAGAAATGAAACTAGGTCTTGTTGTGTACTTCTGACAAATCCCCCTTGTTGTGTACTTCTGAAAAATCCCCCTGTTTAAACCTGCACCTTTCTTAGCCATAACATCTGTTGTGGAATTTATTTCTCTCATACTATGAACAAATTCACTATACCATTTTTCCAGATTAGCAACTAAGTTTAGCAACAACTCTTACGCAGTTGCAAATTTGCAACAGTATTTGCAACGGCTACAATATTCACAATAGATATTTGCAGTTGCGAAATTTGCAACTGCTCTGTAGCTGTTGCAATTCGCAACAGCTGTGCATACCACACGTGCTACCTGCTTGTGTGCAAGGTAACACCTAAACTTTAGACATGCGATCCGGCTGTGTGGATGGCAACACCAAATGCTATTTCAACCCTAGTATTTGCATTTGGTTTGAATGGGAAATATCATTACACCCTTTTTATCATCAAATATCTAATCCTATCTCTCATATCTTCTTCTTCTTCCACTTCTTTATCGAGCATCCCCCAAGTCCACACTATTTCACTTCACTGAGAACCCTAACTCTCGTACCGTTCTTCTTCTTCTTTCACTTTATTTAGAGTTAGTATCTAAACCATCAATTACTTTCCCCTTCTTCTTCTTCTTCTTGTTGTTCTTCTTCTTGTTGTTCTTCTTCTTCTCATCACCACCTCCACCACCACCACGAGACTGTAGATTTAGGTTGGAATTCGTAGCATTTTGAAGCTTTATTAGGTGTTATTTACAAATATGTTTATATATTCTTCTCAAATATCACTTAGTTTGGTTAGAAATTGAAATGATTTAAAGCTAGGGTTTCAAAATTTTAGGTAATTATTTTTAGGATTTTAGGGTTTTATTTTATTGATTGGCAAAATATTTTGAATTAGTTATCTGTTCATTTTTGTATTTTGATTTATCATTAATTGGAAATTGGGTTTAATTTTATTCGAATTTTTTTACATCTACTGATCTATTTTGTATATTTATTTGGCTTCAAGTGTAAAGCAAATAATCATGAAGATGATGGTACGAGTTACTCTTAGAAGGGAACAGAAAGCACATGTGACTTTTGGTGAATGATTAGCAATTGTTGTTTCTTAGGTATCTTGGTGGAATTTATATGTCTAGTGTAGTTTTGAGTTTTTTAGGTTGTGTTTTCTTTGAAAAATTTTGATTTTTGATTTTTTTTTTTTTGCAGTGGTAAATAACAATGGTTTATAGTGAATCTATTCATAATATATTGAGGGTTTCAAGTCAGGTGACTCTTTTTGTTGTTGTTATCTAAGTTTATAAAGTATATGAGATTAAAAATGGCTAACATTGATAGATATTTTTGTTTATTTTTCCTTCCTTGTTTTTTATAGTGCACAACCTTAGCTTATACCTCGAATAATCACTTATTACTTATGCAATTTTCCATCGATCGGAATTGGACTAATGGCACATATTATCTCTACTTTGACCCCTATATACCAAATAAATGAAGTTTACATAACTCAAGTTCATTATTGTTTAGGTGGATAAAAGCTCCAATGTTGTTGCTCTAGGTACTTGGAGAGCTTAAAAATCTATCAAGACTTTATGAAACCTTTGAAACCTGGTAAGTTAGCAATGTTGCAAACAATTTTGAGATTTTCTCCAGGACTTACAATTACTTTCAATGAGAGTTTTTTCTTGCCATCCTCTGTTGATGTAGGCCTTTTATTTTGATTTGTATCTCTTTAAAAAAATTTAAACGTCGGTGCTTGATTGATGTTGTTTCCGAAAAGCTGGATGTATATTGGTTTTACGGTTGTGATCAAGGTATAAGTCACATATCTTTCCTTATCTTTTAATTTCCATTTTAATGATTGCTCTGAATATTTCAGTATAACTATGGTATGTTGGATATATTTAGGTAACTGTTGGTGGTGGAAATGGTATGCGTCTTGCGAAAGAATGCAAGGAGTTTCTGGAGTTATTTCCAAGCAGTTTGTATTCCTTGTTTTCCCTCGGTGGAGCATAATCTTCTGAGTGCAAGGAAGCTTTATATAAACATAAGGTTAGACTTTCAGTATTATCAATTTTTTTTTTCCCCTCCACACTAACTCTGAGAAGTGAATAGATTGTTGTTTATTGAACTCACCCTTGCAGTATTCTTCTTGCTTCTTCAATATTTTCTTCTCCATCATCATAAATGCGATGATCTTCGCCCTGTGGTTCGTATCTATCTTCTATGTTACGTTGTTCCATGCGATTATGAGCGCGTTGATCATGTATGTTGTCTCCTACATTAACATTCCCAACAAAGATGTTATTCAATGGTTATTCTACACGATTATCTCTATGATTCGATCAGCTATTCCTTGACGTGCTCCTGCTTGTTCTGGATATTAAAGCCGCACGTATTGATCTGGATGTTGTACGTGATCTTTTCTCCTGTAATCTATTGTTTTCCTCCCTTAATTAAGCGTTCTGGAGCGTTAGATTCGCTCTTGATTCTTCTTCCCTTCTCCTTTCTTCAACCAATCATTGTCTTAGTTCTCCTATGGTCATGTTTTATTCGATTCCTTCAACTAGTCCTTCTTCCTGAGTTCTCTTCGTTTTCTTCCGCTGTATCTGTATTTGTTGTATGCACACTTACTTCATCATAATTGCAGACATTATTTTCCTCCTGCACACGTTGGATTTGAGACCGGATTTGCAGAACTTGATAGTTTCTTTCGCCTATCACTAATGATTCACCAACTTCACCTCCTCTTCTTCTTACGATTCTCCTACTCTTCCTGGTTTCTATCACATGCTCTACTCTTGATGCAAGTCTCACCATCTATGTTCCTGAAATAATATCCTCTTTTCACAAATTATGAAATATCTTTTTGAGATTTAGAAAAGATGTTACCACCAAAAATTCCTTCTCTGAAATGAAAACTTAAATTCTTCTCTTTAGACCTAGAACTCAGAAACTCTCCAAACTGACAATAATTATGATGAAATGTTTAACTTGAGTGTAAAATTGACGATTGCTTTGAAATCACTTTTAACAAACTTCACAGGAAGGGATCATCCTCTTCTTCATCCAAGCTGTATCCTAGCGCCAAAATGTAGTTGCAGGAATTCCTACAACTAACACCCAAGTAAATGTACAAGATAAATCTGAGACATCATGAGGAAAACACTAAATCATTCCATTAAAAGATAGAACAAATACAATATGGATGTATGAGAACCCTAACTTGGAGAACACAACAACTTTCTCTCTCCTGAAATTCTTATCTCAGCTCTGACAAAGTTTTTTTTTTTTTTTAATAAAAGCCTTAAACAAGGCTAATGATCCCCCTCAACTATTGGCAAGAGACAAACAGGAGGCACAGACCAGTACATAGAGGCATTGTTTGTTTTTTCCCATTGAGCTAGCTCATGAGATACAGAATTACAAACACGCGGTTGAAAATTGAAAATACAAGCTACTAATTTAGAAGAGAAAAACTGAATACTTTTGAAAATAGCATCCGTACGCGAGTCTCCATCGAACTGGCCAGCTGAAAATTGATCGATAAGAGTCTTAGCATCACTTTGAACAATGACATGAGTTAACTGTTGCTCCAAGGCTTTCTTCAGGACTTCCCAAATAGCTCTGGCTTCAACTTCTTCAGCAGACTTTACTTCAAAAACCATGGAATCGCAAAAGGAAGCTTTTTTTGAGAAATCTCTCATCACAAATCCTGCACCATTAGCTCCAGGAATGTCATCATAGGCACCATCAGTATTACATTTTATCCATCCAACAGAGGGGGACATCCATTTGTCACATAGGTTTACAGGGAAAGTAGGAGAGATAGTGAGACATGTTTTCCTAGTTAAAATCATGGCTCTAGCTCTTGCAAGGACATTAGTATGGTTTTCCTGAATGTTTTCGAATATAAGGTTATTCCTACTAGTCCACAGTGACCACAGAATGACAACAAAAAGACACTGAGCTTCATCAGGGAAAGATCTCTCTATCACAATGGCTTCTGGTCCCTTTTATAGGGGTTACATTGTGGAGGACAACTAATAATGCCCTTATTTTCGGATCTGGGGGGGCATTATAGTCGTCCTTCATCATATTTTCCGCGCTCTATTTTAACTGACACGCTGATCTTCACGCTTTTGGTGTGACTTAGTGACGTCATCTCATCCGTCAGCAGAAATGTAATGAGTACGTCATATTCGCCTGCTATCAAAAGTAGATTTTCTCCTTACCATTAGGTGTGTGGTATTTGCACCCACAGATCCAACACTGAACTTTCCGAGGTTTCTCCATCCATTGCCACCACCTAATGTTTATGTATGGACTTGTGCAAAGTAGGGCTTCTTCGATATACATATTCCAACAACTTTGTACTAATTTGTTGAAGAAACATAACCAAAACCGCTTGTCGAATAAAGACACCGATCAGTATCACAACAATCTGTCTTAAATTAATTCTGGAAGCATAACACACTCTGGTAATGGGGTTAAAAACATAAACAGATTTGTAAGCATTTCTTTGAACAAAACTTAGTAGGCCATTCGGTAGTCGTTGACCGTTTTGACTCCTACACAGTACATCCGATTACCAGTAATTTTTAGTATTTCGGGTAAATTTTGTGATTCTTGGGGTAAAAAAGTGCAAGTAGAAATAACCGAATGCAGTAGGATTCCATTCTTTTTCTGTTGTCGGTTGTGATTTTGGGGCTAAAAAAATGCAAATATCCAGCAGGCGGGAGGCCTTAGGCTTAGAGTTCAGCAGCAGCAGATTTTGGCTGTGCCCAGGAGGACATGTAAAACAACCGATGATCCACATAAACTCCCGTTCAATAATCAGAAATACACCTTTGGATTTTGGAATGTAGCGGAACTTGAGAGCCAACTTTAGAGATCAATTAAGTTCTGAGTTCTACAAGACTGCGTGGGTTATAAAATGTGCAAACAAAATCGGAATTCAGATGTCGATCCATTGAAATTCTCTATATAAACACCAATAAGGGTTTTTAGAAGTCACCTCTCGTCTTTCTGATATAAAAATAACATCAAACTAAACTTGCAAATCACTACTCAAGTTTACTCCAGTCACACTGGATCTGTTACCAGTATTATGGACCGACCCCTTATGGATCATGCATGCTTGAATCAAAATTTCCTGCAATATTTGGCATCAAGTCGGAAAGGGACTCCACCACCAGCATAAAGTCAAACATGATATTTGCATAAATCACTGCCTGCATAAAATGCTCTTATTCCACTACCGGCATAAAAGGCTGCAGCGAGTAGCTTAGCATACTAATAGTGGATGCTCTTGTCCTGTTTAAAAATGAAACAATCACATGGAAAAGAAATGGAAAGAATTTTAGAGCTTTCCACTCAAGAGTTCTTTTACCCACTACATTTCAGAAGGAAAGAGTACTGTAAACAGAAAGAAAAAAAAAACATAAGCCTCTTAGACAATTGAAACAACAGGGATCATGCTACCTCCAAATTCCCATCTAATTGTCAAGACTATTGGGTTACATGTATAGTATAAAGACAAAAGGATCATGCAAAACACAAAAATGGAATAGGGTCCAAACGAGCCATGTTTGACGCTATATATTCTTCAAATGCAACTGGGCTGGTGGTGGCAAACAACTTCGGATCTTAACTTGATTGGAAAACTGAAAAAACTGTAAGCATATGAAATGCATAAGGTACCTTTCCTAAAATTCTGCAAGCTAATAGTAGCCTGCAAGGCACCTAGCTAATTGATGCTAGTCATCACAGAGAACATTGCCTTACTTATTCTAATTTTCATTTTCTGTGAAAGTAGAACAGTAACACAACCTACATTATTGCAGTATCAAAACACTAGACATAAATTGGATCCCTAAAATTGTTAAGAGGTAAGATGAGAACATATTATATCTTACTACTGGAAAGCTCTCACTTTCCACAATTGTGAAGAGGTAAGATGAAGTGCCTAGTTAACTAAATAGTTTGCAAACGAAACCATCATTCTGAATCCTGGTGGTAGTCTGCATGGTCTTTGCTAATTGATGTTATCATTATAGAGAACTCTGCCTAGCTAACTCAATTGTTCTTGTAAAAACTAGTGATGAATGAAGATAAACTTTAGTGCAGTTCCCATTCAAATAAGATCGATCACTAACATATGCAGAGTTAACAAAGCAATGTAGCTTAAGCTAAAATAAGAAGGCAACAAACACTCTAATAAAGTTGCATAGATGATACGTACAAAATAGAATAACAGTAGACTCGGTATATTACTCACTAAGACGATATCAAAAAGCATTTATGTTCACACAAATGTTACTTTATTAGAGAAAATGCAAACTAATCCAAGAATAAAGATGTGCAAACAGTTAGATATTACGGAACTACAGAAGACTGGAAGGAGTTTTTTTTGCCTTTCTTTACATTTTAATTAGTAGAAATCATACCACTTCCTGCACAAGGTGATCTGTTGACGTCCAGGGAATTTGAACTTGGCACGGCAAAGGGCCTCCTGTGCATTGTTGCCATTGGTTTAGCTGGTGCACCTCTCGTACAAGTTTGGAGGTCCAGCACATGAAAGCATGTTGTTAATACAGACATGGAAAAGATGTAACCTGACTCTCGAATGGAAGCATCCTTCCCCGCGAGCTTGGTCATGCACTCGTTGCAGGCAGTACGGGCAGCCTTCAAAGCCTCACTAGAAGCATTTTCCTTCTTTTACTAACAGAATGCTAATACATGATAAAAAAAGACAGGGAAAGGACAGGGCGACTGAGTGGGATCAAAGACAGAGCGGGAGGACTTGTTACTCTAGTAGGAGTAGGGAGTAGGGGTGATGCATTCACTTCAATAACACAACCCCTGACTCACCAGCAGTACCTCATCGTTCTACTCACTGATACCAAACACCGGCTCGTGATTAGTCGCAAAAAAAGAAATGCGAAAAAAGAGTATTAACCAAGGAACTTTTAACCTTTCACAACTTCAATCATCCAACTCTAGCACAGGAACGTAAGAGAACTCTTAGCTGTCGGTAATTAATTCAGTTCAATGTAATTCATGCAGTAAAGAGCTTAAAAGCAGAATCAAAATTCGTTCCAATTACAAAACTTCATAGGAAGCAAAAAGCTCCTCATCGAATGACTGGCCAAGCAACTTTAAAGCTGAAAGTAAGAAGTTTTTACAGGCTGGTTCAACATATACTGCAAAATGCTCAGGATTTTGAAACTCGTTTCAACGAGAAACAAATTCACTTCAACATGAAAGCTGAAAGCAAGTTCATCTTCAGCCTTGACACGTTGAACACTTGGACAGTGGTTCGACCATGGGAAGACAGTAATGCGTATCCCCAAAGGCCGCACTCACAAAAGTGTTTAAAAGGGTTTTGAAACCACCTAAATTCACATGGGGAATGAAATCCCATGCAGCTTTTCAGTTGCAGCAACAAGGCTGTCAAGATCATTTAGGCATCGGCCTTCAGCACCATAACTATTATCTGAATATCAGTCACCAAGAGTTAAAAACAGAAAGTACAGGAAAACCCATGCAACTTGACCTCGTTGGAAGCGGTTATGTGAAGGACCCCAAAAAAAAATTGTTTCCTTCTTGTGTTTGACAGAAGCGAGGAGTAAATAGTGCCTCTTGTTCATGAATATTTGTCAAAATGGAACTACAAGAGCAGGGTATTATAATTAATTAATGCAGTAGATACTCCTACAACTAGGCCAAGTAATGACTACTTTTTTATCAATCAAAAATAGATTAGCTGCTACATCTGGTCACCTGTTTCATGAAATCATATCTTGCTAAACCATACAAGATGAATTTTACAGGAGGCGGATGCTAAGAAGAAATCGCACATTAAATCTCTTTATAACTACTACAGGGGTTTCTTGAGCGAATGCTAATTGTTATTACTCAATAGAAAAATGTCAAAAAGCATTTAGGTTCACACAAATGTTAATAGTTATCCAATTTAAACATTAAACCCAACAGAGATTACCAGTTTATGAGTAAGTATCTAGAATCTCATCCTCCTAGAGCAGGTTCAAAGGCTGATCACCAGAGATTACCAGTTTATCTTCGCATTTTCTTCCCCTATTTCTTTCAAAGAAACTAAGGTGTTCTTGTGGGGCAGTACTCGATGAATCCATTCCTTAAAATGCGTAAGCCTTTTCGTGGTTGAAGTTTTTGGGTCGTAAACGTTGAGATACTTTACAGTGTAAGTTAAAATGCTGCCACTCTTGGTAACGGCTAATAATCTGCCTTCGTCGAGCCTAAACTCCTTAGTCCAACCCAATGACTGATGTTCTTTCATGTCATGATTGTCGTTTTTCTTTCTCAATAGCCATATGTCAACACATTTAGCTCCATTGACAATTAGACTAACAGCAAAAAACAAAACCCTATCCAAAATCAGTATTCTATTTAAACCATAATAAGAACTCCCTAGTCGCAGAGGTGATGAAAAATTTTCACAAAACTTCTCCTCAACCAAATCAAAGGTAACAATCATTTCTAAATCACTGCTGATCCAATAAAGAAGTCCGTTGGCAAAGACACCTGGTTCCTCATTACATTGGGTGAATTCATGATGGAACTTGCCAAGATTTGTCCAGCCATTGCCACTACCTAGAGTATATATGTGGACTCCCACAAACTCGGTATTCAACTTACATATTCTTACGAATTTGTACTTGTTGGTTGAAGAAACATAACCAAATCCGCTCATCTGATTATAATAATAAGTATCACAACAATCTATCTTCATTTCTGGAAGCATAACATATTCTTTCGTAATGGGGTTAGAAATACAAACAGATGAATCCCTAACAAGACATATCAAGCCATTACAGGAACCAATAAAATTGAATCTCCTAATCGGAGGAGTGAAATTAATCCTTGTGATTCTCTGAATAGGTGTTGTTGATTCACGATTCTGATCATAATCAAAATACTGAAATTTCTCATTCTCATCAGCTAACTTAGTTAAAGCAATGAAACCCAACTTACCAGAACCCTCAGCAGTAGAAAGACGTTGCAAGTACATTTTATAGAACGATGGATGATGAGAAACCAGATGATTCCATGTTTTGCATACTGATTTGCATTCCAAAATTGATTCCGCTGGTATTCTAGTCAATATATCCAATTTAATCTCTTCGGGAAGAAATTTGAAATACTCCATGAATGAATAAATAATGACACCAACAACCCTTGTAGATGAAGAATTAAGAATTTACAGAGGATGGTTCAGATTAGAGAGAGATATTAAGAAATCTAGGGTTTATCTATGGAATAGAGATTGGGGGATTTTGGCTGTGGAAAAAGTTAGATGAATCGCTCTGGAAAGGGGGTTTGTTTTGGCTGTGTTGGATGGGTGAATTTTGTGATTTCTGTCTGGGGTAAGAAAAATGTTATGTATGGCGCACTCACAGTAGTGTAAAATAAAAATGTTGACACCAATCTGTCATTTAAGATTTTGTCCAAGAGCCAAATGGACTAGAATTAGCCAACCGGCTGTGAATTGGATGCTCAAACAAATAGCCCTATATGGGCTATCAGCCAAAAAAAAAAAAATAATAATAATAAAAATTGATGAATGGTTGAAAGTTGAAACGCTTGTGCTAGCGCAAGCAAAAACATAGCCTTATATGGTGGGCTATTAGCTACCCTCAAACAAAATGGACTGGAATTAAGAGATATGTTTTTGGGCATACCAAAAAATTACCGGACATATTCAAGGTTTGGCTCACAATTCTTTTTTTGCCTAGGTTCGCAAGGTTCGGCTGATAACTTTTAAGCCGAACTTAGACAAAATGTATGCTCGGTAATTTTTTGGTATGCCCAAAAACATCTTTCGGAATTAAAGGGGTAAGAATAGTTAACTTGTCTGGCTAGTTTGGGGCCTAGTCCAGTTATTTGCGGTGTCATGTAATATACAACAATTGCAAGATCCATTCTAGATCACTACTCTCAATAATATGCGGTCCCGCCTACAATAATTAATGAAGACCTTTTTACGAATATCAGACCAAGATTAACTCCCAGATAATCGGATCTACTCAGAAAGGAAGTAACTGCAACGAAAATCAAACAAGCCCTCTTCTCCATAAACTCAAAAAGTGCTCCAAGTCCATATGGCTACACAAGTGAGTTTTTCAAAGTTTTCTGGGAGACAACTCACCACCAACTGATAGCAATGGTTCGAAGTTTTTTTTAATAACCTAAATATCCACGCTCTCATGAATCACACAAACATAACACTAATACCTAAAATCGATCATCCATCAAAACCATCTCAGTACAGACCCATATGACTCTGTAACGTCACTTATAAAATCATCTCAAAAATTTTAGTCAACCGAATTAAACCCCTTCTCTCATTTTTAATAAGCCCATATCAAAGTGCTTTTGTTCCACAAAGATCAATACACGATAATATAGCAATTGCTGGATAAATCTTCCATCACATCAAAACCTCTAACCTCACCAAAGATCCAAAAATAGCTCTCAAACTAGATATCCAGAAAGCCTATAACAGCCTAGATTTGGGATTCATCAATACCTCCTTTACAAAACTTGGATTTCCATCAGCTTTTATAGACTATATTATGTTGTGCGTCATAACAGTCACATATTCAATAAACATCAACGGTACACCTGATGAGTGCCAAATATTGCATATTCATACACCTTTTCATTGGCACTTAACTCATCTTTCGCGCTTCAAAGTCATATATTATCCCAAATTCTGCATTTTTTCCATCTTCAAGAATAAATATTTGTATTAATTAATTTTGTGTTTTTAAGTACTAAATAAAGCTTGGAAGAATTGAGAAGACAAAAGAGAAGAAAGTTGGGAGTGTTGCAACCCGTTCGCGCATTAGTGGCAACCTGTTTACAATACATGGGATTAAACTACCCATAATCCAAAACCCATGATCCAAAACCCAAGACCCAAATCCATTTCCACCTCACCACCATTGGATTCCAAAACATCCACCTCACCCCATTGGATTCCAAAACATCCACCTCACCCCATTGTATTCCAAAACATCCATCAAGTGAGAAAACATGTTTTGTTGAGTAAATAATTGCCAAAATTCGAATCCAAGTGAGAGAGAATTTTTGTGTATAAATAGAGAGGGTTGTTGTGTTGAAAACTCATCCAAGAATAGCTTGTTCATGTTAGTTTATCAAATTTCAATTTTGTTATAATGTTCTTCATGTTCTAATTTCATTTACTAGGGTTTAGATGAAGCCCTAATCTCATTGGTATGTATTCATATCTTGTATCTTGTTCTTGGAAGTTTAGAATTGTTTAAAGATATAATTTAATCCAAGTTTTTCAACATCTTGCTCTCACAATGTATGCCATGTATCCATTGTAGTTAGAATATCTCTATGTTGATTATGCTACAACTCATGCTTAACCAAATATTGATCTTTAGATTAGTTGTGCTTAATTAGACAATTAATGCTTTGGAGAAATACTTTAGTTGTGATTAAATTATCCATTGGAGAAACACCTTAGTTATACGGTAGACTTGAATCTACTATAAGGACAAGAATAATATTACAAGTTGAATGCATATCATAGGTTAGTGGTGGATTTGAATACCCTAGTATCCATATTCTCAATATTTACACCTTGATTTAATTGCATATTTTAATTTAAATTACTTTCTGTTTAAGTCTTTGCCAATATCTCGTCGTATCGACAAAAACAAACCCCCTTTGGTTACTCTCTGAATCAGTTCTTAGTAAGGATTTAGAATCAACTTCTACACTCTCCAAGTCTCTGTGGCAGATGAAATGGAGACTTCTACACTCTCCAAGGATTTAGAATCAACTTCTACACTCTCCAAGTCTCCTAAAGGAGGAAACTTTGGCAAAATATTTGGAGAGATTCAATGAATTATTGCTCCAATGTCCTCACCATGGTTTTGAAAAATGGAGACTTGTGCAAATTTTGTATGAAGGTTTAGATGTCAAGAACCGAACTACAGTTGAGACCATGTGCAATGGTCAATTTATTGAAAAAACTGCTGATGAGTCTTGGGATTTCTTAATCGAAGTCATTTGAAAAGACTCAAGCAGGGGAATCCAAGTGAACCAAATAGGATTACCCTTGCATACAATGTTCATAGAATTGACTCTGACTTGAAGGAAGCGCAAAGATGGCATCCTTGGCCAGGAGAATAGAAAAGCTAGAGCTAGAAAAGAATGGAAAAACTAATATCCCTACTCTCCGTAGTCAAATTGAAATGGCCACTTGTGCCGCATGCCATAGTTCAGACCATCTAGTGGACACTTGTCCAGACCTCCATGCATTTCAAGAGTCTAAAACTGAGGAAGCCAATGTATTGTACCAAAGGCAAGAGAACAACCCATATTCTCAGACCTACAACCCAGGGTGGAGAAATCACCCTAACTTTTCATGGTCTAAGGGGCATGTGCAAGGGGGGAACATCAAATAATAACCAAGGATACCCTTATCCTAGAAACCCCCAAGTGCAACCACATTCTCAGTACCCTGCAGAGAAAAAGCCTAGCTTCGAAGAAAGTTTCGGTTTGTTGACCCAAAATTTGGTAAAACTTCAAAAGACCACAGACCAACGTTTTTCAAGTCTAGAACTTAAAATGGGTCAAATTTGTGAAGCATTGAATGAAATAGACAAAGGAAAACTTCCTAGTCAAGCCCAACAAAATCCAAAAGCGTATATCGCGAGAAAATTCAACTCGAAATGAGGCCTCCAATAATCAAGTAAATGTTGTCACCACTCTTCGTAGTGGTAAAGTTGTTGAAAACAATGTAGGTGTACCACAGTCGAGTGAGTCTACATCAGACTCACCAGTGCATAAAATACCACAGAAAACACCTATTGTTGAAAAAAAATCTGAGCAACATAAGAATTCCCATAATTCTAATGTCTCTACACCATCTCATGTACCTGTTGCTCCATTCCCACAAAGATTGGTGCAACAAAAAGAGAGTACACAGTACAACGAGATTTTATAAATGTTCAAACGAGTTAACATCAACATCCCATTTCTTGATGCAATCAAGCAAGTCCCTGCTTATGCTAAATTCCTTAAGGATCTATGCACACAAAAGCGAAATCTTCATGTGCATAAGCGTGCTTTTCTCACTGAGCAAGTGAGTGCAATCATTCAAAGCAACACACCACCAAAGTTTAAAGACCCAGTTAGTCCAACTATCACATGCAAAATAGGTGACCATACGGTTAAGAAGGCGTTGCTAGACTTAGGGGCAAGTGTGAATTTACTGCCATATTCAGTATATGTACAGTTAGGTCTTGGAGAGTTGAAGGCAACACCTATAACTCTGCAATTGGCGGACAGATCCGTCAAAGTGCCACGTGGTGTGGTAGAATATGTTTTGATTAAGGTTGATAAATTTTACTTTCCTGTGGACTTCATCGTTTTAGATACTCAACTTTGTGCAAAACCTGACAGTCACATTCTGTCATTTTGGGACGTCCTTTCTTAGCGACGTCCAATGCAATCATTAACTCGCCGTAATGGAGTCTTGAAGTTGTCATTTGGTAATATGACTGTGGAGTTGAATGTTTTCAATGCTAGCCAACAACATTTAGATCTTGATGATGATAATGATGTGCATGAAATCAACATGATTGAAAGTTTGATTCAGGAGTCGCTACCTAGTAGCATGTCTGTTGACTCTTTGGATGCTTGTTTGAATAATTTCAACCTGGATCTGTTTGATGATGAATACATAAGTGAAGTGAATACTTTGCTTGAATCCACACCACTCATGGACACGTCTAAGTGGAAAGCTAGAGTGGAACCACTTCCACTCTTGGAATCCAAGTCTGTTCCATCTCTTGTTGAGCCACCAAAGCTCGAACTGAAACCATTGCCTGATACTCTTAAATATGTTTTTTTGGGACCTTCTAATACTTTGCCTGTAATCATTTCATCTGCCTTAGATACAAAACAGGAAAGAAAACTTTTATAAGTGTTTAAGGAGCATAAAGAAGCATTAGGATGGACCATCTCGGACCTTAAAGGCATAAGCCCCACTGATTGCATGCACCATATAAACCTTGAGGACAATGACAAACCATATAGGGAGATGCAAAGGCGTCTCAATCCTAACATGAAAGAGGTTGTTAAGAGTGAGATCATAAAGCTTCTTGATGCGGGTATCATATACCCAGTTTCGATAGCAAGTGGGTGGGTCCATTCAAGTGGTACCCAAGAAGTCCGGCATTCTTGTAGTTCAAAATGAGAAGAATGAGCTTGTCCCCACCCGTGTAACTACAGGGTGGCGAGTTTGTATTGACTATAGGAAATTGAACACATTAACTAAGAAAGACCATTTTCCGCTGCCCTTCATTGATCAAATGCTAGAAAATTTATCGGGACATAGGTACTATTGTTTCTTAGATGGCTATTCAGGCTACAACCAAATTCACATAGCACCCGAAGATCAGCATAAGACCACATTTACTTGTCCGTATGGAACATTTGCTTATCGTCGTATGCCTTTTTGGTTGTGTAATGCACCTGATACTTTTCAAAGATGTATGATGAGCATATTTTCATACATGATAGATGAGTTTCTTGAAATCTTCATGGATGATTTTTCTGTCTTTGGCTCTTCTTTTGATGAATGTTTGCATCATCTTACTCGTGTGCTTATTCGGTGTAAAGAAAAGAATTTGATCTTGAATTGGGAAAAATTTCATTTCATGGTTGACTCAGGCATTGTTCTAGGGCATATCATCTCAGAAAAAGGCATAGAAGTAGATAAAGCCAAGGTTGATATCATTCAACACTTGCCTCAACCTCGCTATGTGAGGGAGGTTAGATCATTTTTAGGCCATGCTGGTTTCTACCGTAGATTCATCAAAGATTTCAGTAAGATCTCAAGGCCATTGTGTAATCTACTCAGTAAAGATGTTGCATTTGTGTTTGATGATGCTTGTGTGCATGCTTGGGAGGATCTCAAAACTCTTTTAACTTCGGCCCCTATAGTCCGACCTCCTGATTGGAAATTGCCTTTTGAAATCATGTGTGACACATCTGATTTTGCTGTTGGAGCTGTCTTAGGTCAGCGAGTTGACAAACAACCCTATGTGATCTACTATGCTAGTAAGACACTGAATGAGGCACAAATGAATTATTCAACAACCGAAAAAGAGATGCTAGCTGTTGTGTTTGCATTAGATAAGTTTAGATCTTATTTGATAGGATCTAAAATCATCATATATTCTGACTATGCCGCATTGAGATATCTTTTATCTAAAAAAGATGCTAAGGCTCGACTGATTCGATGGATACTCTTGTTACAAGAGTTCAACCTCGAAATTCGAGATAAGAAAGGGTCAGAAAATGTTATGGCAGATCACTTATCTAGATTGAATGTCGAGTCTGCTGATGAATCCACTCTTATTAGGGAATCCTTCCCGATGAACAAGCGATGTTGGTTTCTGAAATGCCATGGTTTGCCGACATCGTGAACTACCTTGCTACAGGTAGGATGCCACTACATTGGTCTAAACAAGACCGGTCTAAATTCTTGGCCGAAGTGAAACATTTCCTATGGGATGACCCATATCTATTCAAATACTGCCCTGACCAAATCATTAGGAAATGTGTCCCCAACTCCGAACAAAGGGATGTCATCTCTTTTTGTCATGATCAAGCATGTGGAGGCCACTTTAGTGCAAAGAAAGCTGCTGCAAAGATCTTGCGAGTGGTTTTACCGGCCAACATTGTTTAAGGATAGCCATGCATTCTGTATGTCTTGTGACCGGTGCCAGAAATTGGGAAGTATATCAAAACGAAACATGATGCCCCTGCAACCCATTTTGATTGTTGAGCTTTTTGATGTGTGGGGTTTTGATTTCATGGGTCCATTTCCTAACTCTGAAGGAAAGTTGTACATTCTTGTTGCTGTTGATTATGTTTCTAAGTGGGTAGAAGCAATTGCAACCAAAACTAATGACCACAAGGTGGTACTTTCGTTCTTAAAGGAAAACATATTTTCTCGATTTGGAACCCCTAGAGCTATAATCAGTGACGGTGGTTCACATTTCTGTAATAGGCCTTTTGAGTCATTAGTTCGCAAGTATGGCATAACTCATAAAGTTGCAACTCCATATCATCCACAGACCAGTGGCGGGTAGAGGTTTCAAATAGGGAGATTAAGCACATTCTAGAAAAAGACGGTTAACCCGTCTAGAAAAGATTGGTCTTTAAGATTGAATGATGCATTATGGGCTTATAGAACAAAGCATATAAAACCCCCTATTGGCATGTCCCCTTACCGACTTGTGTATGGGAAGCCTTTCCACTTACCGTTGAACTTGAACATCGTGCATATTGGGCTATTAAAAAGCTTAACTTTTCTCTTGATAAAGCGGGTACACGCGGAAACTCCAACTCAATGAGTTGGAAGAACTTAGGAATGATGCTTATGATAGTGCAAAGTTGTACAAGTATAGAATGAAGGTGTTCCATGACAAACGCATTTTGCGCAAGTCATTCACGCCGGCCGAAAAGTTTTATTGTACAACTCACGATTGAAACTCTTTTCAGGGAAAATTACGTTCTAAATGGACAGGCCCGTTCTTGGTGCGAACAATTTTCCCCCATGGGGGCTGTAGAACTAGAAGATGTAGCAACCAAGAATGTCTTCAAGGTCAATGGGCAGAGACTGAAGCCGTTCCTTGAACCAATTCCACCGAGATTGAAACAACTCATCTTGATGATCCGATCTATGTGGTGAAAAGTTCACCCTTGTACATACCACAGATATCTTCCCTGCTGGTTGCTTTAGACATACTCACTTTGTCTTTGGTTTGGCATCTGGTAATCTCTTTCCTTTGAATCTGTTTTGTTCTCATGGTTTGTTGTTGTTTCTATCATATTTTGAAACATTGAGGGCAATGTTAGATTTAGGTTTGGGGAGTATTTGCATATGGCATTTTGAGTCTTTTCTATGACCACTTTGTGTAGCGGGTCTTGCATTTTTTTGTTTTTGTTATCTTCTATGACCAGCTGTGTAGCGGGTCTTTTGTAGGATCCTTTGTAGTCTTTTGCATTCTTCTATGACCAGCTGTGGAGCGGGTCTTTTGTAGGATCCTTTGTAGTCTTTTGCATTTTTGTGTTGTTGTTTTCTATGACCAGCTGTGTAGCGGGTCTCTAAAAAATAAAAATAAAATAAAAATAAAAAATGATGACCAGCTGTGTAGCGGGTCCCTAAAAAATTATTTTGTCTCGGATCTTGTGTTTGGTATCTGATGATCAGCTGTGTAGCGGGTCAACAAAAAAAAAATTAAAAAAAAAATGATGATCAGCTGTGTAGAGGGTCTTAAAAAAAAAAAAAAAAAAAAATGGTCACAAATTATCAAGGTTCTACGAAATTCCGAAGTTCATCATCTATAGTTGAAGACCGAAGACGAAGACATTTCTATGGATGCTCTGAATTTGGAGAAGGTTTTGTGGGTACATCTTTGGTAGGCCCTCACGAGACTACAACTCGTCCACTAGGGACACCTAGGGGTTTAAAGGCTTGATGCATACGCTAAATGCATTCGAGAGACTAGCGACAGTGGTATAGTTAGGATTTCGGATTTGTTTCACTTGAGGACAAGTAAAATTCAGGTTTGGGGGTATTTGATGAGTGCCAAATATTGCATATTCATACACCTTTTCATTGGCACTTAACTCATCTTTCGCGCTTCAAAGTCATATATTATCCCAAATTATGCATTTTTACCATCTTCAAGAATAAATATTTGTATTAATTAATTTTGTGTTTTTAAGTACTAAATAAAGCTTGGAAGAATTGAGAAGATAAAAGAGAAGAAAGTTGGGAGTGTTGCAACCCGTTCGCGCATTAGTGGCAACCTGTTTACAATACATGGGATTAAACTACCCATAATCCAAAACCCATGATCCAAAACCCAAGACCCAAATCCATTTCCACCTCACCACCATTGGATTCCAAAACATCCACCTCACCCCATTGGATTCCAAAACATCCACCTCACCCCATTGGATTCCAAAACATCCACCTCACCACCATTGGATTCCAAAACATCCACCTCACCCCATTGTATTCCAAAACATCCATCAAGTGAGAAAACATGTTTTGTTGAGTAAATAATTGCCAAAATTCGAATCCAAGTGAGACAGAATTTTTGTGTATAAATAGAGAGGGTTGTTGTGTTGAAAACTCATCCAAGAATAGCTTGTTCATGTTAGTTTCTTAAATTTCAGTTTTGTTATAATGTTCTTCATGTTCTAGTTCATTTGCTAGGGTTTTAATGAAGCCATAACTCATTGGTATGTATTCATATCTTGTATCTTGTTCTTGAAAGTTTAGAATTGTTTAAAGTATAATTTAATCCAAGTTTGTCAACATCTTGCTCTCACAATGTATGCCATGTATCCATTGTAGTTAGAATATCTCCATGTTGATTATGCTACAACTCATGCTTAACCAAATATTGATCCTTAGATTATTTGTGCTTTAATAAGACAATTAATTCTTTGGAGAAATACTTTAGTTGTGATTAAATTATCCATTGGAGAAACACCTTAGTTATAAGGTAGACTTGAATCTACTATAAGGACAAGAATAATATTACAAGTTGAATGCATATCATAGGTTATTGGTGGATTTGAATACCCTAGTATCCATATTCTCATTGTTTACATATCTTGTTATTTGCATCTTTTATTATTTCAGTCACTTGAAAATCATATCGTCGTATCGACAAAATCAAACCCCTTTTGGTTACTCTTTGAATCAGGATTTAGAATCAACTTCTACACTCTCCAAATCTCTGTGGTTCGACCTGTGCTTGCCCTGTGTTGCTTGTCGACACTGTGCACTTGTAGTTTATACATAGAAGTAGGTATCTTTCTAAGCCTACCAACACCCCATGGCTATATCACCCCCACTAGAGGTATCAAACAAGGAGACCCGCTATCTTCCTAGATTTTTATTATATGTGCTGAAATCCTATCTACAAATCTAGGAAACCTACAAAACCAAAAGTTAGTTTTGGGACTTAACATATCAAAAAAAAAAAGCACCACCCATTATTCATTTAATGTATGCGGATGATTTATTAATCACATGTAAAGCTTCCAATCGAAGTAACCAACATCTAAAAACCCTATTGCACTCCTATAGCACATCTTCAGGACAAATAATCAATACTTCCAAATCAGTAATCATCCATCACCCAAAACTAGACTCGATCAAGGTAAACGAACTTTAACAATTCTTTAATATGCCGGCTACTTCAAAACCTCCAATATATCTAGGAGTCCAATTCAAACAGGGAAGAGCATCAAATCAAACTTTCGCTCCCCTCCTACATAGATTATCCCGGAAATCCAAATGATGGATGACAAAATGCTTAACTCCGGCCAGAAGACTCACTCTCATCAAAACCTCCATAATTCCCACCTCAAACCACATTATGCAAGACAAAATCTACCCAGCAATATCCATAAAAAAAAATAGATCGTATCACTAGGAATTTTTTCTGGGGACATGACTCAACCATTAAAAAAATTCACCTTATAAGATGGGATAAAGTAACTAAACCAATATCCGAAGGAGGATTAGGAATAATGAAGAGCAGTGATCATAATAAGGCATTTCTCATGAAAAGAATCTGGAATCTACATGAACAACATAACTCTATTTACGAAAGTCTCTTCAGCGCAAAATATCTCAATCAACAACCAATTCGACAAGGCATTAACTCCGTACCCTCCTCCTCCAGTCCTCAATGGAGACAACTGGAAGCAATTTTCCCTACCATGCAGCATTTGATATTTCATCGTATTGGAAATGGATTATCAACTGCGATATAATCCAATTGGATTCCACATTCAACAAATCTAGACCCATCACAATGTTACCCAATCCAAATGGTAGCAGATATCATCGACCCAATTTCCCACTCCTGGAATCAGGAAAAATTAATCTTTCTTCCCAATATCATATCCCAAAAAATCATGAACATCCACTTAACCCAAAATAGCCCTCAAGACAAAATTATCTGGCCACACTCAAAATCTAGAAACTACACTACATCATCGTGATACAAATGCCTAACCCATGGTCAACCAACTCACATTCCTCTACCACCCACCAAATTCCTATGGACTTTACCATGTCCACCAAAAATTCGTCTTTTCTTGTAGAAAGTCATCAATGAAGGATTACCAACCTTCTTACTCTTACATCACATCCATTTGACCAAATCAGACATATGTCCCAGATGCAACGCAGATCCAGATTTAGCAAGTCACATTTTAATTCACTGTCCAACGGTTAATACCTCCTGGAATACCTTACTCACTCAACTATAAGTTTCACCTAACTCCAATCCCTCCCCCACTTTCACCGTTACGCCTCAAACAACCATTTCACAAAACATGTCAATTGGAAAACATAAAAGCATGGATGCAAGGTATCGTGGTTGGTGTTGGTACGGCATCGTCTTTACCTCTAGTTGTAGAACGTCAAGCTCGTCGTCTAATTGGCGAAGCTATCTCGCACGAAAACCTTAGAAAGATGTATGTATGGTGGATGCCTTGGTTCTGGAAAGTCGTTTCTTACTTTCACATCAACAGTTAAGGTTAACTAATGTGTATTATGTGATATCTGGTACAATTCTAGGAAAGTCATCTTCATTAGAAATAGTTCAATCGAAGGGTAAATTAGGTGGAAGAAGATTCATTTTGTTCTTCATAGTTTTGCAGTGCTAATGCAGCACAGTGTAAAGAAACCCCTTATTCCTTGTAATTAGTTTTTATGTACATAAACATATTTCTTTATATGTACATAAACATAGTTTTGCAGTGCTAAAGCAAGGATTTGGGCAGTAAATGATAGAGGAAATAGGATTTTCCGGAGAGTCTCCCTAATTTTCACCACCGACTTTTACCTTAGAATTATTTATGTTGGATTCAGATCCATGGAAATAGTCATTTCTTTCTCTGTGATTCATATCTCAAGACGCCTTTTAGATTGACGACATAATATAAATCTAAAAGAGCAGTATACTCAGCGACCTTTCCTGACAACACAAATCGTAGAATTTTATTTCCTAGTCCTGCTGTTTTTCCTAGTATTGACTTTAAATCTGATAATCGTTAATTTTATTTTTCACTCCAAAACACTACAACCATTAGTAATTTCCAATTTAACTTGGAACACTTACCTGAAAATCTATTTCTTCTTTATAAATCTCTTTATAACGATCAATTTCATTTCACAAGACAAAAACCTTATTATTGGTTTAGATAAGAAACCAATAACAATAGCTAGGTCTGTTTACTAACAGTTGGTCAGACTTGTAGTCTTTTTTTTATTAGAACATATATTAAAAGCTAGAAATTATACATCACTATGTTTTGACCTCTTACAATACCTTTTATAATTTTACATTTTAACATAGTATGGTGATCATCAGTACCTAAAAAGACATCCTTATGTGGTAGACTCCACTTAGCCAGAGAGTCTGCTTCACCATTTTGATTCCTATTTACGTAGTTTATAATTAAATTGTTATTACATCCCAAATTATTTTGAACATTGGATAATATTGCTTTTGCTCTCCAGTCACAACTAGATGGATGCCAGTTCAAATAAGAGACTATCCCTTTGCTGTCACTTTGAAGCTGAATCTCCTGAATTTGTAACTCCGTAGCCCACTCCACAGATCCTTTGACTGCTAATGTTTCTGCACATTCTGTACCAGTGGTGAACCCTGAAAAAATTATAATGTCAACAATATTATTATCAAACCAATTAATTAAATTGGCTCGGAAGGAACCATCTAACTCTTCAAATGAGCCATCCACTTGAAACTCATTCATTTTGTTTCGTTCTTGCATTCTTTTTTGTTGTATGTTCCTGCACTTTTCATTAGACTGAATATTAGTATTATCAACTGGATGTAACTCCCAATCCTTTAAAGATCTTTTAATCATTATGATGCATTCAGTAGGATTAGGTTCAACTTTATTGAAAATCACAGAATTTCTGTGATTCCAGATATGCCAACAAATAACACTATACACTTCCTTTCATTTCTTATAAGGATCCTCAAACCAAGATTTAACCCATTGTTTGAAGTCACCATTATTCTTAGGTATCTGCAAACCTAGACCAAACCAAACTGCTCTTGTGAAATGATAAGCAGAAAAAACATGGGAAGATGTTTAATTATGGTTAGCATTACAAAGTACACAGATAGGATCAATATGCCAAGCTAACTTAATTAACAAAGAAGTATTAACTCTATGTGGATTTCTATGTGGATTTCTAATACCAAGACCACCATTAGACTTGGAAGGACACACCTTTCTTGGGATTATCTTTAGGGTGAAAAATAGGAATAGGCCTGCTTTTTTCAGGGTTACAATTCTAGGAAACTATTTTTTCGCATTACAAAACTAGGCCGGTGTTGACCGTTTTTTCAAATAAACGGCTAACAATGGTTATCCACCTTTTTTCCACCATTAATGTACGGAAAAAAAAAATACTTATGAGCCTTTTGAATCGTTCAACTTGTCGAGTTGCAGTGTAACTCGCCGATTTGCACAATAACTCAGAGTTGACTAGGTATACACCACTACACCAAATCCCGGATTTTGTCACAGGGAATATCCGTTACTAAAAAAATTTGTAACACATATACGCCGTGACAGAAACGCTGTGATATTTTTTGTTATTTTTTTTTTGCAACAGTTTTAACTGTGACAAACTTGGGTTCAATCATAGATTATAAATCATTACAATAATTAATAGTAACAGTTAACCTAATTTTAAAATAGCGACACGTTTCACATTTGTCACAGTAATTATAACAGGTGTAATTGTTATTCTCACTTTGCAACAATTCGGTAATGACACGTGTCATACGCCGCCACGTAGGCAACAATTTCTTTTTTTGCCACGTGTCACTTTTTCTTACGATTACAATAACACATATAAGTGTTGCATAATTTTTGCAACAGATTAGCTATGGACACCTGTCATCTTTTTGTCACTATTACTGTAACGTTTAAACTGTTACTCTCATTTGTAACAGAATTAAGAAGATGACACGTGTTTTTTCTTCGCATTTTTCGTCAAAGTTATATCTGTGACAATTATTTCAATTACAATTAAAAAAATGGACAGTCCAGGTCATTCTCATGGACCTAGGCTTCTAGTTTACAGGCCTGCAAGACAATTTATCCTGAAACACAGGCCTGCAATACAATGAAACCTGAAATACAGGCTTGCACCTGTTCTTCAATGCACAATTCATATATTCACAGTCTGCAAACCATCCACATTCCTCCCTGACTACACCATAACTTCAAAAGATGGATTAAGTTCTCTGATCTCTTCATACATATTTCACACAAATACTTCATACTGCAATTGCTCCAAAGACTAGCTACTGGCATATTCTGTAAGTGTGATGTTCCCTGAAAATAACAATCAAACCATTAGTTGTCTAGAAAACATGCAACAACAAGATCTAGGGGTTAAGGAGACAACAAATGGATTAAGATTTCTAGTAGATAAGAATTAGGCCCCATTTGAGTGAGTGAAGGAATGCATTACTTAATTGAGTGTATTTTTCTAGTTTTGAGTATATAAAAGGTTGTGATGCTGATGTTATAGCAATGGAAACACTTATATCAGCTTAATGGGGTTGACTATGTTCATAATAGTAGTACGCGTACAAGTACTAAATGAGTCGCATAATAATAGAGGCCTACTACAGGGGAGTATATGATACCTCTATCGCATCAACCAGGTATCCATAAAGAATGGAAATCCAAAGAATTAAAACACCTAGCCATCTGATTGCTTCCCATAACGTTATCTCGGGGGCCTCATCATCAGACTCTTCTTCCTTTTGCTCCTCTTCTACCTACGAAAATTTCATGTGGCATATATTAGAGATTGCATCTGCAATAGTACCGATAATTCTCTTCATTACTATTCCATGCATAATTTTCATTGAAAATATATCTGATTAGTATTAGAAAACAAAAAAACTCGAATTTCTTTTCACTTATAAACGGCCTGTTAGATAATCTCACCTCTTCGACGGGAGTAGGCTTATAAAGATTGTCCTGACTCTTCAATTGTAAAAACAGGTAGATAGCAATCTTTATCATTACTGATCCACACTAACCACCTTTCTTACCATCAGCACCTGCAAAGAAGTCGACATTTTCATCACTAAATTAATGCTCAATCTGAAATTCTTTTACAAACCTAACTAAAAATGTTCAAAATTATTCATACGGTCTAGAATTTTACCTGCCAGAATTCGCCATTTATGTCTTTGATCGCTAACTAACTCGCTCAATTGAGAAGCAAGGTTCAACCATCAATTCGTTGTTGAGAATCTTCCATAGTCAATATAGATGTCCAAACTCACTTTGAAGCTTTAAACCACTGACAGGATACATACATTCAATAAACATAACACAAACTCCTATTAGATAGTACAACTGCATCACTAGTTCCAATTTTGAGGGCATGTAAAACAAACCAGTTAAACAATCATCACATCATTTGGAAAATAGACTACTTAAATGGAACAAACCAAGAACCCAAAAAATGTTCAAAACATTTTTCCCACTAGAGGAATACCGGCATTCGTCAACAACAAGAAGTAAGTAAACATATATCCTAGTCACATGATATACCTTGATGGAACCAAATTGACTTAAAAGTTAAAATCACCAAATATAATATTAGTTTATTAAACAGGAGATTAAAAGAACCAAGTCGAATTTTGAGATCAGTTCTCGAAAGTTAAAAAAAAAAGGGGATAAGATGAAAATTTCTAACACTACTTCTAAAAAATAAACGAAAGACGGCTCTAGTATGAGTTCTCCAAGAAAAATCTAGATAATGGATTGGAAATGCAGGACACTACCACAACAAATCACTTCATGGCTTCCACCTGAGAGCAGCTGCAAAAGGTAAACCATAAGTTAGTAAGCAGTAAAAAAATGCACAAATGGCCTTTAAAATATTTGTTTTATTTCTTTACTTGGTAGAAACAAATTATTTGAACATGAATGATCAGATATATGGAAACATACCTAATTGAAAATATATTCAACCAAGATGGTGATATAATGTCTATCATGCCTCTATAAAATGCATTTGCCAAAGGTATCATCTGCAGATCAATATCAATTCGTAAGAGAATACAAAACATTAGACATAAATGTAGCTAGCATACAAAAAAAATATATGTCATACCTGCCGATTGAGTTTATAGTCAGTCAGAAGTTTAAATCCAGATGAAATGATCTGAATTTTTAGTTCCCTATGAGTTCATTTCCAATTTGAAGGAACTACAAAGTTTTCCTGACAGCAAAATTTTGCTGAGCTCTGGATTTTTTCTTTGTACTCTAATCTAACCTGGTATAGCTATTATGAGAAGAAGTCTGAAATGTATCAGGAAGACACCGTATGTCCCTAGTTTAACTACAAAAAGCAGGTTGTTTATTGAATTGAAAGTGTAAAGAGTGAAGAAGTAATATGCATGAACATACTGTAACTTATTCTCATTTGTCACTGCCATGTCTTTCCCACCAGGTTTAAGATCAAAGACAACATGTTTACCAACTATTTCCTATGTAACTGTGAAGTCCAATGACAGGTCCTTGACATCACCATCATAATGCTGTAGAATAAGTCATTGGAAAAATATATAAATTAAAGATGTTTAACTCAAGTCGATAAGGGACATCATGAAGACACGAATGACAAAATATAAACATAAAGGATCAGCAACAATCTAGGAATAGTTTGTACATATTAGCAAATCATGCACTCTGACAGCTCCCAAGAGAGCATCTATTGCAACTCATGCAGTTCCCTGTAGTGTATATTTGACATACATTCAAAGAAGAAACCAATGTAAGCATTCGGAAAAGATTACCCATACTACAAATCTCTTAGCTTCATCTTACTTAATATGTTAAATCATTGTAATTATACAATGTCTAAACTATTTACACTGAAACTTTTGGTAAAAGACAAAATAATTTGAGTTTATTATCATAAAAATAATAAGATGTTGCATCAACTACCTGAACATCATCATTAAACATGGATCATTTGGACCACCTAACAGACTTATAAGCATGAGTCCACCACCAATGTCAGGATGCCTGGTCCGAAAATATATAAAAATAGTTAGATACATGACTGCATGTTATTCCTTTAACTGATAAACAATTGAAAAGTGAACACTAAACATGGGTAGCTTTAGAAGAACTCACATTATTCTTGATAAGCGTGATCTTTGCTTCCAATTCTTTCTTCAACTGTAAGACTTTTAACTTTTATTTAATAAGCAAAAACTTTGCAGCTTCATGCTTGCTGAATTTGCAGGTGCCATAACCAATGTACTGGAAACCAAGCAAAGAAAGGTTGTACAAATTAATCAACTGTACAAGGAAGACGACATGTTATTAGATCAATTTAAGCTCATGTTTGTAAAACATTTTATCATAATTATCAACTAAGCAGTAACACATACCATTAAAACATCAAATCCCAAACTTCAAACAAGCTAAACACAATAAATAAATGCTAGAAAAAGCTTGACAACCACAATATTCATGTACATCCATGTTTAGCAGCATTGGCTCTCAAGCCCGGCGAAAGGGAAATCCTAAAAATTACGAGTTTGTAAAGTTAATGTTCCAGACATCCAAGACTAAAGCATCATATCTCTCAAGCCCAGCGAAAGCAACTGCGATTGTTCTTGAGAAACAAGCCTTAGGTTTATCATCATCAACAATTTGCTTTAAACAGCAAACTCCAATTCTCATTATTCAAATAAAGTTTTCTATTGAGAATTGATCAACCCATATGCACTTAAACAAAATTAAAAGTTTTTTAAAAACCACTAAAATAAAACTGAACTAAAATTGAGTTCAGAGTACCTGCTTGGAAAATCTCTTTTGTTGAGAAAGAAATTTAAACAAAACCCATATTATAATCATAGTCGATAAGATGGGTAAAGGATAATAACTTCCATCTCAATTATTTCTCAATCAAAAACAAATTAAATTTCTAATTGAAAAACATTAACATTAAGAATATGAATTTAAGATATTTCAGGGTCTCAAACATCCAAGCAACATAAACTCATAGATCTTGCTTATCATACCCACAACCATTAAAGTCGGAAAAAAAGCAAGAAGGAACCTAAATCGAATATTTTTTGAAACCCTAAATATATATAAAATCAAATCCAAACAAAAACATAAGGAACCTAAATCGAAAATATCTGAAACCCTAAATCTATATAAAATCAAAACCAAACAAAAACAGTAAAAAGGAAAAATCAGTAAATAAAAATCTGGAAATGAAGACTAAGATAACAGATCTGTTTTATCTCTGAATCTTGATTTAAAGATTGATTTGTAGAGCTTTGATGGGTAAAGGGAGATATTTCTCTGAACCTCTAAACATGAAGAACATAAACAAAAACAAAATTTCTGAAGCTAAACAATAATCATTGTTAAAATTCTAAGAGCAGGTCAATAAAAAGCGATTCAAAGCTTGAGTGTAAGGTTCAGATCATAGATAAACTCTCACTGAAATCATCTAAAATCTAAGATTTATCAGACCATTTAATCCGATTTATATGTACTGATGTCGATTCCATGATTTTTTTTTTCAAAACAACTAAGTAGTAAGTAAGAGCTTATCATAATATTGAAGATCAACTAGTATACATAACAATTGATAAAGTCAAAAATGCCTCAGACATCTAGATAAGAAGTGAGTGAAAAAGAAATAGAGGAGAGCGGCGGTGTGAGATGAGTTTTAGGTCTAGCTTAATATTTCTCTCACCTCTTTAGATTATATACATATCTTTAACATGCATCTCGAATGCCTTTCTACGAGATAAGTGGATATTTTCTGACCACGTGTCAAAAGAAAAACCAATCTAACGGTTCTTACCATATGACATTATTTTGTAATGGTCCTGGGCCTGGATTGCACGGACGCTCCGTTTTAGGAGTCGTGTCGGCGTCCGACTCGCGTCGGACGCAGGATGCGCGTTTGACGCGGACACGACGCGTGTCCGACACACCAATATGCCCGTCCCGCTCGCGTCTTGTTTGGACGCACCGATGACTCGGGTTTGAAGCATTTTTTTTTCTCATTTTCATTTAAACTTCTTCCTTTATTTTTACTAATATTAACTAAATGAAGAAAAACAAACATTTAGATCAATCATTTAAGTCTTTATTAGGGTTTTGTAATTGGAAATGCATCACATATACCCTTGGTTGGGCATGTGCTGTTCTAAGAATGCAATTTGATTGTGCCATGTGTTTAATAGTGATTGATTGCTTGACCTTCGGCGTGTATAAACAAACGATCTTTCCTTTTCTTTTGAAATTTATACATATGTGGCATTATTTTCTAATTCTTAGGATCGAAACACTTGACTTTACTATATAAATACATAATTGTATATATAAATAAAATATGTATATACGTGTCCGTGTCCTAGTTTTTTGAGAATTTTATAGTGTTCACGTCCGCGTCGTGTCATGTCCGCGTCTGTCCAACCCAGTCCTGAGTCCAAGAGCATAGCTCAGTTGTATCCCATCAACTCCAGTAAGGAGGGAGTCGGGGTTCAATCCCCGACGCCGTAAAGGTTTGTAATAGATTAGTTGTATATTGGATTTAGCGGTGTTGGGTCTGGAAGTGGGGACCGTCCAACATGCAAGGTTCAGGTAAAGGGCTGGGTCCTTCTTTCACGTATCAAAAAAAAAAGTTCATGGTCCTGGGAAGAAAATTTTAATAGATTTACATTTTACGGTAGAACTTCGATAAATTGATTCACGATAAATTAATAACTTTGCTAAATTGAAGATGAAATATATAAGATTTGAACATCCCAGGTTCAAAGATTACTAGAGTTGGACCTGAGTTTCTCATTCGGAGGAACTAAAGATGAAATTTATCAAATTTGAACATCTAAATTTCAAAGATTACTACTAGAGTTGGACCTGAGTTTCTCATTCGGAGGAACTGAAGATGAAAATTTTCATATTTGAACATCCTAGGTACAAAGATTACTAGAATTGGACCTTAGTTTCTCGTTGGGAGGAACTGAATATAAAATTTATCAGATTTGAACATCTCAGGTTCAAAGATTACTAGAGTTAGACCCGAGTTTCTCGTTCGGATGAATTGCAGACGAAGTATATCAGAATTGAACATCACAGGTTCAAAAATTAGTAGACTTAGACCCGAGTTTCTCGTTCGGGTGAACTGAGGATGAAATATATCAGAATTGAACATCACAGGTTCAAAGATTACTAGAGTTAGACATGAGTTTCTCGTTCGGGTGATCTGAGGACGAAATATATTAGAATTGAACATCACAGGTTCAAATATTCCCAAAGTTAGACCTGAGTTTCTCGTTCGGGTGAAGTGAGGATGAAATATATCAAAATTGAACATCACAGGTTCAAAGATTGCGAGAGTTAGACATGAGTTTCTCGTTCGGGTTATCTGAGGACGAAATATATCAGAATTGAACATCACAGGTTCAAAGATTACTGGAGTTAGACCTGAGTTTCTTGTTCCGGTGAACTGAGGATGAAATATATCAGAATTGAACATCACAGGTTCAAAGATTACTAGAGTTAGACAAGAGTTTCTCGTTCGGATGATCTGATGACGAAATATATCCGAATTGAACATCATAGGTTCAAAGATTACTAGAATTAGACCTGAGTTTCTCGTTCGGGTGAACTGGAGACGAAATATATCAGAATTGAACATCACAGGTTCAAAGATTACTAGAGTTAGACAAGAGTTTCTCGTTCGGGTGATCTGATGACGAAATATATCAGAATTAAACATCACAGGTTCAAAGATTACTAGAGTTAGACAAGAGTTTCTCGTTCGGGTGATCTGATGACGAAATATATCAGAATTGAACATCACGGGTTCAAAGATTACTAGAGTTAGACCTGAGTTTCTCGTTCCGGTGAACTGAGGATGAAATATATTAGAATTGAACATCACAGGTTCAAAAATTACTAGAGTTAGACAAGAGTTTCCCGTTCGGGTGATCGATGTGAAATATATCGAATTGAACATCGAGTTCAAAGATTACTAGAGTTAGACAAGAGTTTTCGTTGGGTGATCTGATGACGAAATATATCGAATTGAACATCACAGTTCAAAGATTACTAGAGTTAGACCTGAGTTTCTCGTTCCGGTGAACTGAGGATGAAATATATTAGAATTGAACATCACAGGTTCAAAAATTACAAGAGTTAGACAAGAGTTTCTCGTTCGGGTGATCTGATGACGAAATATATCCGATTTGAACATCCCAGGCTCAAAGATTACCAGAGTTGGACCTGAGTTTCTCTTTCGGGTGATCTGAAGACGAAATATATCATAATTGAATATCACGGGTTCAAAGATTACTAGAGTTGGACCTGAGTTTCTCTTCCGGGTGAACTGAAGATGAAATATATCAGAATTGAACATCCCGGGTTCAAGGATTACTAGAAATATACCTGAGTTTCTTTTTCGGATGAACTGAAGATGAAATATATCAGAATTGAACATCCCGGGTTCAAAGATTACTCGAGTTGGACCTGAGTTTCTGATTCTTACAGATTGTGAAAACTGTGAAAATGACCATACTACCCTTATCAAAAATAAGTAAAGTAATTCTTACATATTGTGAAAATGACCATATTACCCTTGTTGGTAAAAAGTGCAATAAATATTATGAAGACTGTGAAAATGACCATACTACCCTTATCAGAAATAAGTAACGTAATTCTTACAGATTGTGAAAATGACCATATTACCCTTATTGGTAAAAAGTGCAATAAATATTATGTAGACTGTGAAAATGACCATACTACCTTTATCAGAAATAAGTAAAGTAATTCTTACAGATTGTGAAAATGACCATATTACCCTTATTGGTAAAAAGTGCAACAAATATTATGAAGACTGTGAAAATGACCATACTACCCTTATCAGAAATAAGTAATGTAATTCTTACAGATTGTGAAAATGACCATATTACCCTTATTGGTAAAAAGTGCAATAAATATTATGAAGACTGTGAAAATGACCACACTACCCTTATCGAAAATAAGTAAAGTAATTCTTATAGATTGTGAAAATGACCATATTACCCTTATTGGTAAAAAGTGCAATAAATATTATGAAGACTGTGAAAATGACCATACTACCTTTATCAGAAATAAGTAACGTAATTCTTACAGATTGTGAAAATGACCATATTACCCTTATTGGTAAAAAGTGCAATAAATATTATGAAGACTATGAAAATGACCATACTACCCTTATCATAAATAAGTAACGTAATTCTTACAGATTGTGAAAATGACCATATTACCCTTATTGGTAAAAAGTGCAATAAATATTATGAAGACTGTGAAAATGACCATACTACCCTTATCAGAAATAAGTAAAGTAATTCTTATAGATTGTGAAAATGACCATATTACCCTTACTGGCAAAAAGTGCAATAAATATTATGAAGACTGTGAAAATGACCATACTACCCTTATCAGAAATAAGTAACGTAATTCTTACAGATTGTGAAAATGACCATATTACACTTATTGGTAAAAATTGCAATAAATATTATGAAGACTGTGAAAATGTCCATACTACCCTTATCAGAAATAAGTAACGTAATTCTTACAGATTAAGAAAATGACCATATTACCCTTATTGGAAAAAAAGTGCAATAAATATTATGTAGACTGTGAAAATGACCATATTACCCTTATCGGAAATAAGTAAAGTAAATGTTATTGATTGTGAAAATGACCATATTACCCTTATTGGAAAAAAAGTGCAATAAATATTATGGAGTCTGGGAAATGACCAAACTACCCTTATAGAAAATAATTAAAATAAATATTACAGAATGTGAAAATGACCATAATACCCTTATTAAAAATAAGTGCAATAAATATTATGGAGTGTGGGAAATGACCAAACTACCCTTATTGAAAATAATTAAAATAAATATTACAGAATGTGAAAATGACCATATTACCCTTACTGGAAATAAGTGCAATAAATATTATGGAGACTATGAAAATGACCAGAGTACCCTTATCGAAAATAAGTAAAATAAATATTAAAGACTGGGAAAATGATCATATTACCCTTATTGGAAATACGTGCAATAAATATTATGGAGTCTGGGAAATGACCAAACTACCCTTATTGAAAATAAATAAAGTAAATATTACAAAATGTGAAAATGACCATATTACCCTTATTGGAAATATATTTATTGCACTTATTTCCAATAAGGGTAATATGGTCATTTTCACGATCTGTAAGCATTACTTTACTTATTTATGATAAGGGTAGTATGGTCATTTTCACAGTTTCCATAATATTTATTGCACTTTTTTACAATAAGGGTAATATGGTCATTTTTACAATCTGTAAGAATTACTTTCTTATTTATGATAAGGGTAGTATGGTCATTTTCACTGTCTCCATAATTTTATTGCACTTTTTACCAATAAGGGTAATATGGTCATTTTCATAATATGTAAGAATTACGTTACTTATTTCTGATAAGGGTAGTATGGTCATTTTCACTGTCTTTATAATATTTATTGCACTTTTTACCAATAAGGGTAATATGGTCATTTTCACAATCTATAAGAATTACGTTACTTATTTTTGATAAGGGTAGTATGGTCATTTTCACAGTCTTCATAATATTTATTGCACTTTTTCGAATAAGGGTAATATGGTCATTTTCATAGTCTATACGAATTACTTTGATTATTTTCAATAAGGGTAGTTTGGTCATTTTCATAGTCTCCATAATATTTATTGCGCTTATTTCCAATAAGGGTAATATGGTCATTTTCACAGTCTATAATATTTATTTTCAAAAAGGGTAGTTTGGTCATTTTCACTTTTTGTATAAATTACTTTACCTATTTTCGATAAGGGTAATCTGGTCATTTTCACAGTCTCCATAATATTTATGGCATTTATTTCTAATAAGGGTAATATGGTCATTTTCACGGTATGTAATATTTACTTTATTTATTTTCAATAAGGGTAGTTTGGTCATTTTCACAGTCTCCCTAATATTTATTTTATTTATTTCCAATAAGGGTAATATGGTCATTTTCACAGTCTCCATAATATTTATTGCACTATTTCTAATAAGGGTAATATGGTCATTTTTCCAGTCTGTAATATTTATTTTACTTATTACACTTAATTGGGTAGTCTGGGTATTTTCTTAGTCTCCATAATATTTATTGCACTTATTTCCAGTAAGGGTAATATGGTCTTTTTCAAAGTGTGTAATATTTACTTTACTTATTTTCGATAAGGTTAGTCTGGTCATTTTCACAGTTTTTATAATATTTGTGGCACTTATTTTCAATGAGGGTAATATGGTCATTTTCACAGTATGTAATATTTACTTTATTTATTTTCAATAAGGGTAGTTTGGACATTTTCACAGTCTCCCTAATATTTATTCCATTTATTTCCAATAAGGGTAATATGGTCATTTTCACAGTATGTAGTATTTACTTTATTTATTTTCAATAAGGGTAGTTTGGTCATTTTCTCAATATCCATAATATGTATTGCACTTATTTCCAATAAGGGTAATATGGTCATTTTCAAAGTGTGTAATATTACTTTACTTATTTTCAATAAGGGCAATGGTCATGGTCATTTTCATAGTCTCCATAATATTTATTCCACTAAATTCCAACAAGGGTAATATGGTCATTTTTCATTTCTAATAAGGGTAATATTTAATCTACTTATTTTCGATAAGGGTAGTTTGTTCATTTTCACAGTCTCCATAATATTTATTGCAATATTTCTAATAAGGGTAATATGGTCATTTTCCAGTCTGTAATATTTATTTTACTTATTACACTTAATTGGGTAGTCTGGTCATTTTCACAGTATGTAGTATTTACTTTATTTATTTTCAATAAGGGTAGTTTGGTCATTTTCTCAATATCCATAATATGTATTGCACTTATTTCCAATAAGGGTAATATGGTCATTTTCAAAGTGTGTAATATTACTTTACTTATTTTCAATAAGGGCAATCTGGTCATTTTCATAGTCTCCATAATATTTATTCCACTAAATTCCAACAAGGGTAATATGGTCATTTTCACAGTCTATAATATTTAATCTACTTATTTTCGATAAGGGTAGTTTGGTCATTTTCACAGTCTCCATAATATTTATTGCAATATTTCTAATAAGGGTAATATGGTCATTTTCCAGTCTGTAATATTTATTTTACTTATTACACTTAATTGGGTAGTCTGGTTATTTTCATAGTCTCCATAATATTTATTGCACTTATTTCCAGTAAGGGTAATATGGTCTTTTTCAAAGTGTGTAATATTTACTTTACTTATTTTCGATAACGGTAGTCTGGTCATTTTCACAGTCTCCATAAAAATTATTGCAGTTATTTCCAATAAGAGTAATATAGTCATTTTCATAATTCGTAATTTTTACTTTATTTTTTTCAATAAGGGTATTATGGTCATTTTCACAGTCTATATATATTTATTGTATTTATTTCGATTAAGGGTAATATGGTCATTTTCACGTTCTTCTGAATTTTTATTGCACTTATTCCGAGTAAGGGTAATATGGTCATTTTCACATTCTTCGGAAGAAGTAGAAATTTTTGTTGTGATTTTGTCGAGAAAATCGAAAGAAAATGTTGGTATTTGTCCAAGTCAAATGTCATACAAAGTCATGACTTGTTGACTTGGTCTTGTTCCTTTTTTCTAATATTAAGAACATTAAAAATTAAAAATAAAATAAATTTTGATATTTAGAAATTAAATAAAATTGTTATTTTGTATAATTGTTGCGAAAGTAGTGACAACCAAAATTTTAAGAGTGATTAATTCGGGGTTATTTTTGATGTGGTGGAATTTTTGGGTGGAAATATCATTTTAGATTATAATTGTTGTTGTTCAAATAATTATCAACAAATATTTGTGTGACTAATAAAAGACCTAATTATTATCATGAATACAAAATTTAATTACAGTTATAACTGTTGCATGACTTATCACAGGTATATCTGTTACTGAAAAATAAACTGTGACAGGTTACACTGTGAGAAAATCCTGGTTTTGGTGTAGTGCACGTGTAGTTGTACACTCATCAATCTTTCCACATATCATTAAAATATGGACCCCACATCATTCAACGGCACCATTATCTTCAATAAAATTATATCTCATACTACAGATTTTCTCATTTTTTTTTTCATTCAGATCTAAAAAAAGAAAAATGGTTGGTGGTGTTCATTTTTCTTCAAATTCCAGCAGTAGCAGCAGCAAGGTGGAGTGTGCTATGTGTGAGAAAGAAGACCATGAAACAAAAAGTTTCCCATGGGTTTATTCAAGGTGCAAACATGTACCTTGGAATGGGGTTAGAGAATTGTTGAGATCTAAAATAGATCAGACTAATGGTACATAGGGCCTTTTTCAAATGCTTGAACCTACATGCAGTTATTTTGAGTGGTTTGATCTTGCTTCTTCTCCAACTACAACACTTCAAATCAAGATTGCAAACTTACAGAGTTGTATTGCCTGTGGAGAAGAACATTGTTTTAATAACTATCCATTACACAATCAACCCAGCTTTAAACAAAACTGCAGGAAAACACGTTCAAGACCTCACAAGTCTGTGTTTATAGCGATCTGACTCTATGGACAAGAGTAGTATCTCTAATAACGTACCAGTTCAGAAATTACCAGATGATCCTAAAAGCTTGGATTCACCTGAGAAAACTGTCACGTCTAAATCAGTATCTAAACATTCTCTTAATAAAAAAACTGTTGATTAGGAAACTCTCTTAGAAGAATAGTTGGATGAACTTTCTGATGAAGGTGATTTAGATATTGATAGAGATGTTGGTGAGGAAGTCTCAGAGTATGTCAAGTTTTTGGATTCGTGGAATATGAAGAAAATTACAACTTCTCATATCTCACCTCTTCTGACTCCTCTCTTTTGAGAAAACAAGAAACTGAGAAGATATTACGCAGGTGTTTATTCTTCAAATCGTTCTAACGAATCGATCCTCAAGGATTCTGAAGAAAACCTACATATGAAATCACTTGAATGTGATAATATTTATCAAAAGTATTTTTTGTTGGAAGAGAAACTTGTAAAATCTGAAACAAATGTTATCTCCCAACAAACATGTTTTGATGACAGAGAAAGTGCGTGTCTTTCTCGAGAAAAATGCCTTAAGGATGACTTAACTGCTTCACTTGTTAAATCAAGAGGTTGGAAGATGACTTTAAAAAGCTCAATACTAGTTCAATCAAGTTAACCACTATGCTAGGAGCAAGTAAAAATCATCGTGATACACGAGGATTGGGCTATAAGGGAATAGATGCTCCAAGTATTAGCAAAGAGGTAAAATTTGTCAAGGCTATCGATTCTTCTCAACAAAAGGTTTCCACAAATGGCAAAAGTGAAACACCTTCACCGGCAGTTAAAGATGAAGTGAGCAGAATCTATCAACCTCCAAAGCCAGTACATGTGAATCGAGGTAAGAACATTCCTTATATTTGTCACTATTTTGGGATTAAGGGACATTCTAAGCATAAATGTCGCATTCGATTAAGGAAAAAAAAACTTCATAACATTCTTGCATGGATGTCTAAATAAGTTATCAAACCTATTTCTCATTTCATTGGAGTAAAAGACACAGTCAACATTCGTGGTAAATCTATTTCCAAATGTGTCTTTGAAACAAAAAATGTATTTAGTAGTAATAGGGTAATTGATTTCCTAACAACACTGAAAAGATAAAAAGGTACAGGAGAAAGAAGAAAGGTTCAAGCTACTTGTTTCTCTCTGAAGAAGGCTGCAAATATAACAATTCAATCCCGGATTCATTACATATTAATAATCAAGTCTCGAAACTTAAGATAAACATAAACAGACTCAAACGGGGCATCAGAAAAACATGGAAAGCAGTTGATTTAGGTACCCCTTGTTCTTCTCCTAGTAAAAATTATTCAACTATGTTGAGTGATTCATTTCTACATTCCCATAAAGGAGAAAAAAAATAAGTCAATTATGATGAGAAAAATGCTCATCCTAATACACCATGACTGCTTCCTGTAGCATCCTTCTTTTAGAATAAGAAGGATGCTTTGTGTTCTCAAGAAAGTGTCTTGAGAAAGCTGTCAAAGGTGTATGCCCTTCTCTTGTTGATCTCAAAAACTTATTTTGAGTTTCCTTTTGAAGGTTGTTCTAATGTACTTTATGGGAGAGAATTCCTTGTTGAACCGTCCCTCCATTTTTTTGTTTGCTTCTCTATATTTTGGTCATCTATGACTACTTGTGCACGTTCACAAGACCCACACAGAAATCTTGTTGCCTAGGGTTTTATATGAATCTCCTTATATATATATATATATGTCATCAATTGACACTTTATTCTATAAGGTTAAAAAGATTCTATTGAATTTTTAGCACAATGGAGAGAAGCAACAAAGATGTGATCAAGGAGGGAAAGACTGTCGAGTTCCATGAAGATCATGTTTTCATTATTTTTTATCAGGCTATTGATCATGAAAACAATCTACCAGTTCATATGTCTTCACAACTGGTAGGAAATCTTCTTCGAGATTTTGAAGTCGTTCATGAATAACTCGGAATAGCAACAAGGAATCTTTAGTTTCTAAAGAGAGAACTGAAGGAATCTTGATGAACTTTTTCTCGTCCGATCTTTAGTTGCAAACCGGGTTTAGTTTGCCTAGTAAATCTTCTTTTTTTCTTGTTTTTTTTAGAAGAATAACTAGTGTTTTGGAATAGCCATTATTGTGATTACACATAGCTATGTCCAAAGTTCTCATCTTCATGTTTTTAGATTTATTGATTTAAATTCTAAACTTATTTTGAAGATGATTTTTGAAGTATTAATATTTTTGATTTTATATATTGCAATACTTTTATGGGATATGTGCGTTTACGTCCATGAACTTGATTGTCCCATATTTTGTCAAAAGTAAAGTCGTTCGTGAATTGATATGCAAATATTGATAAAATAATGAATAAACTTTTGGCAAACACAAAAGTTAAGCCTATATTGTCAATTATTGATGTAAGATAAGTTAAAATCTTTTGTGATTCAATGATTATGTCTATTGTATGTCATTATGCAAATGATGGAAATAGAATGAATCCTTGCTTATTCCACAATATAAGGTCGATTCTCCGATCCACAATTTTTGTGTAAATACTGTGTTGTTCCATGAAGTGTCTTATGTTAAGTACTAAAACAACAAAAGTTGATTGCTTTTGTGATTAGCTTAGTGTCTTAAATGATTTTTGGTTCACTAAAATATGACAATCAAACTTGACATACCAACACTTGGTGGGTTCAACCGAGATATGCTCTAACATGCTTGAACATTGATGCATTTAGGAAATTTGCAATTTATACCCCAACCATATCAGCATCTCAACCGTTTCAAGCAACTTCTCGACCATGTCATCCAACTGCTCAGCTAATTTAACCATCTCTTATACCATTTCAAGGTTATGTTGAATCTCCCGACAACGCAGTATTGACCCTTTGCCAATATATCATATACATTGTTCCATAGTGGCATGATATTGGCTCTTGTCCAATCTTCAACTGGTTGTTGCACCATGATGACGCAACATCTGTCATGTGCCAAATATCCTTAATGTGCAAGCAAAGCTTTGATATGAAGCTCCATCTCATGCTAATAACGCATATTTGAGCAAACTCCATGCGAAAAAGTGCGCGCGGGTGTTTCACTTTGTCTCCTACTTGAAACAGTGGGTTGGGAATTCACAACTTAGAATTTCATTAAAAATTTTTTTTTTGTCAAGTCAGCTTGTAAAGTGCTTATGTTCCATAATATCTTGGTAAGTTTAGTTTATAAAGAACAATATGCAGGTGACGGCACATTATGTGACTGTCAGCTACAAAAAGAAAAAAAAAAAAAACTCATAGTGCTGGAAAAGTCTTTTGAGAGGCAGAGAAATACTCAAAGCCGACCTTAAATGGCGTGTGGGTAATGGAGATGATATCAATGTTTGGGATCAACCTTGGTTTACTCGTATTCCCCTCAAATATCTAATTAGGGATGACATAAGCTTTCTACATCATCTCAAGGTCAGTGATTTATCTAACGTAGATACGGAACAATGGCAGCTAAACCCGATAGGCTTATTTGATACCAGCTGATATTCAACTTAAAATTTGGGAAATTCTCATTATCTCTATGGGTCGTTATGCTGAAAAAATAGTCTGGAGTGCATACCCATATATAAATATATCTATTAAATGTCCTTATGACTATTTGAGTATAATTCAGTGGACATAAGACATTGATAATAACTTTGGCGTTTTAACTGTACATCTCATCTTCGACATTTTCAGTGGATTTTAGATCACATGAAGATTTTAGTTAGCCGGGTATTGATGGTGGTTCTCAGTTTAGGGTTGTAAAACATTACATCAGATGTGACGTCACTCTGTTAGGAAACGGAGTCACGCGTGTTAACCTCTCCACTGGCATATTTATTGATCCACTCAATATATTTACTTGAAATTTATCCAGACTGGCGCATGTAGAGACCATCCCAGATGCTCTGTAAATTTCGGTGCCTTGCGATTAATATAAGTTTCTCCGAACTCTTTCTATGCTATGTTCTCCGGCAAAACCCTTAATATTGGTATGGAATGAAGGATTTGTGTTCACTCACAGAAGAGTAGCACGGACCTCCAAGTACCAGTTCTTATGTTCCCCGGAAGAACCCTTAATATTGGTATAGCATGACGGGTTTGTTTTCACTCGCTGCAGAGTAGCACAGACCTCCAAGTACCAGTGTTTGTGTTCCCCGCCATAACCCTTAATATTAGAATGGCATGACGGATTTGTGTTCACTCGCAGAAGAGTAGCACGGACCTCCAAGTACCAAGGTTAAGGCTATTGCACAAAATACTCAGTTAGAAAGTAAAGAATAAACAGAGTCGCGGAGTAGGAGAAACAACGAGGGAATCACGGCTATTCGATACGCTATCTGGCGATTCTTGGCCACGCCCTATGCTACCCAACTGTCCCTTATTCCTTTGTCGACCAATCAGGTCGCATTAAACCTACCATGCTCCCAATGAGGTGGTTGGGCCCATACTTGTCGGCCTTGTTTCCCATTAACCAATCAGGTCACTCTAAATCCGCCACACTCACACTAGAAGTGTAGCCACGCCCATGCTTGGACGGCCATCTATTTCGACCAATCATGTCACTCTATTCTATACACTATCTGGCGATTCTTGTCCACGCCCTATGCTACCCAACCGTCCCTTATTCTTTTGTCGACCAATCAGGTCACATTAAACCTACCACGCTCTCAATGAGGTGGTTGGGCCCATACTTTTCGGCCTTGTTTCCCATTAACCAATAAGGTCACTCTAAATCCGCCACACTCACACTAGAAGTGTAGCCACGCCCATGCTTGGACGACCCTCTCTTTTGACCAATCAGGTCACTCTAAACTTCCCACACTCACATCATAAGTGTGACCACTCATGTTTGGACGACCCTCTCTTTTTCAACTAATCAGGTTGCTCTAAAACTGCCACAATATTAAAAAAGACAAGCAAAGTCGTGCTAATACCAAATTGGCTTTCCCAAAGTTGCGCCAACGCGTCAATTACCATTCCAAATCGGCTTCCCAAACATTGTACAAACAACTGGGAACGTTTGGTAAACAATTTTAGTATAAGCTACATGCAAAAAGTTTCGTATGGATGTCTAGCATAACATACTAAAAATTAAAATCAATCGGAGTAACAAGCTAAAAGATACAACATACAAGGAGAGCTAGGCCATGGCTGAAAACTGACATCCCTCCTGAATTCTTCTTGAGTTTTAATGTCGGGTTGTTTTAACCTCCAAAACGAGCTCAAAACCTATATATTCTCGTGAAGGGAGATAGGAAATTCTTTTGTGATCATAATAAAGGGGCGTACCATAAAAATCCGAGTTCGTACGATAATTCTACAACGATTTTAGTGAGGGTTCCACATCTGAATTTTCTGATTACAAAATTTCATGAGTTAACACAAAACATAAGGTAGCCATAATCATCGTCTACCCTTCCTCATGAGATGAAATCTCAACCATCCAAGTTCTCCACCGAACTGACAGACTTGTGACAACTTTTAGGAAACCAGCCACCTAAGTCTAGTGGCCACGGCTATGCCAAGCGCCACTTGCACCATCGCGCCGCTGGCATGCACAAACTATGCTATCCATTCCACCGTGCCACTGGCATGCACGAACTATGCCAGTCATGCCGCAATGCCACTGGCGTACACCAAAATTTCACTGCGCCAATATCAGGCGCCAACGCAAGGTAGACGCAATCAACGGCTACCCTTCCTCGCGAGATGCAATCTCAGCCATCCAAGTTTTCCACTGAACTGACAGACTTGTGGAAACTTTTAAGCGACCAGCCACCTAAGTCTAGTGGCCACGGCTATGCCAGGCGCTACTTGCACCACCGTGCCACTGGCATGCACGAGCCATGCCAGCCATGCTACATTACCACTGGCGTACACCAAAACGCCCCTATGTCATTATCAGGCGCCTACACAAGGTAGCCATAATCAACGACTACCCTCCTTCATGAGACGCGATCTCATCCATCGAAGTTCGCCACCGAACTAACAAACCTGTGGCAAGTTTTAGGCGACCAACCAAAACAAAACCTAATAGCATCACATGTTATTTTCCCGCGGTAAGTCCCTTGACTTTGACTTACCACAAGTAGCAAAGTGCTACATGTTTTCCACGAAAACACTCGAGACATCAAACATGTCACAAACTGGGGGATGCTCATCAGGTTATTGGTCTGGTGGTTTACAGCGTGCGGCGTGCAATGCGCCCATTACAAGAAAGTGTCATGAAGCGGGACAATAAGTGGTGGTGAAAAGTAACAGTGTAAACTAATTTATTTCCTTCATCATGGAAGCATAATGCCTGACGGTTACACGAATTCACTTCCTTCATAATGGAAGCATAATGTCTAACAGTTACACGTTACTATATTCTTCCACCACTCAATCATTTCCACTTCCTACGAGACCAAGGTATGTTTCAATATGACTTGTATAAATAGGCTTCACCTATTTCCACCAAAAAATAAGGTTTGGTCGGAGAACAACACAGTATCCAGAAATCACATGGTAGCTTTCCATTCTGCTAGACAATTCTTCTATCTGATACAAGTCATAAACAACCAGTACCTTCAGAATCAACTATTCTGGTCTCAACATTGTCTTCGCTTCCCTCCCTAAGACCAACCCTTCTCCTTCACTTTGTGACCAAAGCAAGCCTGGAATGGCCATTTCTTGATTTAGGCCAGGATTGTACAGATTTATCTCTCGAATCAAAAGTACTCCCGTGCAGTGCATTGTTTAGGGTCTAGACTTGTTTCTCATCCACACACACAAAATTACCAAAATCGGCAGAAGCATTTTTCACCCACAAACAATTGGCGACCACAGTGGGAGATTAAATCTCTCGGTTGCAAATTCAATTCCCAATTTCATTTCCATCCCAATTGGTCTTAGGCCAAATTCAAACCCATTTTCAATTTCCTAAATTTTTCAAGATGTTTGATCTGAGGAATGCTTCAGAAACCCTCAATCCAAATTTTACTTCTCCTAGCACCGAAAATACTCCACATGTTATCCCTAAATCCGTTCTTTCATTCAAAACCATTGTCGAGGCTATGAAGTATCGATATTTAATAACTATTCATGATTTGACGAAAATCCTAAATAATATCGTCGAGAATCAAGCTACTATTGTCAAGACGCGGGACGGAGTATTTACGCTTCTGAAAGTACTCATGGATCAATTGTCAAAGGAAAGCGTATTCATTCGGTAGGAAATGCTATCAACATTTCATTTTGGATCGATGCTGATGGCGGTAGTCCTTTTTCCAAGATTCATATTCCTACTCCTAGTGAGGAGGATGAAGCCTATGGTCACACTGAATGGAAAGGTATCCACCAAGCTCACTTGTCTACTCATGAAGATCAAAAGCGTTTCCTCTAGATCATAAAGAAGACACGTGGGATTTATCACGTTATCATCAGAGTCCTTGCAATGAAAAGATGATTTCATTATGTGCATCCTTCCTGGAAAATATCAATTCCCATATTGCATTAGAAGATGCTAAGATATCCATCAAACTACCGCCTGTTAGGCGCCTACCAACTGAAGAAAAAATGGAAAATCCCAAGTATTGTCATTACCACAGGTTCGTCAATCATCCTACCAATGAATGCAATGCTCTGAAATGCATCGTCCAAGAAAAGATAGATTCAGGGAAATTGCTCCTGGGGACTGGAGATCCTCCGTCTTTTTGCGGATCGGCATAAAGATGTTATATAGACAATAAAGGACGACTGGGGACTTCTCAAGGCCAGGAGACAGAGATCCGCCGCTACTCCTAATATTTCTTCAAGCATGACACCTTCAATCATTACCAGGGCTGCCAACACTTCTTCGTAAGGACGCGAGGCTGGAGGAGCCAGAGGAAACCAATCTTTCTCATTACCATTATCGATTTGATGGAGAGACAAGAAATTATTTCCAACACTCAGACAGACATTGACACAACTCATAAGTATCCCCTTCAACATTCTCTCCAGAAACCGCTCTGCTTCAATGTTTCGCTCCAGAATCCGCTTCAATGTTTTCTCTCCAGAAGCCTCCCCGCTTCATCGTTCGCTCCAGAAGCTGCTCCGCTTCAATATTTCATTCCAGGAGCCGCTTCAACGTTTCGCTTCAGCGGCCGCTTGAACGTTCGCTCCAGAAGCTGCTTCAACGTTTTGCTCCAGGAACCGCTTCAACATTTCACTCCAGGAGCCGCTTCGACGTTCTCTCCAGAAGCCGCCGCTTCACTGAAAATAAATATAAAAAAGGGGAATAAATTCACATACATAAGTTATCAAAGCCCATCAATATTCATGTTCGTGGTCATCCAAGGTTTATTCTCGTAGCTACCGCTCATTCCTTTCAAGATCCGGTAGCCATCACTCTTCCTCGCCAAGATTTGTACCCTAGTCACCACTCCTCCCTATTAAGGATAGTAACCGTATCCATCCAAGCACCTACCATCTTGTTTTTTTTCTTCCACGAAAACGCAGTCTCTTCTGATCACAGTTGCTGCCAAGAACTGTTGTTGTTCATTTGTTGATACCATTCAGAGCTTTACCATAGCAACAATCACTACAAAGGTAATCCATAATTCTCCATATTTTAGTTTCACATGGAAGAAGTAATAGAGCCACCAGTACGAATGCAGGATGATATATTTATCATGGTCAACTCACTGATCATACAAGATAGAACCACGAGAACCACACTTGGGGACTGAGGCTCAACATACGGAATCCCTTCATTGTCGAGAAACTTTCAACTTAGAAGGGATAACCAACCAAGAAGTCATGACCATAACAATGTCACCACTCTTAAAAGATTTAATTCAAGGGTATCACCACCTCATTGTCTGGAATGAGCCTGACCAACAAGTAGTGTTTTTCTCAGCCATTCATAAGCGTTGCTATTAGTGAAAAATCAAAAAGGAAAGTCGCTCCTCAGCAAGCCACGCATAAAAACTACACCATGTTTGCCGCATCACCTACTCAGAACTCAACACCACCTACCAAAGGCCTACATGAAGACACGCATCGCCGACAAAGCCAAATTCGGTGATTATAGATTTCCAATTTCCTATGGAAGGGGTGCATGGGCTGCCATAAGTTGGGTATAATGCATAGCTATCAAGTGATACTCACGCCCACTAATTAACAAATGACGAATCCAAAAGATTTCCGCATTCATCAATTCGTCAACCACCTTACCAGCAAATGCAATAGAACTTTAAGAGCCGCACGAATTTCTCAACATGAATCCGTGCACTGTATCAAAGACTCCAAGAACACCATGGAGATACATTCACATATTTAGCCACGCCATTAGGTCTAACAGAAGTATAACTGGGGACTGCTCAGCGCATCCCATTCCATACAACAGTTCAATACTCAGAAGATGGTTCAAAGTATGTTACTTGGAACGAAGACCTTGAAGACCTGATAGTAGCACATCGGAAACGAAAGGCTCTCAGCTCTTCTACTTCACCCAATGGCTCCAGAATATTTCGACCATGCAAGCATCTACATCATATCATCGTCGCAATCAGAAAGTCCAGGCACTATATAACCTAAAGTCAAGGATGGACCAACAACGCAACCACAATCTCCAAGATTATCCTTGACATGATCATTGTCGATCATATATTTCATCCATCCATCCCAAGAGTGCAATGGAGTTTGGTAAATTTTGAAATACTGGAGAGGTCAGATACTCATTATTTTGGAGTCAGAACCTTAGTACACATTCTGGAGAAGGTCGATGGTACTGTTAAGTGTCTATATGCACAAAATGGAAGAAAAAAACACCTACCTTGAGTCCTCCTGGCTCTCCTTGTTGCCGATTACAACAGCTGGAGATTGCTTTGTTGCTGTTAATGCTTGCACTACCACCACAAAAAATGACAAAAAGGAGCCGGACAATGCATATAAGAGCACGGATCCGTACGAGCAATAAAATAGAAGAAGGTCGATACCCCTTTTCATACGAATGGAGTTTCTAAAGTTTTAACAGAAGCAATATTCCTCTTTTCTCCATGAACGGGAACGGATGACTGGGCATATCAAACTCATGATCCATAGCTGAACAAGTCGTGTGCCAATATCTACACTCCATGGCCGAACCAACAACGCGCTAGCATGAGGAATACCAGCCGCTCAACCTGCAACGCTCCGTCGTCAGACTAGCGCCAACGTACCATGCCACCGGCACTCCGTGGTGAAGCCAGCGCCAATGCTCCGAGCGCCAACATCAACATTATGTGGTCGAAGTTACAACACTATCAGCGCTCCATGGTCGAAGTTGCAGCACTATCATCACTTCCCCGTGACCGAAGTAGCAGCGCCATCCACCGTTCCACGGGCTGAAGCCATGTGTCATTTTCACCATCCCACGGGCTGAAGCCAAGTGTCATTTCCACCGTTCCACGAACCAGGAGCCATCAACACCATCTCTATCCTCCAACTTCACGGTCGAGCCAAAGTTTCAACGCCATCTCTACCCGTCCCGTGGTCAAAAAAACGTAGCCGTTTCCACCATTCTATAGACCAGTGTAGTTGATTTCGGCCATCTCGGCCGAAATCTCGGCGAGTTTTCCGATTTCTTCTACGAAGTAAACGGAAACAACAATTTCGCTGAGACGAGTTTTTTCCGGAAAAATATCCGGAATGATCCAAAATCGGCATATCTCGGCCGAGATTTCGTTTTGGATTTAACTGTAGCTTCCCTATATTCAAGTGTAGGTCTTCAATGATTCAATATCATTAACTGTATGAATCTTGAGAGAAATAGAAAGAAAAAAGAGAGGCGTCGATCAACTAGTCTACATGAATCTTGAGAGAGTAGGCCTTCAATGATTCAATATAATTAACTGCATGAATCTTGAGAGAGATAGAAAGAAAAAAGAAAAGCGTCGATCAACTAGTCTACATGAATCTTGAGAGAGACTGAAAGAGAGAATAGAGGCGTCGTATGAATATGGTATGCATAAATAAAAACCCCATGATAAGATAATAGACAAAATTACTTGGATACCCTCATGTTGTATCATATACTGTAAGTTGAATTTCGTTATTTAAGATTGAACATGTTAGGATACGTGACACAAATGTATACTGTTACAAGTGCATTTGAAAACTCCTTTTTAAGATTCACTAAAAACTCCACTTCCGTCCCAACTACTGTAACTATTGTTCGTTCTTTAGTTTAATTAAACTTTCCATTCTTTTATTAGTGGTATTTCTCATTACTCATATACAAGCTTGACTGTTTAAAAATGTGCAAAATGTCCAACAACCATGGTATACGTATAAATATAGAAATAATGACTCCGGAATGAACTGAAGTTGTACTTCCATTCTTTTGTGTTTTTATTTTTGTTAAAAAAAAGGTTTCTAAGATTACTAAATGTTCACATTTTTGTGTTTTCTTAATGAATATTTTTTTTTGTTTTGGTTAATTTGATATCATTTCATTATATTTATTTTTTGTTTTTGTTTTCATTATATATGTAGAAATTATATTATTGGAACCGAAATTACACCGATATTTGGAAACGAAATCTCCCCAAGACAATGTTATACCAATGTCTCGCTTGGAACCGAGACAAACCGAAATACGAGATCAACTACATTGTTATAGACTGAAGTTGTTTCCACCATTCCACGGATCGAAGCCGTTTCCACCATTCCATGGACTGAAGCTGTTTCCACCATTTCCACCACTCCATGGATTGGAGCCAAGCGTCATATCTGCTGATTAGTATCCAAAATTCCAGCGCCATCTCCGCTCGTTCCGTGGTCAAGCCAGTCATCATCATCATTCTGAAGCTAAGGTTGCAACGCTAGCATTAGCATTCCGCATCCAAACCTGCATCACCAGCGTTAGAACTCCGTGAACAAAGTGGCAGCGCCAACGCCATTACCCTGTGGCCAAGCCGGAAATACTCCAAGCCGCCAGCACAAGGATCACGGATTCATCATACCTTCCACCAAAGGTTAGTCGAATTTCCATGACAATCTCTTCACGTCTTTCCCTTTCGATTTTACTCTTGTCTGTCACCATCTCATGCTTACCCCGCAACAATGCCCCTATTACGTGCTAAGCTGGGGACTTAATGTGATGGTGGTTTTTAGATTAGGGTTAAAATTATAAAACCTTACATCAGATGTGACATCACTCTGTAAGGAAACAGAGCCATGAGTGTTAACCTCTCCACTGGCATATTTATTTTGACATTCAATATATTTACATGAAATTCATCCAGACTGGCGCATGTAGTAACCATCCTAGCTGCTCTGTAAATTTCGGCACCTTGCGCTTAATATAAGTTTCTCTAAATACTATATATGCTATGTTCTACGATAGAACCCTTAATATTGGTATGACATGACGGATTTGTGTTCACTCGCAGTAGAGTAGTACGGACCTTCAAGTACCAATGCTTATGTTCCCCGGCAGAACCCTTAATATTGGTATGGCATGACGGATTTATGTTCACTCGTAGCAGATCAATAGCAAGAACCTCCAAGTACCAGTGCTTATGTTCCACGGAAAAACCCTTAATAATTGGTATGGCATGAAGGATTTGTGTTCACTCGCATCAGAGTAGCACATACCTCCAAGTACCAAGGTTAAGTCCCTTGCACAAAATACTCAGTCAAAAAGAAAAGAATAAACTGAGATGGGGAGTAGGAGCAACAATGAGGGAAGCGTGGCCATGCCGTAGGCTATCCGCGACACTTGGCCACGCTCCATGCTACCCAACCGTCCCTTATTCCTTTGTCGACCAATCAGGTCGCATTAAACCTGCCACACTACCAATAAGTTGTGGATGGACCCATACTTGCTGGCCCTACTTTCCATTGACCAATTAGGTCACTCTAAATCTACCACACTCACACTAGAAGTGTATCCACGCCCATTCTTGGCCGGCCCTCTCTTTCGACCAATCAGGTCGCTCTAAACTTGCCACACTCACATCAGAAGTGTGACCACTCGTGTTTGGACGGGCCTCTATTTTTCGACCAATTAGGTTGCTCTAAACCTTCCACAATATTAAAAAAGAGGAGCAAAGTCGCGCCAATACCAAATTGGATTTCCCAAAGTTGCGCCAACACGTCAATTACCATGCCAAATCGGCTTCCCAAATATTGTGCAAACAACTGGGAATGTTTGGTAAACAATTTTAGTATGAGCTACATGGAAAAAGTTTCGTATGGATGTCTATCATAACATACTAAAAATTAAAATCAATCGGACTAACAAGCTAAAAGATACGGCATAAAAGGATAGCTAGGTCATGGCTGAAAACTGACAGAATCCCTCCTGAATTCTTCATAAGTTTTACTGTCGTGCTGTTTTTACCTCCCAAATGAGCTCAAAACCTATATATTCCCTCGTGGAGAAATAGGAAATTGTTTTCTGATCAGAATGAAGGAGTGGACCGTCAAAATCCGAGTGCGTACGAGAATTCTACAACGATTTTAGTGAGGGTCCCACATCTGTTTTTCTTGATTACAAAATTTCATGAGTTAACACAAAACAGAAGGTAGCCATAATCAATGGCTACCCTTCCTCATGGGATGAAATCTCAGCCATACAAGTTCTCCACCGAACTGACAAACTTATGGAAACTATCAGGAGACCAACCACCTAAGTATGGTGGCCACGACTACGTAAAGCGCCACTTGCACCATCGCGCCGCTGGCATGCACAAACTACACCAGCCATTCCACCGTGCCACTGGCATGCACGAACTATGCCATCCATGACATAATGCCACTGGCGTACACCAAAACGCCACTGCGCCATTATCTGGCACCAACGCACGGTAGCCACAATCAACGGCTACCCTTCCTCATGAGATGCAATCTCAGCCATCCAAGTTCTCCAGCGAACTGACAGACTTGTGGAAACTTTTAGGCGACCATCCACCTAAGTCTAGTGGCCACGGATACGCCAGGCGCCATTTGTACCACCATGCCAGACATGCTACATTACCACTGGCGTACACCAAAACGCCCCTGCGCCATTATCAGGCGCCAACACAAGGTATCCATAATCAACGGCTTCCCTCCTTCATGAGGCGCGATCTCAGCCATCGAAGTTCGCCACCGAAATGAAAAACCTGTGGCAAGTTTTAGGTGACCAGCCAAAACAAAACCTAATAGCATCACATGTTATATTCATGCGGTAAGTCCCTTGACTTTGAATTACCACGAGTAGCAAAGTGCTACATGTTGTCCACAAAAACACTCGAGACATCAAACATGTCACAAACTGGGGGATGCTCATCAGGGTATTGGTCTGGCAGTTTACATCGTGCGGCGTGCAATGCGCTCGTTACAATAAAGTGTCATGAAGCGGGACAATTGGTGGTGGTGAAAAGTAACGGTGTAAACTAATTTATTTCCCTCATCATGGAAGTATAATGCCTGACGGTTACACAAATTCACTTCCTTCATCATGGAAGCATAATGTCTGACAGTTACATGTTACTCTATTATTCCACCACTCAATCGTTTCCACTTCCTACGAGACCAGGGTATGTTTCAATATGACTTGTATAAATAGGCTTCACCTATTTCCACCAAAAAACAAGTTTTGGTCAGAGAACAACACACTATCTAGAAATCACCTGGTAGCTTTCCATTCTGCTAGCCAGTTCTACTTTTTGATATAAGTCATAAACAACCACCACCTTCAGAATCAACTATTCTGCTCTCAACACTCTCTTCGCTTCCCTCCCTAAGACCAACCCTTCTCCTTCACTTTGTGACCGAAGCAAGCCTGGAATGGAAATTTCTTGGTTTAGGCCAGGATTGTACAGTTTGATCTCTCGAATCAAAAGTACTCACGCGCAGTTCATTGTTTAGGGTCTAGACTCGTTTCTCATCCACACACACAAAATTACCAAAACCGGCAGAAGCAGTTTTCACCCACAAACACCGGGTTATGCGGAGAAGGGATTTAAATATCAATAAATCATGCCCATTATGTCATCAACAACCTGAAACTATCAACCACCTGTTTATGTAATGTCATATTGTTTCTACTTTATAGGGTCAAGTAAGATCTGATTGGCATGTCACCTTTCCTTCAACATATGTCGATTTGCATGGGATATGCACTTTGAGTAAATTATACCCTAGGGATATGCAACAATTACTACGTAGTTTCATTCCTTTTTTGCTCTGGCAAATTTGGAAAGCACGAAATCAGCATGTTTTTAGAAATTAGCATTTTCAGCACAATAACTCTTTTGTAATTTCTACTATAAGCTATTATGGTAGGTCTTATCCTGCTTCAGTCTTCAGCAAACTAAATATTGATGGACCTGCAAACCGTTCTTATGATGCGGGGACAAATGGAGTTCTTAAACTATACATTGGAGCCTTCATTTCTTCTTATGCAAAGCACATTTTCAAAACTAGCCGCAACAAGGCCGAACTTTGGGATATAACGGATGGTCTTCAACTAGCTCTTTCCATGGGTATCCATAAGTTGGAGGTAGTTAGTAATTCTATGTATGTGGTTAATCTTGTAAATTACTCCCTTCGTTTCTGGAAAAGGGTTACTTTTGATTTTTATACTTACAAAAGAGGTACTTTTATTTATAAAAAGGATTAACTTCCAAAATTACCATTTCCCTAAGTTTCAGTTGCTTTCTCATATTTGGTATCTTTTTTATCTTTACATTTCAAGTTCCTTCATAGAACCACCACCACCACCGATCCATTCCGTCCCCACCACCACACCACCGTCACTGACTAAAAGATGTAGGAGATTTTCATCTTCAAATCTCAGAAACTGAAAATCAAATCAAAAGGTAACTTTCAATTGGAGATTTTTTATTTTTTATTTTTTATTTTTTTGTACTTACTGTGAGTTTTTAGAGTAGTCTTTGTGGATTTGTGAAGAGACTTTGCTCCACAAATCATTTTTATTTTGAGTATGTACACGACAAGACAAATCATCCGTATATTAGACTTTGCGATCTTGAGAAAAATCAGTTTGCAAATTAGTTTTATCGGAAAATGAAAGATAAATAAAATAATGTATGTCGGTATTGCTTTGAAATCATATTCATAAGTCTGGCATAAAGCAACGGGTTTATTCCTACTTACGGGTAGGTCGATATAGTCATTTCCTAACCGGAAGTACCTAATTATTTTTTTTAGAAAATCCAATTGGCTAGTTTTCATAAATAGATCCGTTAGAAGACTAGACCATTGAAGAAGTATATAGACGTTGATCGCTTATTTATATTTGAAATAAATTCATCTTTGTATAACCACCCATCCAAAATCAAAATTACACTTTCTACATTAATAATCTTCACAAAAACTCTTACAATCTCAATGTAATATACCCCAAGATGGATAATCTCAGGTTTTCAAAATATTAATCTAATCCATTCACTAAACCGAATTAATTTAGTCAATCACCATAATTAACACAATTTAGATCTGAGGGTAATATAAAAATAATAATTGGATACGGGGTTAAGTACTTTCCTACTTCATGACCCTGTTTCGTCATTTTGTCATCCCCAACACCCATTGCTCTTTATTAAAGTTCTTTACTTTGGTAGTCCCATTTCATTTTCACCTTGCAAGCAACAAGAGTCGATTCTGGTTCCATAGTGGACCAAGCCAAGTAAATAGGTTGGAGGTCGGTGTCGTAAAATCTATCCCTTTCGAGACTAAACGGAGCAGGTACTTTTGAAAATAAATAGAGAATTTGAGGGTGATTTGAAAGAGCTGAGAGATCTCATTCGCTGAAAAAGACTGAGCACCGGAAAATGACAGTTAGAGACAGAAGACCATCAAAATCAATTGTACTTGAGAAATTTGTCAGTACCAGGTTTGATCATTTAAGAGGGTTGACAAAAATATCATCGGTCTATTCAAATCAATTTTTAGAATATTTAATGCGACAAGTACACGCTTTGCTTACTCCGCGTAGATCATCACAACTAGCACATTTTGGATTTTTTTAACTTTCCAAGTCTCTTTCAGATAGATTCTGATGGGTGGTGGCAACTACTACCTCCGTCTTTAAAAGATAAGCAAGATATTTTACACACAAACCTTCCTATCTTTTAGAGACGGAGGTAGTAGCTATTAGTTTACTTTTTCAGTTTAGACAAACCTCACTCTTCTATTCATCGTCACCTTCAAATACAAGGGCTTACTAACATCGTCACCATCCAATACAAGGGCTTACTAACAGGACAAAACCAGGTCACCTGTCACTAATTTAAAAAAATAAAAATTCTAAACTTACCGAAATTTTAGACAAATTAAAAACCGTTCTTCCATAGATAGGCCCACATAACCAGCATCCCTACATTGGCCCACATAACCAGCATCCCTGCATTTCCTCCACCGATAGGGCTCCCTCTCTGCGAGTGGGCGGTTTTTAATTTGTTTAGTGAGACGGTACGTCTAGAATCACTGTTTAAAAAAACCTCTTATCTAACATATTTTCATAATAGCTAAACAACTCTCATGTAATTTGTGCTAATAATTTGTATAATTAGTGATTAAAAAATCAGACTAATATAGTATTTTGGTGGGCAGAAAAAGTTGAAAAAAAAAAAAACTTTGGAGATTTTTTTCCAACTAATGTCTAAAACCGTAGACTTCAAATCATCTAACCGATATTTTTTTTTACTTCTGAAAACTGGTGAAAATATGTAAACAAAATTTGAATTCTTTTTAGCTTTTTATAGTGGTTTACAGTTGGGTTTTCTTTCGTAACCAACCATAACCAAATTTACGACTCAACGATGATGAAATCCAAGCCGTAACTAGGTAAAATTGTTAGGTTTGTCTTGGACTTTTTTTTTTGTAAAAATTGTAGGTTTGTCTTACACCCAGTACCCTCGGATGTCAAGCCAGTGGCACACATCACAAAATTGCCTCAGTTCAGTTTCAACATCAACAGATACAACTCACTTTCAACGCCGCTCCTCTCCAGTATCACACTTCCGGTGCACACCAATTCATCCTTCAATCCAGTTTTTGCATACAACGATGGTTCATACTCAACTGTTGCCCGCCGATCTTCTAGTCACAATAGACTCACTTGGGGGCGACTTAGTTATGATTTCCACAATCAACGAAGGAAACTTGCTTTATGCTTCAATAATAATTGTTTACTCTTGGGGGCGTCTTGATTTCCGCAAATGACCAAGGAAGGTTGTAGTTTACGTCAAACAACAATAATCCACATGTAATTGCAGGAAATCCTACAACTACACCCTCAGTAGAATTCATAAAACTTTAAGAAGTTCTTGATGAAAAATGACAATTTACTAATTAATATTCTCAACTGATTACAAAGAAGTATGTTAATGGAACTTAGAATAGTTACCACTTTCTCTGTTCTCTCTCTCCTAAGACTTATTCTAATACTCACTTAAAGAACCTCCTTAATCTAGCATTTGAATTACTATTTATAGTGAAACCTGTATAACTGTATATAACTTGCGAATCATCGCAACTTCTGATCGTAAATTTATTTTATATTCGCAAACTCTTCACACTTCTCCCGTGTTTCTTATATCATCTCATTATCTTGCGACACTTTTCTCTTGTACTCGTTACTATATTCGTAACCCAACATCTTGCGATATTCGGTACCTACATCTTGCCTCTTCTCATGTCATTTCTGCGAAGAAGTAATGATCGTGAGAATATAACCGTTACTTATTCTTTTCGGAATTCGAACACATCTTTTATAACCGTCTTTTCCTAACTATTCCCTTATAAATACTCCTTTTATTCCCTTCTTTATCTTTCTTACCTTCTCTTTTTACTTCTGCAACTTCACCTTCTTCTCACATTACATCTTCGGTTATCGCCTTCTCTTCCTGTTAATCTCATCATGAGTTCTCCAAGGTAATTTTCTTTTATCTCTCGCATCTTTCACTTGTTTATCTCTTTTATTTCTGTTTAATCCATTATTTGACTTTGATTTCTTTCAGCAAAATTGCTTCTCAGATGAAATCTCCAACTAAAAGCTCAAACCCTAACCCTCGAAGAAGAAAATCCGAGAATCAAAAGGTAGTTAAAATACTCTGTCTTCCTTCTGAAACAATATATTGTTGCCTCAATTTTTAATCTACATTTTGATTCGTAGGTCGGTGAAGAATCCAACCTTACCAAGAGATCTCGTAATATCAAGTCCAAGCCATCAATTTCAATCAGTGATTTCCTTCCTGTGATGGATAAAATTTTTTCCTCTCCTCCTCGTGAAAGCACTTCTTCGCAAACTCCTGCCTCTACTCCATTACCCAGTTTTCAGTCTCCCACCCCTGTCAATTTATCAACACTTCTTCAAGATCAACCTTCGCAAACTACCTTTTCAACCCCTTCTCGTGAAAAATCCATTTTAGCTCCTAATCCTTTGAGTGCCGTTGCTCTAAGCAATTTACAACTTGCTCTTATTCCTTCGAATTCTTCTCCCCTTCCTCAAGAAGTTCGAGATGGAATTTATTCAGCTTTCCAGATGTTATCTGATGTTTTAAGTAATACTGCGAGGTCTTCAAATGTTCTCTCGCAGTCTGAATTTTGCGAAATGCTCAACAACTTCATCAATCCTGATATTTCTATTTCACGTCAAGCCCTGGAAAAAGAAGTTGAATTGCTTCGCCAAACTCAGGAGTCTTTGAAAGCGGAGTGTGAGAATCTTCGTAAAGAGAATCATCAGCTTCAAAATGATTCTCTAGATTGTGCAATCTTTCGTAAGAGGAATGATGCATTAAAAGGTATTGCTATTATCTTTATATTTTCTCCTTTTGTTTGTTTCTATTTCTCGTATGTTTGAAACACCCATTAAAACCCATTCCCCTTCATAGAATCAATCCAGGAATGTAGAATGTTGGTACTTCATCATGAATCAGACGCATAAGAATCTCAAGCCAAGCATGAAAGTCTTTTGAACCAATTTTCCCATTTATCTAGTCTTCATTCATGTGCTCTTGATAATTTAGATTCCCTTTTCCAAGAGAATACCCAACTAATTTATGATCAAAATTTTTTGAACGATGAAATATCTAAGCTCACTTCTTCTTTAACTAAAGCCGATTTAAGAATAGAAACCCTATTAGAAGAGAATGAAACCTTATCAAAAGAAAGATGTTCGTATTTGAATATAATGGCCGTTTCTTCGCAACAATTGAATATTCTTCAGAGTAAATGTTGCGATCAAGAAAATCTTCTTTATTTGTTAAAAGGTGAACTTGAGGAACTAAAGAAGTCTTCAGATGCAGAGAGAAGTTCTTTTGCTACCGAGAAGAAATCCCTTCTTAATAAGAATATAATATTGAGCACTAAGAGGAATAAACTTAAAGAAGATTATTCCCAACCAGAAAACCTTAATGCAAAACTTGCGAAGAATAACAAATTTCTTCTTTCCAAAGATCAAAAGCTTCAATCTAGACTTGAAGGATTAGTTGGTGATGGTTTTGATAAAGCTATGGATCAGATGAAGAATTGTTGTCTATCTTTAGCTCAATTTATTACTTCACAAAGAGAAGGTAGTCATCAAAATTTGACTGCCTTTGATATACCTTTAAATTTTGTGATATTCGCAGAATTGATTCTTTGAATTTTATTTCCCTCGCAGAATCTGAGAACAATCTTCGCAATGCTAAAGATGGATTGGAGACCACCTGTTCTGATCTTCGCAAGAAGAACGCTTTGCTTTCTACTCATTTGATCAATTCTCGTGATCGTGCCAATCGGAGATTCAACCACCTTTCTTATGCCAAAGATATTGAAGATATTAACCACCAGAAAGCTCTACTTCGTGAAAGTCATCTGAAAGCTCAAGTCTTCGTAAACAACATTCTCTTATCAAGATCCTTGCCTCCAGTGAAAGTTGAACCTCTGGAAATATCTGATGATGAAGTTGCTCGTGATCCTGATAGTGACCTTGATTACGAGAGTGATGATGAAGAACTTGATGGTGGAAAAGAATCTATCCCTCAAGGAGAAGTTCATGTTGAAGGCTCTTCAAAGGGTAATGTTTCGTAAGAATTGAATACTGCTGATGATCTTACTCATCTTAAAGATTCAGCACAAAGTGTTTATGGAGAGCACCAAGCATGATAAACTTCTTTTCCCAAATTATCGTTAATCCTCTTGTTTTTCTTTCTTTTGAATTCTTTCTCTTGGTTACTGTTGGTTCTCTTTTTACGAACAATTCTGCTTATTGTTTATGTTGCTTAAGAAGTATATTTTATATTTTGTGATAATGAATTGACCTTTCTATAATTGAATACTTTCTTGATTTGCATAAATTGAATAAATTGATCATATGAAGAGAAATAACATATCTTAAAGACTTAGATTAGTATTCCCTTTCCCCTTATTATTGCTCTTCAGGTGATCAATTGTTGTTGTAAATATTAGAATATCCGCCTCTGTTTAAGTTGCGAAGTTTCAGGTTGTTACGAAGTAAATAAGAAATATCCCCCTTGAAGTATAATAAGTATGAAACCTTCTTGAAGAATTATGAAACATCCTTGAAGAAATATGAAAATTATGAAACATCCTTGAAGAAGTATAAGAATTATGAAACATCCATGAAAAAGTATAAGAATTATGAAACATCCTTGAAGAAGTATAAGAATTATGAAACACCCTTGAAGAAGTATAAGAAGTATTCAATCCTTGAAGAATTTAATGAGTATGAAATATCCGTCCTTGATTGCGAATAAAATTGTCTCTTTATTCTTGTTGAGAATATAAGAATTTATATTCTTGTTGAGAATATAAAGAATCTCCAATAACATTGACGGAATTGACTTCATTAGTTTCTGTGGTCTTATCATGCCTTCCTAAGTAAAGGTCTTACTTTGCCACCTCTTTTGCGATAAAGTCGCAGGAAGTTGGTGCACTCGCATGCCTCAACCCATTGACTTTATCTTAACAATATTTTTGTGTTTGCGATAATATGACAAGTCTGAATATACTTGCGAATATACAGCCTTGTGACATTATCGTCTTGCGATGAAATCGCAGGACGTTATCACACTTTCATGTAATAACCCATTGATCTCACCTTAACTTCATTGTATTTAATTCTGCGAGTATATATATATATATTTTTTATTTTTTATTATTTTTTTTACTCGCAGAAATACGATTGTTGCACAAATATGACAAGCCTTTATGTTCTTGCGAACAAAAAGCCTCGTGACATTTGCGTCTTATAGCACGTATCAGCTCCCTAATGGAGGGTGCTGCCCTTTATCTTCCCCTTGGTTGCCCCTTCAAGGAAGCGTACATCAACCATACAAGGTTATCTCTTCCCATCCGGTTTTTCCAACAACCAGCTTTTGTTCGCAACCTCTTATCCTTTTTGCCTATAGGGCTTATAGTTATGAGGTTGCACCCTATGGGGTATCTTTGGGCCAAGTGCATCATTTGCCAAGACTTGTCAAGAATGGAAGATGTGCTTCAAACCCATCCGGCACTCTTGACTCAACCGTGTACCTCGGCGCCTTGATCGTTTTCTGCACTTCTTGTGTAGGGACAGAATATTGTCACAACAATATTCCTGCGAAATAGACAACAGTACTACGATACATCAATAATAAATGACTATTCTGTGACATATCAATGATATTTTGCGAGACATCCAAATATGACTTAAACAATGACGTAATGACAGAAACACGAAGAAAGTGTGACATGTTTGCGATATATCAATAAAACCTGCGAAAGATAAAGGCGGTGCCTACTGCGATTTATCACAAGAATTCAGATCCGAAGTTGAAGGGAATCTTAGCTGTAAATGAGCTGTCATGAGCTGTAATCCACTATGCAAATACCTATATAAAGGAGATGAGTAGTTCCAGAGAGGGGATGAATTTTTGAGTGTTAAGAAAGTTTTTAGGAGAGAGAAAATCTTTGTTAAGTGTTTTGTGTTCTTGATTTCTGTAATTCCATAAGATCATATTAATGAAAAAGTGTTCTTAATCTTCAAGTTATGTTATAAATATTGATAGATTCTTGAATAGGGTGTAGTGTGGGAATTCCTGCAACTACATTTTGGCGCTAGAAACAGGGACAATATTCGCAATGTCATGGGGCTTTATATTCACAAGAATGTTTAGGCCCGTCATATTGTCGCGTGACAGAGACAGCAATGTCATGGGACTTTATATTCGCAAGAATATTTAGGCCCGTCATATTGCCGCGTGACTGGCCAAAAAGCCTAGAGAGAAATGTTAAGATGAGGTCAATGGGTTTTTGCGATAAGATCGAAAGATGAGATAAATGAAATCAATAATAAGAGGATATAAATATGATAAACGTCCTGCGATTTCATCGCAAAGACGGCAATATCATAAGTCTTAAGAAGCAAAGGGAGATTAATCTCACAAGATGGATTAGATTTATCATATTGTCGCATAGATTAAAATTAAATGATAAGGCAAGATCAACGGATTATTAAGTATAAAGGTAAGAATGTCCTGCGATCTCGTCGCATAAAAGTGGCATAATAAGACCTTTAACTAGGAAGGCGAAATAAGACCACAAGAAAAGTTATATCTGCGAAGCATATAACAAATTTTTCGCAGAAATATTTGCGATAATACTACAAATTGGTAACAAAAGGCAAGCATGGGATTTCTTACAAGGGTAACAAATAAAATACTTCACAAGGAAGATTATGAGGGGAGAATATGGGGATTATAAAACAACATTTCATTATCTCCCTTGAGAAGAATCAAAATAATAAAAAAGAAGGAAGATAATCAAGTTTATGAAGATTGGATTCAGAATTAATAAAAATATATAAATTAGAGCAGGTGATTAAGTTACAAAGAACTTCAATGTTTCGCAAAAATTGCAGGAAGAGGAAAAATTCGGAAATTACAATGATTCGCAGAATCAGAAACATCTCGCAGGAATACATGATAATTTAAAGAATATTCTTCTTTAATTTCATCATTCTTGTTCACCACTATTATCTTCACCAGTATCATCTTTTTCAGTATGAGTTTCTCCATCACCAGTGATTGTTTCATGAGGAGGATTTTGTTCTTCATGAGGAGGATCTTGTTCTTATGTTTCATTAAGAGGGTTTCCTTCGTCCTCAGGTGGATTTTGTTCGTCTTCAGAAAAATCTTCTTCATTACTTGAATAATTCAGATCTTCATCTATAGGATGGGGAACTTCATTATCATCTACCTCTAAAGGTTTGATCTTTATAGGAGGTAGAGAATGAGAGAGTAGAACATTATTTATGAAAACCTCAGCGCCTAAATGAGCTTTGCGGAGGCAATTCTTTTCCCGATTTCTGACCTCTATATCTTTAAAATATTCAAGATAGTCAAATCTTCTCAATGCCCTGTTATGAGAGTTGGAAAGCGCGGTGTTCTTTTTGCGAAGTTTGGCTAATCTCATAGATAGATCCGAAATTGAAGCTTGAAGATTCTTCTCAGATTCTGCGAAAGAAAAATTGCATGTTAGAGAGAATTTTTGCGAAAAATAAGATGAGAAAATACAATGAAGTAATTAATAGATGAGGCAGTCAAAATGACTACCTTCCTTTTGAGAAGATAAAGTGTGAATTATAGTAAAGAAGCAACTCTTCCATCGGTCCATGGCATCATCAAAATTATCCCCAACCTTACCTTTTAAACGTGATTTTATGCTTTTTTTCATAATTGCGAAGATAAACATTTTCTTCCTTCAGTCGAGAATAATCATCTTTGAGATTGTTGACTTTTACACTTAGAGCTAATCTTCCTTTAATAAGCTTCTCTTGTTCAGCGGCATATGATTCAGTTTTATTTTTAAGTTCATCTTTCAGTATGTGAAGGGACTGCTCTTGGTCCTTACACAATTTTTGAAGATTGTCTAGTTGCTGCGAATAAGCCTTTGTTGTATCTACAAAACTACGTTTCTCTTGAGATAAAACTCTGTTTTCATCTGATAAAGATTCCACCCTCAAATTAATTTGATTCAGCAAATATAAAAGTTGGGAGGCTTCGTTATTTAGATGATCCCGTTCATGAATTAGTTAATCGCGTTCATGAGTTAGTTGGTTGTTCTCATTCTTAAGGTTATTTATCTCGTCAAGTGAATATGTATGAAGAATATTCAAATTATCAAATTGATTCTTCCAAGATTCTTTCCCAGTGCGGGCTTCCTCAGCGATTGTTTCCCACTCAAATATCTTCATTAATTGGTTATGTTTTGAAGATAAATATACATCAACAAATAAATAAGGGAAAATTGAATACATAAAAAGCAAGGATTTACAGAGGCAAAAAGTAAAGACAAGAAAGTTATACCTTTTAGATCATCATTTCTGCTGCGAAGAATTTTACAGTCTAATTCAGAATTATGAAGCTTATGATCGAGAAATTCACACTCCAAAGTTTTGGCTTGAAGATTCTTCTTCAAAATTTCAACCTCATATTCTAAAGCAGTTAACGAAGATGAAGAACCGCAAGACCCAAGATGCTTGCTTAGAATCATATAAATATCCTGTCTCGCAGGATCTGAAGAAGATTTCATAGCATCGTTCAAAACTTCAGATAATACTTGAAAAGCAGCTTCAACTCCTGTTGCTATTTCTTGGGAAGAAGGAAGAGAAGTAGAAGAAGAGGTTTTGGCAATAGTAAGAGTGGAAGAAGGAATTTGATTGGTCGCAGTTATAGTTTCATTCACCGCATCATCATCCACCACAACCTCCTTTATTGCAGCTTTGTTTACCACAGTTTCATTATCTACGACTTCATTTTCCGCATCCTCGTTAACTGTTGTTTCATTTATGTTAGTTACATTCACCGCAGCTTCATTTGTCGCAAATTTATTTCCAGTTATCATAGATTCATCTATCGCAGTTTCCAAAATGTTGGGATTATCATAGATATGAATGTTAGTATTGATAACTTCATTAGAGGTTGATGAAGAAATAATATGGGTATTGAGATTCACGCAAGGAGAAGAAGAAGATTTATCTTGCAATGGGACAGGTTTTGCAGGTAAAAATTCGAGAATATCCACTTCATCTGAAAGAGCTTTAACTTGATGCGAACGCTTAAGAGGTTTAGGAGCATTCTCTTTGTTCTGCGAATAATAATGTAGGTAAGAAATAGAGGCAAAAATATTGTTATTTCAAAAGAATAGGTGTTTCTTACTACCTTATCATTCTCAGATCTCTTCGTCTTCCCAACGCGCCTTTTCTGAGAACCCTTAGGGTTAGGGTTCTTGATAGTAATTTTGGTTTGAGAAGTGGTATTACTGAGAAAGATGATAGAATATGGGGATTATGAAGAAAAGATGGCAATAAAGAAAACATAACAAAAAATATGGAAAATAAGAACATACCTTTGAGTCTCCATTAAAGCAGCAGCAGGAAGAATACCAGGAAATAAAAAGTTGCAGACAAAAAAGATTTTAAAGAAAAAAGAGAAGGTGAAAGAAGAAAGAAATACACTCGAGTGGGATGGTATTTATAGATGAAGGATGGGTAACCGGGTAAAACGGTAAAGATCGACGCGTGTAAATAGTAAAAGCATAAAGTAGGGAACTTTGTCGGGTAAAAGATAAGGAGTTGCGGCAAATTAAGAAGCTTAAATTCTCATGATCTTTATCTTCTTCGCAGAAAAGATATGAGAAGAGGCAATATGTAGGGACATAATATTGTCACAACAATATTCCTGCGAAATAGACAACAGTACTACGATACATCAATAATAAACGACTATTCTGCGACATATCAATGATATTTTGCGAGACATCCAAATATGACATAAACAATGACGTAATGACAGAAACACGAAGAAAGTGTGACATGTTTGTGATATATCAATAAAACCTGTGAAAGATAAAGGCGGTGCCTGCTGCGATTTATCGCAAGAATTCAGATCCGAAGTTGAAGGGAATCTTAGCTGTAAATGAGCTGTCATGAGCTGTAATCCACTATGCAAATACCTATATAAAGGAGATGAGTAGTTCCAGAGAGGGGATGAATTTTTGAGTGTTAGGAAAGTTTTTAGGAGAGAGAAAATCTTTGTTAAGTGTTTTGTGTTCTTGATTTCTATAATTCCATAAGATCATATTAATGAAAAAGTATTCTTAATCTTCAAGTTATGTCATAAATATTGATAGATTCTTGAATAGGGTGTAGTATGGGAATTCCTGCAACTACATCTTGGGAAAGACAGTATGCCTTAGTCGCCCAACCTAAATCATGTTACATCGCAAGATTAGTTTGAGAATCCAAGGTGTCTTACCCGGATAGGTACCCCGTTTTTGGGTTATGTACCCCGTAATGTCCATGTACTCAGGTTCCATGGTGGTGTTATGTTTCCCCTGAGCCATGCTTATAGGTACCCCTTTAAATGACGTACTTTAGGACTTTTCCTCTTGCGAAATGTTGCTTCGCGAACTAGGGTGTACGTCACAAAGGTTTGCATGTGTAAAATTTTTGCGGCTTTCTTTCTTTTTTGAAATCTGAACACAGTTTGCGGCTTTCTTCTATGAAAGATGATCGCAAATAATCTTTTGCGTCTTTCTTTAATTAAGTTGATCGCAATAAGAATTTTAAAATTTGTAATTCTGGTAGTTTCTGTGGAAGTAAATGATATTCGCAAAATTATCATGAGTTTTATGGATAATACCTTTTTAAATACAATCTATTCCAGGGTCGACCAAGTCTTAAACCCATGTCTTTCCCTTCTGGATCCATTAGCCGATAAGCTCCACTTCCCACAACCTCTTTAATGACATATGGTCCATCCCATTTTGGTGCTAGTTTTCCTCCATTTTCTTTCTGGTAGGGAGGTGTTTCTCGCATGACCAAATCACCTGGTTGATACTCACGTTCAATAACTCTCTTGTTATACTCTCGAGCTAATCTTTCCTGATAAATTTTCATATGTCGCAACACCTTTTCCCTTTTTTCTTCCAAATCATCCAGTTCACTTAATATCACCCATGCACTTAAATTTCTTTCCCAAGCTTCTTTATTTGTTGTCGGAATTACAACCTCTGTTGGCAATACTGCTTCTACTCCATATGTTAAACAGTAAGGAGACATTCCAGTTGCCTCTCTTCTAGTTGTATTGTATGCCCAGACTGCACTAGGCACTTGATCGCACCACCCTCTGATATGTCCTTCTAATTTATTTTTGATTGTATCTGCGATTGTTTTATTTGTTGCCTCTGCCTATCCATTAGCTTGTGGATATAATGGAGTTGATTTCCCACATTTTATCCTAAAAGCACTGAGTAACATCTCTATATTTTGCCCTTCAAATTGTTTCCCATTTTTGGATACTAATTGTGCTGGAACTCCATACCTACAAATTATATTCTCAAATATGAATGTAAAAACATCCTTATCGCGAATATGTTGTACTGCTTTTACTTCTGCGAGCTTCGTAAAATAATCTGTTGCGACTATTAAGTATCTTCTCTGCCTAGATCCAGGTAAAAATGGACCAACAATGTCCAATCCCCATTTACCGAAAGGCCAGCAACTTGTTGAAGAGGTTAATGGTTCCCCTGGTGCATGAATTCTTTTCCCATGTCGTTGACATTCCTTGCATCGTCTCACCAACAATTTTGCGTTTGTGTGCATATAAGGCCAATAATATCCTTGTATTTTTGCTATATAAGATAGAGATCTTCCCCCACTATGATTACCAGCTTCTCCTCCATGTAACATCTTCAATATTTTTTCTCTTTCTTCACGAGTTAAACATATGAGAGGTGGTCCACTGAAAGATTTTCTGTATAAAATTCCTTCTCGTAACTCATAATTTGTTGCACGACTCTTTAATTTATGTACTTATAGTCTGTTCCTGGGTATTTTCACTTTTGCGAGATATGCATGAATGTCCTTTCTCCAATATGCGAAATCTTCTGCGATGTCGTCTGGTAGTTCCATTTCTACTTCCATCGCAACTGCTTCCTCAATTTCTTCTTCTTTATTCACTGATGGATGTTGAATTGTCTGGATTTTGATATTTCTTGTATTAGGGTTTGTCATCATACTTGGAATGAATGCAAAAGAATCTGCGAGTCGATTGTATTTTCTTGTTATATGCCTCCATTTTAATTTTGGTATCTTCGCAGATAATTCATCAACGAGTTTCTTGTATTTCTTCAAAGAAGACTCATTTGTGGTATATTCCCCTTTAATTTGACAAATTACCAGCTGAGAATCACTTGTTATTCTTATATTTTCGATCTTCTTTTCTATTGTGATCTTCAATGCATGCACTACAGCTTCGTACTCTGTTTCATTGTTCGTGGAGGAAAATTCTAATCTGAATGAGAATGCTATTCTTTCTCCTTCTGGTAAAATCAACACAACTCCTACTCCATTCCCCTCACTGTTGGATGATCCGTATACTAAAATTTCCCATCTATTTGGCTCTGTTAATATGTCTTTTGGATTCCCAAATTCTTCTTCAATATCCATCATTTCTTCTACTGCCTCATCTTCTTCCAAAGGAAATTCTGCCAAGAAATCTGCGACAACTTGTGACTTTTGCGATGATAACACTTCGTACTTTATCTTATAATGGTTTACTTGTGCATTCCACCTTTCTATTCTTCCTGATGTTTTTGTTTTCTTCATGACTGACTCAATCGGGACTTTGGTTACCACTTTTATCACATGCGCTTGAAAGTATATTCGCAGCTTAAATGATGCATAAACCAAGGCTAAGATTAACTTCTCCATTTTAGAATAATTTCTCTCTGCTGTGTTAAAAGTTTTATTGATGTAGTAAATGGGCCTTTCTATTCCTGCATCTGTTCGCAATAGAACTACACTTAAAGCATATTGAGTTGTTGCGAGGTATACCAATAATTCTTCATCTTTCTATGGTTTCGGTTGTAGTTGCGGGAATTCCCACACTACACCCTACTCAAAAATTTATCAATGTTTATGACATGATTTGAAGATTAAGGACCTTTTTTATTAATATGATCTTAAAAGAATTACAGTAATCAAGAATACAATTCACTTCATAAGATTTTCTCTCTCCTAAAAACTTTCTTAGCACTCAAAAAATTCATCCTCCTCTCTGGAACTATTCATTCCCTTTATATAGGCATTTACATAGTGGATTACAGCTCATGACAACTCATTTACAGCTAAGATCCCCTTTAATTTCGGATCTGGGTTCTTGCGATAAATCGCAGTTAGCACCGCCTTAATCATTCGTAGGTTTTATTGGTTCATCGCAGAAATGTCACACTTTTCTCATGTTTCTGTCGTTTTCATCTGATATGTCATTCCTTACGTCATTTTGAGATGTATCGCAGAATATCATTGATGTATCGCAGAACTGCTGTTTATTTCGCAGGACTATTGTTGTGACAATATTCTGATCCTAGATATTGCCTCTTCTCATATCTTTTCCGTGAAGAAGATAAAGATCATGAGAATTTAAATCTCTTGATTTTCCGCAACTCCTTGTCTTTTCATACTTCCTTCACTTTGACACATCTCAGCATCCATCGCTAGATATTCCACGCGTGTTTCTTCTCTCATTTATTCCTTGACACATCTTTTCTCAACCGTTGAATTCTGACCATTCACGTCTTTTCTTCATTGAATGCATTGATGTTCTCGAGAATTTTCTTCTCTTATAAATATCTTCTTCGCTAATCTCTCCTCTTCTTTTTACTTTCTCTTTTTACTTTTTCTCTGCAACTCTTCTGTTCTTCATCTTCTTCCGCAAACTCCGGATCTACTACTGTTTCAATTTTGTTTCTTTATTCTTCTTCATCTTAATCATCATTCCCATACTAAGAAATGGCTCCTTCTAAAAAATTAGGTCAACCTACTTTCCAAAAACACCAACAGAAGCTCCAAACCTTAGGTTTCACACTTTCTGAGATCCCTGGTCAATCTTCAGACTCTGATCTCTCCATTGATCTATTTTCAGAATTTCCTTCTTCCAATGGGAAAATCCTTATTTCGCTAGGTCAACTAGAAGTTGGCCTTCCTATCCCTCTTTATAACCCAGATCTCCCTCTTTTTTATGAAATTATTTCTGACGTTAAATTTTCACGAGCAATCTACCAATTAAGTGGAGATTGTATTCGTCTCATTCTCGAATATGCCTTTCGTGGAGCTGGTAAAGGATCTCGCTATCCTAAATCTGCGAAACATCCTGATTTTAAAGATATCCCAATTATTCCAGCGAAATATACCGTGGAGAATTTCTTTGCGAATTATCAAGTGATTCCCATGAAGAAAGAGAGCACGTGTTGGGCTGTTCGTTTGAATAGGAATAAAAAGGTTGCGAAGGATAAACTTCTTATGCAAGATATAGATTATCATTCAAGTAAAAATCAAGGTCCACGCTTCTCAAAAGATGATAAGTGGTGTAGATTTCCTCTCCTCCTTGAAGGTCCATATATTTCTGGCACTCTCGATCTTCCTGCGAATCCTGCTAATCTTGTGGCGTATTGTCCTTGGGTTTTTAACTGGCCTGAAAGGAATCCTGAGGTATATCTCGCAAAATTTAATTATTATTCGCAGATTTGGACAAATGTATTATTCTTATTGATTATATTGAGATATCTTTTATCAGATTGAAAGAATGAAGCTTAGCTATGCCAATACTGGGAATCCCAATCTCCTACAAATTTTGAAAAGCTTCACAGATGAAGTAAGAAACAACTTTCTATAACCTTTAACAATATATTGTTGCCCCTGTTTCTTATCTTTATGTGGGATTGTTTTCAAGGAAATACCATTTGTCGCGGTGGTTGAAGCCAAAGATAAAGGCAAAATACTAGCAACTCCAAATGAAAGTTCTGGTGCTTCTCCTCGCCGCAATAAAAATCAAACCGCTGACGGTCCCCCAAAGAAGATAAGAAAAACTCAACCACTTCCTTCTAATAACTCTCAACTCAGAGAGACTTCTATTATCGCTAAAAAAGATAATGAAATTGAAAAAAAATAGTGGAATTCATAATGGTGCCTCTGTGGGCACTTCAACACATATTTCTTCCGCAAGAATTAGGTCTGCGAAGGGTCTTTCTCAACCTGAGACTCCAATGGATCAATTGTCAAACATTTTTAGAAACCCCTTACAAGGTGTTGGAGAGGATGATATTACTCGTGCTTGCGACTATCTCTCAAAGATCTGCGACGCTTCAATCTTGTCTAATAATAAATATCTTAAAGGAGTCTCAAGATTTATTAACCCAGGTTTTCTTCATGCGTTAGCTTCGTTGATATGCCCCTTTCCTTCATTTTTCTTGTAGTAGACTTTACATTTATCATGAGTATCAAACATCTTTTACTTATCTTACTCATTTTCTCTTTTTCTGTCACAGACTGCTAGAGCTTATTTTTCTGTTGCTTCAGAATTAGAAAGTAGATTATCATCATCACAGAAAAGGCTTATTGATTCACAATTTGAATCTACGAAACTTCTCGAGAAAAATAAGCAATACGAAGCTGAAATCTCCATTCTTCGCGAAAAATGTAAACAGTTGGAAGTAGCTGGAAATGCTGAGCTTCTTAATAAAAACAAATAGCTTGGAGTAGAAATTCAAGTTCTTCAACAGAAATTAGTTGATAAGGAGAAATTCTGCAAACAAGTTATTGGTATAAGTCTTCACCCTTTTTTTTTTTTTTTTAGCTTATTTGGGAAACCATTTTGCAGATGCCTATAATCTTACTGATGAAGCCATCATTATTAATTCTTTTGATGAACCCATAGATGAAACCACTCTTCTTCAGCGTCGTAATGACGCTTTAAATAACTATTCAGATGAAAAAATTAATACTTTGTCCATTGATGAGCTTAAATATCATATCTCCCTTATGAGAATGGATTATAGATCTGTTTTGAGTACATCCAATAGTTTAAAGACTTGCAGAGATGAGTTTAGAGAAAAAATCAAAGTCTTAAAAGCCAAGAAGAATGAACTTGAGAATGATAAAGAACACATTACTCTTCAAGGCGCTGAAGCTCTATCAAAATTTCGCAATACCCTTATTGATACTGAACTTGAGAGAGATAGACTTAAGAATGAAAACATTAAACTTCTTAAAAGAGAAAAACAAATCCGTTCCCATATTCTCATTCAAAGTGATGATGAATTCGCATGGGCTGCGACAATTCTCGATAATGCTAAGAAAAACTTAGCGATAGATGTCAGTCTTCATACCGAGAAAGCAACATTGATACAAGAAATGATCCATGAAAGAGAAGGTTATTTATTGCTCCTCTAATATCTTTGTATTTCTTGTATATTTCCAACCAGTTTCTAATTTGTTGTTGTATCATCGCAGAATCTGAAGGAAGATATTCCAAAAGGGTAGCAGAACTTGAAGAAGAAAAAAGTGGTCTTGTGAAAAATCTTGCTTCACGTAATGAACAAATCTCAAGACTGCGAGAGAAAATAAAGATATCCAACTCAAACTTGCGTAATAATCTTCTCACCGTTCGCCATAATGCTATTGAGAAAGTTTGCAAAGATAACAATCTTCCTCTTAGTCTATATCCTTGTCTTATGGATAATATCCCAGCTAGTTCTCAAGTATCAATTATTTCTGATAGTGAGGCTGACGAAGATGAGGAAGGAACTAATGATGAAGATGGTGAAGACGAAGATGAAGATAATGATAGAGATAAATCTCAATAGTTTTGTTTTTTCTTTTTGATCTTCTCCTGTGTTTATCTCTTTCTTTCTTGCGATAATTATCTGCGACAAATTGTAATATTCTGAGAATTATCTGCAGCTCCTGATGTCTTTCAATATATAAATTCTTTTTTGCTTCTATCTGTTTGTCATTAAAACTTCAAGAAACAATTCTTTTTGCAATATGGTTAATATAATCATTAATCTCCAATTATTTGGATGAATTTATCGTATAATGATAAATAACAATATTTACCATTCTATGCATCATTCCCATACTTGCCTCTTGTTATTAATCTGCAATATGATAAATGAATTATCACAAATAATGCTGCAAAAAATCTGTTATATGCTTCGCAGATATAACCTCTCTTGTGGTCTTATTTCGCCTTCCTAGTTAAAGGTCTTATTATGCCACTTTTAGGCGACAAGATCGCAGGACATTCTTACTTTCACATGTAATAATCCATTGATCTTGCCTTATCATTTATCTTGATCTCTGCGACAATATGATAAGTCTAAGTCATCTTGTGAGATTAATCTCTTTTTGCTTTTTAAGACTTATGACATTGCCGTCTTTGCGATTTATATCCTCTTATCATTGGTTTCATTTATCTCATCTTTTGATCTTATCGCAAAAACCCATTGATCTCATCTTAACATTTCTTTTTAGGCTTTTTGGACTGTCATGCGGCAATATGACGGGCCTAAATATTCTTGCGAATATAAAGTCTAATGACATTGCTGTCTGTGTCACGCGACAATATGACGGGTCTAAATATTTTTGCAAATATAAAGTCCCATGACATTGCCGTCTTTGTTGATACACATCTCCCTAATGGAGGGTATCTCCCTTATCTCCCCCATGGTTGCCCATTTAAGGATTATACATCGGCCAAACAAGACTAGCACTTTCCCATCCGGTTCTGCAAACAATCAGTTGTTTTCGCAGCCTTTTCCTTTATGCCTATATGGCTTATAGTTACAATACTGCACCCTAGTGGGGTTTTCTTCGGGCCGAACACATCGTAGCCAAGACTTTCCATGGATGGCCAGGGTAGGTTCATCTATCCCGGTCACCCACAGCTCAACCGTGTACCTCGGCGCCTTGATCATACTTTGCATTCCTTAGGAGAAACTCTCGGGCGCCCAACCAGGGTATAACCTTATATAGTTGGGAATCCAAGTTATCTCTCCCGGATGGATTTTCTATAATCCAAAATATCCATGACTAGGTTCCAGTAGCAGTATAGCCTTTCCCATAGCCATGCAAAGAGATACCCCCTTATGACGTACTTTAAGGACATTGCCTCTTACGGAATATAATCCTCGAACTAGGGTGTACGCCACAAAGGTTCGTCCCATTCTTATATGTTTTTAGGCGATTTGCGCCCGTCTCATGCATTTGCATTAAAAATTATTATATGATTTGAAATCATCATCTTTTTCTTTTAATAGAAAAATTCTTATTTTTGAACAAAGTTTTTCTTTTAATATTCTATCTGCATATTTCTTACTGTTCTTGTTTTTCGATTGTTCGCAACATGATATTGTTGCACTTCTTTTCTTTTGTAACGAATGATTATTCGCAATATTTTGTTGATTTTTTATTTTCTTGCGCAAAATGAAGATTTCAACTTTATCCCAGCACCTTGCATTTGTTTATTTTCCTGCGAAGAATGAAGATTTCTACTTTTTCCCATCTTTACGCGATTAATCACCATTAATTATTTTGGCACAAACTACTCTTGTAATATATCCTTTCCCCGCAACTCTATACTGTCCACTATCAATTTCTCTGCTCTTTGAGTTTGCTTCCTGTTATGTTGCCAATTACGATTTCTGGCGTTTCTTTCTTCGCAAGTATTAATGTCAACTTCATAACACTTTTTTCCTTCAAACCAATCACCTTTAATTATCCCAATACCATGGGGATGTGGAAACTTTATGCATTGATGATATGTGGATGCTATGCCCAAGATCCCATGGAGCCATGGTCTTCCAATTAAAGCATTATAAGGAGATTCTATATCCACCACACAAAACTTAATTTTTGAAGGTATCTTGTTCAATGGAATTTCCATAGTGATTTCTCCTTTTGGCTTATTTGCAGTGCCATTGAAACCATAGATTTTGTAAGTTGAAGGGATTAACTCATCATCTCTTCCACCCATTGTACGATAATTATGATAAAATAAGATGTCTACCGAGCTGCTAGTGTCAATTAAAACCCTATCTATTGCCCAAGAATTATTTGCTGCGTCACCATCATCATCTTCTTCTTCTTCTCCTCCGTACTTTGGATTTATCTCTAACTTCACCACCAACGGGTTTTCATGCATCTTCCCTGGATATGGTATCTCTTGTGCAGTAAAAAAAATAATTTGTTTCTTCCATTCTTCTAACGGAGAAATCTTCGCAATATTCATCACCTCTCTTCCCTCTATATCCTTCGCAAATAATCTACTTAGCACATTATCATGGAAATCTTCTATTGTTTTTTGCGAATGTACAATTGAATTGCAAAATAGATTTTTCGTTGTAGGTCCTACTTCAATGACAAATGTTTCTGCTTCTTTCGCAACATTGACTCTGCGAATTTCTGGTGCTGGCGGCAATTGCTGAGGTTGTGGATATCTCGCTAGAAAATGATTTAACTTCCCTTGTTCAATCATTCGTAGAATAATTATTTTTACATTCCTACAATTACTCACAGAATGGCCATGAAAATGATGATAAGGGCAGAATTCTTGATTTTGGTTGTTAGGATGTGGTTCTCTCCCCATGTTCCATGGTGAAGGTATATTCTCCATCAAAATAATCGCTTCCAAAATCTTGTCTATACTAGTATTTAGAGGTGGCAATTTGATGTCTTCCCATATAATCCTCTGACCTCTTTGCTCTCTTGAATAATTCTTCCTTTGTCCACCATAAGTCTCTTGCGGTTGATCAAACCTTGGGACTTTATTATTGTTATTGCGATTATAAAAATATCTCTCTTTTTCCAATTCCTCCTGATCTCTACTCCCCATTGCTACTACCTTACGTTTGTAGTTGCAGGAATTCCCACACTACACCCAACTCAAGAATTTATGACACAATTTGAAGATTAAGGACCTTTTTTATCAATATGATCTTAAAAGAATTACAGTAATCAAGAATACAATTCACTTAATAAGATTTTCTCTCTCTTAAAAACTTTCTTAACACTCAAAAATTCATCTCTCTTTGGAACTATTCATTTCCTTTATATAGGCATTTACATAATGGATTACAGCTCATGACAACTCATTTACAGTTAAGATTTCCTTTAATTTCGGATGTGAGTTCTTACGATAAATCGTAGTTAGCACCGCCTTAATCATTCGCATGTTTTATTGGTTCATCGCAGAAATGTCACACTTTACTCATGTTTATGTCGTTTTCATCTGATATGTCATTCCTTACGTCACTTTGAGATGTGTCGCAGAATATCATTTTATTATCGCAGAACTGTTGTTTATTTCGAAAGAATATTGTTGTGACAATATTCTGATCCTACATCTTGCCTCTTCTCATATATTTTCTGCGAAGAAGATAAAGATCATGAGAATTTAAGTTTCTTGATTTGCCGCAACTCCTTATTTTTTACCCGACAAAGTTCCCTGTTTTACGCTTTACCGTTGGCACGTGTCAATCCTTAATTTTTACCGATTAACCCGGTTACCCATCCTTCATCTATAAATAGATGTCCCAGTCGAGGAAAGGTTTTCTTTATCCTTCTCTCTTTTCTTCAACTTCTTTCTTTTTCGTCTGCAAGTTTTTCTTTTCTAATATCCTTCCTGCTGCTGCTCTAATGGAGACTCAAAGGTATGTTCTTATCTTGAACCTTATTTTGTTCATGTTTCATCATTTCTATCGCCTGATTTTCTTTGTAATCCCCATATTTTATATTATCCTTTTCAGTAACACTACTTCTCATACTAAGATTACTGTCAAAAACCCTAACCCTAAAGTTCCTCAGAAAAGGCGTGTTGGAAAGGCGAAAAGATCTGAGAATGATAAGGTAGTAAGAAACACTTATTTCTTTGAAATAACAATATTGTTGCCTCAGTTTCTTATCTACATTATTATTCGCGGGGGTGAAGAAAATATTTCTAGACCTCTTAAGCGTTCTCGTCAAGTTAAAGCTCTTCCAGATGAAGTGGATATTCTTGATTTTTTGCCTGCAGAGACTGTTCCGCCGCAAGATAAATCTTCTCCTTCTCCTCGCGTAAATTCCAAAGATTAACACCAATACTACTTCTTCATCATTTCCAAGTGAAGTTATTGATGCTAATATTTCCGTCAATATTTTAAAAGTTGCGATGGATGAATCTTTGATAGCTGGAACTAAGGTGAATGAATCAAATGACAAATAAACCTGAGCACTGTTCTTGCGATTAATGAAACTGTGGTGAATGAAACTTCGGTAAATAAAACTGCGGTTAATGGATCTGTGGTGAATGAAGCTGCGATGAATGATGTTTCGGTGAATGAGACTGTAACTGCGACTAATCAAGTTCTTTCTTCCACTCCTACTACCGCGAATGATTCTAATCTTCAAGTTACTATCGCCAAAACCTCTTCCTTTACTTCTCTTCCTTCTTCCCAAGAAATAGCAACAGGGGTTGAAGCTGCTTTTTAAATATTATCTGAAGTTTTGAACGATGCTATAAAATCTTCTACAGATCCTGAGAGACAAGATATTTATATGATTCTAAGCAAGCATTTCGGATCCTGCGGTTCTTCATCTAAGCTAACTGCTTTAGAAAGTGAAATTGAAATCTTAAAGAAGAATCTTCAAGCAAAAAATTTAGAATGTGAACCTCTCGATCATAAGCTTCACAATTCTGAATTGGACTGCGAAAATCTTCGTAGCAGAAATGATGATCTGAAAGGTATAACTTTCTTGCCTTTGTTTTTGCCTCAGTAATTCTTTGTTTTCTATGTACTCAATTTTTCTTTATTTATTTTTTGACGCATATTTAGCTTCAAAACATAACCAATTAATGAAGATACTTGAATGGGAAACAATCGCTGATGAGGCCCGCATTGGGAAAGAGTCTTGGAAGAATCAATTTGATAGATTGAATATTCTTCACACATATTCCATTGATGAGATAAATAATCTTAAGAATGAGAATAATCAGCTAATCTGTGAACGAGATCGCCTAAGTAATGAAGCCACTCAACTTTTATATTCGCTAAATCAGACTAATTTGAAGGTGGAATCTTTATTAGATGAAAACAAAACCCTATCTCAAGAGAAACGTAGCTTTGTGAAAACAAAACCCTATCTCAGGACGTTTTTGCGATTTATATCCTCTTATCATTGATTTCCTTTATCTCGTCTTTTGTTCTTATCGCAAAAACCCATTGATCTCATCTTAAAATTTCTTTTTTGGATTTTTGTCCTATCATGCGGCAATATGACAGGCCTAACTATTCTTGCGAATATAAAGTCCCATGATATTGCTGTCTATGTCACGCGACAATATGACGGGCCTAAATATTCTTGCGAATATAAAGTCCCATAACATTGCCGTCTTTTTTGATACACAGCTCCCTAATAGAGGGTATCGCCCTTATCTCTCCCCCTGGTTGCCCCTTCAAGGAGACGTACTTCTACCATACAAGGCTAGATCCTCCCATCCGGTTCTAGAAACAACCAGTTGTTTTCGTAGCCTCTAATCCTTTATGCCTATATGGCTTATAGTTACGAGACTACACCCTAGTGGGGTTTTCTTCGGTCCGAACACATCGTAATCCAAGACTTTCCGTGGATGTCCAGGGTAGGTTCATCCGTCCCGGGCACCCACATCTCAACCGTGTACCTCGGCGCCTTGATCATACTTTGCATTCCTTAGGAGAAACTATCGGGCGGACAACCAGGGTATAACCTTATATAGTTGGGAACCAAGTTATCTCTCCTGGATGGATTTTCTATAATCCCAAATCTCCATGACTAGGTTCCAGCAGCAGTATAGCCTTTCCCATAGTCATGCAAAGAGATACCCCCCTTATGACGTACTTTAAGGACGTTGCCTCTTACGGAATAGAATCCGCGAACTAAGATGTACGACATAAAGGATCGTCCCATTCTTATATGTTTTTAGGCGATTTGCGCCCGTCTTATGCATTTGCATTTAAAATTCTTAATTATCTCGCAAATTATTGTGAAAAATTGCTTTGTATTTTGCCAATTTTGTTCTTGCGAATCATTTCTTTTATTCTCTCGCAATTGCTTACGTATAATCCAATCATCTTAGTATTTCAAACCTTTATTGATAATATTTTCTTAGATATTGTCTATTCCATGGTCTGCCAAGTCTTTGACCCATGTCTCTTCCTTCTGGATCCATTAACTTATATGCTCCAGTTCTAATTATTTCTTTGATAATATATGGCATGTCCCATTTTTTTTTCTAATTTCCCTCCATTTTCTCGCTGTATTTTGGTGTTTCTCACAGAACTAGATCTCCAACTTGGAACTCACGTTTCTTTACTCGCTTATTATATTCACGAGCTAATCTGCGATGATAGTTCTCCATATGTTGTAATGCTTTTTCTCTCTTCTCTTCTACTTCATCAAGTTTGTCTAGAATCATACCAGCACTAAGATTCTTTTCCCAAGCTTCTCTTTTTGTTGTAGGAATAGAAACTTCTGTTGGTAATACTGCCTCAACTCCATATGTTAAACAAAAAGGTGATACCCCAGTTGCTTCTCTTCGTGTAGTATTATAAGCCTAAACTACATTATGGACTTGTTGACACCATGTTCTATGATGCCCTTCTAACTTCTTCTTGAGGATATCTGCGATTGTTTTGTTAGTTGCCTCAGCTTGACCATTAGCTTGTGGGTATAAAGGAGTCGATTTTCCGCACTTTATCTTGAATGCATTAAGTAGCATCTTTATATTTTGTCCTTCAAATTGTTTTCCATTATCCGACACCAACTGCGCAAGAATTCCGAATCTGCAAATGATGTTTTCAAATATAAATGTAAAAATGTCCTTATCACGAATATGATGTACTGCTTTAACTTCTGCCCATTTTGTGAAGTAATCTGTTGCGACAATTAAATATCTCTTTTGCCCTGTTCCTGGTACAAATGGTCCCACAATATCTAAACCCCACTTTCCAAATGGCCAAACATTTTTTGAGGATGTTAGTTTTTCACCGGGTGCATGTATTCTTTTTGAAAATCGCTGACATTCCTCGCAACTTCTTGATAAATTCTTTGCATCTTCATGCATATATGGCCAATAATAACCTTGCATTTTAGTTTTGTATGCTAAAGATCTTCCGCCGCTGTGATTACCAGCATCCCCACTATGTAACATTTTTAGTATTCGTTTTCCTTCCTCTTGAGTCAAACATATGAGGGAAGGCCTATTTAAAGATTTTCGATATAATATCCCATCTCTTAACTCATAATTTGTTGCTCTACTTTTTAATTTGTGTGCTTCTAATATGTTTCTTGGTACCTCTCCCCTTGCTAGATATGTGTGAATTTCCGCACGCCAATCTGCGATAATTCGACTTGATTCTTCGCCATTATTTTCTACTACCATTGCCTCAGCTTCCTCTTCCTCTTCCTCTTCTTTATTAATTGAAGGTTCTATGAGTGTTTGTATTTTTATATTTCTCGCAGTTGGGTCTACCATCATACTTGATATAAATGCAAAAGCATATGCGAGCCTATTATCTCTTCTTGAAATATGCCTCCACTTGAGTTTTGGAATTTTCGCAGATAATTCTTCAACAAGTTTCTTATATTTTTTAAAAGTTATATCATTAGTTGCGTATTCTCCTTCGATTTGGCGAATAATCAATTGCGAATCACTAGTAATTCTTGCATTCTCTACCTTCATCTCTATTGCAAATCTTAGAGCATGCACTACAGCCTCATATTCTGTTTCATTATTTGTAGATTCAAATTCTAATCGGAATGCAAATGCCATTTTTGCACCTTCTGGTGAAATAAAAACGACTCCCACTCCATTTCCTTCTCCGTTGGATGATCCATCTACTAATATCTCCCACCTATTTGGTTCTATTAAAAGATCTCTTGGATCCCCGTATTCTTCTTATATATCCATCATGTGTTCTATAGCTTCATCATCCTCCAAAGGAAATTCTGTGAGAAAATCGGCGACAATTTGAGATTTTGGCGAGGATAAAATTGCGTATTGGATCTCAAAATGCCTTACTTGTGTGTTCCATCTTTCAACTCTGCCTAATCTTTTTGAATTTTTCATTACTGACTCAATTGGTACTTTTGTTAGTACTTTGATTTTATGTGCTTGGAAATATATGCGAAGTTTAGATGCCGCATAAACTAATGCCAGAATTAGCTTTTCAATCTTTGAATAGTTTTTCTCCGCAGCATTGAATGTTTTGCTGATGTAGTAAATTGGTTTTTCAACTCCTGCGTCATTTTGCAAAAGTAATGCGCTTAAATCTTGTTGAGTTGTCGCAAGGTACATCAACAATTCTTATCCTGGTTCAGCCTTCTGTAAAATGGATATATTCATCAAATATTCCTTAATTCCTTGAAAAGATTTCTCACATTCATTTGTCCATTTAAATTTTGTTCCCTTCTTTAGTATGTTGAAGAAATGCTTGCATTTATCTGATGACCGCGAAATGAATCTGCCTAATGAGGCTAAAAGTCCATTCAATTTTTGCACATCTTTTATTGTTGCTAGAGTTGGCATATCTCGAATTGCTTGCACCTTTTCAGGATCAACTTGTATTCCTTCCTTTGATACAATATATCCCAAGAATTTCCCAGATGATACTCCGAAAGTACATTTCTCAGGATTTACCTTGATATTAAAAAGCCGCATCTGATCAAAAATTTCCCTTAAATCCTGTACATGATTTTTATCTTCTTTGCTTTTTACTAACATATCATCCACATATACCTCTAAAGTTTTATGTATCCATTTTGCGAACACCTTTTCCACCATCCTTTGATAAGTTGCTCCTGCATTTCGTAACCCAAAAGGCATCTTTGTGTAGCAATATAATCCTCTGGGAGAAAAGAATGCAGTATGTTCTTGATCTTCTTCCGCAAGTGGGATTTGATTATAGCCCTTGTATCCATCTAACGAAGATATTCGATCATTTCCTGCGGCAGATTCCACCAGCTGCATAATATCTGGCAAGGTAAAACTATCTTTGGGACATGCTTTTATTTAGATCAGTAAAATCGATGCAAATTCTTATCCCCTTATTTTTCTTGGGAACTACTACCATGTTGGCGATCCATTCTGGATATTTTGCTTGCCTTATAATTCCTGCGTCTAGCATCTTATGCAATTCTTCTTCTATCTTGGCATGATAAGTGGTTGCAATCTTTCTTATTCTTTGTTTGAATGGTCTGACATTTTTGTTAATCTCCAATCTATGGAACGCAACAGATGGATCTATTCCAGGCATCTCATCCATATTCCACGCAAAAATGTCTCTGTATTCTCGCAGAAGGTTTACAGTTTGCTCTTCTTCCTCCACATCCATCTTAGTTCCAATTTTCAACATTTTTGGGTCTTCTTCACTTCCAACATTTACTTTTTTTGTTGGTTCTGCTGCAATATAACTGGCTTCATGTTCTCCCATTGGTGTTGTTTTTTTTATTATCTCCGCTGGTTCATCACTTTCTTGCGATACATCGTTAAATATTCCTTTTCCTTCTTCTGATATTATTATGTAAATCTTGAATTCTTCTTCTTTCCTTTCTTCTCTCCTCATTTTTCTGCGTTGTTTTCGCAACTGAATTTGATTTTCACAATTCTTTACTTCATTCTGGAAACACAACGTTGCATAATCTGCATCTCCTCTAATCTCGCCAATTCCGCTAGGCATAGGAAACTTTATGCACTGATGTAGAGTTGATGATACAGCCTTGATTGCATGTATCCATGGTCTTCCCAATATCATATTATATGGTGATTTCACGTCCACCACGCACAAAGTTATCTGCATCTCTATTTCCCCCAGCGGAATTCGCACTACAATTTCACCTTTAGGTTTTGTTAGAGATTTTCCAAATCCATGAATATGATATGTTGGACTAAGCATTTCTTCATCTTTGTATCCCATTTTCTTGAATGTGTGATAAAACATTATATCCACAGAACTTCCTGCGTCCACCAGAGTCCTATTCACATCCCACTCTTCTGTAGATCTTATTGATATCTCTTTTCTTGTTGGTACAATAGACACTGTGATCACCAATGGAGATGTATGACTTAAATTTTCTTTCGGAATTTCTGCTGCCGTGAATGTGATCTTCTGTTTTTCCCAATCTTTTAGCGGTGATGCCTCATCTTCCGACATGATTTTGTTTCCTTCAAAATCTCGCTTGTGTATCCTTCCTCTAATATCTTCATGGAACTTATCTATCATCATCTTTGTTATTACATCACACTCCAATTTCTTTTGATTATCTTTGATTTCAACCATATTTTCTTCCACCAATTTTCTTGATATTCTTATAACTCTTGAATAATTTTTTTCTTTTACCTAACTTTTGCTATGATTTTCAACTATTCATCCCTGTTTCTGGGCGCCAAAATGTAGTTGCAGGAATTCACACACTACACCCAACTCAAGAATTTATGACACAATTTGAAGATTAAGGACCTTTTTTATTAATATGATCTTAAAAGAATTACAGTAATCAAGAATACAATTCACTTAATAAGATTTTCTCTCTCTTAAAAACTTTCTTAACACTCAAAAATTCATCTCTCTCTTTGGAACTATTCATTTCCTTTATATAAGCATTTACATAATGGATTACAGCTCATGACAGCTCATTTACAGTTAAGATTTCCTTTAATTTTGGATCTGAGTTCTTGCGATAAATCGCAGTTAGCACCGCCTTAATCATTCGCAGGTTTTATTGGTTCGTCGCAGAAATGTCACATTTTACTGATGTTTCTGTTGTTTTCATCTGATATGTCATTCCTTACGTCACTTTGAGATGTGTCGCATAATATCATTTTATTATCGCAGAACTGTTGTTTATTTCGCAAGAATATTGTTGTGACAATATTCTGATCCTACAACGTTGATTATCCATCTCCATTTTCTCTCGCTGACTTTGGGAGGTACTTGCCACTGTATTAATCATCTTTGGTAATAAACTTCCATTTTCTGCGGCTGAACTTGTGCCTGCGAGAATTGGATATGACTCCATCTCATATTTTTTTTCCTCCAAAGCTATATATTCTTCTTACAATTCTTGCAGTTCTGTCATAATGATTGTGTTTTTAACTTTGAATACCTAGATGTATAATAGATTTGTCGCAAACATAGCATTTATGAAGGACAAAATGAGATATCTTTTATCTACTATTCCTGCCATTTCACTGCATATTGTCCTCCATCTTATCGTTAAGTGCTTTAAACTCTCGCCAACTCTCTGCTTTAATCCAAACACATCTTCAATTCCAGGTCATGTAGAGTTATTGCTTATGTATGCTCCTAAGAAAGTAGTTTGCAAGTGCATGAACGAAGTTATTGTATTCTTGGGGAGACTTTCAAACCACTTCAGTGCTTCGCCAGTTAAACTTGACGCAAAATATTTTCACAAGACGACATCATGGTTCTCCCATTGTAGCATTCATCGAATATAGGCTTTGATATGTTGGACGGCACATGTAGTCCCATCAAAAATACTGGTTAACACCGGCAAATTGCATTTTGGAGGTATCCCTCCTAATTGTACCTCTTGAGTAAATGGAGTTTTCGCAGCTTCTTCGATTGCCTCATCAAGTTTTTTTCTTCCTCCTTCTCTTCTATTATTTATTATTCCTCTCATTTGTGCTAGCTCCCGCAAGATTTGCTCATTCCTATCAGAATTTTGCTCCATTGGCCTTTTCAACGCAGCTTCTCTTCGTCTGCGTTCATGCCTTTCTTGTCTTGCGATATTTCGTGCTTCTTCTTCAATATCTTGATTTTGCCCTCTTCTTCTTGAATTTGCAAATTAATTTGTCTTTCATTTTCTCCTCTGCGAATTTCTTCATCCCTTATCGTTTCTCTTCGTTGCCTTTCCATGTCTCTGCGAATTCTCTCATATTCCTCATTTAGATTATCATTATTACGATTTTGTACACGTCGTCTTTCTCGATTATCATGATTATTATGACGCAATGCTGCTTGAATTTCTTGTTCTTCTACATCAGCTCGCAATCTCTCTCTTTCTCCCGCTAAATGTACTTGCTCAATATAATGCCTCTCAATATCATCTTCAATCATTCTGCAATTTCTTCGAATCTCTTCATCACATAACATTCTCCTTCTCTCTTCTTGATTTTCTCCTTCATCTTGATTATGTCTAACGTCCAAAGTTTCACCGCGTGGAATATAACGATCATTTATCAAATTCTCGCCAATATTTTGTTTAGGATGATTTTGTCTTGTTTCTTCTCTATATGATCTTGAACTTGATCTCATGCTGCTTCTTGATCTTCTATTTTGCAACCTCATATTTTCCATTCTTAATTCATGATTTTGCCTTATAAGATTTACACGTTCTTATGCCTCTAATCTTCTTTCTTCCTGTATCCTTTGTCTAAAATCATCTACTATCTCATGTCCTTCATGAATTACTCCTCCATCCACTTCCTGATTTCTTTCCTTTTCTTGATTTTCTTCCTCTTCTATCGAATCCGACCTCCAAGTATGCACACTTGCTCTATCATAATCCACATTTCTATCTTGTGCTTGTGTTTGTTGATTCGGTGGTTGAATTGAATTTTCTTCTCCATTTCTCATTCTACTTCTTCCTGATCTGATCCTTAAAGATCCTTCCAATTCACCTGTTCCTTCACATGTAATTCTTTTACTTCTTCTCACTGTTGTTGGTGGTTATGATGTATTTCTTCTCCTTCTATCCATTTCTTCAATTCTAACAATTTCTTCAAATCTTCAAGTTGCAATTTGAAATTTCTCAAATTGATTCTCCCTGTTTCTGGGCGCCAAAATGTAGTTGCAGGAATTCCCACACTACACCCTACTCAAGAATTTATCAATGTTTATGACATGATTTGAAGATTAAGGACCTTTTTTATTAATATGATCTTAAAATAATTACAGTAATCAAGAATACAATTCACTTCATAAGATTTTCTCTCTCCTAAAAACTTTTTTAGCACTCAAAAAATTCATCCTCCTCTCTGGAACTATTCATTCCCTTTATATAGGCATTTACATAGTGGATTACAGCTCATTTACAGCTAAGATCCCCTTTAATTTCGGATCTGGGTTCTTGCGATAAATCGCAGTTAGCACCTCCTTAATCATTCGCAGGTTTTATTGGTTCATCACAGAAATGTCACACTTTTCTCATGTTTCTGTAGTTTTCATCTGATATGTCATTCCTTACGTCATTTTGAGATGTATCGTAGAATATCATTGATGTATCGCAGAATTGCTGTTTATTTCGCAGGACTATTGTTGTGACAATATTCTGATCCTACATCTGTAATATGGATGTATTCGCAAGATATTCTTTGATTCCTTGAAAATCTTTTTCACATTCATCAGTCCACTTGAATTTTGCTCCCTTCTTAAGTATGTTGAAGAAATGTTTGCATTTATCTGACATTCGCGAAATAAATCTTCCAAGTGAAGCCAAGAGTCCATTTAGCTTTTTCACTTCTTTTACTGTTGCAGGTGTTGGCATGTCACGAATTGCTTGTACTTTTTCTGGATCGACTTGTATTCCCTCCTTTGATACTATGTATCCCAAAAAATTTCCCGACGCAACTCCAATTACACATTATTCAGGATTCAATTTGATATTGAATTTTCTCATTTGCTCAAATATTTCCTTCAAATCTTGCACATGATCTTTGGCCTCTTTACTTTTTATCAGCATATCATCTACATACACCTCTAAGGTTTTATGTATCCACTTTGCGAACACCTTTTCGACCATTCGTTGATATGTAGCACCCGCATTTCGCAGACCAAATGGAATCTTCACATAACAATATAAACCTCTTGGAGAGAAAAGGGCAGTATGTTCTTGGTCTTCTTATGCGAGTGATATTTGATTGTACCCTTTATATCCATCGAGTGAGGTGACTCTATCATGACTTGCAGCTGATTCTACCATTTGTGGTATGTCTGGCAATGGAAAACTGTCTTTGGGACAGGCTTTGTTTAGATCAGTGTAATATATACAAATTATTATCCCTTTATTCTTCTTCGGAACAATGACCATATTTGCAATCCATTCTGGGTATTTTGCTTCTCTTATGATTCCTGCATCCAACATCTTTTGTAATTCTTCTTCTATTTGTGCATGATAATTTTGCGAGATCTTTCTTATTCTTTGTTTGAATGGTCTTACGCTTTTATCTATGTTCAATCTATGACACGCCACTAATGAATCAATTCCTGGTATTTCATCTACACTTCCTGCGAATATATCTTTGTATTCTCGTAAGAGATCAATAGTTCTTTTCTCTTATTCTTCGTCCATCTTAGTTCCAATTCGCAAGATTAAAGGTTCCTCTTCAATTCCAATATTTATTTCTTTGGTTGGTTCTGCTGCAACGTAACTAGGATTTTGCTCTCCCATAGGTGTTGGTTCTTTGATTACTTTCATTGGTTCTCCTTCTTTTTCTAGGATCTCATTTGGTATTCCTTTTCCCTCTATTGCTCTTATTGTATACACTCTGAACTCCTCTTCCTTTTTCGTTTCTTTCGCAAGTTTTCTACGAAATTGTTTCTTTCTTGCTCTCCCTCCACACTGTTTTACTTCAATATGATAACAAAATTTTGCACTATCAAGATCCCCTTTTATTTCTTGTATTCCTCTTGGTGTAGGAAACTTAATTGATTGATGTAATTTCGAAGCAACATCTTTAATCGCATGAATCCATGGTCTTCCCATAAGCATATTATATGGAGATTCCATATCTACCACACATAAAACTATGTGTGTTTCGAATTCTCCCAGCGGTACTCGTAACATTATTTCCCATTTAGATTTTCTTGTAGATTTTCCCAATCCATGGATAAGACATTCTGAATTTGTGATCTCTTCATCTTTAATCCCCATCCCCTTAAGTGCATGATAGAATATAATATCAACAGAACTCCCTGTATCAATCAAAACTCGGTTTAATTTCCATTTTTTTATAGATTTTGTAGCTTTCTTTTCCTCTCGCATGATCGGAATTGTGACTACTAATGGTGAAGTGTGGTTCAAGTCTTCATTTGGAATTTCTTCTATTGAAAATGTGATTTTCTTGTTTTCCCATTCTTTCAAAGTTGTTATTTTCTCCACTTCCATGATCTTTCTCCCTCTATAATCTCGTTTGTGTATCCTTCCCTTCATGTTGTTATGAAATTCATCAATCATTGTCTTTGTGATCATATTACATTCTTCTTTTTTGCAATCTTCATCTACTGACTCCATTTGATCTTCAAATTTCTGTTATAACAATCTTCAAGTCCCTGTTTCTAGCGCAAATTATGTAGTTGTAGGAAATCCTACAACTACACCCTCAATAGAATTCATAAAACTTTAAGAAGTTCTTGATGAAAAATGACAATTTACTAATTAATATTCTCAACTGATTACAAAGAAGTATGTTAATGGAACTTAGAACAGTTACCACTTTCTCTGTTCTCTCTCTCCTAAGACTTATTCTAATACTCACTTAAAGAACCTCCTTAATCTAGCATTTGAATTACTACTTATAGTGAAACCTGTACAACTGTATATAACCTGCGAATCATCACAACTTCTGATCGTAAATTTATTTTATATTCGCAAACTCTTCACACTTCTCCCGTGTTTCTTATATCATCGCATTATCTTGCGACACTTTTCTCTTGTACTCGTTACTATATTCGTAACCCAACATCTTGCGATATTCGGTACCTACATCACACTTGAAGGAGAATTTTATCATGGTCTGTCAATACCAAATGGAAAACTAACTTCTTACACTAGTGGAAAATGGCCGTTTTAAGATAGTCCATTAGTGTCATTTTAGAGGGTAAAAAGACACCACTAGAGTGCCACCGAAAGTGCCGTAGATTCAGTGTCTTTTTCTAAAACGACACTTTCAAGGTGCCCCTAAAAAACGATGCTTTCAGAGTGCCGCTATACACGACATCTGTATGACGTCATAGATTTGATATATTTTAATATTAAAAATATATGTCAAGTCTGGCTGACTACTGTCATTCTGATTGGGCTGAAATAATTCTGATTCAGATTCAAATTACAGCAAACAGAAACTCAAATTAAATTGAAATTCAAATGACATTTAAGTTCAAATTCAAATTAATTCAAATATTAAATTCCAATTTCAAATAACAATTCAAATTCCATACAATACCATATTCATCTAATACAAAATGACAACTATATTACATTGAATTACTCATAAATTTAGTCCAAACTCACAAAAAGAAAAATGGATTCTGATACAAGTCCTAAAAATTTCAACAATTTCAGTCATTATGAACTTGGCACCAGCTTGCTTGAGAACAGAACTGCAGAAGGACAACCCTTTCCAACATTAACTTATCCAGCAACAACAACGATCTTACCATCAACCATGACATCAGTGACCCTCATCAGACTGTCTGAAAGAGATAGAGACAGCATCCATAAAGGTATCGAACTACATCAGAATACGAGTAAAATGTCAGATCTTATATGCTAGGTTACATGACTAGTCGAACATTGTGATTGAATATCTACAATCCACATTCATCCAGTTTCTGACACTAAGCTCAACAATCTAAATATATGATAGACTCACCTTAGTTCCATAATAAAACTTTAAGATTTTCTTGGCAAGAGATCTAGCTGCAGGTCTTGCAATGGTTTGCCTACCAAAGATCTGTTACCACCCTGCATTTACAGTTGGCATCTATTTAGACACAAAAATGGGAATGTTTACATTCTATGATGCAAGTGACTTTATAAAAATGACAAACAATGTCAATCACCTTAGCATAGTTACTTGGAAATGCAGATGTCCAAAGAACCCAAGTTCACTGGGTCTCTCCTTTTCAAAGGTTTCAAAATATTGGTAAATAATTGTGACTGTACGAAGAATTCCAGTTCCAGAACCAATTGCACCCATGAAATAAGCCAACATTGTCAATGCTCCAATGCACATACCACCAAACGCTGCTGCTGTTGGGATGTATCGGTTCAATTCCTTCTGTAAATTTGACTCCCTATGTCCAGGCATCACCATTTGTTGCTCCTTCAAAAAAAAAAAAAAAAACGGGATGATTAAAAAGTGAAAAAGAGTTACAGGTGGGAGCACTTTCTAAGCCATACAATTATTACCAATACTAACTAGACAACCTATATAAGCAGATGAATCGAAATTGAAATTTCAATGCATGGAAGGAAAGCAACGGCTAAAGATATTAAGCTAAAAATATGGTCACTCAAACACTTGCACCCACAGAGCAACCTACATTCTACAAATCACTCCAGTGACTGTTTTAGTAAAAGAGAAGTCGTCAGTGCAAACCTTTATCAATAAATTACATACATATTACACAACATATATAGTGATGAGCAGAGTCTTCACTATATCAATCGCTATTCAGTGCAAATCAAAAGATGAAATCAAATATTACATTACGAAGAAAGAATGCAATATTTAAGAATACCTTAAGCTGTTTAGCCACATCTCTGGCAGAGGATCCAGAAACTTCAATCCAAGTCTTGGATAACAAATTAAGCACAAGCTGACAGTATAAATACAAGATAAAACAGCACATGGAAAGGATTGGCAGCCATATCTGCCAAACTGAAAATTATAAATGATATCCATAGAGATTAGTTATAAATATCTGCGACTATGCTATGTGTCAAATAATAAAAAGAAAAGTAAGAATGCAATTTCAACCTTGATGGGGCAGTAATGTAGTAAGTGATTCCACCAACAGGAATGAACTTACCACCTAAATATTCAGATTCCTTCCATTATCCGAGAAAATTCACAAGGAAGTGTGTGTTGTACCGCCTATATAGCAACTGTAAATAAAACAGTACAGGATTAACGAAAGAGTTAGGCATCAAGTGGTATGCTAATTTTTAAATAGTAAAGATTAAGTATCTAAATAATAAAACTTTGCTGGAGTGTTCTATCTAACCTGGGAGTTGAAGTAAAGGTTGGGCAAACTCAATATGAGAGAAGTTTGATCCCAAGAAGCAGCTGTAGAAGTTATCCGGTAAATGCAATCCCACCAGAAATGGGTACACTTGGATACAGAAAATCTACACAACCTATAAAATACCACATAAAAATCTGGAATATCTTTTGCCTTATACTGCAAATAATTTTGTACATAGAAACATATCAATTGCAGACAGCGTATGACCGAGTAATCCATGCCAAAATGTGGATAATAGTTGCCAGTTATACATCTGATTTTCTTCAACTCTTGTGGCTAAGGTGAGGCAAGAAATTTCAAGCAATTGAAGCTTCCTGTTGTTTTTAGAGAAGCCTTGGCTTATAAATCTGCCCATGAGGCTTTACGCTGCATGAAAAATCAAGTTGCTTAAATTCTTAAGGAACCTCATTTTCAAAGAATATAAAGATACGTTCATCGTCCTATGCATGGATAAACATCTATTTCTCATGAGACCTTATAAAACTTGCTTTCTGTTAGTGCAAGTCTGCAAGTCAGAAATACAACCCCATAACACACAAAAAAGAAAAAAGAGTTTCAATACTTACCCAAAATGAAGGACTGACATCTTTTGACTCATGCTACATTACCCATGTTAAGAAACTTAACTAAAACCTTTTATGTATATAGTAAGCAACACACAGTAGCTAGAAGTAGAAAGGAAAATCCCTTTTCTCACAAATCACCTACTTCATATGATAACATTATCAGTAACTACCAAATAGCGAAGTATCTATGGCTCCTAGAGTTATTACAGGAAGCATATCCATGTTACAAAATATAAAAGTGAAAACTACAAGACGAATTATAATTTAATCCCTCTACACTTTATATACGAAGAAACATAGCATATATCTAGCAATTAGTATGGGGAAACACCTTTTCCCGTTTCATTTTACTTTGGAGCATTGCATTGAATCAATCATTGCAAGGTTCAGAGTATTGGATACATATACAAGATTTAGAGTATTATGATGCATGTATTAAGTTCCAGAATTGTGTACATGCGGATGTGAAATCAAATATGGGTTATTTTGAAAAGCTCGTCAAGCACTTCCGACAGTCTTGGATGCATCTGAACAACATATTTAATATCGTGCAGCATTTCAAGAATGCAAAAGAAATGCCGATTAAAATGAAATACAGAGATATGCTTAATGGACGTGAAGCCTAATAAAACTATAATCTTCTAACGAATTTGGTGTTAATGAAACTTTTATGTTGCCAAAAGCTCGCCTGAATATTCAGGTGCACAGAAGTGTGAGATTACAAGCTTAATACCTTAAATCCAATGATATTGAATAAATCATATGATGATTAATAGTTCACAGAAGTGTGAGCTTACAAGTTTAATACCTGAAATCCGTTGTGCACTTGCCACATGAACAAGCATCAGTTTTCCATTCGCGCGCATGACCAATGCAGTATAAGTCCTTTTCCATTCGTGTGCATCACCAATGCAGTATAAGTCCTTTTCCATTCGCGTGCATCACCAATGCAGTATAAGTCCAAAATTAACAAACCCCAAGTTAATAAGGGACTAAGAGCGCCAAAAAACATAGAACTTTAAATGCAGCAAGGAAATAAATGAAATTCCAACCTTGCCATCCTTATCAATTACTTGCATTCGCTCATCAACCGGATCAAAACCCCTTTGTGTTTTTACGTTCGCCTGGAGACAAATAAGGCATATTTATATCAATAAAAATTGTGCAAAGATATATTAGTACTTAAACCTCTCTAATTAAATCATCAAGTACCAAGGTATACTTACGTTCTCCAGATCAAGCCCTTTCCAGTAGTTGTGAGGGCAACATCTACCTGCAAAAATATAATAAAAAAGGAGCATTTATTTACTTTTCGTGCTAATTGCACCTCTTTTTGCAACACCAAAAAATAATGTCACTTAGAACCTTGACACTGTCCAACCATGTTAACTGCAAGGTCCCAAGTGTGAGTAAATCCCACAAAAATGCATCAGTGAACTATGTGAGAATTCGATCCATAAGTAACTCAGAACACATTATATAACATATATACCTTCAAGATCTTGAATAAGCTCTCATTTTCTATGTTTCAAGCATATCTTCTCAGTGTCAGAAAACATACAACCAATTGTATCACAAACTAAAACCTTTAGTTTTAAAGAAGAAGGAATTGCTAAGAAACTCGAACACAAACCACACAGCTCTAAGCAATTAAATTATACTGAGAGAAACAAAAAAAAATCCAAACGAAAAGGAACCTGTGAATCTGAGATTTAAATTAATATGTCTACTTATCCATACTGAAACAAAAACTAGACCTAGAAACCAATACAACAAGATTTGATGATATTACAGTAACAAAACTCAAAACTTAATCTATAAAACTGAAATTAAAAACAAACTCATGCTTCAATACTCCCTAATATGCAATGAAAAATATAAAAATTGAATATTCTCAAGGAAATTTTCCGATTCAAGTAAAGCTGGACTTACAAAATCCATAGGGGAAAAAAAGAATGAAATTTTTTACGCATCTGCACTTGATAAATTTATCTCCTTTGATTGGATATAATTCAACTGTAGTGAAGATTTGTTTAGTTTAATAGAGTTTATGATGGAAAAAATCACATATCTGGAGTTTCAAACGAATATTGGGTTAGTAGTGACTGGGTTTGATTTCTGATAAATGGGTTTTGATCTATGAAATGAGCGTTTAGAGAAGATAGCTTCTGAGTTTTTGGAAGATTTCGTCTGATTTCAACAGATCTAGGTTTAGTAGCAGCGGAGAGAAAGAGAACGAAGAAATAAAAAAGGAAAGAAAGAGAAAGGAAAAAGAAAAGGAGATTTCTGATTCAGTGAGTTTTGCAGAGAGATAACAATTGAGTGAGTTTTGCTGGTGATGAGTACATGGTGGATGGAGTGAGTTTCCATTGTTCATCGTGAAGGCGAGGGAGAAGGAGAAAGAGAGACGGAGAATACTGAGTTTTCTCTCTCTTCTTTGGGATAGATAAGGCATGTGTGGACTGTGTGGTGATATTTTGATATACTATTATTTTTTGAAGTAAATCCTAACCGTAGAAGGTGGATTATCCTATCTAGGAAACTATGGAAACTATAATATGTAAGCATCGTTGTTAAAGTCAACCAAAGTCTTAGTACAACGACGTATTGACTTTAGTCAACGATGACAAGAAGCATCGCTGTTTTGGTCAACAAAAGTCTTGACACAACGACAGTTTGACTTTGGTCAACGGAATTTTCCATAGGTGGTTATTTCGAAATACGCAGGTTGTGTCGTTTCATTATGTCTTAAATAGCTCATTTTCCACTAGTGTTAACCCCACAACAAGTTGGAGGTTAAGAGGGGGCGATGTTTGTACCATGAGTAAAATTGCCGCATATTATGCCAGAATGTTACCTGGGCCGCTGTTCAGCTGTCATCCAAGCATGCTAACCAATAAACTAATGGAGCCCACCAGCCCACCCAGTATTACATAAATTCAATGATCGGTCAATGGTCAAAGTCAATAATCGGTCAACGGTCAAAGTCAACCATCAGTCAAATTTCGAGGCCATGTTGCCGATGGTGCTGCCATGCAGTTTTCATCCATGTTGTTGATGGTGCTACCTTGCAGTTTCCACCAATGTTGCCAGCGGTGCTGCCAATCAGTTTCCAGCTAAGTTGTCAGCGGAGCTGCCGACTAGCATCCGGCCAAATTGCCAGTCGTACTTCAAGCATGTTTTCGTCCATAATGCCAGCGATGCTGCCAACTAGTTCCCAGAAATCTCCCCCGGGCAGGTTTCTCACCATTGTCCACAGGCGGAATCCTCCATCCATACTTCCATCCCATTATGCATGTCAGCCAGTCAATCCAGTCTGCCAGCAGAGCGAATTAATACAGGGAGGCATGCAGGGCAGTTTCATGCAGAATTAATATAGGGAGGCATGCAGGGCAGTTTCATGTAGGGAAGCTTAATACAGTTTATGGCCATGAGGCATGCAGGGAAACTTAATACAGTTTATGACCAGGAGGCAATTTGGGGAAGACCCTAATTCGCATTTGTATAAATAGAGGGAATTACAATCCTAACAAAATAGGAAGGAGGAAGAGAGAAAACCCTAAAAGGGATCAAAAACCAATTGTAATCATATCAATGAAAAATCTCTCCCCATGGGGATTCTTCCGTGGATGTAGGCAAAACTTGCCGACTGTTTCATATTATTAACCCTATTTTCCTCATCATTACCAAAATCATCGTGTTTAGTGCCTGGAAATATTTCTCGCTACAAACAATTACATTTTTTTTTATGTATTCTCTATTTTGAAGCTTCGACTGACTGCTTATGATAACAGATTACTACTTTGTTAATCGGATTACTTTTCGTTGGATATGGGGTTTAACATCGGTTGTTATACCCCTCTGTTTCAAAATAATAGGCTGGTTTCATGTGTAAATTTACACATGAAACAAGCATATCATTTTGAAACGTTTGTTATACTACTTATGGCCCACCAAAGCCCATTACGGGAACAAATGTACTACTGCTAGTTACTAATCCATGTGAAACAAAATGTGAACGACGAAGGGTGTTTCACTAGTGGCAGTAGGTGTTTCCAGACATCCATCCCAAAGAGTTGGAACAAATTGAACTAAGGCTAAGTCCTATGGGAGAGTTTGGATTGCTAGATTGGCCAAAAAGTGTTGCAAATCATGGAAAAAGTATGGGAAAAAAGTTAACACCAAATCTGGATATTTCTCTCTCCTAGCATTTGCTCGCATTCGCACTATCGGCTAGATTGAAACGCCAAATGGTGCGGCGTTCAAAAAGTAACACAAACGCTGGATTATTCGGCGTTATGAGAATATTCCATAGAATAACGCCGAATTGTTAGGAGCTGGTATGGACGCCGCTTGGTTCGGCGTTGATGAATGCATGTGTTAATGAATCAAAAGAAAGGAATTATTATTATATATCCTATATTATAATATAAACCAATTAGAGTACTACTAGTGTTTCGTATGTCAGTAGTCAAACACTAGTGTTTAGTATATTATAATAGTACATTAGTACTACTAGTGTTTAGTATGTCAGTAGATAATAGTTCTCGTTTTCCGTAGTAGTGTTTAGTATTTCATTGAATTATCCAACGCCGCTTGGTTTGGCGTTCATCAAATGATGTACTTTTAGGTGTTGAACGCCGAATGGTTAGGCGTTTCTCTGCTAGATTGGCCATCCCATAGGGGTTAGGAGGTTTCTCAATCTGACGTGGATGGCCAATCTAGCAGCTAAATATCTCTCCCATAGGACTAAGCCTAACATCTAGTGGGGTCTTCGTTTTTCTCTACTTTATACTCTCACCTCTTTATGTGGGGTAGTTAATATGTTTGTCATTTAGTGGGGTCTTTGTTTTTCTTTTGACGGCGCAATAATTAGTTCTACGTCTAGTCTGGTGGGTCCCACTTTTGTATGAATCAATAGGTGATCCAGACTTTTCTTCTACAAGAACATCTCCAATGCATGGGGTAAAGGTATTAAAATTGAATGATACCTAAAATTTAAGACTTTTTGCACTAAATTTCCATCTTCAACAAAAGGGTCAAGGACCCAAGGTCATAGAGATAGATGACATGACTAAGTGGGGGTAAGGTAGAAATTCTAAATAAGACTTTCTCTATGACCTTAAGTCTTAAAGCCACATCATTATTTTGTCTCTAAATTCAAATAAAGCTTGGTAGATAATACCTTGGGGGTTGGAGATCAATTTAAGTTAAAAAGTTTTACATTTATCTTATTTTGTCATTTAGTAATGACCCACACATAAGAATGTGTTAATAAGACCTCCATGTAGGATGACCTTGACCATTTGCATTTGAGATGCTCTAAGTCTCTCTTTTCATCTATCTATTTTTTTTTAAGTGGAATCTTTCTTCTGCCTCATTCAAGACCATCTTTTAATTATGAGGACTCTGTTGTTCCCTGCGGGGCCTACTCGGATCCCACCAAAAAAAAATTATGAGACAAAGTTCAAATGCGGTTTTGGTGTGGTCTTGTGTGCAGAATGAATCACTATTTTTCTTTTCGAATTTTCTACACTTCTCCCACTCCCTTCCACCACTCTTTTTCACCATTGGTTACGGGAAATAAGGGGCCCATTTGTGGCAGTGATCTTAGCCGTTGGTTCAGTTGTTGAGATGGTGTGGGGAAAAACAGGGGGGCCCATTTTGTTTGTGTTATGTGAGGTGGTGGAAAGAAATGGGGGATGAGTTAGGGGATAGGAAGCATTTTCATTTTCTTTAGGAGGACTGACATCACAAACCCAGTACTTAATGTGATACGTTTTGATCTATGTAACTTGGTAGTTATTACTATATAGGCGGAATTCAGAATAATAATAGATGAGAAACTTAGAAAACAGAGACACAAGTAGTAATTCGAAGAAAATATCTTCTCTAGATTATGAAAAAGAAAACGATTACAACTCTCTCTTTGTTACGCTCACAATCTTCTCTAAACAGTGGATTAACCTTAAAATGTTTTCCAAGCTTGCCCAAGTATTGTTCCCAGCTTTCTATAGGTTTTCTATATCTCGTCCTCCTTCAGCTATTAGCCAAAGCTCTATATTTATAGCCTTCATCGTACTCATCCGACCAAGGACTTCTATTAGGAATCTATTTCCTAAACTAAGAGTATTTCCTAAAACAAGACTCTTACCTAACTATGAATTATTCCTAAACAAGGATTCTTTCCTCAACTTATCTTGAGGTTAACTAAGTTCCCTAAAGGAGTACGGATAAACCTGTATCATGGGTTCCCCTTTGAAGAACTTGAACTCCTGTGAGAGTTAAAAATGAAGGTTAGGGAACTCGTGAGCCTCTTTTTCCTTGTTAGACCACTTGGACTTGCTAGGAACTTGACCTTTACATCCAATTAGAAAAGCTTATTTCTCTCCTTGTCATGTTTTAGTCACTCTTCGCTCCAATATGCAGTCTTCCTTGAGTGGTTATTCTCTATCAAACCATAAGTCTTCTACCCATGGTAAGATCATAGTGTCGTCACCGTCATCATCTAGTAATGGTGGTTCAAACAACTTCAAGTATTCGGCATTTATAACCGAGTACATTCCTAGATAAGGTGGAAGATCCAGATAAAAGGCATTGTCACCAATCTGATCGAGAATACGAAATGGTCCATACCTCAATGGATTCAATTTCTTACCTTCCCCCTTCAGTCTTTCCTTACCTAATTTTAACCATACCAAGTCACCAACACCGAAATTACAAGGCACAAGATGCTTGTCATGCTTTTCTTTGTATTTGGCTTGTGACTTCTTTAATTGTGCTTCAACATTGCATGAATCTAAGATATCTTCTCCAAGAACTTTTGTGCATTTTGCCGTTCACTTCCTTCCTTTCCCCCCATTGAGGTGTCACTATAAAATACTAGATCAAAAGGACTAGGTGGTAAGTAACCATAGCACGTCTCAAAAGGAGATTTTTCCGAAGAACTATGAAATGCTCTATTGAATGCAAATTGTAGATATGGTAAACTTTCATCCCAAGTTTTATGATACTTGGAATTATATCCCCTTAACATGTGAACCATAGTCTTGTTGACCACTTATGTTTGTCCGTCTGTTTGTGGATGAAAAGCGGTACTCTTCTTCAACCTAGTGTCCATCATCTTCCATAAAGAATCTCAAAAATTACTAAGGAATCGACTATCCCTATCAGAAATAATCGAAGTAGGTAAACCAAAATGCTTCCACAAATGCTCAAAGAAGAGCTTTGCTGCACCATCTCCTGTTACCGTCTTTGTACATGGAATTAATGCAATCATCTTGTTGAATCGGTCGACCACAACGAACAAGTAATCATAACCAGACTTGGTCTTCGGTAATCCACCAAGAAAATCCGTAGAAATACTCTCCCAAGGCCTTGATGGCACTGTTAATGATAATAGATATAGCCCACATTTTCTGTTGGAAGGTTTAGATGTGCTACACAACTTACACCCACTAACTAACTTAGTCACATCATCTTGCATCTTTGGCCAAAAGACATAACGACGAAGGTTAAGAAGAGTCTTATTCATCCCAAAGTGTCCAGCAACTCGGGATGTGTGTGCCTATATCAACCATTATAAACGATCTCCATCTTCTGGAATGCAAAGTAACTGACCCTTGTATAACGATCCATCCTGGAGTTCAAACTCGCCTTTCAATCCACTATTTACACCTTCTAACACCTTCTTGAAGTCTTTGCTAGATGCGTATGACTATGCATACTCTTGAGGAACAATCGGCTGAATTCTCATGGCCACCATCAATGCTCGGACTGGTGGACGAGACAACATATCTGCCAACTTGTTTGTTACCCCCTTCTTGTACTTAATGAGAATGTTGAAACTCATCAAGTAAGACATCCACTTCATGTGTCGGGCTTGTTGAAGTTTCGTCTGTTCCTGTAGATACTCTAATGGTTTGTGATCTGAATGTACCACTACTTCTTTACCTAAGAGATACACTCGCCAATGCTTGATACATTGGTATAAAGCATAAAATTCTTTGTCGTAAGGTGCGTAGTTTTTAATAGCACCTGAGAACAATTCTGAATGGTACTCCATTGTTTTACCATCTTGCAACAATACTCCTCCCAATGCATAGTTAGAAGCGTCGATCTCAACTTCAAAAGTACGATGTAAGTTAGGCAATGCCAACACCGGTGCTTCTGAAATCTTCCTTTTTAGTAAATGAAAAGCGTCTTTGTAGTTGCAGAATAACCTACAACTACACCCTCATTAGAATTAGTAAAACTTGAGAAGTTCTTGATGTTGAATGACAAATTTCTTATTAATTCTCTCAATTGATTACAAAGAAGTATCTAAATGGAACTAGAATAGTTACAACTTTCTCTATCCTCTTTCCTAAGATAATTTCTAATACTCACTAAAAGAACTTCTTGAATTTTACATTTGAACTCCTATTTATAATGAACTTTATACAGCTGTATATGTGTTGCGAAGTATCGCAACACATCTTCGTACGATCATTCTATCTTCGCAAATCTTCATACTTCCATGTGCTTCCTCTATCTTCGTATTGTTTTGTAACTCTTTCCTCTTATATTTGTCACGATGTTCGTAAGTTAATGCCTTGTGATATTCGGTACCTACATCTTGCCTCTTCTCATGTCAATTCTGCGAAGAAGAAATGATCGTGAGAACATAACCGTTACTTAGTCTTTTAGAATTTGGACATGTCTTTTGTAACCGTTCTTTTCTAGTTATTCCCTTATATAAACTCTTTTATATTCTCTTCCTTTTCTTCTTCTTATTTTCTCTTTTTACTTTTGCAATTTTTTCTTCTTATCACACTCTCCATTACCATTTTTTCCTCCTGTTCATATCATCATGAGTTCTCCAAGGTAATTTTCTTCTATCTTCACGTTTTTCACTTGTTTTCCTCTTTGATTTCTGTATAATTTATTGTTTGATTTTGGTTTATTTCAGAAAAACTATTCCTCAGGTGAAATCTCCACCCAGAAATTCAAGCCCTAATCTTCGAAGAAGAAAATCCGAGAATCAAAAGGTAGTTAAAATACTCTGTCTTCTTTCTTGAACAATATATTGTTGCCTCATTTTTTAATCTACATTTTGATTCGTAGGCTGGTGAAAAACCCAATCCCAACAAGAGATCTCGAGTGATTAAACCTACACCAATAATTTCAATTGATGACTTCCTTCCTGAGATGGATAAGGAATTTCCTTCTCCTCCTCGTGAAAATACTTCTTCGCAAACTCCTTCCTCTACTCCATTACCCAGTTTTCAATCTCCCACCAATGTCAATTTATCAACACTTCTTCAAGATCAACCCTCGCAAATTACTTCTTCAACATCTTCTCTTGAAAAGCCTATCTTGACTCCTAATCCTTTGAGTGCTATTGCTCCAGACAATTTACAACTTGCTCTTATTCCTTCAAATTCTTCTCCTCTTCCTCAAGAAATTCGAGATGGAATTTACTCAACTTTTCGAATGTTATCTGAGGTTTTGAATAATACTGCGAAGTCTACTAATGTTCATTCGCAATATGAGTTTTGCGAAGCACTAAATAATTTCATCAATCCTGATATTTCTACTTCACGCCAATCCTTGGAAAAAGAAGTTGAATTGCTTCGCCAATCTCTTAAGTCTTCAAGAGCAGAATGTGAGAATCTCCGCAAAGAGAATTATCAGCTTCAGAATGATTCTCTTGATTGTGCGATCCTTCGCAAAAGGGATGATGAATTGAAAGGTATGATTACTATCTTCATATTTTCCCCTTTTGTTTACTTTTGTTCTTCATATGTTTGAGACACCCATTAAAACCCATTCCCCTTTATAGAATCCATCCAGAAATGTGGAAGATTGGTACTTCGCCATGAATCAGATGCAACAGAATATCAAGCCAAGCATGAAAGCCTCTTGAACCAATTCTCCCATTTATCTAATCTTTATTTGTGTGCTCTTGATAATTTTGATGCCCTTTTTCAAGAGAATACCCAACTGATTTACGACCGAATTTTTTTAAATGATGACATATCTCAACTTACTTATTCTTTAACTAAAGCCGGCTTGAGAGTAGAAACCTTATTAGAAGATAACAAAACCTTATCAGAAGAGAAATGCTCGTATTTGAATACAATGATCGTTTCTTCGCAAAAATTAGATACTCTTCAAAATAAATGTTGTGATCAAGAAAATCTTCTTTCTTTGTTAAAAGGTGAACTTGAGGAATTAAAGAAGTCTTCAGATGCGGAGAGAAGCTATTTTGCCGTTGAGAAGAAGTCCCTTATTAATAATAATATAATCTTAAGTACTAAGAAGAATCAACTTGAAGAAGATTATTCTGAACTAAAAATTCTTAATACCAAACTTGCGAAGGATAAATTTTTTTTTTCTTTCTAAAGATCAGAAGCTTCAATCTAGACTTAAAGGATTAGTTGGTGATGGTTTTGATAATGCGATGGATCAAATGAAGAATTGTTGTTTATCTTTAGCTCAATCTCTTATTTCTCAAAGAGAAGGTAGTCATTAAAATTTGACTGCCTCTGATGTATCTTTAAATTTTGTTATATTCGCAAATTTGACCTTTTAAATTTTGTTTTACTCGCAGAATCTGAGAACAACCTTCGCAATGCTAAGGATGGATTAGAAGCCTCCTGTTCTGAGCTTCGTAAGAAAAATGCTTTGCTTTCTACTCGCTTAATCAACTCTCATGATAATGCTACTCGGAGATTCAACTATCTTGCTTATTCCAAAGATATCGAAGATACCAACCATCAGAAAGCTATACATCGTGAAAGTCATCTGAAAGCCCAAGTCTTTGTGAATAACATTCTCTTTTCAAGATCCTTGCCTCCTGTGAAGATTACTCCTCTGTAAATATATGATGATGAAGTTGTTCGTGATCCTGATAGTGATTTTGATTATGAGAGTGATGATGAAGTATTTGATGGTGAAAAGGAATCTGTTCCTCAAAGAGATGTTCCTGTTGCAGACTCTACAAAGGATGATATTTCGCAAAAGTCGAATGCTGCTAATGACCCTGCTCATCTTAAAGACCCAGCACAGAGTGTTGATGAAGCATAATAATATTCTTTCTCAAATTATCATTGATTCTCTTGTTTTCCTTTCTTTTGAATTTTTTCTCTTAGGTACTGTTGGTTCTCTTTTTGCAAACAATTCTGCCCACTATTTTTGTTCTTTTAAGAAGTACATTTGATATTTTGCGAAGATGATTTGGCCTTTCTTAAATTGAATGCTTTCCTTCTTTGCATCATTTGATCATATGAAGATAAATAATATAACTTAAAGACTTAGATTAGTATCTCCTTTCCCCCTATTATTGCTCTTCAGATGATTAAACATTGTTGGAAGTTTTAGAATATCTGCTCCAATTTAACCTATGAAGCTTCTGTTTGTTACGATTGTGAATAAGAAATCCTCCCTTTGAAATATAAGAATAGATTCTTATGAAATATCCTTAAGAAGTATAAGAAGTATAAAATATCTTTGAAGAAGTATTCAATCCGTAAAGAATTATCCAATGTATGAAGAAGTATAAGAATTATTCAATCTATGAAGAATTACTCAATGTATGAAGAAGTATAATAAGTACTTTAACCTTCGCAAAATGAAGTATCCATTTAAGAAGTATAATAAATATGGGACGTTCTTGAAGAATTATAAGAAGTATTCAAGTTGTGGAGAAATATTCAGTATATGAAGAAGTATAAGAAGTATGTAATTCTCGTAAAATTTAATGGAATACGAACTATCTTTTTTTTGATTGCGAGCAAAATCGCATCTTTTGTTATATCTTCATGAAAATTCTTCAATAGGGCTGTCTTCTTTTTTAGGACTTCATGATTTATATTCTTGTAAAAATTCTTCAATGATATTGACGGAGCTGTCTTCTTTGTCAGAACTTCATGATATATATATTCTTGTAAAAATTCTCCCATGATATTGATGGAATAATTTTCATTAATTGCTATGGTCTTATCATGCCTTCCTAAGTAAAGGTCTTATTTTGCCACCTCTTTTGTGATAATATTTTTGTATTTGCGATAACATAACAAGTTTGAACATTCTTGCAAATATACAACCTCGTGACATTATCATCTTGCGATGAAATCGCAGGACGTTTTTACACTTTCATGTAATAACCCATTGATCTCATCTTAACTTCTTTGTTATGTTCTGAGAGTTCTCTTTGTATATATATATATATATATATTTTTATTTTTTTTATTTTTTTTAGAATGCTCGCAGAAATTCAGTTGTTACACAAATATGACAAGCCTTTATGTTTTTGCAAACAAGAAGCCTCGTGACATTTGCGTCTTATAGCACGTATCAGCTCCCTAATGGAGGGTGCTTCCCTTTATATTCCCCTTGGATGCCCCTTCAAGGAAGCGTACATCGACCATACAAGGTTAGCTCTTCCCATCCGGTTCTGCAAACAACCAGCTTTTGATCGCAACCTCTTATCCTTTTTGCCTATAGGGCTTATAGTTACGAGGTTGCACCCTATGGGGTATCTTTGGGCTAAATGCATCATTTGCCAAGACTTGTCAAAAATGGCAGATGTGCTTCAAGCTCACCCGTCACTCTTGACTCAACCGTGTACCTCGGCTCCTTGATCGTTTTCTGCACTTCTTGGGAAAGACAGTATGCCTTAGTCGCCCAACCTAAATCATGTTACACCGCATAATATTGCGTAATTTCGCAAGATTAGGTGAGAATCCAAGGTGTCTAACCCGGATAGGTACCCCGTTATTGGGTTGTACCCCGTAAAGTTCCATGTACTCAGGTGCCTTGGTGGTGTTCCGGTGTCCCTGAGCCATGCTTATAGGTACCCCCTTAAATGACGTACTTTAGGACTTTGCCTCTTACGAAATGTTGCTTCGCGAACTAGGTTGTACGCCACAAAGGTTCGCCTGTGTAATATTTCTGCAGCTTTATTTCTTTTTTGAAAGCTGATCACAGATTGCGGTCTTTTATTCGCAAATTGCGGTCTTTTCTTCGCAAGTTAATGTGTGCGTCTTTCTTTAATGAAAGTTAATCGCAATAAAAATTTTGAAATTCGTAATTTTTGCATATTTCCTGCGAGCAAACAATATTCGTAAAATTTATCATGAGTTTTATGGATAATACCTTTTCAAATACAGTCTATTCCAAGGTCTACCAAGTCTCAAACCCATGTCTCTCCCTTCTGGATCCATCAGCCGATAAGCTCCTCTTCCCACAACCTCTTTGATAACATATGGTCCATCCCATTTTGGTGCTAATTTTCCTCCATTTTCTTTATGATATGGAGGTGTTTCTCGCATGACCAAATCACCTGGTTGATATTCACGTTCAATGACTCTCTTGTTGTATTCTCGAGCTAATCGTTCCTGATAAATCTTCATATGGTGCAACACCTTTTCTCTTTTTTCTTCCAAATCATCCAGTTCACTTAATATTACCCCTGCACTTAAATTTATTTCCCAAGCTTCTTTATTTGTTGTCGGAATTACAACCTCTGTTGGTAATACTGCTTCTACTCCATATGTTAAGAAATAAGGAGACATTCCAGTTGCCTCTCTTCTAGTTGTATTGTATGCCCAGACTACACTAGGTACTTGCTCGCACCACCCTTTGAGATGTCCTTCTAATTTCTTTTTGATTGTATCTGCGATTGTTTTATTTGTTGCCTCTGCCTGTCCATTAGCTTGTGGATATAACGGAGTTGATTTTCCACATTTTATCCTAAAAGCACTTAGTAACATCTCTATATTATGCCCTTCAAATTGTTTTCCATTATCAGATACTAAACTGTCTTTGGAACTCCGTATTCGCAAATGATGTTCTCAAATATGAACGTAAAAACATCTTTATCACGAATATCTTTATCTGCTTTTACTTCTACGAGTTTCGTAAAATAACTGCATTGCGACTATCAAATATCGCCTTTGTCCGGATCCAGGCAGAAATGGTCCAACAATATCCAACCCCCATTTCCCAAAAGGCCAGCAGCTTGTTGAAGAAGTTAATGTTGCCCCTGGTGCATGAATTCTTTTACCATGTTGTTGACATTCCTTGCATCTTTGTACGAACAATTTTGCGTCTGTATGCATATAAGGCCAGTAATATCCTTGTATATTTGCTATGTACGCTAGAGATCTTCCCCCACTATGATTGCCAGCTTCTCCTCCATGTAACATCTTCAATATCTTTTCTCCTTCTTCACGAGTTAAGCACCTGAGAGGTGGTCCACTGAAAGATTTTCTGTATAAAATTCCTTCTCGTAGCTCATAGTTTGTTGCACGACTCTTTAATTTATGTGCTTCTAGTCTGTTCCTGGATACTTCTCCTGTTGCGAGATATGCATGAATTTCTTTTCTCCAATATGAGATGTTATTTGGTAATTCTCTTTCTACTTCCATCGCAACTGCCTCCTCAATTTCTTCTTCTTTGTTCACCGATGGGTGTTGAATCGTCTGAATTTTGATATTTCTTGTATTAGGATTTGTCATCATACTTGGAATGAATGCAAAAGCATCTGCGAGTCGATTGTATTTCCTTGTTATATGCCTTCACTTTAATTTTGGTATCTTCGCAGATAATTCAGCAACAAGTTTCTTGTATTTCTTCAAGGAAAACTTATTTGTGGTATATTCCCCTTTAATTTGACAAATTACCAGCTACGAATCACTTGTTATCCTTATACTTTCAAGCTTCTTTTCTATTGCGATCTTTAATGCATGCACTACAGCTTCGTACTCTGTTTCATTGTTCGTGGATGCAAATTCTAGTCTGAATGAGAATGTTGTTCTTTCTCCTTCTGGTTAGATCAACAGAACTCCAATTCCATTCCCCTCACTGTTGGATGATCCGTCTACTAAAATTTCCCATCTATTCGGTTCTGTTAACAAGTCTTTTGGATTCCCAAACTCATCTTCAACATCCATCATTTCTTCTACTGCTTCATCTTCTTCCAAAGGAAATTCTTCCAAGAAATCTGCGACGACTTGTGACTTTTGCGATGATAATACTTCGTATTTTATCTTGTAATGGTTTACTTGTGCATTCCATCTTTCTATTCTTCCTGACCTTTTGGTGTTCTTCATAACTGATTCAATTGGCACCTTGGTTACCACTTTTATCACATGTGCTTGGAAGTATATTCGTAACTTGAATGATGCATAAACCAGGGCTAAGATTAACTTCTCCATTTTAGAATAATTTCTCTCTGCTGCGTTAAAAGTTTTACTGATGTATTAAATGGGCCTTTCTATTCCTGCGTCTGTTCGCAATAGAACTGCACTTAGAGCATATGGAGTTGTTGCAAGGTATACCAATAATTCTTCGTTTTTCTCTGGTTTCTGTAATATGGATGTATTTGTGAGATATTCTTTGCTTCCTTGAAAAGCTTTTTCACATTCATCAGTCCACTTAAATTTTGCTCCCTTCTTAAGTATGTTGAAAAAATGTTTGCACTTATCTGACATTCGCGAAATAAATCTTCCGAGTGAAGCCAAGAGTCCATTTAGCTTTTGTACTTCCTTTACTGTTGAAGGTGTTAGCATGTCACGAACTGCTTGTAATTTTTATGGATCAACTTGTATTCCCTCCTTTGATACTATATATCCCAAGAATTTTCCAGACGCAACTCCAATTATACATTTCTCAAGATTTAATTTGATGATGAACTTTCTCATTTGTTCAAATATTTCCTTCAAATATTGCACATGATCTTTGGCTTCTTTGCTTTTTATCAACATATCATCTACATATACTTCCAAAGTTTTATGTATCCACTTTGCGAACACTTTTTCAACCATTCGTTGATATGTAGCACCCGCATTTCGCAAACCAAATGGCATCTTCACATAACAATACAAACCTCTTGGAGCAAAAAGGCAAGTATGTTCTTGATCTTCTTCTGCGAGTGATATTTGATTATACCCTTTATATCCATCAAGTGAAGTGACTCTATCATGTCTTGCAGCTGATTCCACCATTTGCGGTATGTCTGGCAATGGAAAGCTATCTTTGGGGCAGGATTTGTTTAGATCAGTGAAATCTATACAAATTCTTATCCCTTTATTCTTTTTCGGAACAATGACCATATTCGCAATCCATTTTGGGTATTTTGCTTCCCTTATGATTCCTGCATCCAGCATCTTTTGTAATTCTTCTTCTATCTGTGCATGATAACTTTGTGATATCTTCCTTATTCTCTGTTTGAATGGTCTTACGTTTTTATCAATGTTTAATCTATGCCACGCCACTGATGGATCAATTCCTGGTATCTCATCTACACTTCCTGCGAATATATCTTTATATTCTCGTAAGAGATCAATAGTTCTCTTTTATTCTTCTTCATCCATCTTAGTTCCAATTCGCAAGAATAAAGGCTCCTCTTTACTTCCAATATTTACTTCTTTAGTTGGTTCAGCTGCAACATAGCTTGGACTTTGCTCCCCCATAGGTGTTGGTTCTTTGATTATTTTTGCTAGTTCCCCTTCTTTTTCTGGAATCTCACTTGGTATTCCTCTCCCTTCCTTTGCTCTTATTGTATACACTCTAAATTCTTCTTCCTTTTTACCTCCTTCGCAAGTTTTCTACGAAACTGTTTCTTTCTTGCTCTCCCCCCACACTGTTTTACTTCAATCTGATAACAAAATTTTGCACTATCAAGATTTCCTTTTATTTCCTGTATTCCATTTGGTATAGGAAATTTGATTTTCTGATGAAATGTTGAAGCAACAGCTTTGATCGCATGAATCCACGACCTTCCTATCAGCATATTATATGTGTTTCGATTTCTCCTAGCAATATTCACAGTGCTATTTCCCCCTTAGATTTTGTTGTAGATTTTCCTAATCCATGAATGAGACATTTTGAATTTGTGATTTCTTCATATTTAATTCCCATCCCTTTAAGTGCATGATAGAATATGATATTAACAGAACTCCCTGTATCAACCAAGATTCGGTTTAATTTCCAATTTTGTATAGCTTTCTTCTATTCTCGCATGACTGGAACTGTGATCACCAATGGTGAAGTGTGGTTCAAGTCTTCATTTGGAATTTCTGCTACTGAAAATGTGATTTTCTGTTTTTCCCATTCTTCTAAAGTTGTTATTTTCTCCTCCTCCATGATCTTTCTTCCTCTACAATCTCGCTTGTATATCTTTCCCTTCATGTTATTATGAAATTCATCAATCATTGTCTTTGTGATCATATTACATTCTTCTTTTTTGCAATCTCCATCCACTGACTCCATTTGATCTTCAAATTTTCCATAATTCCTTCAAATTTTGGCTTTCACACTCCCTGTTTCTAGCGCCAATTATGTAGTTGCAGAATAACCTACAACTACACCCTCAGTAGAATTAGTAAAACTTGAGAAGTTCTTGATGTTGAATGACAACTTTCTTATTAATTCTCTCAATTGATTACAAAGAAGTATCTAAATGGAACTAGAATAGTTATAACTTTTTCTATCCTCTTTCCTAAGATAATTTCTAATACTCACTAAAAGAACTTCTTGAATTTTACATTTGAACTCCTATTTATAATGAACTTTATACAACTGTATATGTGTTGCGAAGTATCGCAACACATCTTCGTAAATTTATTCTATCTTCGCAAATCTTCATACTTCCCTGTGCTTCCTCTATCTTCGTATTGTTTTGTAACTCTTTCCTCTTATATTTGTCACGATGTTCGTAAGTTAATGCCTTGTGATATTCGGTACCTACAGTCTTCATGGGTTTGTTGCCACTCAAACTTTTCCTTAGCTCCCATTAAACCATGTAATGGTCCTGCAATAGTCGAAAAATGCCGGATAAACTTACGCAAGTATGTGCAAGACCCTAAGAAACTCCCGATTTCAGTTACAATACTAGGTCTATGCCACTTAGTGATCACTTCGACCTTTCTTGGATCGATCTTCCGTTGTCCACTACCAACAATGAATCCAAGGTACACCAACTCCTCCTTTCCAAACTCACACTTCTTTACGTTCAACTTCAGATGGCCTTCATGTAACACTTTAAACACCTTCTCAACGTGAATGAGATGCTCTTCCCAAGTTCTGTTGTATATAAGGATATCATCCAAATAAACAATCACAAAATCTTCTATAAAAGGTCGTAACAAATCATTCATCAAACGCATAAACGTCGCTGGAGAATTACAAAAACCAAAAGGCATCACCAACCATTCGAACAAGCCTTGTTTGGTTTTGAAAGCAGTTTTCCATGTATCATCTTCTCGAACTCTCACTTGATGGTATCCAAATTTGAAATCTAACTTTGTAAATACTCGAGCTTTTTCCAACTGATCCAACATGTCGTCTATCATAGGTAGAGGGTAACGATTCTTAATAGTGATCTTATTTAATGCTCTATAATCAATACACATACGCCAGCCTCCATCTTTCTTTGGTACTAATAATACCGTTGATCCGCAAGGTGAAGCACTTGGCACTATCATTCATAATTCTAGGAGTTCTTGGACTTATTTTTTGATCTCATCATATTCCTCTATGGACGTGCGATAAAGACCTATATTAGGAAGAGAACTCTCTCCGGTCAACATAATTTCATGCTCTGCACTCCTCTTTGGTGGTAACCCTATGACATCAGAAAATAAATCCTTGTATTTCAACTTCAACCTTTCTAGGTCACCTTCTTGTTGTGCAGTCAAGACTGCCAAACAAACTCTACTTGGCTTATCCTCAAGAGAACGGATCACAAGGAGAATGAACTTTGTGCTAACATTCACCAACTGCTTAGCCTGAGTGGATGTAATCAAGCTTGCTCCCTCTAGAGGAAAATCTATATATAGCCCGAATCACAAAACTTTCTCCATCTTTGGTAAAGGTGTACTTTTGTTCCCTCCTGTGTAGAGTTGCATCTCTATCCCATAGGTAAGGACTACCTAGTACTACCAGACAAACATCCAAAGGAACTACGTCACATGTAACTTTGTCAATATATGACTCATCTAGAGCAAATTTGAACGTGCACTGTTGTGAAACTTGTAAGCCCCCTTCCTTTTGAAGCCATCCTAAAGGGTATGGTTTAGGATGTTTAATAGTCTTCAATCCTAACTTCTGCACCAAAGAATGTGAAAGTAAATTTTTCTGACTTCCCGAGTCAATAACAGTATTAACTAGTGATGTTTTGACTTGCATCTTCACTGTGAAGAGTCGCTCCCTAAGATCATCTTTTGAAGGTATTTCTTTTTCCCCTGTCATAAGAGAGAGCTTTGAATTGGGTTTCGTTAGTCCGTGGACTTCTTTTGGAGGTTGAGCGACTATTGCTGCCTTTCTGGCTTCTTTCCTATGCAACACTTTAGGCTTTAGATGAGGGTTCTTAACCCAACACTTGTCGATAACATGACCTGTTTGTTTGCAATGGATGCAAGTCAAACCTTCCTTGTCACTAAACTTCCCTTCTTCTTTGCTCCTTTCACCTCCTTTCACAGTGGTACCTCCAGATTTCACCTTAGTATTTCCCTTTGAATCAGATTTCTTAAGCCTGCCTTCAATGGCATTAGCTTTTATACTTGATTCGGAGATAGAATCCACAGAAAAAATCTTCAACTCCTTCCGTATATACTCATGAAACCCAGAAATATATTTCATATAGATAACATAATCTCCCAAGTCTAAATCCAAAATCATAGCTTGGTTCTGAAATTCCAAAGTATATTCTTTCACGATTTGGTTGTAAGTCTGCTTCAAGTTGTACCACTTGAACCATCTTTCTTCAAGGTAGCCAACCGGATAAAACTGCTTCCTTACTGTCTTGAATCTTTTCCATGACAATACTCCCTTACCTAAGTTTTGTCTTTGATAAGCTTTCCACCAGGTTAGAGCATGATTTTGTAGCTTCAATGCCACGAAAGCAATCTTTTCCTTTGAACCATATTCAAAGAAATAAAAATACGTCTCTAGACGTTCAATCCAATCATCCAATTTTTCTACATCGACACTCCCATCGTATAGTGGAATATTAATGATGTGAATCAATAATTTTGTAGTAAATAGGTTTGTGAGACTTGTGAAAGTAATGTATTTTAGATTTAATAAAACTTAAAAGTAAAGAAAACTTAGATCAAAATTGATTTCAAGATAAGAGAGAATAACCAAGACACTGATTCCACTACTACACATGAATAAATTGTGGTAAATAACCCAAAACTCTAATTATCTTTTAAGTCCTTTGTTTCTTAACTCACAAATAATAAGGCAAATTCTAAACAATTAATTATATCCCCTAAGCATAGATTATCTTAATACAAAGCATAACCTATCTAATTGAATCACAACTAATGAAAAAAATTATGCAAATAATTAAAAACTCTGCAAAAGCAGTGATTGAGTGAATTATAAATTAGAAATTAGAGAAAATAAATAATTACCAATTAGTCATCCATAAATAGCTTCCTCATTGCCTTGGTTGTGGGAGAATTAGCCGCTCATCATGTTGGAAACACGCTCAAAAATTATTATTATTGCTCAAAGGGTTTACAAATGATGAAATTGGAAGAAATATAATGAAAACCGGGTTTGTAACAGTTATATTTGTTACAAACCGATCTGTTACAGAGAATGATAAAAAAAAGAGTGTCGTTGTCACTGTAGCATATAAGACTGTCTTCAAAACCGTCGCATTCACTGTATGAAATACAACTGCTTCTTAGCGTCTAATGTTCTTCGAGCTCTCTTCAATGGCAGCAGCAGCAGATCTCTGAAACTTGAATTTATTTGCCCTGTTATCTCTCCAAACTCTCCATCCCCCTTCTATGCTACCAGGACCCTTTATATACTCGACAGGGCATCAAAATATCACGCAATAACTTCAAACAATTCTCCATTACTCATCAATATTTTCATGCAAGATACGGTAATTTCTTCCCTGTTTTAACTTCTCACGTAGCCAGCTGTTGTTTACACACTCCGAACACGCTGGGATAAAGTCCTGGTTGAGTCAAACTCTGTCCATGCACGCGCTAATTACCAAAAACAACTCAGAAAATATCCGAGAATAAACATCACCCTGTTTTCCGTGTTTGCATGAAATCTCCCACTTTTTTACGTTTCTAAGTCACATACCAGTCCTGTTTTGGTCAAACAGGATATCTCCAATCAAATTCCGTGAGAAAATCTCCTTCAAACTCGTCGGAATCTCTACTGCAAAATATCGGGTTTTCAAAAACATTTTCCAGCCATTTTTGTTCTTCACGAGAAAGAAAAAGTTGAGGTGTGCCCTTATCCAATATCCTGGGTGCCGAATAATCAGTGGGTGACCCTTAGTAATTGGGTTACCCCTTATACAAAGTGGCAGTCCGAATAGCAAATGTCCTCCGGGGGGTGTTCCGAGTAACTTTTCGAGCCGAATTTTCCAACAATCTTTATTTCCAAAAAATACCTACAAACACACAAAACACCATAATAAGGACAAAAACGAGTACAACAATACGAAACATTGAGGACAAATTAGACACATAAATGCGTCGATCAATCAACACGAAAATTAATTTTCAGATTCTTACTATGAGGTTTAGTTGATGTAGGACTTTTAAGATACTCACTTTTCTTTTCTTCATCCTCATCTTCTTCTTCTTCTTCTTCTTCTTCTTCTTCTTCTTCTTCTTCTTCTTCTTCTTCTTCTTCTTCTTCTTCTTCTTCTTCTTCTTCTTCTTCTTCCGAATCGTCTTCTTTCGATTCATGTTTTTCCAAGGCTTCAGGTGAAGGTGTAATATTTTTCTTCGTCTTCGGCTTGGGTGTATAAGAACGAATACATTCAGTCAATTCTTCTAGGGTAGTTTTAATCGACTTCATGTCTGTTTGTAGCGAAGCCACCTTTTCTTCCATAGTTTGTGGTTCGCTATGCTTAGGTTCATCATATGACTTTGTCATCCTTGATCCCCTTGTTCTCCTAACATCTTCTAACTTCTCAAGTACCTCACCAAGATTTATGTAGATAGATCTAGTAAAAACCATAAACTACAGGGATCTACCCTAAAAACGAACCTTGCTCCTGGTACCAACTTGATACATTTTGATCTCTGTACCTTGGTAGCTATTACTATAAAGGCGGAATTCAGTATAATAATAGATGAGAAACTTAGAAAACAGAGACACAAGTAGTAATTCGTAGAAAATAAATATCTTCTCTAGATTATGAATAAGAAAACGATTACAATTCTCTCTTTCTTACGCTCACAATCTTCTCTAAATAGTGGATTAACCTTAAACTATTTGCCAAGCTTGCACAAGTATTGTTCCAAGCTTTCTCTAGGTTTTCTATATCTCGTCCTCCTTCAGCTATTAGCCAAATCTCTCTATTTATAACCTTCATCGTACTCAGCCGACCAAGGACTTCTATTAGGAATCTATTTCCTAAACTAAGAGTATTTCCTAAAACAAGACTCTTACCTAACTAGGAATTCTGCCTAAACAAGGATTCTTCCCTCAACTTAGCTTGAGGTTAACTAAGTTCTCTAAAGGAGTACGGATACACCTGTATTAATATGATGTCAAGCACACATCGCATCGCACATTTCAATTAACCTAGTGGAGAGTTAGTTTCCCTTTTGGTCTGACCCCAGGTCACGTGGTGTTGGTGGAATATCCGTATGATTACGAGTATGTAAACATACATATTTTCTATCCAAATCCAGGGACCCCAACATATATAGCCAAGTGGGAGGGTATACTAGACCAAAACCATCAAAATTGCTAATAGGGGTTCTAAATGGGTTAGTCCAAAAACGCGTCAAAAAGTACAGATTAGTCCATCCCGAGTTAACTAGGTACAATTTAGTCCAAAAATTATTTAAATAATTATGCTTGTTTTTAACAAACACACGAGCTTATAATAAAATTTCTTTTAATAAACTTTTGTATCTTTGCAAATATATTGCATACAATTTTTCTCCCAAGAAAAGATCTTTGCAAGTATTTATTATGTCTTTATTCCTTCATTATTTTTGGACGCCAAGAAAATATCATGTATCTCTTATTCTATTGTAAACCTAAAAAAAACATTATTATCAAGAGAAAAACAAATCTCTCAAGATATGAAATAATAACCTTTGTTTTTCTAGTCGAACAACTTATAAAAATAGCATTGAAATACTTGTAGGTAAAAAACGGTTATGTGAACCTTTAATTACTTTCACTAAAATATATAATATTATGTGTGTTTTCATATGATATTATTTCTTAATTGTTCTAGTGTAGTAATTTTTGTTCGTGTTGAATATTGAGTTAGTAACTCATACCTTCTGGATTCTTCACCACATATATGATGAATTTTTATTAGATATATGTTAACTTGTGTGTGAATTATTATTGATGCATGGTGAGTGTAAGCTTCGGTTGGACCTTTCTAATCATCTTAAGTTGGACAAGTTGTACATGTAATTTAGAAAAATGAGTTGGTATTACTCTTATTGTTTAGCGAACTAAGTTTAATCCGAACTGCGTTATTTGGGAAGACTGTTTGTGCCCAAAATTACTTTTGGGTGCGAAACACGATGTATAGATAGTTTTGGTGTGTTTTTAGTGTTAGGGGGAGAATCGATGAACAAAAAATGAGACACAAGTTTTAACGTGGTTCGGCATGGTTTGCCTATGTCCACGGATGAATCCCCTTGAGGATAAATGTTTACTGATTTTTGTATTACAAAGTTTTTCTCCTATTGGATCACCCCCCCCAACATGATTTATGCTCCTCCCCTTTTCTACAATTTGACATCTAATTTTCAATTATAAACATAAATTGCATTAACTGCTCATTCATGCCTCCATCTTTAATTCTGTATGAAACTGCTGGAATTAATTCTGCATGTATGAAACTGCTACAATTAGTGTTGCATGACTGAAACTGCTACAATTAGTGCTGCATGACTGAAACTGTTGCCATTAGTGTTGCATGACTGAAACTATTGCAATTAATGTTGCATGGCTGAAACTGCTGGAATTCAATTCTGCATACCTTCATGATGATTTATGTATGAAACTGTTGGAATCAATATTGCATGCCTCCATAATGATTTATGGCATGAAACTGCACATTTATGCTTCATGATAAATTCTACATGCTGGCAAATTGGACTGGTGGCTGGCAGTATGGATGGATGATGGTTAGCTGCATGGGTAGAAAACTGGCTGGCAGTACGGGAGGAGGCTGGCTGGCAGTGCGAAAGATTTTTTGGCTGGGAATTGGTTAGCAGCATTGCTAGATACAAGACTGAAAAATGGCTAGGGGACGACTGACTTCGATAGTTGACCGACGTTTGACTTTGATTATTGATCGGTCGTTGACTTTGAACATTGACCTTGACCGGACGTTGACTTTGATAGTTGACCGACTTTGAACATTGACCGGTCATTGAATTTATGTAATACTGGGCAGACTGGTGGGCTTCCTCGGTTGATTGGTCAGTGGGCTTGGATGAGGACCAAAAGATGATTCAAGTATCAATTGGGCCCATTAAGTGGTATTTTTTACTTATGGTACAAACATCGCCCCCTCTTAACCTCCAACTTGTTGGGGGTTAAGAAAATTACGTTTTCCTTAGTCAATGATAAAACTCGCCCCCAGGTGTGGATTATTGATGTTGAGGTGATTGGCGAAATTCCCTTGTTGTTTGCGGAAATCACAATCAAGACGCCCCCAAGTGAGGCTATTGTGGCTTAGGGATCGACGAGAAACAGTTGAGCATGAACCATTGTTGTATGCAAAATCAGAACGGAAGGATGAAATGTTCTGTAATAGAAGCGTGATGCTTGAGTGGAGTGGTGTTGTGAGTGAGCGACAACTGTTGATGTAAAACTGAACTGCGGTAGTTGCGTAGGATTTGACTGCGACGACCACAAAAAAACTGTCCTCTACAGTAATGAGCAAAACTGGGTAGTAACGTCGTTGAGCAAAAATGGTTTGCGTCAGCTTCGATCAGCTTAACTGCAACAGCAATGAGCAAGGCTGCACTGCAGTAGCTGCGGTCAGCTAGACTGTCGGAATTGCGAACAGAGCTGGATTGCAGCAGCTGCGATCAGCTGGACTGCAGCAGCGACGAGCAAAGTTGCACTGCAGCAGCTGCGGTCAGCTGGACTGCAGGGATTGCGAACAGAGTTTGACTGCAGCAGCTGCGATCAGCTGGACTGCAGCAGCGACGAGCAAAGTTGCACTGCAGCGGCTGCGGTCAGCTGGATTGTAGGGATTGCGAACGTAGCCGGACTGCATCAGCTGCATCATCTGGAATGCAGCAGCGACGAGCAAAGATGCACTGCAGCAGCTGCGATCAGCTGGACTGCAGAAACTGTGAGCATAGATCAGCTGCGATCAGCTGGAATGCAACAACAACGAGCAGAGTTACACTACAGCAGCTACGATCATCTGGACTGAAGGAAAGATGAGCCTCACTACAACATCTGCGATCAGCTGAACTGCAGGAGATGCGAACATGATTATAGCAGCCGCGATCAGCTGGACTGTATGAATACAAACAGAGCTAGACTGCAGCATCTTTGATCAGCTGGATCGCAGGATTACAAACCTAGCTGGACTGCAACATCTTTGATTAGCTGGACTACAGCAGCTGTTGGGGGACTTGACTTAAACAGTTCGATAAACCTAAGTGTAACAGTTACAAATAAAACTAGACAACATCAGTTGCGTCCAACTGAGTGCAACCAGACTGCATCAGTTGCGTCCAACTGAGTACAAAATTCGCATGCAACTGGACTGCATTGGTTGCGTCCAACCGAGTGCATCAGTTGCTTTTGAAATGGAGTACAATAATTCAATAACTATAGCAGTTTAACATTACTGATTGTAATGATTGCGTAAAAATATTATGGTGTATGCTCGCCCCCTCTTAATCCTGCAACTCGTCGGAGGATTAAGAAGTTCGGGTTACCTGAAGTTTCGATTTTCGGAAGCTGAATTCCGCATTGCAATTAGGAGCTATGTAACTCGCCCCTAAGTGTATGGAGTATTACACAGCTCGCCCCAGAAGAGTTATTTCAGATCATGAGGTGTTACATATTTCGCCCCCAACTGATTTTCATTCACGTTGAAGTGATATACAACTCGCCACCAGAAGATTGTGATTGTCATGCTTCTCAATGATCGCACAAGGATGCACTACGTTGATGCATTTTGCTCGCGCATGGGACTTTGAAGATGTCTGCTATCTGGAATTCGCGCGGGGGGGAAATCCCACTATTCCAAATGCGCGCAGAATTGAAATGTGTGCATCTCCTCATAAGAAAATGCTCGTCACATTATAGGTGTCTCATTGAACAAAAGTATGCACGATTATATGAAAAGATGCAAAAATATGTAAATTGTATACTTACCAGATTGAAAATGTTATTGCGACTTCGTTCATGAAGTGATTAGGATGCCCACAGGCTATGTTGGTGTTTTCCAGCGTCTCGTCTTAGTAAATTTATTTATCTGTGGGACTGGAATGCACCAGTTAAGTCTAAACTGTATTGGAGACTGTTGCTACGGAACTGTATTTCAGCAGCTGCGATCAGCTGTACTGTAACAGTTATGCATAAAACTGGACTGAAAATCGAACTACAACAGTTCGATCAACTGGATTGTAGGAATTAAAAAGGATTGCGGCTGTTCGATCAACAGGCCAGCAGCTGTTGCTATGAAACTGGATTATAGCAGTTATGCGGAAAAGAACTGCAGCAGTTCAGTCAACTGGTATGCAGTATTGCTGAGGAACTAGATGACAGCAACTCGATCAATTGGATGTAGTAATTTCGATGTTGATTGAATGAGACCGTTTCTGATGCTATCATTTTACATTTCTAAAAATTCAATTTTCTCCGAAAAATTGAAATTTCTCCTTCACGACGTTGGGAATTGACATACGATCTCATCGGGCCGAAAATCACTTAATTTGGATGAACGATGGAAAAGTTATGGATGAAGCAAAATTGGTCGGTTAGCCCCTTGCTTCAAACATGTTGATGACGTGAAAAATATTATTCTCCAATTGTAACCCTCATATCGTAGGATATTGAAATGCAATCGCAACGAGCCAAAATTTATCCAATTCGGGCATGAGACGAAGAAGATATCAACGAAACAAATTTTAAGACCGAGCCCTAGTGGGGGTATAAATCCGTCAGCCAAATGAACGTGGGATGAAAAATCCGGGGCTACGTTATTAAGTTACATCGCGTCACACCGAATTCGAACTAAGGTTTAAAGTTTCACCGAGATACACCGGATCAGGGCTACAAAATTTAGTTGTAAAACGCTGCACCAAATCAGACCTCCAAATAATCGCTCCCGACTAATCGTCAAAACCGACTAGTTTGCAATTAATTGCCGATTTTCGCTCGGCTCTGGACGCTGCGGCTGCCGATGTTGCCGCTCTCCGCCGCCGCTCGCCTTTGCCGCCGGGTCTGTTGCCGAAACTTGCTGCCGGCATCGTGAAGTGCATCGACGGTCAAGATACGCATTTCATCGAAATTTTGATGCAACTTGAAGCATTGAAGTTTTCCTGAAAATTGAGTTTTGATGTAGCACGGAACATCGAAGTTTGATGTACCACATAACATCAACGGTTGGCATGCGAAGAGCATCGAACTTTGATGTAATCTGAAGCATCGAAGCGGGTGACTAACTGAAGTGGGTGAACAAAACCTTGGTTTTAGTGGGTTAACAGAACCTGTGACATGGGTGACTGACCCGAAACGTGGGTGTGTGAACGCCTGATGTGGGTGAGCGAACCGCTGTCGTGGGTGAGGAAGCCGCCGGTTTTTTTTTTTTTTTTTTTTTTTTTTTAATGAAACCCTTTGGTGACAAGTTCGCAAAACTGTGATCTTTGTTTCTGCAACGGCTGGCGGAAGTGTTGTCTTTGCTGTCTGAATTTTGCAACAATTTTATGTTTTTCTTCCTTTCCTTTGGATTTTTAGCAACGGTTCTAGCGACTGTTGTTGTTTCTCGCAGACCTTTCACCCTGGTTTTGCTGTACTTTTGTGTCCCTTTCTGAAACTTTCTAAGATGCTTTCCCTTGGGTATTCGTGCACCTTGAGATGTAGGCGATTTGACAACCATGCGACCATGACAGTAGTGTTTTTGATGAACTACAAACTCGAACAGGTGGACACTGCGTTATTTGAGGAGCAATTTTTTTCGAACTTTGGACTTGAACATGTTGCGGGTCAAACATCTTGGCAACAATATTGTTGATTTTTCCAATGAGTCTGCTTTGGTGGCTTCCGACTACGATGCTGAGCTGCATTAATTGTGATTAACCGAACTGCAGCAGCTGCGATCAGATGTACTGCAGTGATAGAAATCGAAACTGGTCCCAGCCATGTTGTGGATCGAACATCCTTCAACAATTTTGATGGTGCTTCACTTCATCTTTTGCCGCGGACCGAGCATTCTTGCGGGGGTTTCAACAATCTTAATAGTGATTTTTTGCCATGTAACGTGCAGCAGATCGAACATACTGCCAACAGTTTTGATGGTATTCCACTCCAACTTTTTATAGCGGATCGGACATTTTGGCAACATTTTCTTCAGACTTTGTAGTGATGCAATTTCAGTGGTCTTCAGAAGGTAACAGTTTTAGCAAATCTCGAACCTCGAATATGGATAGCGATTAGATTTTGCGATCAACTTGATCTGCAGATGATCTGAGATTACATGGTCGGCAGTGAAATTGCGATCAGTTGGACTGCACCAATTGTGAACAGACTGGACTACAACAGTTACGTTCAACTAGACTGCAGCAGTGATTTTCAAGACGTTCAAACTACTTTTTGACGGACATGATTTAAAGCATTTTCTACAACTTTTCTCAATGGGAAAACACAATTCCTTTTCTCGAAATTCCCCTTAGTCGGCGCCAATGTTTGTACCCAAAATTACTTTTGGGCACGAAACACGATGTATGGATAGTTTTGGTGTGTTTTTAGGGTTAGGGGGCGAATCGATGAACAAAAAATGAGACACAAGTTTTAACGTGGTTCGGCATGGTTTGCCTACGTCCACGGATGAATCCCAAGATAAATGTTTACTGATTTTTGTATTACAAAGTTTTTCTCCTATTGGCTCACCCCACCCCCAACATGATTTCTGCTCCTCCCATTTTCTACAGTTTGACATCTAATTTTCAATTATAAACATAAATTGCATTAACTGCTCATTCATGCCTCCATCTTTAATTCTGTATGAAACTGCTGGAATTAATTCTGCATGTATGAAACTGCTACAATTAGTACTGCATGACTGAAACAGTTTCCATTAGTGTTGCATGACTGAAACTGTTGCAATTAGTGTTGCATGGATGTTGCAATTAGTGTTGCATGGCTGAAACTGCTGGAATTCAATTCTGCATGCCTTCATGATGATTTATGTATGAAACTGTTGGAATCAATATTGCATGCCTCCATAATGTTTTCTGGCATGAAACTGCACATTTATGCTGGCAAATTGGATTGGTGGCTGGCAGTATGGATGGATGATGGTTGGCTGCATGGGTAGAAAACGTTTGGCAAGACGGGAGATTTCGGGTGGCGGTCTGGAAGAGTTTTTGGTCGAATTGGTTAGCAGCATTGTTGGCTACAAGACTGAAAATTGGCTAGGGGGCGACTGACTTCGATAGTTGACCGGCGGTTGACTTTGATTATTGATCGGTCGTTGACTTTGACCATTGACCTTGACCGGACGTTGACTTTGACAGTTGACCGACTTTGACCATTGACCGGTCATTGAATTTATGTAATACTGGGCAGACTGGTGGGCTTCCTCGGTTGATTGGTCAGTGGGCTTGGATGAGGACCAAAAGATGATTCAAGTGTCAATTGGGCCCATTAAGTGGTATTTTTTACTTATGATACAAACAAAGACAATGGATATATTTTAAGCTGCTTGACGATTTAATCTTTTTGGAGTTACATTTCAGCTATATTATAGTTCTTCTTACTTCTTTCAATTATTAATATGCAGCAATTGTGCATTTCAACATGGGACATAGTTTATGGCATTATAATGTTTCCTTTCTCAATCTTATTCATACTTAACAATGGATGAAAGATGACAGAGAAGATAAGCAGCGAATGGTACTATTAAAAATTGAACCAAAATCTTACTTCATCAATTAAAATCAATTACATAGGTTTAACCCAAAATATATAATTAATCAAAATATAAAATCAATCTTACTTCTTATTAACACATACACTTTCGTTCTATATTATCTTGCAAGGAGAATGTGAGAGAAATCCTCTCAACGTCGCTATAGACATCGATAACGTTCCAGTCATGAAATCTTTGTTGCCAACAACTACGGTTAATACAGATTTATTACATTTCGCAAGGAAAAACAACAGGTTGAGGACTTTTGAAACGTTAGTAGAACACTTCTCGACCCTGGGTGATGATACTGTCTTGAACACTCCGAACACTGTTTTAGATGGGGTGACATATATGGGGACATAATGCTACACACAGCGGCGAGATTGAACAAATTGAAGGTGAAACGTTAGTAGAACACTTCTCGACCCTGGGTGATGATACTGTCTTGAACACTCCGAACACTATTTTAGATGGGGTGACATATATGGGGACATAATGCTACACACAGCGGCGAGATTGAACAAATTGAAGGTGAATTTACAAATCTTTTGAACTTTTTAATTTTTATTGGTTATTATTTAATTTCTTAATTTAGGAATGAAAATTATATTTAAAAGAAAATATCAAATTTGTGCTTGCAGAATTATGAAATACCTTTTGCACTTCAGAAGACTAAGTGTTGATACAAATAAATAAAATACAATCCAGCCAAAAAAAAAAAAGCGCTAGCTTGGTCTGACCCAAGCTACTGATTAGGTCACGTGGTGTTGGTGGAATCCGTATGACTACGAGTATGTAAACATACATATTTTATTTTCTATCCAAATCCAAGGACCCCCAACATATATAGCCATGTGGGAGGGTATACTAGACCAAAACCATCAAAATTGCTAATAGGGGTTCTAAATGGGAAAAACGGGTTAGTCCAAAAACACGTCAAAAAGTATAGATTAGTCCATCCTGAGTTAACTAGGTATAATTTAGTCCAAAAATTATTTAAACAATTATACCCTCACCACAATTAAGATCTGAAATAATAACCTTTGCTTTTCTAGTCGAACAACTTATAAAAATAGCATTGAAATACTTGTAGATAAAAAGAGGTTATGTGAACCTTTAATTACTTTCACTAAAATATATAATATAATGTGTGTTTTCATATGATATTAGTTCTTAATTGTTCCAGTGTAGTAATTTTTGCTCGTGTTGAACATTGCGTTAGTAACTCATACCTTCTGGATTCTTCACCACATTTATGCTGAATTTTTATTAGATATATGTTAACTTGTGTGTGAATTATTATTGTTGGTGAGTGCTAGCTTCGGTTGGACATTTATAATCATCTTAAGTTGGACAAGTTGTGTAACATGTAATTTAGAAAACTGAGTTGGTATCATTCTTATTGTTTAGCGAACTAAGTTTAATCCGAACTGCGTTATTCGGGAAGACAATGGATATATTTTAAGCTGCTTGACGATTCAATCTTTTTGGAGTTATATTTCGGCTATATTATAAATATTTCTTAGTTCTTTCCATTATTAATATGTGGCAATTGTGCATTTCAACATGGGGCATATTTTATGGCATTAGAATGTTTCATTTCTCAATCTTATTATTCATACTTAGCAATGGATGAAAAATGACAGAGAAGATATGCAACGAATGATACTAATAAAAATTGAACCAAAATCTTATGTCATCAATTAAAATCAATTACATATCTTTAACCCAAAATATACAATTAATCAAGGTTTTTTTGGTATCCGCGATGGAAAAAAAAGTGTACTACCTCATAAATTTTAAGTTCATTCTTATTAACACATATACTTTCGTTCTATATTTTTATTTTACAAGGAGAATTTGAAAGATTTTAATATAGTTTAAGGGAGTTCACAAATCACTTGTTAGTCGTGGGAGAGTCTCTAAAATCATTTATAATCTCAGTTAGTGGTGAGATTTTTATAGGGAGTTTCTCAAAATCCATTAAAAACACTAGTCACTCGTGAGAGATCTTCTTAAAATCCCTATTAGTGGCAAAATTATGGAATTATAAGGATTGAATGATTTGAGGGAGTTTGATGAGGTTTTTATGCTTATGCAATTGTGAGATTTTGGTTGGATAGATTGTCCGCATTTACCTTAGAACTTTCTTCTCTTTCAATTTTACCACCCTACAAAATAACATTGTTGTCTCTTTGATCTTTTTTATTTAAGTGATTCAGAAATTACTGCAACTAGTCAATCACTAGTACATAACTTCCCGTGGTATAATATATATGAGTTTATGGTCTTAATCCTGATATCCTACCTAAAAAACATCCAACGACATATTAATATGACATTATCTTGATATTTCGGTGTCGTTTTACTTATAAAATCCAAATGACTTCGAAGCTAATTTTTTGGCGACATACTCCTCTCGTAAATCTCTACACTCCTACCAAAAATGAGTACAATAGGTGTTATGAATACAATTTTTCCTCTCTCTTTGTCTCTCTCCAACGAATTCTAAAAATCCATAAAGAATTTGTTTCGATTCTTAAAAATTGACAATTCTCTTTCTCCAGAGAATTTCTCTCTTTGTGTACGTAACTAGAGCTCCTTTTACAGTTCAAAGCGATGCTATCAAGAAGTCAAAAACTGCTTAAAAATAACTCAAATGTTATTACAATATTTGAAAATTTTCAATATACTGGAATACTCCCTTCCCTTGAAACAAGATACCCTTTAACTACTTCTGGATTCTCAAACATGATTTATTTCTAGGTATTTCAGAGTCGGAATTGTTTTTCTTACCTTTTTTCTTTCTCTTAAAATATTTTTTTTTTGGAAAGGGAAAAATATATTAAAGAGAAAAAAGACTGTACAACAATAAAATCAAAACAGCACATACATTACATGTGCAGGATTGAATCCCATTGAAAAAGAATTTGATTTACAGAAATTCCCTTAAAAGTTTCCTTTTCAAAAAACCAAAGAGCAATTGTTTGCTTCACCACCATAATCAATTCCCAAGCTTGCTTATGCCTACCTATATTATGCACCCTTTTACTCCTCTCCTACAATAAATGCCACATTACAGCATAAATAATCTTCCACCACACTTCTCTACACCTTCCTGACAAGTTATTCAACCTCCAAGCACTAAAGAAACCCATCACAGTTTTTGGAGCCACCCATGACACCTTAAAAGCTTTGAGGAAATGAGACCAAACCTCAAAAGCATAAGAACAATTCACTAGCAAATGATCTGAATCCTCAACCTCCTTCTTACACATTGGACAAATTTCAGACTGAACTGTCACTCCTCTATGCTTAAGCATACTTAGAGTAGGTAAAGAATGATGAAAACAGGCCCATAACATAAAAATAACCTTAGGAGGAATGTTTTTCTTCCAAAGAAACTTCTCAAAATCACAATCATCCCCATTCTCTAGATGCAAGTCATAACACTTTTTTACAGAAAAGTTCCCCATAAAATCCATCTCATCTGCATCATCATTCAAACTGTGCACATGGCCTAAATCATTGGACAACATATCCCACTTCAATTGTTCTTGATATTACATTCTTCTTCTTGTTTCACACTGCAAAGCCCCATACACAATCATATCAAAGACTGTTGCCTGTTTATTCTTACAAATCTTGAAAATAGCGTGATATCTTTTCATCAATGGACCATTGGTAGTCCATTTATCCATCCAAAACCTTACAGACTTGCCATTTTTCAAAGTAATCCTTACATGTTCCTGCAAAAATTCAGTAGACTGTAGAATAATTTTCCACATACTTCTTCCTTGAGGAGCTGCATCATCAGTAAGCATTAGAGCTTCTTCATTATTCTTGAACTTCTCCTGCATAACCCTTCTCCACAGAGCCGTTTTCTCCCTTGTATATCTCCAAATCCATTTAGCCTTCAGAGCTTTATTAGTGCATTTCATATTCTTTACTCCTAAACCCCCTTTTTTCTTAGGCTTGTAGATCTTATCCCAAGCAACCCAGCACATTTTCCTTCTATTCTCATTTATATCCCATAAAAACCTCCTCATCAACCTTGTTAACCTCAACTCCACCATTCCAGGAATTTTAATGAGTGAAATGAAATAAATTGGAAGACTTGAAATACAGCTCCTAATGAGAACCAATCTTCCAGCCTTATTAAGATATTTCTTTTTCTAAGGAGCCAACTTCCTCTCCATTCTTTGAATCACATCCTCCCAAACTGAAGCATTTCTTGAAGTAGCCCCAATAGGAAGACCCAAATATTTAAAAGCCAATTTTTCCACTCTACAACCTAACTCTAAAGCCAAATCTTCCACCAGTTCATCTTCTCCCACACTGACCATAGAACTTTTTTCCAGATTCAACTTCAGACCAGTCAGAAGCTCAAAAGTATTAAGAATTAACAACAACCTTCTTATTTCATCAGCACTAGCATCCACAAATAATAAAGTATCATCATCAAATTGAAAGTTAGTTATCATAACACCATTTTCCACCACTTGAAAACCATGTAATTGACCTCTCTTAACTGCATCCTCAATTAACTTTGACAGCACTTCAACAACCAACAAAAACAGAAAAGGAGACAAAGAATCTCCTTGTCTTAACCCTTTAGTATGTTTAAATTTCTGAGTAGAGCTGCCATTAACCAACACAAAAATATGAGAAGTAGAAATACACCACTTCATCCAAGATATCCATTTGATGCCAAAACCACTCTTCTCTAATATCTTCCACAGAGCCTTCCATTTCACATTGTCAAAAGCTTTCTCCATATATATTTTACAAAGCACACCTGGAATTTTTGCTTTTAATCTGCTATCAATACATTCATCTACTATCAAAACTCCATCCAAAATCTGCTTATCCTTCATGAATGCCCCTTGAAAATCAGACACCAAGTTACCCATAACCTTCTTAAGCCTATTTGCAAGCACCTTAGATAAAATCTTATATGCACTCCCCAGTTGACTTAAAGGTATGTAATCTTTTGGAGTACATGAATCTTCCTTCTTAGGGACAAGAGAGATAAAAAATAAAACAACCTCCAATCCCAAGATCCATATCTACTGAAATCTTCCATCATCCTCATAAAGTCTTCTTTTATTATGCTCCAACAATGCTTGTAAAACTCCATGGAAAATCCATCAGGACATGGAAATTTATTGGCTCTAAAATGCTTTACCACCTCAAAAACTTCCTCCCCAGTAAAGTCTCTCTCCAAATATGTCTTCTCTTCCTCATTAACCATGCTAAACTTGATATTCTCCATAGAAAAAGCGACATCATTCTTCTCAGCAAATGCAGATTCAAAATGATTTTTCATTTCCACTTTCATGCTCTCTTGATCAAAACACTCCACCCCTTCAATATCTAATTTAGCAATTATGTTCCTCTTCCTCTTTGCATTAGCCAATCTATGAAAATAAGATGTATTTGAATCCCCCCACCTGAAATCATTTTGCTTAGCTCTTACTTGCCATTTCCTAGCCTCCATAGCCTTCAAATTTTTTAACTTCAATAAGCAAAGCATTCTATCTTCAAACTGCTCATCTGTCAGCACATGAGTTTCCTCCATCTGATCAAATAGCTCAATCTTCTCAGTTAACTCAACTTTTACTCTCTTAACTGACCCAAACTCCATTCTACTCCAGTTTTTCAGAAAGAATTTCAGATTCTTCAACTTCTTAAAGAAAACAAAACTTTCCTGACCTTGATACTCCATAACACCCCACCATTCCTTCACCTTCTTAAGAAAGTCTTTATGCAGCAACCAGCTATTTTCAAATTTGAAATAAGGTTTACACATGAAATTGGGCTTAGTTACCAACATGATAGGCTTATGATCAGAAATGACCCTAGTTAAAGCAATTTGAATTGAATGTGGAATCAACACATCCATGTCAACAGAAATCAAGAATCTATCTAACCTGCACAATAAAGGGTCTTTTTGCATATCAGACCAACTAAAAGCCCCTGATGAGTGCCAAATATTGCATATTCATACACCTTTTTATTGGCATTTAACTCATCTTTTGCGCTGTAAAATCTTATATTATCCCAAATTCTGTATATTTACTGTTTTCAAGAATAAATATTTGTACTGATTAATTTTGTGTTTTTAGGTAGTAAATAAAGCTTGGATGAATTGAGAAGCCAAAAGAGCAGAAAGTTGGAGGCTAGCATTTATGGAAGAGTTGCAACCTGCTTGCGCATCGGTGACAACCTGTTTACAAACACATGGGTTTAAACTACCCATGATTCAAGACCCAAGCCCATCTCCATTTTGAGCCATCAGATTTGATATAACCAATAAGCATCCAACGGCATCTCCAATTAATTCATAAACTCTTGCTGCTCTCGTCTCACACCCTAGCATCCTATCTTATCCTTCCAAATCGCACTAAAGACCCAACAAATCCGTTTTCCTTGTCCCCAAAAGATCCACCTCCCCTTCAATCACTCAATCAATTAAGGAAATTAGAATTATGTTCTAATTAAAAGAAAAAGAAAAAGCAAGAATCAATTAAGGAGAAGATTGAAGTTTTGAATTGGTGTCTCTCTCTCTCATCTTCGAATCCAAGGAAGGTTGTGTATAAATAGAGGGTGTTGTTGTGTTGAAGAGGCATCCAATAATAGCTTGTTCATATTAGTTTCTTAATTTCAGTTGTGTTATAATGTTATTCATGTTCTAGTTTCATTTTCTAGGGTTTAGATGAAGCCGTAACTTATTGTTATGTATTCATATCTTGTATATTGTTCCTGAAAGTTTAGAATTGTTTAAAGATATAATTTAATCCAAGTTTGTCAATATCTTTCTCTCACAATGTATGCCATGTATCCATTGTAGTTAGAATATCTATATGTTAATTATGCTGCAACTCATGCTTAACCAAATATTGATCCTCAGATTAGTTGTGCTTTAATTAGACAGTTAATGTTTTGGAGAAATACTTTTGTTGTGATTAAATTATCCATTGGAGAAACACCTTAGATACACGGTAGACTTGAATCTGCTTTAAGGACAAGAATAATATTACAAGTTGAATGCATATCATAGGTTAGTGGTGGATTTGAATACCCTAGTATCCATATTCTCAGTATTTACACCTTGAGTTAATTGCATATTTTAATTCAAATTACTTTCTGTTTAAGTCTTTGCCAATATCTCGTCGTATCGACAAAATCAAACCCCTTTTGGTTACTCTCTGAATCAGTTCTTAGTAAGGATTTAGAATCAACTTCTACACTCTCCAAGTCTCTGTGGTTTGACCTGTGCTTTCCCTGTGTTGCTTGTCGACACTGTGCACTTGCAGTATACATAGTTGTAGGTATCTTTATAAGCCTACCAAGTTTTTGGCGCCGTTGTCGGGGACTCGGTAGCGGTGTAGTTCAAGTTTCTATCTCCTGTCACTGTTCATAAAAAAATGTACAAAAACGTTATTTATTTGGGAAATACCTAATATTACAAAGAAACACCATGATGTACAACGGTTATATACGCACAAAAACGTTGCACCACTAATTTCTTTTAATAAATCAAAAATTATTTATTTTGCGCAACGGATTTTCTGGTGCGCAACGGATATAGACGTTACAAAATGTGCAACATCTATATCCGTTGCACACCTCCGAAATCGAAGCATTGCTAAAACCAGGATATGGTGTAATGTTGGGTTGGTGCGTTATGTATGAACATAACATGGAGATGTGGATAGCTTTGAAGGAATCGGAAAAAATTATACATGAAAGTTTTATTTCCCTTGCGGATGATTAAATAATGTACCTTTAGTTAGACTAAGTATGGTTTGAAAATCAACATAAGAATGAAAGATTGTGTTTTTTGGTATTTGGTCTTTATTTTGGGTCATTCGGTTTTTTTTTTTTTTTGTATTGTTTGCAATGCCATATATATAAGTTCGGTTAAGAAATAACATTACATGACATTACCAGACTATTGCATGACATAAGTTCGGTTTGGAAATGAAATTATAGGACATTTCCGAAATGAAATTATAAAAGACTTAATACCCATAACGCATTATGAAAAAGTCTCTAAGAATGTGGAAATTATGTTCATATTTGAATTCCTTTACTTTCCATTGTCACCATTCATTCTTTGACATTAAAATGATATCCTCGTATATTTCACACCTAAGTCGATTCTTCGCAACAATCCGATACAAAATCACAAAATCCATAACTCTTTCTTGAATCTTTTCAAATCGAATGAACAAAGGTAGTTGGTCAAGGTTATGAAGGTTACATGTGTCATCGCAGAATTTCTCATGAATTATCACCCAAAAACTATTACTCATAATACCATTCACTCTTTGTTCTTCACCCCTCTGTGGATAGCGTAATACATAGTTTCTACAAAGCGAAAGATCTTCTTATAGAGTAAATTTATGATTAGGAACTGCCATTCTTATGAAATGGTATAACAAAATATGAACCATAAGACACATATATATACCATTGAGGTGTATAACGGAAATAAAAATAGCCGTTACTTGAGTCAGATCAATTAAATTGTTTGGTCAAACATAAAGTTCGGTTAGTAAAAGTTTGCGATTTAACCAAACTCAACACTATAACAAATATTATGAAGTTCCAGAGTTTCATTCGGTTACCTGGTATATTTGTGCAGGTTACCGAACATAACTTTGTTTTTGGAACCCCAAGGTTTTGTTAGAAAAACTTTTTTTGCATGTAACCGAACAAATTAGTTCGGTTACCTGCTGTTTTATACTATGTAACCGAATTTGACTATGAAGTTTCTAATATTTTTGAAAGTGTTGAGTTCGGTTGTATCTCAAAATAATGATCAAACCGAACTGAGACGCAACAAAGTTCGGTCTCTTAAGATCGTTACTCAGGTAACCGAACAAATTAGTTCGATTAACTTCTATTTTATACTATGTAACCGAATTTGACTCTGAAGATACCAAATTAAAAACATAAATTAACCGAACATACAAATTATGAAATTCATTTACTAATACACATAACTAATTGTTGGAACCACCCTAACTTAAGAAAACAAACTACCAAATCCGCAATAAAGAGGTCTTCCAAACATAAGAAAACAAACTACCAAATCCGCAATAAAAAGGTCTTCTAAACATAAGAAACCGAAGTACTAATTGTTGCAATCACTCATTCACGACGACCACTACGTGAGACTTTTCTACTCTTGCGTTTAGGAGCTTTAGCTCTTCCTTCGTCACTAGGAGTGTCATCTCCACTGCTTTGTTGTTCAACCATCCGACTTGAACCTTCCCCTTCTCGGCGACCCCTTTTCACCGGAATGGTTTGGTTTTATAAACGGTGTTGGGTGAAAAAACATTAGTCCATTGGTTGTAGAGGTCCATTTGTTCACGAGTGTTCATCGGCTCTCCACTCCGGATTTTTGCCATCATTTTCTTCAATAATTTAGCACTTAACTTCTTTTTTTTTTAATGAAAATAAGAAACAACTATTAATTTTCTCAATTTTATAACATAACATTGTGAAAAGCCAAAATAAGAGTTAATATGTTACCGCTAAATTCCATAAGATCAAGGCCTCATCACCACAGGTAGGGGTATGCTTCATAATTTTATGAGCCTCTTTCTCCACTGTCAATTTTACTGTAGCAACGTAACTATTCACAGAGTCAATTTTACAATTAATATTGATATTCTTTGATTTTTCTTTAAAACTTCGAAGCCCTAACTACCTCTTTTGAGCTCAACAGGTGCCTGAGTAGATGTTAAGGCGAAGGAAAGGAAGCGGAAGAAGATTTTATTTAAAAAAAAAAAAAGAGAGTTTATTTTATTTATTTATTTTTAGATTGTATTAGGATTTCTCTATCCTTGTAATTTTCTTTTTCTTTTACATTTTATCTTTTTGGACTTGGACACTAGGACATTCTTTTATTTATTTTAAACCCTACGGAAGGGTATTTTTAAATATTAAACTGTTTGCAGAGAAGGACGGTGATTACGATATCACCTCGGCCCCTCGGGTTCGTTCATGACATAGGATTCGTGGCCCGAGTCGACAACAACGGTTCATCCCCCGTCTTGTACGGGAGGTAAGTTTGTCGAAACACTCGCGAATCCCCTGTTAGCGAGTTACTGTATTCCTTCGTTTGCATATATGTTGAGGATTTGAATACGGCTGATTTAATTTCCTAGTAAAGGGCAAGGACTGGCCATACAAGATAAGGGATTCAGATTTCATAACCGTTCTCTTCTTGCACGCCTTAGGAAAACGATACCAAACACGAACCTAAGCTTTAAAATTTGAAATAGAACGAGACCTATAGGGTAACGAGCTTAGTAGGAAAATAATTCGAAAAATATTGGTTGCTCTTTAAGCATACTTCGAAGTTCATGATGGTTTCTGTGAGTTGAATGCGTGACTGCGCCGCCTTGTATTGCGGTGAGGCCTTGGGTATCAAAGCTCTAGCAGCTTCCCTCACCTCTATTCAATTTACTTAAACTCGGATTGATTCCAGAAGGGTTTGATCAGATTGTAACGAATTCCCTTTAGAAGGATTAGAATCTGGTCTAGAAAACAATCTAAGTGGAGCCATCATGCTTTTTGTTTGCTAGAAATCTCTAGGTTTGCTTTGGTGGAGTCAGCTTGCTTTATGTTTGCTTAGAACTTCCCTTCCTGATGAGTGGGTAACATGCTTAATATTCTAGCTAGGCTATGATTGTGTCTTTTAGAGACCAAACAAACCGACTAGTTAGAATCAGTCAAGAAGATTTAGTTGAAATACATAGTTCTGAGGCAGATAGTCCCGAACAAGACGAGACAATGAGAGATGGACTTATCCCACCCCGTACTCTCAAGGACCACATGTACCCAACAAGGGTAAGCCAGCCATCGTGCATTGTTTTACCAGTTGCTACTGGTCAGTTTGAACTAAAATCAAGCACCATGCAGATGTTGCCTAAATTTAGAGGGGTTGATGCTGAAAATCCCTATCATCATGTCAGAGACTTTGAAGAAATTTGTGGGACTCTGCGTTTCAACCAAATGCCAGAAGAGTCCCTCAAATTGAGACTATTTCCTTTTTATTTACAAGAAAAGGCCAAGTCTTGGCTGTATGCTCAACAGCCACAGTCATTTCATACATGGGATGCTCTTACGAAAGAGTTCTTCAAAAAGTTCTTCCCAAACCATAAGACTGCGACAATTCGTCAAAGTCTGAATAGTTTTGTGCAATTAGAGGAGGAAACTTTGGCAAAATATTTGGAGAGATTCAATGAATTATTTCTCCAATGTCCTTACCATAGTTTTGAAAAATGGAGACTTGTGCAAATTTTATATGAAGGCTTAGATGTTAAGAAACGAACTACGGTTGAGTCCATGTGCAATGGGCTATTTATTGACAAAACTGCTGATGAGTCTTGGACTTTCTTAATCGAAGTTGCTGAAAAGACTCAGCAGTGGGAATCCACCCGTGAACCAAAAAGGACTACCCCTGCATCTAATGTTCATAAAATTGACTATGACTTCGAAGGAAGTGCAAAGATGGCATCCTTTGCCAGGAGAATAGAAAAGCTAGAGCTAGAAAAGAATGGAAAAACTAATATCCCTACTCTTCGTAGTCAAATTTAAATGGCCACTTGTGCCGCATGCCATAGTTCAGACCATCTGGTGGATAGTTTTCCAGATCTTCATTCTTTTCAAGAATCCAAAACCGAGCAAACCAATGTTTTGTACCAAAGACAAGAGAACAACCCATATTCTCAGACCTATAACCCAGGGTGGAGAAATCACCTTAACTTTTCATGGTCTAAGGGGCCTATACAAGGGGGAACAACAAATAATAACCAAGGATACTCATATCCTAGAAACCCCCAAGTGCAACCGCACACTCAGTACCCTACAGAAAAAAAGCCTAGCTTCGAAGAAAGTTTCGGTTTGTTGACCCAAAATTTGGTACAACTTCAAAAGACAACCGACCAACGTTTCGCAAGTTTAGAGATTAAAATGGGCCAAATTTGTGATACTTTTAATGAGAGAGAGAAAGGAAAACTTCCCAGCCAGCCCATACAAAATCCAAAGAATGTATTTCAGGAAAATACTTTAACTTGCAATGAAACTTCACATAGCCCTGTGAATGTTGTCACCACTCTTCGTAGCGGTAAGGTTGTTGAGAACAATGTGGGTGTACCACAATCGAGTGAGTCTAAATCGGACTCACCAGTGCATACAACTCTACAGAAAACACCTATTGTAGAAAACAAATATGAGAAAGATAGGAATTCTACTAATGTCAATATTCCTACACCATCTTCTGGGCCTTTTGCTCCATTCCCACAAAGATTGGTGCAGCAAAAAGAGAGTATCCAGTACAACGAGATTTTGGAAATGTTCAAACGAGTTAACATCAACATCCCATTTCTTGATGCAATCAAGCAAGTCCCTGCTTATGCTAAATTCCTTAAGGATCTGTGCACACAAAAGCGAAAGCTTCATGTGCATAAGCGTGCTTTTCTCACTGAGAAGGTGAGTGTGATCATTCAAAGCAACACACAACCTAATTTTAAAGACCCAGGTAGTCCAACTATCACATGCAAAATAGGTGACCAGACGGTTAAGAAGGCATTGCTAGACTTAGGGGAAAGTGTGAATTTACTACCATATTCGGTATATGTGCAGTTAGGTCTTAGAGAGTTGAAGGAAACACCTATAACTCTGCAATTGGCGGACAAATCCTTCAAAGTGCCACGTGGTGTGGTAGAAGATGTTTTGATTAAGGTTGATAAGTTTTATTTTCCTGTGGACTTCATCGTTTTAGATACTCAACCTGTGCAAAACCCTGACAGTCACATTCCTGTCATTTTGGGACGTCCTTTCTTAGCGACGTCCAATGCAATCATTAAGTGCCGTAATGGAGTGCTGAAGTTGACATTTGGTAATATGACTGTGGAGTTGAATGTTTTTAATACTAGCCAGCAACATTTAGATCTTGATGATGATAATTATGTGCATGAAATTAACATGATTGAAAGTTTGATTCAGGATTCGTTGTCTAGTAGCATGTCTGTTGACCCTTTGCAGACTTGTTTGAATAATTTTAACCTGGATTTGTTTGATGATGAATACATAAGTGAAGTAAATACTTTGCTTGAATCCACACCTCTCATGGACACGTCTAAGTGGAAAGATAGAGTGGAATCACTTCCACTCTTGGAATCCAAGTCTGTTCCCTCTCTTGTTGAACCACCAAAGCTCGAACTAAAACTATTGCCTGATACTCTGAAATATGCATTTCTGGGACCTTCTAATACTTTTCCTGTCATCATTTCATCCGCCTTAGATACAAAATAGGAAAGTAAACTTTTAGAAGTACTTAAGGAGCATAAGGAAGCCTTAGGTTGGTCCATCTCGGACCTTAAAGGCATAAGTCCCACTGATTGAATGCATCATATAAACATTGAGGACAATGCTAAACCATCTAGGGAGATGCAAAGGCGACTCAATCCTAACATGAAAGAGGTTGTTAAGAGTGAGATTATAAAGCTTCTTGATGCGGGTATCATATACCCAATCTCATATAGAAAATGGGTTAGCCCCATTCAGGTTGTGCCGAAAAAGTCAGGAGTTACTGTAGTTCAAAACGATAAAGATGAGTTAATCCCTACTCGAGTAACCATAGGGTGGCGAGTTTGCGTTGATTATAGGAAGTTGAATGCAGTTACAAGGAAAGATCACTTCCCTCTTCCATTTATAGATCAAATGCTTGAACGATTGTCTGGGCGTAAATTCTATTGTTTCTTGGATGGTTTTTCTGGTTACAACCAGATTCATATTTCACCCGAAGATCAGGAAAAGACTACATTTACATGTCCATTTGGAACGTTTCCTATCGCCGTATGCCCTTTGGGTTGTGTAATGCACCCGCCACATTTCAACGATGTATGATGAGCATTTTTTCTGATATGATAGATAACTTCCTTGAGATCTTTATGGATGATTTCTCTATGTTTGGATCATGTTTTGATGAATGTTTGAACCATCTCACTCGCGTGATGATTAGATGTAAAGAAAAATATTTGGTGTTGAATTGGGAGAAATGTCATTTTATGGTGAACTCAAGCATAGTTCTAGGACACGTCATCTCTGAAAAATGAATTGAAGTGGACAAAGCTAAAGTTGGCCTCATTCAACACTTGTCGCAACCTCGTTCTGTGAGGGAGATTAGATCATTTCTAGGCCATGCTGGTTTCTACCGTAGATTCATTAAAGATTTCAGTAAGACCTCAAGGCAACTGTGTAATCTACTCAGTAAAGATGTTGCATTTGTGTTTGATGATGCTTGTGTGCATGCTTGGGAGGAGCTCAAAACTCTTCTAACTTCAGCCCCTATAGTCCGACCTCCTGATTGGAAATTTCCATTTGAAATCATGTGTGACACATATGATTTTGCTGTTGGAGCTGTCTTAGGTAAACGAGTTGACAAACACCCCTATGTGATCTACTATGCTAGTAAGACACTGAATGAGGCTCAAATGAATTATTCAACAACCGAAAAAGAGCTGCTAGCTGTTGTGTTTGCATTAGATAAGTTTAGATCTTATTTGATAGGATCTAAAATCATCATATATACTGACCATGCCGCATTAATATATCTTTTATCTAAAAAATATGTTAAGGCTCGTCTAATTAGATGTATACTATGGTTACAAGAGTTCCACCTCGAAATTCGAGATAAAAAAGGGTCAGAGAATGTTGTTGCCGATCACTTATCTAGATTGAATGTCGAATCTGATGATAAATCAGAGATTATTAGAGAATCTTTCCCAGATGAACAACTAATGCTGGTTTCTGAAATGCCATGGTTTGCCAATATCGTGAACTACCTTGCTACAGGTAGAATTCCGCTACATTGGTCTAAATAAGATCGGTCTAAATTCTTGGACGAAGTTAAACATTTCCTTTGGGATGACCCATATCTATTTAAATACTTCCAAGACCAAATCATTAGGAAATGTGTCCCCAATTATGAACAAAGGGATGTCATCTCTTTTTGTCATGATCAAGCATGTGGAGGACATTTTAGCGCCAAGAAAACTGCTGCAAAGATCTTGCAGAGTGGTTTTTACTGGCCAACATTGTTTAAGGATAGCCATGCCTTCTGTGTTTCTTGTGACCGGTGCCAGAAATTGGGAAGTATATCAAAACGAAACATGATGCCCTTACAACCCATTTTGATTGTTGAGCTATTTGATGTATGGGGTATTGATTTCATGGGTCTATTTCCTAAATCTGAAGGAAAGTTGTACATTCTTGTTGCTGTTGATTATGTTTCTAAGTGGGTAGAAGCAATTGCAACCAAAACTAATGACCACAAGGTGGTACTTTCGTTCTTAAAGGAAAACATATTTTCTCGTTTTGGCACCCCTAGAGCTATAATCAGTGACGGTGGTTCACATTTATGCAATAGGCCTTTTGAGTCATTAGTTCGCAAGTATGGCATAAATCATAAAGTCGCAACCCCATATCATCCACAGACCAGTGGCCAGGTAGAGGTTTCAAATAGGGAGATTAAGCACATTATAGAAAAGACGGTTAACCCGTCTAGAAAAGATTGGTCTTTAAGATTGAATGATGCATTATGGGCTTATAGAACATCATATAAAACCCCTATTGGCATGTCCCCTTACCGACTTGTGTATGGGAAGCCTTGTCATTTACCTGTTGAGCTTGAACATCGTGCATATTGGGCTATTAAAAAGCTTAACTTTTCTCTTGATAAGGCGGGGACACAACGGAAACTCTAACTCAATGAGTTGGAAGAGATGAGAAATGATGCTTATGATAGTGCAAAGTTGTACAAATATAGAATGAAGGTGTTCCATGACAAGCGCATTTTGCGCAAGTCATTCACTCCAGAACAGAAAGTTTTATTATACAACTCACGGTTGCACCTTTTTCCAGGTAAATTACGATCTAAATGGACAGGCCCATTCTTGGTGCGCACAATTTTCCTCCATGGGGCTGTAGAACTAGAAGATGTAGCAACCAAGAATGTCTTCAAGGTCAATGGGAAGAGACTGAAGCCATTCCTTGAACCAATCCCACCTGAAATTGAAACAACTAATCTTGATGATCCGATCTATGTGGACTGAAATGGTTCATCCCCTGTACATACCACAGGTTTAGAATTCCATTAGCTCTCCTTGTTTTCTTTTGATATCGGTTTGCTAGATTAGATTTTGTTGTATATAATCTTTGTTATCGAGATATCTTCCCTGCTGGTTGCTTTAGACATGATCTACTGTCTCTGGTTTGGCATCTGGTAATCTCTTTCCTTTGAATCTGTTTTGTTCTCATGGTTTGTTGTTGTTTCTATTATCTTTTGAAACATTGAGGACAATGTTAGATTTAGGTTTGGGGGAGTATTTGCATATAGAGTTGTTAGTCTTTTGCATTTTAAAAAAAATCAAAAAACTTTTGCAAATATTTGCATAAAACCTCCAATTCTCATAGATCTTAGAGTAACTAGCATGCTTTTACCTACGATTACATAGAGAGTCTGACCGAAATACCTAAACTTAGAATTGCTGGAGAACACAATCGGGTTTCTTAGTTGTTAGAGCGTTAAAATTGGATCTAACCATACCGGAGGGAGAATTAGGTGTTGAAAAGATTTTTGGTAGTAGAGTTGAGTGGAGACTACCTATTTTTATCAAGTGAGACATCAACTTTCAGTTTTGTGACCATCTAAAGATCTTTCAGAGTATATGAGTCACTGTACAGGAATGTTTGTAGTTAGCACCACTCTCTCTCTCTCTCTCTCGACAACAATAATCAAATCCATAGAAACACGTCAACAATAATGATCAAAGCAACATCAGAAGTTTCTGAAGAAAGATGAAATAGTCCAAAGTTTACAATCAACAACAAGAAACAAAATCATACGATGAATCAAAGAAGAAGAAATAAAGAACTAATAAAGAAATGGGATGATTTAAATCCAGATCGAAATCTGACTTCAACTTTGAAATCCGGATCTATTACTGGATGTTTTTCGAAGCTTCTTATGGAACGATCTTACATCTTTCCCTAACTCACCAGATCTTCATCTTCAGAGAACAATTTATTCTTCTGATCAACCTGGATATTGCAGACTCCACCAATAAATAATCACTACAGAAATGAACCAAATAAGAAGGAAGTAGAAAAACATGATTGTGTGGATAAAAAAAAAAAATCGAAGTTTGAATCAATATCTAATGAAGGCTAGAATAAAATAGTAAATATGCAGAGAAGAGATGAAGAAGAAGATGGCAGTCGAATAAGAAGAAGCGAAGTATTTAAAGGAAAAAGAAAAAAAATTAGGGCTCCATCGAGCAACGTTTTCGGGCATCAGAAAGGAAACCCGACCCGTTGCGATTTTATCCGACCCGTGGCTCGAGTATATAGAAAAAAGTTTGTCAAAAAAAAACAGAAAAAAAAGAGAAAAAAAAAATGGTTAGAAATTGTCAAGGTTATACGAAATTCCGAAGTTCATCATCAACAGTTGAAGACCGAAGACGTTTCTATGGATGCTGAGAGAGTGTTGTTGTTTGCCCATCAGGTAAGTGAAGGTAAGTGAGTACTCTGATCCTCCCATAATTGATCATCAGAAAAGATTCTTTTTGCCCACAGTGGTGTGGGATCTCCAGAAATTATTTCGGAAGGTTTCCTTCCCACCATTCAACGTGTGCAGGATTTCACTCTTTATTCTTGCCTGCACACATGAGAGAGACTAGAAAAGCGGTCTTTTTGAGTGCAAATATCATAAAACCCTATTGGTAGGGCAGAAGTCGAAACTTGTAATCAATCTCGAACCCAAAAATCTTTCATATGGTATGGTTATTTCTCGCTCAACTTTGAAGGATGAGATTGCGTTCTTTGGTAATTCTAACTTTTAGTTACTAGCATGCAGAAACTCTATGTCCTCATAGCTCCTTGGATGCTTAGGACTCTATTATGCTCTGAAATTGGAGAAGGTTTTGTGGGTACATCTCTGGTAGGCCCTCACGAGACTACAACTCGTCCAACTAGGGACACCTAGGGGTTTAAAGGCTTAGTGCATACGCTAAATGCATTCGAGAGACCAGCGACAGTGGTATAGTTAGGATTTCTTAATTTCTGTTTCACTTGAGGACAAGTAAAATTCAAGTTTGGGGGTATTTGATGAGTGCCAAATATTGCATATTCATACACCTTTTTATTGGCATTTAACTCATATTTTGCGCTGTAAAATCTTATATTATCCCAAATTCTGTATATATACTGTTTTCAAGAATAAATATTTGTACTGATTAATTTTGTGTTTTTAGGTAGTAAATAAAGCTTGGATGAATTGAGAAGCCAAAAGAGCAGAAAGTTGGAGGCTAGCATCTATGGAAGAGTTGCAACCCGCTTGCGCATCGGTGACAACCTGTTTACAAACACATGGGTTTAAACTACCCGTGATTCAAGACCCAAGCCCATCTCCATTTTGAGCCATCAGATTTGATATAACCAATGAGCATCCAACGGCATCTCCAATCAATGCATCAACTCTTGCTGCTCCCGTCTCACACCCTATCATCCTATATTATCCTTCCAAATCACACTAAAGACCCAACAAATCCGTTTTCCTTGTCCCCAAAAGAGCCACCTCCCCTTCAATCACTCAATCAATCAAGGAAATTAGAATTATGTTCTAATTAAAAGAAAAAGAAAAAGCAAGCATCAATTAAGGAGAAGATTGAAGTTTTGAATTGGTGTCTCTCTCTCATCTTCGAATCCAAGGAAGGTTGTGTATAAATAGAGGGTGTTGTTGTGTTGAAGAGGCATCCAAGAATAGCTTGTTCATACTAGTTTCTTAATTTCAGTTGTGTTATAATTTTATTCATGTTCTAGTTTCATTTGCTAGGGTTTAGATGAAGCCGTAACTTATTGTTATGTATTCATATCTTGTATATTGTTCCTGAAAGTTTAGAATTGTTTAAAGATATAATTTAATCTAAGTTTGTCAACATATTGCTCTCACAATGTATGCCATGTATCCATTGTAGTTAGAATATCTCTATGTTAATTATGCTGCAACTCATGCTTAACCAAATATTGATCCTCAGATTAGTTGTGCTTTAATTAGACAGTTAATTCTTTGGAGAAATACTTTCGTTGTGATTAAATTATCCATTGGAGAAACACCTTAGATACACGGTAGACTTGAATCTGCTGTAAGGACAAGAATAATATTACAAGTTGAATGCATATCATAGGTTAGTGGTGGATTTGAATACCCTAGTATCCATATTCTCAGTATTTACACATTGAGTTAATTGCATATTTTAGTTCAAATTACTTTCTGTTTAAGTCTTTGCCAATATCTCGTCGTATCGACAAAATCAAAACCCTTTTGGTTACTCTCTGAATCAGTTCTTAGTAAGGATTTAGAATCAACTTCTACACTCTCCAAGTCTCTGTGGTTCGACCTGTGCTTGCCCTGTGTTGCTTGTCTACACTGTGCACTTGCAGTATACATAGTTGTAGGTATCTTTATAAGCCTACCAGCCCCTCCCACCAAAGGTAAATCAATCAACTCTTGAGACATAATAAATTTATTTAGGAAAGATTTATTCTACCATCAGCTTCTCCTCTATTCCTTGCATCATCATTCCTCATAGCATTCATATCTCCTGCAAAACAAATTGGACCTTTCCACCAATTCCTTACCTCCTCCAAATCACCCCAAAAATCAAATCTTTCGTTATAGCCACAAGGAGAATAAAGATTACACACTGCCCACTTTTCACCATTTAACTTAGAAGAAAAGATTGTAGTAATGTTATTCATCCCCATTCTTTCATTCTCCTTTACCACTTTACTCTTGTTCCAAATAGAAAGTAAACCACCACTTTTTCCTCTTAAAATATTGATAGGTTGGTGATAAAAAAATTTTTTTTTGACAAAGTTCTCTATTTTCACTGAAGGTTTACCTTAAAATTAATGGAAGTTGTATGAAAAATTATAAATTAAAACTTGAAAATTTTCTCTCTCCAAAGAATTTCTCTCTTTGTGTACGTAACTAGAGCTCATTTTACAGTTCAAAGCGATGCTATCAAGAAGTCAAAAACTGTTTAAAAATAACTCAAATGTTATTATAATATTTGAAAATTTTGAATATACTGGAATACTCCCTTCCCTTGAAACAAGATACCCTTTAACTTCTTCTAAATTCTCAAATATGATTTGTTTTTGAGTTTTCTTAAATATTTCAGATATTACGTTTTTTCTTTCTCTTATAATATTGATAGGTTGACGATTTTTTTTTTTTTTTGACAAAGTTCTCTATTTTCACTGAAGGTTTACCTTAAAATTAATGGAAGTTGTATGAAAAATTATAAATTAAAACTTGTCAATTCTCTCTCTCCAGAGAATTTCTCTCTTTGTGTATGTAACTAGAGCTCATTTCACAGTTCAAAGCGATGCTATCAAGAATTCAAAAACTGCTTAAAAATGACTCAAATGTTATTATAATATTTGAAAATTTTAAATATATTGGAATACTCCATTCCCTTGAAACAAGATACCCTTTAACTTCTTTTGAATTCTCAAACATGATTTGTTTTTGAGTTTTCTTAAATATTTCAGAGTCGGAATTATTTTTATTACCTTTTTTCTTTCTCTTAAAATATTGATAGGTTGACGATAAACTTTTGTTTGACTAAGTTCTCTATTTTCACTGCAGGTTTGCCTTGAAATCAATCGAAGTTGTGAAAATACGAAAAATTATAAATTAACCGATTTTCTGCATCAAGAAAATTGTGTGACCAGATCATTTTTTTGGAGTATCTTAACTTCATAAGTTCATAATTTTTCCGAAGGATCTCTCTATCGTGACCTTCGTGTTATTAGCACGACGCTCTGACCAACTGGGCTAATGGGCCGTGGTTGCAAGCCATTTCATTAGAAATGCTCAGGATTTGATTGAACTATTAGAAGGAACCGTTTTTTGGGGACCCTTGTTTTTTTGTGGGGACCCTTGTTTTATTTAGTGTAGAACACCCCTTATAAATGTAGGTCACCCCTTATGAATATATTTTTATTAATACCTAAACTACCCTTTTGATTATTTCTGGGTTAAGATTAGTAAAATCATTAGTGAAATGATTAAATAAAAATTAATTAGTGAGATTAAATTAAAAGATTTGTTTTTATAAAAAGTAGTAGAATTTTTTAGAGAGTAAATTTAGAGAAGATGAAGGAGAATACCATGGAAAAAAAATGTTATTTCCAATTTACTAATTTAGGGTATTCAAGTGATGAAAGTTCATCTGATTCTTCATCTCCATCCTCTCCTAGAGTTTTTGTTAATCTTCACAATGATCCGGATATGAGTTATTTATTAGATGGTGAATGTATTCTTCCCAAAACACAATATCAATCTCAACATGAAAATGATGGATTTTATCAACCACAACCGGAGGAAGAGTATTTGGGTTTCCAGGCATGCTCCAAACTTTGCTAATGTTGTTTGAATTGGTCAAAATTTTCAAACAAAATGTAATTTTTTGATGTAGTTCGGTTACCTTATGTGACGAAAACTTAACCGAACTAATCTGAAAGTGTAGTTCGATTACTTTATCCAAACACGCAGGTAACCAAACAACCGGAGGAAGAGTATTTGGGTTTCAGGCATGCTCAAACTTTGCTAATGTTGTTTGAATTGGTCAAATTTTTCAAACAAAATGTAATTTTTTTGATGTAGTTGGGCAAATTAATGCAATTTATGTTGAGATTGGAATTTACCTTATCACCGGTCGGGAAGTAGTCAATGAACGTAACACAAAACACTTAACCGTGGACGTAGGGAACTAATCTCTTTTGTTTGTTCTTGAATCATCTCCTAACTCCCTAATCCAAAACACACCAAAAACTATCAATTAGTGTAGTTCGATTACTTTATCAAACAGTTGGTTACCTTATGTGATTTAACTCTATATTAATGGAAGTTTCATGGATTTCCAGAGTAATGTTCGGTTGTTTCGCAACCAATTAACCAACCAAATTTTAGGTAAAATAAGATAATTCTTAGTGTACAAAGTTCGGTTGGTTCGCAATCAATAACAAACCGAACTATACGTAAAAATAAAATTTAAGTTATTGTACTAAGTTCGGTTGGTTTGCAACCAAAAACAAGCCGAACTTGACGTAAAAAAAAAATTTAACTTAGTGTACAAAGTTTGGTTTATTTGCAAACTGCATATAAACCAGATATCTAACCGAACTATACATAATATAAGAGTAAATTAAGTATAATAAGTTCGGTTGTGTCGCAAACGTGATCCCAATAGCATAACTAACCGAACTTATCAAACAAAATAAAATCAATAGTTCCAGAGTTATATTCGGCTACCTAGATAAAATAAAAGGTAACCGAACTGTGTACTTGTTATTTGTTCGGTTACATGTAATCTTGATTTATTAACCGAACTAGGAGTTCGGTTACCGCGATAAAATTATCTTGTTACCGAACTTTATTGCGAATGCAATTGATGTTGTTCCATTTCTTGCAGATTGAATGCCAACCTATACTAATGGATGATCAACTTTATCCGGTTGATATGTTGTTCGACGATACATCCCATCACTATGTCAATGATTTGTTATTTGACTTACCTATTGATGCGAAGAATTGGGCTAGAGAGCATGCCAAGAGATCCAATTGCATATTAGTTTAAATGGAAAAGAAAGCAAAACTCATTTTGAAATGGTTTGTGAGAGAAGTGGGGATCCGGATGCTAGTCACAAGAGGAAGGATTATGTGTATAAAGGAAATACGACGAGGAAGAACACAACATGCTCAAAGAAAATTAAATGTCCGTTCAAGCTAGTATTTAGTAAGTGCAAAGAAAGAAAAGGATGGGTTCTATCTATGGATAAGGTGGTAGGTCATCACAACTGCCCTCTTCCGGAGGATCTTGAAGGACACGCAATGGCCGCAAGGCTCACTCCTCAAGAAATGGAGAAAATAGATAAATATAGGAGAATGAGAATTTCACCACTTGGTATGCTCTTATTATTAAAGGATGATAACAAGGATAACGTATCATCTTTTTATACCATTTACAATGCAATTGAGACAATTAAAAGGAATGAATAGAAGGATATAAAAGTCATGAAACAATTGTTTTTGTTGGATCAAGAGAAAGGCTACGCGGTTCAAAAGAAGGTTGGTCTGGAAGAAGAAATAACTCATTTCTTCATTGCTCATCCGAAGAGTGTTCAACTGGATCAATGCTTCCATGAAGTTCTTATAATGGATTGAACTTACAAGACAAACAAATACGAGATGCCATTATTGGTCGTACGTCGACCAAGTCACCGTTTACCGTTGCTTTTTGTTTTCTAAAGGACGAGCTAGAACCAAGTTACACTTAGGCGCTACAACAAGTGAAGGCGATCTACCGAGATGATGATATCCCCGGGGTTATAGTGACAGACAATGAAGTAGCATTGATGAAAGAAATAGAGAGAGTCTTCCCATTGGCACATAATATGCTTCGTACATTTCATATATGGTGCAATGTGATGAATAGGTGCAAGCCTCAACTTTGTCCACCTAAGAGGAAAGAATTAGAAGAGATTAGTAAGCTACCGGAAGACGAAAAAGCGGATGCAAAAGAGGCATTCGATAAACAACACACCATAAATCACGCTAAATAGGTTTCTTTCTCCGGGGAATGGGAGGCATTGACTTGGTCTCTCACCGAAGAAGAGTATAATCTAAATCTTGCAGAATTTATTGAACATTGGTCTAGCCCCGAATATCCGGAGGATGTTGTAACGTATGTGGTGAAGCAATGGTTGGAACCGCACAAAGAGCGCTTCATTTATGCTTTTATGAACCACCATAAACACTATGGGAATCAAGTGACAAGTTTGGTAGAATCGGCTCACCTCTGGTTGAAGAAAAATCTCTTTGGATGTGTCAATAATTTTGTGGTGGTGTTTAATGCTATGGAGGTTTACTTCAACCGCGAGATTGAGAGAATTAAAGATAAGTTTCAAAAAGCCGCATAATGAAGTACAAAAAGATTGTAGACAAAGGTGGTAACATCAAGAAAATGGAGGATCTTCGGTTTTTCAAGGGACTCCACTATAATGTTTCACATGCTTGCATTAAGAGGTTAATGGTTGAGGTGTATTTGATCGACATATGGGGAACCAAGCCGGATGAGGTGTGTGTTTGCAACATGATAAAGTCTATGAGTCTACATTGTTGCCACATGATAGCTAAGTATGAACATGGTATAATCCCTTTAAGCCCGATATAGATCCACATTGGCAACACTTAAGTTTTTTTCCTCCTCCAAAGGGCGATATCGGAGAAGAGTTTGGTGACAATGAAATGGGAAGAATCGTTATCGAGAAGTACCGGAACATGAACAAACTCGAAAGGAAAATATTTTGGGATGACATACGGCCAATCGTTCATCTTAAGACTTTGGAGAATGTGCAAGAACCGAATAAAGGAAAGGGCAAAGGTAGGCCAAGAACCAAAGAAACCAAAAAAAAAGTTAGAGACTATGCAAAGGTTTTGGGTAAGAGGATAAGTGAAATGACCCCTTTTACTAGAGATCCTTCGGGGCATGAGCATGCAGCGGCGAAGTACCAAGAAGCTTCTAAGAAAAGGGCTAGGAATATTATTGAAAATGGGGAGACAAGTGAACGGGATATGAATAAAAAAGGACCGATGTTACAATCTCAACCTACTCCAATTGATGATACACCACCTCTTGTTGATAAAAGGTTCTTGGAAGAGCTACCTCCTTACATTAGAGATTATGTCATATCCACCAATGACGTCCCTCCGAATGGAAATTGCGGTTTCCACGTTGTCGTACAACAACTAGGGCCTTTCACTCAAGGTGCCAAGCTATATAATGATAATCAAATCACTTATGTAGGTCAAAGGTTGTTCATGAAGCTAAGGGAGAAACCCAAATTTTACAAGATAATGTTGTCCGATGGTGATGCTAGTCTCAATATGCAGTCTGTTAGGTATCAAAGCCGTCTCCAAGGGGGCAATCCAATCACAAGGGATCATTGGATGGGCATGCCAATATGTGGGCACTTAATTGCCTACGCTTTTAATTGCGCGGTTTACTATTTCTCAAAAGGTGGTAGTTTCACATACACTCCGAAAATAACCATATGTGTCGAGAAACTTAGACGTAGGAGGGTGATGATTGTGTTGATTAACAACAACCATTTTATAGGCCTCCGGTTAGAAGATAATTATCCATTGCCTCCGATATGCACATACTCTTATTGGAATGAATTTAACCCCGACACAATGTTGCACTACACCAAAAATGCCATTTAGGGACGTTTATAAACGTTGCACATAATTTTTGCAACGGAAATAAACGTTGGAAAAATGGCGTTGCGCATTGGGGTGCAACACATATTATCCGTTGCACAAATTAATTTGTACAACGCTTATAAATGTTGCACAACCGTTGCACCTTTTCTTATTTGTGCAACGTATAAATAGTTTGTGCAACGGATATTATTTATAGAATAACACTTTTATGGGCCCCATTTTGATTTTGTCAACGTTTTATTTATTTGGTTACAGTTACATTCGTTGCTCATTTCCAGTAATTTGTGCAACGTACAATTGTACAACGTTTATATCCTTTGCAAATTAATTTTCAGGTTAAAAAAAAAAGTTATCGTCGGCACACTTTCCGGCATATTTCTGCTCCTGAATTGCAATCAACCAAGAATAATTATTGATCATCGCAATCCATCAAGAATGATCCATACATCAACATAGTAGATAAATGAACTTACCATAAACCCATACAATGTTTAAAAAACTTTTGGAAAATCAATGTTATAAACACAAGTTTCTGAATTTGAAACTATGAAAACCCTAACCTTTTGTTGTTACATCCTGAGAAGTCTTTTCCATTCCAATCACTACCAAAGAGTCAATTGATTGAATAAAATTCTCGGGTAGAATACTATACTGCAAGAGCAACCCAAGCCTGCTGAAACTCCACTACTAAATTCTTCGATGAATAGCTGCAGGCAGAAGTGCACAACTAGTTGCTACTTAGAAGACAATTCAACTTTGTAATGAGCAAGAGAAAGCATATTATAAGGTAATCCCAATCAGTTTTGCTAAAACATACATTTAACATGGTCAAATAAAAGAGGCTTAATAAAAATATTCTTCTTTCTCGGTAACTGAAAGAACTCATCTGTTTTCATAGGCTCCAGTAGCCCATATGGACCATGCTCGGAGATCAGATATTTCAACATTGGCTGCACCAATAAAGTTCACAACATGAAATACTTATCTGTTGTCATAATCATATTCTATTTAAGTTTTACAAGCAGAAGGAAAACATGCAAGGAAAACACCCAGACGAACCACTTACAGTAGCGGGATCGAAATACCATCTTTGCGCTCCATCAATGCACTCAAGAGATAATTTGTTGTCACCAAAAGATCCAAGAAGCTCACTCACCTAAAGCATGGAAGTGTGTACTACTCAATAAATAATGTAGGTATACAAATTTAATTGAGTGATAGGGAAAAACATGCATACCAAAATATCAGCTTTCGCAGGAGCATCCCAGCAACATATATCACTGGAAAATATAGTGGCTTGGTTTTCACATCCCTCTAGTTTCACCAAGATCTCTTTGGGAAAAGAAGATTTCAGACCTCATCCACAGTTGCAATATGATAATGTGAAAAGAATATATAAGTGTAAATAAATAATTACATGAAGTGTGGATTTTTTATACATCATACATTTCCAATTTCCTGCCAGTTTCTTCTGTTCACTACACCAAAACGGCCATTTAGGGACGTTTATAAATGTTGCGCATAATTTTTGCAACGAAAATAAACGTTGGAAAAACGGCGTTGCGCATTGGTGTGCAACACATGTTATCCGTTGCACAAATTAATTTGTACAACGCTTATAAACGTTGCACAACCGTTGCACCTTTTCTTATTTGTGCAACGTATAAATAATTTGTGCAACGGATATTATTTATAGAATAACACTTTTGTGGGTCCCATTTTGATTTTTTCAATGTTTTATTTATTTGGTTACAGTTATATCCGTTGCTCATTTCCGGTGATTTGTGCAACGTATAATTGTACAACGTTTATATCCGTTGCAAATTAATTTTCAGGTTAAAAAAAAGTTCCCGCCGGCACATTATCCGGCATATTTCTGCTCCTGAATTGCAATCGACTAAGAATAATTATTTATCATCACAATCCACCAAGAACGATTCATACATCAACAAAGTAGATAGAGGATCATACCATAAACCCATACAATATTAAACAACTTTTGGAAAATCCCAAATGTTATAAACACAAATTTCTGAATTTGAAACTATGAAAACCCTAACCTTGAGAAGTTTTTTCCATTCCAGACACTACCACAGGTAGAAGAATGTTAACTCAAATCCTGCGGAGTATTTGACAGAATTAGAATCCATTTTTGAACTCAAAGAAGCTACCACATATGTGAAGTATGTATGGCCAATTTTGGGAAAGAACATGTAAAAGAATTTGGTGCAGAATTAATTTTCTATACCTGTAGATTTAGTCCAGGGTAGAATGCTATACTGCAAGAGAAACCCAAGCATGTTGAAGCTCTTCACTACAAAATTCTTCAATGAATGGCTGCAGGCAGATGACAACACTCTATTAAATTATAGAACACAGAAAAACCACTGTCACATAAAAGTGATCGAGACTGTTAGGATAGTAGGTTCATGATTCATATTATAACCACTGCAGAGCTAAATCAATTGGGCACTTCACAAGATCCTCAGTGAACTTTTCACCATTTGTATAATAAATACGAGATCACAAGGTCTGTTGACAATCTAGGCTCAGAATTCTAGCATACCAATCCTATACAATATTTACATGCCATGACATAAACTCAGAGGCATAGGAGTTTCATGCATAGTCTCAAATCTCAACTCAGAATAGAAACCCTACCGGTACTTTCATGCAACCTTTACTGAAACGAAAACAACAACATATAATAAGAAGTACCTGAATGTCCAAATTCAAAGGCCATCTCTTATGAGCTCTCCGTAAATGGGTAGCATCAACCTAGGTGAATCTTTCCTAGTGTCAATATGTACTTCACCACTGCAGAACCGAGTCACCAAAATGTACAATGTAACAGGTGCAGTAGTAAGATAAAAAAGATCACCCGTGAAACAGATTAATATAATCATCGTCTCCAAACAGAAAACGCAAAGAAGTAACTGTACCTGCAAGTTCAGATTCAAGTCTATCATAACTCACACTTCAAAAGAACTTAAGGTATTTTAGAACTACCAACCTGACCCAACCGATTGATATAAACGGAGACAATGTTCCAGTGAAAATCCCCTACAAAACATATCAAAAATTTATAAGAAAAAACAAATATGAATTATTTACAGATCTACTATAGTCGATTTACATCCTGATATATAAGGTTCAATCAGAAGAGGTCGTCCGGAGATAACAACAACAATACATTTGATAGAGCCACTAACGTTCTTCATAGTGCTCAAGCCAGGTTCAGGAATGGTTAAGGTTGTCCCCCGTTTTCTATGCATATGGTTGCTCACCAATAACAACAATAAGATATGAGAAGTTATTAGACTTAACAAAATCAGATTCAGGGTTAGCTTTGTAGACGATTTCAGTGCTCGAGCCAACGATAGACGTTATTGCATTTATGATAGTAGTTCCAGTGCATTTGGTACAAGAAAATGTTAATTTGTGTAAACATAACCAAGTTAAGTGTATATAATAAATTCACTGCTATAGTAAAAGTAGGTATCTACTGATGTTGTTTCCTTCTTTTCCTTGCCATTCGATTGTCCAACCACCACACTGTAAGACCAAATTGTTAGTGTGGCTACCAACAACAAGGATTTTAGGTGCCTCTATGAAGAGAGGCAACAAGGGATCATCGTCGGATTTTCCATTTTTCAATAGCGCAAGTGATTTGCTTACAACTTCTCTAGCCAAATCTCTGTGTTTCTGTTGTATAATAATATGGTTAGTGAACTACATAATTAAGTATCTAAATTTCCACACTCGTAAAATGAAACATAAAACTCAACTAATCTGGCTTCCAAGATAATCGACGAATCTGTGATCAGACATAGGGTTCTCAAAGAGACCCATGGTGAATTTTACCTTTATAATTCTCTGCACAACATCGTCAATCCTTCTCATGGGGATTACGTTCTTCTCAACGAGATAGGTTAGATCATTGATAAAATCACTATGGTTCATTGGAATCATGATCTGCAGAAATACCCAGAATATTTAAGATGTCAAAGTAACTTATTGTAGCTATAACATTGAACTTTTAGTTTATGTTAAAAAATGGCCATCATACCATGTCAATGCCGGTATTAATCTCATCCTGGACAGAGTAAGTATAGTTGATGCCTGCTGGTGAAGTAACCCTGTAAATAAATTGCCAATCAATCGGGAATGACGAATCCCAGACACATAATTCATTCCTTGATTTTTCTTAGCATGAATTAGTTAATACTGATCTAGTTCAAAGAGGGTTTCTACCCTGAAATTAATAGTGACTTTGAGAAAGTTGGTAACAAGGTCATGATTGGCATGCATCTTTTCATCGTTCCAGCTTGAGTACAAAACCATGATGTTTGATACACCCTTGATGATTGAATTGTAATAACCATACATATGGATACTGAGTAATCCATGCCAGTCGGTGTTCTCATTTATACCCTTTGTTGTGCCTCCGTCACCAGCGAAATTCTTTGAGCAAGCGCAACCTTGTTACTACAACACACCAAACAAAATAAATATGTCAATCCAAATAAAGTTATGTGATCTTCTTGCAACATAAATAGTAAAAATGAGCGTAAAATCTTACTTCCCACCAACATAAGGAACTCCTTTTCGAGAATCCACGAGAACATCTCCTTATGAACCAGGAATAATCTCAGTCATTTCCTGAACAATCTTAGGATTTTCGTTGTAAATCTCATAACATCTACCCCATCGCGGATCTCTACAAAGAATTATAAGAAAAGAAATGAAAAAATAAAAAATAAAAAAAAGATCACAAACCTGAAAATAATGGGAAAATAGATTATGAATTATGTATTTTAAGAGTGAATTACCGCAATACATGGGGCAAAAGCATATTGAATTCCTGTAGCTATAATTTCAAGAGTTGTTGCAGAACCAATTCTATTTACATCAGAATGTGTGCCACATGCTTAGTATTAATAAAAGTGTACCTTTACTAGTACGTTTGAGAAGTCCACGGCCCTTACCAAGAAGTTCTTGACTGCAAATACCAAGAAAATTTTCCTCTCTAACTACCACTAGAATGAAAAGTATTATTACCATTCGCCATTCTCCTTACTTTATCTACTTCCTTTAAATCCCTTGCCTTTAAGGTTGCATCCCCCCGCAAAGATAGAAAAAAAGATATACCTTTAGTTCTATGTCCTTTTATCGTTAAAAAAAAGATAGCTAATCATTTTAAAAAGAAATAATGCAAAGTAAAACCAGTTTGTTTCATTTATACCCATAAAATATAAAATTAATGAATGAATTGACTAAGCTCTTCGAGTCAGTGGCGGAAACAAAATAGTAAAATGCATACATATATGTTGGAACTGGTAACATGATGATAATAACCGTGATGGGTCAAGAAAAAATAATATAGTTAAAACAAATGAGATTAAGAAAAACAAATAAGTGTAGCCTAAATATATCATTCCGTCTTCACCCCATTTAACACAAGTTACTGCAAGTGTATGTCCAGTAAGAGCAATAACAAATCTTCCTAATGAAATGTGCTAAATACTTACATCCCCATCTTTACTTGAAGTTGCAAAGCGGCGACATGGAGGACTCAGGTGTACAGATCCCATGAAATGGCAGTAGTCCATTTTTTATGGCCCCTTCATTAAGAAATAAGAAAAAGAACCCCATTTCCTGAATCCAGAGTTCCTAACTTACAAGATGCTTACCATCATGTGAGCATGCAATGCAAAGAACTCAATTTCCTGAATCCAACCTCCATTAACAACATCACCAACTACTACAACAAAGAAGCAAAACCTAAAACCTTCAAACAATTTCCACATACATGATTTTAAGTAAACTAAATCATAAACAACTTCGACAAAACAAACTAAATTAAACCTAAGAATTCACAAAACTGAAATTAAAAATTACACATGCTTTGAAGCTACGGAAAAACACAAATAACATACACAAAATTGCGAAATCTTTACCGAAATAAATGCTACCATAATAAAAAGCATTATTTCTGTGAGGTACTATTCACAGAACTAGGTCAAAATCAAACATCATCATCAAAAATAATCAAAACTAAAATTAGGGTTTATACCTGATAATAAAGTAGGCAAGAATTAACAAATTTTTAGTTAATAGACTGATGGGTTTTGTCAGATTTCATGAAGAACATCAATTTTCTAGGGTTTCCAAGAAATTTCATGTTTGTATAGTTTCTAAGAAATTTCAAGTTTCTATAGTATAGATCTAGATTTCTGATATATGGGTTTTGATTAGGATGTTAGGGTTTAGAATAAATAGTTTGGATTTTTGGTTTTAGGTTCAAATCGCAGATTTCACTGTTCTTGGTTATGAAAGAAGGGTTTTGGAAGAGAGACTAAGAGAGAAACGAGTTCTTTCTCGGAGAGACAAAAAACATAAGTTATGAGAATTAAATGAAATAAATTTTAATATATCAGAAATTAAAAAGAAAATAACCCGTATTTTACTGAAAATGCCATTAAATGTACAACGGTATTATACGTTCAAAAACGTTGCTCCGCTGGTTTTATTTTAATAAATCATAATTACTGAATTTGCGTAATGGATATTTCCGTGTGCAACGTATATAGACGTTCCAAATTGTGCAACGTTTATATCCGTTGCACACCTCCGAAATCGAAGCGTTGCTAAAACCAGGATATGGTGTAGTGGTTACCTATAAATATGGCAAGGACATGGGAGAATTTAATTATGTAAGCCAAAACATGTATAAGATATCAGTTACAACACTTGCATAGCCTTTACAACATAAATGAGAACTTACCTGCAAGGGGGCTCTAATAAGTGGACTCCATCTTGCTCCTACAACCATTAATACTTGTTTGCAAATGGAGTAACCTTTAAGTTGAATCATTAATTACTCTGCGATGTTAAAGAACCCGTGACAGACCCCATACTGCTGAAATTTGAACTTTCCTTAAGATGGCACCCTTAACAATGTAGGAATGCTACTTTAGTATGTCTGCAATCTTAGAGATGTAGACAGGGAGGGAGATAAATAGACAATAAGAAATCAATCATCACCAACACCCATAACTGGCTGTACTTTGTCATATTTCTCTCAAATGTCTCATAAGTTTGGGCCTCTAGATTATCTGTGTGCTTGTGGTACTACAAAAAGAAAGCAAGAAGGAAAACAATTAGAAAAAAACCCTCATTTTCATAAGAAATCTAAAATACTAAAATAAAAGTTAAGGGTGAACTTAGTTCAACAACGGAAGCTCTAAAATCATAACCGTTTGTGTAAACTAAAGGATTGTATAAAGCCAAGATGGAAAATTAACCATGATCTACTCCGTAGTTCATATTCAGAAATTCAATGATAGCATATGAATTCAGATTATTTTGGTTAACATTCTTGAAACGATAAAAGATGGAAGTACTACTGCTCCTTTAGACCCAGGCACTCTTTTCCAACTACTCAGCAATAAAGAACCAAATACATGTCATTTTGTTGGTTCTAAACTTAATGTATAACAAGTAATCAAGACCTAACTCTCAACCATACAAGAAAAACATGAATATTATGGTCTTACCAAGAAAGACCATACATACACTCTTTATGACCAAAACTAAGCTATGAAGCATCTCAGGCCATAAATGTAGCTGTCAAATGGTTTCAGATTTCAAGAGATGAATTAGAAACAATTTTACTATGCAACACAAATAAGTAACACTAACTAAACAACAAAGGACTTCTGAGATTTACCGTCCACGTGGTTATTGCTATAATTAGTTGGCACACTCTCCAAACTATCTGCTGAAATATTATGAGCTGGCTTTCCACAAACCACTATCTGTCAAAGAAAAAGTCGCGAAATCAGAAGTGGGTTGACGCCAAGAGAAGTGAATTTACAGTGAAATTCGTTACTTGTATCGAATGATTATAAACAACCCATCAATAACTTTTGGTGACACTTAGAAAGACAAGGAAAGCCCCTTGCATCCCTTGTATTTGTGAGAAATGCCTGTCAAATTAACAACCAACTCATTATAAACTGAGCATAACTTAGGTCAAATTAAGTTTCAAATGCAACCCCGACATGTGCAGAAAAACTTACACTGGTATGAAGGATGGCTACCCTAACTATCTCACTGAACCAACGTCCAAGTGACTTTACGGATGGGAGCGTACTCCTATAGAATAAAAAGTTGAATTGAGTTTTGAGTATAATAGTACTATGGTTCATATTTATACTGGTCAACGAGTTTCATGCTACATCAAGCCAAAAACTTACCAAATATCAAGTGCTATTGACAGTTGGCTGTGATGTTCACAGAGCAGCCTAAGTAAATTCCACCACTCCCACGAGTCAACATCTCCATCACTTAGAAGTTTAAGAACATGAATTCACTGATAGGATATATGACCTCAAACAAGAAAAGATGTGGAATATACAATGTATCACAGTTTTCAAATCCTCTAAGAGCATATTTATGAGAGTGGTGGGAAAAAATAACAGTGAATATCCAAGTGGTTCCTCTTATAGAGCCAAAAGGATGCATATACGATTAGGTTATACTCACAGAACGATCAGATTTCCCGTTCACAACATCATCATCATTATTCTTCACCCAATACAACAAAGCAGCCAAACCTCAAATAAATGATTCTTCTCAAATTAAATCTAAAACAACTTCAACAAAACAAAATAAACTAAACCTAATAATTCATAGAACTGAATGAAATTTACCCATGCTTTGAAACTAGAAATACACAAAAAACAAACACATGATTTTCTCAAAAATTATACGAGTAATTATTAGGTCAAAATCGACCAACATCATCAAAACTCGAAACAAATTCAGGGTTTATACCTGGTGATAAAGTATGTCATAATCAATTGTTGGGTAATAAAAGCACAATAACATATCATATTGATTATTTGCTTTCGATTTCGATTTCAGGAACAAAATTGATTTTCTAGGGTTTCTAAAGAATTCAAGCTACTAAACGATAGATCGAGATTTCTGGTATATGGGTTTCAATTAGGATATCATACTTTAGAAGAAAAGGTTTTGATTTTCGTTTTTTCCAGCTGAAATCATCTATGATTTCTTAATTATTCCTAGTTTAAAAGAAGGGGTTTTGAAAGAAAGAGACTGAGAGAAAGAAAACTTAGAAAATATGGATTAGGATATTATGATGAAGAGATAAAGGTTTTGATTTTTCACATTTTTCACTTAAAACCTAAAGAGATCTCAATTTTCTGCTCTATTTGAAAATGGATTCCGAAGGTTCTGAAAGAGAGAGAGTTACTACCAATTTTAGATTTTCTCAAAATAAATAACATAACTAAAATCAATACCAGAAAATTAAAAAGAAAATAATTATTAGAAAACCCTTGGAAATACCTAATATTACAAAGAAACACCATGATGTACAACGGTTATATACGCACAAAAACGTTGCACCACTAATTTCTTTTAATAAATCAAAAATTATTTATTTTGCGCAATGGATTTTCTGGTGCGTAACGGATATAGACGTTACAAAATGTGCAACATCTATATCCATTGCACACCTCCGAAATCGAAGCATTGCTAAAACCAGGATATGGTGTAATGTTGGGTTGGTGCGTTATGTATGAACATAACATGGAGATGTGGATAGCTTTGAAGGAATCGGAAAAAATTATACATGAAAGTTTTATTTCCCTTGCGGATGATTAAATAATGTACCTTTAGTTAGACTAAGTATGGTTTGAAAATCAACATAAGAATGAAAGATTGTGTTTTTTTGGTATTTGGTCTTTATTTTGGGTCATTTGGTTTTTTGTTGTTGTTGTTTGCAATGCCATATATATAAGTTCGGTTAAGAAATAACATTACATGACATTACCAGACTATTACATGACATAAGTTCGGTTTGGAAATGAAATTATAGGACATTGCTGAAATGAAATTATAAAAGACTTAATACCCATAACGCATTATGAAAAAGTCTCTAAGGATGTGGAAATGATGTTCATATTTGAATTCCTTTACTTTCCATCGTCACCATTCATTCTTTGACATTAAAATGATATCCTCGTATATTTCACACCTAAGTCGATTCTTCGCAACAATCCGATACAAAATCACAAAATCCATAACTCTTTCTTGAATCTTTTCAAATCGAATGAACAAAGGTAGTTGGTCAAGGTTATGAAGGTTACCTGTGTCATCGCAGAATTTCTCATGAATTTTCACCCAAAAACTATTACTCATAATACCATTCACTCTTTGTTCTTCACCCCTATGTGGATAGCATAATACGTAGTTTCTACAAAGCGAAAGATCTTCTTATAGAGTAAATTTATGATTAGGAACTGCCATTCTTATGAAATGGTATAACAAAATATGAACCATAAGACACATATATATACCATTGAGGTGTATAACGGAAATAAAAATAGTCGTTACTTGAGTCAGATCAATTAAATTGTTTGGTCAAACATAAAGTTCGGTTAGTAAAAGTTTGCGATTTAACCGAACTCAACACTATAACAAATATTATGAAGTTCCAGAGTTTCATTCGGTTACCTGGTATATTTGTGCAGGTTACCAAACATAATTTTGTTTTTGGAACCCCAAGGTTTTGTTAGAAAAACTTTTTTCGCATGTAACCGAACAAATTAGTTCGGTTACCTGCTGTTTTATACTATGTAACCGAATTTGACTATGAAGTTTCTAATATTTTTGAAAGTGTTGAGTTCGGTTGTATTTCAAAATAATGATCAAACCGAACTGAGACGCAACAAAGTTCGGTCTCTTAAGATCGTTACTCAGGTAACCGAACAAATTAGTTCGATTAACTTCTATTTTATACTATGTAACCTAATTTGACTCTGAAGCTACCAAATTAAAAACACAAATTAACCTAACATACGAAATTATGAAATTCATTTACTAATACACATAACTAATTGTTGGAACCACCCTAACATAAGAAAAAAAACTACCAAATCCGCAATAAAGAGGTCTTCCAAACATAAGAAAACAAACTACCAAATCCGCAATAAAAAGGTCTTCTAAACATAAGAAACCGAAGTACTAATTGTTGCAATCACTCATTCATGACGACCACTACGTGAGACTTTTCTACTCTTGCGTTTAGGAGCTTTAGATCTTCCTTCGTCACTAGGAGTGTCATCTCCACTGCTTTGTTGTTCAACCATCCGACTTGAACCTTCCCCATCTCGGCGACCCCTTTTCACCGGCATGGTTTGGCTTTGATCAACGGTGTTGGGTGAAAAAACATTAGTCCATTGGTTATAGAGGTCCATTTGTTCACGAGTGTTCATCGGCTCTCCACTCCGGATTTTTTCCATCATTTTCTTCAATAATTTAGCACTTAACTTCTTTTTTTTTTAATGAAAATAAGAAACAACTATTAATTTTCTCAATTTTATAACATAACATTGTGAAAAGCCAAAATAAGAGTTAATATGTTACCGCTAAATTCCATAAGATCAAGGCCTCATCACCACAGGTAGGGGTATGCTTCATAATTTTCTAAGCCTCTTTCTCCACTGCCTTCGCTTTTGTTTTCTCAGCACAGGCTTGTTGCTGTCTGTTTATTACACGAGGATGAGAAAAATTTTCATACCATTCCAGATATCCCTCTTCAACAACATTTGGCTCATCATAAAAATCTTCTAACTATGAAACTGGAATAATATAATTCTCATTGTTGTTCCATTGGTCCACCGATGGAGCAGGATCGTATTTTGGAACAAAATTATTTTCGGTGTTCTTAGTTCCCCGCTTCTTCACCTTGAATTTGAATTATTCCTCTTGTGGGACACTTTGGACACAAGAAAATTGTCTTAATACTCTTCGAGGATTATACATTGTACAACCTCCAGGATAAAACAACGGTCCATTATAAGCCTAAATAGGTGAGAGATCAACAGCCTCAACATCTTCCTCTTCTTCATCTGATTGAAGCTTGTATGGATGGAAAACCACATCTTCAACCGTTGTATTATCCAATGTCTCTCTCAACCTCAACAACTTGCTTTTCTTACCCTTCTCCTGTGAGTCCAAAAATTCATATTTACCAGCTGTAGACTTCCCATAAGGCCAAGGAGTGTGAGTATGAGACAATTTCAATTTAGGGAAGTGGTCGTACACCCAAACCTATGAGAAGAAACCACAAATATGAGTTTCATAAGTGAATATATCTTCAAACACACAAAGGATAATTTAACGGGGTACCTGAACAAGGGTGTATAAGCCTCCAAAATATAAACACTTAAGCCTCGAATCTTTTCTGAGCTCCGCTTGAACGAATGATAAAACTGCAATTCCCCAACAATAGTTGTTCACCTGATCAAGGGGGTCCATTAGATGGAGGTAATGGGCATTTACCACATGACATGAAGTGTCGGGGAAGAAAATGGTTCCTAATTGATATAACAAATAAGCAGTGACATGGTGCTTAATCTTTTCCCATGTCATCACCAACTTTCCTTGGGCAACCAAATCTTTCGTCCCTCCAAACACCTCAAACAATACTTTCAACTTGATCTTTTTCAACTTCTTCTTGTACGACCGGTCTGGGTTGAACTCATTATACTCATCACCTTCATCGGGCTCTTTTGCAGCTCGTCTAAACTCACAATGTGCCTTGGCATCTCTCCATCCTAGACACCTTTCCACCAACTTTTCAAGAAGTTCATAACTCATCGAGGGATCGTAGCCATCTCGAACACTTCTTCCCATAATTGGTAGGCCTGTGATTCGATAACAATCATCCGGAGTTATTTCCATCTCGCCAAATGGTAGATGAAAGGTATCCGTCTCTGGATAAACCCTCTAGGCAAATGCAGAAACCGTGATAGCATCAAATTTTTGGTGCACATGTTGTATCGCGTTCCATAGTACACAATCAAATACCGCCAACCGGACCTCATCACACTCATTCTCTATATTCCATTTCTTGTTATTTTGACGTTTCAAAACACGAACATCATTATTATGATCCTACAAATACAACATCATATCTTACATACTAATATATATCGAAAAATATATGTCGAAATATTAAAAAAAAATGACTAAGAAATATTCATGTATAAGATTCAATACCTTTGTAGCAAACATCTTGGCAGCCCATGAGTTTTTGTAACCAAGCAATACCTCCCCTCCATCTCTTGGAGTACCATAAGCTGGGTTCTTTGGCGGCAAACACAAAGTTTCGTCAGGAATGTATGCATATCTAGCACAAGGCTTTTTAGGTGTTTTTATAGCATTTTTTACTATTTCTAATTGCTCCTCTTCCTCTTCCTCTTCCTATTCATCCGAGTCCCCCTATGATTCGTCATCTTCATTATCTCCATTCTTATCTCCAGCTTCTTCACTGTCATCATTGTCATCTCGTTGTTCCTCTCCATCTTCCTTATCTCCATACTCATTTCCTCCTTCTTCTTTAAGTGGTTCCTCTTCTCCACCTTGATTATGTTCTTGCGTACCCATCTCTTCCACAATCTCTTCATTAACTTGTTAGATTACATTGTCAACATTATATCTATTGACATCATCTTGGATGACAACACCAGGTGATGAACCACCTCCATACTTAGCATTTTTTGTTCCACACTTATTGAAACCTAAGTGTAGTTTGCCTCGAGGAATGGAGTTCTCAGTTCTTCTAGTGAAGGTTGGTTTGATTTTGTTCCTCTGCCCCTAATCAAGAAAACAAAAGATATTAGCTTAGCCGATAAATGATTGACTAAATCAGAATTCTGTTCCAGGGAAGAGTTAGGTTGGTAAAGCTATTTTGTGAAACAACCGAACTCCAAACTATATGAAATTAGGGAAGAGTTCGGTTAGTCAGTTTTCTTGAGAACCAACCGAACTCAACATGTATGCAATTAGCAATGAGTTCGGTTATTAGAGAACAAACCGAACTCAACATGTATCCAAATTAATTAAATTAGGGATGAGTTCGGTTAGTAGACGTTTTTCCAAAAATTTGCGAAACAACCGAACAGAATTCACAGAGTTCGGTTAACTGGGAGTTCAACAGAGTGGGAAAATTAAAACAGTTCGATTGCATTGGTTTTTTTTTTTTGGAGTTCTGTTACGAAATAGTTTTAAAACATTTTGCGAACTAACCGAAAAGATTTGACCAAGTTTGGTTAACTGAGAACTCAACATAGTAACTAAATTAGGACAATTCGGTTGCAAGGGAAATTATTTTCGTTTTGTAAAATGGGAAGAGTTCGGTTAGTAGATGGTTTTCCAAAAATTTGCGAAACAACCGAACTCTAAGTTCGGTTACATAGTTTTAATTCCTATTCAACCGAACTGTTCTTCGTGTTCTTCCTTTTAGGAAGTTCGGTTACAAACTAGGGTTTTTGTGAAACGACTCCTAACCGAACTCAACACTGTAACTTACATTTGAACCCTATTTTCATGATTTCTATTCAATTAAACGAATCAAAATCAAATTAAAACTAATGGGTTTGGTTCAAAATACCTGCGGATCTTTCCCATTTCAGTTTCAAGGACGATTTTGTCTTCACCTTCCGGTTCCACTTCCTTGTGAATCTCCAATTCACTTGGCTGATTTGCTAGATGTCCTAATGGGGGACCTTTGTGTCTTTTGGTTTGATTTCGAAGAACCATTCTTATACTCAATTGATTAATCGACAATGAAAATTTTACGAATCGACGATTAATCGATGAAAACGATGTTGAAATGGGGAAGAAGAGAAGAACAGGAAGAGAACAGTTTACTCCTCAAAACTGTAATATTTTTTTTTTGTGCGGCTAGGTTAGATGCTTTTATTTTTATATTAGATTAAATTAATTACGATTATTAGGATAGGGTTAATTTTAATTAGGGTAAGAGACAAATTAGTAATCTCAGGATTTTTAGGACATCCCTTAACATTGTAGGGTAGGGTGCCTTAATAAAAATGGTCCCCTCAAAAATACGTTGGTCTCCAAAAAAAACGGTTCATTAGAAGTGTATAAGAGAAGCTTGATTAGTTTTTTTTGACCTTTCGTCGTTGTTGGCAGATGGGGAATATGGAGGGAAACCAAACCAGTACAGAGAGTGAGAGATTTAATGGCGGAACTCCCAAGTCTAATTCATAAAGAATCTCGGATTCTTCTTCTTCTTCTTCACAATCAGCAAATAATGGAGTCGATGATGATAATCAAATAGAGAATAGATTTCGTTCTGTTCTTCTGAATCTTCTTCTCCAAACTTATCTTCTTCTTTCACCCACAGGTCTCATCAATCTCCCTCTCCCACTATTTCTCTCTAAAATTACATTTTCTTTTTTGATTGCAGCTAATGAGAGAGAATTGATTGCAGTTCTAAAGCTTTTATCACACACAACAACGAATTTCCCAGGAGTTCACCTGAATTTCGGTTAGTATTTCACTTTCATGAGTATGATTTGACATTTCAGTTTTTTAATTAGGGTTTATGAACAGAACATTTTGTTATTTTTGTTCATAGAATTGGAGGTTTTGTTAACGGCAATCTATGTTGAGTACACCAAAATGTGAGGATGTAGAACAAATGAACAGTTGAAAAAATGGCTGTGAGTGGTTGGTTATTGCTGCTGCTAGAGACATATAACATCACTGCGAAAGTACCTTTGCGAATGTGTATAATTGGTGTTTTAGGCTCTAGAAGAAGGCCTTCTTATCATGTCCGTGAGTATTACTAATTTACGAGTCTTGTCATGGAGTAATTTTCGAGACAATTGGATCCCTCCTTCCTTGCTCCGTTCAGGAAACCGAGGAGCATATTGCCAGTTTTTCTTGGATGCCATGTTGTTAGTTGAAGGTATGTGTTGTTGTTGTAGACTTTATCTTATATGAATCAAATCAGTGGAAGTTCATTGCATTGGTGAAATGTTCGCCTAGCAACACCATAATGGTTTACGATATCGGTTTCCTCATTCTCTCAAGTCAACTCTAGAATATCTAATCTGAATTGACTCAAATGAGACATACTAAAAGCAACTAACTCAATATAAATGGACTAATTAAGCTTATCCAGCAACTGATGCTTTTGAATTCATTGGTCTGAACACGTATCTAGGATTACTAATTCACTTATAGCATGTTTGGGTAAAGTAATTGAATCTACTAGAGCAATTAGACTTTGATAGGTGATTAATTTTTCTAGGAAATGAATTTTGGATTGATTTCCACTGTTTGATGTAAGTACCTTGTGATTCATTTAGACGAGCTTCATTCCCACAAAGCAAGCATGCTATAAGTGGCATGTCTTCAACTGCGCAGATGTTTTACATCAAAAGTCTCCCCTGAATGGTTGCAATCTCGAACGTGTGCAGCATTTGCACAAATTCTTGTATGTATTGCTTAAGTGATTGTGTTTCTTCCCTTAAGGGAAAACTATTCGTACCCTTTAAGTAGTTTTTCTTCAAATTATTGTAATGATATGTCTTCTGTAGTTCAGAAGTTTCACTGATCAAAGCTTCATAACAAACCCCTGACTCTTTGTTTGCAGATCCCCTATATGTAGCATCAATTTTCGCAGATAGCTCCACTATGACAGTGCTTTCATAAGTCATTTGTTGAAGTGCTTTCACAAGTCATTTGTTGGAATATCCAGTAGTCCATCCCCTTTTAGTGATCTTCCAGCATGTTTCAGACCCACAGATGGCCTTGATATCTTGATTAATCTCACAGACAACCAGAGGTGACCCTTAAGATTATCAGTAAATGCATCATTTGTATCCGCGGCATGTACTCTTTTATGCTATGGAGGTGCTGCTTTACATATTGTGAGTAGCATGTTAAACTAAATTAGGACACACGACCTACTATCTATTAACCAACTTAATTGCGCATTTATGATAGCTTACATTTTATGACAGGCATGTTTCGGTTTTGCACGTGTCCTAACAACTCTAAGTGATGCTGAAGTTGTTCCGATGGAAAATCTTGGTTTCTCAATCTTGTCCATATATATTAGATCACAATGAGAAAGAACACCCAACATTCAGGTATTTTCTTCTGGTACTTCTTGCTAATTCCATTTCAAAATGATGATGCTATTAACAACAAAATATTAACTTATGTTACTGGGCTTGTGTTGCAGAAGTACTGTCTACGATTCCCGCATAGGTGCTTGCCTTAATATACTGTATTCAAGTTGTCTAGATGACGTGGTTGAGCTTACAGCTGGAGATCTAGTGAATGCTTTCCCAGAATCATTGAAAAACACGGATAGCCTTGAGCATAAGGTGAATATGCTGGGAAACTCTCTGATAGGTGTAGATAACAAATTTACCTTCACTACATGGTACTTACTATAAACTTCAAAAAATATCAGGTAGCTGCGTGCAATGCATATGTTTGAATGTCTAAAACTTTCTCTGTGCATATCTGGAAGCCGATTGTTTTTTGTTAATATGATGTACTCTCCAAAACTTTGCTTGCCGGTGATGGATTGCCTTCGTGTCGCCATAGGTAAACTTGGTCCTGATTTTGTTGGTTATGTAAATGCGGGGAATAGAGATATTGGTATCTCACCTGGAAGCGACAAAAGATAATGCATAGTGTACTAAGAGTGACTGCTCAAACGTTGGATTAACAGTGACTGCTCAAACGTTGGATTAACAGTGACTGCTCTTAGCATGCTGTGCATTATCTTTTGTAACTACCCAAAAACATGTCTGGCGCTTACCATTTTTCGTCAAGTGTGTGACTGGATGCCTTGGATATCTGAGCTGGTATGAATGAAATTTTGAAATCTATTACCATTTCAAATTTCGCACGTGTTTCTGTAATTTGAGAATGATGTCTTGCATGCAACACGGCCTATTTGTTAGCAGTACATAGCATATTACTTTCGCAAAGTAAGATTACAAACCTAGTATTTTACTCTCTGCTCCGTCCCTGCATCAAGTATTAGTGATACATGTAAACACCAAAATCTCGTGCACCTTTATCTTACGGCTTAAGATATCACTTTTCTCTTCCTGAGATAGAAACAAATGCTAAAGAAAAGATATCGTGCAAGAAGGTGCATCTGCTTACAAGTTACAAATAATAGATACATTAGTAGAAGTTTTTTGAATTAAGAATTTCCCTTTCAGGTCCATAAAGGCGTAAACCTTAAAGAGAAAGAAAAAGAATAACACCTGAGAGGTAGGAATACTCGATTACTGTATAATCTTGATTTATTGTTTAGCCATACAGTCCAAAGTTGCTTGAATTTGATTCTCTAGGACAACCATGCAGATTATAGTCCCTATGGATCATCTTTGGAGGTTGTTCGTCTTCTCTGAGAGGGTCCATTTTCCTCTCTTTCAAAACTCATTTCCAGACATGGACAATACCACTGGTCTTGCCTTCTTAGTAACTGGGGTTTACTTTCTGTGTCTAAGATTATAAATTAAACTTGTTGCCTAACTTATTTTTTAAATTAAATTTGTTCCGTTTGCAGGATCTTGGGGAAAGAGAAGTGCAGCAATGTTAATAGAATTGTTCCGTTTATTCTTGGATACTTGGCATGCCTTTATGGAGGTCTGTGTATGCCAATAGTGCCCCGACATGTAAGCTTTTCTTAATTCACGATAACAAAAAAAAAGGATCAAACTACAGATACTCTCAGTCTTGGATTTAGGTGTCCTAAGTATGACATAAGATAAGGGATCTGCGTCAATGTGAGCAATATCCCAAGGTCATACTCCTGCCCGATGGGCAAAGTATGGAGCATTGCGCTGACCATAACTTCAAAAGTTCAGTGTCTCTCTTTTTTGAACTTCTTTATGATGATTCATCTGAAGAGGCTCAAGCTGCCTGTGTGGGAATTATTCCACGGATCCTCGTGCACGGGTCTCAAGACATCCTGCTTAAGACAAGGTCTCAGTGGATCAAGTGTCTTGAGTTTGTACTCCATAATAAGAAGAGAAGTGTAAGAGAAGCATTCAGAGGTCAGATTAGTTGTTTTCTTGAAATTCTTCGTTTGACATGTTTGTTTGGGGAGAGACATCTAAAAAAACGAAAGAGCAGAGGTTTCTGGACAAACTTAAACATACTTTGGCAGCTGCGAAAGATCTTGAGGTCTTTGAGACACTTTTGGAGGACAACTGTTCTTTTATTCACTTATTCGGTGGGTTGATCAACTCGATAATCCTCATATGATTGTGAGAATGGATGCGTCAAGGTTGATAAAGAGATCATGCTACTTCCATCTTAAGGAGGGTTCGATGTGCTCCTTTCTAAGTTAATTATATAATGCATCAGCTTTATGATGATTATCTTTGTGCACGAGTGGTGAACTTCCCAGCAATGATTTGGGAATTTGCAGAGGCTGTTGTTGGTGCACAAATGGAACACTTCTTCAAACAAATGGTTCCAGTTGTTATTCCGGAGTGTATGATCTCTCAGCAGGACAATGATCAAGCATTTGTCATCTTATGAAAGTCCTTGCTTTTGCTCTTCTTCAAGGTGATCGGCAACAGCTACTATAATCACGTACAGACTGGATCTAGCAACCAGGAAGTTTTTGGAGCTGCATTACCAGCATTGCTCGATGAACTTGTATGCTTTAAAAAGGCGATGGAGACTTGAATGAGACCACTGATAGGTAAATTTAGACTACTAATCTCCAGTCATTTTCATCAGTCCATCGATATAAAGTTATTTTATCCTTTCTCTAAAGTTTAAAGTTCCGTCTCGTTTTTTCTATGTTGTGCTTGTGATGCACAATAATTAAGCTCCCAAAAGTCTTCCCTGTCGTTAAAGCTCAAAGTTGTGTATTTGCAGAAAATAGTGTTTTTCAAGAATCCTTCTCTACCATAAATGTTTGCTATTTCTTTGATCATCCCATTGAACTTTGATTCTGTGATTTATATTCTGGTGTATAAGCAGAATTATACTGTTGTAGTGAAAGGATGTTCACCTTTTAGCTTTGTTTTTGCATGCAGGCTAATGAGGGTCCCTGCAATGATACAAGAAGTTGCAAGAGTCTTGACCGGCTCTGATGATCTTAGTGGATTTCTAAGGAACCATTTTTTGGGTCTTCTTAACAGTATTGACCGGAAAATGCTTCATGCTGAGGATCTATCCTTGCAGAAACAAGCCATGAAACTTACAGAAATGCTAATTGAGTAGATGGGTTCTCATCTTTCCACTTATGTGCCTAAAATCACGGTGCTTCTCATGCATGTTGTTGATAAAGAAAGACTCCAAAGGTGAAAGTCTCCCCAAGTCCCCATCAAGTACTAAGTATGTGATTCACAAACCTTTGCTGCTTTTGTGCCATTTTTGGAGCAGTGTCAAGAACATACTTCTTTTCATCTGAATAAAGTTGTTGAGATCTTGGAAGAACTCGTGGTTGAAAACAAGGTTCTCTTAAAACTGCATATTCAGGAGCTCCCTTTGCTACCCAGAATTTCTGAATTAGCTGAAGTAAAAAAAGTTATACAAGAAGCACAGGGATCAATGACTTTAAAGAATGAACTACGAGATGTAGTTGATGGTCCAAACCATGAGAGCTTGAATATGAGGTATATGCTGCTTGTGAGTTGAGAAAATTACTAAACTTACGGCGAGAGGGTGTTACAACTCTGATCTCTGGAGAAGCTGGCTCAGTTTTGGATGTGTTAAGTTCCTTGATTACGTTATTACTTTGAGGATGCACAGAACAGTCAAGGACTACTGTAGGACAACGACTGAAATTAGTGTGTGCGGATTGTCTTGGACCACTTGGGGCCGTGGATCCTGCCACAGTGAAAGGAATCACATGTGAACGTTTCAAAATTGAATGCTCAGATTGAACTGATCCACAAGCATCTAGCAAGGGATTTTAGAGCTGCTCGTAATATTGTTGTCCAAGATGGCCACACAAGAGTTGCTGAAAAATGCAGGTTGCCTCACTTGATGGTAATACTGGAGCTCAGAGAACACAAGTCACAAAAGGGTAAAGAAGTGTTGAATGTTTCTCTGTCGGGGAGTGGGTATATGGATGATCGCAGGGAGATGAACAAGAGGAGAAGGAAATTATGGGGCCGTTATCTACTATGTTCAAGAAATAATTGCTCCATTCTTGACCTCAAGATTTCAACTTCCAAATGTGGCTAATTCTACGACTGCAGGCCCTATTTACCAGTCCTCAATGTCATTGGGGAGGTGGGTATTTTTTTGGATCAGGAAGCTGACAGGACATTCAACCGGTTCAAGAGCAAGTACTTTCAATGCTTGTCGGGGTATAGTACGTCATGACATGCAAAGAGCTATGTATTTGCTTCCATATTTAGTCTTGAATGCTGTCTGCCACTCCACTGCTGAGGCTCGGCTTGGCATAACAGAAGAGATACTTTGTCCTCAGTGCAGCAGCAGCAGAGAACAGCGAGGCCATTGTTAACAGAGTCATGGGAGGGCAAAGGGAAAGTCTGTATTCAGGCAGTCTTCACCCTTCTTGATTATCTAGGGCAGTGGGTGGATGATGTAAAACAAGAAGTTACTCTTCCCAGTCTCTACACTGCTCAAAGCAGCAATCGTCTAAGTCAACTGGGCAAAATAAAGATCCTCCTTCAGAAGGTCCTAATGAGCTCTTAATTCAGTGTGATAATGTTTCTGAGCTGTTGGCTGCTACCCCAAAGGTTACCCTGGCCAAGGCTTCTTTCTGATGCAAGGCTTATGCACGGGCTCTTCTGTACTATGAATCTCATGTCCTGGAAAAATCAGGATCCTTAAATCCAGCATCTCAGGGAAGTGGCATCTTTGAGGATGAGGATGTATCCATTCTGGTGGAGATATACAGTGGCTTGGATGAGCCTGATGGTCTCTCTGGGTTGGTGCATTTAAGGAAATTGTTAGCTTGGATGACCAACTCCTACTAAACCAAAGGCAGGGAACTGGGCAGAAGTCTTAACTTCTCGTGAGCAGTCTCTTCATCTGGAGCCCACTTCCATCCAGACTCCATAGGATTCTGATGTACTCAACTGCTTACTATATATGTGTCAGCTTCAGGCCATGGTAAGTTGGTAACTCATGTAGACGGTTTAATCTCTAGGGTCCCAAGTATAAGAAGACTTGGTGCATGGAAGATGTGCAAGCAGCTTGGAGGCTTGGCAGGTGGGACCTAATGGATGAGTACATCTCTGGGGCTGAAGGCCTACCCTGTAGCAGTTCCGAGAGTAATGCTTGCTTTGACATGGATGTTGCCAAGATTCTGCAGGCAATGTCGAAGAAATACCATTTCTCAGTTGCAGAGAAAATTGCTCTTTCTAAACAAGCTTTACTCGCTCCTCTTGCTGCTACTGGGATGGGAGCATACCCCTTTATGGTAAAGCTTCACATGCTAAGCAAACTGGAAGACTTCCATAGACTTCTTGTTAATGATCCATTCTTGGATAAATCTTTCCTTGTGGATGATCGAAGATTCAAGAAAGTAATACAAGACTGGGAAAATCGAATGCAGTTCATGTAGCCTTCTCTATGGACAAGGAAGCCGCTCCTAGCATTCGATTTTCCCAGTCTTGTGTTACTTTCTTGTGGATTTCCTAGGATCTTCTGTTGTTGCATCACTTACTACTCCATCACTTGTCCCGCTGAACCCCTCTTCCATCGCTGTTACACAAGCTTCAAATGAAAATAGAGATGTTGTTGAAACCCTCCTTTAATATTCTAGATGGATTCACTATACTGGCCAAAAGCTGAAGGAAGATGTGATAGGTCTCTATACTAAAGTGAGAGAACTGCAGCCAAGATGGGGAAAAGGATACTTTTGTATGGCTAAATATTATGATGAATTGCTTGTTGATGCTAGAATATGGCAGGAAGTGAACATTTGAACCAAGGTCTAGGGTTGTGTGATCAACTACTGCTGCTGCTACTGTGGATTTAAAAGCCGAGGAAAAACATTGGTTATCTTACCTTAAGGATGTCCTACACTCCTACTTTTATATGCAAAGGGGCTTCATCGGGCCATAGAAACCTATATCAAGCACTTCCCAGGTTGCTCACCTTGTGGTTTGACTTTGGAAGCAAGTATTACAGAGAAAGCTTGTCATCCAATAAAGAAATTAAACTCGTCCATCTAGGGGTATGTATTTCACCTTTTGATAGAAATTAAGTACTAGTTACTTTTAACCACAGACCAAATGATGATGTTACATGTAATGTATCAGGTCATGCGAGGTTGCCTAAACGATTTGCGAAGATACCAGTGGTTAGCAGTGCTATCTCAGTTGGCTTCTAGAATTTGTCACCAGAACGAAGAAACTGTTCAGGTTAAAGATATCATCACCTCTGTTCTGCAAGATTACTCACAACAAGCTTTATGGACTATGGCAGCAGTTTCAAGGTCTCATGTTGCTGCAAGGTGTGAGGCTGCTGCTTGTATCATACAAAGAAGCACACAGTCTCCAAGCAAGGAAGTGATGGCGGTAGTATATATTTGTGCAGTTTGATAGACCATCCGATCAGGTTGTGCTTCCATCCATGCCAGCCAAAAGCGAGAACAATCAATATCTCAACTGAGCTTAGTTCTGTGAACACTGATGATGCCAGTGGGAATCATAATGCCAATCCAACAAGCTCTTACTGTCAGTCTACCAATGTATGAAATTGAAATGAACACTGACCCTCATAACATTGATATGTTCTCAGCTTCAGACCTTTCGACTATATCAGGAATATGAGATGAAGCTGAAATCCTACCATCTCTTCAGAAACACAAGAAGGTAAATCATTTCGCTATAGTTTGTTATTCTGCTTTAGTTGATTTGAACATATTCTGCTTCTATTTGCTCCTATTTGTATGTTGATTTGAACACATTCTCCCCATGAGTGTATTGGTTTGAACTGACAGTCGCATTGTTAATCAAAAATCCAGATACTGTCTGTCAAGATCTCCGGGGAGGGACTGGCATAAGTTGTTTCTCTATTTACTTGTGTCCGTCCTTCTGGTCATTTATAATGTTAAATTAGTTTCATGTTCTTAAGTGGATCCATTTTTTTGGCTTGTCGGGTACTTTTTATTGGTAGTGATGGTGTTGAACGCCCATTTCTTTGCAGGCCGAAAGATGATCTAAGAAAAGATGCGCGCATGATGGAGTTTGTGTCAGTGATCAATTGTCCTTTAGCAAAACATCCGCACCTTCCCTGTGATCCCATTGACCGAGGACTGCAGTATCATAGAGTGGGTTCCCCACACCCGCGTTTTACGACATATACTACAAGATATCCATACTGCTCATGGGAAATTTGATAGGCAGAAACTAATCGCGTGATTAGACGGATATATGACCAATGTCAAGGCAAGGTCTCAGAGGGTGAGATGTTGAAGACCAAAATTTTGCCATTGTCGCCTCCAAACTTCCACAAACGAAACTTGACAATATTTTCGGAGCCAGCTGCTTGGTTTAGAGCTCCAGTTGCTTATGCTCACGCTGCTGCTGTCTGGTCTATGGTTGGGCACATTGTGGGTGTTGGCGACAGGCATGGGAAGAATATCCTTTTTGATTCCACAACTGACTACTGTTTTCACGTCAATTTCAGTTGTTTGTTTGAGAAGGGTCTGCAGTTGGAGAAACCTGAGCTAGTGCCTTCCATATTAACCCAGGTAGAGTTGCAACTTATTTCACTATATTACTCTCATATTTGAACTCTCATGTTGGTAGACTCGGTATATCAAAAGGACATTCTAAAAACACAGAGATTCTTTCGGACAAACTCCTGGAAAATGAACATATATATATGGCAATGAATTTTTGTTCTTAAATGTAGTATTTAGAGTTGAACAATTTGGCTTCCCAAGAATCTGTTAAATAGCTATTAAAGGTTTTATTTCTTTCGAAAACAGGAGGCCATTGGCAGCATAGAAGCGCACGGCTGCAAAGTATCGTGGTTGGTGTTGGTGCGGCACCATCTTTACCTCTAGGTGTAGAAGGTCAAGCTCGTCGTCTGATTGGCGAAGCTGTCTCGCACGAAAACCTTTGAAAGATGTATGTATGGTGGATGCCTTGGTTCTCAAAAGTTGTTTCTTACATTGGCATCAGCGGTTGAGGTTATTATGGATCAAGAGGTCCTCCAATTGATACATTTGTCTAGTATCTTTACCATCAATATATATATATATATATGTATAGGTTAAGCGTTGTGTATTATGTGATATCCGGTACCAATACTAAGTAGTCGTTTCCTAATACTATTGTACGATGTCTAATTAGGATGTGATAACTTAATTTATTTAGCTGCCTGCACTAGTATCCAAAAGAAAAACAGGCTAAAACGTTACGATGGTCGAGGCAAAGTAGGTCTAGCTCTTATGACAACGTCAGGTTACTTGGCCAGGCTTTTCCCAGGCTTTTCTTGGTATTAAACGGGAGTGACTACAGCTGGGACAACTGTTATAGTCCAAAACTTGGACATGATGTGGCACAATCTGAGCGGTAGAGAGGGAAATGATTCTAGCATCGAGATTGGTAATGGGGTGAAAAGGGGAATGATCAAAGGCTTAGATCTGTTGTCCAAGTTTTAAACTATGGTAGTTGTCCAAGTTCTAGAGTTTATTAAACCAGTAAGGCCACTGACATTTCCTCCACTGCCTCTTCAATTATTAACATTGAAAAATAAAATAAAAAAAATAAACATTGAAACTAAAAAAGTAACTTTAAAGGGGATTAGCTAAATCGGGTGGAACATCTTATCATTTACATTGTCGTGTTACCCTCCCCACTCGTGACCCCCACTCATGTCCACCATTAGATGTGATGTAAGTAGTGGTTTGATGCTACATAAAGGACACCCTGCTAATCCCAATTCAAGGGACTAAAATTCGACACTTAATGGGGGACACGAGTAGGGGAAATCTGCAGGGGAAGTGTAGCACAGTCGGTCGTGTTAACTATCAGAAATCAGTTACATTCTCGTGTTAAACTGAAATGGTATTAAGATATGGGACCATCTATAACTACCAAATCAGGTGGAACGTCTTATCAATAAAATTATTTACACAACCAATAAAAAAATTCATCATTGTTTCGAGAACCAGAAAATAGCAGGGTCGAATGATTCATGACATTCACAATCTTTATCTTTTTACTACGTCTAAAATTAAAGCTTGACTTGAGTAAGCACTGTTTGATTGACGTGTATATAGACTCCATAAATATTATTGATTTTTTTTTGTAACACCCCGTGTTTTTAACATGGCGGATGTTCAGAGATGCGCCATAGCCTGAGATGATGCTTCATCCCAAGATTCTGTTGTGTAAAAGAAGAAGCATTGGCCTAGGCCCATACGCTGCTAAAAATGGCATAATGCATGGACATATTGTTCAAGGCCAATATGGCACCAAGAGAGTGTAAGCTGTAAGCTATATCGGCCAAAGGCCAATCTTGCATCAAAGGATGCACTACGCCAGTTGGGTAGATTCTAGGGCCAATATTGCAGTTGCATATGGCTAGAGCAGGATGGCCTTGCCAATGTGAAGCCATGATGGCTGAACATTGGAGTGGCCTATGGGCCAAAGACGGAAATACATATCACGGCCCTTAACTGGACCTGGCTCAGGAAATGTTCAGCCATCATGGCCGGACATTGGAATTGGCATGTGAGTCAGAACTGAATGTACAACCAACACGACTGTACATCCAATTGGCCAGGGTAGTCATGTGCATCCATCACGGCCTTGGGAGTTGATGAATGATTTTTGCTCCCCTAATTTAAGTTGTAAAAATGTCAAGTTAACATACATAGGGAGGGGTAGTTGGTTGAAGGTGCATATGCGGACCATGTACCAAGTAAGGTTCATAGATTATCCAAAAGAGTATAAATGCTGCTTAGGCCTCATTTATAGTTTTGTAGCCTTACCAGTGGGCCATATGATGCTTAGGCATCGCTATGCCATGTCGCAAACTAAATATGCATTCCTTAGATGCATTCTGATAGAACGACATATACGGACTAGGCCATTACCATTCTTGCTTGGCTACGACCTAGCAAATGAGTTGGCTTAAGTTGCTTATTCATTCGTGGATGAACTGTAGCTTGTGCTTGATACCTTTATAGTAGGTCAGGGTACGTAGACAACCGTAATGAGTTGCAGCATTGCCTGTCCAGCACTTTGTCGCTCATATTATTTAATTTAGAGGTGGTTGCGGCATTATGGCCTCTCATATCATCTGGCTTGGCAGTTCGATGCACGAGATGATTCTGGCCAAACTTGATGAGGAAATTTGCATTCCATTCCTTGAATGCTCATACTTCTTATCAAGGCGTTCAACTTAGGCATGTACCAACAATGTATTGGGCATGGCCCCCAAAGTAAGCTACCTTGATATGCAAGTTAGCGAAGCTTGCATAAGCCTAAGGAATGTACGACATGATCCTGATTGATGCACCCTTTGGCACGAAAAAGACAAGTGCATGCTCTCAACAATGCCTAAGACAAGTGAAGAGGGGTTATTAGGCCTGCAATGGACTATGCGTAAGTCCAAGGCATGCCTTATGTCTGGACAAGATTCGGCAGCTTGACGGTTACTCAGCTGATGAATTTCCTACGTTGAGGCATAAGGACTCTAAGGCCAGAGATGCATGCAAGATGCATCTCTTATAACCTTAGTGGCTTTAAACCCTTCGCAGAAAAAGAGTAAGTTAGAACAGTGTGGGAGCTAAGTTAGCCACATCATGCTCCACGAGCATGCCTGCAAGGGAAAATAGACGTATGTTTTCCTAGCATTAAGCCCGGTAAGTAGCTTCATCATGCTGCACCGGGGGAGTTATGGCCTGCACTCCCAGGCGTGTCAGGCGTAATTTTTCGGTTCATCACATTTTCTTTTGACACAATCGCACTAAAAAAATTCAATTAAGAGTTTTTTACTCAATTTATTCTCTTCCTTCTTCTTCGTATTCCTATAGTTGAAGATGATAATGTATTTATCCTTGAGGTGTAGAGTAGGGGCGACGCTTAAAAGGAAAACCAACATCAGTATCTTAGTACTCTTTCATCATATTAATGGACAACCTTTTCATCTTCATCATCAGTATCTCGGTATTTTCTATTTTACATTACATAATCCAGATGTTTTTATTGAAACTTAGGTTAGTTCCATGTCATGATCCTTGTCTACAAGTAATAATGTCGATTCATCTTCTTATTTTTCAAATTCATCAATTTGTAGTTAGTTATTTGACTACTTTCTTGTGGATTTTCTGAAAATGAAACTATTGGCATATCTGAAAAACTCGATTTGGAAATCATGAATCATTTATCTTTAAGTATTGGGATCATTATAAAGTAATGTCCCTTGTAAGGATGGATATTAACCTTGTGTTGGGCAATAAGTAAGACGGTTGGGCAGCAATTGTTGTATCCACCTAGCCGTTTAGTTGCATCCTATCAAGATTTTGTGCTCCAGGCTAGGGTAAGGCTTATACGACCACGGCTATAAGCAAGAAGGAGGTCGGAGTGATCAACATCATGGTATAAAATCCACTGGTGTTGTCAACTTTCCAATATAAAAAAGTAATATATATGTAAAACTCATGTTTGAGAGAAGAAATTATTATGCGAGTTTTGTAGTTGGTGGTGATGATGATGGACATCAGAAGTCATGATTTGTTGTGGTGGTGGTTTTGCATTGGTGAAGCATGTTCCAATTATGAGTTATTTTTTATGAACATGTTTTCCCAAAAAAAAAATTTATGCTGATGCATTAACTAAGAGAGGTTTTTCATTGGATTATGGTGTTATACATAGCTTTATCGGTAGATACGACTTTATTATTTTGTTGAATGGTCTGACATTTCCTATTATCGTTTTAAATAGGTTGAAAATCTTTTTGGGTTGTTTCGACCCTTTTTCTTTCTTGTAAACTATCTTTATAATTTTTGTAATTATTTTTTTGTTTTTATAAAAAAATTGATTGAGAAAAAATAATAGTAGAAGCATATAGTGCAGTCACTTTGGCAGTGGAATCTTCGCTTTGATCATCAACAATAAACCGATTATATGACCACGACCATCAATAAACCATGATCCATATTTCAAATATCTTTATTTCATTGTATCATTTTTCTAGTTATCTCTTATATTGATAACCTAGAGGCATAAGTTACTCCATAAAAATATCTTTATCCGTCTTCACGTTTTTTAAATCCAAACTTTGTTTTCCTAAAATATTTCCTTTCTTGTTGATGCATTCCTCGACAAAATCGTAATCTTATGGTAATCTGAACAATTCAAGTATTAATTTGTCATGTACCTAGGTAATCGTTAGTAATTGAACAAAAAGGCCCTTATATAAGAAAGTAGTTTAGTAGTCATTTTCTTCATATTTTTTTAACCTAGCAGATGTAGCCATGTGTTATGTTCTCAATGGTGGATCTAGTGATTGGAGACCATAGATGTATAGGAGAAAGATTGTTCTCCTTATGATTAATGGATGAACTTTCAGTTATGTTCTTTGAAGCAGATCTCTCTTATTTTATTCTCATTTCTTAATTTTTTTATTCTCCTAATCTCTTTCATTTCTTCTCAATTCCTGAATCTTGATAAATTAAATTATACTAAAAATAATACATTCAACATCAGAGCCGTTCTTCTTTTCAATTATGGGGGAACGGTAATTTTATAATCAAGGAACTATTTGATTTTAAAATGAGCCAGTAATTTGATGAGAATTCAGTTAACAATCTATAACTTAAGGATATCAACCAACGCATCCAAGATGAGTTGGAAAAAAAATCATTGAAAACTCTTAAATTATATTGTTGAGCTATTTCAATCCTTTATATCCATACACCACAATCCTCACACCAATGGAGATCCATGAGTTTTAGGTTCACCCTCCCACACACCAATGAAAATTAATCTCAATTTGGTCATACTTTTCCAAGATGAACAGTTTATCCTTAACAACAACGAGCTCCAAAGCTTGATATTTCAAGGTTTGATGGTGAAAATTTGCAAGGTTGGGTCCATAAAAGTAAAAGGTATTTCGAAACCCATAATATGGAGGAGAATCAAAAGGTTAGTGTTGTTTCCATCTACTTAGAAGGTAAGGCAGATAAATGGTTACTTAATTTTCAAATTGGTAAGCCTTTTCTGTCATGGAGAAATTTAGTTGAAGTGGTTTGTGCTAGATTTGAAAATGAGGTATATGATAATTATGTGGAACTTTCAACAAATTGTCTCAACTTACTATTGCAGAGGAATACTTATTAATTTAAAGTTCTCAAGGCCCTCATTTTGAGTAAGACCCTCACGTAACTGAGAAGTATTTTATTTTGATTTTAAAAGCGGTCTAAAATATGAAATTCGTAACTATATGTTGATGTTACACCCTCCTACACTTTTACAAGTTTGATCTCTAGTTAGGATGCAGGAACAAAAAGTGTTCATTAAAAGACAAACCGATGAAACCATTTTAAAGGTCCTTTGCCAATTCATTTTCCGACAATAAACCTTACTAAACATTTGATTTTCCTTCTAAGCCAATCCTGACTACCACTTCAATATCTACACCCTTCACACCTAAGTCTGGAAGTATAATTCCAAAGTCCATCCCACCAATACCACCCATTAAGAGATTAACTCAAGAGAAACTGAGGCTAAGAAAATAAAAATGGTCCTTGTTGTAATTATGATACAATTTATAACAAACCATGACATATGTACAAGGATAAACAATAATTATTCATGGTATAGGTTGAACAAACAGAATATTTTGAAGAGATAGAGAAATAGGTCTATGAGAAGGCTATAGAATCTCCAGTTGAGTCTGACATAGAAATATCTCTTCATGCATTAACTGGTCATGGAGACACAATTAGAACTTTGGATTTATAAAGAATCAGAAGTATCAGTATCCATAGATACTGGAAACATACAAATGAATGCGTTGTTTGGATAAAAGTGTTAGATGTCCCATTGAACTCACAACCCACATGTTAGTCGCTATTTCTAATGAAGACAGAATAGGCAAAACTGGGATTTGTTCAAAACTTCAATGGGAAATGCAAGTTTACCAGTTCATTGAAGATTTGAGATTATTACCACTAGGTGATTGTGATATGGTGTTGGATGCTGATTGGTTGAGAAAATTAGGAATTGTAATAGTCAATCTCTTTAAATTAAGCATTTCCTTGAAGTACTGTGGTAGGAAGACTATACTTACAGGAGCTAAAGAGGGTACCTAATTCCTTGATGATGATGAGTAGTAATTCGGTTCAAAACTTTTTAATACTCATGGTCTCATTGGCCAACTATTTTCGATCACTACCTAAGACTCACCTCCTGGTATACCACTAACCATCCTTTCACTTTTCCGGGAACCTCATGATATATTTGAAAATCCTAACAATTTCCTACACCTATAAGTCTTGATCATATATATAATTCCCCTTAACCCAATTCAACACCTGCCAATCAAAGGCCATACATACTGTTGGAATTAATTACAATAATCGAATGCAAATGGGAAATAATACTTAGATTACACTGATAGTAGTAACAAACAACTCAATAAACTTAGTAGAGGCACGTATGAGATACGCTGAGCTAAAGGTAATATTGCCGCTACTCCTCCGAGATGCTATAGCAATTAACAAATTACCTCCAGGATACAACTATCGTTAGTTCTCCTCTATGTGTAGCATACAGAGAGAGAACCCTTAGAACTTGGCAGCAAAAAGTAAAAACAAAAACACAAATTGAAAATACAAATTGTTTCGAGTAATGTAAAAACAATTTTATGTTTCGTAAACTATATTTCGTGAACTAAAATTCGTAAATCAAGAAGTAGTTATACAAAATTATGTTTCGTAAACTACAACTTGTTTCGAGAAAAGAACTGAACGTTTTCTGAGTTTTAAGACAAATATTAATAAGAACTTAAGTTTCTGAAAATAATTAGAGAAGAAGGAGAAATTCAGAAGATAAGAGTTCTGAATGGTATATATTCAAATGAAGAAATTCATCTTGTATTTATAGCAAAAATTAGTTCGAACGTTTAAAGAGAATCCAAAGCAAAGACAAGATCCGTAAAACACGATCCGTAAAACACGCGTCTCGAACGTTACAAAAGTTTAAGGTAAAAGCAGCGTTAAAAATACAGTAAAACGCTTTTGTCGGAATTCAAAATTTTCGAGATTCTTCTCGAGGTGCACATGTGTTACGCGGGTCGGACACCCAAAACCGAGAAGGCAGAGAATAAAATTCTTTACATGTGTGGGAGAAACGTGTGGAAGATTTCAGTAAAAAGAATGGGTCGGATACACCCACACCCACACCCACACCCACACCCACTCCCACTCCCACGCCCACGCCCACGCCCACGCCGAGCCGAGCCGAGCGAGCGTGCGTGCTTCTGTGCGAAGCACCGCGCGAACGGGAAAGGCAATAAGAAATGCAATAAGGTTTAGGCAACCTTGCCATAGTCTAGGGCTTTCCCCATACACAAAGGTCTAAAGACCCAAAGGGCCATACCCTTAAGGCTAAACCAATGCTATTTAAGTCTAAAACTCTTAGTGTTTTAGTCTATATGGGACTAATGTTTTATTCATTCACATGAAAAAACATCTAGGGAGCAATAGGTCTTGGGATCAAAACATGGTCCATGCATTTTTTGATTAAAACAAAACATTGTTTTTTCTAACAATCCCCCACATGAATAATAAAACATGTCGATAAAACACGATAAAACATAAGGCAACAAAATAGGCTAAGGTGTCCCAAGGATTGAACCTTAACTTAGTGAGAGGTTACCTGAATTGCTTGTTGATACGGTGAACGCAATGTCTTGAACCGCCAACAAAGAATGCAATTCGAAATAACACCACACTTGATGCCTCAACCGAAGAAAACAAATTGCCAAGCTCTTGCGGTTGTGCCCATTTTGGCCGTGGGCTAAAATCCCGGACTTAATGAATGTCTCTAGAGAATCAGCTCATATTCTCATAGGAAGCGGCCACACTTCCAACATCCACAAAGGTGGGTCCATAAAGAGTGTCCTTCCACACCCCGCTTTAATCAAAGCCATGGTACCCATTAAGATCGCAAAAGATCATCCTTAATTTCTGCAGGCAGCACTATCGCACGATTACACCATAGGGAGGGACAAAGATAGTGCTTTCTCAATATCACCATAAATTAGTTGTCTCATTGAACCTTGATCTTGGAAATCCAATCACAAGGTTGAGTATCCTTCATGGTGATTTATTCAATGAGCTTAAGTCCCATCCCCTCGATGTAAATTTAACTTTTCTCTCTGGTTAAGCCTTTTGTCAAAGGATCTGCAAGATTATCTTTGGATTTTACAAAGTCTATCGAGATAATACCAGTAGAGAGTAGTTGTTTCACTGTCTTATGTCTTCTTCGTATATGTATAGACTTCCCGTTGTATACATTGTTCTTTGCGCAACCAAGAGCAGCTTCACTGTCACAGTGGATGGAAATTGAAGACACAGGCTTGGGCTGAGTGGAATTCCTCCCGGGAAACATCGCATCCATTCAGCTTCCTCTCCAGCTTTTTCCAAGGCTATAAACTCAGACTCCATAGTGGATTTAGCTATACATGTATGTTTGGTAGACTTCCATGAGACAGACGCACCTCCAAGCAAGAAGATGTACCCACTAGTAGATTTGCACTCTTCTGAGTCTGATATCCAGTTGGCATCACAATACCCTTCCAAGACAAGCAGGATACTTCCCAAAACTTAAGCAATAGTTTGAGGTCCCTCTCGGGTAACGTAAAATCGAAGAGAGCATTCCAGTTGATCCCGCCCGGGTTGCAAGTATACCGCTTAATCTACTCACGAGTAAGCAATATCGGGTCTTGTACAGTTCATAAGATACATAAGACTACCAATAATGCGAGAATACTCAAGTTGATCAATACCTCACCCTTGTTCTTTTTCAATTTACAAGTGGGATCAAATGGAGTAGACGAGTTTAGCATTTTCATAATTAAATCTCTTTAATACGGTTTCAAAGATAATGAGATTGACTAAGACTATATCCATCAGACGTCTTTCTGATTTTCATCCCTAAGATTACATCAGTAGGGCCTAAGTCTTTCATGTCAAAATTATCTCTAAGCATGCTTTTAATGGTATTAATAATATCAAGGTTGCTCCCTAATATGAGCATATCATCAACATATAGGCAAACAATAACATGAGAATCATACACAGATTTAATGTAAACACATTTATCAGATTCATTAACCTTGAAACCATTAGTTATCATAACATGATCAAATTTTTCATGCCACTGTTTAGGTGCTTGTTTTAAACCGTAAAGAGATTTGTTTAACTTGCATACTTTGTTTTCATAACCTTTTACTATAAAGCCTTCAGGTTGATCCATATAAATTTCTTCATTCAATTCACCATATAGAAAAACAGTTTTAACATCCATCTGATGTATATGCAAATCATAAATTGAAGCAATAGCAATCAACATTCTAATCGAGGTGATTCTAGAGACTGGTGAATAAGTATCAAAGAAATCTAATCCTTCCTGTTGTCTATAGCCTTTAGCTACCAACCTAGCTTTATATTTATCTATTGTTCCATCTGTTCTAAGTTTCCTTTTGAACACCCATTTGCAACCTATGGATTTACTTCCAGGAGGCAAGTCTACAAGCTCCCAAGTTTCGTTTTTCTGAATGGACTCCCATTCATTTAATGAAGCTTCTTCCCAGAAAGGAGCTTCTGGAGAAGTCATAGCTTCCTTGTAGGTTTGGGGTTCGGACTCACCGTAAGAGTCAAAAAATCTCAGGCCAAAACTTGTTTCAGTTCTAACCTCTTACTTCTTCTTGTTCAGTCTCATACTCCAAAGTTGGAGTTTGACTAGTCGATGGAACATCCGAGAGGTCATCATGGACCCTTTTCCGAGGTCCAGACCTTAAAGGAAATATGTGTTCATAAAACACAAGATTCTAGATTCCAATATGGTATTCTGACCAATGTTATTATGGTCAGAACTGATGACCATAAACCCGTGTGCAATTGTATGCTCAGGATACCCTAAGAAAACACAATGATTGTTTTGGGACCTATTTTAGTTTTCTTGGGATGAGGAATGGCCACCTTGGCCAAACACCCCCATACTTTAAAGTATGCATATGAAGGTTGTTTACCATTCCACAATTCGTAGGGAGTTTTATCTGATTTTTTAAATGGAACTCGGTTCAAAATATAGCATGCCGAGAGGATAGTTCCCCCCACAAGTTCGAAGATAACCCCGAACTTGTCAACATAGCATTTACCATATCTATGAGTGTTCTATTTTTTCTTTCGGATACACCATTCGATTCAGGTGAATATGGTGCAGTGGTTTCATGAATGATTCCATTATTTTTACAAAACTCTCCTATGGGTATCACATACTCACCGCCACGGTCAGACCTAAGAGTTTTAATCTTAACTCCTTTTTGGTTTTCTACTTCAAGTTTATAAAACTTAAAAGCCTCTAAGGCCTCATCTTTACTTCTAAGAAGATGAACCTGGAAAAGATCGTGAGTAATCATCTATAAAAGTGATGTACCATTTTCTACCACCTCTTGTTGGTGTTGATTTCAAGTCTCCTAAATCCGAGTGTATTAATTCCAAAGGAACTGTTCTACGTTCAACACTTTTATTAAATGGTTTTCTTGCATATTTAGATTCAACACAGATTTCACATCTTTGTTTTTTATCAAAGTTTATTTTTGGTATGCAACCTAAATTAGCAAGTCTTTCTAGCGATTTGAAATTAACATGCCCAAATCTATCATGCCAAACATGTGAGGAGTCACAAACATAAACAGAAGAAGATGCATTAACATTCAATTTCAAATCATATACACTAAGCTTAATCATGTTATCGGTAACATAACCTTTTCCTACGAATTCACCATGCTTAGAAATCACAACAGTATTGGACTCATCAACAATTTTAAAACCTTTTCCTAGCAGGATGGTTTCTGAGATGAGATTTTTGCATATGTCCTGGGACGTAGAATACGTCATTCAATGCGAGAGTTTTTCCCGGTTAGCTTCAGTTCGACCTTGCCTTTCCCCACCACTTTCGCGGTGGAAGAATTTCCCATGAACAATTTCTCATCATCTCCTACTATGGCATAGGAGGAGAAAGCATTTCTGAATTTACAGACATGCTTGGTGGCTCCAGAATCAAGCCACCGGCCTCTCACATTAGTCATACTAGAGACAAGGTCGACTTCAGACACCATGCCAGTGAAATATCCAGAGTCCTCTACTATGTTTGCCTTATTTTTCTGTTTTGGATCATATTTGATCCTTTTAGGGGCCTTACAGTCTTTAGCCATATGTCCAGGTTTACCACAATTAAAACAGTCGCCTTTGATGGTGTGCTTAGTGACACCACCTCTAGGCTTAAAATTGTTACCTCTGGGTTTTCGACGTCTGTTACGTCTATTACCCATTTTGCTGGATTCTCCAAGAGTTTTCTTTGAAGCAGCTTTATCGTCCAAAACATGAGCTTTGTTGGACATGTTTTTGCTCAACATCATGCTCTTGTCCTTGCTGCACATCATCTCCTCAACCTGGATCTTTTTGCCAAGCTCCACCATGGTGATTTCACGAGTCTTGTGTCGCAGCCTCCTCTTGTATTCGCTCCATGAGGGTGGAAGCTTTTCAATCACAGCCGATACTTGTAGAGCTTCATCAAAAGTCAAGCCTTCAGCAAGAATCTCGCTGATGAGGAGTTGAAGTTCGACGAACTGTTCTACCACAAGCTTTTTCGTCAGTCATGTTGTATTCTAAGAACTTAGCCATCAAGAACTTCTTACTTCCAAGCCAGCTTCAAAGATGATATTTTTCTTCTAGAGCTTCCCATAAATCAAAAGCATTAAAATCTTCTTTTGCATTATAGAAGTCATACAAGGAGTCATCAAGACAGTTAAGAATATGATTCTTGCACAAATAATTCTTCCTATTCCACTCTGTCCAATTTATCTTCATTACCACGGCGATGAAGTTTTCTCGAGGGTTTTTCTAAAGCATATCCATCTAACCTTTGGTCGTTTAGGAAGAATAGCATTTTAGACTGCCATCTCTTAAAGTCCTTACCACTGAACTTTGGTGGTTTTTCTACAGTATTCTTTCCCATGTTCTTACAACAAAGAATATTACAATATTACAATATTACAATAAGGCAAATATTACCTTTAGATTGTTGGAATTAATTACAATAATCGAATGCAAATGGGAAATAATACTTAGATTACACTGATAGTAGTAACAAACAACTCAATAAACTTAGTAGAGGCACGTATGAGATACGCTGAGCTAAAGGTAATATTGCCTGCTACTCCTCTGAGATGCTATAGCAATTAACAAATTACCTCCAGGATACAACTACTGTTAGTTCTCCTCTATGTGTAGCATACACAGAGAGAACCCTTAGAACTTGGCAGCAAAAGTAAAAACAAAAACACAAATTGTTTCTGAGTAATGTAAAAACAATTTTATGTTTCTGTAAACTATATTTCGTGAACTAAAATTTGTAAATCAAGAAGTAGTTATACAAAATTATGTTTCAGTAAACTACAACTTGTTTGAAAAGAAACGAACGTTTTCGAGTTTTAAGACAAATATTAATAAGAACTTAAGTTTCTGAAAATAATTAGAGAAGAAGGAGAAATTCAGAAGATAAGAGTTCTGAATGGTATATATTCAAATGAAGAAATTCATCTTGTATTTATAGAAAAAATTAGTTCGAACGTTTAAAGAGAATCCAAAGCAAAGACAAGATCCGTAAAACACGATCCGTAAAACACGCGTCTCGAACGTTACAAAAGTTTAAGGTAAAAGCAGCGTTAAAAATACAGTAAAACGCTTTTGTCGGAATTCAAAATTTTCGAGATTCTTCTCGAGGTGCACATGTGTTACACGGGTCGGACACCCAAAACCGAGAAGGCAAAGAATAAAATTCTTTACATGTGTGGGAGAAACGTGTGGAATATTTCAGTAAAAAGAATGGGTCGGATACACCCACTCCCACACCCACGCCGAGCCGAGCGAGCGAGCTTCTGTGCGAAGCACCGCGCGAACGGGAAAGGCAATAAGGTTTAGGCAACCTTGCCATAGTCTAGGGCTTTCCCCATACACAAAGGTCTAAAGACCCAAAGGGCCATACCCTTAAGGCTAAACCAATGCTATTTAAGTCTAAAACTCTTAGTGTTTTAGTCTATATGGGACTAATGTTTTATTCATTCACATGAAAAAACATCTAGGGAGCAATAGGTCTTGGGATCAAAACATGGTCCATGCATTTTTTGATTAAAACAAAACATTGTTTTTTCTAACACATACAAATGGGAGTGATATATAGAACAACTAGTAAATGAAATATTGAATTTATGCATTATTGAAGCAAGTCACGGTGGTCCTTTCGCTTCACCTATACTCTTGGTTATGGAGATCTTCTGTAGATTATATAAGATTAAATGGTATGACTATCAAGGACAAGTTCTCAATTCCAGTCGTTGATGAATTATTGGTTGAGTTTCAAGGGTTAAAGACGTTCACTAAAATTGATTTTTAGATATGGATATCATCAAATAAGGGTTTCATGAACCATATGTTCATAAAACAGCCTTCATGACTCATCAAGGGAATTATGAATTTAAGACAATTACTTTTGGTCTCATGAATGCTCCAGTAACATTTCATTCTCTTTTAAATAAAGAGATTCAGTCACATTTAAGGATATCCATATTGGTCTTCTTTGATGATGACATTTTGGTTTATATTTCCTCTTTACAAGAACATCTTGAGCATCTCAAAATCACATTTAAATTGTTGAGAGAACGTAAGTTATATGCCAAGCTCTCTAAAATATTTAATTGGGTCATATCATTACAACAGATGGGGTTGTTGCATATCAAAACAAGATTGCTAGCATGAAGGAGTGGCCTATACCAACTAATATCATGGAACTAAGAGGGTTTCTTGGACTCACAGGGTAACACATAAGTTTATTACAAGGGTATCATTAAATAAGTAGACCACTTACGAATCTTTAAAAAAAAAAAATCCTTCTCATGGAATGAGTTTTCCATTATGGCCTTTGATAAACTTAAGCAAACTATGTAAAACACTCAAGTTTTAGCATTGCCAGATTTTCCAAATAGTATACTGTAGAAACTGATGCTAGCAACACACGTGTGGGGGCTATTCTGTCTCAAGATGGAAAACCAATTGCATTATTCAGCAAAGGCTTAGGCCCAAAATCTATGGTGTTGTCTATGTATGAAAAAAAATTATTAACTGTTGCCATAACAGTCACTAAGTAAAAGCAATACTTACAAGGGGGGTAGTAGTTATTCAAACTGATCACAAAAGTATGTATTAAATATTTTTTAAACTAGAAGTTTTTTATTGTACTTCAACAAAGGTGGTTGATGAAATTGTTAGGATTTGATTATGAAACCAAATACAAGAAAATCATAGACAATATAATGGTAGATTCTCCTTTTAAATTGAAGGCCACAAGAGACTGGAGAATGCAGCACTCCGGAACTTTCCATACCCACTTGGAGTCAATACATTGTCTAGTTACTCACAAGATGTATGGTCTAAATGGCTTACTCCTCAGCTTGTCACATCTTCTGCAATTAAAATTTATCTCTTTGTTCTCCAAACCATAATGTACATACACTCATTAACACATATTCAAAACGAGTTTGCATTACTAAATCATTGACAAAACAAAAAAGTGAAGGGTTGTCTCTGTTAATTTAAGACTAGGTTTTTGTTGTGGGAGAAATAAAAGTTGGTTAGAGATCGATTGAAGAAAATAAAGATTGAGAATATTCAGGATGAGTTTATTGCCATCCAAAATGAATTAGTCAAACTAAAGGTGATGAATGAATTGTTGATGGTGGTGGAGGCTTTGGAACGACATAGGTAGTGTAAAATGTGAAGAAGATGATGTAAAAGGCTTAGTAAAAGTAACTCAGGGTCAGCTAAAATTAGGTTAAGTGAAGGGATACACATATGATAAATCATTTTCAACGGTTCTAACGTTCCAGTAGTAATATTAGTGGAAACAAGAAAAAAAAACTTATGTTATAAATAATTTTTGGTGTTGAAGGTTCCAAGATATTAATTTTATCCGGTGAGATTCTTGGTGCCCTCCTAAGGTCACTTCTTTATTTTTGAAACATAGGACTGGTCAGGTATTGAACATTCTTAACGCATTTTTCAATATCATTTCTATGTACAAGAACATTGTTACAACGTGCAAAAATAAATTGACTCCATGATTTCCACTTTGTATTCTATTGGGAAGAAGAAAAGCTCATTTTTCTAAAGGAAATGAGAGGTTTGAGGAAGAGAATTATTTTTTCTTGAGAAGTAGGAGTTTTTTTTCTTTTTCTTTTTGTTTTGAAACAGAGAAGCGGGAGGTGGGGAGAACTGAGGAGAAAAGATTGAGTATTTAAACCGCGTATGGGACCCTTCTCTCTCATATCATGCTAATGTGTACCATCTTAAAGAAACAAATTTGTTTTACAGGACTTAACTTTTCTGAATCATCTCTCGTGGCATTGAAGTCACCACCCATACATAATACAACAATGTTATCTATTAAAGCATTCACATCTAGCCAGATACGGCTCCTATTCGTAGACCTACAATAAGCATTGACAATGGTTAATTCGAACCTTTGACCTATAGTTAGACGTGCCGATAAAATATAATCCCTATAAACTATGTTTCCACTAACAAAGATGGCACCATCATATAAGATAAGCCAACCACCTGAGTGGTTGGTACCATAATCTTCAGCATTCATGGTTATGCACCTATGAGTCTTGGGAGCATAAAGGTGGCGATAGCCTGATAGATCGAAGTCCAAATGTTTCATCTCCTGGACGATGGTCTGGTCAACTTGCTTATCCATTTTAATCATCTCTTGAACTATGCATACCTTATTAAGCCATCTACCATTCCATGACATCAGTTTTAGAGGTATAATATTGGGTCTCACTAATCACTCTAGCTCTCCTACTAGAGCAACCTCATGCCCGATGGGAATGTGCAATCCCAAATCTTCATAAACCCTTCTTACTACATCCACTAAAATGACTTATATTTGTTGGGGTAACCTGCTATAACCAGTTGTGGAGGCAATAATATCCCTCCGAGCTCTGCTAATATTCATGGTCCACCAACTCCACACTTCACCTTCAACTGTAGAAACAATCTCATGTCTGTATCATATGAGCACAAGTCAGCAACCAAAACTAGGAAATTTGAATTCAAATATTATGACACCTTAATGTGGTTTCATATGGGCTGATAATCACTTACAAATTACAAATTTTCTATCAAACGGAGGATTATCAGGTTGTAACTGTAGAAATCCATTAATCTGGTAAGTAAGTTTGATATGTTATTTATTCACTTCAAATACGTTTTATGTGGATTCAGTCTTTCGAAGCTTTGGTGCCGGTTACATTTTTGTTTTTATAGATTTCTAAAAAGATTAATGAATTTCCAAAGTATTGTATTATTGGTTGTATACTTTCATAATCTCTTTCAAAGTTTATGTTACTGGTTCAAAATTCCAAAAACAAATCTTCTAAAGTTTGTGTTACTCATTCTAAACTTGAAAATTTAAAGAGTTACCTATTTTCAAGACTTTAAGTGACTTTTTTGTATATATTTTCCTTGATGAAAGTCTTGCAAAATATGTAAGATTTTAAAAGACTTCCAAAAATAAAAATATTTTTTATTCTCTTTTATTTTGTTTCACATAAATATAAAATCTATAAAACCCATATCATAGATATGTGTGTGTGTGTCTATATATATATATATAATATGATCAAACATTTTTTTTAGTTATTATCTACAAATGTGTAAATAATTTATTTTTATTATTACTGTTTATTTTATGTTATTGAAAAAAGAAGAAGATGTTGTATATATATGTTAAAAAATTAAAAGGAGACATACAAAGTAGATAGAAAAGAAGAAGATCATTAATTGCATACATTACACAGGGAAATGATCTCTATTTGTAGGGAGAAAAGAAGGGAATTTACAGTGGAATTAAAGGGCATATATCCGTTACTACTAGTTATGGTAGTGGTTACAAAGTAATGGTGGAAATGAATAGGTGAAAATGAGGTGAAAGAAAAAGAGTACAAAACATATAGAATAAGGCGCAAATGATACCTCGTTAAAACCTTGAGAAGGAAAACCCAATGGAACAAAACCTTGACGAATGAAAAAGAGTACAACGCGATAAGTCTAGTAAATGTTCCTTTGATGATGACGCTTCCCCTTATAAGTAATTCAATGAAATCTTGGCTTGCAAATCTTTGAGTCGAGACTTCCCAATTTCGATGAATAAAATTTTTGAATGCAAAAGATTGTGTATTATTTCGTGAAGAAGTTGCTAGTTGATGAAGTTTTCTTTTGTGCTAGTCTTCTATTAGTAGTGTTCTCAATTTTTCATGTTTCTTTAAATGCATTGAGGACTTGTGTCTTGAATTGCTGGATTCCGGAAGATGATTTGCAGAAATAGTAATATAGTTCATTCAACAAAGTGCCAAACGTATTTGTTATTAAACCTAATGTGGTTCAGAATCTAGGAGATGGTTATGTTGATTTGAATAGTGGGAATCCACCAAATAACCAAAATTGATACAACTCCTCCTTGGATGACCACCATGTTGAATTAATTTTCCTTAATAAAAACCTTGCCATTAATAACCCAATGGGAAAAATATATATAGACAGGAAAAAGAGAACAATATCAACATTGTTAATAAAAATTTAACGTCCAAAAATACGAGGGTACCCAAATACACCACAATCTTTTATTTATCAACCTATAAGTCCTCTACCGAAAGTGATCGTCTATGGACAAAGTCGAGATAACACGACAATTCGGTTCACACTTCGTGTAATCTTCTATGGATACGAGATCCAGACAATACAACAACAAGATCACTTGTGTGATTTACTAGGGATACAAGATCGAGACGATATGACAACAAAATGTGTACTTGATAATAATCTTGGTAATAACCGAAGCACTATAGGATCACTATCAAGTATTACAGAGTTAACGTACAAGTGTAATTTACTTTTAATTATAATAAAAACAATTATAATTGAGGAATAGAAAAGTAAATGACACAACAATATTTTGTTAACGAGGAACCCGCAAATGCAGTAAAACCCCAGTACCTAGTGAAGTTTTGGATAGTCCCATAATTAAGCCGCTATACAAAATCCAATACCAACTTCGCATAGTTGAGACCAAGCAAGCTATAAATTAATTCCCTCAGTGTCCCTGCGCCTTCAACTTCTAGAGTCACACATGTGAATAGCAAGTCCTTTGGATCGTATTCCAAACAACAAAGGAAAAATATGTTTGGTAGCCACTCTAATCAATCTTGCTTGTTGTCCAAACAACCTTGGTCTATAAATACTTGAGTTTGCATTTCTTGCAAACTATCCTAAGAGCCAGGAAAACTTCATTCGTATTTTTTTCGGAGGAGCCGACTATCCGGAGAGGAAAGTACCCTAATTAGGCGAAATCTCTTACTACCGCTCGTTTAAAGACTTATGTGGGATCAAAAATCTCTACAAGTACCGTTGGTGGGAAGCTAGATAATCGCATTTTTATTTTAGTTTTCGATTATTGATTTGATTGGCTGACGGTTGTTAAAACTTTGATTGCATCTAGTTTGATTATTCTTGAGAGCCTTCTCTTCTGCATAAGGGTCACTCAAACTAGATCAAAGTATCGACTGGATCTTAGAACCCTTTGTGGATCAAAAGATATCTTGTGATAATCCATTGTTAACAGACTCCGTTCTGTGCGTGATTGATCACATGAGGATTCAAGTTTGTGTTATGCAGGTTATTGAGAAGGAAATTTAATATTTGAAGATGAATAATATTTTCTTATTAGTTTTCGTATCTTGTGAATTTGTACACACACCTTGATCGGATGGGATCCAACTAGATCTTGTTCATCTTTGATAAACTTGTGAGATTCTAAACCAACCATTCTGAAATCATTTGGCTCTGGAAAAATGATCTTTGAAGGATCTGTGAATTTAAAAAGTAATGATATGGAATAATGATCTCACTTAAATCTTCTTCATCAGATATTGAAAACAATGTACTTATTAAGCCTGTTAACAAGGATGTTAGCATTCCATTCTCAAAATCAGATAGTCTCACCACCAATAAGATTTCGTGGTCACCCAAGTTGGATTCCGGTCATCCCAAACATGAAGCTGCTTTGAAATTGCAGAAAGTTTACAAAAGCTTCCGAATACGAAGAAAGCTTGAGGATTGTGCTGTTCTTGTGGAGTAAGGATGGTGAGTTTTGTTTCAAAACCTTGGGGTCCTTATGCACGATTAATACTATTAGTCGTCTATCATCTCGAATTCATTTTGAACCTAACGTGGTTTGGTTTGTTTGTGTATCTGTAGGTGGAAATTACTGGACTTTGCAGAACTGAAATGGAATTCAATTTTATTCTTTGAGGATGAGCAACATGTAGTATGCAACAATTACCCGCTATGCATCTAAAAAAGCTGTCATGCACCTACAATAATATATGCATAACATGTTATACAGTCGTGAAAATGGATGCCTAACATGTTATGCATATACAAAAGATGTTGCATAACTTGTTATGCAGTCCAGAAAACAGTTGCATAACACGTTATGCTGCTGCAACTTTTTTGTTACTATTGAAACCAGCAAAAACAAAGGCTGCATAACTTGTCATGCATCTACAATAATGGAGTATATGCATAACATGTTATGCAGTCGTGAAAATGGATGCATAAAGCATTATGCAACCACTTTTTTGTAAGCACTGAAATAAAAGAATTGATGCATAACTTGATATGCATCCAAAAATATAGTTGCATAACGCATTATGCATAAACTTTTTTTTTTGTAAGCACTGAACTTAACCAAAACAATAGATGCATAACTTGTTATGTAGTTGAGAAGATTATTGTATACTTCGTTATGCGTCTTTTGTTTTTTGTGATGTTATTTTTTTATGCATATATATCGTTTTAGTGGTTGCATAACTAAATTACTAAATGCATGAACTGAAATATGGTTGCATAATGTTTTACGCATATGCATGAACTAAAATATGGTTGCATAACGTTTTATGTATCTTTTGTTGCGTCTTCATAATGTGTTATGCATTATTTTTGTTGACTGCATAATGGTTATGTATCAAGTTTTCAAAAAAATTGCCTAGAATAAAGATCACCTCCGATATTTTCGTGAAAAACAAAAATTTGATATTGTTGTTTGTACTCGTCGTGTAGCTCTCTTTAAAAAATTTCCAACGATATAAAATTTGTAAAATTCCAAGGCGTTTCCCTTTTGGAAATTGACCAAAAGTTTTAGACCAATTAGTTTTACAACTGAGCCTAGCTACGAATGTGGAGTCACCCTGTGTCATGAAGGAGCGCCTTTGATAAAAATGGTATCGCGATCTATGATGCACCGATACTGATACGGTGACACTGATACGGGGATTCATCAATTTTCATAAAATTGGGATACGAGATACGGTGGGATACGTGTATTTATTAAAAAAATTAATATAATAAAATAAAAAAGTCCGATAGATATTATTGTGAATATTAAAGTGAGAAAATATTAAATTATTGTTTTGAATATATTAAAGTGAGCAAACATTAAATTTTCGGCATTTTGGGTTTCATTCTTACTTATGTTAATTTTTGTTTTTGCTAGAAAATTTAGTCTTACTTATGTTAATTGAATGGATAAAATCATATATACTCCGATTTCTCTCTAAATAACATGAAGAACATGACTGCCCGATAAGCCGTAAAGCTAGATTTTTCTAACACCGTTTTTTTTTTTTTTTGAAGCACCATAAAAATAAATACCAAGTCTTTTTTCTTTATAGTCAACAAGTTATTAGGTTTATATATAATGATTCAATATGTTCATGAGTACAAATATCTATAAATATTTAGATTTTGTAAAACAAAATAAATGTTAGATTATAAGAAGTATCCCTCGTAGAGTATCTGAGAGGTATCCCAGAGTATCTCCTACCCTTTTTGTAATTAAAAAAAGGTGACACATTAAATGGAGTATCTGATAGTGAAAACTATAAGGAGACCCATTCTTTGGATCTTTCCTACTGTGAAACCCACACTCACAAATCTGAAGGCGCGCACCCATTTTCTGAGATAAAATTATTTTCAAACCCAAATTTTATAAAATTCTATTTCGTTTTTTTTTTTTTCTTCTTCTTCTTCCTCCTCACTCTCCCGTGAATTCCCGACGAGTTATGGTCGATTAAGAAGAGTGGGTATTGTGAGAAATTATAAATTGGATCTGTTGCTGTTGAATCGAATTTGAGTTTTCAAATACAAGAAGAAGAAGGTGCTGCTGCTGTAAAATCTAAAAACTCTTAATTCTCTCGCTTTATTTCGATCAATTGAACATAACACTTACTCGATATCTTATTCGCAGAGAGAATTAAGAGTTTTTTGATTTTTTGATTTTGATTTTGAGATCTCGTGTAAACCTTTTTTTCCTTTTCATTTCCATCTCAGATTGATAAATTATAGAGTGAATTCAGGGTGATAAAGACCAATTTTTAATTTTGACATCTCGATTACTGTTTTTTGTTTTAAAAAATCTGATGTTTCAATTCGATCGAATTATGTTAACTGTAAGAAATGGCGAGGAAAAACGTGGATCTAGTGAGTACCTTAAAAGAGCAGATTTAGATCGGGATGCAAGAGTTAATGGATAAGAAACCACATTACGTTCCTTCAAGCTTCTGGTTTACAGAAACCTGCTCATCTCAGGTACACCCTTTGATTTGTTTGGCTAGGGTGTTCTTGTATTAAATCGTATTTAAGAACTAGATGAGAAGATTTCTTAGTTCAGTAGAAAATTTTAAATGACCACTTTTTTATCGATGCTTGATAGATTGTATAACGTGTTCTTCAGTTAGTATGAATTGCATTACTTAGATTTGCATCTAGTGAAGTTCACCACCATCTCCATGGACGGTCTCATATTTTGATCCTATCATAACATATCTAAATCCGAGTACAAGCAGCTGTCGTTCACATTTCTTTAGGATGTGAACTAAGAAGCAACATCAGCAGCGACCATGGATCTGTGGGGATCTGAGGCATTAAGATTGATGGGTTGTGGCAGTAGAGATACGGCTGATAAGAAAATCAAATAGACGGCTGGAAATCGATTTTTCTTGAGTGGGATTAATTGGCGGAAGCAAGGCTCGTTGTTCGGGTAAACTTACCGTCGTGAATGGAGTTGGGGTAAGATACTGGATGAGTCATGAAGAAGGTTTAATTGCAGGCGGTGGTGATTCTTGAATTCTTACAGCAAACCAATGGAATTTTGGGTGTTTTTGGAAGCAAGAAAAATTGGGTTTCGATGTGGTTTGATTGGGTGATTGCTTAGTTAGTTGAGACTTGTATCAACAGGTGGTTTAATTGCATTTGTTAGTAGTGTTCCTGCTGATGATTTCCTAGGATTAAGCTGTTTATTTGGGAATTCCTTGCTAGTTCATTCTATTATTGCTACTTGGATGCCTATTCTTTCAAACTTTTTGTCTCAAGTGTACCCTACAGGTAGAAACAACCGAACATTAAATCATGAGATGTGACTATGCAAAAGTTGTTTGGTTTAGGCTTCCTTTTAATGTTCTAATTGGTAATGATTGTTGTTTGAATGATTAGTTCCAGTCTTGATTTGTTTGTCCCACGGGGTGGGATGATGAGTATTACAAGTAGGCAGATGTATATGCAGCAGTTTCATGGTACATTTGGAAGGCCCGTTGCGCCTTTGTGTTTTAGCAACAAAATGCAGTCCCCAGATGGACACGGTTTCCCTGATTAAGGAAGACCTGCTACTGCTAGCTTTCACCATGGTTATGCATAACCTATGTCTTTCCCTGATTAAGGAAGACCTGCTACTGCTAGCTTTCACCATGGTTATGCATAACCTATGTCTACAAAGATAGTGTTGTTGTTGAGGTTGCATAACCTGTTATGCATTTACAAAATTAGTTGCATAACTTGTTATGCAATCCCGAAAATGGTTGCATAATACATTATGCAACCATTTTTGTTTGCATAACTTATTATGCAGTACAAAGAATGGTTGCATAACACGTTATGCAACTACTTTTTGTTAGTATTGAAACCAACAAAAAAAAAAGGGTTGCATAACACGTTATACACCTATAATAATATATGTATAACATGTTATGCATCCGAAAATATGACTGCATAATGCGTTATGCATCGAGAAAATTGTTGCACAATTTTTTATGCATCGATAAATTAGATGCATAACCAGATATGCATCTGTAAATATGGATGCATACTGCATTATGCATTAATTTTTTTTATGTACGCACTTAAATCAACCAAAAAAATGGTAATATAACTTGTTATAGATGCATAACTCTGTTATCCAAATTCATAATGTGTTATGCAGTGGAGAAAATGGTTGCATAATTCGTTATGCATCTGCAGAATGTGTTATGCATCGTTTTTGGTGATTGCATAATGGTTATGTATCAACTTTTCGAAAATTTTCCCTAAAATGAGGATCACTTCCGATTTTTTCGTGAAAAACAAAAATTTGATATTCTTGTTTGTACTCGTTGCGTAGCTCTTTTAAAAAGATTTCCAACGATATAAAATTTGTAAATTTCTAAGGCGCGGATTTTTAGATATGTTATGTCCAAGTTGCACTTCCAATTATACCCCTGAAAAATTAGGCTGCATAACGAGTTATGCCTGAAAAGATAGTATGCACAATGAGTTATGTATTGATTCATTAATAATTTCATATAATTATGGGTGTCATGGTACCAAAAATTAATTGTGGGCTTGACAATAAGAATATTATTTTTTTTGGGTCTCCCCCTAATTTTCCCTATCTGATACGTATCCCCCAGGTATCCCCAAATATCTGACACTGATACGACGCCGATACGGATACGTCACAAATTTTGAAGTATCCGTGCTTCATAGATCGCGATCTTCCCGGTACAAAAGAAGAAGCAGGTAAACTAGACTATACCTGTGGAGCGATCAGTGAAACCATAAATAGATAGTACATTTTTATTTTATAAATTTCTTGGATGTGGCCACAATTTACATGTCAATTCTATTTTTTATTTTTTTTTGGAAAGATGGTGAAATACTCTTTTATTTTTTTTTTCTGCTTTTGGGCCTAGTTCTAATGTTTACTTTCCAAAAAAAAATGTGGCGGTGACTCTTTCCAAGAACGTTATTTTGGGCACCCTTCTTTTTTTGAGGGGACCATGATGTTATTTGGGGTAGGGGTGCCATAATCTAATACTTTCTATATTACCTAAAATACCCTTTTAATTATTTTTTGGTTTTGATTAGTGAAATCATTATTAAAATGATTAAGAAAAAACTGATTAGTGAGATTAGATTAAAACATGAGTTATTAAAAATGAAATTGAATTTTTTAGAGGATAAAGTTAGAGAAGAAGAAGGAGAAAACCATGGAAAAAAACATTATTTCACATTCACTATGTTTGGGAATTCTTGTGATGAAAGCTCATCTGATTCTTCATCTCCATTAACTCCTAGAGTATTTGTTAATCTTCACAATGATCCGGATATGAGTAATTTCTTAGATGGTGAATATATTCTTCCACAAACTCAATCTCAATATGAAAATGATGGATTTTATCAACCACAACCGGAGGAAGATCATTTGGGTATCCAGGTATGCTCCATACTTAGCTAATGTTGGTCTAATTGCTCCAAATTTTCAAAACAAATGTACATTTTTTAAGTAGTTCGGTTACGAAAGGTGAAGAACATCTAACCGAAACTCATCCGGATATGCATTCGGTTACATTAGACAAACACGCAGATAACCGAACTATGCATTGATGGAAGTTTGAAGATTTCCAGTGTAATGTTCGGTTGTTTCGCAACCAATATACACTAACCGAACTTAACGTAAATTTATGATTTAACTTAATGTACAAAGTTCGGTTGCTTTGCAACTATTAACCAACCGAACTTTACGTAAAACTAATTAAACCTAGCATACAAAGTTCGGTTTGTTCGCACACTTCTTGTAAAGCCACTATCTCACCGAACTGTACAAAATATAAGAGTACACTAAGTTATGCAGGTTCGGTTATTTCGCACACTTGATCCCAAGAGCATACCTAACCGAACTTAAGAATCCCAAAAAATGAATAGTTCCAGTGTTGTATTCGGTGACCTATGTAAAATATATTGTAACCGAACTACATATACTTTATATGTTCGGTTATATGGCCTTTTGGTTTGTTCACCGAATTGGTAGTTCGGTTTACGCGCTTAAATTAATAGCTTACCGAACCCGGTTGTGATTGCAATTGATGTTGTTCCATTTCTTGTAGATTGAATGCCAAGATATACCAATGGATGATCAACCTTCTCCAATTGGTATCTTGTACGAAGATACATCCCATCACTATGCCAATGATTTGGTATTTGATCAACCTATTGATGCGAAGAATTGGGCTAGAGAGCATGCCAAGAGATCCATGTGCGTATTAGTTTTGAATAGAAAAGAAAGCAAAACTCGTTTTGAAATGGTTTGCGAGAGAAGTGGAGATCCGGATGCTAGCCACAATAGGAAGGGGTATGTGTATGAAGGAAAGACGACGAGGAAGAACACAGTGTGCTCAAAGAAAATAAAATGTCCGTTCAAGCTAGTTTTTAGTTACTCAAAACTAAGGAAAGGATGGGTTCTATCGATGGATAAGGTGGTAGGTAATCACAACCACCATCGTCCGGAGCATCTTGAAGGACATGCAATGGCCGCAAGGTCGACTCCTCAAGAAAAGGAGAAAGTAGCTAAATATAGGAGATTGTGTATTTCCTGAATTTGGTATGCTTTGGCTTATTAAAGGATGATAACACGGAAAACGATCATCCTCCACCACCATTTACAATGCAATTGAGTCAATTAAAAAGAATCAATGGAAGGATAGAAAAGTCATGCAACAATTGTTTATGTTGGCTGAAGAGAAAGGCTACGCGGTTCAAAAGAAGCTAGGTCAGGGTGAAGAAATAACTCATCTCTTCATTGCTCATCCGAAGAGTGTTCAACTGGATCAATCCTTCCATGAAGTTCTTATAATAGATTGCACTTACAAGACAAACAAATACGAGATGCCATTGTTGGTCGTACGTCGACGAAGTCACCTTTTACCATTTCTTTTTGTTTTCTAAAGGACGAGCAAGAACCAAGTTATAGGTGGGCGCTACAACAATTGAAGGCGATCTACCGAGATGATGATATCCCGGGGGTTATAGTGACGGACAATCAAGTATAATTGATGAATGCAATAGAGAGAGTCTTCCCATTGGCACATAATATGTTATGTACATTTCATATATGGTGCAATGTGATGAATAGGTGCAAGCCTCAACTTTGTCCACCAAAGAGGATAGCATTCGAAGAGATTAGTAAGCTACCGGAAGATGAACAAGCTGATGCAAAAGATGCATTCGATGAACAATACACCATAAATCATGCTAAATGGGTAGCTTTCTACGGGGAATGGGAGGATTTGACTTGGTCTCTCACCGAAGAAGAGTACAATCTAAATCTTGCTGAATTTATTGAGCATTGGCGTAGCCCCGAATATCCTGATGATATTGTAACGTATGTGGTCAAGCAATGGTTGTAACCGCACAAAGAGCGATTTGTTTATGCTTTTACCAACCACCATAAACACTTTGGGAATCAAGCGACAAGTTTGGTAGAATCGGCTCACCACCGTTTGAAGAAAAATCTCTTTGGATGTATTGATAATTTTGTGGTTGTGTTTAACGCTATGGAGGTTTACTTCAACCGCGAGATTGATAGAATTAAAGAGAAGTTTCAAAACAGTCGCATCATGAAGTACAAAAAGATTGTAGACAAAGGTGGTAACATCGTGAAAATGGAGTACCTTCGGTTTTTCAAGGGACTCCACTATAATGTTTCGCATGCTTGCATTAAGAGGTTATTGGTTGAGGTGAATTTGATCCGCATATGGGGAACCAAGCCGGAAGAGGTGTGTGTTTGCAACATGATGAAGTCTATTGGGCTCCCTTGTCGCCACATGATAGCTAAGTATGAACATGGCATAATCCCTTTAAGTGATATAGATCCACATTGGCAACACTTAAGTTTTGTTCCTCCTCCCAAGGGCGATGTCGGAGAAGAGTTTGGTGATAATGAAATGGGAAGAGTCGTTATCGAGAGGTACCGGAACATGAACAATCTTGAAAGGCAAATCTTTTGGGATGACATGCGGCCAATCGCTTATCCCAGATTTCGAAGAAAATGTGCAAGAACTGAATAAAGGCAAGGCCAAAGGTAGGCCACCAACCAAAGAAACCAAAAACAAGTCGCAATAATATGCAAAGGTTTTGGGCAAGAGGAAGAGTGAAATGACCCTTTTACTAGAGATCCTTCGCAACATGAGCATACCGTGGCTAAGTACCAAGAAGATTGTAAGATAAGGGCTAGGAATATTGTTGAAAAGGGCGAGACAAGTGAACGTGATATGAAGAAAAAATGACCTATGTTACACTCTCAACCTAGTCCAATTGATATGACTGCCCCTCCTGTTGAGAAAAGGTTCCTGGAAGAGCTACCTCCTTACATTAGAGATTACATCATAACCACCAACGACGTCCTTGAGGATGGTAATTGCGGTTTCCACGTTGTCGTACAACAACTAGGGCCTTTTCACTCAAGGTGCCAAGATATATAATGATAATCATGTCACTTATGTCCGTCAAAGGTTGTTGACGAAGCTAAGGGAGAAACCGGAATTTTACAAGACAATGTTGTCCGATGGGGATGATAGTCTCAATGTGCAGTTTGTTAGATATCACAAGGGATCATTGGATGAGCATGCCGATATGTGGGCACTTAATAGCGGAAGCATTCAATTGCATGGTTCACTTGTTCTCAAAATGTGGTAGTTTCACATACACTCCGAAAAAAACCATATGTGTCGAGCAACTAAAACGTAGGAGAGTGGTGATTGCGTTGATTAACTACAACCATTTTATAGGCCTCCGGTTAGAAGACAATTTTCCATTTCCTCCGATATGCCCATACTCTTATTGGAATGAATTTAACCCCGACACAATGTTGGGTTGGTGCGTTATGTATGAACATAACATGGAGATGTGGAAAGCTTTGAAGGATTCGAAGCGATTATACACCAAGGTTGTATTTCCCTCATGGATGATTAATTGTACCTTTAGTTAGATGGTGTTTTTTGATTGTAAGTATGCTTTGAAAATCAACATAACAATGAAAGATTGTGTTTTTGGTATTTGGTTTTTTATTAGGAGTCATTTGGCATAAAGATTGTAGGTCCATTTGTGGTTTGAAATTCAAAATATATAAGTTCGGTTAACAAATTACATTAAATGACATTACCGAACTATTACATTACAACATTAGTTCGGTTTGGAAATGAAATTACATGACATTGCCAAATTAAATTACAAAAGACTTAATATCCAAAAACGCATTATGAAAAAGTCTCTAAGGATGCGGAAATGATCTTCATATTTGAAATCCTTTACTTTCCATCGTCGCCATTCATTCTTTGACATTAAAACGATTTCCTCGTATGTTTCACCCCCGGGCCGATTCCTCGCAACTATCCGATACAAAATCAAAAAATCCTCAACTCTTTTTTTGAATTTTTTCAAATCGAATGAACAAAGATAGCTCTTCTTAGGTTATGAGGGTTACCTGTGTCATCGCAGAATTTCTCATGTATTTTCCCCCAATAACTATTACTAATCCGACCATGCCTTGATCGTTTTGACCCCACTTTGGAAACCACAAGATTTAAGTTTCTACAAATAGAAAGATCTTTATGACTACCAAATGCCATTTTTATGAAATGGTATACAAAAAAATGAAGCATCAGACCCATATATATAGCATTGGGGTGTATAACGGACTAAAAATTGCCGTTACATTTGTCGATCAAGTACAAGTTTTGGTCAACAATTATGTTCGGTTAGTTCTGTTATTATATCTAACCGAACCTAACACTAACAAAGGTTTTATTTTCAACCTATGCTTAGGTTTGTAATAAAATTTTCGCAGTAATCAACATAAGGTTTTATTTTCAACCTATGCGTTCGGTTTGTAATAAAAGTTTCGCGGTAAACCAACATAAGGTTTTATTTTCGAACAACTAAGTTCGTAACTTGCAGTTTTTTACCCAAGAATCAACATCACTCTATAACTTTTAATATTTTTTGTAGTGACGCCTTAGGTTGAATTTTGTAATTGCGATCAAACCTAACATCACTCAGAACTTTTTTTGGTAGTGTTGATTCGGTTGAATTTGTAATTGCGATCCAACCGAACATCACCAGAATACGTTTTTTTGTAGTGTTCATTCGGTTGAATTTTGTAATTGCGATCAAATCAACATCACTCAGAACTTTTTTTTTTTGGTAGTGTTCAGTTCGGTTGGATTTGTAATTGCGATCCAACCGAACATCACTCTGTAATACGGTTTTTTTTGGTAGTGTTCAGTTCGGTTGAATTTTGTAATTGCGATCAAACCGAATGTTTATATCTTACTTAGACACAAATTAAGAATATCAAACCGAACGTTTTGAAATTCGTTTACTAAAACAAAAAAATAAGAAAACAAACTACCAAATCCACAATAAAGAGGTATTCCAAACATAAGAGAACAAAGTACCAAATCCAGAATAAAAGTACCAAATCCAGAATAAAATGCCAAATTACTAATTCTTGCAATCACTTATTCACGACGACCACTACGTGAGAATTTTCTACCCTTGCGTTTAGGAGCTTTAGCTGGTCCTTCGTCACTAGGAGTGTCATCTCCACTGCTTTGTTGTTCAACCATTCGACTTGAACCTTCCCTTCTCGTCGACCCTCTTCATCGGCATGCTCCGCTTTGATCAGCAGTTGTTGGGTGAAAAAACATTTGTCCATTGGTTGTAGAGTTCCGTTTGTTCGGCAGTGTTCATCGGCTCTCCACTATGGATTTTTGACATCATTTTCTTCAACAATTTAGAACTTGACTTCACCTTTTTTCAATGAAAATCATAAACAAGTATAAATTTCCTATATTTACATGCTTAATAAGTTTATAAAAAGAAAAATAAGAGTAAATATCTTACCGTTGAATTCCATAAGATCAATGCCTCATCACCACAAAGTTGGGGTATGCTTCATAATTTTCTCGGGTCTCTTTCTCCACCGCCTTCGATTTTGCTTTCTCAAGACGGCTTGTTGTTGTGTGTTTATTACACGAGGATGAGAAAATTTTTCATACCATTCCATATACCCTTCAAAGAAAGCATTTGGTTCACCATAACAATCTTCTAACTCTTCAATCGGAATATAACAATCCTCACCGCTTGTTCCATTGGTCCAATCGATGGAGCAGATTGTACTTTGGAACAAAATTCTTTTCGGTGTTCTTAGTTCCCCGCTTTATCACCTTGAATTTGAATTTATCCTCTCATTGGGAAACTTTGGACACAACATAATTGTCTCATTACTCTTCGAGGATTGTACATTGTACAACCGCCAGATAAAACAACGGGCCATTATAAGCCGAAATAGGTGAGAAATCAATGTGCCTCAACATCTTCCTCTTCACGTCCCGATTCAAGCTTGTATGGATGGAAAACCACATCTGCAAGCGTTGCATTATCCAATTTCTCTCTCAACCTCAACAACCTATTTTTCTTACCCTTCATTTGCGAGTCCAAAAATACATATTTACCACCGTAGGTTGCCCATAAGGCCAAGGAGTGTGAGCATAAGACAATTTGATTTGGGAAGTGGTCGACACCCAAACCTATGAGAAGAAACCACACATATGATTATAGTAAATATGTATTCATTAGTAAAAATATACATTCATTCACTTAGCAAACATATCTTGGAAAACACAAAGGATAAATTAACGGATACCCGAACAAGGGTGTATAAGCCTCCAAAATATAAACACTTAAGCCCGAAGCTTTTCCGAGCTCCGCTTGACGAAAGATAGAACCGCAATTCCCCAAGAATAGTTGTTCACCTCATTAAGGGGTCCAATAGATGGAGGTAATGGACATTTACCGAATGACAAGGAAGTGGGGAAGAAAATGGTTCCTAGTTGATAACATATAAGCAAATCACATGGTGTTTAATCTTCTCTTCGTCATGACCAACTTTCCCCTTGGCAACCAAATCTTTCGTCCCTCCAAACTCTTTTAACAAGACTTTCAACTTGATCTTTTCAACTTCTTCTTGTAATACCGGTCCGGGTTTAACTCATTATACTCATCACCTTCATCAGTCTCTTTTGCTTGACTTGTCTAAACTCACAATGTGCCTTCTTAGCGCTCCAAACCTAGACACCTCTCCACCAACCGTTCAAGAAGCTCATAACTCATGGAGGGATCGTACCCATCTCGAACACTTGTTCCAAGAATTGGTAGGCTCGTGATTCGAAAACAATCATCCGAGTGATTGCCATCTCACCAAACGGTAGATGAAAGGTTTGATCTCAGGATAAACCTCTCGGCAAATGCGGAAACAAAGGACAACATCAAATTTTTGGTGCGCATGTTGTATCGCGTACCATAGCACACAATCAAATACGGCCAACCCGACCTCATCACACTCATTCCCTATATCCCATTTCTTGTTCTTTTGACGTTTCAAAACACGAACCAGCATTATTATGATCCTACAAATACAACATCATATCTTATTTACTAATATATACCGAAAAATATATGACAAAGAAATATTCATGTATAAGATTCAATACCTTTGTAGCGTAAATCTTGGCAGCCCATGAGTTTTTATAGCCAATCAATACCTCCCCTCCATCTCTTGGAGTACCATAAGTTGGGTTCTTTGGGGCCAAACACAAAGTATCATCAGGAATGTATGTATATCTAGCACAAGGCTTTTTCGGGGTCTTTTTTGGTTTTTTAACTATTTCTACTTGTTCTTCATCCTCTTCCTCCTCTGATTCATCATCTTCATTATCTCAATCTTCTTCACTGTCATCTCCTTGTTCATCTTCATTTCCTCCTTCTTCGGATGATTCCTCTTCTCCACCTTGATTATGTTCTTGATTACCCATTTCTTCCACAATCTCTTGATTAATTTGTTGTATAACGTTGTCAACATTATCTCTATTGACATCATCTTGGATGACAACACCCGGTGTTGAACCACCTCCATGCTTAACATATTTGGTTCCACGCTTATTAAAACCTAAGTGTTTTTGGCCTCGGGGAGTGGGAGTTCTAAGTTCTTCCAGTGAAGGTTGGATTGATTTTGGTGCTCTGCCCCTAATCAAGAAAACAAAACATATTAGCTTCACCCAAAAATGATTTTCATACTCATAATTCTGTTAAGGGCTAGAGTTCGGTTTGCAATTAGTACTGACTATTTCTTGCGAAAAAACCGAACTCGACATGAATGACATTAGCACTGAGTTCGGTTGGTACAGCTATTTTTCTAAACAACCGAACTCAAAATTCTATGAAATTAGGGAAGAGTTCGGTTTATAAGTTTTCTTGCGAACAAACCGAACTCAACATATATGCAATTAGCAAGGAGTTTGTTCGTAGTTCGATAAACAAAATATTGCGAATCAACCGAATGTACTACATAAAATATTCCTAATAGTTCGGTTACATATTTTTCAATCATAATCAACCGAATGCTTCTTCGTGTTCTTCCTTTCGAAGTCTTGTTACCAAACCGGGTTTTGGGCCCGACTACTAACCGAACCAAGATCGCATTTACATTCAAACCTATTTTGATGATTTCTATTCAATTAAACGAACCAAAATCAAATTAAAACTAATGGGTTTGGTTAAAATTACTCAGGATCTTTCCATTCCCACTTCGGGTTGAATCTCCAATTCGTCTTCCGTTTCCACTACTTTGTCAATCTCCAATGAACTTTTCTGATTTGCTAGATGTCCTAATGGGGGACCTTTTCCTGTTACTCGTTTAGTTTGCTTTCGAAGCACCATTCTTACACTCGATTGATTAATCGATGATGAAAATTTTATGAATCGACGATTAATCGATGAAAACGAGGTTGAGAAGGAGGAGGAGGTAGGGTCTGATTATTTTTTTTTTGTTAATAGGTTATATATTAGGTTAATCTAAATTTTTTATATATTAGGTTAATCTAAAACCGTTTAATTGATAATCTTAATTAGGGTTTGGGGGCAAATTAGTAAAGTCCACGTTTTAAGACACCCCTTACAAATGTAGGGTAGTGTGCCTTTAAAAAAAACAGGGTCCCCTCAAAAAAAGAAAGGTCCCCAAAATAACGTTCAAGCAATAAAACTCCTTGGGCTTTGTGCACATTCAAAGACATGAGATCATTTTCCAGTTTCCAGAACTGAGGTACAAAACCATGTTGGAAAAACAATAATGTGAAAATTTTAAAGAAACAAGGGAAAGAGAATACGAAAGAAGACATTTCCCTGCTTTCACTTGTCAGTCACACTGTTTCAGTAGTACTTGTACCCTTCATGGAGGAAGTGCAACCTGCCCACCAACATGTGATAAAACCACCATGATCCCTGTTTACAATAGGGCCTTCTTAATTGAGAAAACTGTATAGCGCAACTTGACACCAAAAACAAACGAGAAATTACAAAAAGACGCTTAGAAATAGTATCTGGGAGAACCTGTAGTTTAGCTGCCTGGGCATTCAGCTGCTGAGATATATCTTGACAAGACTGCTGCATCATATGTGACTTTTGCTGTAGCTGAGAGAACTCTTGTTTTGACCGTGTTCGCTGAAACAGGACCTGTGCTATAGCTGAGAAGAAGATTGGGGTGGAGGCTGATGCAATTGTTGTTGCTGGTAAATACCAGCAAGCTCAGAGACACCTTGTCGCAAGTTCGGAGGCATCAGATGTGGAGCCATAGAGGCAGTCTGCTGGACCTGAGGCTAGGAAACTGGGATTTGACCTACTGCCAGGTGAAAGCGGAAGAAATGGAAGTCTGTAACTGGCCTCGTTGTGTTGATGTCTATGAATAAAACCAGACTGGCTTGTTCAGGGATTGTGATATGCAAATTCTCAAAAACAAAGGACCTCTTCACTTGTGTATTCCAGCACGACATTTGCTTCCAACCATAGACATACGCTATAAAGAGTCTGACTCCTCAATGGGGGCCGTAAATATATGCCAAAATCGGCTATTAGTTCCTGCAACCAGATAGAACGAGGAAAAACGGTTATGAACCAATTAATGCAAAGAAAAAATATCAATAATGCAGGGGGGGAGTCTTCACGTTCTATGGAAGCACCAAACATAGCATACTAAGATAGACTCTCAAAGAAACTACAAGCAGCAAGTAAATCGTATCAGAACAGTGACAGATATTCCCTTCTGAAGAAGCAGATGGTGGTGGCTCCATGTTATCAAAAGCAGGAAGCATTTATTTCAATAAACTCAAGTTGTTCATGAAAAATTCAAATTTAAATAAGAACAAAAGCTCTGCACATTGATTTACCCAGTAAAAGGACATGGATCCTATCCTGTGGTAATGCATTATGCAAATAATAACTGATGATATCCAGTTAGGAAGTTCATAAAATAAGGAAGCAATGATAACTGTCTTTTCGGTAACAGATGCCCTAGATTGGTCCATAGAATCAAACAAAAACTGACACAGCTGCAAAGAATTTGAGTTTTGAGGAAATGGGCCACTTGAACAAACTTAGAATGATGCAACAAAATGGGCCACTTGAATTTTTGGCATGGTTCCATCATCATTTTTATCCTTAGACCTGAAACTCATGATGGATGATTTTACGATTACGGCTGGAAGTAAGTGGGATGAGCCAGGACTAAAACAAGATACAGTATGAGACCAAGCCTCACGCTTAAGACGTAAAGGAGTTGGTCCTGGAACTCACAATTTACACGTTGTCCTATGGGAGTATAGCTAAGATAACAAGAAATAAAAGATTAAGGGACCAGGATGATGGACTCGTGGCGTCCGAGACTCAAAAACCCCTGCATGATCAAAATAAAGGTCGGATGAGCCTAGGCTCGAGTATTTATCTCTAGTCAAATTCAATGCTGATGCATCGATCAAAAAAAATTATGCGCTGATGCCCCAGTGTTATTGAATCCCTACTGAAGTAGAGTTACAAAACAAATATAGACTAGCTGAGACTGTCATTAATCAAGAAGATCTACATTAAATTTGAAGTTTATAGCATCGATCGAGAGTCCTTTGTTTCGAAAGCATGCACAATTGCACAGGAGTACATGAATAACGAACCTCACCAGTGCCCTTCTTAGCTTGCAAACTGGCTAGTATATCCAAACACTTCTCAACGTCGGAAATTCTTGCCTGGTTATCAAAAAGAAAGGAAAACATGATCAGTTGCGGACATAAAAACAGCAAGAAGCAGCAAAATAACTTTGAAGTCCTTTCTAGTTAAGGTGTAGAGACAAAACACACATCAAAATTATTAGACAAGCGGGCCTTTATTGTGCTTTTCAAATCAAATAAAATGATGGTTCAAATCAACCGAATCACATTTCACGTTTCAATCAGCCACTTAGATTTCTTTATGAAGTGTCTACATGTATTCTGCAGCAATGCAGAAGCTGCGTTGTCAGCTGCATACATATACTAATATTTAGCCCATATGAAACTGAGCAAGAAGTTTCATCTCAACACCTTCTTTTTCAAATTTTTGCTGTGTTGGCATGTATTGACATTGGTACTTAAGTCAGACACGTCAAATGGATACAGTTCTACTAGCTGCTAAAGTTAAATATATTTGTATTCTAGAAAACTTATGAAAATGGCAGAACAAAGAAAAGAAAGAGAATGAGAAGACACATGACTGCCTATTACAGTCTTCAATGTTAGCCTGGATATAGACATCTTAGCTCCTACAGGCTACATTAAAAATGTTCTTAACGTTTACCCCAAGTCCCTTGTGTTTATATGTAGCTGTGTCAATTACCTTGTACAGGTACAGACACTGAATCTCATACCCACGCCATTGTTACTTTTCACATTCAGAGCGCCATACCAGTATCACACACCAACAGTCTCATGTTCATAGAAAAACTATTCACAATTCAGTAAGCCTTACAAAAATATTCTTAGGTGGCATCATGAATTGTATATCCACATTAAATCCGGTCAATAGATGTACAATCATGTATCTTCCATCAGAAAATGTGTTGTAATTTGTAGACTTGCACACTACCAGTATCCAGTTCAGCTTATACTTCTCACATTATTTATCAAATCGCTGAAAGACTCAGCAGTACTCCCCGCAATATGCATACAGGGAACTAAGGCGGGGAAGTGTCAATCAAAGCCTAGAATCTCAGTCTACAAGTAAGTGATCTATGGTGTGAAGCCAAGTAAGGTAAGGGTACAATCAAATAGAAAGCAGTACATATACACGTAAAGCATCACATCCAACCAAAAAAGCAACTTGAGCCGAAATACTACAAATTGACTTCACTGATGTCAACTAATATCCCTAAGATGCAATGGAAAGCCGATCATCCCATGACTCACCTCTCAACTAGATTTCAAAAGTATACAACAACATTCATTTCAGGAAGCCACTTCCTAAATTCTTTTGCCCAGTTAGACATAGTTGACAATTAGATATAGTCAAAGTTGTCAAACATGGTGCTCAAGAGACCTGGGCTTACTGGTAAAAAATTATCTAACCAGGAAAAAGGCGGTCTACTAGAAAAACTTTTAAGTTGCAGCTTCAAGTAGAATAAAAGTACGTTCAGATCAGCTGAGCTGTGCAACTTGTATGTTATTTATGCACATAAGCAATGCAGAGACTGAGTATACTACTATGAGGGCATGCCAAAAGTCTAGGGGACAAATATATTGGCCTGTCTGCTTATGTGTAGTAACAGTGTAAAAGTTGAACCAGTTGCTCAGAAACTTGAACTTGGGGCGGAGAGACGCAAGAACACATGAAATGTACCTATGCTTTTTTTTTCCCTTTGGAAATCCACCGTTTTTTCCTTGACGCCTCATCACATCGCATCTGGCAAATGCAATACCTATGTCCCTTTCCCTGAAATGGCAATACATGAAGAAGGCGATGTTAAAATAGTTAAATAGGCAAAAATATAGGAGATAAACTACTTTACCAGTATTATGAGATCAATATAGACTATACATACCAGGTCGCTTCAGCATAGGATAGTGATAGCCCTGCCAGGCTGCCACTTGACCACATACTCTGGAGTCGCATCATCTGAACCACCTTTGATTATATCAGCAAATATCCGTGCAACCTGGTAATTCCATTTTGATAAAAATTAAAAAGTCATACACTTAGATAAGAGGGTAACAGAACACACTAGACACCAAAAAAGAGGGAGAAAAACAAGCCTGACTATATTACTTGATAAGATCTGACTCCATCACATCATGGACCTCAACCAAAATAACATAATAACTAAAAATGAGCAACAACTGTGCCAAGTTTTACTTGTGGTTGAAACGAAACTTAAAAGAAAAAAATAGAACCCCACATCTACACCTAAAAGCACTTTGCATAATCCAGAAAAGAAAGAAAGGAAGAAGATAAAAGGCTAAAAAACACTAAGATACAATGGTTGCAATCAATGGAGAACAAAAGGTGAATATGTGTATAATATATTAGAGACACGCCAAGTTCAAATGTTCACCCCTTAATCCAACCTTAATACTGACAAATACTAACAACTTGAAAGAAAAGGAAAAAAGAAAATTAAAATGAAGAATCTACCAGTATCAACAAAAGTCAAAACTCTAGTCTCACCACCTACAAACTTCCATAATCTCACAACACCACCGCCAAAATTCCCCTATAATTTCACACCAACCACCAAAATATCAGTGGAACCCTGGTAGTCAAGATGAGGTCATGGGATAAATCGACTGCCAACAACTTGGTGAACAAGAACCAAAGAAGAAATGGTGCTGGCGTTTCCAAATACATTGTTGAAATTAATTGGACAGAAATTTTAAGATATCAACAACAAAAAATGAATAAAATAGTTCGTCTCATAGATATTCCAGCAAAGAAAGGTATATTTAGGGTACCTTATGTTTTTAGGGTATATAAGAGTTACTAGATAGATGAGCCAACAGGTGGGAGATTTTTTAGATTTGATCTAGATATAATGTAAGCTTTGTTGTAGCGTTTAGTTCAAGTACAAGGTTCCAGAAATGGCCAGGAAATCTGAAACACTACAGGCCTACAAATACCCTAACGGATATCTAGATCACATCTCTCAAACATCTCCCACTCTACCCGTTAGATAATCTATATAGCTTTCTCATTTGTACCCTAAAAAACATAAGGTACCATGAAATGTACAACTCTTATATTGAGACCTATGAGGGTCACAACAACCAATAACATAGAGAAACATGCAATATTACATAAGAAACAAAGGGTTGAAAACGAACACCCTGAAATGTGTATGAAGGCGATGTGAGATCCAAAAGATTGAATCCACCTTACAACGTGCTCCATATAGCAACAAAACATAAACTTCAATTTATTATAGTTGATTGATATATCTTACACGGTTTTAATGATTAATTACTTACCAACAGGAGCTAGTCCAGTTGGCAAACCCAGTGCCACCAATAATCAAAATTGCAGCATTTCCTGATCTATGACTAGCTAGGCAGCCAAAAGGATAACTCGTAAATTAAGCTCATATTAAATGGGTCTTTCATACAAGGCATCAGACCATAAGGCAAACTAAATATCTGGGGAATTACATTAGCCATCACCAGCTTTTTAGCTCTGAAGTTATGGACCCGGGATCTCATCTCACTCTTTCGTACACTAACTGGGAGTCAGTCAATAAAATTCATAGAACTCAGTAAAAACAAAGAACCTGGAAGTAACTAATAGAGCTCTAAATCAATTACTGCAGAGTTATGTGCTTTCTAAGATTTTAAACATCTTTAGTTATGGTTGCTTTCATCTTGTCAAGATTGTTTGGACTATAAAAAATTGCACATCACCAACAACACCTAACTAACAAGGCTCTACTTATAGCATCACTGTGTAGTGTCTGTGAAATCAACTAGGTTGGCAACCACAGCAACCAAATATCATTTTGCAAGGGCAAACCATTATACAAGGGGATAGTAAACTCTTATGTATTTTTACCTCCAATATGATGACATTTTGTGGATCTGATCTCTTTTCGAATAAAATTGACTTTGAGTGAATCAACAAAGGGCAGCAATGTTGAAAATCCTCCAATTTGTTGCAATTTCCATAATCGTAAATCTGATAAAGAAATTTCTCTTTCACACCACATGCCTGACTGATCTGTTCAAGAAATTTCTTTCTGGATTCATTTCCAACATTTCAGTCACCCCATTAAGAAGAATTCCTTATGAAATCGTTGCGTGAGTGAATCCTTATCCACAAGATTAGGGTTTCTGTCTTCATCTTCTTCTGGCAATTTCAGGGAAATGATGAGGATAATAGTAGCCGTAAGATTGGGGTTCAGATCAGTGAGAGTTGATGACAATGTTGATGAAGAATCCACTAATTAATCATGGAGAAATAATTTGTACTGGAAAATCAGATCGGGAAAAAATGAATAACGAAATTTGCTAGGTGGACGCTGAATGGTTATCTTGTGATTTTATGGCAGAAGAAAAAGTTAACTATAGGCAGAATAAAATTCCTTTTCTGCTTTAAAAGTCATTCTGAAAATTGACTTTAGATTTTTGGATTTCTGGAAATCGAAAAGTAATTTCTGAGTGTACATCCAAACATCATATAAATGAATACTACCGACCGTGATTAAACTTACATGGTAAAAAAATTTTGATAATTCAACCCTTAACTATGTCCAAACTCCTAAATTGGAGTGATTTTGGCAATTACGTAATCAACTTACCCACAGATATAATGCGAAAAGTTACACACTAATAATGTAAAAATTTTCATTCACCGCTTGACCTTTTTCCATACAGGAAAATAAGCAAATATCTAGAGTATTCCAATTTTTTTTTTTTAAAGATAAAGAAAAACTACATATTGTTTTTGGCCCATTTGTAATAAAGTTTCAAACCAAGCTGGCCAGCTTCATGACTAGCAAAAGAAGAATTTTGGGTCCTAGCAAATTTTTCAACAGAGTCATCTAAGTGATTAGCATCCCTCTTTACCTAAGTACATACTAAGAATTGAAGTGCTCAAAATATTTTGGGCATCCTTTATTACTCCCTTCATTCCTATTATAAAGTATGAGAAGCACAAATCTGTGAGAATAAGGAAGTTTTTGGTTTTCAAAAGTGTTCTCTAATTTACCCTCACCCATCCCAATAAATATGTTATATATTAGTAGATCTATAAATCTCCATCTCACATAAAACTAAATCTTGAATGATAACCATGCATAATAAATAAGGGTATAAAAGAGATAATTAAACAACCTTGAAACTAGAACTTCGCCTATCTAATGGGACTAAAATTTACAAACTCCGCCTAATACTCAGTGGGAGAGAGGGAGTAATTTTCTTTTTAAGCTTTCAGAATTTGTATCATTTGCGCTTGATCTAAATCACATACACCATTTTTTGGGATGTGCTACTTCACTCCCATTCATAACATTGACATTATTGCGCTCTTCAAGATGTATGTTTATCCATTCCATCTATCTAACCCACAAAACCGTTTTAAGTGCCAATGCTTCATCCTCGTCAAGGTTCATCGCTTGATATGTTGTTCCTCCACCTATAGCAAGCCGCCTACAAAGTTTCTTGCAATTAGACTAGTTCCACCTGTACATTTGCATCAATAAAAAAGGCATTAAAGTCAAGTTAATTTATTCAAATTTAGTTCACGAAAGGCCCATTTAATGGTATTTTGACAATGATATGGAAACCTTTCGTTAGCAATTTTCAACTTCCAATCTTGCAGGTGTGCAATAATATTTTTGACATCAGAAAGACATTCAAATGCTAGTCTAATAACCTCACCCAATATTTCGATTAGCACTGTATGGACAACTCGGAGTTGTTTTCTAGAGAATCAACAAGACCAATCAATAGAAAATACTCAAGGAGTTATTATCTCAATCTTGATTTGATTTACTCAAGTAAATATGATTCGCGAGCCTAATAAAAAGAGAGATAACTTGATGGTACCAAAGACCAATATCCAAGTGTCAATCGATTTAAATCAACAACCAATAAGGTCTGATATTCTAATCAGATCACCAACGACAACCTCCTGATTATTTCAATTATATTACAAAATATAATGCGAATAGAAATAAATACGCATAACTTAATTTTGTTAACGAGGAAACCACAAATGTTAAAAACCTACGGACCTAGTCTGAATAAACATACACTATATTGCCGCTACGTACATTCAGCTTTACCCAAAATTAACTCGGTCTCGGACTGCCGTTGAACCTCAACCAATCTCACACTGATCCAAGGTACGCTATGTCTTCACGCCTTGATCCCAAAGTTAGATATTGTGCACTTGATTCCTTAGCTAATCTCACCCACAACCAAGAGTTTTACGATCCAAAGTCAAAGACTTTAGCAAACAAACGTCCTCACGTAATAAAGTCTACATGTAATAGATAAATTGCCTCCACGAATAAACCTATGAGTTTTGTTGCGTCTTTGATAAATCAAGGCGAACAAGAACCAATCGATAAAAACCAGACTTATATTCCCGAAGAACAGCTCTCGGGCTTATCAATCACCTCACAATAAACTTAATCGACGCAACGAAGAAGATTATTGAGGAATCACAAACAATGAGACGAAGATGTTTGTGACTTTTATCTTGCCTATCGAGATAGAAATCTCAAGCCAATTATTACAATTGTACTGCATTACGCATAGAAAACAACAAGATCGCATCACACAACTACAAGAAAAGTAGTATCGGTCCGCTTCAAAACTTCAATGACGTATTTAAGTGTTAACACGAATTTAGAGAGAAACTCAAGGGTTAATGAGATCGACTCTACCTTAGAGAAAACTAGTATCACACAAGAAAGGTGTGGGGATTAGTTTTTCCAATGGCTAGAGTTCTCCTTATATAGTCTTTCAAATCATGGTTTGCAATAAAAATGTTATCTTAGTAACAAAGCATTCAATATTCACTGCTAGATGAAAA